>CM074857.1:48315000-49565000 GCA_037501455.1 Lantana camara | reverse complement strand
GATTCAGGTGGCCCGCTCAACTTGCTCGTCCCCCACAGATGGGTTCTACTACGGCCAGGCCAAATCTGGCTTTGAAATGATAGATTCTCCCTCCACCTCATATGGTGAGCATTGGAAGGAGAAGTACTTCTTCATAGGGGCTCCTGGGGGAATTTTCAGGGTTCACCGATGGTGGTTTATACATGGCAAGGGGCCACTGATTAAAGAAAGGGCCAAGAACAAGGTCTTCGAAGATTGGGCAAAAGGGTTGGCCCTCGCAATGAAGAATGAGAAAAAATGGATCAAAGCTGAGGTGTTGATGAAGAATAAGGGAGTCTTATTCCGCTATGGCCTCTCATGTCCCCCAAGCATGATAACCAACCCTCCCGCTCAAATCATGGCCCTCGTTGGTTAGATTCTAGGAACTAAGTGCTCTAACTTTTAGAATAGCACCGCTAACTTTGTTTGGCTTGTTATACTTTTGTAGTTATCATCCAAATAACCATCTTTTGACACTCGTATTTCCCATTTGCAGATATCCAAATACTAACAGAAGGGATGAATGCCGAAAGTGTTGCCCGAATGATGCGTGCTCAGAGGCCGGGCTCTAACCCTCAACAACAACAGCAGCAGCAGGCCCCACCTTCGAATGCCCCGAGGGGGAGAGGAATACGACGGAGGGCAGGGCGAGGAAATGGTGGTAGGGGCGTGGGAGATGAAGTTCCAGTTGTCGGCCCCATAGAAGACTTGACCCTAGATGGAGCTCGGGAGGTTACTCCACCCCCAGCCGCTCCAGAGGGGCCGATTGCACTCAGCTCCAGCAACTCCCGTAACCGCTGAGGGGAGTTAGCCCGCTTTCATGACGCAGTGAGGGCCGACCACCAAGGGAAGAGAAAGAGGCTGCCGGACTCTATCCCCATTTCTGGCAAAGGGAAGGAGGTGGTCGTGGGCCACCGTGGCGAGGGCAGTGATACCTCATCATCGGAGGATGAGGATTTCTGGAAAATAGCGCGTTCTCTATGAATCTGGCTTCTGACATTGTCGAAAAACTTCAGTTCTCCGACGACCATGATAAGCTAAACGAGCATGATGCCGCTCGGGTCGCTGATGACGCTTGTCATGCGCTTTTGACGGTGAGTCTCCAGTTCCTTTTGTAAAGTTCTGATCCTTTGCATTTTATCTCTGATGGTGACTTCTTATTCTGGCTTTTCAAGAAGTAATCCCAAGGCTGAAGAACTTGCAGGGTCGAGCGTAGGCCTATTCCAAACATAAGGCCAAATACAAGAAGTTGCTGCGCATCTCTGACCCCGGTCAACTGCAGGAGGATTACAATACTGTTAGTGCTCAATTGACTGACGCCAACCTTGAGAATGATAGGTTGAAGGAAGAGCTGAAGCGGTCGGATGATGCATATCTGGCCCTCGACGATCGTCACAAGAAGCTTAAACAAGAGCGCGATCAGTTGAGGGTTCAGAATGGGGAGCTGGGGCAGCAGCTGGCCGAGAGCACACGCCAGAATGAAGAGACCAAGAAGACACTCGCCGAGCTACAGGAAAAAGTGTCCGGCTTGGAGACGAGGGTGGCCTGGGATTCAGTGATGAACTTCGTATGCTCGAAGGCTTTCGTGTTCGCGGCCAACCTTCACTGCTTCGACAACGCTCGGCGCTTCTTCTACAAGGCGATAGGGCAGATGGTGAAGTTGGGATTGGCTCCGGAGAGCGCTCAAACTGACGAGCGCTTGCGCATGGACTTAGACGATAATTGTGAGCCTATGATCTGCGAGGGGGATCCCTCGGAAAGCCTGGCTGAACCGGAGTATCAAGAACTCGTGACGATGCTCCAGGAAGAGTTCATGGCTGCAAACCCCATAGAGCCTAAGCCCCTTTTGATAGAGGACGAGGGTGTCACTCTAGATGCTCAGGATGGCGAGGACCCAGGCGACGCAGAGACTTCCAATGCCAACGTGCTGGCCTCAGATCCTATCGCCACTGCTCCTCTTGAACCCGAGAGCCAAGCTTAACGAAGCCTTGCAATCGCTATTTTAAGATTCCTTCCGCTAATTTCCCATTCCAATCTATGAAATTAAACTTTTCTTTTACTGCTTGAATGCTTATGTTTAATTCCTTCCCTGTTTGAATGTTGAGCATTGTTGTTCCATTGCGTTTGATGTTTGCGTGCTTGTCTTTTCTGTTACTTGAATATGTGCGATGGGAGTGTATACGCATGAGGGTGTTTCCTTTGAGGGTTCCCTGGCGCTTATCGCCATGCATCACAAGTTTAAAATTTGGAAATGTCTGGCAATTTGAGAGATGCATGTATGGGCTCGAGGGTGTTCCTTAAGAGGGTTCCCTGGCCATATTCGCAATGAGACTCGAATTTGAACTTAGAAAACCTCTGAGGATTTAACTCAGTATTGGCCTCAAGCGTATAACACATACTTCTAATTTAAGGGCTTCAGTAATTTGAGTGAACATAGAAGCCAACTGTAGAACTTGCCGAGCATGGAATTAAAGCTAGCGCAGCTGTGATGTTTGCTCCATCCTTAGGCGTCCGTGAGAGGATTAGCCCAGGGTCTGCCATCCACGAGCATACCCTTACCCAAGGAGGTAACCCACGCAGGTCAGGGTCATTGGGGGTTTACGAGCGCGAACTGGCGTGGCAAATACCCAGTTGGCGTAAATTAAGCGTTTAGCATTCCGCCCCTTGACACGCTCATTCTTGGGGTTTACACGCTTATGAGCATCAAGGTGTTGAATGTGGAGTGTTTTCAACACACAGAGGGCGTCGATTTGAGATTAACGGGGTATTAATTAAGTCGTTCGACGTGGAATACACTCAACACGGAGTAGGATTTTTAGTACCCAGACCATTAATCAAAGGAAAAGCAAACAAATGACATACTAACGTATAAAATACTTACTGTTATGCTTGCAATTTAAAATGATTACAACATGCTTTCTATCAAAAGAAAGTACAAAGTGCGTGAGCGGGCCATTACAAAGGTTAACCTTTACACGTAGAACCGTCTAAGGTTGCACGCGTTCCACGGTCTCGGGAGACGCTCGCCTTGCAAAGTCTCTAGCAAGTAGGTGTTGTTCGCTCGTACTTGAACGACCTTGAAGGGGCCTTCCCAATTGGGATCCAACTTACCCACATGTTTAGAAACTTCAACCTTTTTGAGGACCAAGTCCCCTAGCTGGAAAGTTCTCTCTCTGACACGTTTGTTATACTGGTGGGCTACGGTCGCCTTGTACCTGTGGATGCGATCCCAAGCCGTGTTCCTCCTTTCGTCTAGCAAATCTAATTCGAAATAGGCAACGCGTGCGGATTCTTGAGCGATCTCCGCAGGTATCATAGCCCCGGAACCATACATGAGGTAGTAAGGGGTTTCCCCTGTTGCCACTCGCGGAGTAGTACGGTATGCCCAGAGGGCCCCTTGAAGTTCCTCCGCCCACTCCCCTTTCTTACTTTCGAGCATCGTCTTCAAGTGCTGAAGTATGGTTCGATTGGTCACCTCAGCTTAGCCGTTAGCTTGAGGATGGCCCACGGAAGTGAAGCGTTGCTCAATTCCGAGTTCAAAGCACCAAACTCGTGTGTCAACAGCAATGAATTGGGAACCATTATCTGAGATGAGCACCCTCGGGATGCCATACCTGCAGATGATGTTCTTCCAGATAAAGTCCCTCACAACTTTGAACGTTATCTTTGCAACCGCTTCAGCTTCGGCCTACTTAGTGAAATAATCCATGGCTAGTATTACGAATCTCTTCTGCCCGACCGCCATTGGGAGGGGTCCCGCAATATCAATGCCCCATTGGTCGAAGGGCCAAGAGACGTCAATATGGATCATTTGAGCCGCCGACAGTTGAGGGGTGTTAGAATGAAACTGGCACTTACGGCATTTCTTGGAGTAACTGATGGCGTCCTGTAGTAGCGAGGGCCAGTAAAACCCATTTCTCAAGACCCTCTTAGCCAAAATTCGACCGCCGGAATGATTCTCGCAGCTTCCGTTGTGCACATGCTCCAACACTTCCTTGGATTGCGAGGGCCTCAGGCACCTCAATGGCGGACCTTGGAAGGATCGCTTGAATAGCCGTCCGTCGCTGTCAAGAGAAAAGCGAGGGGCCTTACTCCTAACTTTCTGAGCCTCTACTTTGTCGCTTGGGCAGGTCCCATCCCTAATAAACTTAATGATGTCATCGAGCCAACAAAGTTCGGAGGGATAAATCGTGTTCACCTTGCATGAGGGTTCCATTTCGCGAATCAGCGGTTTCTCCGTTCTGAGGAATGTGACTGAACGCTCGCAAGAATCTTCCAGAGCCGATGCAAACTTGGAAAGAGCGTCTGCATGCTCGTTTTCCATCCTCGGGATCTGCAACAGATGGAATTCTTTGAATTTGGCGATCACTTCCTTAGCACTCGCCAAGTACTGCATCATAGTGGCTTCTCAAGCCTCATAATTGCCATCAATTTGACTCGTAATCAGCTGGGAGTCAACATACGCAGTGACCCGAATGGCACCATTCTGGAGGGCTATCCTGAGTCCCTGGATTAGGGCCTCATATTCAGCCTCATTGTTGGTGACCTGGAACGCCAGTTTAATAGCGTAAGCAACTTCCACACCGTGAGGGTCTCTGAGGGTCACCTCGGCTCCCCTCGCTTGTGAGGTCGAGAAGCCATCTGTGTGCAGAAGCTATAGTCCCTCTTCCACGGAGGGCCCAGTATCCAGATTGAAACGCTCTACCAACAGGTCTGCCACTGCCTGAGCCTTTATTGCGGTGCGAGGTTCGAAAGTGATATCAAATTGACTGAGTTCAATTGACCATTTGATTAACCTCCCTGAGATGTCTGGCTTTGCAAGCACCTGTTTAAGGGGTTGGTCTGTGAGCACTGTGATAGAATGAGCCTGAAAATAAGGCCTTAGCCTTTGAGACGCATTAACGAGCGTAAAATCGAATTCTCTATCTCCATATATCTCTTCTCCGCCCCCTGCAAAGTTTTGCTTAAATAGTAAACCGGCATGTGCTTACGCTCGCGGACCGCCACTAGGACAGCGCTCGTAGCCTCTGCGGAGACTGAAAGGTAAATAAACAAGTTTTCTCCAGGGCGAGGCTTGGTTAACAGTGGTGCGCTCATTAGGTATTGCTTCATGTCCTGCAAAGCCTTCTCACACTCCTCGATCAAGGCGAAGTTGCGAGCGTTGCGCAAAATTTTGAAGAAAGGTAAGTTGCTGTCTGCTGAGCGGGAGATGAACCTGTTCAATGAAATGATCTTTCCCACCAGCACTTGGACTTCCCTCACATTCCGAGGGGAGGGAATATCAAGAATTGCCTTAATCTTTTCCGGATTTGCCTCTATGCCTCGCTGACTGACCAAATACCCCAAGAATTTACCACCCCGAACGCCAAATGTACACTTGGAGGGGTTCAATTTCATTCCATAATGGCGTAAGATGTTAAAAGTTTGCTTGAGATCCTCTAGATGGGAATGTTGGCGCTCGCTCTTGACTATCATGTCATCTACATAGACTTCCATAGATTCTCCTATTTCGCGCTCGAACATCCTGTTGACTAGGCGTTGATAAGTCACGCCCGCATTTTTAAGTCCGAACGGCATGACTTTGAAACAGTAAACGCCTACATGTACCACGAACGAGGTTTTGGGGCGATCCTCGAGCACCATGAAGATCTGATAATATCCTTGAAAGGCATCCATCATACTCATGAGCTCACACCCCGTTGTTGAATCTACCAGTTGATCAATCCTCGGTAGGGGGTACGGTTCTTTGGGGCACGCTTTGTTGAGATCCATGAAGTCATTGCACATGCGCCATTTTTTGGCGCTCTTGGGGACGAGCACCACGTTACAGAGCCATTCCGGGTACAAAAATTTTTCAATGTAGCGTCAAGGAGTTTGTTAACTTCTTCTTCGATGACTTGCCTCCTGAAACCGTGGACGTCCCTCTTCTTTTGTTTGACTGGCTTAAAGGCCGGGTCCACGTTGAGCCTGTGAACTACGACACTTGGATCTATTCTAGTGAGATCGGAGGCCTTCCAAGCGAATACGTCGAGGTTCTCCCGGAGAAAATCAATCATCATAATCTGTGAGGGGCCATCGAGGTTTGAGCCAATCTAGGTGGTTTTATCTAGATGCCCTTGTTCCAATTCGATGGTTAAAAACTTTTCGACGGGCTCAATGCGAACTTCAGGCCATGGGGCCTCCAGCGCTCGTTTTCTCCCAATAAGCCCACCGCCTTTTTCACCCGAGGGCCCGTCACCCTCGTTTTTGGAGGAAGATCCTTCGATGGCCCCAGGTGGCTCATCCTCCGTGTGCTGAGCCTCGCTGGGGGTCTTCTTTTTGTTCTTCTTCTTGTAAAGTTTGGCCCTTTTACGTTCTGGGCCATCTTCGTCCAATTTTGGGAAGTCAACTGACTTTTTCGTAGATCCTGCCTAAATGGTTTGTTTGGGTTTGTGGCTTCGAAGGGAAAGGACGTAGCATTCCCAAGCCTCTTTGACATTGCACAAAACCTCGCCAGTGCCGTCGGGAGTGGGAAATTTAACTTTTTGGTGATAAGTGGAGATTACTGCTTTGAAGTCCACGAGGGCCGGGCGTCCAATGATGATGTTGTAAGGGAGGTCCACTTCCGCGACTGTGTAAAGGACGCTTAAAGTTTTTTGCAGTGGGGCGCGACCAAAAGAGGTGGCCAAGCGAATCTGTCCGCGGGGGACAATCTCGAAACCCCCAAAGCCAACGAGGGTTGTTCTGAGGGGTTCGAGTGGAATATTTGTTATATTCATTTTTTGAAACGTTGAGTAAGGGAGAATGTTCACAGAGCTTCCACTATCGATCAAGACCCTCTTTACAACGTGGTTATGAACGTCTAAACTAACCACCATGGGACAGTCAGAGGTTTCACCAATCCCATGGGGTGTTACAATGTGTTCCAAGTCTTTTTCTGTGAACCCTACAATGTCATTCTCCCTCGAGCGTGAAGAGCTGTCAACAGCGAGCACAGGCTTGAGCTGGGATGATCTCTGGTCATAACTCCGAATGTGGCGGCACCGGGAGGCATTAGAATCGCCCCCCGAGGGTCCTCCAGCGATCATGTGAATGACCGCAAAGGGCTGATTCTCCATATCTGCAGCTTTTCCCTTGCTGCGGTCGCTTGTTTCGATGTGATGGTGACGGGGACTTCGTGAGCGCGAGCGGCTTCTTCCTCTAGTACGTGCTCGTTCAGCGCAATGCTCATCATACCTCTCTAACACCTTCACAAACTCCTTGAGGTGCCCCCCAGCGATAAGCCTCTGAATCTCGCTCTCGAGTTGGCGGCATTCGTTGGTATCATGCCCCCCCCCTCTGCTTATGGAAAGCGCAGTACTTTCCTGAGCTCTTTTGAGCCTCAGTCTCCCTCAACTTCGGGGGTCTCTTGAAGAGTTTCTTATCCGCCATGGAATGCACTTCCGCAATTGGGTGGTTGAGGGGGATCTGCTCGAACTTACACGGAGGCGAGGAATTACGAGAGCGGGGATAGGACTGCGGCGGCGACCCCTGTTGGAATCTCCTCTGTCCTCAGGGGCTTTGCTGGGGAGAGGGGCGTTTGCCATGTTCTGATCCCTTGCGATATACATATCCTTGAGGGTGAAAAAAGAGTCAGCTATATCCCTGATCTCCATGAGCGAGCGTGGCTTTTTCTTAGCCACCTCCTCCACGAATTCTTTGCTGACATAGTGTTTCATGTTGATCGCTCCAAAAAGTACATGCCTCAAGAAATCCATCAAGGACTTTTCCACCAGCAGGATTTCTTTGTTGAACCTTCCCATGAAGGACCTGAGCGTCTCATTAGGCCCCTGGACAAAGCTGTAGAGAGTCGTTGCCGCCGGGGCCGACGCCTTTAGGGAGTTGAAGTGGCTTATGAAGGCATCTGTCAGATCGGCGTACCCTCGGATCGAACGTGGAGGAAGCTTCTTATACCAATCCTGAGCCATCCCAACGAGGGAGGTGACAAATTCTTTGGCCCAATAATTGCTCGGATGCTCGTATAGGTGCATCAGGTGCACAAAGTGATCCAGATGCTCGGCCGGACCAGTTGTTCCATCATACCTGTTGACGGAAGTGGGGTTTTTCGCCCTCCCCGCACGGGTCATCAGAGCCTCGTCAATGAGGGGGGAAGCACCCTTCAAGATCCTGTAATCCCTGTCTTCAGGATCGTATTCTTCGTAGTCTGTTTCCTTCCGGCGGTGGGAGATTTGGCTGCGTGGGCGGCGAGCGTCTCTGGCCCTGGAACTCTCACCCCCACCATGGGGGGGTTTCAGTCCGTGCTAGAGAGAGCTACTCCACCACATTCTGGAGCCCCTTGAGCTGATTCTGCACTGCGGCCAGTTGAGGGTCGCCGACACCTCTGCAGCTTGCCCTCCCTGTGGCCCTCGATTGGACCTCTTCGTCATTTTTAGCCCTCTCGTTCTGAGGGGCGCTTTCATCTCCAACGGGTTGCTGTCCTTGCTGGACCCTCGGTGGGGCCTCATTTTCCTGAGCAGGTGGTGGCGGAGGCGGCTGAGCCCTCAACACGTTTTGGGCGGCTAACAAGGGATGGATTGGGAGTCCTACTACGGGCGGAGCCACTCGAGCGCCTGCCATTGATGGGAAATAGGCAGCAGTGAAGTGTTCCCAGGCGTTCTGTACCGCCTGCCCCTCGCATTGTGCGTAAAGCGCCTGAACTTGTTGAGTGGTGACTTGGGGCATTTCCACCCCCTGTATCTCTCTCGGAAGCGACATGGGGACATTTAGTGTCCCCACCTGATAAGGCAGGACCATGGGCATCATTCCGGGCATCACCCCTGGTTGCATATAAGCATATCCCGGCGGTGGCATGGCCGTGGATTACACGCCGGGATGGGAGGCAGGAACGTTGTGGATGAAGGCTTGGGGAGGAGGAATGGAGCCAGATCCCCCTGCCTCGTTTCCCCCGGGGGGGAGAGTTACAGCGGCAGCCTCAGTGTTTCCGGCAATAGGTGCGGGCGCACCTCCGGCGTGGGCGTTGTTCCCTGCGTTTTCCTCATTGATAGGAGGAAGAACACCCCTATTCTCTATCGCCCCAGATCTTGTTGAAGTTACCATGTTTGAAGTAAGAGGTGTTATATCTCAACTAGGTTAAAGAATAATCGGATGAAGCTGAAGATGGCGATGGTTTCCCACAGACGGCGCCAAAAATGATGGTGCAGGAATATGAATTTCCTAAAATGCAACAACACTTTCAATATTTGTATGAAAATTAAGGGGAAGACCATCACAGACGTGGAAGCCTCAGGAATTGGGTTTCCTTTTTAGCGTGGGTTCTTCCAGCTAGGATAACACCAAGAGTCTCAAATGCAGTGGTGATGCAACTGTGGTTAAGGTAGTACCAAGCTTGAGAAGATGGAGGAAAAATGCCCAGAACAGTGAGTATGTATGTATTTGTGGAAGATGACTTGGGGGAGAATGCAAGTGTTATCTCCTATTTATATGTTAGGGGTGAGGGTAAATTGGGTAAATTGACCGTGTGGTCCCAAACCTGTGTTGCCCTAACACGTGGCGGCCTGTGAGGGCATAAGAACGACGTCTCCGAAAAGCAGGCGGCGTGTCAGGTAGAAGGTGAGCCCGGCCTCTGTATCAGAGGTTGTTTGCGAGGGTCATGAGTAGGGAAGGCCCAAGGTCCGCCATGCTAGAGTTCGGATCCCTCACAAAGAAAAGGATCATAGGCGAGCGCTGGTGACGCTCGAAGGACGCAGGGATGGGTCCCCCACTGTAGATGGCCCTTGAGCGTCAAATCCCTAAGCATCAGAAGCGGGGGCCCTGGCGTGGATGCCTCCCTGGGAAGGGTGACCCTGAGGGCCGGAGTGTGAGCGTCAGGCCTGATAGCTTGAACCCTTTACTTGAACAGAGGGCCGAGGCTCATGGGCCTGTATTAGCCAGTAAGGGAGTCGGCTGGGTTGACCCACGAGTCCATCAGTGCGAGCACAGGCTTGAGCTGGGATGATCTCTGGTCATAACTCCGAATGTGGCGGCGCCGGGAGGCATTAGAATCGCCCCCCGAGGGTCCTCCAGCGATCATGTGAATGATCGCAAAGGGCTGATTCTCCATATCTGCAGCTTTCCCCTTGCCGCGGTCACTTGTTTCGATGTGATGGTGATGGGGACTTCGTGAGCACGAGCGGCTTCTTCCTCTAGTACGCGTTCGTTCAGCACAATGCTCATCATACCTCTCTAACACCTTCACAAACTCCTTGAGGTGCCCCCCAGTGATAAGCCTCTGGATCTCGCTCTCGATTTTGCGGCACTCTTTGGTATCATGCCCCTTCTGCTTATGGAAAGCGCAGTACTTTCCTGAGCTCTTTTGGGCCTCAGTCTCCCTCAACTTCGGCGGTCTCTTGAAGAGTTTCTTATCCGCCATGGAATACACTTCCGCAATTGGGCGGTTGAGGGGGATCTGCTCGAACTTACGCGGAGGTGAGGAATTATGACGAGCGGGGATAGGACTGCGGTGGCGACCCCTGATAGAATCTCCTCTGTCCTTAGGGACTTTGCTAGGGCGAGGGGCGTTTGCCATTTTCTAATCCCTTGAGGGCGAAAAAAGAGTCAGCTTTATCCCTGATCTTCATCAGCGAGCGTGGATTTTTCTTGGCCACCTCCTCCACGAATTCTTTGCTGACATAGTGTTTCATGTTGATCGCTCCAAAAAGTACATGCCTCAAGAAATCCATCGAGGGCTTTTCCACCAGCAGGATTTCTTTGTTGAACCTTCCCCTGAAGGACCTGAGCGTCTCATTAGGCCCCTGGACTAAGGTGTAGAGAGCCGTTGCCGCCGGGGCCGGTGCCTTTAGGGAGTTGAAGTGGCTTATGAAGGCATCTGTCAGATCGACGTACCCTCGGATCGAACGTGGAGGAAGCTTCTTATACCAATCCTGAGCCATCCCAACGAGGGAGGTGACAAATTCTTTGGCCCAATAATTGCTCGGATGCTCGTATAGGTGCATCAGGTGCACAAAGTGATCCAGATGCTAGGCCGGACCAGTTGTTCCATCATACCTGTTGACGGACGTGGGGATTTTCCCCCTCCCCGCACGGGTCATCAGAACCTCGTTAATGAGGGGGGAAGCGCCCGTCAAGGTCCTGTAATCCCTGTCTTCAGGATCGTATTCTTCGTAGTCTGTTTCCTTCCGGTGGTGGGAGATTTGGCTGCGTGGGCGGCGACCGTCTCTGGCCCTGGACCTCTCACCCCCACCGTGGGGGGTTTGAGTCCGTGCTAGAGAGAGCTGCTCCACCACATTCTGGAGACCCTTGAGCTGATTCTGCACTGCGGCCAGTTGAGGGTCGCCGACACCTCTGCAGCTTGCCCTCCCTGTGTCCCCAGATTGGACCTCTTCGTCATTTTTAGCCCTCTCGTTCTGAGGGGCCCTTTCATCTCCAACGGGGTGCTGTCCTTGCTGGACCCTCGGTGGGGCCTCATTTTCCTGAGCAGGTGGTGGCGGAGGCGGCTGAGCCCTCAACACGTTCTGGGCGGCTAACAAGGGATGGATTGGGAGTCCTACTACGGGCGGAGCCGCTCGAGCGCCTGCCATTGATGGGAAATAGGCAGCAGTGAAGTGTTCCCAGGCGTTCTGTACCGCCTGCCCCTCACATTGTGCGTAAAGCACCTGAAGTTGTTAAGTGGTGACTTGGGGCATTTCCACCCCCTGTATCTCTCTCAGAAGCGACATGGAGAGATTTAGTGTCCCCACCTGATAAGGCAGGGCCATGGGCATCATTCCGGGCATCACCCCTGGTTGCATATAAGCATATCCCGGCGGTGGCATGGCCGTGGAGTACACGCCGGGATGGGAGGCAGGAACGTTGTGGATGAAGGCTTGGGGAGGAGGAATGGAGCCAGATCCCCCTGCCTTGTTTCCCCCGGGGGGGAGAGTTACAGCGGCAGCCTCAGTGTTTCCGGCAATAGGTCGGGGCGCACCTCCGGCGGGGGCGTTGTTCCCTGCGTTTTCCTCATTGATAGGAGGAAGAACGCCCCTATTCTCTATCGCCCCAGATCTTGTTGCAGTTACCATGTTTGAAGTAAGAGGTGTTATATCTCAACTAGCTTAAAGAATAATCAGATGAAGATGAAGATGGCGATGGCGATGGTTTCCCAAAGACGGCGCCAAAAATGATGGTGCAGGAATAAGAGCTTCCTAAAATGCAACAACACTTTCAATATTTGTATGGAAAGGGGAAGACCATCACAGGCGTGGAAGCCTCAGGAACTGGGTTTACTTTTGAGCGTGGGTTGTTCCAGCTAGGATAACACCAAGAGTCTCAAATGCAGTGGTGATGCAACTATGGTGAAGGTAGTACCAAGCTTGAGAAGATGGAGGAAAAATGCCCAGAACAGTGAGTATGTATGTATTTGTGGAAGATGACTTAGGGGAGAATCCAACTGTTATCTCCTATTTATATGTTAGGGGTGAGGGTAAATTAGGTAAATTGACCGTATAGTCCCAAACCTGTGTTGCCCTAACACGTAGCGGCCTGTGAGGGCATGAGAACGACGTCTCTGAAAAGCAGGCGGCGTGTCATGTACAAGGTGAGCACGGCCTCTGTGTCAGAGGTTGTTGGCCAGGGTCATGAGTAGGGAAGGCCCAAGGTCCGTCATGCTAGAGTTCGGATCCCTCACAAGGAAGAGGATCATAGGCGAGCGCTGGTGACGCTCGAAGGACGCAGGGATGGGTCCCCCCACTGTAGATGGCCCTTGAGCGTCAAAGCCCCGAGCATGAGAAGCGGGGGCCCTGGCGTGGATGCCTCCCTGGGAAGGGTGACCCTGAGGGCCGGAGTGTGAGCGTCAGGCCTGACAGCTTGAACCCTTTACTTGAATAGAGGGCCGAGGCTCATGGGCCTGTATTAGCCAGCAAGGGAGTGGGCTGGGTTGACCCGCGAGTCCATCAGTGCGAGCGTCCAACTCTTCAATCGGTTGATGGCGACACGTGGACGGTTCTGATACGAACGTGATCTTATGTCTCATCATAATTCATGCATTTTGATTTAGTGTATATTTAATTCACACACTTTGGTTTATATTTAAAAATGAGTTTAAATTTTGTTATTTATTATCAAATATTATGAATTTATAAATGTATTGCTTATGAGTGTGATAATCGTGCTTCGTTTTTATACGATTTGATATCGAAATTTCGTGGATATTTAATATGTCGGAGATATACGTGTCATGAATCTATACTATATAAAAAAGGAAGAGGGTTTTCCTCTCACAAACGGCGGTTATTTTGTGATGACATACCAATTTTCATGAAGTACCTATTATACCCTCTATGTTGCTAAGAATCATAAGCTATTAATTGGGTTTAGTAGTAAATTACTTACCCACGTTGGTAACATTTGAACTGCCTCCCTTTTTCGTTCTAAAACTCAGTTACTTCAGACTCTTCAGCCGCCCACATCCTCGCAAAGCCACCATTTGGTGCTCACGGTGACCACGAACCATTGGCACTTCGTCCGTGCCTCCAGCACTGGCGGCTTCCGCCTATCGTTCTCTTCTTTTTTTCTTTTTTTCTCTGTAACATCAACTCCGCCTAATTTTCCTCTCGCTGCACCAACGGGACTTCGCAACTGGGCCGTAACCTGCCGCAACTCTCCGCCCACGTAGCTCCAAGGTAAGCCCCAATTTTTTTTTCTTTTTACCCCTGCCGCCGATGATCTCTGGCTTTGCGAAAACAAACTATTAAGATTTTGAACTATTTAGCACTAATCCTTTGAATTTGATGAGAGATTAACACTAATATTTATGCTATTTGCTAGGTAGATCCACCAATTACTTTATTAATATGTTATACTCTCTGCATATATTTAGGGGTGTTGTTTCCCTTGCAGATCTGAATCTGGCACTCTGCTCCAATTCCACCGGTCGCTTTAAGGTAAGCTTTCTTGGTAAAGCCATCTTCTTTTTGCTATTTTTTTTATTTCAGTTCTTCAGTGTAACACCCCGCTCGTCCGACGTGTAAGGTACGCCACATTCCAAGTTTATTATGTATCTAATTATATTATTTTGTGTTTTGCCTGACCCTATTTTGAACTCTTTTAGAGTTTAGGGGCCTGTTTGTAATTTTCTCTTTTTAGGGGTTATTCGGTCATTTCTCAGTCGAAAGAGATTTCAATCTTTTTTACCCCTGCTTTGCGTTCGGGGCATCGAAACGAGTCCGTAGACTCTAAGTTTGGCCCATTCTGACTTCGTTAACCCCTTCTTCCGATCGTTTTCACGTACGAGGACCCGAGATAAATACCCAGATCCTCGTAATTTGTGCCAGAACTTCAGACTTCAACTCTCTGTCTTCTTCACCCGCGATGCAGTACTGTACACACACACACAAGTCCAAACTCGATCTATACTCGACGGAATTTGACGAACCAATAGTCCATTTTGAAGAGGTCGACGAGCCCGACACGATGATACAAGTTTCATGGCCCGAAAATGTCCGACGGCGGTGCAATGGTGGTCTGAAGGTGGCGGGTTGCGATGAGGCGCGCCAACTCATCGCCGGCGACAATCCGGCGAGCTTCGTCGGCCAACTCCACCCTACCCCCATGTTTTCCGACCCACTGGTGACGATTCCGACCTCGGTTTGGCACGAAAACCACCGGAAATGGAGTTGTCCGGCAGCAGCTGTGCGGTGGCATTTGGTGGCGGGTTTGGTGCTCCGATCATTGTCCGGCGAAGGGACTTGAGGGGAAAGACACAGGACAACGAGCTGAGTCGATTGAGGTCAGTCCTGCCACCTGAAATTCGTCGGAGCAGCGGCGGCAGAGCAGCAGTGGTGGCGCGACGGTGCTTCGCGGCGGTGGCCATCTCCGGTGACTTTTTCTGGCGAACAGCCTAGGGGTTTCGAAGAGCACGTCACGGGTAAGCCAATGCCTTTTACGGATCTTATTTTCGTTCACCGGTTTGGAAGTAATTGGATTTTGAAGATTTTAGGGTTTCGTATTCTTGGATTTGAAATTGAAGTCAATTGGCTTGGAATTTGCAGTAATTGGTTGAGGAATTGGAACGAGCACGGAGAACACTTGCACGAGTGAATTTTGGGGATTTTTCCGGCATGCTCCGGCGGCGGCCGAGCGGCGTCCCGCCACTGTTTCGGCGACTCCGGTGGTGGCGATCCGGCGGGCTTCGGACAGTTTGTCCGCCTCGTTGTGGTGAGTCCAACGCCACTTTCCGTTCGTCAATCGGACACTCGGTTTATTTGTTACGAATTTATTTGTGTATTTGGGACATATATGATTTAATTGTTTTAATGCGAATTAATGGCCATATGCTTGAATTGTCGATCAGAATGAATTCCAATGGATATGAAATCATGTATTAAATGAAATGTGATATGTATTGATGCTTTGAATGGTGAATTGAACCCCGTTAGATCGAATTATATTAGTTGGTAATTGTTTTAAAATGTAATTCGCTCTTGTATGCTCGATAAATTAATGAATATACATTGTATGGTATTTGAAAATATTTAATGAATGATGAATGTATGATTTCATGATTGTTGTTGATAATAGTTTCGTTTCATGCCATTAAATGTAATATAGCCCTTGTAGAAGGGGTGTTTATGTAATTTTAGAAAATGTAAATTTGTATAACTTGAATTAATTGAACCTGATCATTTGAAAACGATTATGCTAATTTTGATGAAGTAAAAGTTGATTTATTATGCCTTGAATAATTAAATTTGAGATTTTTGCAATTAACGTTTAATTACCTAAATTGAATTTGAATCTATTATGCAATGTATGAATTGTATGAACTTTGAATGATTAAATGGCTTAGTCGGAATTTGGGATGTAACCCTGTGGGTTTAAATGAATTCGTCACATGCTATTATACGATTCAATTGATCTTGTAATATGTGGATTTTGTGTAAAATGTGAAATATGACTTGAATTGGAATTTATTATATGATATAAGAATTTGTTATGCAATTTATGATTTAGTCAGAATTGAATTAGTATGTCTTGGGTGATTTAATTTGAAACTTTGTAATTTAGGTTTAATTACTTAATTTAAAATAAACCTATTATGCTATATATGAATTGTATGAAACTTATATGATTAAATTAGAAACTTTTGCACGTAAGAAATAAGTTATTCGTACAAATATGAATTGGTTATTTGATATATGAATTTATATGAAATAATGTGGCATGCATTGCCTTTCCATTTTGTTTGATTGAATTAATTGTGCATAAGAACATCTCTTGATCTACTTTGTGAATATGTTGAGCTATGCGATATTTTATTTTACAAGTAATTAGTATGATTATGAACTTGGCTTATGTGATTGCATTTCTTAAGTACTTGAGCATGTGCCGTGCATCTTTATATGGTTGTCTGAGTCTGAGTTTGAGTTTTGTACTGTGTTTTGTGTGATCAGTTGGTACAGGTGCACCCGGGGTGGTGACTTGTGGTCGTGCAGGTTCAGGGGTGGACCATTTGCTTTTGGTTTGGCTTCGTTTGGTACCAGGTGAGGGTGTTTTCGTTCTAGTTACATATTAAACCGTACAACCTTATGTGACAAGCTTTGGGCAAAACCTTAAATATATATATATGTTGATTTTAAAATAGAGTCATCGAGTAAACTTTGATAGAGTAAACCCTTTTCAAATGAATTATGAAATATGTTATGTTCTTATGAATTGAAATGTTTTGGCGAGATTATGCATGTATGATATGTTCACGGGCCCAGGGACTTAGTGCAAGTGGCTATCCGGGGTGGCAAGGGCCGACGGTGATCCCTTGTACTAGTCCCACCATATGTACGGTGATACTGGCCCTCGCTAGGAGGTTTAGCGGGGAATGGGAGCTGAGTGCCCTTGGGGGAGTCATGAAACCCTATTGGCCTATGTATGAGGTGGTCGGGTCTTGCTAACCCGTCCACCACCCGGAGGAAGAAGGTTGGAACTTATTTTATGATTATGAGTATGTTATGATTGATATGTACAGTGCGGGAAGGCCGGGACATGGATTGCCCAAACGACTATGTTTTATGTTATGATATATGATCTGTGTGTATTATGATATATTGCATGACCACCTATTTAAGGTATTAATGATATTTGTCGTACACGGTCGGAGTTTGGTTGGAGATTTTGCACGCTCACTCGCCGAGCTTTATTGATTATGTATGATTTATGAACTTAATGAATTTAATATGAATTAGTTGTAAAGTCCGAGCTTAGTTATTTTCTTGCCCTTCGTGGGAACTACCATTGAATAAAACTTTGCTCGGGATTTATGACTTGCATGTGCATGTTTTTATATATATTTATCGCTCTAGCTCGCTCAGTCTTCTAGAGACTGACCCTCCCCCCTTCTTTTCCACTTTTCAGTTCTTGCAGGTTTGAGCTAGGCGGCTTTGAGTCGGGTCTATCGAGTTTGTGTCGGTCTGTTTGATTTGTTAAATACCTTGTTTTGTTTGTGAAGGAAACTATGTATATGATATGTATATATTATGCAGGTTGGTACTTATGATTTGGATGTATGAATTTCGGGACAGGTTAGGACAGGTGCTCGGTTTAGATGTACCCTTTTTGATTATATGTTTGATCGGGACAGGTTTCTAGGACAGTTGAACCCGTTTAATTAATGTTGAGTTACTTTTTGAAATATATGAATTATGATTGCTGATTAAGGTTTTTGAGAATTCATATTTTGTATCGCTTCCGCATTCAGGTCTTGCATATTTGCGCTTGTACAGGGTTTAGGTACCGCCTAGCTTAGGTTGGTTTTTGTTTTTCACCCGTTCGCTGTGACTTGGTGCGTGTGCGGACTTTCCATTTCGTACACATGCGGGTCATAGTGCGGGGGTGTGGTGCCCCACCGCCTGGGGTGCTACATCTTAAGTGGTATCAGAGCCACCAGGTTCAGAACCGGTGCTCTGGAGTCGTGTCGTGTCAGTTTAGGTCGGACGACATAGGAATACTTGTTCATTGCATTCGTTTGATGTGAAATTTTGACTTCTCTGCATGAATTTGTTTGAGCTTATGTGATTGTGTGCACACTATGATTACGATTCTTGCAAAATTATCACTGTTATGCTTTAAATTTTATTAAATCTCGTATTGCATGTGCATTACTTAAGTGTTCTTAATTGTTTTTATTACTTGACATATCCACGTACTAACTCGCATGCATAGATATTTATTCAATTTGTGAATTGCAGGGAGTTGGCTTGATGACAAAATTTTTAATTGATCGTGACAACATTTCCCACTTCTATAAATTGATGACAGAGGATTCAAAACTACCATGCCTTGATTACTTGAATAAAGGATAAATGGATTTCTGAAAGAATTCGACAATAGCTAGACGCTAACCTTGTGGAAACAGGTATTATGCATTCATATCACGTGGATCATGCATTGGGTTAAATTATAATTATTTTGAACATTTGTTCTACGTGCTTGACTGCCTTCTTTACTTGATACGAGTGCATGTCATTTACATCCCTAACCCCACATGCATTAGACTTGTGGTTATATTTAGGTGATTTTGTTACCTGTTTCAACGAGTACTGATTTTAGTGGGAGCTGTATTGGGATCTGAATAGGGGTGGATCAGAAAGTGGACAGTTGATTTAACAAACTCGGGGTATAGGGTGGATAAAAGAAGATGTCTGTATACCAGGGAAACAAGAGACCTTTTAACTAACGAGGTGCCTTCAGGATATATACTTAACTACCTGGAGGTACTCGGGGTTAGCAAATTTTATAAGAAAGTAAGAATTTCTAAATCTGAATGGCATGAGGTGACAATGAAGAAATCAAGGCACTTGTACAATTCAGAAAATTCTAAAGAGGGAATCGGATTACTATTATAGAGATACCCACCAGAGTGGTTACACTTATACAAAGGAAAAGGGGGAAAATTTTGTAAGCCATGGAATTTTGTGCCGAGGTCATTGAAGATCAACTCCACCAAATATTGAGGATAAGAGCATCAATTACAACGACGGTGTACTAAGCAAGACTGTTTAAAGATTCTTCATTTATTTCCCCACGATGGTCCTGAGAGATTTTACCGTTGAAAGAGATAGCAATTCCCGATTACCGAGTATTTTATTGGGATTTCAAGAGACTCCACGGATCACTTTACTCCGAGAATCAAGTGAGACATTCCAAGACCATTTGGGTACCCAAGAATCTGAGGGAATGCTAAAGGATGCAAATTTGAACAGGAAGTTGGAGCCACTGCCAGTCAAGGAATCGATTATCCTTCCAATTAAAGAATTACCAACCTCGACTTCATTTCCATGGTGAACGGTACCTTAAGCATTCATGGCATTTGCACCCATGAATTTATAAGTAATTATATTTTATTTTGCTTGATGTATGTGACAACGTGTAATGTTTGATGTTACTCGATTGTAATAACGCGACTAACTGCTTTAATTTTTCATAAGTTAAATTTTGTTGTTTTTGTTGTTAATTCTTGTAAACTGAATGGGATACTTGTGTGAATTGTTCGTGTCTCTATGTTTATAATTTCTTTGGTTACTCACTAACCCTTCATGCACATACAAGCATATTATGGTTTTATTTTACAGAGATTCCATCGCGATATCCCCCTTGAGTTGAAGTATGGATGTTGAATCAATACTCTAGGGACACCGATATCAGTAGTGTTAAGGTACACTAAACATGCATCACATGTTTTGCATCAAGTGTTACTTTAATGTGTGTACGTAAGAATGCTGAGTAAGTGAACTTGTGTGCTAGAGAGTTGTTGAGATCTCTCTATTTACGTGTTAGGGAGATGTGGGATTCTCCCTATTTATGTGATAGAAAGATGTTGGATTCTTTCTAATTATATGAGAAAGAGATGCTGGATTCTCTTGGTGTTAGATATTTGGGAGATGCTGGATTCTCTCGAATTTAGGGGTTTGAGAAATGCTGGATTTTCTCAAACTAGAATGTTTGGAAGATGTGGAAGTCTGCCAGACTTAGGTTGAGAGACGGGGCTCTCTCAATTACGTGGTTGAGAGACGGGGTTCTCTCAATTCTGTGCTTGAGGGAAGTGTTCTCTCTTTTGATGTGCTGGGAGACGGGGCTCTCTCTCTCTCTTGCGTGCTGAGAGATGGGATTCTCTCTTATTTGTTGTAGCTTAGTTACGGGTGGCCTGACAGCAGCTAGCAAGCGATGAGGGTGCGACGGTATCGAGCTTTGGGTGCAGTGGCCTAGTGGAGATTGAATGAGTTTGAAGCGACCAACGGACAAGTGTTGAACAAACCTCTGGGACTACAGAACTCCGAGGGGAGTTGATGCAATTAGTGGGAGTAAATTTCACAGCCAGGGCTATGACTCTACAAGATTTCAGGAGATGGATTGAAGTTTTTCAGTTCAAAGCTTTATGACTCAGTAATAGGACCTGAGGACAGGTCCTTTTGAAGGAGGGAAGATTATAACACCCCGCTCGTCCGACGTATAAGGTACGCTACATTCCGACTTTATTATGTGTCTAATTATATTATTTTGTGTTTTGCCTGACCCTATTTTGAAATCTTTTAGAGTTTAGGGGCCTGTTTGTAATTTTCTCTTTTTAGGAATTATTCGGTCATTTCTTGTTCAAAAGAGATTTCGATCTTTTTGACCCCTGGTTTGCGTTCGGCGCATCGAAACGAGTCCGTAGACTCTAAGTTTACCCCATTCTGACTTCGTTAACCCCTTCTTCCGATCGTTTTCGCGTATGAGGACCCGAGATAAATACCCAGATCCTCGTAATTCGTGCCAGAACATCAGACTTCAGCTCTCTCTCTTCTTCTCCCACGATGCAGTACTGTACACATACACTCACGGTGTAAAAACACGTATAACTCCAAACTCGATCTATTCTCGACGGAATTTGACGAACCAATAGTCTATTTTGAAGAGGTCGACGAGCCCGACACGATGATACAAGTTTCATGGCCCGAAAATGTCTGACGGCGGCGCAGTGGTGGTCTGAAGGTGGCGGGTTGCGCCACCTCATTGCCGGCGACAATCCGGCGAGCTTCGCCGGCCAACACCACCCTACCCCCATGTTTTCCGACCCGATGGTGACGATTCTGGCCTCGGTTTGGCACGAAAACCACCGGAAATGGAGTTTTCCTGTAGCAGCTGTGCGGTGGCATTTGATGGCGGGTTTGGTGCTCCGATCATTGTCCGGTGACGGGACTTGAGGGGAAAGACACAGGACAACGAGCTGAGTCGATTGAGGTCAGTCCCGCCACCTAAAATTCGTCTGAGTGGCGGCGGCAGAGCAGCAGTGGCGGCGCGACAGTGCTTCACGGCGGCGGCCATCTCCGGTGACTTTTTTCGGCGAACAGCCTAGGGGTTTCGAAGAGCACGTCACGGGTAAGCCAATGCCTTTTACGGATCTTATTTTCGTTCACCGGTTTGGAAGTAATTGGATTTTAAAGATTTTAGGGTTTCGTATTCTTGGATTTGAAATTGAAGTCAATTGGCTTGGAATTTGTTGAAATTGGTTGAGGAATTGGAACGAGCACGGAGAATAATTGCACGAGTGAATTTTGGGGATTTTTCCGGCACGCTCCGGCGGCGGCCCGCCACTGTTTCGGCGGCTCCGGTGGCGGCATTCCGGCGGGCTTCGGACAGTTTGTCCACCTCGTTGTGGTGAGTCCAACGCCACTTTCCGTTCGTCAATCGGACACTCGGTTTATTTGTTACGAATTTATTTGTGTATTTGGGACATATATGATTTAATTGTTTTAATGCGAATTAATGGCCATATGCTTGAATTGTATGAAACTTATATGATTAAATTAGAAACTTTTGCACGTAAGAAATAAGTTATTCGTACAAATATGAATTGGTTATTTGATATATGAATTTATATGAAATAATGTGGCATGCATTGCCTTTCCATTTTGTTTGATTGAATTAATTGTGCATAAGAACATCTCTTGATCTACTTTGTGAATATGTTGAGCTATGCGATATTTTATTTTACAAGTAATTAGTATGATTATGAACTTGGCTTATGTGATTGCATTTCTTAAGTACTTGAGCATGTGCCGTGCGTCTTTATATGGTTGTCTGAGTCTGAGTTTGAGCTTTGTACTGTGTTTTGTGTGATCAGTTGGTACAGGTGCACCCGGGGTGGTGACTTGTGGTCGTGCAGGTTCCGGGGTGGACCATTTGCTTTTGGTTTGGCTTCGTTTGGTACCAGGTGAGGGTGTTTTCGTTCTAGTTACATATTAAACCCTACAACCTTATGTGAAAAGGTTTGGGCAAAACCTTAAATATATATATATGTTGATTTTAAAATAGAGTCATCGAGTAAACTTTGATAGAGTAAACCCTTTTCAAATGAATTATGAAATATGTTATGTTCTTATGAATTGAAATGTTTTGGCGAGATTATGCATGTATGATATGTTCACGGGCCCAGGGACTTAGTGCAAGTGGCTATCCGGGGAGGCAAGGGCCGACGGTGATCCCTTGTACTAGTCCTACCGGCCCTCGCTAGGAGGTTTAGCGGGGAATGGGAGCTGAGTGCCCTTGGGGGAGTCATGAAACCCCATTGGCCTATGTATGAGGTGGTCGGGTCTTGCTAACCCGTCCACCACCCGGAGGAAGAAGGCTGTAACTTATTTTATGATTATGAGTATGTTATGATTGATATGCACCGTGCGGGAAGGCCGGGACACGGATTTCCCAAACGACTATGTTTTATGTTATGATATATGATCTGTGTGTATTATGATATATTGCATGACCACCTATTTAAGGTATTAATGATATTTGTTGTACACGGTCGGAGTTTGGTTGGAGATTGTGCACGCTCACTCGCCGAGCCTTATTGATTATGTATGATTTATGAACTTAATGAATTTAATATGAATTAGTTGTAAAGTCCGAGCACTGCTTAGTTATTTTCTTGCCCTTCGTGGGAACTACCTTTGAATAAAACCTTGCTCAGGATTTATGACTTGCATGTGCATGTTTTTATATATATTTATCGCTCCTGCTCGCTCAGTCTTCTAGAGACTGACCCTCCCCCCTTCTTTTCCACTTTTCAGTTCTTGCAGGTTTGAGCTAGGCGGTTTTGAGTCGGGTCTGTCGAGTCTGTGTCAGTCTGTTTGATTTGTTAAATACCTTGTTTTGTTTGTGAAGGAAACTATGTATATGATATGTATATATTATGCAGGTTGGTACTTATGATTTGGATGTATGAATTTCGGGACAGGTTAGGACAGGTGCTCGGTTTAGATGAACCCGTTTTGATTATATGTTTGATCGGGACAGGTTTCTAGGACAGTTGAACCCGTTTAATTGATGTTGAGTTACTTTTTGAAATATATGAATTATGATTGCTGATTAAGGTTTTTGAGAATTCATATTTTGTATCACTTCCGCATTCAGGTCTTGCATATTTGCGTTTATACAGGGTTTAGGTACTGCCTAGCTTAGGTTGGTTTTTGTTTGTCACCCGTTCGCTGTGACTTGGTGCGTGTGCTGACTTTCCATTTCGTACACGTGTCGGGTCATATTGCGGGGGTGTGGTGCCCCACCGCTTGGGGTGCTACATTCAGAGTTTCTTTTCTTTCTTGATCGTGTGTCATGGGTTCCCGTCTCATTACCTGGACTGAATCTCCATCGGGCGTCGTTTGTTCCGGTCACCACCAACTCCCTCGCGATCCGCCGTTGCCCCTCAGATAAGAAGTCTTCTTAGTCGTATATCCATTCCCCTGCTTACAGCGGTTTCTGCCGATTTCTTTTAGGATTTCTTGAATTAGGTGGATTTAAGGCTGTCCAAAACTTATTTGCGTAGGTAGTTTGTTCACTATTGTGTGATTGTGCTGACGACTGAAGGAACTGGTGAATTTAAAAGAAGTTTTATGCCATTCTTTTCACACGTTATGTGTAGCACCCCAACCGGAAAGGCGCCACATCCCCCGCACTATGAGCCTGATCCACACATGAAATGGAAAGTCTATGCATGAACCCAGCCCACAGCGAACGGGGACTCACTCACTCATAAGGCTAGGCGGGAACTGAACCTTCGCAACCCAATTATAAAAAAACAAAGATAAATGACAAATGCGGAAGCATAGCATACCTTTCAGTACCAATTCAAGCCACATGACGTATTCAATTATCACAAAGACTTAATCCAAAAAATTCGTACATAAACCTAATGGTATGATCATAAGCATAGTCATAATATTTATCCATTCATGAAAATTCAATCAAATTACAATATGCATATGAAGTGACCTAAACTTAACCAATCGACTTGACCTACTAGACTCCCCGCCTAGCACTGCAAACGTGCAAAGAAACTGAAAACAAACCGGGTTCAGTCTATAGGAGACTGGTGGGTATAAAATGGGGCATATTAAAATAATACTACAGAATTTAAACACCCACGCAGGCAAGTTAAAATCCCGTGCGAGGTTTTAGAATATTTCCCAAGTGGGTGAAAACAAAGGAAAACAACGCCCGGGATTACAACGATCAATTTCATTCATTCATTCAATCAATCATGCGGTCAATACGTGAGCCCTACGAGAGGGCGAATTCTACAACCTCCACCTCGTGTGTGCATTTATTCATTTATTCGTTCATAAGTGATCACACAATCATTCATTCAGTTATAATAATCCATTTATTCATTCGTTCATTCATTCATTCATTCAATCATGCATTACACTTACACCTTCTTCCTCCGGGTGGTGGACGGGTTAGCAAGACCCGACCACCTCAATCATTGACCAAAGGGGTGTCATGAGTTCCCCAAAGGCGCTCAGCTCCTTTCCCTCGCTAATCTCCTAGCGAGTTCTGAAATCTGTAAATTGGTTGGGACTAGCACATAGGATCACCGTCGGCCCTTGCCTCCCCGGATCACCATATGTACCAAGCCCCGGGCCCCCATATGTGCAATCATTCAATACTCGCCAAAACATTAGGTAGGGTATTCAATAAAGAAAAGGGGTTTAACAATCAAAATCATAAACTCCTTGAAAACGACTCGATATATATATATATATATATAATACCTTTGGATTGAAATATACACATTGGAATATATCGGGTCTGTTTTATCTAATAGAAGAGAAACCCACCTTACACCTTACCGAACAATACCAAGAAGAAAAGAAGACTTGAAAGAAGCCTAAGAACCCGACACGTCTCCGCCCTGGAGAAAACTGTATAAAGGACAACGTAACGTGTTCGTGAGACTCAAGACTCCAAATGAACCATATATGATGCACGACATGCAATGAACATGATATGAATGCCTAAGAGATCATATTATGTAATGAACACGTTCATGTGCACGATTAATGCATTTAAATCATATAAACAAGCCATTCATTCATTCAAGGAAGCGTTCATATTCATTTAAGTTCAATCCTTACACATTTCATAACAATTCAATCCGCGAATTCAAATAACGGTCATAACATGTACTATAACACGTTGACAATTATAGAATAGCCAAATAATTACATTAAATTTAAAATTGAAAATTAGAAAGGAACGTGAAATTGATAACATTTTAATTTTATAGTTCAATTAAATCAATTAATATTTAATATATAATAAACATATATATATATATATATATATATATATATATATATATATATATATATAATCATGAATAAAATGCATGCAAATATTACAAATATTAAACATGGATGCAAATATATTTTATAACCACGTAAAACATGTATGCATTTAAAGCTCCATTTAAATCATTTCATGCAAACATAAATATATAGAATTACATACATGCATTAACATGTAAATCCATGCATATTGTAATCAAATGCATGCAAATCCTAACAATTACAAATCCTGCATGCACAATTACAATTTATACATATATATGTACGTACACATTCTTGCATCACTCACATTATATATATATATTTTCATTCAAACACTAACAGTTACATGCAAGGAAAGAAAAAGAAAGCAGCAACAACCCACAGCAGATTCTACACCAGAGCTACGCGGCCGGGGATTTCCAGTACAGGCACGAGACAACAGCAGCTCAGGGCTCAAACCCTGTTTTACCTTGTGGATTAAATGAAGTTTGAAAGATATTGGAGCTTGAATCTCCAAGGATGGCTTGAGTTACGGGATTTCTGGAACAAGGAATTTTTGGCTGAATTTCTCCAAGTGATGAAGGTTATCTCAGTTTGGGGTGATTAAGGCTGGTTAGAGGGTTGAGTTAGGGTTCCAAGGAATCAAACCATGGTTAATTTGGTCAAGGTTTGAATGAGCTATGGTCATTTTAGTAAGTTGTGGCAGATTTAGCGTCCGTTGCATTTTTTGGTTGAATTTCGGTGGATCAAATGACTTTGGAAAAATATAAGGTTAAGTTCATTAAAGTCGAATTTTCGTTACGAGTTAAGCGAAGTTGACGAAACTCGAATCCGAGTTTCCTAGCTCAAGATATCACATACGGAATCAAGGGTGCGCTAGTTGCTCGTTAGCCCCCATTTTGGATTCCAAAATCAAAATAAATTCGAAACTCATGCAAACGAACCCGAAAACATGAAACAAACATATATTCTTATTCATGACACGTATATCTCCAACATATTAAATTTGCACGAAATTTCGGTATCAAATCCTATAAAAACGAAGCACGTTTATATAACTCATAAGCAATGCATTTAAAAAATCCCTAACATTTTCAAATAAATGACAAATTTTAAATGAAATTTTAAATATATATGTGAAGGTGCACGAATTTAATGTCATATAAAACAAAGTGCAAGAATTAATTATACATAATATCAAAGTGTACAATTTATTTAATTTAAAGTCATGCACGGATTAATACAATTTAATTTAAGATGCATGAAGTTAATATCATTTAAATTAAAATGCACTAAATATATAATACTAATAACATTAGGATTTAAATAACAACTAATTCGTATTTATTTAATATTAATTAACTTAAGATATAAATAATTAACATTTAATATTTAGAATTAAATATATAAAACACGTATAAATAATTATTTCACGCAATTTGGTAAACACATACGTCATGCTATACGACTGAAAAACTGGGGTGATACATTAGGTTAGCGTATGCCTCATGCAACTTCTCCTTGGGTGCATGTGAGTTGTGTGTTTCCATGATTTGATGGCATACAGGCTTTGACAGTATACAAACAAATGTTTAATATGTCTTTTAACAGTATTTAATCCACATCTAACATGATTGTTTGTCGAGTCCCTTTCGAATTGTGTGCTTAAAGATGCCAACCAAACAACTGATTAAACTGAATAACGAGCTCATTTTACATTTTCTTAGGGACGTTGTCTTGCAAGATTTTCTCATTGTAAATAAAAAACTTAGGCTAGAGCTCAGATATAGTGCTTTTTAAGTTACTGTTGATGATCTAACACTTTATTAAGCCTTTACGCCTACTTCATTTGGCAGTACTCTTATTAGATACGTGCTTTTCAGGAAAAAAAAAAAAAACAGGGTCAAAAAAATAAACCAATCTTTTATACTATTACTTTCGGATTCCATATTTCTGAAATGTATAACAGTGTGCTCGCATTGGTGATTCTAATCTAGATTCAAAACTCAAGCAACATTTTCTATTCTAATTTGATATTTAAAGTTCAACTCAAAAGAAAACTGATCGTATTTTCTGCCTCTGATAATGGAATAGATAATTAAGTGCCATAAATCTAGAAGAGTACTAGATTTGTTTTATGATATTTAAAGATTTGATGGATCTTATGTTGGACGTATATCAGCTATAACAACTTCGGATGTCTAAGATTTGATCCTACATTTCCTGAATGATCTAATGGACCTCAGTGCCTGTGACAGAAAATAGATGCAAATGTAATCTTTGATAAAACATTGAGTGACACCTTTTGGGTGGCAATGTCTGTGTTTAATTTGGAGTGAGTTGTAGATATTTAAGTTTTGTTTGTATTGGTCTTTACTATGTGGAGAAATTGATCATCACCAACATTGCCTATCTATGGAGTTGAATGCCACTCTTTTCAGATTTTGTGCTATTTTTTTATGTTGTGTCATTATCTCCTTCAATGTATTCCTCTGATCTTGGGTCTAAGTGTTATATTTCAGGAATTGCACAATAACATTTCGGTGTTCCATTTCAGCTTTTTATTTGTAAGGCGCATTGACTCTCGAGGATTCAAACAAGCTTCCATTATAGCCCAAACCACTCCATTTATGCAAACCCGTAACTTAGCACTGCTATATCCATTTTTCATCAACCACGGCTAGAATTTCTTCCATTTGATAGTTGGTAAGCTAATTTCATCTTATCCTTTCATTCATACATATATTTTACTTTGATAAGGAATAAATATATGCTTGAATGAAACAATAGGAAGTGAGAGATCCTGAAGAACATTGCAATTTTCGTTTGTGTGTTTCGTTATATAACAGTTTATGGAGTTCTAAATCTAATTTTTCATTTGTTAAAACATCGGAGTTTTATAAAATGGAGTTTGTTATATAATGTGTTTGATTTTATATAAATGAATCTGATGTTTTTTTGTTATCAAATCTGATTATATAAAATCTGATAAATCTGAAATTTGATAAATCAGATTTTTCGTTTGTTATAACAGTTGTAACAAATTACATAACCAAAGAATAAAACACATACAATAACATTTTTCGTTTGTTTGCCAAAAAGTATATAACCAAAGTTTTAATAAAACTCCAAAAAATAATACTCCAAAGTATATAACCATCAGTAAATTTGAACCTTGCATATTGATAGCCACTCCAAAGTATATAACCATTAGTAGATTGCCCGATGAATGTTGGTATTACATATTATCATTGCCTACAAATTATTTAGTTTACATGGTTTTTTCAAACAAGTTTTGTCATGTATTAACGGGTTTCTCTAAATTTACTGATGGTTATAAACTTTGGAGTTTTATTCTTTCAGACCTAATGTGCTTTCGGTTGCATCACACAGATTTTTACAATTTGTTGAAGATTCTTTTTTAGTGTAAATCTTATAATACTTATACGTAATTACTGGATAATCTGCATTTGAGAATTAGTTTTGATAGGATTGTCAACCACACAAAAAAAGATTTATCCCATTCACTTGGTCCAAATTTTTTAAAGAAGACAAAAACATTCTTATTTATTTATTTTTTGGGTTCAAATTTATTTTTCTATATTTATGTGTTATTGTATGTGTTTTTCCTTTATGTTTATTTTAGATTTTTAGATATTTTCAGCAAGATTTTCTTTACAGTCTTTTCTATTAAGTATGTTAATGTCTATGTCATTTCTCTATATGTAACAGGTTGTTTATGGAGCACAGGCTGATTGTTTTCCAAAATAAAGATTCAAGATTAGAGACTACACTAAGTGGTATTATGTATTTCCTATTAAGTATGATAATGGAAACTTCTCTTCGAAGGTGATACAAGTATGGAATTTTTTTTTTTTTTGGAATATTTGTAGTTTATTTTGTAAATTAACATTTAACTAAACCTTCAAAATATATTTGGTATTCTAATGAATTATACACATATTTTTATTTTTGGAATATTAAATGTTTATTTTGTGCATTAACATTTAACTACACCTTTAAAATATATGTGGTATTCTAATGAGTTATACACATATTTTTTGTTATTTAGAATTCTAATGAAGTATACATATATTTGTTACAAAATTATAGTTTGCTTGGTTCCTATCAATTGTCAGATTTCTCTCAGGTTTTGTACACTAAAATATCTGCTGTAAAATTTAATAATTGCCTATAATATATAGGCTCATATTGTTTGATTAACAACTTCATACTATTCAATTATTTTAGACATATAAATTTTTTAAAGGTTGATTCCCTTTGTTTATTTTGTAGGTTGGGTGCCTTAGGGTTGATTTAACCAGTGTCTGTATTTCTCTGACAATGGAGAGATGAGATTCCGACATGGATATTGATGATATTACCTCTGAACCAGAGCTTGCACATCAATGAAATAACCTTCGTGCTAGACAAAGAGGCGATCAAACGAACCCAATGGATCAAGATCACCTTCATCCACAACGGGAAATTCACCAGCAATCTAGACAAAGTAATGATTCAGATATTTCAGTTCAATCAAACGATCAACGTAGAAGAGAACTCAAGCGCATTCGAGAAAGAGAAAGGAGAGAGGCAAGAACTTCAGAAGAACATCAGGCATACCTTGCAAGAAGACGTTATGTGTATCACCTTCGAAGAGGAAACATCTCCAATCGAGTTTTTTTTTTTAAATTACCTAATTTTTATAATATTTATATAGACTAAGATATCTTCATTAGACAGGTTGATTTGATGTAATATTGTACCTTCGTCTATTTATCTCCTATGAACTCTTCGTATTGATATATGATGGTATTATGCACCAATGAAGAATTCTAATACAGATCAAAGTGTATTTCGTTTGGCTCGATCAATTCCTGTACCAATGTCAATAAGTTCAAACAATCATATTGAATCTGTTAGGCCTATTTCTGATCGACAAATGTCTGGTAACAATGCGTACATGGTGTAACTCTTTTATATAATCTATAAAATGTCAAATGATTAAGGTTAAACTAAATATTCGTTTATTACTAGGGGGTGTTACAAATAGAAACAATACAAATATTTCTATTCGTCCAATTTCTTTACCGAATTTTGAGTCAATTCAGCCTAATCAATTCGAGGCTTCGACCACAAATGCTCCCCCACCTAATATTGAAGGTATGTATAGTTCGATTTATTATTATTATTATTATTTATTATGGTGTTTATTTTTTACTCTTATTTCCACAAAGTGAAACTAAATATTCGTTTATTACCAGGAGGTGTTACAAATAGAAATAATAGGAATATTTCTATTCGTCCAATTCCTTTACCGAATTTTGGGTCAATTCCGCCCAATCAATACGAAGCGTCGACCTCAAATGCTCCCCCGCCTAATATTGAAGATATGTGTAATTTATTATTATTTTTTTTCATATGGTGTTTAGTATTTACTCTTATATCTACAAAGTGAAATTAAATATTCGTTTATTGCCAGGAGGTGTTAAAAATATAAATAATACGAATATTTCTATTCTTCCAATTCCTTTACTGAATTTTGGGTCAATTCCGCCCAATCTATTCGAAGAGTTGACCTCAAATGCTCCCCGACCTAATATTGAAGGTATGTATAATTTATTAATTTTTTTTTTCCATATGTTGTTTATTTTTTACTCTTATTTTTCCATAAGCTTTAATTGGATATTGGAATGCAGGCATCAGTCACAATGAAGATAGTCCACTCTCAAGTCCACGAGGACATCATGTTGACCCACCAGATAACAACAGAACAACAAATCAGAATGCAAATCGAAGTAATTATTTTCGTAACCGTGCAAGAAATTGTTATCCGGCGCGCCATGTGCGTAGATTACAACTCCCTCCTTCTGGGATATACTCTCATTGTCGTGCTAAGTTGTTTCGTCGAGAGACAACAAACTTTTGCTGCAAAGGAGGAAGGGTAATCTTACCTGAAATACCAGTACCTGTAGAACTAATGGATCTTTTCACAGATCAATCTACGGAAGGGTGCAACTTCAGGCTCAACATACGTGCTTACAATCACGTATTCTTCTTTTACTTCTATGGGCGTGTCACTGGATGAAAATTTAGCACCATTTGACCGGGGGTTTTACACTTTTAGGGCTCATGCTGTAATATATCATAGAATTGGTTCTTTGTTACCTCCTCCAGGAATTCAACCAAGATACATCCAGTTGTTCATCTATGATACAGAGCATGAGTTAAGAAATCGGTTACAAGAAAGCGGTGGTTTGAACAGAGCTACAATTGAGAAAATCAAATGTATTTTAGATAATCACAATACATTTGTCAGAACACTTCGCCAACTTGCTAAACGAACAGATATTGGTGATTGTAGGTTGCTTATTAAGGAGAAACCTTCTCCTAATTTGCAATATACTCTACCAACTGCCTCGCAAGTAGCAGCAATATTGGTTGGTGGAGAAGAACCAATGGACACAAACCATCGAGATATAGTTGTTCAAACAGTTGCGGGTCAGCTTTTGAATATAAAAGAATACACAGGGTATTATGATCCACTTCAATATCCACTTTTTTTGCCTTAGGGACGTATGGTTGGGATAGTGATTCTCGAACATTCCAAGGAAATAGGATCACGTGTTGTGATTACTATGCATATATGTTACAAGTATTTCTCAGCATTTACAATTGTTTAATAAAAAAAAACTGAATTTGTTACAGATCATGACTTTTTTTATATTTTTCCTACAGATTCGTGGTACTTTCCCATCGATTCTACTGCATGGGGGTCGTTTACTGTAACAATAGGTCGTTGACAATTATGTCAAGATAGAGACCCAAAAATTACAATGGATAAGATTTCATCAAAATGAAATACGCGCTGAATTGTATGAAGGATTACAAGATTGTTTGGATGCTGGTGAAAATGATGCAGGTAAGTTTTAAACTAAATTATATATTAAATTATTGAGCCTTTATATATACCGTATTACAAAAATAATAATGTTTTTATGTACCCCCAATAAATTATTTTTAGGAAATGTTGGGCGACGTAGAATCTTACCATCATCATTTGTTGGAAGTCCTCGCGATATGTATCAACGATATCAGGATGCTATGGCAATAGTACAAATATTTGGAAAGCCAGATTTATTTGTTACAATGACGTGTAACCCTTCATGGGAAGAGATACAAAGAGAACTTCTCCCGGGGCAAGCGGCACAAGACCGCCCTGATTTGCTAACCAGAATTTTCCGGGCAAAATGTGAAGAATTGAAAGAAGATATTATTCATAAAGGGGTGCTTGGAAAATTTATTGCTCACGTACATGTTATTGAGTTCCAAAAACGAGGATTACCACATTACATATGTTGGTAAACTTCGACGAGGATGATAAGTTGAACAACCCTGATGATTATGACAATATAGTACGAGCAGAAATTCCAAAACAAGACGAAGAGGCAGAGTTATATGCGGCTGTCCTTAAACACATGATACATGGACCGTGTGGACATACCAAACCAAATGCGCCTTGCATGAAGAATGGGAGTTGTAAAACAGGATTTCCCAAGCAATTTGCGGAACAAACTAGGAAAGAAAATGACTCTTATCCAATTTATTAGCATCGGAACGATAGCAGATATATAGTTTTAGACGATGATGGGGACGTTGCTGTTGATAATGGATGGGTGGTTCCACATAACCCGTGGTTGCTGCTGAAATATGATTGTCATATAAATGTTGAGGTATGCAATAGCATTAAAAGTGTGAAGTATTTGTACAAATATGTGTATAAAAGACCAAATTGTGTTGTATTTGAGGTTCGCCCAGGACCTATTTATGATGAAGTCAGCCAATATGTTGATGGAAGATGGATATGTGCCCCAGAGGCTTTTTGGAGAGTGTTTAAGTTTTCGATGAGTAGAATTTATCCCTCTGTTGTACGATTACAACTGCATCTTCCAACAAGTTCGATTTTGTAGTCATCAATCGATTTCAGATGTATTGGCTGATGAAAAAAACTCAAGAACAATGTTCACTGAGTTTTTCAGGATATACAACGAAGGAAGAGAATCAAATAAATATTTATATGGTGAGTTCCCAAAATATTACAGATGGTTGCCACACGAAAGGGTTTGGGTAAAGAGAAGGACTAGCCAAAAGGTGATTGGACGAGTATATACAGCATCACCAAATGAAGGGGAAAGATTTTATTTGCGTCTTCTACTGAACCATGTTAGGGGTCTAAAATCATTTGAGGATCTATTAACTATTGATGGGGTTCATTATTTGACTTTTAAGCAGGCAGTAGAAAAAAGAGGTTTGCTACAGGAGGACAATAGCATTAGGGAGTTCTTGATTGAAGCTCAGAATTTCAGAATGCCATCAGCACTTCGAAGGTTGTTTGCCACAATTTTACTGTACTGTGAACCAAGTGGAGTTAGAAGATTATGGGACGAAAACTACTCATTTATGATTGAAGACTATCCATCTTCGAGTAGGACGAATCAGTTTTATGTTTTGAACAGACTTCTCCATGATATTAATGGTATTCTCATGCAACATAAGACAAGTATAGATGAGTTTGACTTGCCTCGAATATCAGAAGGATTTGAAGATTTGGGTACTATCACCGGATTACTGGAGCATGAACTCTCAATTCCTATATCAGATACAGATGTTAACTTTATAAATTTTCTCAATGAATGCCAGTTTGCAGCATTTGATATGATCAGTCGGGCAATCAGAAGAAAACACAGTGCAATATTTTTTGTGGATGGTCCAGGTGGGACAGGTAAGACATTTTTGTACAAAGTGTTGTTTGCTAATTTTAGAAAAGATGGGTTCATAATTCTTGCAACTGCAACATCGGGGATTGCAGCAAATCTTCTTCCCGGTGGTAGGACGGCTCATTCAAAACTAAAAATTCCTATCATCTTTGAACCTTTTTCAATGTGTCAGTTCAGTAAGCAATCAGAGTTATCTTCTTTGATAGAACGTGTATCGGCCATTATTTGGGATGAGGCACCAATGGCAAATAGAAAAGCATTTGAACCAGTGGATCGAACATTCAGGGACATGTTCCGTTTCGACCTACCATTTGGGGGCAAAGTTATTGTAGCACCCCCACACGTGCAGATGCCACACACCCGTATTACAGGTCGATCCACACACGCAATGGATAGTACGTACATGAATCAACCTGTAGCGAACGGGTGACAATGAAATAAATGATAGGCTAGGCGGGACTAACTTGTAAATCAAAGACTACATTGCATAATAATTAAGCGGAAGCATGCTATATTATGGATCATTTATCAAGTAGTTCACATTTTGCTTTTACATATCAATACATTATCATCTCCTAAATTACATAACAAATAACGTTAACAATAATTCCTTTGAAACACTAAATAAAATGCACCGTGCTCAACTCGAATGCAAGGACTAGACTCGACTCGATTCCCGCCTAACGTGTACTTGCAAAAACTGAAAGGTGGAGGCGTCAGTCCGTGAAGACTGAGTGAGGGGTTTCCATAAATATTAACGCAACTAACAGGCAAATTATAACCTCGGGTAAGGTTTTATAACCAACAATATTATAAGTTCAGGAATAACATAGATCTCGCCCGAGATTACAACTATCAATATTAAACACTTTAATAATAAATATGTAGTCATTCAATTCAATTACAATACACACGTATCACAGTTTCATGAACTCAATTCCATAAACTACTTCACTCCAAGAACTCCATCACTCCAATAAACTCCATCACTCCAATAACTCCTTCACCCCAATAAACTCCATCACTCCATGTACCCCATCAGTCCAATAAACTCCATCACTCCAATAACGGGAAGGTTGCGAGCCTTCATCATTCATGGTAACACGGTAACACGATCGCAGTTCATTCACGGTAACATGGAAAAATGACTTATAACATGATACAAGGCTTGCTTTTCATGAACATGACTTGCTTGCAAATGTTTACGGGTTTAGAAATGATCACGGATAGATCTATATACCTTTTTGACCAAAATTTACACATAAGAGTTATACGAGTTCTAGCTAATTTGCAATTAAGCCTCACCTTTACCGAAAAAATACAAGTAGGACACGGCCTACGGAGCTCGCTCCTCGTCCCGGGGATGCTGTTCTGTACAAGATAGACATGTGTACGTGAGGCACGACCCCTATGAACCATTTAAGACGCACGACAAAGTCATAATCAATATGTCATGCAATAACAATTAAAGAATGTCAATTAAGAGCTTGATTATCACTAAACAAAGTTTGTAACTCATATAAGTCACATACGGGAGCCAAGGAAATGAAAAGAATGCAATATGAAAGGTTTGGGTGAAGTTTAGGAAAAACTGACAATTTGGGAAATGCACACCCTGTAGAAAACCCAGAATAACTTGAGTTCTAGAAGTTAGAATTGAATTTTGTTTATTGTGTGTGAAACTAGACACAAAGACCTTTCCAACGGTATATGGTACGTTTTCTAGTTCAAGGCGAGGTGAAAATGGCGTAGGTCCGAAGTTGGACAAAATGCATATTCTGAAGGGGTCGCGGCCCTTCACAAAATGGTCGCTGCCGCGACCAAGTATTTTTGTCCGAATTTTCCTCCAATTTTCAAAATCTCGAAACATGCCCAAATTTTGGTCGTGGGCGTGACCAATTTTACACGTAAATCAGGTCGCGGGCGCGACCAGGTATGCAGTAGCAGCAAAACAGGGGAAAAATATGGGATTTCATGCCAAAACACCACAAAACATCATCTAAGCCAAGTCACTCCATAACAATTAATTCAACATATCAAATACACATTATACTTCACTTATTCATCAAACAACCCATGAACTATGCATCAAAGCATCAAGAATTAATCATGAAAACCCCTTATATTTTCATGTCATCAACTTTCCATTTTCTTCAAGAATTCTTGCAAGTGGGCAAGCTAAAGGATCAAGATCTAGTTTGTAATCATGTATAAGCCAAGAATCATGCTCTACTCATCAAACCCTCCATTATAAATGATTCAAGAATTCAAGCAAGATATCCATATATACCTTAATATAAAGAAAGAAAGGATGAAATGGTGAGATGGTGATGATGCTCCAATTTATACAACTATCCTCCTTGAATTCTAACTTGAAATTGATGAAATCTGCCCTTCTCTTCTCTTGGTGTAAAAACCGTGGCCTAGTAGGGGCGTGTGTGTAACTTTGTTGGATAAAATGGAATGAAATGGAATAAGTTGGAAGAATAGGATGATATCTTCAAAGTCTTGCAAATATATGCATGAATCATCACTTTTTGCACTTTGGTCCCTCTAATATACAATGTCATGTAATCAAGTATCATTTCATAGCACATAATTAATTAAGTCCAAAGAATTTTTACAATTAAGTCCTCACATTTAGATAAGGAACAATTAAAGTCGTATATGAGCAATTAGTCACATTATCAATTAATTCATATAAATTTCACATTAACAACATTTTCATATAATTGCGTGAATATATAGTGCATATAATATTAGAAAGATTAATATAATTACACATAACACATGAATGGAAAAATCGGGGCGTTACAATTCTCACCCCCTTAGAAGTACCTGGTCCCCAGGTCCACTGTCGAGTTTCAAAATGATGCACAAGCTGTGAGAGAACCCCGTCTCTTAAACAAGAAATGAAAGAACCCCGTCTTTCAACAAGAAATGAGAGAACCTCGTCTCTCCAAATACACGAAAACAACTCAAGGGAACAGATTGTAGAAACAATTACATAAATGTTACATAGACAAGTAGAGTCATATTGATCACATAAGTATCATCCATCAATAACCAATTTGGATTGACGAGAAATTAAGTACAACAACAATAATATTCATGATGCTCGTGATATGCATGTTTATGTGTACCGTTCACCGTTGATTATGACATGAATGTAATTGATACCTTCGGCTACCACATTCGGATGAATATCCACATTTTGCACCTCCCTCACTAGATTATACGCGCGAACATGAACTAGTGGCCTCGCACCCCCGGTCGGCACTCCCCATTGCTTTGGCCACATATTTGCTAGGTGCTCATTGCTCCCGCATCGCATGCACAAGTTTAAACGTTTTCTACAAGTCTCAAAAGTATGATTATCCCATCCGCAATAAGCGCAAAGAGGCTTCCCTGACTGTGAGAGCAATACCAGGGCAAGAGCATTTTCCGAAGTTGGTTTATCAATCTGGGACTTCTTCTTTTTAGGTTTTTCCTGAGATGGTAGGATCAAATCAGTACTGGACCTTTTCATTGTGCTGGAACCTTGTCCTGATCCTGAAGCTAGGTCCACTTCGAAACAAGGAATAGGCTTCCTTGCATTATCCGAATCCTCGACCTTCAAAGCCTTATTAGTAGGTTTGGCCCAGGTACTCGTGTTAGCAGCTTTCAACGCATCATGTACATCTGACTTGAGTCCTTGCACAAATTGCATCGCATTGTGGAAGTCATCACTCGCTATATTAGGTGCATAGCGAGATAATCTTTCGAACTCCGCGAAGTACTCGCCTACAGATCTCCCTCCTTGTTTCAATTCAATGAACTCTCTTAATCTGCGCGTACATGAAGCTGGTGGGATGAATTTATTTCTGAACTCTCGGACAAATACTTCCCAAGTAATAGCTTCTCCGGCAGCCTCCAATACAATCTGGGTACTCTCTCACCAGGAGTAAGCCTCGCCCTGAATCAAAGTAAGAGTGGAACAAGCTTTCTCCCGGGTGTCACAAGGAATAAGCTCCCGATTCTTTCCACTTCCTTTAACTACATCTCTGCCTGAATGTCATCACCCTTATAAAACTTGGGAGGTTACTGATTCTGAAATTCCCGAAGTATAGCAGAAATAGGATTCTCTGGTGGTGCTGGTGGTGCCGGTGGTGCGGGAGGCACGTAATCCCGAAGTCTCTGATCAATTAACCCAACCACGGCATTCATGAAATCATGTGGCTGAGCAAGAGGGGGTGGAGGTGGAGGAACACGAAGAGAATGATCATGACGACGCCTTTTATGCCCAGGAGAATGTTCAGGGCGAGGTCTACCTCGAGGCATCCTGTAAATAAGACACTTAATATGCATGTTGGGTTAGTGGATGCCAATGAACATAGTTAAACTCATAAGATACACATATAACACAGAATTCACGTGGCTCATCAACTTCAAGTAAATTCAAGTAGTTCCTATGTGATGCAAGACTCACAACTTATCAATTAATCCTATGTCGTTCAACCTAGACGCATGTGATACGACACTAGAACCTCGGTTTTGCAACCTGGCTCTGATACCACTTAAGATGTAGCACCCCCGCACTACAGGTCGATCCACACACGCAATGGATAGTACGTACATGAATCAACCTGCAGCGAACGGGTGACAATGAAATAAATGACAGGCTAGGCGGGACTAACTTTTAAATCAAACATTACATTGCATAATAATTAAGCGGAAGCATGCTATATTATCGATCATTTATCAAGTAGTTCACATTCTGCTTTTACATAGCAATACATTATCATCTCCTAAATTACATAACAAATAACGTTAACAATAATTCCTTTGAAACACTAAATAAAATGCACCGTGCTAAACTCGAATGCAAGGACTAGACTCGACTCGATTCCCGCCTAACGTGTACTTACAAAAACTGAAAGGTGGAGGCGTCAGTCCGTGAAGACTGAGTGAGGGGTTTCCATAAATATTAACGTAACTAACAGGTAAGTTATAACCTCGGGTAAGGATTTATAACCAACAATATTATAAGTTCAGGAATAACATAGATCTCGCCCGAGATTACAACTATCAATATTAAACACTTTAATAATAAATATGTAATCACGCAATTCAATTACAATACACACGTATCACAGTTTCATGAACTCAATTCCATAAACTCCATCACTCCAAGAACTCCATCACTCCAATAAACTCCATCACTCCAATAAACTCCATCACTCCAATAAGTCCTTCACTCCAATAAACTCCATCACTCCATGTACTCCATCACTCCAATAAACTCCATCACTCCAATAACGGGAAGGTTGCGAGCCTTCATCATTCATGGTAACACGATCGCGGTTCATTCACGGTAACATGGAAAAATGACTTGTAACACGATACACGGCTTGCTTTTCATAAACATGACGTGCTTGCAAATGTTTACGGGTTTAGAAATGATCACAGATAGATCTATATACCTTTTTGGCCCAAATTTACGTATAAGAGTTATACGAGTTCTTGGTAATTAGCAATTAAACCTCACCTTGACCGAAAAAATACAAGTAGGACACGGCCTACGGGGCTTGCTCCTCATCCCGGGGATGCTGGTCTGTGCAAGATAGACATGTGTACGTGAGACACGACCCGTATGAACCATTTAAGACGCACGACAAAGTCGTAATCAATATGTCGTACAATAACAATTAAAGAATGTCAATTAAGAGCTTCATTATCACTAAACGAAGTTTATAACTCATATAAGTAACATACGGGAGCCAAGGAAATGAAAAGAATGGAATATGAAAGGTTTTGGTGAAGTTTAGGAAAAACTGACAATTTGGGAAATGCACACACTGTAGAAAACCCAGAATAACTTGAGTTCTAGAAGTTAGAATTGAGTTCTGTTTATTGAGTGTGAAACTAGACATAAAGATCTTTCCAACGGTATATGGCATGTTTTCTAGTTCAAAGCGAGGTGAAAATGGCGTCGGTCCGAAGTTGGATAAAATGCAGATTCTGAAGGGCTCCCATCCCAATAGCGTATATTTGGAGCTCAATATGAGATTTTCTTTTCTTGCAAGACCCGTTCGGATAAGGGAAAACTCCAGAGATTGCTTCGAAGTAAGATCCTTGCATTGACCCTTTCCTGAACCAGAACCGTGGGAGGGTGAGAGGAAAAGAGGATCCAAATGTCCCATCAATAAAGTGAGGGCTTTCCGGACCAAAACCCTTCACAAAATGGTCGCGAAGTATTTTTGGCTGAATTTTCCTCCAATTTTCAAAATCTCGAAACATGTCCAAATTTTGGTCACGTGCGCGACCAATTTTACATGTAAATCAGGTCGCGGGCGCGACCAAGTACGCAACAACAGCAAAACAGGGGATTTCATGACAAAATACCACAAAACATCATCTAAGGCCAAGTCACTCCATAACAGTTAATTCAACATATCAAATATACATTATACTTCACTTATTCATCAAACAACCCATGAACTATACATCAAAGCATCAAGAATTAATCATAAGAACCCCTTACATTTTCATGTCATCAACTTTCCATTTTCTTCAAGAATTCTTACAAGTGGGCAAGCTAAAGGATCAAGATCATGCTTCTAATCATGTATAAGCCAAGAATCATGCTATACTCATCAAACCCTCCATTATAAATGATTCAAGAATTCAAGAAAGATCTCCATATATACCTTAATATAAAGAAAGAAAGGATGAAATGGTGAGATGGTGATGATGCTCCAAGTTATGCAACTATCCTCCTTGAATTCTAACTTGAAATTGATGAAATCTTCCCTTCTCTTTTCTTGGTGTAAAAACCGCGACCTAGTAGGTGTGTGTGTGTGTAACTTTCTTCGATAAAATGGAATGAAATGGAATAAGTTGGAAGAATAAGATGATATCTTCAAAGTCTTGCAAATATATTCATGAATCATCACTTTTTGCACTTTAGTCCCTCTAATATACAATGTCATGTAATCAAGTATCATTTCATAGCACATAATTAATTAAGTCCAAAGAATTTATGCAATTAAGTCCTCACATTTAGATAAGGACCAATTAAAGTCATATATGAGCAATTAGTCACATTATCAATTAATTCATATAAATTTCACATTAACAACATTTTCATATAATTGCGTGAATATATAGTGCATATAATAATAGAAAGATTAGTATAATAACACATAACACATGAATGGAAAAACCGGGGCGTTACAGTTATGATTTTAGGAGGTGATTTCCGTCAAGTTCTTCCGGTTGTGGTTTCAGGTAGGAAATCACAAATTATAAATGCTAGCATAGTCCAATCACCACTTTGGTCTAATGTTAAACTTTTACACTTATCCGAGAATATGAGAGCACAAAATGATGTCAACTTTTCTGAATTTCTACTCCGTATTGGTAACGGTGAGGAGCCGACGATAGAGGATGACATGATACGAATTCCTACCTCTATATCAATACCTTGGGAGGGTGAACATTCTATTAAAGATTTAATAGATTTTGTTTTCCCAGAGTTAGGATCACACACATATGATACGGAGTACATGTCTAGCCGGGCTTTATTAACTCCTCTGAATGATGATGTGAATAAGTTAAACGATAAAGTGCTAGATGCTTTTCATGGAGATGAAGTCATATACTATTCTTTTGACTCTGTAGCCGATGATGTTCGCAATTTATACTTGCCCGAATTTTTGAAACTCTCTATCCCCCAGTAGTTTGCCACCTCACAAGTTGACTTTGAAAAGAGGTCCTCCAGTGATGCTCTTGAGGAATATTGATCCGAAGATTGGTCTTTGCTGTTAGGAATAGTGCCCTAGAAAGCCGATTGTATATCCGCTTTGTACTTTTCCTTATTGTAATCACAGACAATCTTTGAATGAAATAACGAATTGAGGTAACACTTCTTTGTACGCTCTTGTTTGGTATGCGTTTACTTTAGTTGTGCATGTATGAGAACTCCCCTAATCCTGATGACTTTAGGACTCTACCATTTAGGTGAAATGGTTCATGAAACGAGCCCTATATCACATAAGTCATGATTAGTAAAATACTCCAAGCAGATGAGTCCTACAGACAGTGGGAGTGTCAACCTGACTCCTCTAAGGCTTGCTTGTGGGATCACGCCCTTAAGAAGGACCACCTTGTTTCATGGAGGTGGAAAGTGTATAGTTGATACGTGCGTGATACATGAGGGTGCTTACTTTAATAAGTAAGTTCACTGAGGTGCCCCGTGTGAGAACATTCCTAAATGGGAAAGGAAGTTTCTATTTCAGGAAATGGAAACTTCCAGATTAGGAAATATCTCACGAGTCATTGATGTGATTAATTGATCCTTAGACTTGAGGTTCCTTGTCACTTTATGAGTTAACTCTGTAGTCTTAGGTATAAGCTTTAAAGGGTATCACCTTGGACAACTGATTCAAGGCTTATGCTGGGGCTGCACAAGTGACTCATGAAAGTGAATGAGAATCAAGATAGGACCTACACTTGCATTTGCAAGGTGATCTCTTATTGTGTAAGTCATTCATATGCCATATGGAGTCCTTGGCCAAGGCAGTAGATCAAGACATCAAGAAAAGGGTTTCTTGGATTGAGATCAAATGGATATGAAATGCACTTAGCTTTAAGACCGGATTATTAGGGTTCTGATTATTCCCTTGCCCTAGATCTTGGTTGAGAGATAGTAAGTAGGAGGATTGTATCTCACATGAATCAATGACTTAAAGGTTCTGTCGAATCCGAACATTCCAATTCAGCTAGGGGTTAAACACCTGTTGCTAGACTATGGTCGTTTAATCTGTGGACTGATTAATTAATTAGTGAATTAATTAATTGGGGTCACTGCTAATTGAATTGAGAACCTAGAGGGTCACACACAACAACTTGGTTACATGAGTTGAGGCTTGAAAATGATTAAACGAGTTAATCGGGCCAAGAGGGTTCCACACGTGTGAAGTCACACGTGTGGCTCACGTGAGTGACACGTGTCACTGTGACACGTGTCACACACGTGTGTATATATATATATATTATATATATGTTAAATAATTAATTAGTTAATTATTTAATAGACTTTGGTTTAATTTTGAATTAAAAAGAAAGTCTAATTTTGGAGAAAATAATCTAGTTAATTAATTACGAATTAATTAATTAGATAAAACTAAGTTATTTATTTTATAATAAATAAAGTATAAAATTATCCAAAAATAGTTTGGATATTTTTAGCTCTCTTAAAAGTTGACTTGAATTAGAATTCAAAGTCAAAGTTGGAAAATACTTGATGATCAAGTAATAGGAGAGAGGGACCAAAATCCTAGCCCATAAAGGACTAGGAATTTCGGCACCCCCTCCCTATAAATAGGGGAGCTCGAGCTCCTTATGGAGCGAATAGACAATTCTTGGTTCATGTGTTGAACACCTTCCTTTCTCCAAGATTAAATTAAACCCTAGGTTAAGCCTAAACACTAACTAGAGAACTAACATCCTTACTAGTTAGATTGTGATCAAGTTGGTGGACTTTCTCTAGAGACTTCAAGTTAGAAGTTTGAAGATTCGAGCTTTACCAAGAAGAGGGGATCAAGCCGCTAGAAGAGCGTTCTTGGGTGGCTTGAAACGCTTCAAGAAAGAATAAAAGAAAAGTAAGTTTTCTATCTTTACGAATTTGGTTACACGATTGCGAGTTCTAGGTCCTTTTGTTGGGAAAATTTTTTTAAATTCCGCTGCTTTCTGATTCGTGTTTTCCAACATTTGCAATGGTACCAGACTTATTTGCCACCGATTTGCTAGAAACATTATTGAAACATAAATTTTGGGTGGCCAGTTCAAAGGATTGAGAGTATTTTTGCCACGGATTCCATTAAAGACTGTAGAAGATGCACATGTGGCTTTTGAAATGACAAGAAGACAATTTCCCATCCAATTAAGTTTCGCCCTAACGACTAATCAATCTTAGGGACAAACAATTCCAATTGTCGGAATTTATCTTCGCAATCAAGTTTTCAGTCACGGTCAACTATATGTTGCTCTTTCACGGGGTATTTCTGAAAGAACGACTAAAATTTTGGTGAAAAAGGGTTCCATCGATGGTCATAATGGAGTTTTCACAAGAAATGTGGTTTACAAGGAGATTTTTGACAAATTAAGGAGCACTCTATCGAGATATGGTACATATTACATATCTAATCAATTATTTCATTAGTTGCAGTGTTTACAATTTTAATTAAAGATTTATCTTCTTACTATTTCATATATTTTTTTACAGGTGAGAAGACAAGTTATCCATAAGTAACATGTGATTCAGGGACATTTGTAATTTTTATATTTTCATGGACGCTAGAAAAGAAATGAAATACTTTTTATTTTAAATTTAGCTTATTACAATTAATATATATTTTTCATCATTTTTGGGGGATATCATTTTTATTTTCTAAAATCAATATACAAAAAATTATAAATTTTTATAAAGCGTAACCCAAGATCTAATTAACGATGTTATTCATTATTAAATATTTGGAGAAAGAGTGTCGATTTTAGAAGGAAATTACATATTTGTTGTTTTGTAATTATAAAATCAACTACATATATGTAAAGACGAATATAACGATATATTCATCTCAAATAAGTTACGACACATAAAAATAGATAAATTACACCATAAATTATTTTTGCACGCAAGGACGGCATGCACCCGTTGCTAGTATGAATATATGTTTGTTTCATGTTTTCGGATTCATTTGATTGAGTTTTGAATTTATTTTGTTCTGGGAATCCAAATCGGGGGCTAATGAGCAATTAGCGCACCCTTGGTTCCGTATGTGATATCTTGAGCTCGGGAACTCGGAATCGAGTTCTGTCAACTTCATTGAACTTGTAACGAAAATTTGGGTTTAATGAACTTAGCCTCATATTTTTCTAAGACCATTTGGAGTCCCGAAATTCAACCGAAAAACGAGACGGCCGATAAATTGCCACACTTAACCATTTTCCTCATATCCTCTTCAGACTTTGACCAAATTAACTATGGTTGGAGGCTATGGAACCCTAGTTACACCCAATATCAGCTCCTAACCCCTCTCATCATTTAAGGAAAAATAAGCCAAAATCCCCTGCCCTGCAGAAAATCCAGTAACCCTTGTGCATCTTGGAGATTCAAGCTCAAATCTCTTCCATCTTCCATCCAATCCACAAGGTGAGTTTAGGGTTGTGAGATACATTCAATATGTGTCATTTTGAGCTATGTATCCCTAATTTTGATCTCATATTCATGGAGTTTTGAATTCTTGAATGAATAGTTAGGTTGGATCTCATTTTCTTGAATTCATGATTTTATACCCATATTTCCTGGGGATTAATGCATGAATCGTAACCACTCTAGAATTCTTTAGACATTCATGGACTTGAATTTGAATTATATGTTATGTGCAAGAATCCACCATTGAAGAATATGTGAATTCTTGAAGCTGTGTGACTGAATTCCCATGCTTTGCTGCTGCTGTGTGTTTGTTGCTGTTGCGTGAGTGTTGTGGTGGGTTTATGGCCTACTTTGCTGCGTTTTTCCTTGCCATTTCGTGCTACTTTGTTGTTGCTACGTTGCCTGCTGCTGCTGCTGTGAGAAAAGGAAGGAGAAACAGGGCTGCTTTGTTGCGTTTCTCGCGCCTGCAACACGGTCGAGCCCGCGACTCCGAAGAGATGTATTCCGGTCGCGCCCACGACCAGATTTTGGCTGTGTTTCGGATGAACAGTGACTTTGCCTTATGTTTTTTTATCTGAATTTGTTGGACCTGCATTTCTTTTGGGTTGTGTTCGTGTATATATATATATATATATATATATATATATATATATATGTAACTTGCATGTGTGTGCAATATAAATATATGTATATATAAATATATATATGTTATAGTTTGTGCATGCATGTGTTGTGAGTATATTTTTATATATTTATATATATATATATTTATATTGCACACACATGCAAGTTATATATATATATATATATATATATATATATATTATATATATTTGTATTACGTGTGTGTGTGTGTGTGCATGGGAATATATATATGTTTATGCATATTTAATATTATATGTACGTACACACACACACACATAATACATATATGTATATAGGTTATTCTCAAGTCTTCTTGTCTTCTTGGTTTTGGTAAGGTGTAACAGGTGGGTTTCTCTACTATTTAGCTAAATGACCCTATATACTTCCAACGTGGAAAGATTTCGGTCAAAATTTAATATATGTATATAGAGTCGTTTTAAGACTAAATGATTGCAACGTAAAGCCTTTATTTTATGAACCCTACCCAATGTTTTGGCGAGAATGAATGAATGAATGCATAGAATGGGGCCCAGGAACTTGGGGTGAGTGGCTATCCGGGAGGCATGGGCCGACGGTGATCCCTCACACTAGTTCCACCAATTTATGGCGTAACCGGACCTCGTTAGGAGTTTGCGAGGAATCGAAACTGAGCGCCATCTGGGGAGTCATGTAACCCCTTTTGGTCAACGAAGGACGTGGCCGGTTCTTGCTAACCCGTCCACCAACCAGAGGAAGAAGGTTTAAGTGATCATGATTGTGCACAAAGAAAGAAAATAATGCATGAAAAGAAAGAAAGAAAGAATGTTTAATGAATTACACAAGGTGTTGGTTGGAGATAATGCACGCCCACTCGCCGGACCGTGAAAGACCTAACGAAAATTGATTATTATAATCGCTTTAGATGATTTCTTTATTTCACCCATTTGGGAAATGTTTTGAAAACCTCATTTGGGGTTATAACTTGCATGTGAATGTTTAAATACTATCTTATATTATACTTATACCCGTTTTATACCCACCAGTCTCTTAAAGACTGGACACGGTTTGTTTTCAGTTTCTTTGCAGGTTTGGAGTGCTAGGGGGGAAGTCGAGTCTGTCAAGTCTATTAGTTAAGTTTGGGTCTGTAACATCCCGATCGCTCGGATTTCCAGGTACGCCGTAACGAGAGGGTTTTATGTACTTCAAATTATTTACTTACGTAATTGAGTGTTATTTTAATGCTTATTTGATTATTTGAAATTATATGAAATTAATTGTTTATATTATGAACTTTGAATTTTAAACGTTTAAGTTTGCATGCTCCTAATTTGCTCGTTATGTGCCGGAATTCAATTTCCATTTTTGTAAAATTTTAATATGTGTGATATATATGAGTTATGAATATGTTTGCATGCTCGTTTTAAGTTTTCGTGTTCTTTTATCGAGGTTCTAAACCTTATGTATTTGACGAGGGATATGAGGGCCTAACTAGTTTTAGCCCGCCTCGTGTTCCGGAGACCATAACTTGAGATCGGGAACTCGGATTCGAATTACGGAAAATGCGTTGGACTCGTAACCAAGAAAGAAAACTTTTGAATCTGGTTTGGAATTTTTATAAGCCCATTTGGACCCCCGTTTTTTGCCCGGAACGAGCAGCTTGTGTTAAAGCAACCATCTTTGACTAGTCTTACAATTGTGGGACCATCCTAAACCTAACCAAGCTTAAACCATGACTTTATACACTTAAGTTAAGCCCCTTTTCTCCTTCATCCTGAGCCATTTCGAACCGCACACCCAAGAGGGAAGGAAAACCTACTGCAATGGAGAAGAAAAAGAGAAGAAAGAAGACCCCTTTCTCTTGCCTTGTGATTTTTGAAGCAAATCTTCTCCATACTTCTTCATATCTTAAAGGTAAGTACATTTGTGTATTCCCCTCTCTTTTATGTATCATTTGATCCATGAAATCCATGTTTTAATTCAGATTTAATAAGGGTATGGAAGCTTGCATGACTAGTTAGGGTTAGCTCATATTGTGAATCCATGTCTTAGCTTGGGTTTGGGGCTGATTTCATGCATCTTTGGTGGTTATATGAGCTTCTTTGCTTCCATTATTGATCTATACTTCATGCTAGATGTGTTAGGGTTGATTCTCCATTGACAACATGAATGAAAGCTTGAGTTTTTGGGTATGAAACTGGAAATTCGAACTGCTGCAAAACTGCTCATTTCTTACCGAACTATTGTCACGTTTTTTAGATCAAACGATTGAATTTTTGCCTCCAATTTCGTGTGCTAATGCTTGGTTATGTAATATATACATGTTCTTCTATGAATGTGCTTCGTTTTGCCCTGATTTCATGCTTTATTTTGGCTGCAAACTTGAGTTCTTGGACCTTAAAAACTGCTGGGAATCTGCTCCTTTCTCACCAAGTTGCTGTCATGTTTTTGAGGTTTTCTTGATGGATTCTTGCATCCCATTTCGTGTATTAATGCATGGTTATGTGTCACACATGTTACTCTATGAATATGTTTTGTTTTGCCTTGATTTCATGCTTCATTTCAGCCTCAAACGTGAGAATATGCCCTGCTCTTCCCGGTTTGAATTGCTGTCAGAATTTTGGTTCGTTTGATGACTTCTTGAGCTCCATTTCGTGTGAAATTGCATGTAAATGAAGTATATGAGTTGCTCTACATGTTAGCTATGTGTTTACAAGCTTTCATTCCCTGTGTTAGCCCCAGACTTGAAGAGTATGACCTGCTGCATTCCTTCCTTCTTTGCGACAGATTTGGTGCATGAGTTTTGAGCTGCTTGTTGCTGCGTTTTAAGGCATGAATTGGTGATGTTTTGGTGTGTATTTCATGCATGATATGTGTGTGTTTGAGGCCTAAGAAATCCCTCCAAGAGCTGCTGCAAATTGCGCTGTTTTGGCTTCAAGAAACCGAAATGCTGCTGCTCGTTTTTGTTTTGGAAAAGTTGCTTAACATGGCCGTGTCCGTTATGAACTGCAGCATGACACGGCTGTGTCAGAGCCTCGACCTGGGTATCTGATTTTAATAAATTCGGACATGGCCGTGTCCGTTTCCCTTGCATTTTTGACATGGCCATGTCATGTGTCACGGTAGTGCCCCGGGGGAGTTTCTTTCGTCGTTTCGTTGCTCTTCCTTGCCTTCTCTCGTCCCGTTTGTGACCTATATGCATTGTTAGCTTATTGTAGTATGTGTTAACTTGTGTATTATGAATTTATGACTTGATTTATGTGTTCGTTTTCGAATTATGGTTTCATATGTGCGATATGCTCCTCTAACGTGCTGTGTGACTTCATATCTCGTTTATATGCCTTGCATGATCAATCCTTACTCCTTGCTTGATATGAATGCGTTGATAACTTGTTATAGGATATAATATGTGTGTTATATGAAAATCATGAATTTGTTTAATATGATTTATGAGACTTATGCTTTACTATGGGCTTGGATGCATTATATGTTAATATGTTAAGCCTCTTACGCATCACTCACATTCATATGCATTCGTCGAGCGTCAATAAGGTTCATTTTGAGTCTAAGTTTGCCTCTTGCTCTTTTTTTTGCTCTTAGGTTCGTTCCGTTGTCAAGGAGGAGGTTCTTTTGTTTGCTTTCGGTCCGTTTTGTTCGGTTTGGTCGACAAGGTGAGGTTTTCTTTCCTTTTAGTTATTACGACCTAAAACCCTATTTGTATTTCGAACCCGCATGCGACTTATATATGTATATATATAGATATGTGTTTGGATACGTATTTTGTGGGATTTATCCCGTTTGTCATGAGATTTTGAAAACGCTTTTATAAGTATATAAGCTCTATTTTCGTTTGCTTTGACAAGCTTTGATAAGTGTGTGTGTGTGTAAGCGTGACATGACTTCTGGATAAGCTTCGTATGGTAAGTGTAAGCATTATAAGGGTAAGTGTAACTTTGGGCCCCGGAGTTGTATGTAATGGGAGACCCAGGTCAGCCATGGGGTCGCCGGTTGCAACCCCTGTATACTTTTCCACAAAAGGGAGACTTAGCCCATCCTCAGGAGGTCGAGGGGAAGGCGGGTCTTCTTGAGCCGAGGGCGTGCTACGTGACCCGTCGAAGGAGCAGGTGGATCCCCCGTCTCATTAAGTTTATAAGTGGGGGTTGAGAGGGGCACCTCTCTTCCCCAAACGGTGTTGGGGTGGAATTGATTTATGAATTGTTTTGTTTTTATTTCACCTTGGCTTATGGAGTAAGTGAGTTGGAGTTTAAGCTTTCAGTACGTTATGTTTCGTTTATGGTTGTGAAACGGGGACGGATTTCTAAACTCTAAAACTTGATTGAATTTGGCCTTCGGCCCCAAACTTCTTTCTTTATATATATATATTACCACAAGTTAAGTGTTTTAGAATGCAAAAACCGTGCCCGGTTCATGAACCCTTTCAGCTTTGTATATGCCTTGCTCTTATGTATGTGTATGGGTACATGTGTTAGCCCCCTCACCAGTCTCTAGGACTGACCCTCGTTTTTTCCCTCTTTTTCCCCCCTTCGTTTTGAGTTTGCAGGTACCCGTTTTGTGGGATTTGGAGCTAGGCGGTTGTCTTTGAGTCTTGGTTTTGGAGAGCTTGAGTCTCATGTATTGTATCTCATTTATTTTACTCAATTTGTTAGTTTCAAAATATGTATTAATTTGCTACTTAGTTCTGTCCTGGGATTCAGTTTTATATATTTGCCTTGTATTTAAGGTTGTATAAGTAATATGTGGAGAACAAGATATGATTTGTGCTTGCAAGCTATTAGTTTTTTTTTTTTAGTTGTTGGCTCCGCGATTTAGTTTTTACGAGCTCTGAGTAGGGTCTAGACCGCCTAGCTTAGGCTGGTTTTTATCACTCACCCATTCGCCATGGCTTGATACGTGGACGGAGTCCCCATTTCGTTTCATGTGTTGGGCTATGGTGCGGGGGATGTGGCGCCCTTCGCTCCGGGGTGTTACATCTTTAAGTGGTATCAGAGCTATTGGTTGCAAAACCGGAGCTCACATGTTGTGTCGGGTTTGTCTAGGTTGTTCGGCTTAGGATTGAGTGTTTGTTGGCATTCAATACATCATTTATGTGAATTAGTTGATATTATTTGCACTAATCGTTCACATGAAGATGCACTAAAAACCCCGCATGCATCGATATCTTCTTGGAATTGTATTTTATTTCAGGATAATCCTTTGACATCAACAAGTATTACCGGGAAAAGAACAAGAGAGACAGATATTTTAGGCTACAAAGGGGCTTAGAGATTTTGACTGTAGCACCACATCCCCCGCACTAGGACCTAAACCCGGTTACGAAATGGAAAGTCCGAACCCGAATTCGAATCATAGCGAACGGGAGACCGCTCACTCACTGGGCTTGGCGGGAACTAAAACTTCGAAACCAAATAAGTGTTACAAGGGCTAACGAATGTGCGGAAGCAAAATATGTAATTAATCAAAAATACAAATAAGATAGGACGAGTTTAACTAGCATAAATTCCTAGTCCCAAAAATTCAACATAAATCATAATCACAATCACGGGTTCAATCTGTCCCGAATCAATATCATAACAAAATCATAATCGTACAATTCTCAAAATTGTTCAAGTTTACAAGATGCACGTGACATGACTCAACTTAATCAAAAGACTTGACAGACACGACTTCCCGCCTAGCACTCCAAACCTGCAAGAAACTGAAAACAATCCGGGTTCAGTCTATAGGAGACTGGTGGGTATAAAACGGGGCATAACATAAATAGTATTGCAGAATTTAAACACGCTCACATACAAGCTATAATCCCTTGTGAGGTTTGTTTAAATATTTACCAAGTGGGTGAAAACAAAGTAAAACAACACTCGGGATTACAACAATCAATTTCATTTATTCTTTCAATCATGTGGTCATTAAGTGAGCCCGGCGAGAGGGCGAATTCTCCAACCTTCTCCTCGTGTGTGCATTAACTAATTCATTCATTCATTCAATCATTCATTAGTGATCATACCACATTCATTCATTCATTCATGCATTCGTTCATTAGCATACGTTCATAATCATATCATTCATAATCATACCATAAAACAAGTTCCAACCTTCTTCCTCAGGGTGGTGGATGGGTTAGCAAGACCCGACCACCTCAATCATTGACTAAAGGGGGTTCATGAGTTCCCCAAAGGCACTCAGCTCCCATTCCTCGCTAATCTCCTAGTGAGGGCCGTTATCACCATTGATAATTGTTGGGACTAGTGCATTGGGATCACCGTCATCCCGAGCTTCCCCGGATAGCCACGTACACATAGTCCCGGGCCCCCATAAACAATGTGATCACTGATCTCGCCAAAACATTTGGTAAGGGATTCATGAAAGGAAAAAAGGCTTTACGTTGAAAATCATAGACTCTTTGGAAAAGACTCGATACATATATACACATATATATAATATTTTGGCTTAAAACGTCACATAAGGATATATCGGGGTCATCATAGATAATAGAAAAGAAACCCACCAGTACACCTCTTACCGAACAAATACCAAGAAGAAAAGGAGACTCGAAAGTGTCCTATGAACCCGGTATCTCCGCCCTGGACAAAACTGTGCAAAAGACAACGTAACGTGTTCGTGAGACTCAAGACTCCAAATGAACCATATATGATGCAGGGCATGCAATGAACATGATATGAATACCTCAGAGATCATATTATGTAATGAGCACGTTCATGTGCACTATTAAAGCATTTAAAGCATATAAACATTCATTTCATGAATCGTTAAGTCCATTCAAGATCAATCTTCACATTTTAATCAAATTGTTCCAAGAATTTCAAATATGATCTTAGCACGTATTAAATCGCATTTACAATTAGAAAATAGACAATTAAATACATTCAAATCACGATCGGAAATTAAATAAAACATGAAATAGGTAACAATTAAATTCCATAATTCAATTAAATCAAATAATATTTAATATATAATAAACATATATATAAAAATATATAAATATATATGTAAGTAAGGATATGCATGAAAACTAAATCCCATGCATGCAAAACTAATTTATTAAACATGCATGCAATTTAGCATGCACAAACAACTTCATGCATGCAAATATATCTAAATATATATATGTAACATGCATGCACATGCAAACCTCACCAAATAAATATGCATGCAATTTCATGCATTTATTACATATGTATAAATATATAGTTATACGTATTGTATGCAACATGAGCATTAGGAAATTCAATTAACAATTTAAACCATGCATCTGAGTTATATAAACACACCTCATTGTTGGAAAACACGAATCATAAAGCAGCGGAATTAAAAAATTTTCCCAACAAAAGGACCTTGGACTCGCAATCGTGTAACCAAATTCATAGAGATAGAAAACTTACTTTTCGTTTATTCTTTCTTGAAGCGTTTCAAGCCACCCAAGAACGCTCTTCTCGCGGCTTGACAACCCGTCCCTCGAAAGTCTCTTTCTACTTCAGAATCCATTGTCGGGATAGCAATCCACACCATCCTAGATTCAAATCATGTTAGGGATGTTCTTAACAATATAACATAAAGAAAGAAACATGAAACGAGAAAAGCATGATTGAAACTCCCTTAGAAACCCAGTTTTGCGAAAGTAGAAAACTGCCAGTCACAAAACCCTCGTGAAAAAATTCATCCTTCAGGATATGGACGAATGGTTTTCGCCACCTTCTTTGGTTCGATTTTTTCATTCGTTTCATGTTGGGTTCAGAATCGTTTCATCATCCCTTCTGATCGTTTTGCTTGATCCCCACTTTTCGGTAAAGCTCAAATCTTCAAAACTTCTAACTTGAAGCTCTCTAGAGATAGTCCACCAACTTGGCTACAATCTAACTAGTAAGGATGCTAGTTCTCTAGTTAGTGTTTAGGCTTAACCTAGGGTTTCGTTTATCTTGGAGAAAGGATGGTGTTCAACACATGAATATATAGGAGGGAAGTGGCCGAAAATCCCTAATCCTTATGGGCTTAGGATTTTGGTCCCTCTCTCCTATTACTTGATCATCAAGTAATTTTGACTTTGACCTTGAATTCAAATTCAAATCAACTTTCAAGAGAGCTAAAAATATCCAAACTATTTTTGGATAATTTTATACTTTATTTATTTAAAATAAATAACTTATTTTTATCTAATTAATTAATTCACAATTAATTAACTAGATTATTTTTCTCCAAAATAAGACTTTCTTTTTAATTCAAAATTAAACCAAAGTCTATTAAATAATCAATCACATTAATTATTTAACACATAAATAAATATACACATATATTTACACACGTGTGAGACACGTGTCACAAGGACACGTGTCACTCACGTGAGCCACACGTGTGGTTCACACGTGTGGAACCCTCTTGGCCCGATTAACTCGTTTAATCATTTTCAAGCCTCAACTCATGTAACCAAGTTGTTGTGTGTGACCCTCTAGGTTCTCAATTCAATTAGCAGTGACCCTAATTAATTAATTCACTAATTAATTAATCAGTCCACAGATTAAACGACCATAGTCTAGCAACAGGTGTTTAACCCATAGCTGAATTGGAATGTTCGGATTCGACAGAACCTTTAAGTCATTGATTCATGTGAGATACAATCCTCCTACTTACTATCTCTCGACCAAGATCTAAGGTAAGGGAATAATCAGAACCCTAATAATCCGGTCTTAAAGCTAAGTACATTTCATATCCATTTGATCTCAATCCAAGAAACTCTTTTCTTGATGTCTTGATCTACTGTCTTGGCCAAGGACTCCATATGGCATATGAATGACTTACACAGTAAGAGATCACCTTGCATATGCAAGTGTAGGCCCTTTCTTGATTCTCATTCACTTTCATGAGTCACTTGTGCAGCCCCAGCATAAGCCTTGAATCAGTTGTCTAAGGCAACACCCTTTAAAGCTTATACCAAAGACTACAGAGTTAACTCATAAAGTGACATGGAACCTCAAGTCTAAGGATCAATTAATCACATCAATGACTCGTGAGATATTTCCTAATCTGGAAGTTTCCATTTCCTGAAATAGAAACTTCCTTTCCCATTTAGGAACCTTCTCACACGGGGCACCTTAATGAACTTACTTATTGAAGTAAGCACCCTTCATGTATCAAGCACGTATCAACTATACACTTTGCACCTCCATGAAACAAGGTGGTTCTTCTTAAGGGCGTGATCCCATAAGCAAGCCTTAGAGGAGTCAGGTTGACACTCCCACTGTCTGTAGGACTCATCGGCTTGGAGTATTTTACTAATCATGACTTATGTGATATAGGGCTCGTTTCATGAACCATTTCACCTAAATGGTAGAGTCCTAAAGTCATCAGGATTAGGGGAGTTCTCATACATGCACAGCTAAAGTAAACGCATACCAAACAAGAGCATATAAAGAAGTGTTTGCCTATGATATTAATCAATCGTATATTATTCAAAGATTGTTTGTGGTACCAGGAAAGTCCCAAAACGGATTATGACTAATCGGCTTTCTAGGGCACTATTCCTAAGAATCTCCCACTTGCCCGTAAAAGCCATTTAGGTACTCTAAGTCCCATCTTCTCAAGATGCACTTTGAGAGCCTATTGACTTTGGGCGTTTCCAAAGTGGATCTGCTATATTCTTTGCTGATGTGACCCTCTTGTTTACACATCTCTTAGGAAACACCTTTTCCTTATAAAGTGATTCGTAATCACGTGTTCAGTCTTTTGGTGAGGTCTTGGTTCTCTTACTTGAGCAACCATCCATTTTATCATACAATATGATAAAGGAGTTGTTTCATGCTAGGAACTTCATCTAACTAGTTAGATGGAGTTTCTTACCCAAACACTTAACTTAACGTTATACAATACGACTAAGTTCTCAACTACGATGTCGAGTTTTGCAATGTCAGTCCTTGGAACCCCTTTCCAACACATTGCATTACCATTCTGGTAGAAGTTGTATCCTTTCAATGATTTCATAATCATCTATGTTTGATGAATGGTTACATCAAATATCCTTCTAACAACAAGATCTTTTGGGCTCTGTAAATTAATACATATCCTCATTTCTTCTCAAGTACTCTGAGGACATCCTTTACAGAAGTCTAATGACCTTCTCTGAGGTCATATTAGATTCGGCCTACTACGCTTAGTGTTGCGCCATATCTAATTTAGTACATAACTTTTCATGCACCCTTTCACTTAAAGGGATTTTGGACATTCTAACTTTCTTAAAGTTATCTTAGGACACATACTCTTCAAAAGAGATGTTCCATTGTCCATACTAAACTCCTTTTAGTACCGTGGTTATGTACTCATTTAGTGATAATCCATTTATGCTCTTAGATCTATCTTCTATAGATCTGAAGGTCGAGAATATAGGATAATCACTAAGATCTTTCATGTCAAATTGTTACTTAAACAAGAATTGGTAACTTTCACGTCATCCTTGACATTCCTAATGAGAAGGATGTCGTCTTCTAAAGAACCAAAATTGACTCTTACATCACTAACTATCATATGTACACTCTGAGACTTATTCGACTTCCATCTGTGTCAAACGATTTGACTATACTATGGAATCGAATTGTCTAACTCCTAGAAGCCTTTATCAATCCGCATATTGACTTTAGGGATTTGCATACCTTATGCATACTCCCACTGAATATGAGATTTATAGAAATGCCTTATTTCAGTCTCTTTCAATCTCATATTGAACAAGATAGTTTTCATATTCATTTATCATATCTCATAGTCAGAATATGAGGATATGGTAACTACAATCCAAATGGACTTTTGCATTTCAACCGTCAAGAAGGTTGTAATGCTTTCATTCACTCGAAGCTGCACGAGCTTGATCCTATCAGGTGGATCAACCAAGGTCAAAACTTGGTTCGAGTATATGGAATCCATATTGGATTTTAAGGCTTGCTTACACTACTCAGATTCCAAATCTGACAGTGTCTCCTCTTCAAGTAATTCCTTGGCTATCTAGGAACGCGTTCTAAACACGTCTTAAGAGAAGGGTTTCACACGTGTACATACTCTAAAATTTAGCTAAGTTTTATCAGATGGGCTCGTTTCTCCTATATGTGGCGTGGATATTTATCCTCAAATTACTTTGAGGTCTGCTTGCTTGCCTTTCTTCTTGTATAGGAACGATTCCTTAAGAAAGGTACATTCCTTGAGACAAACAACCTTTGTCTAAGGGAATCGCAGAAACAGTATCCAATATAAACTTGAACTCATTTCAAGCTTATCTCCCACTATCCTCTTCACTTAAGAGGATTCCATTAAATTCTTGGATAAGAATAATTAGGGAATTTAGTATGCCACATTGCATAATGCAACTAAAGGACTAATTTTGGAAGGTACTAAATTCAAAATCTCTAACTGCATATTCTAGGAGTTTATTCCTAGAATGATTATAAGTCGGTAAAGCTTACTATGGAATGGACTATATCGTATTAGGTTTCATTCCCTCATTCGGAAACACTAAGGTGTTCTCGAATTAGCTTACTAAGAGATAATCTTATTATCTTTAAGATGACTAAGGAATTAGTTGCTAAGATATTGGCTATCTCGATCATATCGATTCACCTATAACTTATGACTACTTCGGTTCCTAACCTCCTTTTGAAATTCTAAGAATTTCATATAAGTTTTGAATTTTGTACTTCAAAAAGTATATTCATTCATAATGATTAAACTGACGATTGTATCTAGTACTTACATTAAGCATCTTACACTCATCAGCATGGATAGAAATCCACTATAATTTTGGAACGTTCCACGTTTCTTATAAACGGGATTCAGGAACGCTTCCCACAAGACAGGATTTACAGAAAGTCAACTCTATAGGTTCATTTTCATAGAATGATCCTAAGGTGTCTGACTTGCTAATCCTTTTATATCTCAACATTCCAAAGTAATTCGAAGCTTTGTCATCTCACTTAATTTTGTTATCTCGTTTGTATGTTCAGAACATTAGTGCCTTAAGACTTTGCAGAACGGATTATGCAGAATTGACTCAAGACTAGTGAATTCTATTCCTAGTAGAATTACTAAACGAGGTAACATTTCAGAGTACTCATACTCTTTGCATTTCCCTTTCAAAGTCCTTATTTGCTACCATAGAAGCAAACGTCCAATTTGATCACAATTGAAAACTTCGCCCTTTAGAGAACGCCTTTCTTTAGTCGGATTCTAAAATGAATTTTAGGATCCGAAGCCATTTAGAGTTAGTCAGGACTTAGTCAACTTATTTGACTTAAGGATGGATACGAATGGGTTTGCATTTCATATTGTAGAGAATCACAGAACTACAACCTAAATGCTAAGCAGAGAACTAGGTGAGCATGCTGAATAATAACGATATACATAAGATAAGGTCTTTAATCTAATGTAGCTCCCACTGTTTTTCAAAGATCTATAATTCCCAAAGATCTAAGAGGAACACGTTTCCCAACGGGTACTAAGATCCTAAGCATTTTACCTCGAACCCACGACTCGCGGACATTCTAGGTAAAACCCTAGGTAGGTACAACTTACCAATTCTAACACCTTTAGAACTCTTAGTAATTGTTTTGCATCACCTATCTTTCAATATGGACCCACGACTCGTGCGACATCCATATTTACTTAGGCGTTAAGCTAGACCCATCAATCATAAGATCATGATCAAAACTTAGTTCGAACGACCCACGACTCGCGGACATCGCCCTTGCCAAAATTAACCACGAAATATTGATCATTTAAAATGATCAATTAGGTAACTAAGAACTAATAAGCTCCACTAGCTATCCCACGACTCGCGGATAATAACTAGCTTTACTTACTAAACTTAAAACCTATTGATGGAATGCTAGGAATTTAATTCAAAATTTGCATCTCGAATTAAATACCTATTATTCGAAATGAGCTTAATAATTAATGGGAATTTTCGAATCAACCGAAGAGTTGTTCGGTTCGACCTCACCAACATATATGTTATCCAATTTAATTAGTCTTGATTAATGCAAGTACAACTTAAATGCATTTCAAACAAGCACATAAACAGATAACATGTCCTAGCATGATAGTAACATGTAATGATCATGGGTTCTACATATCTTATACGTGATATGTGGGAGCCACTCCACAATCACAAGTTCTAACATACATGCCACATAAACAGTTTAAATCACATAAGGGAAAGCGGTAACAAAATACGAGCTCTATCTCTATTACATTTAACAATTGAGATTCCCCTCCCTAACATTTTGAGGGGTCTTCACTTATGGCCTCCTTGTTACTTGAATGTGGTCCATCTTACTCCATGGGTGCATTGTCTCCAAAATGAAAATAAAACCTCACCACCTATCTCTACTCTCAAATTACAATAAAAAGAAAAAGACATAAAGTAATAAGGCTCAATCTTTATATTGGCCTTAGACAATTACACGGGGCATACCCCGGCCTCAAAAACAGTAATATGGAAAGCCACATAATAAATCACATAACAGTACGCACATAAGTGAGGCTCCAACCTCAATTGAAAAACGCAACTATAGGGCTCCAACCCCAATGTAAACCATCCATGTGCATAAATTAAAACCATACATAAGTCTAAACCCATGATCACCCAACATGCTTTTGCAAGAATTTAAATTTAACCAATAAATTAAACTTCCCGTTTCAAGTCCTAATGACTCAAAACACGACTTGATGCGAGTCTTATTTATAAAAGTTTTCAATAAATCCCAAATTACCAAAACAAATAAAATTCCAATTAATTTCTGAAAATTAATAATTTTATCAAAGATTGTATTTTCCCAAAATATAAACCGTTTCAATTTCTCAAAAATCCCAATTTTAAGTTTTATTCAAAAATTAAAATAAATATTCAAAAAATAAAATTTTAAAATTAAAATAAAAATTGGGACTGGATAGCACGATAAACAAAAAACGGATTACGAAAACGGGGCCCTTGCACGAGAAGGGCCGCTCGTCGAAGGCGTGCGCGCGCGCACGCGACAGGCGCGCACAGCGCTGCCAAGGCTGCGTGAGTACGCGCGCTGGGCGTGCACGCCGCGCGCTCCTGCACGCGGCCCTCTCGGTAAGGATGGCGGGCGGCGTAGGCGAGCTATCCCGCACGCCTTGCGGGATTCTCGCCCAGCCTGGGCGGACGGCGCCGGCAGCCTTGGGCGGGCGCGCCTAGATGCGCTCGGAACACCTCCCGCGCGGTTGCGGGACGGAGTAGGCGCACGGCCTGCGCACGCCTAGGATAGACGGGAGGCGACGCTTGAAGCCCGCGCGCGCGACGCCTTCGCGCGGGGTTTCGCGTGTTCGTAATCCAGGCTTTCCGTTTCGTGTTTTCGTTCAAAAGCAAAACCAATCTAAGAAATACAAAAACAGTTTATACAGTTTATAGTTATACGTATTGCATGCAACATGAGCATTAGGAAATTCAATTAACAATTTAAGCCATGCATCTGAGTTATATAAACACACCTCATTGTTGGAAAACACGAATCAGAAAGCAGCGGAATTTAAAAAATTTTCCCAACAAAAGGACCTTGGACTCGCAATCGTGTAACCAAATTCGTAGAGATAGAAAACTTACTTTTCTTTTATTCTTTCTTGAAGCGTTTCAAGCCACCCAAGAACGCTCTTCTCGCGCCTTGACAACCCGTCCCTCGAAACTCTCTTTCTACTTTAGAATCCATTGTCGGGATAGCAATCCACACCATCCTAGATTCAAATCATGTTAGGGATGTTCTTAACAATATAACATAAAGAAAGAAACATGAAACGAGAAAAGCATGATTGAAACTCCCTTAGAAACCCAGTTTTACGAAAGTAGAAAACTGCCAGTCACAAAACCCTCGTGAAAAAATTCATCCTTCAGGATATGGACGAACGGTTTTCGCCACCTTCTTCGTTTCATGTTGGGTTCAGAATCGTTTCATCATCCCTTCTGATCGTTTTGCGTGATCCCCACTTTTCGGTAAAGCTCGAATCTTCAAAACTTCTAGCTTGAAGCTCTCTAGAGATAGTCCACCAACTTGACTACAATCTAACTAGTAAGGATGCTAGTTCTCTAGTTAGTGTTTAGGCTTAACCTAGGGTTTCGTTTATCTTGGAGAAAGGATGGTGTTCAACACATGAACCAAAAGAATTCTCGATTAGCTCTAAGGGGAGCTCGAGCTCCCCTATATATAGGAGGGAAGTGGCCGAAAATCCCTAATCCTTATGGGCTTAGGATTTTGGTCCCTCTCTCCTATTACTTGATCATCAAGTAATTTTGACTTTGACCTTGAATTCAAATTCAAATCAACTTTCAAGAGAGCTAAAAATATCCAAACTATTTTTGGATAATTTTATACTTTATTTATTTAAAATAAATAACTTATTTTTATCTAATTAATTAATTCACAATTAATTAACTAGATTATTTTTCTCCAAAATAAGACTTTCTTTTTAATTCAAAATTAAACCAAACTCTATTAAATAATCAATCACATTAATTATTTAACACATAAATAAATATACACATATATTTTACACACGTGTGAGACACGTCTCACAAGGACACGTGTCACTCACGTGAGCCACACGTGTGGAACCCTCTTGGCCCGATTAACTCGTTTAATCATTTTCAAGCCTCAACTCATGTAACCAAGTTGTTGTGTGTGACCCTCTAGGTTCTCAATTCAATTAGCAGTGACCCTAATTAATTAATTCACTAATTAACTAATCAGTCCACAGATTAAACGACCATAGTCTAGCAACAGGTGTTTAACCCCTAGCTGAATTGGAATGTTCGGATTCGACAGAACCTTTAAGTCATTGATTCATGTGAGATACAATCCTCCTACTTACTATCTCTCAACCAAGATCTAGGGCAAGGGAATAATCAGAACCCTAATAATCCGGTCTTAAAGCTAAGTACATTTCATATCCATTTGATCTCAATCCAAGAAACTCTTTTCTTGATGTCTTGATCTACTGCCTTGGCCAGTGACTCCATATGGCATATGAATGACTTACACAGTAAGAGATCACCTTGCATATGCAAGTGTAGGTCCTTTCTTGATTCTCATTCACTTTCATGAGTCACTTGTGCAGCCCCAGCATAAGCCTTGAATCAGTTGTCTAAGGCGACACCCTTTAAAGCTTATACCAAAGACTACAGAGTTAACTCATAAAGTGACATGGAACCTCAAGTCTAAGGATCAATTAATCACATCAATGACTCATGAGATATTTCCTAATCTGGAAGTTTCCATTTCCTGAAATAGAAACTTCCTTACCCATTTAGGAATCTTCTCACACGGGGCACCTCAGTGAACTTACTTATTGAAGTGAGCACCCTCATGTATCATGCACGTATCAACTATACACTTTGCACCTCCATGAAACAAGGTGGTCCTTCTTAAGGGCGTGATCCCACAAGCAAGCCTTAGAGGAGTCAGGTTGACACTCCCACTGTCTGTAGGACTCATCGGCGTGGAGTATTTTACTAATCATGACTTATGTGATATAGGGCTCGTTTCATGAACCATTTCACCTAAATGGTAGAGTCCTAAAGTCATCAGGATTAGGGGAGTTCTCATACAAGCACAGCTAAAGTAAACGCATACCAAACAAGAGCATATAAAGAAATGTTTACCTATGATATTAATCAATCGTATATTATTCAAAGATTGTGTGTGATACCAGGAAAGTCCCAAAACGGATTATGACTAATCGGTTTTCTAGGGCACTATTCCTAACACTCATGCATGCAGGTAATACGTAAAGTATATATAATTACCATGCACACACTAATAATACATGCACACAACATAAATATATGCATATATATATATATGTAGCAAGCATGCACAAACCATGCAAAACCATTACACTAACTGTACATAAATATATATGCACACTCTGCACTAGGAAGAACAGAAGCAGCAGAATAAAGAAGAACAGATACAGCAAAAAGAGAAAAGAAAGAACAGAGGCTGCAGCGGCAATGTACCCGCCCGTGTAGATTCTCAAAGCCAACTTCCCCGGTCGGGGAAAGAGGATGCAGAAGCTACTGCATCAGGGGTACCCGACCGGGTACTTCCATGAACAAACTCTCCCCACCCGGGGAGAGTATTAGAGCAGCAACAGATAGTACAACAGCAACACCGAAACAGGGGAAGGGGAAAAAAGAAAAGAAAATGGCCAAGACAAGTACAAAACTTCAACCAATTCACGCCAACATGTAAGGTAAAAATTACAGCAGCAATACAGGCCTTATCTCTCACAATTAAACTAAAATTGGACAGCAACACCACAAGGAAAGTAGCAGCAGTTCATACGCAGGAAAACAGGGCAAGACATTACATGATCAATCAACCATCACTCCTTCAGAAAATAAGGTAAAATAAGTAGCATTTGACATCAAAATAAATCACAAAAGCTAGCAGCAGTTCAAGAAGTGAAGGAGGGGAAAATTCAGTTTGAAGCTCATGCATTTCATAACAAACTCATTAATGAAAACTCAATAAATACTCAACTACCATCAAATAAATTACCATAAATGAAATAAAGGAAGTAAAGTGATCACTTTCATGCTTTAAAACCAAGAAAAACATCAAGTATTCAAGAAGATCAAGAAAATAAATTTAAACGGAACTATTCATTCAAGCTTGCAAATCTCCAAGAAAGCTGACTCAAAATTAGGGATGAAAGGATAAAAATGACCAGGAATGAATGCATATTACCACCCTAACCTTATCTTGTTGATTGGGTGAAGGTTGGAAGAGATTTTAGCTCCAAAATCTCTAAGGAAGGCAAGGTTACGGGACTGAGTTGGAAGTCAGGAGCTTTGGCTGAGTTTTCTTGCTTGTGTGAGGATAAGTTCGGTTGGGGCTGAGTATGGAAAGTTAGTGGGTTGAACTAGGGTTACAAGGATTTCAACCATAGTTAATTTGGTTAAGGTTTGAAAAAGTTATGGCTATTTTAGTAAAACGTGGCAGTTTTGGTGCCGTTTCGTTTTTCGGTTGGATTTCGGAGGTCCAAATGATTTCGGAAAACTATAAGGCGAAGTCTATTAAACCTGAATCTTCGATATGAGTTCAACAATGTTTACAGAACTCGAATCCGAGTTCCCGAGCTCAAGATATCACATACGAAACCAAGGGTGCGCTAATTGCTCGTTAGCCCCCGCTTTGGTTCCACAAATAAATTTAATTCGTTACCACGTCCAACAAGTTCGAAAACATAAACCGAGCATATAGACATGTTCATAATACATAAATTTATGACATACTAAATTTCCACGGCATTTCGATATCATTTCATATAAGAACGAAGCACAAATAAACATTCATGCGCATAACCTTAATAATTCATACATTATAAATTTATACTGAAATTTAAGTTCTATTGTTAAATATAATTCAAGTCAACGAATTAATGGATAAATTAATTAATATAATTAAAGCATGATTAATTAACATAACACCTAATTATTAATTTAAAATAATTACTAAATTAATAAAATAATTAAAATGATATTAAAATAAAATAAAATAAAATAATTTATAAACATATACGACATATTAGTACAAATGAAAAACCGGGGTGTTACATTGACCTTTTGAAGCGATTTGAAATGAGGATATCAAGGCCAAGTTCTAGGTGATCAATAGAATGGAGTTGAGATTTGAGGAGTCCGAGAAGAATTAATAAGAGGGAGTTCTATTCAAGAACTTTGTACGAGTACCTCCCTTCCGAGCATGATGATAGGACGAATGAAAGAAGATGGAAGATTTCAAATTGAAGAATGAAAGAAGATGGATGATTTCGTATAAGGGTTTGAAGGATCGGGTATCGTCGAGGACTATCCTAGAGTTCGGAGTTATTTGTATGCAAGTAGGCATAGAGTTCTATCAAACTTTCAAATTCCACGAGTATGTGCATGATCCAAGGATGCAAGATATATGGGGTTATGAAGGAATGGGTAATCAAGGGATTGAATCTCCTACACTACTTATATAAAGAAAAGATCGGATTGGGGTTCGAAGATCAAGCAAGGAATCTAAACTTCGAGAATTCTCGAGAGATTTCAAGATGTCAACAATGTCAGAAAAAGAAGATTTCAATGCCGAAGTGGAAAGATCAAATGAAGAGGAATTGGGAATTGTTTCAAGTGTCGTTAGCTGGGCGAATGCTTCAAGATGGAATAATTGGAAGTCGAGACGAGGAAACTAAAAGATAAGAGAACCCGAATTCAAATCATAGCGAACGGGAGACCACTCACTCACTAGGCTAGGCGGGAACTAAAACTTCGAAACTAAATAAGTGTTACAAGAGTTAACGAACGTGCGGAAGCAAAATATGTAATTAATCAAAAATATAAGTAAGATAGGACGAGTTCAACTAGCATAAATTCCTAGTCCCGAAAATTCAACATAAATCATAATCACAATCACAGGTTCAATCTGTCCTGAATCAATATCATAACATAATTATAATCGTACAATGCTCAAAATTGTTCAAGTTTACAAGATGCACGTGACATGACTCAACTTAATCAAAAGACTTGACAGACACGACTTCCCGCCTAGCACTCCAAACCTGCAAGAAACTGAAAACAATCCGGGTTCAGTCTATAGGAGACTGGTGGGTATAAAATGGGGCATCACATAAATAGTATTACAGAATTTAAACATGCTCACATGCAAGCTATAATCCCGTGTGAGGTTTGTTTAAATATTTCCCAAGTGGGTGAAAACAAAGTAAAACAACACTCGGGATTACAACAATCAATTTCATTTATTCTTTCAATCATGCGGTCATTACGTGAGCCCGGCGAGAAGGCGAATTCTCCAACCTTCTCCTCGTGTGTGCATTAACTAATTCATTCATTCATTCATTAGTGATCATACCACATTCATTCATTCGTTCATTAGCATGTTCATAATCATATCATTCATAATCATACCATAAAACAAGTTCCAACCTTCTTCCTCCAGGTGGTGGATGGGTTAGCAAGACCCGACCACCTCAATCATTGACCAAAGGGGGTTCATGAGTTCCCCAAAGGCACTCAGCTCCCATTCCTCGCTAATCTCCTAGCGAGGGCGGGTATCACCGTTGATAATTGTTGGGACTAGTGCACGGGGATCACCGTCAGCCCGAGCTTCACCGGATAGCTATGTACACATAGTCCCGGGCCCCCATAAACAATTTGATCACTAATCTCGCCAAAACATTTGGTAAGGGATTCATGAAAGGAAAAAGGGCTTTACATTGAAAATCATAGACTCTTTGGAAAAGACTCGATATATATATACACATATATATAATATTTTGGCTTAAAACTTCACATAAGGATATATCGGGGTCATCATAGCTAATAGAAGAGAAACACACCTGTACGCTTCTTACCGAACAAATACCAAGAAGAAAAGGAGACTCGAAAGTGTCCTATGAACCCGGCATCTCCGCCCTGGAGAAAACTGTGCAAAAGACAACGTAACATGTTCGTGAGACTCAAGATTCCAAATGAACCATATATGACGCACGGCATGCAATGAACATGATATGAATGCCTAAGAGATCATATTATGTAATGAGCACGTTCATGTGCACTATTAAAGCATTTAAGGCATATAAACATTCATTTCATGAATCGTTAAGTCCATTCAAGATCAATCTTCACATTTTAATCAAATTGTTTCAAGAATTTCAAATATGATCATAACACGTATTAAATCGCATTTACAATTAGAAAATAGACAATTAAATACATTCAAATCACGATCGAAAATTAAATAAAAGATGAAATAGGTAACAATTAAATTCCATAATTTAATTAAATCAAATAATATTTAATATATAATAAACATATATATATAAATATATACGTACGTAAGGATATGCATGAAAACTAAATTTGATGCATACAAAACTAATTTATTAAACATGCATGCAATTTAGCATGCACAAACAACTTCATGCATGCAAATATATCTAAATATATATATGTAACATGCATGCACATGCAAACCTCACCAAATAAATATGCATGCAATTTCATGCATTTATTACATATGTATAAATATATAGTTATACGTATTGCATGCAACATGAGCATTAGGAAATTCAATTAACAATTTAAACCATGCATCTGAATTATATAAACACACCTCATGCATGCAGGTAATACATAAAGTATATATAATTACCATGCACACACTAATAATACACGCACACAACATAAATATATATATATATATATATATATATATATATATATATATATATATAATTACCATGCACACACTAATAATACATGCACACAACATAAATATATATATATATATATATATATATATATATATATATATATATATATATATATATATATATATATATGTAGCATGCATGCACAAACCATGCAAAACCATTACACTAACTGTACATAAATATATATGCACACTCTGCACCAGGAAGAACAGAAGCAGCAGAATAAAGAAGAACAGAAGCAACAAAAAGGGAAAAGAAAGAACAGAGGCTGCAGCGGCAATCTACCCGCCCGGGTGGATTCTCAAAGCCAACTTCCCCGGCCGGGGAAAGAGGATGCAGAAGCTACTACATCAGGGGTACCCGGCCGGGTACTTCCATGAACAAACTCTCCCCGCCCCGGGAGAGTATTACAACAACAACAGACAGTACAACAGCAACACCGAAACAGGGGAAGGGGGAAAGAAGGAAAGAAAATGGCCAAGACAAGTACAAAACTTCAACCAATTCATGCCAACATCTAAGGTAAAAATTACAGCAGCAATACAGGCCTTATCTCTCACAAATAAACTGAAATTGGATAGCAACACCACAAGGAAAGTAGCAACAGTTCATACGCAGGAAAACAGGGCAAAATTCGAAAAAAAAAACATAGCAAGACATTACATGATCAATCAACCATCACTCCTTCAGCAAATAAGGTAAACTAAATAGCATTTGACATCAAAATAAATCACAAAAGCTAGCAGCAGTTCAAGACGTGAGGGAGGGGAACAATCTGTTTGAAGCTCATGTATTTTATAACAAACTCATTAATGAAAACTCAATAAATACTCAACTACCATCAAATACATGACCATAAATGAAATAACGGAAGTAAATTGATCATTTTCATGCTTTAAAACCAAGAAAAACATCAAGTATTCAAGAAGATCAAGAAAATCAATTTAAACCTAACTATTCATTCAAGCTTGCAAATCTCCAAGAAAGTTGACTCAAAATTAGGGATGAAAGGATGAAAATGACCAGGATTGAATGTATATTACCACCCTAAGCTTACCTTGTTGGTTGGGTGAAGGTTGGAAGAGATTTGAGCTCCAAAATCTCCAAGGAAGGCAAGGTTACAGGACTGAGTTGGAAGTCAGGAGGTTTGGCTGAGTTTTCTTGCTTGTGTGAGGATAAGTTCTGTTGGGGCTGAGTATGGGAAGATAGTGGGCTGAACTAGGGTTACAAGGACTCCAACCATAGTTAATTTGGTTAAGGTTTGAAAAAGTGATGGCCATTATAGTAAAACGTGGCAGTTTTGGTGTCGTTTTGTTTTTCGGTTGGATTTTGGAGGTTCAAATGATTTCGGAAAAATATAAGGCTAAGTCTATTAAACCTAAATCTTCGATATGAGTTCAACTAAGTTGACGGAACTCGAATCCGAGTTCCCAAGATCAAGATATCACATACGGAACCAAGGTTGCGCTAATTGCTCGTTAGCCCCCCGCTTTGGTTCCACAAATCAAATTAAATTCGTTACCATGTCAAACGAGTTCGAAAACATAACCCGAGCATATAGACATGTTCATAACACATAAATTTACGACATACTAAATTTCCACGATATTTCGATATCATTTCATATAAGAACGAAGCACAAATAAACATTCATGCGCATAACCTTAATAATTCATACATTATAAATTTATACTGAAATTTAAATTCTATTGTTAAATATAATCCAAGTCAACAAATTAATGGATAAATTAATTAATATAATTAATGCATGACTAATTAACATAACACTTAATTGTTAATTTAAAATAATTACTAAATTAACGAAATAATTAAAATGGTATTAAATTAAAATAAAATAAAATAATTTATAAACACATACGACATATTAGTACAAATGAAAAACCGGGGTGTTACATTGACCTTTTGAAGCGATTTGAAATGAGGATATCAAGGCCAAGTTCTAGGTGATCAATAGAATGGAGTTGAGATTTGAGGAGTCCGAGAAGAATTAATATGAGGGAGTTCTATTCAAGCACTTTGTACGAGTACCTCCCTACCGAGCTTGATGATAGGACGAATGAAAGAAGATGGAAGACTTCAAATTGAAGAATGAAAGAAGATGGATGATTTCGTATAAGGGTTTGAAGGATCGGGTATCGTCGAGGACTATCCTAGAGTTCGGAGTTATTTGTATGCAAGTAGGCATGGAGTTCTATCAAACTTTCAAATTCCACGAGTATGTGCATGATCCAAGGATGCAAGATATATGGGGTTATGAAGGAATGGGTAATCAAGGGATTGAATCTCCCACACTACTTATATAAAGAAAAGATCGGTTTGGGGTTCGAAGATCAAGCAAGGAATCTAAACTTCGAGAATTCTCGAGAGATTTCAAGATGTCAACAATGTCAGAAAAAGAAGATTTCAATGCCGAAGTGGAAAGATCAAATGAAGAGGAATTGGGAATTGTTTCAAGTGTCGTTAGCTGGGCGAATGCTTCAAGATGGAATAATTGGAAGTCGAGACGAGGAAACTAAAAGATAAGAGAACCCGAATTCAAATCATAGCGAACGGGAGACCACTCACTCACTAGGCTAGGCGGGAACTAAAACTTCGAAACTAAATAAGTGTTACAAGGGTTAACGAACGTGCGGAAGCAAAATATATAATTAATCAAAAATACAAATAAGATAGGACGAGTTCAACTAGCATAAATTCCTAGCCCCGAAAATTCAACATAAATCATAATCACAATCACAGGTTCAATCTGTCCCGAATCAATACCATAACATAATTATAATCGTACAATGCTCAAAATTGTTCAAGTTTACAAGATGCACGTGACATGACTCAACTTAATCAAAAGACTTGACAGACACGACTTCCCGCCTAGCACTCCAAACCTGCAAGAAACTGAAAACAATCCGGGTTCAGTCTATAGGAGACTGGTGGGTATAAAATGGGGCATCACATAAATAGTATTACAGAATTTAAACATGCTCACATGCAAGCTATAATCCCGTGTGAGGTTTGTTTAAATATTTCCCAAGTGGGTGAAAACAAAGTAAAACAACACTTGGGATTACAACAATCAATTTCATTTATTCTTTCAATCATGCGGTCATTACGTGAGCCCGGCGAGAAGGCGAATTCTCCAACCTTCTCCTCGTGTGTGCATTAACTAATTCATTCATTCATTCATCAGTGATCATACCACATTCATTCATTCGTTCATTAGCATATGTTCATAAACATATCATTCATAATCATACCATAAAACAAGTTCCAACCTTCTTCCTCCAGGTGGTGGATGGGTTAGCAAGACCCAACCACCTCAATCATTGACCAAAGGGGGTTCATGAGTTCCCCAAAGGCACTCAGCTCCCATTCCTCGCTAATCTCCTAGCGAGGGCGGGTATCACCGTTGATAATTGTTGGGACTAGTGCACGGGGATCACCGTCAGCCCGAGCTTCCCCGGATAGCTATGTACACATAGTCCCGGGCCCCCATAAACAATTTGATCACTAATCTCGCCAAAACATTTGGTAAGGGATTCATGAAAGGAAAAAGGGCTTTACATTGAAAATCATAGACTCTTTGGAAAAGACTCGATATATATATACACATATATATAATATTTTGGCTTAAAACTTCACATAAGGATATATCGGGGTCATCATAGCTAATAGAAGAGAAACACACCTGTACGCCTCTTACCGAACAAATACCAAGAAGAAAAGGAGACTCGAAAGTGTCCTATGAACCCGGCATCTCCGCCCTGGAGAAAACTGTGCAAAAGACAACGTAACATGTTCGTGAGACTCAAGACTCCAAATGAACCATATATGACGCACGGCATGCAATGAACATGATATGAATGCCTAAGAGAACATATTATGTAATGAGCACGTTCATGTGCACTATTAAAGCATTTAAGGCATATAAACATTCATTTCATGAATCGTTAAGTCCATTCAAGATCAATCTTCACATTTTAATCAAATTGTTTCAAGAATTTCAAATATGATCATAGCACGTATTAAATCGCATTTACAATTAGAAAATAGACAATTAAATACATTCAAATCACGATCGAAAATTAAATAAAACATGAAATAGGTAACAATTAAATTCCATAATTTAATTAAATCAAATAATATATAATATATAATAAACATATATATATAAATATATAAGTACGTAAGGATATGCATGAAAACTAAATCCGATGCATACAAAACTAATTTATTAAACATGCATGCAATTTAGCATGCACAAACAACTTCATGCATGCAAATATATTTAAATATATATATGTAACATGCATGCACATGCAAACCTCACCAAATAAATATGCATGCAATTTCATGCATTTATTACATATGTATAAATATATAGTTATACGTATTGCATGCAACATGAGCATTAGGAAATTCAATTAGCAATTTAAACCATGCATCTGAATTATATAAACACACCTCATGCATGCAGGTAATACATAAAGTATATATAATTACCATGCACACACTAATAATACATGCACACAACATAAATATATATATATATATATATATATATATATATATATATATATATATATATATATATATATGTAGCATGCATGCACAAACCATGCAAAACCATTACACTAACTGTACATAAATATATATGCACACTCTGCACCAGGAAGAACAGAAACAACAGAATAAAGAAGAACAGAAGCAACAAAAAGGGAAAAGAAAGAACAGAGGCTGCAGCGGCAATCTACCCGCCCGGGTGGATTCTCAAAGCCAACTTCCCCGGCCGGGGAAAGAGGATGCAGAAGCTAGTGCATCAGGAGTACCCGGCCGGGTACTTCCATGAACAAACTCTCCCCGCCCAGGGAGAGTATTACAACAACAACAGACAGTACAACAACAACACCGAAACAGGGGAAGGGGGAAAGAAGGAAAGAAAATGGCCAAGACAAGTACAAAACTTCAACCAATTCATGCCAACATCTAAGGTAAAAATTACAGCAGCAATACAGGCCTTATCTCTCACAAATAAACTGAAATTGGACAGCAACACCACAAGGAAAGTAGCAGCAGTTCATACGCAGGAAAACAGGGCAAAATTCGAAAAAAAAAAACATAGCAAGACATTACATGATCAATCAACCATCACTCCTTCAGCAAATAAGGTAAACTAAATAGCATTTGACATCAAAATAAATCACAAAAGCTAGCAGCAGTTCAAGACGTGAGGGAGGGGAACAATCAGTTTGAAGCTCATGTATTTTATAACAAACTCATTAATGAAAACTCAATAAATACTCAACTACCATCAAATACATGACCATAAATGAAATAACGGAAGTAAATTGATCATTTTCATGCTTTAAAACCAAGAAAAACATCAAGCATTCAAGAAGATCAAGAAAATCAATTTAAACCTAACTATTCATTCAAGCTTGCAAATCTCCAAGAAAGTTGACTCAAAATTAGGGATGAAAGGATGAAAATGACCAGGATTGAATGTATATTACCACCCTAAGCTTACCTTGTTGGTTGGGTGAAGGTTGGAAGAGATTTGAGCTCCAACATCTCTAAGGAAGGCAAGGTTACAGGACTGAGTTGGAAGTTAGGAGGTTTGGCTGAGTTTTCTTGCTTGTGTGAGGATAAGTTCGGTTGGGGCTGAGTATGGGAAGATAGTGGGCTGAACTAGGGTTACAAGGACTCCAACCATAGTTAATTTGGTTAAGGTTTGAAAAAGTGATGGCCATTATAGTAAAACGTGGCAGTTTTGGTATCGTTTTGTTTTTCGGTTGGATTTTGGAGGTTCAAATGATTTCGGAAAAATATAAGGCTAAGTCTATTAAACCCAAATCTTCGATATGAGTTCAACTAAGTTGACGGAACTCGAATCCGAGTTCCCAAGATCAAGATATCACATACGGAACCAAGGTTGCGCTAATTGCTCGTTAGCCCCCCGCTTTGGTTCCACAAATCAAATTAAATTCGTTACCATGTCAAACGAGTTCGAAAACATAACCCGAGCATATAGACATGTTCATAACACATAAATTTACGACATACTAAATTTCCACGATATTTCGATATCATTTCATATAAGAACGAAGCACAAATAAACATTCATGCGCATAACCTTAATAATTCATACATTATAAATTTATACTGAAATTTAAATTCTATTGTTAAATATAATCCAAGTCAACAAATTAATGGATAATTTAATTAATATAATTAATGCATGACTAATTAACATAACACTTAATTGTTAATTTAAAAAAATTACTAAATTAACGAAATAATTAAAATGATATTAAATTAAAATAAAATAAAATAATTTGTAAACACATACGACATATTAGTACAAATGAAAAACCGGGGTGTTACATTGACCTTTTGAAGTGATTTGAAATGAGGATATCAAGGCCAAGTTCTAGGTGATCAATAGAATGGAGTTGAGATTTGAGGAGTCCGAGAAGAATTAATATGAGGGAGTTCTATTCAAGCACTTTGTACGAGTACCTCCCTTCCGAGCTTGATGATAGGACGAATGAAAGAAGATGGAAGACTTCAAATTGAAGAATGAAAGAAGATGGATGATTTCGTATAAGGGTTTGAAGGATCGGGTATCGTCGAGGACTATCCTAGAGTTCGGAGTTATTTGTATGCAAGTAGGCATGGAGTTCTATCAAACTTTCAAATTCCACGAGTATGTGCATGATCCAAGGATGCAAGATATATGGGGTTATGAAGGAATGGGTAATCAAGGGATTGAATTTCCCACACTACTTATATAAAGAAAAGATCGGTTTGGGGTTCGAAGATCAAGCAAGGAATCTAAACTTCGAGAATTCTCGAGAGATTTCAAGATGTCAACAATGTCAGAAAAAGAAGATTTCAATGCCGAAGTGGAAAGATCAAATGAAGAGGAATTGGGAATTGTTTCAAGTGTCGTTAGCTGGGCGAATGCTTCAAGATGGAATAATTGGAAGTCGAGACGAGGAAACTAAAAGATAAGAGAACCCGAATTCAAATCATAGCGAACGGGAGACCACTCACTCACTAGGCTAGGCGGGAACCAAAACTTCGAAACTAAATAAGTGTTACAAGGGTTAACGAACGTGCGGAAGCAAAATATGTAATTAATCAAAAATACAAATAAGATAGGACGAGTTCAACTAGCATAAATTCCTAGTCCCGAAAATTCAACATAAATCATAATCACAATCACAGGTTCAATCTGTCCCGAATCAATATCATAACATAATTATAATCGTACAATGCTCAAAATTGTTCAAGTTTACAAGATGCACGTGACATGACTCAACTTAATCAAAAGACTTGACAGACACGACTTCCCGCCTAGCACTCCAAACCTGCAAGAAACTGAAAACAATCCGGGTTCAGTCTATAGGAGACTGGTGGGTATAAAATGGGGCATAACATAAATAGTATTACAGAATTTAAAAATGCTCACATGCAAGCTAGAATCCCGTGTGAGGTTTGTTTAAATATTTCCCAAGTGGGTGAAAACAAAGTAAAACAACACTCGGGATTACAACAATCAATTTCATTTATTCTTTCAATCATGTGGTCATTACGTGAGCCCGGCGAGAAGGCGAATTCTCCAACCTTCTCCTCGTGTGTGCATTAACTAATTCATTCATTCATTCATTAGTGATCATACCACATTTATTCATTCGTTCATTAGCATATGTTCATAATCATATCATTCATAATCATACCATAAAACAAGTTCCAACCTTCTTCCTCCAGGTGGTGGATGGGTTAGTAAGACCCGACCACCTCAATCATTGACCAAAGGGGGTTCATGAGTTCCCCAAAGGCACTCAGCTCCCATTCCTCGCTAATCTCCTAGCGAGGGTGGGTATCACCGTTGATAATTGTTGGGACTAGTGCACGGGGATCACCGTCAGCCCGAGCTTCCCCGGATAGCTATGTGCACATAGTCCCGGGCCCCCATAAACAATTTGATCACTAATCTCGCCAAAACATTTGGTAAGGATTCATGAAAGGAAAAAAGGGCTTTACGTTGAAAATCATAGACTCTTTGGAAAAGACTCGATATATATATACACATATATATAATATTTTGGCTTAAAACTTCACATAAGGATATATCGGGGTCATCATAGCTAATAGAAGAGAAACACACCTGTACGCCTCTTACCGAACAAATACCAAGAAGAAAAGGAGACTCGAAAGTGTCCTATGAACCCGGCATCTCCGCCCTGGAGAAAACTGTGCAAAAGACAACGTAACATGTTCGTGAGACTCAAGACTCCAAATGAACCATATATGACGCACGGCATGCAATGAACATGATATGAATGCCTAAGAGATCATATTATGTAATGAGCACGTTCATGTGCACTATTAAAGCATTTAAGGCATATAAACATTCATTTCATGAATCGTTAAGTCCATTCAAGATCAATCTTCACATTTTAATCAAATTGTTTCAAGAATTTCAAATATGATCATAGCACGTATTAAATCGCATTTACAATTAGAAAATAGACAATTAAATACATTCAAATCACGATCGAAAATTAAATAAAACATGAAATAGGTAACAATTAAAGTCCACAATTCAATTAAATCAAATAATATTTAATTTATAATAAACATATATATATAAATATATATGTACGTAAGGATATGCATGAAAACTAAATCCGATGCATACAAAATTAATTTATTAAACATGCATGCAATTTAGCATGCACAAACAACTTCATGCATGCAAATATATCTAAATATATATATGTAACATGCATGCACATGCAAACCTCACCAAATAAATATGCATGCAATTTCATGCATTTATTACATATGTATAAATATATAGTTATACGTATTGCATGCAACATGAGCATTAGGAAATTCAATTAACAATTTAAACCATGCATCTGAATTATATAAACACACCTCATGCATGCAGGTAATACATAAAGTATATATAATTACCATGCACACACTAATAATACATGCACACAACATAAATATATATATATATATATATATATATATATATATATATATATATATATATATATATATGTAGCATGCATGCACAAACCATGCAAAACCATTACACTAACTGTACATAAATATATATGCACACTCTGCACCAGGAAGAACAGAAACAACAGAATAAAGAAGAACAGAAGCAACAAAAAGGGAAAAGAAAGAACAGAGGCTGCAGCGGCAATCTACCCGCCCGTGTGGATTCTCAAAGCCAACTTCCCCGGCCGGGGAAAGAGGATGCAGAAGCTAGTGCATCAGGAGTACCCGGCCGGGTACTTCCATGAACAAACTCTCCCCGTCCAGGGAGAGTATTACAACAACAACAGACAGTACAACAGCAACACCGAAACAGGGGAAGGGGGAAAGAAGGAAAGAAAATGGCCAAGACACGTACAAAACTTCAACCAATTCATGCCAACATCTAAGGTAAAAATTACAGCAGCAATACAGGCCTTATCTCTCACAAATAAACTGAAATTGGACAGCAACACCACAAGGAAAGTAGCAGCGGTTCATACGCAGGAAAACAGGGCAAAATTCGAAAAAAAAAACATAGCAAGACATTACATGATCAATCAACCATCACTCCTTCAGCAAATAAGGTAAACTAAATAGCATTTGACATCAAAATAAATCACAAAAGCTAGCAGCAGTTCAAGACGTGAGGGAGGGGAACAATCAGTTTGAAGCTCATGTATTTTATAACAAAGTCATTAATGAAAACTCAATAAATACTCAACTACCATCAAATACATGACCATAAATGAAATAACGGAAGTAAATTGATCATTTTCATGCTTTAAAACCAAGAAAAACATCAAGTATTCAAGAAGATCGAGAAAATCAATTTAAACCTAATTATTCATTCAAGCTTGCAAATCTCCAAGAAAGTTGACTCAAAATTAGGGATGAAAGGATGAAAATGACCAGGATTGAATGTATATTACCACCCTAAGCTTACCTTGTTGGTTGGGTGAAGGTTGGAAGAGATTTGAGCTCCAAAATCTCCAAGGAAGGCAAGGTTACGGGACTGAGTTGGAAGTCAGGAGGTTTGGCTGAGTTTTCTTGCTTGTGTGAGGATAAGTTTGGTTGGGGCTGAGTATGGGAAGATAGTGGGCTGAACTAGGGTTACAAGGACTCCAACCATAGTTAATTTGGTTAAGGTTTGAAAAAGTGATGGCCATTATAGTAAAACGTAGCAGTTTTGGTGTCGTTTTGTTTTTCGGTTGGATTTTGGAGGTTCAAATGATTTCGGAAAAATATAAGGCTAAGTCTATTAAACCCAAATCTTCGATATGAGTTCAACTAACTTAACGGAACTCGAATCCGAGTTCCCAAGATCAAGATATCACATACGGAACCAAGGTTGCGCTAATTGCTCGTTAGCCCCCCGCTTTGGTTCCACAAATCAAATTAAATTCGTTACCACGTCAAACGAGTTCGAAAACATAACCCGAGCATATAGACATGTTCATAACACATAAATTTACGACATACTAAATTTCCACGATATTTCGATATCATTTCATATAAGAACGAAGCACAAATAAACATTCATGCGCATAACCTTAATAATTCATACATTATAAATTTATACTGAAATTTAAATTCTATTGTTAAATATAATCCAAGTCAACAAATTAATGGATAAATTAATTAATATAATTAATGCATGACTAATTAACATAACACTTAATTGTTAATTTAAAATAATTACTAAATTAACGAAATAATTAAAATGGTATTAAATTAAAATAAAATAAAATAATTTATAAACACATACGACATATTAGTACAAATGAAAAACCGGGGTGTTACATTGACCTTTTGAAGCGATTTGAAATGAGGATATCAAGGCCAAGTTCTAGGTGATCAATAGAATGGAGTTGAGATTTGAGGAGTCCGAGAAGAATTAATATGAGGGAGTTCTATTCAAGCACTTTGTACGAGTACCTCCCTACCGAGCTTGATGATAGGACGAATGAAAGAAGATGGAAGACTTCAAATTGAAGAATGAAAGAAGATGGATGATTTCGTATAAGGGTTTGAAGGATCGGGTATCGTCGAGGACTATCCTAGAGTTCGGAGTTATTTGTATGCAAGTAGGCATGGAGTTCTATCAAACTTTCAAATTCCACGAGTATGTGCATGATCCAAGGATGCAAGATATATGGGGTTATGAAGGAATGGGTAATCAAGGGATTGAATCTCCCACACTACTTATATAAAGAAAAGATCGGTTTGGGGTTCGAAGATCAAGCAAGGAATCTAAACTTCGAGAATTCTCGAGAGATTTCAAGATGTCAACAATGTCAGAAAAAGAAGATTTCAATGCCGAAGTGGAAAGATCAAATGAAGAGGAATTGGGAATTGTTTCAAGTGCCGTTAGCTGGGTGAATGCTTCAAGATGGAATAATTGGAAGTCGAGACGAGGAAACTAAAAGATAAGAGAACCCGAATTCAAATCATAGCGAACGGGAGACCACTCACTCACTAGGCTAGGCGGGAACTAAAACTTCGAAACTAAATAAGTGTTACAAGGGTTAACGAACGTGCGGAAGCAAAATATGTAATTAATAAAAAATACAAATAAGATAGGACGAGTTCAACTAGCATAAATTCCTAGTCCCGAAAATTCAACATAAATCATAATCACAATCACAGGTTCAATCTGTCCCGAATCAATATCATAACATAATTATAATCGTACAATGCTCAAAATTGTTCAAGTTTACAAGATGCACGTGACATGACTCAACTTAATCAAAAGACTTGACAGACACGACTTCCCGCCTAGCACTCCAAACCTGCAAGAAACTGAAAACAATCCGGGTTCAGTCTTTAGGAGACTGGTGGGTATAAAATGGGGCATAACATAAATAGTATTACAGAATTTAAAAATGCTCACATGCAAGCTATAATCCCGTGTGAGGTTTGTTTAAATATTTCCCAAGTGGGTGAAAACAAAGTAAAACAACACTCGGGATTACAACAATCAATTTCATTTATTCTTTCAATCATGTGGTCATTACGTGAGCCCGGCGAGAAGGCGAATTCTCCAACCTTCTCCTCGTGTGTGCATTAACTAATTCATTCATTCATTTATTAGTGATCATACCACATTCATTCATTCGTTCATTAGCATATGTTCATAATCATATCATTCATAATCATACCATAAAACAAGTTCCAACCTTCTTCCTCCAGGTGGTGGATGGGTTAGTAAGACCCGACCACCTCAATCATTGACCAAAGGGGGTTCATGAGTTCCCCAAAGGCACTCAGCTCCCATTCCTCGCTAATATCCTAGCGAGGGCGGGTATCACCGTTGACAATTGTTGGGACTAGTGCACGGGGATCACCGTCAGCCCGAGCTTCCCCGGATAGCTATGTACACATAGTCCCGGGCCCCCATAAACAATTTGATCACTAATCTCGCCAAAACATTTGGTAAGGGATTCATGAAAGGAAAAAAGGGCTTTACGTTGAAAATCATAGACTCTTTGGAAAAGACTCGATATATATATACACATATATATAATATTTTGGCTTAAAACTTCACATAAGGATATATCGGGGTCATCATAGCTAATAGAAGAGAAACACACCTGTACGCCTCTTACCGAACAAATACCAAGAAGAAAAGGAGACTCGAAAGTGTCCTATGAACCCGGCATCTCCGCCCTGGAGAAAACTGTGCAAAAGACAACGTAACATGTTCGTGAGACTCAAGACTCCAAATGAACCATATATGACGCACGGCATGCAATGAACATGATATGAATGCCTAAGAGATCATATTATGTAATGAGCACGTTCATGTGCACTATTAAAGCATTTAAGGCATATAAACATTCATTTCATGAATCGTTAAGTCCATTCAAGATCAATCTTCACATTTTAATCAAATTGTTTCAAGAATTTCAAATATGATCATAGCACGTATTAAATCGCATTTACAATTAGAAAATAGACAATTAAATACATTCAAATCACGATCGAAAATTAAATAAAACATGAAATAGGTAATAATTAAATTCCATAATTCAATTAAATCAAATAATATTTAATATATAATAAACATATATATATATAAATATATATATACGTAAGGATATGCATGAAAACTAAATCTGATGCATACAAAACTAATTTATTAAACATGCATGCAATTTAGCATGCACAAACAACTTCATGCATGCAAATATATCTAAATATATATATGTAACATGCATGCACATGCAAACCTCACCAAATAAATATGCATGCAATTTCATGCATTTATTACATATGTATAAATATATAGTTATACGTATTGCATGCAACGTGAGCATTAGGAAATTCAATTAACAATTTAAACCATGCATCTGAATTATATAAACACACCTCATGCATGCAGGTAATACATAAAGTATATATAATTACCATGCACACACTAATAATACATGCACACAACATAAATATATATATATATATATATATATATATATATATATATATATATATATATATATATAATTACCATGCAAACACTAATAATACATGCACACAACATAAATATATATATATATATATATATATATATATATATATATATATATATATATATATATATATATGTAGCATGCATGCACAAACCATGCAAAACCATTACACTAACTGTACATAAATATATATGCACACTCTGCACCAGGAAGAACAGAAACAGCAGAATAAAGAAGAACAGAAGCAACAAAAAGGGAAAAGAAAGAACAGAGGCTGCAGCGGCAATCTACCCGCCCGGGTGGATTCTCAAAGCCAACTTCCCCGGCCGGGGAAAGAGGATGCAGAAGCTACTGCATCAGGGGTACCCGGCCGGGTACTTCCATGAACAAACTCTCCCCGCCCAGGGAGAGTATTACAACAACAACAGACAGTACAACAGCAACACCGAAACAGGGGAAGGGGGAAAGAAGGAAAGAAAATGGCCAAGACACGTACAAAACTTCAACCAATTCATGCCAACATCTAAGGTAAAAATTACAGCAGCAATACAGGCCTTATCTCTCAAAAATAAACTGAAATTGGACAGCAACACCACAAGGAAAGTAGCAGCAGTTCATACGCAGGAAAACAGGGCAAAATTCGAAAAAAAAAAACATAGCAAGACATTACATGATCAATCAACCATCACTCCTTCAGCAAATAAGGTAAACTAAATAGCATTTGACATCAAAATAAATCACAAAAGCTAGCAGCAGTTCAAGACGTGAGGGAGGGGAACAATCAGTTTGAAGCTCATGTATTTTATAATAAACTCATTAATGAAAACTCAATAAATACTCAACTACCATCAAATACATGACCATAAAGAAATAACGGAAGTAAATTGATCATTTTCATGCTTTAAAACCAAGAAAAACATCAAGTATTCAAGAAGATCAAGAAAATCAATTTAAACCTAACTATTCATTCAAGCTTGCAAATCTCCAAGAAAGTTGACTCAAAATTAGGGATGAAAGGATGAAAATGACCAGGATTGAATGTATATTACCACCCTAAGCTTACCTTGTTGGTTGGGTGAAGGTTGGAAGAGATTTGAGCTCCAAAATCTCCAAGGAAGGCAAGGTTACGGGACTGAGTTGGAAGTCAGGAGGTTTGGCTGAGTTTTCTTGCTTGTGTGAGGATAAGTTCGGTTGGGGCTGAGTATGGGAAGATAGTGGGCTGAACTAGGGTTACAAGGACTCCAACCATAGTTAATTTGGTTAAGGTTTGAAAAAGTGATGGCCATTATAGTAAAACGTGGCAGTTTTGGTGTCGTTTTGTTTTTCGGTTGGATTTTAGAGGTTCAAATGATTTCGGAAAAATATAAGGCTAAGTCTATTAAACCCAAATCTTCGATATGAGTTCAACGAAGTTGACGGAACTTGAATCCGAGTTCCCAAGATCAAGATATCACATACGGAACCAAGGTTGCGCAAATTGCTCGTTAGCCCCCCGCTTTGGTTCCACAAATCAAATTAAATTCGTTACCACGTCAAACGAGTTCGAAAACATAACCCGAGCATAAAGACATGTTCATAACACATAAATTTACGACATACTAAATTTCCACGATATTTCGATATCATTTCATATAAGAACGAAGCACAAATAAACGTTCATGCGCATAACCTTAATAATTCATACATTATAAATTTATACTGAAATTTAAATTCTATTGTTAAATATAATTCAAGTCAACGAATTAATGGATAAATTAATTAATATAATTAATGCATGACTAATCAACATAACTCTTAATTGTTAATTTAAAATAATTACTAAATTAACGAAATAATTAAAATGATATTAAATTAAAATAAAATAAAATAATTTATAAACACATACGACATATTAGTACAAATGAAAAACCGGGGTGTTACATTGACCTTTTGAAGCGATTTGAAATGAGGATATCAAGGCCAAGTTCTAGGTGATCAATAGAATGGAGTTGAGATTTGAGGAGTCCGAGAAGAATTAATATGAGGGAGTTCTATTCAAGCACTTTGTACGAGTACCTCCCTTCCGAGCTTGATGATAGGACGAATGAAAGAAGATGGAAGACTTCAAATTGAAGAATGAAAGAAGATGGATGATTTCGTATAAGCGTTTGAAGGATCGGGTATCGTCGAGGACAATCCTAGAGTTCGGAGTTATTTGTATGCAAGTAGGCATGGAGTTCTATCAAACTTTCAAATTCCACGAGTATGTGCATGATCCAAGGATGCAAGATATATGGGGTTATGAAGGAATGGGTAATCAAGGGATTGAATCTCCCACACTACTTATATAAAGAAAAGATCGGTTTGGGGTTCGAAGATCAAGCAAGGAATCTAAACTTCGAGAATTCTCGAGAGATTTCAAGATGTCAACAATGTCAGAAAAAGAAGATTTCAATGCCGAAGTGGAAATATCAAATGAAGAGGAATTGGGAATTGTTTCAAGTGCCGTTAGCTGGGCGAATGCTTCAAGATGGAATAATTGGAAGTCGAGACGAGGAAACTAAAAGATAAGAGAACCCGAATTCAAATCATAGCGAACGGGAGACCACTCACTCACTAGGCTAGGCGGGAACTAAAACTTCGAAACTAAATAAGTGTTACAAGAGTTAACGAACGTGCGGAAGCAAAATATGTAATTAATCAAAAATATAAGTAAGATAGGACGAGTTCAACTAGCATAAATTCCTAGTCCCGAAAATTCAACATAAATCATAATCACAATCACAGGTTCAATCTGTCCTGAATCAATATCATAACATAATTATAATCGTACAATGCTCAAAATTGTTCAAGTTTACAAGATGCACGTGACATGACTCAACTTAATCAAAAGACTTGACAGACACGACTTCCCGCCTAGCACTCCAAACCTGCAAGAAACTGAAAACAATCCGGGTTCAGTCTATAGGAGACTGGTGGGTATAAAATGGGGCATAACATAAATAGTATTACAGAATTTAAACATGCTCACATGCAAGCTATAATCCCGTGCGAGGTTTGTTTAAATATTTCCCAAGTGGGTGAAAACAAAGTAAAACAACACTCGGGATTACAACAATCAATTTCATTTATTCTTTCAATCATGTGGTCATTATGTGAGCCCGGCGAGAAGGCGAATTCTCCAATCTTCTCCTCGTGTGTGCATTAACTAATTCATTCATTCATTCATTAGTGATCATACCACATTAATTCATTCGTTCATTAGCATATGTTCATAATCATATCATTCATAATCGTACCATAAAACAAGTTCCAACCTTCTTCCTCCAGGTGGTGGATGGGTTAGCAAGACCCGACCACCTCAATCATTTATCAAAGGGGGTTCATGAGTTCGCCAAAGGCACTCAGCTCCCATTCCTCGCTAATGTCCTAGCGAGGGCGGGTATCACCGTTGATAATTGTTGGGACTAGTGCACGGGGATCACCGTCAGCCCGAGCTTCCCCGGATAGCTATGTACACATAGTCCCGCGCCCCCATAAACAATTTGATCACTAATCTCACCAAAACATTTGGTAAGGGATTCATGAAAGGAAAAAGGGCTTTACGTTGAAAATCATAGACTCTTTGGAAAAGACTCGATATATATATACACATATATATAGTATTTTGGCTTAAAACTTCACATAAGGAAATATCGGGGTCATCATAGCTAATAGAAGAGAAACACACCTGTACGCCTCTTACTGAACAAATACCAAGAAGAAAAGGAGACTCGAAAGTGTCCTATGAACCCGGCATCTCCGCCCTGGAGAAAACTGTGCAAAAGACAACGTAACATGTTCGTGAGACTCAAGACTCCAAATGAACCATATATGACGCACGGCATGCAATGAACATGATATGAATGCCTAAGAGATCATATTATGTAATGAGCACGTTCATGTGCACTATTAAAGCATTTAAGGCATATAAACATTCATTTCATGAATCGTTAAGTCCATTCAAGATCAATCTTCACATTTTAATCAAATTGTTTCAAGAATTTCAAATATGATCATAGCACGTATTAAATCGCATTTACAATTAGAAAATAGACAATTAAATACATTCAAATCACTATCGAAAATTAAATAAAACATGAAATAGGTAACAATTAAATTCCATAATTCAATTAAATCAAAGAATATTTAATATATAATAAACATATATATATAAATATATATGTACGTAAGGATATGCATGAAAACTAAATCCGATGCATACAAAACTAATTTATTAAACATGCATGCAATTTAGCATGCACAAACAACTTCATGCATGCAAATATATCTAAATATATATATGTAACATGCATGCACATGCAAACCTCACCAAATAAATATGCATGCCATTTCATGCATTTATTACATATGTATAAATATATAGTTATACGTATTGCATGCAACATGAGCATTAGGAAATTCAATTAACAATTTAAACCATGCATCTGAATTATATAGACACACCTCATGCATGCAGGTAATACATAAAGTATATATAATTACCATGCACACACTAATAATACATGCACACAACACATATATATATATATATATATATATATATATATATATGTATATATGTATATATGTAGCATGCATGCACAAACCATGCAAAACCATTACACTAACTGTACAGAAATATATATGCACACTCTGCAGCAGGAAGAACAGAAGCAGCAGAATAAAGAAGAACAGAAGCAACAAAAAGGGAAAAGAAAGAACAGAGCCTGCAGCGGCAATCTACCCGCCCGGGTGGATTCTCAAAGCCAACTTCCCCGGCCGGGGAAAGAGGATGCAGAAGCTACTGCATCAGGGGTACCCGGCCGGGTACTTCCATGAACAAACTCTCCCCGCCTAGGGAGAGTATTACAACAACAACAGACATTACAACAGCAACACCGAAACAGGGGAAGGGGGAAAGAATGAAAGAAAATGGCCAAGACAAGTACAAAACTTCAACCAATTCATGCCAACATCTAAGGTAAAAATTACAGCAGCAATACAGGCCTTATCTCTCACAAATAAACTGAAATTGGACAGCAACACCACAAGGAAAGTAGCAGCAGTTCATACGCAGGAAAACAGGGCAAAATTCGAAAAAAAAAACATAGCAAGACATTACATGATCAATCAACCATCACTCCTTCAGCAAATAAGGTAAACTAAATAGCATTTGACATCAAAATAAATCACAAAAGCTAGCAGCAGTTCAAGACGTGAGGGAGGGGAACAATCAGTTTGAAGCTCATGTATTTCATAACAAACTCATTAATGAAAACTCAATAAATACTCAACTACCATCAAATACATGACCATAAATGAAATAAAGGAAGTAAATTAATCATTTTCATGCTTTAAAGCCAAGAAAAACATCAAGTATTCAAGAAGATCAACAAAATCAATTTAAACCTAACTATTCATTCAAGCTTGCAAATCTCCAAGAAAGTTGACTCAAAATTAGGGATGAAAGGATGAAAATGACCAGGATTGAATGTATATTACCACCCTAAGCTTACCTTGTTGGTTGGGTGAAGGTTGGAAGAGATTTGAGCTCCAAAATATCCAAGGAAGGCAAGGTTACGGGACTGAGTTGGAAGTCAGGAGGTTTGGCTGAGTTTTCTTTCTTGTGTGAGGATAAGTTCGGTTGGGGCTGAGTATGGGAAGATAGTGGGCTGAACTAGGGTTACAAGGACTCCAACCATAGTTAATTTGGTTAAGGTTTGAAAAAGTGATGGCCATTATAGTAAAACGTGGCAGTTTTGGTGTCGTTTTGTTTTTCGGTTGGATTTTGGAGGTTCAAATGATTTCGGAAAAATATAAGGCTAAGTCTATTAAACCCAAATCTTCGATATGAGTTCAACGAAGTTGACGGAACTCGAATCCGAGTTCCCAAGATCAAGATATCACATACGGAACCAAGGTTGCGCAAATTGCTCGTTAGCCCCCCGCTTTGGTTCCACAAATCAAATTAAATTCGTTACCACGTCAAACGAGTTCGAAAACATAACTCGAGCATATAGACATGTTCATAACACATAAATTTACGACATACTAAATTTCCACGATATTTCGATATCATTTCATATAAGAACGAAGCACAAATAAACATTCATGCGCATAACCTTAATAATTCATACATTATAAATTTATACTGAAATTTAAATTCTATTGTTAAATATAATTCAAGTCAACGAATTAATGGATAAATTAATTAATATAATTAATGCATGACTAATTAACATAAAACTTAATTGTTAATTTAAAATAATTACTAAATTAACGAAATAATTAAAATGATATTAAATTAAAATAAAATAAAATAATTTATAAACACATACGACATATTAGTACAAATGAAAAACCGGGGTGTTACATTGACCTTTTGAAGCGATTTGAAATGAGGATATCAAGGCCAAGTTCTAGGTGATCAATAGAATGGAGTTGAGATTTGAGGAGTCCGAGAAGAATTAATATGAGGGAGTTCTATTCAAGCACTTTGTACGAGTACCTCCCTTCCGAGCTTGATGATAGGACGAATGAAAGAAGATGGAAGACTTCAAATTGAAGAATGAAAGAAGAAGGATGATTTCCTATAAGGGTTTGAAGGATCGGGTATCGTCGAGGACTATCCTAGAGTTCGGAGTTATTTGTATGCAAGTAGGCATGGAGTTCTATCAAACTTTCAAATTCCACGAGTATGTGCATGATCCAAGGATGCAAGATATATGGGGTTATGAAGGAATGGGTAATCAAGGGATTGAATCTCCCACACTACTTATATAAAGAAAAGATCGGTTTGGGGTTCGAAGATCAAGCAAGGAATCTAAACTTCGAGAATTCTCGAGAGATTTCAAGATGTCAACAATGTCAGAAAAAGAAGATTTCAATGCCGAAGTGGAAAGATCAAATGAAGAGGAATTGGGAATTGTTTCAAGTGCCGTTAGCTGGGCGAATGCTTCAAGATGGAATAATTGGAAGTCGAGACGAGGAAACTAAAAGATAAGAGAACCCGAATTCAAATCATAGCGAACGGGAGACCACTCACTCACTAGGCTAGGCGGGAACTAAAACTTCGAAACTAAATAAGTGTTACAAGGGTTAACGAACGTGCGGAAGCAAAATATGTAATTAATCAAAAATACAAATAAGATAGGACGAGTTCAACTAGCATAAATTCCTAGTCCCGAAAATTCAACATAAATCATAATCACAATCACAGGTTCAATCTGTCCCGAATCAATATCATAACATAATTATAATCGTACAATGCTCAAAATTGTTCAAGTTTACAAGATGCACGTGACATGACTCAACTTAATCAAAAGACTTGACAGACACGACTTCCCGCCTAGCACTCCAAACCTGCAAGAAACTGAAAACAATCCGGGTTCAGTCTATAGGAGACTGGTGGGTATAAAATGGGGCATAACATAAATAGTATTATAGAATTTAAACATGCTCACATGCAAGCTATAATCCCGTGTGAGGTTTGTTTAAATATTTCCCAAGTGGGTGAAAACAAAGTAAAACAACACTCGGGATTACAACAATCAATTTCATTTATTCTTTCAATCATGTGGTCATTACGTGAGCCCGGCGAGAAGGCGAATTCTCCAACCTTCTCCTCGTGTGTGCATTAACTAATTCATTCATTCATTCATTAGTGATCATACCACATTCATTCATTCGTTCATTAGCATATGTTCATAATCATATCATTCATAATCATAACATAAAACAAGTTCCAACCTTCTTCCTCCAGGTGGTGGATGGGTTAGCAAGACCCGACCACCTCAATCATTGACCAAAGGGGGTTCATGAGTTCGCCAAAGGCACTCAGCTCCCATTCCTCGCTAATCTCCTAGCGAGGGCGGGTATCACCGTTGATAATTGTTGGGACTAGTGCACGGGGATCACCGTCAGCCCGAGCTTCCCCGGATAGCTATGTACACATAGTCCCGGGCCTCCATAAACAATTTGATCACTAATCTCGCCAAAACATTTGGTAAGGGATTCATGAAAGGAAAAAGAGCTTTACGTTGAAAATCATAGACTCTTTGGAAATGACTCGATATATATATACACATATATATAATATTTTGGCTTAAAACATCACATAAGGATATATCGGGGTCATCATAGCTAATAGAAGAGAAACACACCTGTACGCCTCTTACCGAACAAATACCAAGAAGAAAAGGAGACTTGAAAGTGTCCTATGAACCCGGCATCTCCGCCCTGGAGAAAACTGTGCAAAAAACAACGTAACATGTTCGTGAGACTCAAGACTCCAAATGAACCATATATGACGCACGGCATGCAATGAACATGATATGAATGCCTAAGAGATCATATTATGTAATGAGCACGTTCATGTGCACTATTAAAGCATTTAAGGCATATAAACATTCATTTCATGAATCGTTAAGTCCATTCAAGATCAATCTTCACATTTTAATCAAATTGTTTCAAGAATTTCAAATATGATCATAGCACGTATTAAATCGCATTTACAATTAGAAAATAGACAATTAAATACATTCAAATCACGATCGAAAATTAAATAAAACATGAAATAGGTAACAATTAAATTCCATAATTCAATTAAATCAAATAATATTTAATATATAATAAACATATATATATATAAATATATATGTACGTAAGGATATGCATGAAAACTAAATCCGATGCATACAAAACTAATTTATTAAACATGCATGCAATTTAGCATGCACAAACAACTTCATGCATGCAAATATATCTAAATATATATATGTAACATGCATGCACATGCAAACCTCACCAAATAAATATGCATGCAATTTCATGCATTTATTACATATGTATAAATATATAGTTATACGTATTGCATGCAACATGAGCATTAGGAAATTTAATTAACAATTTAAACCATGCATCTGAATTATATAAACACACCTCATGCATGCAGGTAATACATAAAGTATATATAATTACCATGCACACACTAATAATACATGCACACAACATATATATATATATATATATATATATATATATATATATATATATATATATATATATGTAGCATGCATGCACAAACCATGCAAAACCATTACACTAACTGTACATAAATATATATGCACACTCTGCACCAGGAAGAACAGAAGCAGCAGAATAAAGAAGAACAGAAGCAACAAAAAGGGAAAAGAAAGAACAGAGGCTGCAGCGGCAATCTACCCGCCCGGGTGGATTCTCAAAGCCAACTTCCCCGGCCGGGGAAAGAGGATGCAGAAGCTACTGCATCAGGGGTACCCGGCCGGGTACTTCCATGAACAAACTCTCCCCGCCCAGGGAGAGTATTACAACAACAACAGACAGTACAACAGCAACACCGAAACAGGGGAAGGGGGAAAGAATGAAAGAAAATGGCCAAGACAAGTACAAAACTTCAACCAATTCATGCCAACATCTAAGGTAAAAATTACAGCAGCAATACAGGCCTTATCTCTCACAAATAAACTGAAATTGGACAGCAACACCACAAGGAAAGTAGCAGCAGTTCATACGCAGGAAAACAGGGTAAAATTCAAAAAAAAAATACATAGCAAGACATTACATGTGTTGGAAAAGACGAATCAGAAAGCAGCGGAATTTTAAAAATTTTCCCAACAAAAGGACCTAGAACTCGCAATCGTGTAACCAAATTCGTAAAGATAGAAAACTTACTTTTCTTTTATTCTTTCTTGAAGCGTTTCAAGCCACCCAAGAACGCTCTTCTCGCGGCTTGATCCCCTCTCCTTGGTAAAGCTTGAATCTTCAAACTTCTAACTTGAAGTCTCTAGAGAAAGTCCACCAACTTGATCACAATCTAACTAGTAAGGATGCTAGTTCTCTAGTTAGTGTTTAGGCTTAACCTAGGGTTTAATTTAATCTTGGAGAAAGGAAGGTGTTCAACACATGAACCAAGAATTGTCAATTAGCTCTAAAGGGGAGCATAAGCTCCCCTATATATAGGAAAGGGGAGGGGCAGCCGAACCTAGTCCTAATGGACAAAGGATTTGGTCCCTCTCTCTCCTATTACTTGATGATCAAGTATTTTCCATCTTTGACTTTGAATTCTAATTCAAGTCAACTTTTAAGAGAGCTAAAAATATCCAAACTATTTTTGGATAATTTTATACTTTATTTATTATAAAATAAATAACTTATTTTTATCTAATTAATTAATTCATAATTAATTAACTAGATTATTTTCTCCAAAATTAGACTTTCTTTTTAATTCAAAATTAAACCAAAGTCTATTAAATAATTAACTAATTAATTATTTAATATATATATATAATATATATATACACACGTGTGTGACACGTGTCACAGTGACACGTGTCACTCACGTGAGCCACACGTGTGACTTCACACGTGTGGAACCCTCTTGGCCCGATTAACTCGTTTAATCATTTTCAAGCCTCAACTCATGTAACCAAGTTGTTGTGTGTGACCCTCTAGGTTCTCAATTCAATTAGCAGTGACCCTAATTAATTAATTCACTAATTAATTAATCAGTCCACAGATTAAACGACCATAGTCTAGCAACAGGTGTTTAACCCCTAGCTGAATTGGAATGTTCGGATTCGACAGAACCTTTAAGTCATTGATTCATGTGAGATACAATCCTCCTACTTACTATCTCTCAACCAAGATCTAGGGCAAGGGAATAATCAGAACCCTAATAATCCGGTCTTAAAGCTAAGTGCATTTCATATCCATTTGATCTCAATCCAAGAAACCCTTTTCTTGATGTCTTGATCTACTGCCTTGGCCAAGGACTCCATATGGCATATGAATGACTTACACAATAAGAGATCACCTTGCAAATGCAAGTATAGGTCCTTTCTTGATTCTCATTCACTTTCATGAGTCACTTGTGCAGCCCCAGCATAAGCCTTGAATCAGCTGTCGAAGGCGACACCCTTTAAAGCTTATACCTAAGACTACAGAGTTAACTCATAAAGTGACAAGGAACCTCAAGTCTAAGGATCAATTAATCACATCAATGACTCGTAAGATATTTCCTAATCTGGAAGTTTCCATTTCCTGAAATAGAAACTTCCTTTCCCATTTAGGAATGTTCTCACACGGGGCACCTCAGTGAACTTACTTATTAAAGTAAGCACCCTCATGTATCACGCACGTATCAACTATACACTTTGCACCTCCATGAAACAAGGTGGTCCTTCTTAAGGGCGTGATCCCACAAGCAAGCCTTAGAGGAGTCAGGTTGACACTCCCACTGTCTGTAGGACTCATCGGCTTGGAGTACTTTACTAATCATGACTTATGTGATATAGGGCTCGTTTCATGAACCATTTCACCTAAATGGTATAGTCCTAAAGTCATCAGGATTAGGGGAGTTCTCATACATGCACAGCTAAAGTAAACGCATACCAAACAAGAGCATATAAAGAAGTGTTGCCTCAATTCGTTATTTCATTCAAAGATTGTCTGTGATTACAATAAAGAAAAGCACAAAGCGGATATACAATCGACTTTTAGGGCACTATTCCTAACAATCTCCCACTTGCCCGTCAAAGCCATTCTAAAGCTACTCTAAGTCCCATCTTCTGAAGATGACCTTGGAAAGCTTCTCGACTAAGGGGTTTAGTAAGTTGATCTGCCACGTTCTCTGCTGATGTGACCCTCTCAATTCGCACATCTCCTCTTTTGATAATATCACGGATTAGGTGATACTTCCTCATAATGTGCTTGGTCCGTTGGTGAAATCTTGGTTCTCTTGCTTGAGCAACCGCCCCAGTGTTGTCACAAAACACAGTAATGGGGTCTTTCATGCTAGGAACAACATTCAACTCTTGAATGAAGTTTCTAATCCAAACACCTTCCTTAGCTGCATCATTTGCAGTTAAGTATTCGGCCTCAGTGGTCGAATCTGCAGTGGTAGTTTGCTTGGAACTCTTCCAACTCACTGCTCCGCCGTTTAGGCAGAAAATGTCCTGACATTGACTTAAAATCATCTAAGTCAGATGCAAAGCTTGCATCGCAGTATCCTTCGACAGTAAGATCTTTCTGACCTTCGTAAACTAAGAATAAATCTATAGTACTTTTCAAGTACTTAAGAATATTCTTCACGGCAGCCTAGTGACCATCTCCAGGGTCAGATTGGAAACGACTCGTTACACTAAGTGCATAAGCCACATCCGGTCGAGTACATAACATTGCATACATTATGCTACCTATTGCTGATGCATAAGGTGTATGAGTCATTCTTTCCTTCTCAAGGTTAGTCTTAGGACACATCTTCTTTGAAAGACATGTTCCTACACTCATAGGAAGGTTCTTAACCTTTGCTGACTCCATATTGAATCATTTCAATACTTTGTCAATGTACATCGACTGTGATAGTCCTATTAACCTTCTAGATCTATCTCTATAGATTTTAATTCCAAGGATATAGGACGCATCACCAAGATCTTTCATCTCGAATTAGTTCGATAACCATAACTTAGTCACTTCCATGTCATCCTTCGAATTCCCAATAAGAAGGATGTCATCAACATAAAGTACTAAGAATTGCACTGAGGTCTCCAATTCCTTTCTATACACACATGATTCATTCGTAATCTGGATGAAGCCAAACGCTTTGACTGATTCATCAAATCGAATGTTCCAATTCCTAGAAGCCTGTTTCAATCCATAGATTGATCTTTGGAGTTTGCAAACCTTTTGCTCACTCCCACTGAATGTGAAACCTATGGGTTGCTCCATATAAATGTCTTTGTCAATGTCACCATTGAGAAAGGCAGTTTTCACATCCATTTGCCATATCTCATAGTCATAATATGCAGCAATGGCAAGCATGATTCGAATGGACTTTTGCATTGCAACTGGTGAAAAGGTTTCGTCAAAGTCCACGCTGGGTCTTTGAGTGAATCCTTTTGCAACCAGTCTTGCTTTGTATGCCGCAATGCTTCCATCAACTCCAAGCTTTCTCTTAAAGATCCATTTGCAACCTATGGGTTTGACCCCATCAGGCAAATCTACCAAGGTCCAAACTTGGTTGGAGTTCATGGAGTCCATTTCGGATTTCATGGCTTCTATCCACTGTTCAGAGTCAGAATCTGAAAGTGCCTCCTCATATGTTAAAGGATCATTATCCTTTTGAGAGATTTCATGGAAGAATCCATACCATCTCTCCGGCTGTCTAGGAGTGCGTTCAGAACGCCTTGGAGGAGGATTTTCATGTGTATCGAAATTCGTGATTGGTTGTGGTTGATCAGAGTGGGACATTTCTTCAGTGGGTGGTGTGGGGTCACTTTGTACTTCTTCTAATTCTATGATCTTGCCTTTCTTTTCTTTAAGGAACGGTTCCTCCAGAAAAGTAGCATTTCTGGAAACAAACACCTTTTGCTCAGATTGATCATAGAAATAGTATCCTATGGATTCCTTAGGATAACCTACAAAGTAGCATAAGTTAGAACGAGATTCTAACTTATCTCCCACTGTCCTCTTCACGTAAGCAGGACAACCCCAAATTCTTAAATAAGAATAACTATAGATTTTACCGTGCCACATTTCATAGGGCGTCTTGGGGACTGACTTAGAGGGAACTAGATTTAGAATCTTTGCTGCACTTTCTAGGGCATAACCCCAGAAAGAAGGTGGTAAGTCAGTGAAACTCATCATGGAACGAACCATATCAAGTAGGGTTCGATTCCTTCTCTCAGAAACTCCATTAAGCTGAGGAGTTCCCGGAGGAGTCCACTGAGAGATAATCCCATTATCCTTGAGATGATTAAGGAATTCTTCACTAAGATATTCGCCTCCTCGATCAGATCGAAGTGCTTTGATCTTGTGACCAGTTTGGTTCTCAACCTCCTTTTGAAATTCTAAGAATTTCTCAAAAGCTTCAGATTTATACTTCATTAAGTATACATAACCATACCGACTAAAGTCATCAGTAAAGGTTTTGAAGTACTGATGATTGTTTCTAGTGCTTACACTAAGCTGTCCACAAACATCAGTATGGATCAAATCCAAAACCTTAGTGGCACGTTCCACAGTTCCTTTAAAAGGGACTTTGGACATTTTTCCTTTGAGACAGGATTCACAAGAAGTTAACTCTTTGAGATCATTTTCAGAGAATGATCCTAAAGTGTTTATCTTGCTAATTCTGTTCTTGGAAATGTGTCCTAATCTAGCGTGCCATAAGGGAGCTGAAATTTTGTCATCTCTCTTACACTTTGTTTCTCGTTGTATATTCATAATATTGATATTTTGAGTTAGGTAAAGTCCATTACTTAGAGTACCGATATGAACGGAAGAGTTGTTCCGTTTGATAAAGTATTTACCATTCTTAATATAAGTTTCATAACCTTCACAATCTAATATTGGAAATGAAATTATATTACGAATAATGCTCGGTACATAAAGGACTTTATTTAATACTAACTCAAAACTACCTAAATCTAATCTAATTGTGCCTAAAGCTCGAGCTTCAACGTTTGAGCCATCGCTGATCTTCAAGACAAATTCTCCTTCTTTGAGTTGTTGGACTTCACTTAGCATCTGTACATCATTACAAATATGAGTTCCACAACCGGTATCAAGTACCCAAGAACTAGAATTAATAGAAAGATTTACTTCAATGAGAAAGATACCTTTCTTCAGAGTAGCCTTGTACTCTGGGCAGTTTCTCCTCCAATGTCCCGCTTTGCCACAATGGAAGCAAACATCCTCTTTCTGATCACGCTTCTTCTTTTGGGCCTTCCCCTTCGAAATGCCACCAGTGGGCCTAAGGGGTTTCTTCTTCTTCTTTTGGGCTTTCTTGCCCTTACCTTTAGAAGGCCCAGAAGAGGAAGATGGAGCATTCACCATCAAAACCTTATTGTCCTTCTTGATCGTGATTTCAGCAGTCACAAGTTGACTAATCAGCTCAGCTACAGTAGCACCAGCATGATTCATGTTGAAGTTAAGGACAAATGGGCTGAATGATGGTGGGAGCGAAGCTAGCAACAAATCCACTGAAAGCTCATCTTTCAGTGGCATGTCCATGGAAGCAAGTTTCTCAGTAAGGGCAAGAAACTTGAGTCCATATTCATGGACACTTGAACCTTCCCTCATTCTCAAGTGGAACAATTCCTTTGAAGTGTTATACCTTGTAACACGTTCATGAGGGCGGTAAAGTTGCTCTAAGTGGTCGTAAATCTCCCAAGCAAATTCCATGGCCTCATGTTGCCTTTGCAAGTCCGGAGACATGTTAGCCAACATAAGGCAACGGGCTTGGAGATTATCATCCTTCCACTTCTGAATCGCGTCCCGCTCGGCCCGAGTGGGAGCCTCCCCTTCGGGACTAGGCTCCCCTTCGAAGAGAACATAAGTTCTCTTCTCAGAATCTAAAATGATTTTTAGATTCCTCAGCCAATCAGAATAGTTGGGACCAGTCAACTTGTTTGACTCGAGGATCGATACAAGAGGGTTTTTGGTTGCCATTTCAAAACACGTAGAGAATCACAGAATCTACGACCTAAATGGTAAAACAGAGAACTAGTGAGCATGCTGAATTATAACGATATATAAAAGATAAGGTCTTTAATCTAATGTAGCTCCCACTGTTTTTCAAAGATCTAGAATTCCCAAAGATCTAAGAGGAACACGTTTCCCAATGGGTACTAAGATCCTAGGCATTTTACCTCGAACCCACGACTCGCGGACATTCTAAGTAAGAACCCTAGGTAGGTACAACTTACCAATTCTAACACCTTTAGAACTCTTAGAAATTGTTTTTGCATCACCTATCTTTCAATATGGACCCACGACTCGTGCGACATCCATATTTACTTAGGCGTTAAGCTAGACCCATCAATCATAAGATCATGACCAAAACTTAATTCGAACGACCCACGACTCGCGGACATCGCCCTTGCTAAAATTGACCACAAAATATTGACCATTTAAAATGATTAATTAGGTAACTAAGAACTAATAAGCTCCACTAGTTATCCCACGACTCGCGGACAATAACTAGCTTTACTTACTAAACTTAAAACCTATTGATGGAATGCTAGGAATTTAACTCAAAATTTGCATCTCGAATTTAAACACCTATTTGTTCTAAATTAGCTTAATATTTAATGGGAATTTTCGAATCAATCGGAGAGTTGTCCGGTTCGACCTCACCAACATATATGTTATCCAATTTTATTAGTCTTGATTAATGCAAGTACACTTAAATGCATTTCAAACAAGCACATAAACAGATAACATGTCCTAGCATGATACTAACATGTAATGATCATGGGTTCTACCTATCTAATGCGTGATATGTGGGAGCCACTCCACAATCACAAGTTCTAACATACATGCCACATAAACAGTTCAAATCACATAAGGGAAAGCGGTAACAAAATACGAGCCCTATCTCTATTACATTTAACAATTGAGATTCCCCTCCCTAACATTTTGAGGGGTCTTCACTTATGGCCTCCTTGTTACTTGAATGTGGTCCATCTTACTCCACGGGTGCATTGTCTCCAAAATGAAAATAAAACCTCACCACCTATCTCTACTCTCAAATTACAATAAAAAGAAAAAGACATAAAGCAATAAGGCTCAATCTTCATATTGGCCTTAGACAATTACACGGGGCATACCCCGGCCTCAAAACAGTAATATGGAAAGCCACATAATAAATCACATAACAGTACGCACATAAGTGAGGCTCCAACCTCAATTGAAAAACGCAACTATAGGGCTCCAACCCCAATTTAAACCATCCATGTGCATAAATTAAAACCATACATAGATCTAAACCCATGATCACCTCACATGCTTTTGCAAGAATTTAAATTTAACCAATAAATTAAAATTCTCGCTTTAAGCTCTAATAGCTTAAAACACGACTTGATGCGAGTCTTATTTATAAAAGTTTTCAATAAATCCCAAATTACCAAAACAAATAAAATTCCAATTAATTTCTGAAAATTAATAATTTTATCAAGATGTATTTTCCCAAAATATAAACCGTTTCAATTTCTCAAAAAATCCCAATTTTAAGTTTTATTCAAAAAATTAAAATAAATATTCAAAAATAAAATTTTAAAATTAAAATAAAAAATTAGGACCGGATTGCACGAAACACGAAAAGGCCGGATCACGAAAACGGGGTTGCCCGCCCCAAGTGCGGCGTGTGCGCACAGCATGCGCGCACAGCGCGCGGCCAAGGCCGCGCGAGTGCGCGCTGGAGCGCGCAGCTCCTGCCGGGCATTGGGCGGCCAGTCTCGGCCGCCCTGGGCGGGCGCGCCTAGCTCCCGCACAGGCGTGCGGGAGGTGCTGGGCGACTGGCCGGTCTGTCCCGGCCAGGCCTGGGCGGCGACGGGCGGACGGCGTGCGGGCGACTGGCCGGCCTGTTCCGGCCAGCCCTGGGCGATGATGGGCGGCGCGCCCGGGAGGACCTCCCGCGCGGTTGCGGGAGGGCGGCGCGCGCGGGGTTTCGCGTGCTCATCGCGATGCGGGCTTTCGTTTCGTGTTTTCGTTCAAAAGCAAAACCAATCCAAGAAATCCAAAAACAGTTTATACAGTTTCAAATCTAAAATTGTTTTTCAATATTAAATTTTATAAAAACCTATTTTCAGAAATTTTCAGGAAAAAAATACAGTTTCGTAATTCAGGCTTTCTAAAATAATTACAAATACTCAATCGCATCAAGCCTAAGAATTTCTACCAAATTCAGTATAATTGAGACGAATCAGAAACACGATTAACGAGGTGGCTCTGATACCACTTTTTGGAAAACACGAATCAGAAAGCAGCGGAATTTTAAAAATTTTCCCAACAAAAGGACCTAGAACTCGCAATCGTGTAACCAAATTCGTAAAGATAGAAAACTTACTTTTCTTTTATTCTTTCTTGAAGCGTTTCAAGCCACCCAAGAACGCTCTTCTCGCGGCTTGATCCCCTCTCCTTGGTAAAGCTCGAATCTTCAAACTTCTAACTTGAAGTCTCTAGAGAAAGTCCACCAACTTGATCACAATCTAACTAGTAAGGATGCTAGTTCTCTAGTTAGTGTTTAGGCTTAACCTAGGGTTTAATTTAATCTTGGAGAAAGGAAGGTGTTCAACACATGAACCAAGAATTGTCAATTAGCTCTAAAGGGGAGCATAAGCTCCCCTATATATAGGAAAGGGGTGGGACGGCCGAACCTAGTCCTAATGGACAAAGGATTTGGTCCCTCTCTCTCCTATTACTTGATGATCAAGTATTTTCCAACTTTGACTTTGAATTCTAATTCAAGTCAACTTTTAAGAGAGCTAAAAATATCCAAACTATTTTTGGATAATTTTATACTTTATTTATTATAAAATAAATAACTTATTTTTATCTAATTAATTAATTCATAATTAATTAACTAGCTTATTTTCTCCAAAACTAGACTTTCTTTTTAACTCAAAATTAAACCAAAGTCTATTAAATAATTAACTAATTAATTATTTAATATATATGTATAATATATATATACACACGTGTGTGACACGTGTCACTCACGTGAGCCACACGTGTGACTTCACACGTGTGGAACCCTCTTGGCCCGATTAACTCGTTTAATCATTTTCAAGCCTCAACTCATGTAACCAAGTTGTTGTGTGTGACCCTCTAGGTTCTCAATTCAATTAGCAGTGACCCTAATTAATTAATTCACTAATTAATTAATCAGTCCACAGATTAAACGACCTTAGTCTAGCAACAGGTGTTTAACCCCTAGCTGAATTGGAATGTTCGGATTTGACAGAACCTTTAAGTCATTGATTCATGTGAGATACAATCCTCCTACTTACTATCTCTCAACCAAGATCTAGGGCAAGGGAATAATCAGAACCCTAATAATCCGGTCTTAAAGCTAAGTGCATTTCATATCCATTTGATCTCAATCCAAGAAACCCTTTTCTTGATGTCTTGATCTACTGCCTTGGCCAAGGACTCCATATGGCATATGAATGACTTACAGAATAAGAGATCACCTTGCAAATGCAAGTGTAGGTCCTTTCTTGATTCTCATTCACTTTCATGAGTCACTTGTGCAGCCCCAGCATAAGCCTTGAATCAGCTGTCTAAGGCGACACCCTTTAAAGCTTATACCTAAGACTACAGAGTTAACTCATAAAGTGACAAGGAACCTCAAGTCTAAGGATCAATTAATCACATCAATGACTCGTAAGATATTTCCTAATCTGGAAGTTTCCATTTCCTGAAATAGAAACTTCCTTTCCCATTTAGGAATGTTCTCACACGGGGCACCTCAGTGAACTTACTTATTAAAGTAAGCACCCTCATGTATCACGCACGTATCAACTATACACTTTGCACCTCCATGAAACAAGGTGGTCCTTCTTAAGGGCGTGATCCCACAAGCAAGCCTTAGAGGAGTCAGGTTGACACTCCCACTGTCTGTAGGACTCATCGGCTTGGAGTACTTTACTAATCATGACTTATGTGATATAGGGCTCGTTTCATGAACCATTTCACCTAAATGGTAGAGTCCTAAAGTCATCATGATTAGGGGAGTTCTTATACATGCACAGCTAAAGTAAACGCATACCAAACAAGAGCATATAAAGAAGTGTTGCCTCAATTCGTTATTTCATTCAAAGATTGTCTGTGATTACAATAAGGAAAAGCACAAAGCTGATATACAATCGGCTTTTAGGGCACTATTCCTAACAACATGATCAATCAACCATCACTCCTTCAGCAAATAAGGTAAACTAAATAGTATTTGACATCAAAATAAATCACAAAAGCTAGCAGCAGTTCAAGACGTGAGGGAGGGGAACAATCAGTTTGAAGCTCATATATTTCATAACAAACTCATTAATGAAAACTCAATAAATACTCAATTACCATCAAATACATGACCATAAATGAAATAAAGGAAGTAAATTGATCATTTTCATGCTTTAAAACCAAGAAAAACATCAAGTATTCAAGAAGATCAAGAAAATCAATTTAAACCTAACTATTCATTCAAGCTTGCAAATCTCCAAGAAAGTTGACTCAAAATTAGGGATGAAAGGATGAAAATGACCAGGATTGAATTTATATTACCACCCTAAGCTTACCTTGTTGGTTGGGTGAAGGTTGGAAGAGATTTGAGCTCCAAAATCTCCAAGGAAGGCAAGGTTACGGGACTGAGTTGGAAGTCAGGAGGTTTGGCTGAGTTTTCTTGCTTGTGTGAGGATAAGTTCGGTTGGGGCTGAGTATGGGAAGATAGTGGGCTGAACTAGGGTTACAAGGACTCCAACCATAGTTAATTTGGTTAAGGTTTGAAAAAGTGATCGCCATTATAGTAAAACGTGGTAGTTTTGGTGTCGTTTTGTTTTTCGGTTGGATTTTGGAGGTTCAAATGATTTCGGAAAAATATAAGGCTAAGTCCATTAAACCCAAATCTTCGATATGAGTTCAACGAAGTTGACGGAACTCGAATCCGAGTTCGCAAGATCAAGATATCACATACGGAACTAAGGTTGCGCTAATTGCTCGTTAGCCCCCCGCTTTGGTTCTACAAATCAAATTAAATTCGTTACCATGTCAAACGAGTTCGAAAACATAACCCGAGCATATAGACATGTTCATAACACATAAATTTACGACATACTAAATTTCCACGATATTTCGATATCATTTCATATAAGAACGAAGCACAAATAAACATTCATGCGCATAACCTTAATAATTCATACATTATAAATTTATACTGAAATTTAAATTCTATTGTTAAATATAATCCAAGTCAACAAATTAATGGATAAATTAATTAATATAATTAATGCATGACTAATTAACATAACACTTAATTGTTAATTTAAAATAATTACTAAATTAACGAAATAATTAAAATGATATTAAATTAAAATAAAATAAAATAATTTATAAACACATACGACATATTAGTACAAATGAAAAACCGGGGTGTTACATTGACCTTTTGAAGCGATTTGAAATGAGGATATCAAGGCCAAGTTCTAGGTGATCAATAGAATGGAGTTGAGATTTGAGGAGTCCGAGAAGAATTAATATGAGGGAGTTCTATTCAAGCACTTTGTACGAGTACCTCCCTTCCGAGCTTGATGATAGGACGAATGAAAGAAGATGGAAGACTTCAAATTGAAGAATGAAAGAAGATGGATGATTTCGTATAAGGGTTTGAAGGATCGGGTATCGTCGAGGACTATCCTAGAGTTCGGAGTTATTTGTATGCAAGTAGGCATGGAGTTCTATCAAACTTTCAAATTCCACGAGTATGTGCATGATCCAAGGATGCAAGATATATGGGGTTATGAAGGAATGGGTAATCAAGGGATTGAATCTCCCACACTACTTATATAAAGAAAAGATCGGTTTGGGGTTCGAAGATCAAGCAAGGAATCTAAACTTCGAGAATTCTCGAGAGATTTCAAGATGTCAACAATGTCAGAAAAAGAAGATTTCAATGCCGAAGTGGAAAGATCAAATGAAGAGGAATTGGGAATTGTTTCAAGTGCCGTTAGCTGGGCGAATGCTTCAAGATGGAATAATTGGAAGTCGAGACGAGGAAACTAAAAGATAAGAGAAATTCCTGAAAATTTAAGATTTCAACGATGCCAAGTATAAGAAGATTCAATTATCAAAGATGGATTTTACATCTCCTCACCGAAAGCAATTTAATATTCACAGTTTAGAGGCTCGAATCGCATGGAAAGGGAAAACCAAGAATTTTAGGAGATCACCAATATCAAACAAGGAAAGATTCTAATACGAAAGGTGGAAATATCCGAACAACAAGAATTTGAGATCTTCAAAGAATGCCATGACTTCAAGATCCCGGTTCAAGTTCAAGTTGACACTTTGGAAATCAAGGAGTTAACACCGAACTCAATACTACTACTATGGTGAACGGTACGTGAAGCATTCATGACACTACATACATGCATATTTTAACATCGGGGAAACCCACTTGTTTATTATTTTTATTCCTTGTTTTTTGGTGATTCTTCATTATCCTTGTTACGTAATTGTTTTCCTTCTCGTTCTTGCTTGTTGTGTGTTTCTTTCCCTTCGTGGCTCTTACTTGTAATGTGCTTCCTTCCCTTTTCAGTTTTGCTTGTTGTGTATTTATTTCCCTTCTTAGTTCTTGCTCGTTGTGTACTTTACTTTCTTTTTGGTGTTAACTTTCTTTTGGAGAGAGTTTGTGGTGTGGAGTGTTCGTGAGTGTTTGGTGAGTTGTGAGGGTCGAGCTGCTTTTGGTAGGCCTGTTTGAAGGTGTCTTGATCTCGTTGAAGTTGGGTGTTGCTTTTAGGAGGTCCGTCAGGGACTCAACGATATCTTCAGGTATTAGATTGAAGGCTAACCCATTGATATTCCTTGTAGAAGAACCGAGGATTACCTCAGAGTAAGAGGTACGGTTTTGAGTGGGAAGAGGCAGTTGAAGAGAGTTGCCCTCGGTATCGGCTTTCGCCTAACCGGAGCTACACAAGGCTAACTTTTTTCCGACCGAGGCACAAAAGAAGGCTCGTTAGCCCCCGATTTGGTTCCACAACTCAAAATAAATTCGTTACCATGCCAAACGAGATCGAAAACATGAAACGAGCATATTGACATGTTCATAACACATAAATGTACAACAAAGTAAATTTTCACTAAATTCCGAATTCAATTCGAATAGGAACGGTACTCAAACATGTCACGCATGCGTTTATAATTCAAGAATTCAATTGAATTCAAATAATTCAAATTTTTATAAAATCTAATAAAATAAAATTAAAATATACAAACAAAACTTCAAGGAATAAAATAAAATAATAAAATAACAATTGAACATATAAAACAACTAAATTCCATTTTCAATTAAATTCAAAAGTCAACAAATTAAATGTGAATTTAATAAAATTAAAGATATAATTATTTAACATTTTAACATTTAATTATAAAATTAAATATACAAAACACTTATGAACAGTTAGTTTGCACAAATTGGTAAACATATACGTCATACTTGAATAACTGAAAAGTTGGGGCGTTACAACCTCTCCCCCTTAAAAATGAATCCGTCATTGGATTCACTACTCGCTCGAAAACAAACAATGAAAGAGCCCCGTCTCTCACAAGCAACTAGGAGAGAACCCCGTCTCTCGAACAATAATGAGAGAACCCCATCTCTCAAACAACAAGGCAAGGAAGTCTCCAACACTCCCGAGCAACACAACACGAAATGATTACAACAATTAAAGTCATTTAAGGCACATAAGGGCAGGTAATAGGTATCATTCATGTCAATCATCAATTATACCGAGCAACTTAATACGGTAAGAGATCAAAGCACATAGCATCAAAATTATTTAAATTAGAATTGCATGTATTCATGTGTCATAGATGCTTCATGTACTGTTCACCGTAGTAGGGAAATTTGGAGTTGTGAGTTTGGTTGTCCAACGCACGATCTGCACCAAAATCGAGCTCAGTGCTTGACTTGTCTTCAATTTGTTCAGTGTACCCCGGTGAAGCAAGCGAGAATAGGTCCTCGAAGAGTTTTATTCTTAATTCCCTTCTAACTTCTACTGCTTCTAATCTTCTCCGATTCCTCATCATTCCCTATAATCTTCTTTCAGCCAGACCAATTCTTTTAAATAACCGGACTTTGACCTCCCTGTATACCTTTAGGACATCTGTCCCGATCGCAGGTCCATAACTCCTATCTTTACCCATATCGGAGTCTAACATATCCTCAAAGATAACTACTCTGGGTAACCTTGAAAGTTCAGTCCCGATCCTGAGATATTTGTCATTATGATCTATCTCAACACAAATCCTTTCCCATCTTCTGTTCAGGTTGTCCCTTCACCCTCTTTAAACCTTTAAGGTTATATTCGGTATTCGGCCCCTGTAATTCTTTAATCGAAGATAAAATGTTCTTGATGATTCTTGAAGTTTGATTTAAGTCCCCTAATGATCACCCTTTTCGATTTTGTCTTTTCTTAAGTTTTCCTTCCAAATTATCATGGAAATAACTGACGACTTAATAATATTGTCTTTGTTACGCATTGCCCAAACCCCTTTAGTACCCAATTGAATTAATTTTTATTGACACCATCCCATTACATGATAACCTGATTCAGTTTCCTCTTGTCGACACTGACTTAGGAGTTCACAGAAGCTCCCTCATAATTCCATCATCTCAAAATCGGAGTTCCATACGTTGAAATATTTAACGAACCATCTCCTTTATATCTCGTGATAATCTTCAGCCCGAGTTTAGTAACTTAGCTCTCACTTTGCCAGTTTAACCATTAAAGCTGTTTTATTCATTTTCGATCACCAACTTAAGGACTCCTAGGTCTTCCTTAATTTGTATTTTCGTTGTTCCTACTAAATATTTCTTCGGGCACAACCTCAAGTTTCAAATTAGTCTCTTGTCGTGCTCTCCCTCCTTAAAATTTCTACCTTTACATGCTGAACTCCAGCTATCCTTCCCTCATCGGAATTCTTGATGAGCAATTTTTCATTAGGGAGGGTCTTAATCAATGTGGCAACCTAAGATTTTGCCTTTTAACTTCTCTTCTAATCTTCTGGATGTCTGGAACTACTTTCTCTATCTTGTCGGTCCAAACATCCCGAAGTCAACTCTAAACTTCATTGAAATTCTGTTTTTATCAACCTATTCCTTATTTGGAGTTCTTTATTTTCCGAAGTCATCTTTCTTGTAATGTGCCACCCCATTATTTCTTCCCATCTTAATTCGAATGTGGCTCAGTTGAAATGATACTTGATAGGTGAGATGAAGGAACTTCCTATCAATTGAACACTAAAATGCATGACGGGTTAAGATGACAATGCACATGGTACACTTGCAACAATTAAATATGCAACACATTAAAGCAATGGAATTAAATAAGGATGCACGCACAAACGTAAGTAAAGAAAATTAAATAATTTGATGTGAAGTATGATGCACGTGCCATGAATGCATTGAACCTGTCACCAAGATGGTAAGCTCTTAGCTCGGTAGCTTTTCCTCGTTTCTGTAATCATGGGGTTCTTTGACTTGCCGATCATTCCTTATCTTTCCGACGGTCTTCAAGATTTCCATGAGTCTTTGTGCATCAACTTGTATCTTCCACCGTCCGAGATTGCAATTTCTTGATCCCAAAATTCTTCTTCATCCACGGAATTAGCATCCAAACTTCTCCTCGAGAATCAACCCTTCCACATTGCCCGAACTCTCTTACAAAATTGACCCCTAATGTGGTTCCGAACCCTGCTTCTAATCACCACCTTAATCAAGATTCCATGCTTATCCTTTATGAGTTTAAATTGGTGAATTGAACTTGTTTTCCAATTGCCTACACGTGAGCGCATAATTTCCTTCCAAAGAGTCTTTCCCTTTCTTTATCGATTCCATTTGTTGCTCCATATTTTTCAATTCAACCTCACAACACGATAATTCAGCTTGGATTTGGGAAATGAACTCAAATCCTGTCCTTAGCGTTGTCACCTTCCATGAACATGTATTTACCACGTTACGTGGCTCCTTCTAATCCCTTCCTGACTCGTTTCCATGTTAGTCAAAATCCAGAGCACCAGAATTCAATCTCTTCCCGATCTTGACTTCTACAAACTCGATTTCTAATCACTAGGTTTATTTAGAAATCCTTCTTTGTCGACCCTTGGTGTATAACTCCCACCGGACCCATTTTACCTTGACTGGTCTTAATTATCGATAACTCTTCCACGATCCGAACCCTGAACCAGAATACCTTCAGGGTTCATTCACTTCATTCCTTAGGTTGAACGATCCTGTTGAATCCAATTAAGGCACCTTATGTAGTAGAGCCATGTATGTCGATCTTCTAAGTACAGTCATCCCACGATCAATCCTTATTTCTCCAAGTGTCCCTTTACCACTGCATCTCCAAATTCGAACCTCTCATTCCGAATCCTATAACCCTTGAACTCTAGCTCTATCTAGAAAGGCCACACATCTCGAATTCTCTATATTCTTCCCCGGTACATCCTTCCTATCTTCCAAGCTTAAGAAAGAACTTGCAATAGACCGTTGCTATCTTGAAACTTGGCCGTGGTTTGATATTATCTTCATAACCTATAAGTCATAACTCATTTCAAGAATATATACATGCGGTTAGTGCATGCTCATGCCACGTAGTCAACACGAAAGACACTGATCCAATGTAAGAATGCAACAGGTAATTCAACAAGATTCAAAAGGAAGGTAATTTTATTCTCAAGATCGATGCAATGCACACATTGTCACATAGTTACTTAGCCGTACGACCTAGACTGACTCAATCACGACACGCGAACCCCAGTTTTGCAACCTGGGGCTCTGATACCACTTAAGGATGTAGCACCCCACATGCATGGTGCCACATCCCCCACACTCAGACCCAACCCGCATATGACATGGGAAATCCATACACGTGCCAGTTCAGAGAGAACGGGGACTCACACACTCACTATACTAGGCGGGAACTAAACTTCGAAACCAAATAACCAATTTCAACAAGATAATTACAATTGCGGAAGCGAAGCATATATTCAAAAATTATATTAATCATAGAGACGGGTTCAACTAACATAGATACCTAGTCCCGAAAATTCATACATAAACATTTCCAAATATACATTCATGTATAAGCTAACTTATGTACAAAATGCGTATGAAGTGATTTAGACTTAAATATGAGACTTGACAGACTCAGAACCCCGCCTAGCACTCCAAAACCTGCAAAAGAACTAAAAACAAAGTCGGGTTCAGTCTATAGGAGACTGGTGGGAAAAAAAACAGGGCATAAGTATAATATAAGACAATATTTAAACATTCACATGCAAGTTATAATCTCATTTGAGCTTATCGAAGTATTTCCTAATGGGCGAGATAAAGAAATCATCAAAGGGGATTATAACAACCAATTTCTATTAGGTCTTTCGTGGCCCGACGAGTGGGCGTGCTGTAACGCCCCGGTTTTTCATTCGTTCAAATATATCGTATGTGTTTATAACTTGCGCAAATTAAATTATTTAAATATGTGATTAATTATGTATAAGTGTTTTAAATATTTAATTTTATTATAAAATTTTTATTATTTGATTTGATTTTATTTTATTTCATAATATTTTATTTCGTTAATTTAGTGTTTTAAATTGTTAATTAAGTGTTTAATATTAATTTCATTATGCCCGTTGCCCTTGAGTTATATTTTTAAAAATAGAATTTAATTTTAAGTATTTCATTTATAATGTTATGAATTTATTAATGTTATGCGCATGAATGTTTATTCGTGCTTCGTTCTTATATGAATTGATATCGAAATGTCGTGAAAATTTAGTATGTCGTAGATTTATGTGTTATGAACATGTCTATATGCTAGGTTTATATTTTTGAACTCGTTTGATGTGGTAACGAATTTAATTTTAATTGTGGAACCTAATCGGGGGCTAACGAGCAATTAGCGCACCCTTGGTTCCGTATGTGATATCTTGAGCTCGGGAACTCAGAATCGAGTTCCGTCAACTTCGTTGAACTCATATCAAAGATTTGGGATTAATAAACTTAGCCTTATATTTTTCCAAAATCATTTGAACCTCCGAAATCCAACCGAAAAACGAAACGGAGCCAAAACTGCCACATTTTACTAAAATGGCCATAAATTTCTCAAACCTTAACCAAATTAACTATGGTTGGAGTCCTTGTAACCCTAATTCAGCCCACTATCATCCCATACACTCTCTCAATCGAACCAACCCTCACAAGAGCAAGAAAACTCAGTCAAAGTTCCTGACTTCCAGTTCATTCCCGTAACTTTGCATTCCTTGGAGATTTTGGAGCTCAAATCTCTTCCAACCTTCATCCAATCAACAAGGTGAGTTGTGTTATGTTATACATTCATTCCTGGTCATTTTGATCCATTCATCCCTAATTTTGAGTCAGTTTTCATGGAGTTTTGAGGATATGATTGAATAGTTAGGTTATGGATGATTTTCTTGATTCCCTTGATTACATAGAATTTTTTCTTGGTTTTAAAGCATAAAAGTGATCAATTTACTTCCCTTATTTCATTTATGGTCATGTATTTGGCGGTAGTTGAATATTTATTAAGTTTTCATTAATGAACTTGGAGAAATTTCAAGCAATAACAGCTTTTCCTTGAACCTTGCTGCTGCGTGAGCTTTGTGACTGATATGGTGGTTGTTTTGTGCTGATTTCTTGGTGTTTTCTTCATGTTGTTGAGTGTGTATGTTCCTGCATGTGTTGCCCCTGTTTTGGCCCCTGATTTGCCTTCATTTTCATTGCCTTGTTCCTACGCGAACTGCTGCCCTGTTTCTGTAACACTCTCCCCGGGCGGGGAGAGTTTGTACTGCTTTTGTCCCCGGGTGGGGACACCTCTTGTAGTAGGTTTCTGCATCTCCTTCCCCGGCGGGGGAAGGTTACGTTGGAAGATTGCCCGGGCGGGGATGCTGCGCTGCTGCTTCTTTTTCTTTCTTTCTTCCTTACCTGCTTGTGTTTCTTTCTTTCCTTGTTTGATGTTGTATATAGATCTGCTGCTGCTGTTTTCTTCATTTGTTGCAGTGTGTGTGCGTATATATATATAAATATGTTGTGTGTGGGTTTGTGTTGGTGAATCCATGTAATATTGTGTGTGCATGACTGATTATATATATATATATGTGCATGAATTAACTAATGTTGTGCATGTAATTTACGTAGGTATGTATATAAATGCATGCATTATGGTGTGTGTGTTGTATTATGTGTGTGTGCGTGCATATATATTGTGTGTGTGCATGCATATATATTGTGTGTTTTGCATGCATGAATATATGTAATATATAGGTATTATTTCATGCATGTGATCATATATGTATATATATATATATATATATATATATATATATATATGTAGTGCGTGTGTATTTATATATATATATATTATAGGTAATGTATCATATTAATATATTATATGTATGGGTAATATATATTTAATAAATATTTATGTATATTGTATATATTTTATATATTAAGTTTTATTTAATTTATTTCAATTTTAGAATTTAATTGTTATTTATTTCGCGTTATTTAATTACCGATTATTACTTGAACATTTTTATTTACCTAATTTCTATTTGTAAACGTGAAATAGTACGTGTTATGATTTTTCTATGAAATTCATGACTTGAATTGCTATGAATTATGAAATGTTTGAATATGAAACTTTCATATAAGGAACATGTTGAATGAAATACTTGGTAGTTTGGCTTCTTAACATGATTTATACCTTGTATGCATCTCCATTCATGTGTATAACATGTCGTGCATCGTATATGGTTCATATGGAGTCTTGAGTCTTACGTTTGCACCATGTCGTTCTTGTACAGTTTTCTCCAGGGCGGAGATGCCGGGTTAATAGGACACCTCAAGTCTTTCTTTTCTTCTTGGTATTGTCGGTAAGGCCTAACAGGTGGGTTTTTCTTCTATTAGATATGAATCGACCCGATATACCCCTTATGTGGAAGTTTTGAACCAAAATATTATAATTATACATATATCGAGTCTTTTCAAAAGAGTCTATGATTTTCCAACGTAAAGGCCTTCTTTTATGTATTCCCACCTCTTTATTTTTGGCGTGGACATAATTGTATTGCACGGGCCCAGGGACTTAGTGCAAGTGGCTATCCGGGGAGGCAAGGGCCGACGGGGATCCCTTGTACTAGTCCCACCACATTTACAGTGATACCGGCCCTCGCTAGGAGGTTTAGCGAGGAATGGGAGCTGAGTGCCCTTGGGGGATTCATGTACCCCCATTGGCCTATGTATGGACCGGTGGCCGGGTCTTGCTAACCCGTCCACCACCCGGAGGAAGAAGGTGTAAGTGTTTATGTTTATGAATGATAATGATTATGATTGATTATGAACGAATATGTATGAATGTGTATGATCACTAATATAGAGATTGAATTGATATGCACACACGAGGAGTAGGTTGGAGATATTCGCCTACCCGCCGGGGCTCACGTATTGACCTTATGAACGACTATGATTATGAATAATGAAATTGAAGGTTGTAATCCCGAACGTTGTTTTCTTTGTTTTCACCCACTTGGGAAATATCTCAAAAACCTCGCACGGGATTATAGCTTGCCTGCGTGAATGTTTAAATTCTACGATAATATTTTATTATGCCCTGTTTTATACCCACCAGTCTCCTATAGACTAAATCCGGCTTTGTTTTCAGTTCTTTTGTAGGTTTTGGAGTGCTAGGCTGGATGTTGAGTCTGTCGTGTCGTGTGGTTCAGTGGGATTCTTTTCATACGTATATTGTAAACTGATTAAGTTATGTATTGAATGTACGAACTACCATAGTTATATTTTATGACTTTGTTTGAAATTTCGGGACTAGGCATTTATGCTAGTTGTACCCGTCAATTACTACTTGAACTTATGATTGATCACTTGTCCTGCTTCCGCACTCGCATTTAATTCTTGAGCTTGTTTAATTGGTTTCGAGGTTCTAGCTCCTGCCTAGCATAGGGTGTGAGTGACTCCCCGTTCGCCGTGATTTTGGCTCGTGTATGGATTCTCCATTTCAGATGTGGGTCGGGTCTCGGTGCGGGGGATGTGGGGCCTTCCGTTGGGGCACTACACGTGCATTATCTCCAACCAATACCTTGTGTAATTCATTAAACATTCTTTCTTTCTTTCTTTTCATGCATTACATTCTTTCTTTGTGCATAATCATGATCACTTATACCTTTTTCCTCCGGTTGGTGGACGGGTTAGCAAGACCCGACCACCTCCTTCATTGACTAAAAGGGGTTACATGACTCCCCAGATGGCGCTAAGCGTCCATTCCTCACTAACTCCTAAAGAGGTCCGGTTACACCGTACATTGGTTGGAACTAGTGTGAGGGATCACCGTCGGCCCATGCCTCCTCCGATAGCCACTCACACTAAGTCCTTGTTCTGTGCATTCATTCATTCATTCTCGCCAAAACATTTGGTAGGGTTTATAAAAGGAAGGCTTTATGTTGTAATCATTTACTCTTGAAACGACTCCATATACATATAATAAATTTTGGCCGAAATCTTTACACATTGGGAGTATATAGTGTCACGCCCCGGGTCCGAGGGCCCGTTGGACGCGAGTGCAAGTCTCCAAGCCCACCGCGTATAACCTGAAATTGGGCCTAAACTACTGCCCAAAAGGGATATCCATTGATTATACCTGGACTCTTTAACTTATAAATTGAACTTAACTCTCACACATTCCCGATGTGGGACAGGGGTATCACAATCACCCCTCATTCAGAATCGCGACGTCCTCGTCGCGGCATGACATATAGCCCATTACCGACTCGTCTGCGTTGGGACTCTAGAGGTGGCTCCTACGGGCTCAAGAGGTGGCTCCGACACATGTAGCACTTTGTCCCGCAGGCTCAAGAGGTGGCTCCTATGTGCGTAGCACTTTGTCCCGTATAGCACTTAGCTCCTGTGGCTGACGAGCGGCTCTGATACCATTTTTCACGCCCCGGGTCCGAGGGCCCGTTGGACGCGAGTGCAAGTCTGCAAGCCCACCGAGTATAACCTGAAATTGGGCCCAAACCACTGCCCAAAATGGATATCCATTGATTATACTTGGACTCTTTAACTTATAAACTGAACTTAACTCTCATACTTTCCCGATGTGGGACAGGGGTATCACATATAGTGTCATTTAACTAAATAGTAGAGAAACCCACCGGTTACACCTTACCGACCAATACCAAAGAAGAGAACAAGAGGACTCGAAAGTGTCCTATGAACCTGGCAAGTCTCCGCCCTAGAAAAACTGTACAAAGGACAATAGAATGTACACGTGAGACTCAAGACTCCAAATGAACCATAAATGACGCACGACAATGCAATGATCATGATATAAATACATAAAAGATGATATTATACCATAGAAACGTTTATGTACACGATGAATAACTTAGAGACATATAAACAGTCATTCCATTTCTTTCAAGAAGCGTTCACATCCGTTGAAGTTCGTAACTTTCACATTTATATCAAATCAATCCAAGAATTTCAAATAACAATCATAACACGTAGTATAACATGTTTACAAGTAGAGAATAGGTAAACAGAGACATTCAAGTCATGTTTGAAAATTAAACAACACGAAATAGATAACAATTAAATTCTAACATTTAAATAAATTGAACAATACTATGTATATATAATTAACCATGCATTAAATAATATATAGTATATAATACAACATTGCATGCATGTACTAAAACAAAACAATTTAAAATCATAACATGCATGCATCTAAATATCTACGTACGTCCATAAATGCAATGTGCATTAACAACCAAAAATCATACATTTACAAATGAGATTCATGCATAACACAATGAATTAACAAACAAGAAAAAGATGTAAAGAAATGCAGCTTAGGTGAGGGTCGCGGCCGCGACCCATTTTCTTCATGAAATGGTAGCGGCCGCTACCTCAATATTTTCAGGAAATATTCATGCAATTTCAAAGTACGAGAGTAGCTCAATTTAGGGTCACGGGCGCGACATGAAAGGTGTGCAATTCAGGTCGTGCCGAGAGAAATTCAAAAAATGGCCACGACCTCTACCGGTTTTGATCCAATTGCGGTCAAGGCCGCGACCTGCAAATTCTAGCAGCAAAACAGAGCTAAAACAGAGTATAAATGACACCAAACAACCTTCATTCAATAGCCAACAAGGTCAGATGAAAAGGAGCTACAATTATGCAGCAAAACAACTCTCAAACATGTTATCAAAGACATTAACGTGAACAAGTAGGTGCAAGAGATCATTTCATCCATTTTCTTCCAAAACTCATTAATGTTATCACATTTAATTCTCAACTACCACGAAATACAGGTTCATAAATGCAACAAGGAAGCTAAAATGACCACTATCATGCTTTAAAACCAACAAAAGCTTCAACGAATCAATGAGATCAAGAATTCATACCAAACCTAACTATTCATCCATCTCTTCAAAACTCCATCAATACATGCTTACAAATTAGGGATGCATGGCTTAAAATGACACTTAACAAGTGCATATCACAACCCTAAACTCACCTCTTGAATTGATTGAAGGTTGGAAGAGATTAGAGCTCAAAAATCTCAAGGTTGGCAAGGTGACGGGAATGAGACTGGAAAATAGGGGTTTTGGCTGAGTTTTCCCTTGAGTGTGGAGTATGGTTCGGTTGGAAGAGAGTATGGGTAGATATTCGGCTGAACTAGGGTTCCATAGGATCCAACCATGGTTAATTTGGTCAAGGTTTGAAGGAGATATGAGGAAAATGGCTAAGTGTGGCAATTTAGCGGCCATCTCATTTTTCGGTTGAATTTCAAGGGTCCAAATGGTCTTAGAAAAATATGAGGCTAAGTTCATTGAACCCGAATCATCGATACAGGTCCAACGAAGTTGACGGAACTCAATTTCGAGTTCCCAAGCTCAAGAAATGATATACGGAACCAAGGGTTCGCTAATTGCCCATTAGCCCCCGATTTGGTTCCACAACTCAAAATAAATTCATTACCACCCCAAACGAGATCGAAAACATGAAACAAGCATATTGACATGTTCATAACACATAAATGTGCAACACACTAAATTTTCACAAAATTCCGAATTCAATTCGAATAGAAACGACACTCAAACATGTTACGCATGCTTTTATAGTTCAAGAATTCAATTGAATTCAAATAATTCAAATTTTTATAAAATAAAATTAAATTAAATTAAAATATACAAAAAAAAAAACTTCACGGAATAAAATAAAATAATAAAATAACAATTGAACATATAAAACAACTAAATTCCATTTTCAATTAAATTCAAAAGTCAACAACTTAAATGTGAATTTAATAAAATTAAAGATATAATTATTTGACATTTTAACATTTAATTATAAAACTAAATATACAAAACACTTATAAATAGTTAGTTTGCGCAAATTGGTAAACATATACGTCATACTTGAATAATTGAAAAGTTGGGGTGTTACACTCCCCTCGACTGTAATGGATGGTTAGGGTCGCGTAACCCTTCCATCACCGAAGAAGGAGGTTAATGTGTAAGTGTGTTTTCGTTTGTTGCACGGTTAGTCAGAGGAGCCCAGGATGGGATTAGGTACTCGTACCCGCCAAGTTTTGTTTATATACATGTCATGTTAAAGTTCGTAAAACGGGGATAGACTCTTTAATAAGATAAAATATGGTATTTTGAAACGTTAAGATTCAATATGAAATGACTTGTTACGTTTTGTACGTATGTTAAGATTGTAAGTTAATTTAGGTTTGTTTTGTTTTAGTTTTCATTTGTTACAAACCCTATATATATGTATCACGGAAAAATGATTTGGCATGCAAAAACTATCCCCTAGTTCACGAATAATGTTATTTAAATGTGCTATGCTCCTTTATATATATACATATATATATATATATATATATATATATATATATATATATATATATATAGTGTGCGTGAGTCGCCCCTCACTCAGTCGAGTTAAGACTGACCCCTCTCTCTTTATGTTTTTAATTTGCAGGTTTGCTTTGGAGGTTCGTGCTAGGCGGAGTCTGTCAGTTTGTAGAGTCCTTTTTGAGTCGGGTCCTCTGTTAGTTTGCATTTTTACATTTTGTATTTGAACTTTTGTGTAAGTATGTATAAGTTTATATGCTTCGATATGTATAATAATTATTTAATGGATATTATAATCGAGACAGGTTTCTAGGAAACAGATTGAACCCGTTGTGCTTATGTTTTGAATGAATGGAACTCGGGATAGGTTAGGACAGGTGCTCGGAGATAGTTGAACCTGTTATTTGATTTTGATTGAATTTTATATGTCACTTTCAAGCTTCCGCATTCATGTATGTCTGGGCTATTGTTCTTGGGGTCTACGTTCCGCCTAGCCAGGGAGTGTGTTTGTTGCCTTCCGATCGCCTAGGCTTGGTTCATGTACGGGCTCTCCATCCCGTATGTGAATTGGGCTTAGGTGCGGGTGATGTGGTGACCTTGCGTTCGGGGCGCTATATCTTTAAGTGGTATCAGAGCCCTAGGTTGCAAAAGCTGAGCTCAGAGTCGTGTTGTGTCGGTCTAAGTCAAACAGCATAGGACAATGTGTCTATGTGCTTGCATTTGCATCGTGATTTTTTGTGATATGCATTTGGATTCTTAACACTTTGTTGATTTTGCATTTCCTGATGCATTGCATTTATCTAATAGCTCTTACTTGATTTAATTACGTGCCATTCTCACGTACTAACCGGCATGCATAAATCTATGTTGTAGTGTTGAGAATTTCAGGATGCCACCACGTAGACAAGATTTTGGTCAACCATCACATCGACATCATTACAATCAAGGGGAAAATCAGGCTGAGATGCAACTTATGAATCCGATGACAACCTTATATCGAGACTTCAGGACCTTTAATCCTCCCCAATTTAGAGAAGGCAATGATATCTGAGCTGCAGAGTGGCTCTCCGAAATCGAGAGCATTTTTTAAGTATGGCCATGCAACTCTCAAAATATGGCTCACCTCGCCATATTACTTTTACAAGGACAAGCGAGACAATGGTGGAAGAGAGTTGCCCCACAATTGAAGCAACGAATGAAGGATTGCCATGGGATACCTTCGTTCAAGAGTTTAGAAGAAGGTACTCACCGGCCATTCTACGAGGTCGAAGATTTTAGAAGTTTCATACCCTAAAAAAAGGAGATAGAATGGTCATAGAATACATTGAAAAGTTCTAGAGGTTAGGCAACTACGTGCCTCATATCGTGAATGATGAGAAGATGAAGACTTGGTATTTCGTGGAAGGACTTCAGGATGAGTTCAAGGAGGCCTTAATTGCGGAGAATACGAGCACGTGGGATAAAGCTATAACAAAAGCTTTACAGGTCGAAAATCGAAGACTAACTAGGAGCAAGGAAAGAGAAGTAATGGAACCGAGAGATGAATTGGGAATTTGCTCGAATCTACAAGTAGAAGAAAGATTCCATCAATGTGGAACTCGAGCTAAGAAGGTCCGTGGGAAAAAGCATAAGGCCGGAGATTATTCGAAATCAAAGAGAAAGTCCCGATCATGAGCCTATTGTAGGGAAGACAACCATACTTATGAGGTGTGCGGGATAGGTTGAAGAGATGTTACGCTTGCGGATCATCGGAACATATGGTTTCCGACTGTGAGCACTCGAGAGCTAACAAGCAAAGGATGAGTGAGCAAAAGCTCCAATTTGGAAACCGATGTGAACCCGAGGATGGAGGTAATTGCATACATGGCATGTGCATCCATGACATATTTAAAATTTTGCACTTATTTAATTGTTATGCCACAATTGCTATTTATAACATCCTTGAATGCTTGAGTGGAAGCTATGTGATGCATTCCATCGGCACTATAACCCAACATGCATATTCAGTGTTTGCTTGCTAGGATGTCGTTTCTTTCAACTTGCAAGTTTTGTGTCTTACGAAGTTGGAAGAGATGGTTAGAGTAAGAGTTGGAATTGAGGACTCTCTTTTGAGAGTGGGTTGAAGATTTGGATTTGGGGTACACCTTGAAGGAAGTTTAATTTCCAAGAAGGATTATTCTACCGGGCGTAGGACATGATTTATTGAGAATTTGGGTTCGAGAGATAACAAAGGTGCCAGAATTCATCCATGACAAACAAAGGAGGAAAAGTATCAAGGAGTTCCACTAAAGGTATAAATTACACAAACTCAATGTGGGCTCAATTCAGGACTTTCTACTTAACCGTGCCTTTGGAGAAGAGAATTTGAAGCAGATTGTTAGGAGGCCTCGTTTGGATTTCGTGGGGCTCTAGAATTTCTAAAGAAGAAGAGTGCTAGCCGTAGGGAAAATAATTTCCACGCCCGAAGGAATTTTTGTGGGGAATGATTATAATCTCGGAGCAAGGCCAATTCTTGGAAGTTCCTATGAGACACATACGGGCAAAGAGATTCGGGCTATGGAATCATAGTGATTAACCGAAGTCCAAAAATTTCAGGTTCTAGGGGATTGTGAACAAGACCAAGAGAACGTTTAAGAGAGAGATAGAATTTGAAGAACTATCAAAATCAAACATCAACGGTAAGATGAAGATTGGGTTAGAAGAATCCCGAGGATGGGCAACAACTACGGATGAAATTCACCACACAAGATACGTTGAGAATTTCAGGGCATAAATATGGGCAAGGAGACCTCGGTTTTGATCAAATTAACATACCATGAGATCACCCACATCGGTGAACGGTACACTAAAACATACATAACACGTGCATCATGCATCTTTAGTTTTTTTTTTTTTTTGTGTTTTAAGTGTTCAAGAGTGTTGCTTCAGCAAGATGAGGGTCGTACTTTGCAACAATTCCTCAAGCCTCTTTGAAGAGTCGATGATGTATGAAGGGGTTCGGATGTTAGACACTTCAGACCTTAGATCGTGGACAAGAAAGAGATTCGGTTTGAGCTTGGTCGTGGAGTGGTACGGCTGAGCTCGAGAGTTGACTCAAATGAACTCAAATGGTGAGAGTTGAATCTACTTTAGACCCTCTTTATCGTGCGAGTCGATCGAGCAATTCAAAAGAACGGATCGATTTGGAGATTCAAACCCCTTGTGCTTGAAGAAATTCTCGAGCTAACCCTTATCGGGACGTCATGAACCTCGAACTTGGGTGAATATAGAAAGTTGTTCGAGTTTGAAACTCGAGCAGGCTAACCTCGGGACCAAGTTCTCTTAAGGGGGGCAGTTTGTGACACCCCGTCTTCTCTATAATCCAGGTATGAGGTCTCGGGAGAGTTTAATTCAGTAATTATGTGATTTTCATGCCTTATGTGTCAATTTGTAATCTATTTTAGTTATGTGTGCATTAGAATTTAATTAAATGTACTTGGACTCAGTCGTCCAATATTTGCAAATTAGGGACCTAATTGTAATAAGGATGTTTTTAGCCCTCGTGGCTACCTTGAGCTCGGGAATTCGAATGCGAATTTCGACCTTGTCATTGAGTTTGTTTCGACGATTTGGATTCCATGAAATCAACCTTATATTTTTCTAAAGCCGTTTGATTGCCCTACCGTTTTAAAATACGATCCGAGTGGACAAGATACCGTTTGACCCTACCCGTTTTCTTGCAACCCAACCCCATTTATACCTTGAAATGAGCTGAAAATCAGCTCAATTCTTCCCCCTCCCCCCCCCCCCCCCCTTCATCACGTTAGACGCAAGCAAGAAAAGAGAAAGAAGAAGCTCCCAAGCCCCAATCCTTTGAGCTTAAGTTCCGACTTCATCCCTCGTCCGATCAACGATCCAAGGTAAGCAATGTGACCTTCTCATTACGTGCTTCATTTCCTTCCGATTGAATCCCATTTTTCTTGATCGTTTCCATGACTTTGATGAAGATGATGAATAGTGTAGATTTTGTTTTTTGGGTGATCGGGCTCGTTTCGGAGTTCAATTTGTGCTCTAATGTGTTCTATATATGTTATTTGATGTTATATGTTCATTTGGTGTCGTTTGTTGGGGTTTGGGACGATTTTTGGGGAGGTTGGAAACCTCCCCGCTTAGCTGCCGCCATGACCGAGAAGCTCGGTCGTGGCCGCGACCCTCTTGCAGGTGAGGTTCTGTTTTGCGTTCGCGCCCATGACTGGTTTTCAGTGTAATTTTTCACGGCCGCGACGCCCTCATACGTGCTCCGTTTTGCTTGAATTTTGTACTATAGAAACACTTTTGATTCTAGAACATTATCCAATTGGAATCACCTTAAAATTCGTCCTAGATTGTGAGTTATAACCGTTTTAATTTGGTGTCGCCACTTCACCGAGATTCTGCATTCGTTCAACTTCAAACCTATGCCATTTTCGCCTCACTTTGAACGATGATTCGAGACACCTACCATATGAAAGATATATGTGTCTAGTTTCATTTCCAAGAAACAAAACTTAATTCCAATTTCTCAAACTCAAGTTATGATCGTTTTTCTACATCTTGTCCGTTTCGGAAATTTCCAGCTTTTACCCGTTTTGCCTCGGAACCATTTCTTATGCTTTTCTACCGCTTTTCTTTCACCTTTTCACCTCCCAACTTGATATTAACTTGTTGTATCATGTGCATGTCTATGTATTTGTTCTTTTTATGTGTTTTATGTTTCTTAAGTAATGTTACTTGTTTGCACGAATCGCATATGAGCCTTGTCAGGTGTTTAGATGCTTCATTACGCATTAATTGTGCACATGAACATGCTTTAATGCATTTTATAAATTTGTTAAGCTATGATATGTGTGTTTTTTCACGTCTTGCTTGAATTTGATACGTGTATGAGCTTGGACTAAGTATTTGCATCTCTTACGTGACTGAGCATATGTCGCGCGTCTATGTGGTTCATCCTCGAGTCTGAGCCTTGTATTTTGTCTTCAGTTTGTCCAGGTGCACCCGGGGTGGTATTTCGTGATCCGAGTTGATTCCGGGGTGAATCATTTGTCTCGTTCTTGGCCACGTCGGTGTAAGGTGACGTTAGGTTATAGTTAAACCCTATGAAACGTGCCCGTTTTCTATGCATGCGAACTATAACCTTAAGTATAAGTAAATATTTGCGAAATATGTATGTTTATGAATTTGTTAAGCCTTTGAAAGTATACTGAGCTATGTACAAGCCTATGTACGCTTGTTTCGATTTGTTAATGTACTCATTCAGTATTGTAACATTAGACCAAGCTTCAAACCGTGTGCCTCTTATGAGCCGGAAGATACGCCTAAAGGATTTGACATGGAGAGGTATGAATAGCATGGTTGTTGCTAGGTAATGCTTTGTATGTAAGTTAATGTTTATAATGATAAGTTTAATTTTGCGAGGTTTCTTATGTAATGTAATGTATTGGTAACGTTGGGGCCCGGAGCCTTCTAGCCAGGACGCCCGGTACGGCAGCGGGTCGTCGGGTTAAGCCTGCGCGTAGTCTCCACTCTGATAGGATTACCCCTGAGCTCACCAAGAGGTTTAGTGAGGGATGGATATCCTGAGGGTTGAGAAGCTTGCACTCCCCTCGACTGTAATGGATGGTTAGGGTCGCACAACCCTTCCATCGCCGAAGAAGGAGGTTAATGTATAAGTATGTTTTCGTTTGATTTCATTTGTTGCATGATTAGTCGGAGGAGCCCAGGATGGGACTAGGTACTCGTACCCGTCGGGTTTTGTTTGTATGCATGTCATGTTAAAGTTCGTGAAACGGGGATAGACTCTTTAATAAGATAAAATATAGTATTTTGAAACATTAAGATTCAATATGAAATGACTTGTTACGTTTTGTATGTATGTTAAGATTGTAAGTTAATTTAGGTTTGTTTTGTTTTAGTTTTCATTTGTTACAAACCCCATGTGTAAGTATCACAGGAAAATGATTTGGCATGCAAAAACTATCCCCGAGTTCACGAATAATGTTATTTAAATATGTTATGCTCCTTTATATATATATAGCGTGCATGAGTCACCCCTCACTCAGTCGAGTTAAGACTGACCCCTCCCTCTTTATGTTTTTAGTTTGCAGGTTTGCTCTGGAAGTTTGTGCTAGGCGGAGTCTATCAGTTTGTAGAGTCCTTTTTGAGTCGGGTCCTCTGTTAGTTTGCATTTCGCGTTTTGCATTTGAACTTTTGTGTAAGTATGTATAAGTTTATATGCTTCGATATGTATGATAATTATGTAATGGGTATTATATTCGGGACAGGTTTCTAGGAAACAGATTGAACCCGTTGTGCTTATGTTTTGAATGAATGGAACTCGGGACAGGTTAGGACAAGTGCTCGGAGATAGTTGAACCCGTTATTTGATTTTGATTGAATTTTATAAGTCACTTTCAAGCCTCCGCATTCATGTATGTTTAGGCTATTGTTCTTAGGGTCTACGTTCTGTCTAGCCAGGGTGTGTGTTTGTTGTCTTCCGTTCGCCTAGGCTTGGTTCATGTACGGGGCTCTCCATCTTATATGTGAATTGGGCTCAGGTGCGGGGGATGTGGTGACCCTGCGTTCGGGGAGCTACACGGATCCTAAAATTCGTTTTAGATTCCGAAATGAGAAAAATGTTCTCTATAGGGCGAGATTTTAACTTATTTGTGAAAATTCGACCCGGGCCAAAAGAGAAGCAATTTAAGGTGAGTGGATTTTTTCAAACCACCTAAGAGCAATTGTACCTCATAAATATGTTATAAGGTATAACATTAAGGAATTGTTCCTTATTCCAATGAGGGTACAAACATGCTTGAACGAGGATCTTGCATCTACGGTCATTCATTGAAAAACAAGTTCTCAATGCATTGATTGCTCTCATTACTTCCACCATCATTTAACCTCTTTATGCTCAACTAGAATGATACCATTGTAGCATAGTTAATCATTTAGTTGATAATGGTTGAGAGCATCCTTAAGAAGGAATAAAAGGTTATGATGGTTAAATCTTCTTCTAAACCCACTAAGGTAAAGGCTTGAATGCCTTCAAGAAGAAGAAACCCTTAAAGCCCAATTGTGGGTGTGTGTTAGCCCCCTCACTCGGTCAAGTTGACTGACCCCTCATTTACACTTTTAGTTGCAGGTATGTTGGCGTTTGCTAGGCGGGAGTGAGTCGTTTGAGTTGCATTTTGTCGGTCTAGCCCTTTCTAGTTGCATTTGTCTTTCATACACTTTACTTATGTTTTGACTTATAGACTTGTGACTATACTTTACTATTCGGTAGCCCTGCATGGCATTTGTATTCGGCCCCTTGTGGCACTTGATGTTTATTATGTTATGCTGATCTGGCTTTTCGGGACTAGGTATCTATGATAGTTGAACCCGTCATCTGTTATGTTTATTGTTGATATTCGGGACTAGGTATCTATGCTAGTTGAACCCGTCACTTGTTTTTGAATGTTGATTTAAATGCTTCCGCTATCTTGTTTGAACGTTTGCTTTGCTTCCGCACTCTGAGTTTGTCAAGTTAGATCCGCCTAGCATAGCGTGTGCGTTTGTCTCCCGTTCGCTCTGATTCGGATTCGGGCATGGATTCCCATTTCATGACCGGGTCTGGATCGTAGTGCGGGGGATGTGGCACTTCTCTGTTTGGGGTGTTACAACACATATCATAGTACTAGCATGCTCACTCACATGATTTGAATCTAGGACTAGTGTGGATTATTACTCTAAAGGAGACCTATCGTGGAATCTAGTAGAAAGAATTGTTTCGAGGGACGAGACGCCATTATCGCATGAAGCGAGTTTGAGGGAGGCTCAAAACGTGTCAAGAAAGCATCGATTCTTGTAAGTTCTTGAATCCCTAAGATTGGAAATAGAAATTACCAGTCCGATCTTGCTTTTTGGAAAAAAATTTAAATTCCGCTGTGTAACATCCCACTCGTCCGGTCTTTCCAGGTACGCTTTCACGAGAGAGCTACGTGCGCTTTTAATTAATTAATTACGTGAATTATATGTTTCTTATATTCCTTTTGTAATATATATTTGAACTGCATGACTTTTATTTGAACCTTATGTGATCTATTTGCACGTATTTGCCTTCTGTGCTTCATTCTTACTCCGTTTGTGTTAATTTTTTATCTTGATTTTTGTGACTACGTGCTATGTATGAACTACGTGTGTTATGGATTTGCTTATGTGCTCGTTATTTGTTTTTGAGTTCGTTGGGTACGGTTTTTGGAACCGTTTTATGTGTTAGGGACATAAAGGCCTAACGAGCTTTAGCGCACCTTGTGTTCCGGAAGCCGTAACTTGAGCTCGGGAATTCGGATTCGAATTCCGGAAGATGCATCAGACTCATAACGAGGAATGGAAGCCAAGGAATCTAACTTTGTATTTTTCTAAGCCCGTTTGATCCTCCGAATTTTGCCCGAACCGAGCTCGTGTGACAGATTTGGCTACCTTTTGCCACTTTTGCCATAACTCCCACAATTGTTGACCAATTCAACTTATTCGTGGCCCCACCTTTCACCAACTTGCATATCTATCCCTTCCCTCAGCCCTAATTTGAACCACCCCAGAAAATAAGAGAAAAAGAGCCCCCAAGTTCAGCTTTGTGGAGAAGAGAAGAGGAAGAAAGGGGATCAAGCCATTTCTTCAAGATTTGAGCCCAAGACTTCATCAAATCTCTTCCAATTCAAGAGGTAAGTTATTATTTGTGCTCTTTGTTTGTTTGTGTTCATTTTAACTATAAGCTTGCAAGATATCTCCATGATTTGAGCATCCATTGGCATACATGTGAATTGTAAGGGTTTTGGGCATTTTCATGAATTCTTGCTTGAATCCTTGTTAAATCTTTTGATGTAAAGCATGTTATATGACCCTAAGCTATCCTATATAACTTGTATGAACTTGGTTTTCTTGATGGTTGAGGATTCATGGAGATACCATTGATGAATTTGCTTGAACTTGAATATGTGTAGCATCTCTTCCTTTCCCCTTCACTTAGCTCGGTTTTTGCATGATCTAGGGCATGAATCTTTGAATCATTGTTGTATATATCTTGTATAATGTTTGGACATGAGTTTAGATTGAGTTCTTGGGGTTTGAGGGGCCAAAATCTCGAATTTTTGAAGCTGGAGTAAACCCACGACCTTGGATTTTTGCACTAAAACAAATCTAGGGCCGTGGATTTGATGGCAGATTTGGGAAACTTTCTGGACTGGGAGCCACAGCCGTGGATCCCTTCTTTGTTAAAAATCCACGGCCCTGGATCTGGGTGCAGAAACTTTTTGGCCCCGAACTTGTTTTCTTGCTTGTTTTGTTCGATTCCCTCCCCGTTCTTGACCCTAATGTGCTATGTACTTATTTATATATGTAATGTGCTATGGTATAACTTGTCATTGCTTGATTTTAATATGTTTCATGATTGTATAATGTGTTGTGAGTGTCGTGTGTGTTGCATTACGTTTATGGATTCGTTTGGCGTGAAATGTGCTTTATGTGATCTATGTGTTCCCTTACTTGCACGTGTGACTTCCTACCTTGTTTGCTTGACTTACTTGTAATTCCTTTGCTCTTATATGAGATCTATGCACTCTTAACTTGGTATTTGACATGTTACATGGATTATATGAAGTTCGTAAACTTGTGAACGTGGATTATGTGAGCTATGTTTCGATATGATTCAATAGGGATTAAGGTGTCCTAAGTGTTAATTTCATTTCGTACTTTATGCATCATTTGCATTCATATGCATATGCCGAGCATTGAATTGGTTCATATTGAGTCTAAGCTTGTCCTTTGCCCTTTGCTTTTGTTCTTAGGTTTGTCTCGAGGTTGAAGAGGTGGTTCCTTTGTTCGGTTTGGTCGACAAGGTGGGGTTTTCTTTCCTTTTAGCTATGATGACCTGCAACCCTAAATTTGTTTTAAGCCCACATGCGACCTATACGTATATATGTATATAAATATGTGTATGATATGTATTTTTGGGGAAATGGCCCTTTTGTTATAACACGTTTGAAAACCGCTTTTATGTATAAGTAAGCTATATTTTCATTTGTTTGTTTCGAAAACGGGTTGGTGTGTGTGCGTGATATGTTTTGGCAAGATAAGCTTTGTGATATGTGTAAGTGTATGTGTAAGTTTGGGCCCCGGACTTGTGTGTAATGGGAGACCCGGGTCGACCATGGGATCGCCGGTTGCAACCCCTGTACACTTCTCCACCTTATAGGATGAACTCAGAACCCACTACGAGATTGGTGGGGGATGGATTCCTTGGACATGAATGTCATGAAACTCACGACCCTGACGTTTAAGCATGTTTTCTTTATGGTAAGTGCGGGGGTTGAGGGCGGCCGCTCTCTTCCCCAAACGGAGAAAGGTTGGATTGATTTATGCTTTTTGCTTTGACTTCGCTTTGCTTTGCTATGGAGTAAGTGGGTTAAGACTCGTTCTCGCCGAGTCATTTTGTTTAAGTCTTCGTTCCATTTATGGTTTGTGAAACGGGATTGGATTTCTAATTTCTAAAACTTGGTGGAATTTTGGCCTTCGGCCCTAAATATTTCTTTCTATATGTAGTATCACGGGTTTAAATGATTTGGAATGTAAAAACCAACCCCGGTTCATGAACACTCTTCGATTTGACTATGCTATGCTATGTTCTACTTATACGTACTTGCACGTGTGTTAGACCCTCACCAGTCTTTAGGACTGACCCCTCTTCGTTGTTTGTTTTTCCCTCTTTTCTTTGATGCAGGTACCCGGTTGGATAATAGAGCTAGGCAGTGGTCTTTTGTTTATGGGAGTCGTTCGAGTTGTCGAGTCTTTAGCTTAGCCTTGCATTTGCATATTTTGGTTTCCGCTCTGGTACTAGGTATATTTGGTACTATGTATAAATACGTATAAGTTATGTTTTGTAGTTTGAATTAAGTAAGTTTTGTTTGGCCCGTGTGGGGGCATGTAATAAGTAGTTTGTCTTGATTTAAATTTGGATGCATGTATTTTGTTATGTTATGCGATTCTGTTGCTTCCGCTTTTGCTTTTGATTTTCCTGTGCACTCTGTTCAGGGTCTAAACCGCCTAGCCTAGAGATGTGTTTTGTTTGTCTCGCCATGGTTTGATGCGGGAGCAGAGTCCCCATTTCGTTACCCGTGTTGGGCTATGGTGCGGCGGATGTGGCGCCCTCCGCTTCGGGGTGTTACACGCTGCGCTTTCTAATCTTGTTTTTCCCAACAATCAGTACGAAAGTTGTTCGACCTTTCTATATCTATATAGGAACCTCGGTCGTTCTTCGGAGTGAGTTGGTGGCCCTGATTGAGAGTTGCTTTAATTTTCCCGCAACACTCTAAGAAACCATGCTGGAAATAGCTGATGGAATTGCTAGTTAGCTTTTGAATTTTTTTTTTAAACGCCTCTTTCTCCTACTCACGAGCATGTCGTATTTGCTTGTCCATTGAGCCTTGTAGTTGTGATAGCTACGAAACTGCATCATTTCGCTCTTCGGTCAATTGTTGTGTAACGCCCCGTGTTTTCATCGTACAGGTAAGCGCGCCACACGTGTGAGTTTTGAGAGTTAGAATTCCTTTACATGCTTATTTGAATAATATGTTTAAGTGAATTATGTGGATATGTGATTTAAATGCTCATATAAGTATCTTGATTTAATTTCTTCCATTCCATTTCATAACATGTACACATTTCCTAATTCATACAATTCGTAAGCTTATCATATTTTCTAACACATATATATATATACTTAAACTAATTTCATAATTAAGTGACTTTTACACTCACATCATGTATACATATACATATTATATTTCAAAATATCTTCATCACACTTTATATATACATATACATACATAATTATATACATATAATTATATACATATATACACAAGAACACACACACACACACACTATATCTCTATCACACACACCTCTCTCTTTCTCTCAAGCCCTTCACAGGCACATACACCTCCATTTTGATTCAAGCAAGAGGAAGGAAGGAGAAGTAGGAATCAAGGCATCATTATCATCATCTTCATCATCCCATCTCTTCCTTCTTCATTTTCTTTTAAGGTATTTATATATACGAGTGTGTATGTGAGTGAATGTTACGAATATGTTAGGGATTTTAATTCTAAGCTTGATAACTTTAATTCTTGGGTGTATATGGATGAATACATGTGGATCTATGCTTGAGTCTTAATTTATTGATGCAAGAATGTGTGTATGTATATATGTGTATATATAGATGTATGTATATGTTTATATATATATATATATATATATATATATATGTGGGTTTGATGAATTCATGGATTAAAACTTGTTTTAATGTGTGTTTAGTGTGTTATATCTTGTGTTTTCGTGTTTTTGTGAGTTATTTTGGTTGGGATGTTGATTTGGGGTGACTTTGGATTAACCCCTTCGAGGTATTTTGGTTCCCCTACCCCTTTTTCGTTCAGAACCTTTCCACATTGGCGTGTGGATACCTAGTTCATTCACCACACACCTATGTAGCAACCTACTGCCTCACCGGAGGAGCTTCAAATGCCCGTGTCTGCTTTGAGACCTTTTTTCACACGCCCGTGTACCCCTCAAAAGAACACCGATTGACCCAAACTTTAAATGTTAGAAACCTCTTGAAGTGTAGAACACTCTCCACTTGGAATCAACTCATTATCATTTCTAGTTCGTGAGTTATAACCATTTAATTTGGTGTCAACATTTTACCGAAAACTGCATTCACCCAACTTCGAGCTTAAGCCATTTTCTCTTCGCTTTAAACCACAATCCAAGCCATATATCATTTTAAAGGTCTTTGTGTTTACTTTCATATAAAACAAACACAACCCAATTTCAACTTCTAGAACTTAAGATATTCTTATTTTACCACAGCTTGCGCATTTCCACAAATTGTCCATTTTTGCAAAACTTCACCAAAACCCCTCATATTGCATTCCTTTCACTTCCTTGCATCCCGTTTGTGACTTGTATGAATTATATGCTTGGATAATTGATAATTATTCTCTTATTTGACACTCCTTGGTCCTTACTTGCTTAAGTTTGATTGTTTGAATCCGTGTTTGATACGTTGATTGAATTCGTTTGAGTAATTGAGCATAGGAACATGATCACACCATTCCATGACCTTCTTATGCTTTACTTCATATTCAATCATGTTATAACATGACATACCACTTCATGAGCATTGCCATGCGTCCTATTTGGTATCGTATTGAGTCTCCTCTCACGAGTACACCTTGTTTCCTTTCTTGTCCAGTTCTTCTCCAGGGTGGAGACTTCCGGATTGAATAGACACCCATATTACGCATGTTCCTTATCTCGTGGTATTCCAGGTGAGGGTGTTTTTCGTTCAAGTTATGTATTAAACCCTACAACCCGTATGTGAATGTTTTGGCAAAAATCCTTATTGTATATGTACATTGTTTTCAAAGGAGAAACATCTAGTAAATGTTTAAAGTACTGAACTGTTTCCATTGTACTAAAATGAATTACTAATTCCCTACTTCTTACCGAGAACTGCATTGTACTGTACTGTATTGAGGGCCCAAGGGAAACCTGGGATAGGCGACCAGAGCGGCATCGGGCCGTCGGAAAGAACCCTTGCCCGTAGTACCTATTGGGAATACCTTCGTGCGACCTAGGAGATGGAAGGTGGGGTATTCCTGAGCCGGTGGTTCCCATACCATCGAAGGAGCGGGTAGGAGTCATGAGCCCCCATCTCACAGTGTACTGATTGGATGGTTCGGGTCTGCAGGCCTGACCATCCCCACTGAGGACGAAGGTTGGACTGTATTGATCCTGAACGTTACTGAAGCTAATGACTAACTGATTGATTGAATGATTGTTTGCATGATCACGTTTTCAATAAATATTCCCTATTGATTGTACACGGTCAGAGTAAGGATGGAGAACAATGCACGCTCACTCGCCGAGCTACTGAACACCCCACTGAAATGAAAATATTTATAAACTGATATAGTTGTAAAGTCCGAGCATTGATAAATGTTTTATGCCTCTTTGAAGGAACTAACTTCCATAAAACCTTGCTCGAGATTTATGACTTGCATGTGCTTGTTTATATATATATGTATAACCCCTATTCACTCAGTCTTCTAGAAACTGACCCCTCTTTCCACTTCTCCAGCTTTCTTGTAGGTTTGCTAGGCAGAATTGAGTCTTAGTGTCCTTGTTCGAGTTACACCTGTACACTTGAGTCACATTTTACATAGTTACACTTTATTATATTAATTATTGAATTGAATTATTGTTCAGGCTTGAAAGCCAAATTTTATTTATTGATGAATGTGGATTCGGGACAGGTTGCCAGCTTAGTTGAACCTGTCACTAGATTGCATGTTGAATTGGTTACTAATGTCTTGAATTGGTCTTGAAGCTATTTTCGATGCTAATGGATTTTATTGTGGTTTAAATTGTTCTTGACTGCTTTCATACCCTATTTTGTATTGTTTGATTGATTGGTACAGGGTTAGAATCCGACTAGCTAGTGAAGTTTTTCTTTGTCACCCGTTTGCTATGAGTCCGGTTCATGTATGGACTGCTCATTTCATGCGTGGACTAGACTTATGGTACGGGGGATGTGGTGCCTATCGTCCCAGGTGCTATATCCTAAGGTGGTATCAGAGCTCCAGGTTACAAAATCGGGGTTTCTAGTGTCGTGTCATGTCAAATATAGGTCAAACGGCTTAGGAACAACTTGTCAACGTGTGCACCGCATTGATCATGAGTATTTGATATTGAAAATTGATGGAAATTATAATGTTAGATGCATTTAATTGAATTTTGTTACTTTATGTGTTGCATTTTGCATTAATAAGTGTTTTTTATGCTAATTATGTGTCATATGCACTTACTAACCGGCATATGTTTATACTTGAGTTGAGTTGAGTTGTGATTGTAGGATATTGCTACGACATCAAACCACCGCCAATTTCTAAGATTACAAAAACTTGTCAAGGGCTCTTCTTTCGGGCACAGATGAATGGAAGAAGGCTCCGGAGATTTAGAGAAATTTGGGTGTTTGAGGGTCCCTATAACAAAGCTATGTGTTGGGAGTTCAAGCTCGAGATAGGGATTAAATCATGCGTGAAGTCGGGTATGAATAAAGTAATGGTGTGGGCGTGTGATGTCTATAACATACAAGATAAAAACACGTACCTACACCACAAACGAAATTGATCAACCGGGACCAAGAGGCTCGTTTAATTCGAGGGAAAAGTGAAGGAAACCCCAAGGACATCAAGATTCAGGGCTTTAATGTACGAGCAAGTGAGAAAATTACAAGATGTTCACTTGGGACCGAGTTAGTAGTACGAAGGATCGTTCGATATAAATGATCAAGGGAAAAGAATCTCCAAGGTGTTAGAGTCGAGGTTTGAGAAGCAAGCGAGCTAGGGTTCTTTCAGGGGATGTCTAAATAAATTTAATCCTTGGGTGATGATCGAAATAAGATTAAAAATAGGAGTCTTCAAGGGAACTGCATTACCGGAATTGAATGGCGAAATCAAGATGGTTAGGGTCGAAGTTAAGATCGGGAGTCAAGCTCGGGGTAGAATACCTTAAAGTTAAAATAAGAAATCAAAAAGAAAGAGATGAGTTGGGATACTTTGGAGGTTAAAATAAAGGTCGGATTGGGTTGGAGGTCGACCAATTTTGGATTCATGAATGTGACAAGTTGAGAAACTAAGCAATGACGTAATCAACATAAATCTATGGGAAGTCAAGGTACCCAAATTGACATTCAAGTTCGATAACTGGACCGAAACGGAACAAATGAGATCATACAATCATGGAAGAGCCGAATTCATTTACCCTTATAAACTCACGAAGAAGGAAATGAGGAGACTACGATCAAGGTGAGGACTTTGGATTTTAGGGTGTCATAAGAGGTACAAGGAAGTACAAAGGAACTTGGAAATTGGTATTTGTTGAGGATTGAGGTATCAAGATGTTCGGGTATAGAAGATTGAAATTAAATAACAAATACGGATCTTGGAAGCATGGAGGGTTGCAAGAAAATCAAGGAAGTTTAGAAGACCGTGGGTAAGCAAGAGTTGATCAATGAATTCAAGAACAAAAGACCAACGACCGAGCTAAAGATTGACACTACGGTGAAAGGTACTTGCATTCATGGCACATGCATCGAACATTCTTACCCGACATGCATAGTTTAGTGTTTGTTTGATATGAAGTCTTCTTCACCTCGTACTACACGGACTATCTTAAACAAGTAGAGTTTGAGTCAAGAATGAATCTCTGGATCACGAGATAGACAAGGATGCAATGGAGATTTGGAAAATTTTGGGGAATTGGTTAAGGAAGAACAAGAGAATTGGTCGCTATCCTCACCAATCATTTTAAAGTGAATATGGGCGAAGGATTATTCAACTCAAGCAAGATAATTTTGAAAAAGTCGGGAATTTTAGTAAAGGGAATGAAGGAGTAAGTTCAACAAGCTAAGACAGAATTTCTTAAGGGGGAGACGATGGCATTGGAGTAAATTTAAATTCAAGTTTGGGATGAAGTAGTACTTCTAACGGGAACGCGGAAATGCAAGGATTAACAAGATACGAGACCCTACCAAAGTTAAAAAGGAATAATTTGAAAATTTCGGTTATCAAGGAACAATTAAGGCCGAAAGGATTAATAGCTTCAAGGAGTTGTTAGAAAGGAATGGGTACTTAAATGGATGAAAAGCAAGTTCAAGGAATGTTGAGAAATCACGGCGACAAGAAGGAAAGGGATGATCGATAGAAACCAATCAAGGTCACCAATCTCTCATGATGTTCGGGTACGAACTCAATCTCCCAAGACCAATGCGGGGGTTGAGATTATGTTGTGAGTTTTGGACACCAAAGTTAATGAGGACTTGAAGGAACTACGAAAATGGTGGAGAAAAATCGGGTAAAGGAAAACCCGATTAAATTATCATATTTCGTGATGATGGAAATGAGAGTCAATTCAACCTAGCGTGGAAGATGGGATAATTGCGAGGTGATACAACATGAAAAGTCGAGCTTCCAAGTCATCGGTCGTTCTCCATGATGACTCAAAGGTATTTCCCAAAGTAATAAATTATAACTTGAGTTGATGAGAATTTAGCTCGAGCATCCGAGTTGGTGGAATACAACTTGTCGTGAAGAATTGGAAATTGGAAAAAAAAAATCAAGCTCCTAAAAGAGTGGTTCGAACAACTTGGCACCTCTTAGTGGTACAATTGCAACTCATTAGGAAAAGCGGGTTGATTGGATTATAGTCGAGAGCACCCTCCAAACACTTGAGAAAAGTGATTGAGAATCGATTCATTCGGAAGATGGAATTAATTAAGGACCGGACATGTGCCAAGGGTATAAGAGAGAAGTTGTAACATCCCGACTGATCAGACTTTTCAGGTAACCTCTTATGTGCGCTATTCAATTATTCACGTTATGTGTTGATAATATGCCTTATGAACTCGTTTATATGCTCGTTATATGTTTTGGTATTTGTTTTGGTTGCCTTTTTGAGTTCGTTTTGGAGACGGGACCTAAAGGAGGCTAAAGAGCACTTAGCGCACCTTGGGTTCCGAAACACGTATCTTGAGCTCAGGAATTCGGATTCGAATTCCGTCACCTCCATTGAACTCGTTTCGACGATTCAGGTTCGATGGGACAAACCTCACATTTTTCTAAGCTCGTTAAGACCTCCGTATTTCACCCGTAACGAGCCCCTTAAGTTTGGAAACTATCCTTTGACCTATTAAGACCTTGTGGACCCCACTTAAACCTTATCTAAGCCCTTAACCATGAGATATAACTTGAGTTAAGCTCTCCCTCAGCTTTTTCCCAAGAGAAACCGAGCCCTTCCCTCTCTCTTTCATCTATATCGATCAGCAACCAAGGAAGCAAGAGGAAGAGAAAACCCCATTGTCCAACCTTGTGATTTCAAGCTCAAATCTTCATCTAAACTTCTCCAAATTTGAAGGTAAGTCCATGGTTGTCTTCTACACTTACTCTTCTCTCTTTTATGTGCTTTTGAGTTCATTTCTTTGGTTGGTTATTGAGATTTTACAAGCATGTGAATAGTAGTGTTGGTAGAAGTTGATTGATTCTTGCTCCTTTCATGTTTCCTTGAGTTTTGTTGTTGTTGGTATGCTCCTAGGACTTGTTTCTTGGCAATTGTTGCATTTCTTTGCTTGGTGATTAGAGCATGAGTGTTGGGTTTTTGTTTTGGAGATGCTGAGTTCCTGTTGAGCCGTCCGCGTTTTCTGTACCGTGACACGGGCGTGTCACGGTTTGCCCTTCGTAGGTGACACGGGCGTGTCACCTTTTAAGTTCGTTTTCGCTTTTCTGTACCGAGACACGGGCGTGTCTCGGCTTGCCTTGTTTCGGTGACACGGGCGTGTCACCTAGGAATTCTAGTTTCGTTCGTTTTGTTTCCTCTCCGTTGTTTCTTGATGTTTATTCGTGCCTCGTTTATGATATATGTTTGATTATGCTTTGAATGCTCATAGATGATCTTAATGTGAATTCATTTCATATCATTTGCATCATAAGCATACATACACATGTACCGAGCGTCAATGTGGTTCATATTGAGTCTAAGAGTGTTCCTTGTTGTTTGCCTTGTTCAGAGGATCTTCCTGTAGGGGACGAGCTTGCTCCGTAGGTGCCCAGTTTCATCTTTTGACTCCGCTTCGTTCGTTGCCAGGTGAGGTTTTGTTCTTTTAGTTATTCGACCTATAACCCTGCTTGATTTGAAGCCTCGCATGTGGATACGTATAATATATAGTAAATAAGTGTATGATATTTATGTTGCGGGATTTGCCCCATCTGTTATAAGGGTTTGAAAACGTTTGTATAAGTATATAAGCTATTTTGCTTTCGTTTACAAAAGTTTAGTTTGGTGCAAGTGTGTGTGGGTGTAAGCGAGATGTGGCTTTGAAAGATAAGCTTTAAGATTTGTCTGTGTGACTTTCGTGATCTGTTTGGGCCCCGGAGTGTGGTATGGTAATCTCGGGACGGCCGAGGGGTCGCCGAGCTCTTCCATCAACACCTCCATTTGAGAGTCTCGCCCAACCTTAGGAGGTTGAGGACGGGTGTTTCTCTTGAGCCGGCGGAGACAACCGCCGAAGGTTTCAAGGTAGTAATTAAACCTTGTCTCGTTTGTGTATGTGGATAGTTAGGGCCGATCAACCCTTCTATCAACCGGTGTTGGGGATGGATTCTGATTTGTTTTGCTTTGCTTTGTTCTTCGTATTTGGAAGTTGGGGATGTGTGTGACTCGTACTCGCCGAGTTGGTTTAAGCTTTGTATGATCTACGGAACGAGAGTGGATTCTTAATTCACCTGAAACTTGGAGTCTTATTTTGCCTTTTTCCCTTTCCTTTAACTTATATATATCTATATCACGGGAATTAATTTTGGCTTGCAAAAACCACTCTCGGTTCAAGGATCTTTCCATTTGATTAAGTGCTTTGCTCTATATATATATATCGGGTGCGTGAGTTAGCCCCCTCACTAGTCGCTAGGACTAACCCTCGTTGTTGTTTTCCCCTTTTTCCTTTCTTTTGAGTCTGCAGGTTCTTCCGAGTCAAGCTAGGCGGCAAGTGTCTTTTGGGTTTACTTGTGGTTTAGCTTGGGTCTTCATGCATCCGTAGTGGATTACTTCTGCCCTTATTGCTGTATTTTGGATTATGTATTTATGATTACGCTTACTCTATTTTGGGCCGAGTTGGCATTGTTTATTCTGTTTATAAACTGGCATGAATGGTTGACCCTTCCCCACTTTTGAAATGTATATGTGATCTTGGGATATATATGTTGATTATAAATTGCTTCCGCTACTCTGATTTTAATTCTTGCAGTTCTTGGGGGTCTAGGCCGCCTAGCGAGGGTGTGAGTTTTGTTTGTCTCCCGTTCGCTATGGTCTGATACGGGTGCGGACTTCCCTTTCGCTACTCGTGTTGGACCTTAGTGCGGGGGATGTGGCACCCTTCGCTCTGGGGGTGTTACATCCTGGCGTGGTATCAGAGCTCTCGGTTGCAAAACCAGAGCTCTGGAGTCGTGTTGAGTCTGTCTAGGTCGTTCGGTATAGGAGTATGTGACTATTTACATTCATTCACATCTCTACGTGACTTATTTGCTTAAATTTGTGATAATTGACTTCATGATCATGAACTGAACTCCATGCATAGATATCTTCTTGATTTGTGTATTTTCAGGATGCCTCCAAGAAGGAGAGCAGATAGGGAACAGACTCCTGATCTTAATCAACCCCCTCCACAAGCACCTCCACCTCCTCCGATGAATGCTGAGAATATTGTGCAAGCCCTTCTGAACCAACTTCAGCAGAACCAAAGGAATAATCCATATTGGGAAGGACAAGGTGGGCAAGTAACTCCGGCCTTTAAGGAGTTCAGAAATAACAATCCGCCAAAGTGGTATGGAGGAGATGACATCCAAGCCGAGGAGTGGTTGTCGGAAGTTGCGGGAATTTGGGAAATTTGCCCCGCTCCTTCGCATGAGAAAGCTGTTTGTACGGCCCGGTTTGTTCAAGGTCCCGCATCCAATTGGCTCAAAGCTATGAGAGCTCGATTGGAGTGGAATGGAGAAGAATTCGATTGGGAAAGCTTTGTGAGAGAGTTTCGTAATAAGTATGTTCCATCAAGTGCTCGTGAGAGAAGATTGCAACAATTTACAGAACTGAGACAAGGGAATCGATCGGTTGAAGAATATATCATGGAATTTGAGAGACTTGCACCGTATGCCCCGCACATCACCAATGATGATACCCAGAAGGCCCGGAACTTTATTCATGGTTTACGATACGAAGTCCAGGATGCTCTTAAGGCAGCTACAGTGGATACATGGGAGAAGGCTACGAGGAAGGCAATTAAGGTGGAAGCCAACAACAAGAGATTGAGGCCGACTTACTCTTCGGGCCAAGGTTCGAGCTCTAATTTGGGGAAAAGGCCTGTATCCTATAGTGGGCCTCCGGTCTTCAAACCCCAAAGTCCTCCTACTTCAGTCAAGAAAGCTCGACCTCTGGTACCGACGGCACTAGCTTTATCGGCCCCGATCCAGTGTAGTTATTGCAAGGGTCCCAACCACACCGAGGAGAATTGCCGGAAGAAATTGAGAAGATGTTATAAATGTGGAGAGCCCGGTCATATGATCAGCACTTGTCCTCAAATGAGAGCACCTCAGCCTCGAGTTCCTCCGCCGTTGAATGTGATGCCTCCGAGAGCACCGATCCAAGCGAGAGCCTATGCTTTGGAGGGCGAGGAAGAGAATGTAGAGGTGGATGCCAATGCCGTTGTTGAAGGTACTATCCACATTCATGGCATTCCATTGCATGCATTGTTTGATCCGGGAGCAACGCATTCATTTATTGCTTCCCGGCTTGCTTCTACTCTTCCCTTGCCTGTTGCTTGCCTAGATGATTCCTTTACTGTTTCTTCTCCCCTTGGTGCTACTTTATCTACGAATTGTGTTTATCGAGGTTGTCCGGTGGTTGTGGAAGATCATGAGTATCCGGCAGATCTGATCAAGATGCCTATCAAGAAGTATGGGGTAATTCTGGGAATGGACTGGTTGTACCGTTATCGAGCCATGATGGATTGTTTTGCTAAGAAGGTGACTTTGGGTTCTACGGTCTTTGCGGGTCAGAGGTTGAAGACCTGCCCGTTTATTTCCTTCATGGAAGCAAGTAGACTGTTTCGGGACGGTGCGACGGGCTATGTGGCCTACCTTTTGAATAAGCCAAAGGATCAGGCCAAGCTCGAAGAGACGGAGATCGTGAAGGAATTCCCCGATGTGTTTCCGGAGAACTTGGGATCTTTACCTCCGGATCGGGACGTCGAGTTTGTGATAGATCTCTATCCCGGAGCAGAACCGTATGCGAAATCTCCCTATAGGATGGCTCCAGCCGAGTTGAAGGAGTTGAAGACGCAATTGGACGAGCTCTTAGAGTGTGGTTACATTCGCCCGAGCACTTCTCCGTGGGGTGCCCCGGTCCTGTTTGTAAAGAAGAAAGACGGGACTTTGCGAATGTGTATTGACTACCGTGAGCTGAACCGGTTAACGGTTAAGAACAAATACCCGCTTCCTCACATTGAAGAGTTATTCGACCTCCTGCAAGGGTCGAGGGTTTATTCCAAGTTGGACTTAAGGCAAGGGTATTACCAGTTGCGTATCCGGGAGGTAGATATACCGAAGACGGGTTTCAACACGAGATATGGGCATTTTGAGTTTGTGGTCATGCCTTTTGGTCTGACCAATGCCCCAGCCGCGTTTATGGATATGATGCACCGAATATTCCGGCCTTACCTCGATAAATTCGTGGTCATCTTTATAGATGATATTCTGGTGTATTCGAGGTCCGAAGAAGAGCACGCGCGGCATTTGAGTATTGTCTTGTCTACACTTCGGGAGCACAGATTGTTCGCCAAGTTCAGTAAGTGCGAGTTCTGGTTGGATCGAGTTTCCTTTTTGGGTCACTTCATTTCAGGGAATGGTATAGAAGTGGATCCTGCGAAGATCGAAACGGTGATGCTTTGGAAACCACCGAAGAATGCCTCGGAAGTGAGAAGTTTTCTCGGGTTAGCAGGATACTATAGGCGCTTTGTGAAAGATTTCTCGAAGATTGCTTCCCCGTTGACCCGGTTAACTAAGAAAGAGGTGAAGTTTGAGTGGGATGAGGCGTGTGAGAGGAGTTTCCAAACCCTTAAGGAGAGGTTGACTACTGCACCGGTTTTAACCCTACCCGAAGGTTCGGACGGCTATTCAGTTTACACCGATGCTTCGAAGGAAGGTCTCGGTTGCGTGTTAATGCAGAATGGTAAGGTTGTAGCCTACGCCTCAAGGAAGTTAAAGGATCATGAGAAGAACTATCCCACTCATGACTTGGAACTCGCCGCAGTGGTGTTTGCTTTGATGAAATGGCGACATTATCTTTATGGAGTTACTTTTGAAGTGTTCACCGACCACCAGAGTCTTAAGTATCTGTTTACCCAGAAGGATTTGAATGTAAGACAGAGGAGATGGATGGAGACACTCGAGGACTATGATTGTAAGATTCAGTACCATCCAGGTAAAGCCAGTGTGGTGGCGGATGCTTTGAGTAGGAAAGTGAATGTTTCAGGTTTGGAAACAGGTTCTAGTAGACAGGGTTCAGTGGTTCTGGTTTCAGAGGCTCGATTGGCTAACATTTCGGTTCAGCCGGTTTTGAAGCAGAGACTGATAGAAGCTCAATCTATGGATCCAGAGATTCAGAAATTGATAACGAAGTCAAGGGTTGATCCTGAAACCAAGTTTGGATTTGATGATTCGGGATTGTTTCGATTTAAGGCTCGGGTTTGTGTCCCTGAAGGATTTAAGCAGTTGGTACTTGATGAAGCCCACAAGTCAGCGTATGCAGTACATCCCGGTACCACCAAAATGTACAAGGATCTAAGGACTTTATACTGGTGGAACGGCATGAAGAGAGACGTTGCTAACTATGTTAGGAGATGTCAAACATGCCAGGTGGTGAAAGCAGAACACAAGAAACCGGGAGGAACTCTCCAACCACTTCCAATACCCGAGTGGAAGTGGGAGCAAGTGACAATGGACTTCGTGTCTGGCTTGCCAAGGACCAAAGGAGGTTCCGATGGGATTTGGGTGATTATTGATCGGTTGACAAAGTCCGCACACTTTCTTAAGGTGAAGATGTCCGACAAGGTTCCTAAGTTGGCCCGGTTGTATCGGAAAGAGATTGTTAGATTGCATGGTACCCCGGTCAGCATTGTTTCAGATAGAGATCCCCGGTTCACATCCAGTTTTTGGCAGGAATTACAGAAGTGTTTGGGGACGAAGCTCCACTTTAGTACTGCATTCCACCCACAGACGGATGGCCAGTCAGAAAGGCTAATAAGGTATCTCGAGGACATGCTTCGTGCTTGTGCCTTAGATTATCAGGATTCGTGGGATGAACAGTTGGATTTGATTGAATATGCCTACAACAACAGCTTTCAATCTTCTATTGGCATGGCACCGTATGAAGCTTTGTATGGAAGAAAGTGCCGATCCCCTCTCTTTTGGGATATTGATGAGTGGAGATGGACTAAAGATGGAAAGCTCGAGAGAGCCAAGAAGCCTAAGGAAATTCAGGATACCATCGAGAGGGTGAAAGTGATTAAACAAAGGTTGAAAGTGGCTCAAGACCGGCAAAAGAGTTATGCAGATAGGAGAAGACGACCCTTAGAGTTCGAGAAAGGAGATAAGGTCTTTTTAAAAGCATCTCCTAGAAAAGGGTATGCTCGGATTGGTAAAGGCGGGAAGCTTAACCCACGCTACTTAGGCCCCTTTGAGATCCTTGATCGAGTTGGGGAAGTAGCTTACAGACTTGATTTACCGCCGAGTTTGACCGGGATTCACAATGTGTTCCATGTCTCGCAGCTTCGGAAACATTATCCCGATGAGTCTTCTGTTCTTCCAGTTGAGAAAGTTCAGTTAGAGCCGGATTTGACTTTTAAGAAGTATCCAGTTCAGGTGTTGGATCGAAAGATGCAAGAGTTGAGAAATAGACAGATCCCTCTTGTGAAAGTCTTATGGCGTGATCAAGAATCCAAAGAAGCTACTTGGGAGACTGAGGATAAGATGAAACAGTTGTATCCGGATCTTTTCAAGACCTCGCCTCGGACCTGAGGACAGGTCCTTTTGAAGGAGGGAGGGTTGTAACATCCCGACTGATCAGACTTTTCAGGTAACCTCTTATGTGCGCTATTCAATTATTCACGTTATGTGTTGATAATATGCCTTATGAACTCGTTTATATGCTCGTTATATGTTTTGGTATTTGTTTTGGTTGCCTTTTTGAGTTCGTTTTGGAGACGGGACCTAAAGGAGGCTAAAGAGCACTTAGCGCACCTTGGGTTCCGAAACACGTATCTTGAGCTCGGGAATTCGGATTCGAATTCCGTCACCTCCATTGAACTCGTTTCGACGATTCAGGTTCGATGGGACAAACCTCACATTTTTCTAAGCTCGTTAAGACCTCCGTATTTCACCCGTAACGAGCCCCTTAAGCTTGGAAACTATCCTTTGACCTATTAAGACCTTGTGGACCCCACTTAAACCTTATCTAAGCCCTTAACCATGAGATATAACTTGAGTTAAGCTCTCCCTCAGCTTTTTCCCAAGAGAAACCGAGCCCTTCCCTCTCTCTTTCATCTATATCGATCAGCAACCAAGGAAGCAAGAGGAAGAGAAAACCCCATTGTCCAACCTTGTGATTTCAAGCTCAAATCTTCATCTAAACTTCTCCAAATTTGAAGGTAAGTCCATGGTTGTCTTCTACACTTACTCTTCTCTCTTTTATGTGCTTTTGAGTTCATTTCTTTGGTTGGTTATTGAGATTTTACAAGCATGTGAATAGTAGTGTTGGTAGAAGTTGATTGATTCTTGCTCCTTTCATGTTTCCTTGAGTTTTGTTGTTGTTGGTATGCTCCTAGGACTTGTTTCTTGGCAATTGTTGCATTTCTTTGCTTGGTGATTAGAGCATGAGTGTTGGGTTTTTGTTTTGGAGATGCTGAGTTCCTGTTGAGCCGTCCGCGTTTTCTGTACCGTGAAACGGGCGTGTCACGGTTTGCCCTTCGTAGGTGACACGGGCGTGTCACCTTTTAAGTTCGTTTTCGCTTTTCTGTACCGAGACACGGGCGTGTCTCGGCTTGCCTTGTTTCGGTGACACGGGCGTGTCACCTAGGAATTCTAGTTTCGTTCGTTTTGTTTCCTCTCCGTTGTTTCTTGATGTTTATTCGTGCCTCGTTTATGATATATGTTTGATTATGCTTTGAATGCTCATAGATGATATTAATGTGAATTCATTTCATATCATTTGCATCATAAGCATACATACACATGTACCGAGCGTTAATGTGGTTCATATTGAGTCTAAGAGTGTTCCTTGTTGTTTGCCTTGTTCAGAGGATCTTCCTGTAGGGGACGAGCTTGCTCCGTAGGTACCCAGTTTCATCTTTTGACTCCGCTTCGTTCATTGCCAGGTGAGGTTTTGTTCTTTTAGTTATTCGACCTATAACCCTGCTTGATTTGAAGCCTCGCATGTGGATACGTATAATATATAGTAAATAAGTGTATGATATTTATGTTGCGGGATTTGCCCCATCTGTTATAAGGGTTTGAAAACCTTTGTATAAGTATATAAGCTATTTTGCTTTCGTTTACAAAAGTTTAGTTTGGTGCAAGTGTGTGTGGGTGTAAGCGAGATGTGGCTTTGAAAGATAAGCTTTAAGATTTGTCTGTGTGACTTTCGTGATCTGTTTGGGCCCCGGAGTGTGGTATGGTAATCTCGGGACGGCCGAGGGGTCGCCGAGCTCTTCCATCAACACCTCCATTTGAGAGTCTCGCCCAACCTTAGGAGGTTGAGGACGGGTGTTTCTCTTGAGCCGGCGGAGACAACCGCCGAAGGTTTCAAGGTAGTAATTAAACCTTGTCTCGTTTGTGTATGTGGATAGTTAGGGCCGATCAACCCTTCTATCAACCGGTGTTGGGGATGGATTCTGATTTGTTTTGCTTTGCTTTGTTCTTCGTATTTGGAAGTTGGGGATGTGTGTGACTCGTACTCGCCGAGTTGGTTTAAGCTTTGTATGATCTACGGAACGAGAGTGGATTCTTAATTCACCTGAAACTTGGAGTCTTATTTTGCCTTTTTCCCTTTCCTTTAACTTATATATATCTATATCACGGGAATTAATTTTGGCTTGCAAAAACCACTCTCGGTTCAAGGATCTTTCCATTTGATTAAGTGCTTTGCTCTATATATATATATCGGGTGCGTGAGTTAGCCCCCTCACTAGTCGCTAGGACTAACCCTCGTTGTTGTTTTCCCCTTTTTCCTTTCTTTTGAGTCTGCAGGTTCTTCCGAGTCAAGCTAGGCGGCAAGTGTCTTTTGGGTTTACTTGTGGTTTAGCTTGGGTCTTCATGCATCCGTAGTGGATTACTTCTGCCCTTATTGCTGTATTTTGGATTATGTATTTATGATTACGCTTACTCTATTTTGGGCCGAGTTGGCATTGTTTATTCTGTTTATAAACTGGCATGAATGGTTGACCCTTCCCCACTTTTGAAATGTATATGTGATCTTGGGATATATATGTTGATTATAAATTGCTTCCGCTACTCTGATTTTAATTCTTGCAGTTCTTGGGGGTCTAGGCCGCCTAGCGAGGGTGTGAGTTTTGTTTGTCTCCCGTTCGCTATGGTCTGATACGGGTGCGGACTTCCCTTTCGCTACTCGTGTTGGACCTTAGTGCGGGGGATGTGGCACCCTTCGCTCTGGGGGTGTTACAGAAGTCGAGAAACAACTTAATCGAAGGATAAAGCATTCACACAAGCAACGAGATCATCAATTCTAATTCTTTGGTGAACGGTACATCGAACATTCATGACATATACATACATGCAACTTTAATTTGAACAATTTTGTGATGCTATGTGTCTTAATTAATTGTATTAACTACCTCTTGTGTGCTTACTGTGTGATGTAACTGTATTTTACGTTTTGGGGTCATGCTTTGTGCCGAGGGGGTGTTGAGCCCTTTTGCCTTGTACTTGTTGTCTCTTTTGATTTGTGTTTGAGAGACCGGGTTCTCTCATTGTTTGTTTGAGAGACGGGGTTCTCTGGTTGTTTGTTCAAGAGATGGGGTTCTCTGGTTAGTTGCTTGAGAGACGGGGATTCTCTCGTTTGTTTCTTCTTACCTGGTTAGCTTGTCAACTGGTGGCAGCTTAGTTTTCGAGTGCTTAGCCTCCCGATGAAACGAGGGTCATGACTAGACAACAAGACTCATGAAACGCCTACAAAGATTCTTGACGCTTCTTGAAGACGGTACGAGTACCCCAACATCAAGACTTGATCGTGGTGCATTGAAGTTTCCACTTGTTAGTTGAAGACCTTTTCCAAACTAATTCCTAACGGGGAGTTGCTAACCCGCGTGGGATGAACACGGGAAAGTTTGTTTAGAATTTGACTCGCGACAGTGGACCTGAGGGCAGGTCTTTCTTAAGGGGGAGAGGTTGTAACGCCCCGTGTTTTCTTCGTACAGGTACGCACGCCACACTGTGAGTTTTGAGAGTTAGAATTCCTTTACATGCTTATTTGAATAATATGTTTATGTGAATATGTGATTTAAATGCTCATATAAGTATCTTTATTTAATTTCTTTCATTCCATTTCATAACATGTACACATTTCCTAATTCATACAATTCCTAGGAATATCATATTTTCTAACACATATAAATATATACTTAAACTAATTTCATAATTAAGTGACTTTTACACTCACATCATGTATACATATACATATTATATTTCAAAATATCTTCATCACACTTTATATATACATATACATACATAATTATATCATATAATAATATACATATATACAAAAGAGCACATACACACACACTAAATCTCTAACACACACACCTCTCTCTTTCTCACAAACCCTTCACGCACACATACACCTCCATTTTGATTCAAGTAAGACGAAGGAGAAGGAGAAGTAGGAATCAAGGCATCATTATCATCATCTTCATCATCCCATCTCTTCCTTCTTCGTTTTCTTTTAAGGTATATATATATATGAGTGTCTATGTGAGTGAATGTTATGAATATGTTAGGGATTTTAATTCAAAACTTGATAACTTGAATTCTTGGGTGTATATGCATGAATACATGTGGATCTATGCTTGAGTCTTGATTTATTGATGCAAGAATGTGTGTATATATAGATGTATGTATATGTTTATATATATATATGTGGGTTTCATGAATTCATGGATTAAAACTTGTTTTGAGGTGTGTTTGGTGTGATATATCTTGTGTTTTGGTGTTTTTGTGAGTTATTTTGGTTGGGATGTTGATTTGGGGTGACTTTGGATTAACCCCTTCGAGCCATTTTGGTTCCGCTACCCCTTTTTCGATCAGACCCTTTCCACACGGGCGTGTGGATACCTTGTTCATTCACCACATGCCCGTGTAGCAACATACTGCCTCACCCCAGAGGCCCGTGTCTGCTTTCAGACCATTTTTACATGCCCGTGTACCCCTCAAACGAACTCCGATTGACCCAAATTTTGAACCGTTAGAAATCTCTTGAAGTATAGAACACTCTCCGATTGTAATCACCTCATTATAATTTCTAGTTTCTGAGTTATAACCATTTTAATTTCGTGTCGCCACTTTACCGAAAATCTGCATTCACCCAACTTCGAGCTTACGCCATTTTCTCCTCGCTTTGAAACATGATCCGATCCATATATCATTTCAAAGGTCTGTGTTTCTAATTTCATATCCAAAAAACAAAATCTAATTTCAACTTCTAGAACTTAAGATATTCTTGTTATACCACAGCTTGCGCATTTCCAAAAATTGTCCATTTTTGCCAAACTTCACCAAAACCCCTCATATTGCATTCCTTTCACTTCCTTGGATCCCCGTATGTGACTTGTATTAATTATATGCTTGCCTAATTGATAATTATTCTCTTATTTGACACCCCTTGGTCCTTACTTGCTTAAGTTTGATTGTTTGAATCCGTGCTTGATACGTTGATTGAATTAGTTTGAGTAATTGAGCATAGGAACACGATCACACCATTCCATGATCTTCTTATGCTTTATTTCATATTCAATCATGTTATAACATGGCATACCACTTCATGAGCATTGTCGTGCGTCCTATTTGGTATCATATTGAGTCTCCTCTCACGAGTACACCTTGTTTCCTTTCTTGTCCAGTTCTTCTCCAGGGTGGAGACTTCCGGATTGAATAGGCACTCATATTACGCATGTTCCTTATCTCGTGGTATTCCAGGTGAGGGTGTTTTCCGTTCTAGTTATATATTAAACCCTACAACCCGTATGTGAATGTTTTGGCCAAAATCCTTATTGTATATATATATTGTTTTCAAAGGAGAAACATCGAGTAAATGTTTAAAGTACTGAACAGTTTACATTGTACTGAAATGAATTACTAATTCCCTACTTTTTGGTGAGAACTTCACTGTACTGTACTTATTGAGGGCCCAGGGAAAATGTGGGATAGGCGACCGGAGCGGCATCAGGCTATCGGAAAGAACCCTTGCACCTAGTACCCATTGGGAATACCTTTGTGCGACATAGGAGACGGGAAGGCGGGGTATTCCTGAGCCGGTGGTTCCCATACCATCGAAGGAGCCGGTAGGAGTCATGAGCCCCCGTCTCACACTGTACTGATTGGATGGTTCGGGTCTGTAGGCTTATCCATCACCACGGAGGAAGAAGGTTGTATCGTATTGTTCCTGAACGTTACTGAACCTAATGATTAATTGATGATTGAATGATTGTTTGCATGATCACGTTTTCAATAAATATTCCCTATTGATTGTACACGGTCAGAGTAAGGATGGAGAACGATGCACGCTCACTCGCCGAGCTATTGAACACCCCACTGAATTGAAAATATTTATAAACTGATATAGTTGTAAATTCTGAGCATTGATAAATGTTTTATGCCTCTTTGAAGGAACTAACTTCCATAAAACCTTGCTCGGGATTTATGACTTACATGTGCTTGTTTCTATATACATGTATAGCCCCTGCTCACTCGGTCTTCTAGAGACTGACCCCTCTTTCCATTTCTCCAGCTTTCTTGCAGGTTTGCTAGGCAGAATTGAGTCTTAGTGTCCTTGTTCGAGTTACACCTGTACACTTGAGTCACATTTTACATAGTTACACTTTATTGTATTAATTATTGAATTGAATTATTGTTCAGGCTTGAAAGCCAAATTTTATTTATTGATGAATGTGGATTCGGGACAGGTTGCCAGCTTAGTTGAACCTATCACTAGATTGCATGTTGAATTGGTTATTAATGTCTTGAATTGGGCTTGAAGCTATTGTCGATGCTAATGGATTTTATTGTGGTTTAAATTGTTCTTGATTGCTTTCGCATAGCATTTTGTATTATTTGATTGATTTGTACAGGGTTAGAATCCACCGAGCTAGTGAAGTTTTTCTTTGTCACCCGTTCGCTATGAGTCCGGTTCATGTATGGACTGCTCATTTCATGCGTGGACTACACTTATGGCGCGGGGAATGTGGTGCCTATGGTCCCGGGTGCTACATGTTGTTTCTGTTTTTCTTGCTCAGACAAGGTCGTCTCTGCACTTTGCAGCTTGACCTGAACATCCATTAGTTGCTCCTGTAATTCGGAAGTTTGTTTTATCCCACTGGATCATCGGATTCAAAAATTGAGCTCTGGCACTAGAAAGGATGATGCAACGATGGTGTAACGCCCCCACCCATACTGGAACAAGAGGAGAGCGGCGTCTCAATCCCCGCACTGAAGCACCTCTCAAGTAATGGTGTGAGCCATCACTCAAGAAATACTTCAGCGAACGGTTGTCTATCTCAGAACTAAACATGTATAACGATGTGGCTATGCAGCGGAAAATCAGAGTATTTTAAAACTTTTCAAATCATGTGCGTGATGGCATGTAACAAGAAAGAACATATCGATCGTGTAAGAGAGACTCGGCATATCAGAACATGTAACATATTCACAAATAAGTACCGATATAGCAGAGTTCAAAATATCGGTAGCAGAGTAGCAGAAAGAGTATAACAAAGATATTCAAGTATTCAGAAACATAAAGTAATGCAGCCATAAAACATATGCAGGACACAAAAGATAAAGTAATACTAAGTCCTGACTGAAACAAAAATGACAATCTAGAGCTTCAAGATACCTCTAGACTGCGGCTGCAAGACCTGAAACCACGAGGCAAGAAAACGGGAGAGGTATTAGTCAAAAGGACTAAGTGAGGGAATACTTAAAAGAAAGTACTGAGTGATAAAGAATTTGAAGTAAAGTTCAGAACTGTTAAATACAATGCTTTAAAGAAGAACTTGACACAAGTTCGATTGATAAAACTGTTTTGAATGCAATGCTATAAAAGAATGCACGTTTTAAAACACTTTCATGAATGCTATCACACGCGCACACATATGCTGTAGATGGTTCATAGTTCTTTCATAAAACGGGATCCGGGTAAAGTGAACTTTTCCAAATATGAACCATCCTTTATGAAACAGAATTTTGCCCGCAAGCTAAGCTTCTCCATCCTTACTCTAGAAAAACATGATTTCGTAGAGTATCGGACCGAGGTCAACAATAACTCCACACACAGTAGAGTATCAGACCAACGTCAACAATACCCCACTAACACATACAAGCATACACCATCCTCCACCGGTTGTCACTTCGGGTAGCTAGCCCTAGGCGACCTGTAAACATGTAATGGGAACAGATTTGTTGTCCGTTCCCAGAAAGATTGTCCTGACTTAACAAACCTCCTGTTAAAAGTCGGTGTCAATTGTCTAAGTGTGGCGGCCGGTAATGGTGATGTCATTGGCGCAAACCTCCCGAACATCACCTCCACACATAACCGCCGGGCCCAAACTATAAACTGTATGCTTGCATTTCAAGATTAGCAGTGACCAGAGTACCACTCCAGTATGCTAACTATAACATGTGAAACTATCTGTAAACATATGATGCTATCTGTAAAACATATGATTCTGTCTGTAAAACATGTGAAACTGTACTTTGAAAACATATGCAGAACATGTAACCGTCTTCGAACAAGAATGCAGAACATTGGAAAACATGTGCTGTAGATCAAGGTATACTATTAAAGTATGAATGATCCTTTCAAAGGAATGTCCCGATAAAAGGGATAGTTCAAAACGAGGTTTAGCTTTGAATTTCAAAACATATGATACGATAGTATAATCGTGGTTCCAGTTGGAAAACATTTATAACTTCACCTCACCTAATAGTAACAAAAGGTAGGTAGACAGATTATGCAGTGCCCTGGGGATCCCAGTGCTCAACTTTAACTCCTGTAGGTGGTGTACTAGAGTGAGCTTAAGAACTAAGACCCACTACTAACCAAGATGCATATGAAATGCATGGAACAATGAACAAGAAACATGTAAAGAACATGTAACACAAGAGAGTAATACCATTTAAGGTATTCAAGAAAGGTAACACACAAAGGAATACGTTAAAGTGAGTTACTCACAACGTGATACTATGATCTTACTATAACCGAGTAAGCTTTAGTCAAATTATGAATCCTATCGCAAACCTTAAGTTATAAAAGAAGTCCACGAAAGAAAACTCATTTTGAAAACACATTTTAGACCCTGGATATGGAAACCCTAGATGCAAATGTCTATTAGGAAAGCACAAGTTTTATTTCACTTTTACTATTCAAAAGCACTATTCAAAAGTACTATTCAAGATTACTATTTCAGATTAATATTCACGATTACTATTCACATGTTACAATTCACATGTCGGGTCAAAGGGTCGGGTCAAACGCTTACTATACACACACACCCACACACACGGTACACACACACGGCATGCACGTACACACACACACACACACGGCATGCACACACACACACACCCTAATTAAATTATGATCTTGATTATAACCTATAGTTTCAAGTTCATGTTAATATAATCAAGTGTGATCTAGGTTAAAGGTATAACCTATGGTTAAGAGATCCAATTAAGGCATAAGATCAAGTTATGAAACACTGTTCTATCTTAGGTTATAACATGTGACACTATTAAAGTGTAGAACATATGATCAAGGCTTTAATCCATTAATCCATATCATATCATAAGCTCAATTCATAATTCAAGAATCATATAACAATGTGACAACATGTCACAACATATATCATATCATATATCATGAACCTTTAGGCATGTAACATGTAACAATTAAATTCCAATATCAACATGTAACAAGTTGTGACATAATTAATTGTAAATCACTATTCCATTAGCTAGCATGCATGAACATAATTCAAATTCCATAATCATGCATCAATTCTCATAATATAACAATCATATCACATGATCATAGCATTTACTAGAGCAATTCATAACATATTCAAGCATATACTAAACGATTAAAACATATAAACATACATTCAAACATATCATGAAAACTATATAATAAATGCATAAAATAAAATCCTATATGGCTTAGGGAAGACCCTAAGACCCAACCTAAACATAATAAAAACATACCATAACATAAAAACATAAACTAAACTAAAACATAACATAAACTAAAGCATAAAAATAAAACAACTAACCTAGACTCAAAGGGGGGAGCCTCACGGCAAAGAGGGGGAGAGGGAGAGAAGAAAGGGTGCTGTTAACACAACATTTGAGCAAGGATTCAAATGCCATGAGAGGGGTATTTATAGGTTTTGGGAAGCCCCTCACATTGGAAATAAACTTGAGGTAAGGGTATGAGAGCAACAGTGTATAGCTTCTCTTGGAAGCTTCATCAATCATGAACCAAATTTAGGACTGCTGGGGGGTATTTCAGTAATTTCATGGCCAAGACTCGAGGATAAGTGGCTGGAAGTATAACCATTCTGTCCGGGCAAAAATTAGCTTCAAAACGCATATTCATTCGTCGAAATCGGATTTACCGTTTGAAAGATACATTAGTTTTAGTGAATAAAAGTTTTGAGCTCGAAACTCAACACGAGTGAAAAACGACTTTCTAGAATGATTTTCAAGTCCGGATTGTTTCCAAAATTCAAGAAATAAATTGAGAAGCGTTTTGAATCCAATATCGACTATAAAACATTTTACCGTTAAAAAGTTGAAAACGTAGAATGAATAGTGAATTCCCAAGTACAAGCGTACGCTTCAAAATTTCAAGCTAGGGTTTGAATCAAGAGTTGTAAAACATTTCAAAAATCTTGAAATAGCTCAAGTAGGGCAAATCCGAAGAGAAAACATTTTCCGAATGAAAACCGTTCGTAGAAGAAATAGTGAACTAGGGTTTTCGTAAACATTTTCAATAAAACCAATGCTCAAAATAGATTTCCAAGTCAAGAATGATTTCAAAAGACTCGTCTCGACTCAAGGATCGATTCGACTGTAAACTTGGGTAGGAAAGGTATCAGAATGAAAAGCTCATTTTTAGATGAAAAGTAATTTTGGTCGGTAAGTTCCAAAAGTACACTCATGGTTCAAGAAAGACTCTCTGAGCTCGGGAAACAAGTTCAAACGATAGGGAAACATGTGTGATGAACCTCTAGGGTTCGAGTAACAATATGCACAAGGTAGGCTCGGGTTATGAATAGTAAACTGTATCAAAGGTCAAGAATTCCCCCTTAAAACATGTCAGATCATATACGAGCACAAAGTTCATGTAAGAATGCAATGCATGATGATTCAAAAAGTTAGATCACGGTCTATAAACGCTTTACCAATGCCCTTAACTTACTGTTTTCATCCAAGCCCTGTTTTGGGCTGTTACAGATGGAGCATTGGTATATGTGACTATTAGTGGAACTGGAGCCTCAATAACATGGATAGAGGTGCCTTTTTCCAAAATTTTGGCTGATTACAGTATGGTTTGAGCAGATTTTACAACACCAATGTCAGTTAGTAGTTGTGCTTTGGGACCAAGCGTTTGTTCGGAGGATGTTGGTGGATCAAGTGTTTTGTCATTTTTGGATGTTTTTCGTTTCTTGCGAACTATGGGTAGTACCGCTACACTTTAGTCCAGTATGGATTTGTAACATCCCGCATCTCTGAAGCACGACCCGATGACGTTTACGAGTAAGTCCTTCTACTCGAATGTTTAATTTAAGAATTATGTGACTCATATGATTAAATGTGAATTCAATTCGCTATGCTAATTATTCGAATTAATTAAGAGTAATTGTTAATGTAAGTTATTTCGTACGTAAACCTCAACTGTTTAATTTAATTTAAGTCTATTTCACGAATAACTTCTAAAATCGATTTTAATACCTTACGTTATTTAACTTGTTTAATTTAAAGTTATTTGAATTCGTTGTAAACTAATTTCTAATTAACTGTTTTAAGACGTCGTTAATTTGTACGAAATGTTTTCTAAATTAAATTGGATTAAGAACTTATTGGTAAATTCTTTCTCGTTTTAATTCGTAAAATTATTTCGAAATTTGTAAGTTTATTTTATTGTACTCGATTTTTATTTTACGATTTTTAAACACGTCGGATTTGGGTTAAGTATACGAGATCGTACGAGAACCGGTCAGACTCTTTTTTCCTCTCTCTGTCTCTCTCCTTTTCCCGCGGGTACTATACGTGGTTTTGGTTACGAGCCCCTAACTCGGTCGTTTCTCGATGGAATTCAATGAATGAATAGTCCATTTCGAAGATCTCGGTGAGACCTACGCAAGAGTACCATTTTCATGGCCTAAAGATAACCGACGGCAACGATATCGCCGAATTTCAGTCGCGCCTAGAGGGGGTGGTGGAGCGGCCTCTTCGCCGGCCTTTCGCGGCGGTTTCCGGAGGCCTTCCGGCGACACGTGCCCCAAACCCAGAAAGAGGACCTCCCGGCGTTTCGTCTGACATCGGCGGCGCGGCCATCAGGGCCGCGATGGTGCCGCACGCGCCGCCTGAAGCTCACGGCGGTGGTGCGCTTCACTGTAGCGACGTTTTTCGATGGGGCTTGATGGTTTCCAACGTTTCCCGACCCCCTGAGTTCATTTTCGGCATCAATTTCACCAGATCTTGGTCGTAGGTGGCGGTTTCGGCATGGCAGCGGTGGCGCTCTTGTGGCGGAGATTTGGAGCTTTTACTGCAAGCTTTTAGTGTCGGGCCCTTTTGAGAAGTTACTCAACTCGACGAGGCCAAGCTATTCATGTAGGACCCGGTACACAAATCGTCTGTTGGCGGCGGATCGCGGTGGTACAGCGGTGGAGGTCCGCTCCGGGGATATTTTTCGACGGTCACTATGGGGGTTTCGAAGAGCTCGTCACGGGTAAGAGAATGCCTTTTACGGATTCAATTTTCGTTCACCCATTTTAAAGTAATTTGAGTTTGAAGATTTTGAGGTTTCGTATTGTTAGATCTGAAATTGGAGGAGATTGGCTTGGATTTTTCAGAAATTGATCATGGAATTGGATTGAGCACGAGGAGTTCTTACACGGGTGAATTTTCGGGATTTTTCTGGCATGCCCCGGCGGCGGGCTACGAACAGCTTATCCGTCACGTTGTGGTGAGTCCTATGCTTCTTTCTATTCGTCAATCGAACACTCGATTTATTTGTTATGAATTTATTTGTGTAATTGTGATTATTTGATTTAATTGTTCTAAATGCTAATTAATTGCGATATACTTAAAATTGTCGATCATTATGTAATCCAATGTGTATGAAATCATGTCTGAAATTAAATGTGATTTGTATGGAGACTTTCATTTGATAAATCAAAGATTCTTCTGCATCTTTCAATAAATCAAAGAACTTTTGGGTATCGGGATTAGGTGGTTCTTTTGTTGAATTTTCACCCCTGTCAAACCCCCAATCAAAGTTTGGACGCTCCGTGTCCATAACTATGGTGCTCATTCTAATGCTTCCATTATCTATAAGCCCCGAAGATTCTCTAGTAGATTCTTGTAACCAAGGTTCTCCATGTACATCCCATCTAGTGTAACCGTGCTCAAATCCATGTTTCATAAGGTGATAGTGAACATTATCATGACTATCAAATCTCATGTTGCGACATTTTAAGCAGGGACATTTTATATTACCACGATCAACAATTTTAGGATGAGAGTATGCAAATTCTAGAAAGTTTATTACCCCTTGGTTAAACTCGTCAGTTATGTATACTTTACCATCGAATCGTTGCCACATCCAACTTCGACTACTAGACATATTACTGCATAGATTATTAAAGACAAAATTGGTAACACTTATGTGCAATCAACTAACAAAACCAAATAATGCATAGCCCGCTCAAACAAGAAATGCTTGAAAATATAAAACATACCTTATTAGAATTCCACTAATATCTTCAAGAAGTGATTCTTTAGATTGTTCTATTGTTCTCGGATACGCTATATCACGTACATACAACCACCAAGATGGTCAACCTATGCAAAAAGATAATTACAAATAGTAACAACTAAAATATATATCGAATATACAACTAAAATAGTGATAGCTAAATAATATATCTACATATATCTAAATATGTATATTCCATCGAAATTACAGTAGCCAAATATGTATAGCTAATATATATCTAAATATGTGCACAACTAATAAATATCTAATATATCTAAAAATGTGTATAGCTATAACATTGAAACAAACAGCTATAATGATTATGTTCTTATATTATAAATATTGATTTAGCTATAACATTATTTAGCTTATGTAATATTATAAAGCATTATATCTTTAAAAATCAAATATATCCATCAAATATTATTTATAGTTTTTGTTTCTATATATACCTATATATGAAATGTTGGAAGAAACAATGTTGAAACAAGATTAAACAATATAACACAATCCAACCTTTGTTTCAGGCAGAAATATCGACTAATTTTTAATTGATTCAAAATTACTTTTCAAGAGAGATATCTAAATTAAGGTGATTTTCATTGAATTTATCTAAATTTCATGGTATGTATCATAATCATTCGAATTATAAGATTCTTTTCCCTTTCTAATTGGATTAAAACGTTGGGCATACATAATTATCCCTAAGATTTTACAATTAGAATTTCTTTTAACAATAAATGATATAATCGATGCTGGGCTGGGACCAATCATCACACTTAGTAACATCAATCATCACACTTAGTGAAGTCAACAAAGAATCCCACGATCCAAACAAGAACCACCATTTGTCCTTTGAAAGCACTCTAATAATTAGAACTATTTGATTGGATCATGAATTTCTCCAAATCTAACATGCTTATCTTAATTACAAGCCCCAGTCAAAACCCAGACTAAAACATTTCTAGCTCGTGATATTGAAACATTACAGAGATTTGTGCTACAAAATACCATCGCTTAGTGGAAAAATCGGGAGTCTCAAAAGAATCTTGATGATGTTAGAATTTTCCATAAATAAGGGAATTTACAGGGAGTTTATGTTCGTGAAGTGTACAAGCTCAGGGGAGACAGTATAATTATCAGAGGGGGGAAGGGAGGGGGTCTAGATGTAATTAAACAAGATCAGTATTCTTTGAGGGTTGGATTAGTACCAATATGTACATCAGTAGTGGTAGCAACAGTAGCATCAACAATGACTGTTACTTTATGATAATCCAATGCAACAGCATCAAACGTCGTTTGCCGGATACAGTTTGGAGTTTGAACACCTAAGTAAGAAAGAACCAAAAAAAATAAATAAAAACCAATAAGCACTCTCATACTACTCCAAATACAAGTAAGATTCATCGAAAGATTTAAACTTTTAGGCCAAAAAATTGCATCCCAACAAATATTAAAATTAGTTTTTTCATTCTTGACATTGAAAATAGAAGCCAGATACATTCACTAGCTAAATTAAGCAAGAAAATGAATACCATTGGCGAAAAATACACTTTTCAAAACTACAAGCGTGTTATCTATCATATATCACCAATTCACTATGGATGGAGCCAATAAAATCAATACTAAAATTTAACAAAGTATATATTGTACTCTTTCGTTGTATATATTAACTCTTCCTTTGTACATGAAAACTAAATCATAGGAATAACCAAGTATTACAGTTTTTGTTTGTTAGTAAGTACTAAGTGTTATACTTTCTGTTTCTTAGTTAATCATAGGAATGTTGGGACATTGACACATTCCAACATCTTTTAGGCGGAAATGGAACTCAACACAATAAGGTAAATAAACCGCATGTAAATTTCGTGGCTTCTAGTCTATATCTGTTGTAATTTTTATCTTTTTTGGACCAAAGAGTTTTGATTGTATACGTCCTTAAATTTGAAATATACAACTGATGTTGCAAATATCAGAAATTTTATAAAATTCTAAATACATAGTTGATTCTACAAATATATATCAGTACAAGGGCTAATTATGTACTTTGAATAATCAAGGGATTTCAATACATAATATGTTAGAAACTTAGAACTATCTAGGGCTTTTAATACATAATTGTAATAATTTGTAACTATCTCTCCCTGAAATTGCAAACATTTGAACGAAAAAAAATCTTTAAAAATAACTTTTTCCATTAAAGTTAAAATTAAAAAAGGGTGGATGCAGCCTTGAAGCAGGCAGAGATAATTTCCATGGAAACTTGATATCTCCTCCATTTATAAATAATGTACGTACTATTGTTCATCATTCATTCTTTATACATGCATACAGTGTATATATATGTATACATTTATACACATGTGTTAATATTTCTTGACAAAGTGATATTATAAAGCACTATTAGGATTTCAATCACAACACATATGCCTACTTGACTATTAATTTCCTCCAAATAATGAATCTTTGGCTTTGCAATAACATTCTGGTGCATAAAAGTCAGCCGGAAAGCTATTTATTTCATCAATATTCCAACTTCCTCAACTCCTTCAAATAGCAAACTTTAAAAGAACTTAAACTTCATACTTCGAATTTATAAAAATTTTCACCTCAGACTTCACGAGCTCAATTCTGAAAATATATAATTAAGTTGTAAATAGAACAGAGTAGCTCCAAGAAACCAAAATTCTCACGGACTGACTATTAATTTCCTCCACATTACTCTTTAACATATGCCAAGAATAACAGAGAATCTCCGACAATACTGATTGAATTAAGCAAATTTCAACATAAATATATACACCAAGAATGAAATGTCGATCCAACCCACATTATATTAAACAAAGAAATGCAAATGCACAAGCCAACATATTAACTCACCGATTAGAATCAACACTAACAGATGTTCGCCAGCTAAAAAGAAGCCCTGGATTTTGGTGGCGGCTATGTCGGCGGTGGCTTAAGGCGACGGGAGTGGCGACAGGAGCAGGCAGAACGGCAACATGGGTGGCGGGTGAGAGAATTTACCCTAAGTAATTTTGGGGGTTCAAAGAACAAAAGCGGGATAAGCAATTTTGGGGGTGAGAGAATGAAATCAGGATTGGCGGGACAGCAATCGGGATCGTTCAACTGTTATTGAGTTGTTAATGTTTAATTAAGTTTGCATTAATTATTATATAAAATAAATTCAGACGAGCTTTAATTGAACCTAACTCAAATATAATGGTCTAAATTTAAATAGCTTATTATTAATTAATCCAATAAGTTTTAGTCGAGTTTCAAATTAAATTTAATAAAATTTTGAAAATTGATCTAGTTCAAGATGATTCTAACATTCTTCTAAATTATGAACTTCGAATCTTTTCTAGGTGGATCACTTTGATTTAATGAATAATTGAAAACATACTTTTTTAAATTAACCAAACAAAGTTAAGTCAAGTTTCAAGTGAAATTTAATAGATTTTTGAAACTAGATCTAATTCACGAATCAATTCTAACATTCTTATAAGTTATGAATTTCAAATCAATTCTTAGTGGATCATTTGGATACAAAGAATAATTCAAAATATCTTTTATAAGCTAATCTAACCAAATTAATGTTAGGAATAGTGCCCTTAAAGCAGCTTTTGGCTTTACTATTTCCTTGTAATATCACAAACAGTCTTTGAATAACAAACGAGATGATTTTATTCATAGGCATTCACTTCTTTATGTTCTTATTTATGTCTGTTTGGGTTGACTGTGTTTTTGTATGTATTGAACTCCTCTAATCTGATGAGGCCGTTAAGACTTTTGTTATTATGGGAACGACACATGAAACAAGTTCTTAACTTCATAGGCGAGGATTAGAAACTTCTCCAAGTCGAGAGTCCGCCAGACAGTGGGAGTGTCGACCTTGACTCTGTTGAGACTTGCTTATGTGATTATGTCCTTTTGAAGGATCACTCAGTTTCATGGTGTGATAAGTGCATACGATGATGCGTTCATAATACATGAGGGTAATTGTTACTAGAACTTCATCACTGAGATGTTCCGCGTGAGAACATTCCTAAATGGGAAAGGAAGTCTCCTAGAAACTTCCAGATTAGGAAATATCTCACAGGTCAATAACGTGATTCATTAATCCTTAGACTTGAGATTCTATAATCTCTCATATGAGCTAACTCTGTAATCTTTGATATAGGCTCAAAAGGGTATCGCCATATAGACACCTGAACCACGACCTATGTTGGGATTACACAAGTGGCACATGTAGAATTGGTAGAATCAACAAAGGACCTACACTTGTTGCAAGAACAAGAATGATCTCTTACTGATTGAGTTGTTCGTAGTCCATTAAACTTAAACCCTTGGCCAAGGTGGATAAAAGATCAAGATATCAAGAAAATGGGGTTTTCTTAGATTGAGGTCTAAATGGATATGAAACGAACTTAACTTTAAAGATCAAGAATATTTAGGCTCTGAGAATATTCCCATGCCTTAGCTCTTGATTGAGAGATGGAGTTGTGGGAGGATCGTATTTCACTGTATGTTATTGACTGAAAGGTTCTTCGATTCATTTCGTTATTCGGCTAGGGGCCACACATCCATTGCTAGATTACGATAGTGTGATCTGTGAAGTGACTAATTAATTAGTGAATTAATTAATTACTGTCACTGCTAATCGAATAATGAACCTATAGGCTCACACACAAATGCCAGGACACGAGGGTTATGGTAGGATGTTAATATGATTAATAAAGGATCAAATTGTTGATCGAAACGGAGCAAGGGCCGCGTGAGTAGCTGCCACGTGTCACGCAGTCCACGTGGCTGCCACGTGTCACGCACACGTGGCACGTACGAATCCCCGGCGTGTAATTTTATTACACACGAATTCTTTTCTAGAATTAATTAATTAAATTGTAATTAATTAATTTAAGTCTTTTAATTAATTTTAAATTAATTATTAAAATTTTATTTCTCAAGCTTAACCCAATAAATAATTAATTAAGAATTAATTAATTTATTGAATCTTGACTTTAGGCTTTAGGAAAGTTGAAAAGTCTAACTTCCTATTGTAGGAGAGAGAAAGTTATTCTTGCAAGACTGGGAGAACAAGTTGGGAACTTATTATCTCCAATTAAATTAAATAATTAATTAGTTAATTAGTGAGCAAGAAAACAAAGCCCATTAGGTTTAGGAAACCCTAAGGGTCTCGATCCACACTAGTATAAATACTAGTGGTGGTGCTTCTCTTATTCTTTAGATCAACACTCATGAAGTGTTAAGTTTTTAAGAAAAATAAAAGAAAAGTTTTCAAAGCAAAACCCTAGCCATTAACACAAGTTATATAACTAGCATTCTCACTTGCTTGATCGTGTTCTAGGACTGGTGTGGATACGCTTTAGAGGATCGCTGCTTTGGGATTTATCGAGAACCGTTCGAGGGACATTCCCCTTGAAAGGTGTTCAGTAGGCGGTACTGACATCACTACAAAGCTTCAATCTACGTAAGTTTCTAAACACCCTAAGATATGATATGAGAATTGCAAGTCCATGATCAATCTTTTGGAAAAATTTTAAATTTCCGCTCCGTTTCTGCTCTAGTTTTCCAACAAGTGGTATCAGAGCCACCTTGCAATGCTCGTATTGTATCGTTACAGCTTTACGAATTTTGATTAAAAATTCTTGAATTTGAGTATATGTTGTGTATTCATGATTTTAGTTTAAAATACGAAATTGTCGGAACAAAACTGTTTCTTGAAAATTTTGCGAAAATTGTTTCCTGATTAATCTGGTTTTAAACTGTTTTGATTCAGATTAGTTTGAACTGTTTTAATTCGAAATTGGATTACATGAATTTGGTGAAATTGTGAAACGAAAATTACGGAACGGGTAACCTGCGCGATCGCGCGCGGGGTTGCGCGGATCCAGTACGCGCATGGGGCAGCATCACACAACCCCGCACCTGCCGAGACCCGCCGCGCGCGGTCGCCTGGGAGCGCATAGGCGCGACCTTGCGTTGTTCCTCCCAGGCCGCCGGGAGCGCCTGCTCGCAAGCTGCGTGGCGTGCGCGCCGTTGGCGGGCGTCTCCCCGCACCCGCCTAGCACAGCCGCGCGGGCTGTGAGCACAGTGCTGCCCGCTCACGCGCGCCTTGTGAGCGCGCTTGCGGGAGGCGGCTGCACGCCTCGTGCATGATGTCCCGGGCCCGTTTTCGCTTCGTGTTTTTCCAGTTTCGTAAAATCCCGAATTACGAAAATTTGATTTTAAAATTATAAAATTATTTATTTGAAATAATTACAAAATTTGGGATTTTATGAATTAAAGTCAAGTTCTTATTTTTCTAAAAAATTACTAAAATCACTTTGAATGATTTATTTGACAAAATTTAATTTTTGAATTAATTGTTGTTTTGTCATAATCCGGTGAATTTGATTTTGAATTAATTCGTGAATAATGAACAATATTCAAATTACTTAAGTTAATTGTAACTTGAAGTCAAAGGAATTTTAAATTTAGATGGTAAATTTAAATTTAAGCGGAATCATGCTAGTTTAGGTGATCATGGGTTAGTCTTATGTATGTTTTAAATTCTGCACATGGATGATTTCAATTGGGGTCGGAGCCCCATAGTTGCGCTTTTTCAATTGGGGTTGGAGCCCTACTTATGTGCGTACTGTTATGTGTTTATTATGTGGCTTTCCTTATTATTGTTTTTGGGTCGGGGTATGCCCCGTGTACTTGTCTATGGCCAATATGAAGATTGAGCAATATTACTTTTTGTAAAGAGAGTAGAACATAGAAAGTGAGGTTTTTTTTATTTTCATTTTGGAGACAAGCACCCATGGAACACGAAGGATCCACAAGGAGCACTTGAAGAACGGTGGCCATAAGAAGACCCCTCAAAATGTTTAGGAGGGTTTCGATTAATGTAATAGATAGGGTTGTTTTCCATTAAATTCTGTACCCCTATGTGATATGAATTGTCTTCTGTGGCATGAATGTTAGAACTCGTGATTTTGGAGTGGCTCCCGAAATCACATATAAGATAGGATACCCATGATCATCTCATAATTAGTATCATGCTAGGACATGTTATCTGCTAATTGCTTCTATGATGCACTTTACGTGAAATTGCATTAAACAAGACAATTAAAATTTGGATAACATTATATGTTGGTGAGGTCATTCGAATATCCCTTTTAAATATTGAGCTAAATTCAAATAAATAGGCATTTTATCACGGTAATAAAATTCCTAGCATTCCATCAATAGGATTTAGGACTTAATAAGTGAACCTAGTTGCTGTCTCACGAGTCGTGGGGTAATTGGTGGATCTTATTAACTCTTAGTTTTCTGATTAATTATTTTTTATAATTAATATTTCTTAACCATTTTAGAATGGGTGATGTCTCACGAGTCGTGGGTCATTCTGGACTAAGTTTGGTTGAGATCTTATGATTGATGGGTCTAGCTCAACATTGAAGTAGATATGGATGTCTCATGAGTCGTGGGCCCATAGTCGAAAGATCAGTGATGCAAAATATTACTACGAATTCAATGAGAGATCGAATTGGTAATTAGTACCTACCTAAGAATCTTAGACCTTTGGATGTCTCACGAGTCATGGGTCCAAAACTAAGATTGTTTGGGATCCTAGTACCCACTGAGAAAATAAGTTTCTTCTAAAGTCGTTGGGATTTCTGGACTTTCTAAAAACAGTGGGAGAACATATTTCTAAAGACCTTGATAATATGTATAATCGTTATTATTCAGCATGCTCATGATTTCTCTGCTTTTCCATTTAGGTTGTAGTTCTGTGATTCTCTACAAACTGAAATGGCAACCAAAAACCCTTTGGTATCCATCCTCGAATCAAACAAGTTGATGGGGCCCAATTACTCTGATTGGCTTCGGAATGTAAAGATAGTTTTAGATTCTGAGAAGAGAAGATATGTTCTCTTCGAGGGAGAGCCTACCCCTGAGGGTGAGGCTCTGACTCGGGCCGAAAGAGACGCGATTGCGAAATGGTCTGAAGACAGTCTTCAAGCCCGTGCCTCATGTTGGCTAACATGTCTCCGGACATGCAAAGGCAACATGAGTCTATGGAATACACTTGGGAGATTTATGACCATCTTGAGCAATTGTACCACCCCAAAGAGCGTGTTCTAAGGTACAACACCTCTAAGGAGCTCTTTCATCTCAGAATGAAAGAAGGTACAAGTGTCCACGAACATGGGCTTAAGTTCCTCGCTTTGAACGAGAAGCTTACTTCCATGGAGATGCCTCTAAGCGAGGACCTCGCCGTGGACTTGTTGCTCGCATCGCTTCCACCATCATTCAATCCTTTCGTGTTGAACTTCAATATGAATCATGCTCATGCTACTGTCGCTGAGCTGATTAGTCAGCTTGTGACTGCTGAAGTCACGATAAAGAAGGATAACAAAATAATGATGGTCACATCCTCTTCTAAGCCTTCTAAAAGCAAAGGGAAGAAAGTTCCCAAGAAGAAGGAATCTCTTAAACCCGATGGAGGGGTTAAAAAGAGAAAGGCCAAGAAGAAAAGGGATCAGATAGAGGACGTTTGCCACCACTGTGGCAAGAAAGGGCATTGGAAGAGGAACTGCGAAGAGTACAAGGATACTCTAAAGAAATGTGTGTTTATTATTGAAGTAAATCTATCTATTGATTCTAATTCTTGGGTACTTGATACCGGCTGTGGAGCTCATATCTGTAATGATGTACAGATGCTAAATGAGGTTCGGTAGCTCGAAGAAGGAGAATGCGTCTTGAAGATTGGGAATGGATCAAGCGTTCAAGCTCAAGCCATTTGGACGTGTAGATTAGATTTAGGTGTCTTTACTTTAGTTTTGAATAAAGTCCTTTATATACCTTCTATTATTCGTAATATAATTTCCATTCCAATATTAGATTGCGAAGGATATGAGACTTTCTCCAGAAATGGAAAATTTTATCTTGAGAAGAATAAAGCTTCCGTTTTACTTGGTACATTATCTAATGGACTTTATACAGCTAAAGACACCAATATTTTGAATATACAACAATCAAACAAATGCAATAGAGATGACAAGATCTCGGCTTCTTTATGGCATGCACGTTTAGGCCATATTTCTAAAGATAGGACTGCTAAGTTAACTAATTTAGGATCATTCTATGATAATGAACTTGAAGAGTTGACTCATTGTGAATCATATCTTAAAGGAAAAATGGCCAAGACTCCCTTTAATGGTAAAGTGGAACGTACCACTAAAATGTTAGACTTAATCCATACTGATGTTTGTGGACCACTTAGTGTAAGTGCTAGAAACAACCATCAGTATTGCATAACCTTCATAGAGGACTTTAGTCGTTTTGGTTATGTGTACTTAATGAAGTATAAATCCGAAGCCTTTGAGAAATTCTTGGAATTTCAGAAGGAGGTTGAGAACCAAACCGGTCACAAGATTAAGACACTTCAATCTGATCGAGGTGGCGAGTATCTAAGTGATGAATTCCTTAATCATCTCAAAGATAATGGAATTATCTCTCAGTGGACTCCTTCGGGAACTCCTCAATTGAAAGGAGTTTCCGAAAGAAGGAACAAAACCCTACTTGATATAGTTTGTTCCATGATGAGTTTCACTTAATTGCCACCATCATTCTGGGGGTATGCCCTAGAATCAGTAGTTAAGATTCTGAATCTTGTTCCCTCCAAATCTGTACCCAAAACCCCATATGAGATGTGGTTTGGTAAAATCCCTAACTATTCTTACTTAAGAATTTGGGGTTGTCCTGCTTACGTGAAGAGGACAGTGGGAGATAATCTTGAAGCTAGATCAAGCTTATGTAACTTCGTAGGATATCCTAAAGAGTCAATAGGATATCATTTCTACGATCCTCTTGAACAAAAGGTCTTTGTGTCAAGAAACGCCACTTTTCTTGAGGACTCATTCCTTAAAGAAAAGAAAGGCAAGATCGCAGAACTCGAAGAGAGTGATACACGCGATAATCCTCCTCAAATAAGACGTTCTGAACGCATTCCTAGACAACCAGAGAGATGGTATGGGTTTCTCCACCAAACATCTCAAATGGATAATGATCCATTAACTTATGAGGAGGTACTGTTAGATTCGGACTCTGAATAGTGGAAAGAAGCAATGAAATCCGAAATGGATTCCATGTACTCTAACCAAGTTTGGACCTTGGTTGATCCACCTGATGGGATCAGGCCCATAGGGTGTAAATGGATATATAAGCGCAAGCTTGGAGTAGATGGAAGCGTGGAAGCCTTTAAAGTAAGATTAGTTGCTAAGGGGTTTACTCAAAGACCAGGTGTAGACTTTGATGAAACCTTCTCCCCGGTTGCAATGCAAAAATCCATTAGGATCCTACTTGCCATTGATGCATATTATGACTATGATATATGGCAAATGGATGTGAAAACTGCCTTTCTCAATGGAGACATTGACAAAGACATTTACATGGAGCAACCCATGGGCTCCACATTCTGTGTGAGCGAGCAAAAGGTTTGCAAGCTTCAACGTTCAATCTACAGATTAAAACAAGCTTCTAGGAATTGGAACATTCGATTTGATGAAGCAGTCAAATCGTTTGGCTTTATTCAAAATCCGAATGAGTCCTGTATGTACAAGAAAGAATTGGAAACCTCGGTTCAATTTCTGGTACTTTATGTAGATGACATCCTCCTCATTAGGAATGCGAAGGATAACATGAAAGTAACAAAGTCTTGGTTATCGAACCAATTTGAGAAGAAGGATCTTGGTGATGCATCCTACATTCTTGGTATAAAGATCTATCGGGATAGATCTAAGAGATTGTTAGGATTATCACAGTCGGTTTACATAGACAAAGTACTAAAGAGATTTAGTATGGAAGAATCCAAACGTGGAAAACTTCCAATGGGCCTGGGAATAGTAATTTCGAAGAAGCTGTGTCCCAAAACTGAACTTGAAAAGTCCAGGATGTCCAAAATTCCTTATGCATCAGCTATAGGAAGCATAATGTATGCAATGCTATGTACTCGACCGGATGTGGCTTATGCACTTAGTGTGACTAGCCGATTCCAATCTGACCCTGGTGAAGGTCACTGGACTGCTGTAAAGAACATCCTTAAGTACTTACGAAGAACTAAGGATTGACGAATCAATTCTAACATTCTTATAAGTTATGAACTTCAAATAAATTCTTAGTGGATCATTTGGATTCAACGAATAATTCAAAATATCTTTTATAAGCTAATCTAACAAAATTAATGTTAGGAATAGTGCCCTTAAAGCACCTTTTGGCTTTACCATTTCCTTCTAATATCACAAACAGTCTTTGAATAATAAACGAGATGATTTTGTTCATAGGCATTCACTTCTTTATGTGCTTATTTATGTCTGTTTGGGTTGACTGTGTTTTTGCATGTATTGAACTCCTCTAATCCAATGAGGCCATTAAGAACTTTGTTGTTATGGGAACGACACATGAAACAAGTTCTTAACTTCATAGCCGAGGATTAGAAACCTCCAAGTCGAGAGTCCGACAGACAGTGGGAGTGTCGACCTTGACTCTGTTGAGACTTGCTTATGTGATTATGTCCTTTTGAAGGATCACTCGGTTTCATGGAGTGATATGTGCATACGATGATGCGTTCATAATAATGTAGCACCCGAGCGTAAGGTACCACATCCCCCGCACCGGGACCCGACCCGTATATGAAATGAAAGTCCATACACGTGCCAAATCCACGGCGAACGAGGACACAACACACATGCTATGCTAGGCGGGACTAACCCTTGAACCATTCAACTCCAGACAATATAAAATCAGAGTTAAAGTAAACGCGGAAGCAAGAACGACATATAATATATATACCATGAGCCACCAAGCTCCAAAAATAGATATACAAAAGTATTCAAGTAATCAAGTAATCAAGGCCACACGACCCACAGAATTATAACGCTCCACATCAAGATCATATACAAAATGGCAATAAGAGTATGAGACTGAAATGAAGTGCTAAACAACAATGCAAAAACCTAGACGCCTTGTATTCCCGCCTAACACTCCTATGCCTGCACAAAACAACTGAAAACAAACCGGGTTCAGTCTAAAAGAGACTGGTGGGTATAAAAACGGAGCATAAGATATAACATCGCATAAATTAAACACATACATGCAAGCCCTAATCCCGTGTGAAGTTTGATAAGAATTTACCAAGTGGTTAAAACAACAGAAAGGCATCAACGGGATTACGACGTTCATTTTCATTCATAATTGTTCATAAGGGTTTATGGCCCGGGTTTTGCAACCCTAAACTCTGATACCACTTAAGATGTAGCACCCCAAGCGGTGGGGCACCACACCCCCGCACTATGACCCGACACGTATACGAAATGGAAAGTCCGCACACGCACCAAGTCACAACGAACGGGTGACAAACAAAAACCAATCTAAGCTAGCCGGTACCTAAACCCTGTACAAGTGCAAATATGCAAGACCTGAATACGGAAGCGATACAAAATATGAATTCTCAAAAACCTTAGTCAGCAATCATAATTCATATATTTCAAAAAGTAACTTAACATCAATTAAACGGGTTCAACTGCCCTAGAAACCTGTCCCGATCAAACATATAATCAAAACGGGTTCATCTAAACCGAGCACCTGTCCTAACCTGTCCCGAAAATCATACATCCAAATCATGAGTACCAACCTGCATAACATATACATATCATATACATAGTTTCCTTCACAAATCAAAACAGGGTATATAACAAATCAAACAGACTGACACAGACTCAACAGACCTGACTCAAAGCCGCCTAGCTCAAACCTGCAAGAACTGAAAAGTGGAAAAGAAGGGGGAGGGTCAGTCTCTAGAAGACTGAGTGAGCAGGAGCGATAAATATATATAAAAACATGCGCATGCAAGTCATAAATCCCGAGCAAGGTTTTATTTAAAGTTAGTTCCCAAAAGGGCAAGAGAATAACTCAGCAATGCTCGGCCTTTACGACTAATCGTATTAAATTCATTAAGTTCATAATTCATACATAAACATAAAGGCTCGGCGAGTGAGCGTACATCATCTCCAACCAAACTCCGACCCTGTACGACAAATATCATTGATACATTAAATAGGTGGTCATGCAATATATCATAATACACACAAATCATATATCATATCCTAAACATATTCGTTTGGGCAATCCGTGTCCCGGCCTTCCCGCACGGTGCCTATTAATCATAAACATAATCATAATCATAATCATAAAATAAGTTCCAACCTTCTTCCTCCGGGTGGTGGAAGGGTTAGCAAGACCCGTCCACCTCATACATAATGGCTAGGCATCAAATATGCATCAGAAATACTTCCAAAACAACATTCAAACCAGCTCCAAGAAGAATCAAACGTGAGGTGAAGGCAAGGGTGTTCATTTCAAGCTATAACCTCAAGGGTTCATTAATGGTAGCTCATGAATGCTTCAACTACCAGCTAATACAACACCATAAATGTAGAGAGGAGATCAAAACAATCATTCTCATGCTTGGAATCAATCAAAAAGCTCATGAATTGGAAGAGATCAATCAATTGCCCAAAACCTAAATATTCTTTCAATCTGTCAAAAACTCATGAAACCTAGCTCAAATTTAGGGATGAATGAATGAAAATGACTCATATTGAATGTACATAACATATCCAAGCTTACCTTGTGGATTAATGGAGGTTTGGAAGAGATTTGAGCTTGAATCTCCAAGGATTGGCTTGAGCTACGGGATTTCTGGAAAACAGAGGATGTTTGGCCAATTTGCTCTAAGTGAGAAAGGTTATCTCGGTTTAGGGGGTTAAAGGCTGAATAAAGGGTTGAGTTAGGGTTCCAAAAACTGAAACCATGGTTAATTTGGTCAACAAATGAATAAGTTATGATTTATTTGGTAAAAGGTGGCAGATTGAGTTCCCGTTGCATGTTTCGGTTAAATTTCGGAGGTTCGAATGATTCTGGAAAAATATGTGGCTAAGTATACTAAACTCGAATTTTCGTTGCGAGTTCAGCGAAGTTGATGAAACTCGAATCCGAGTTTCCTAGCTCAAGATATTAAATTCGGAACCAAGGGTACGCTAAGTGCTCGTTGGGCCCCGTTTTGGTTCTTCGATTCAAATTAAATTCGTTAGCATAACAAATGAATCCGAAAACTTAAACCGAGCAAATAGGCATGTTCATAACACATATATTTACGACATATTACAATTGCACGACGTTTCGATATCATTTCATATAAGAACAATGCACAAAATGAACAACATGCCTAATTTCATGCAATGTCATGCATAAACTATAAAGGCCATGCATAAAATTTAAATAAAAAGAATTAATTCTAATATTAAATAAATTAAATTAATATTAACGTAATTAATTAATTAAAACATGATTAATTTACATAATACGTAATTAGCATAATCATTAAATTAATAATAAACTAAATAAACATATATATGTATTTATATATAAACTAATATTACGGAATATATTAAAATAATAATAAAAGAATTATACATATATATACTTAAAATACGAATATTATTTTAAAATAATATTAAATTAAATAAATTAAAATAAAATAAAATAATACCAATTTATAATAAAATTAAATATAAAACACGTAAAAACAATTAATTCGCGCAATTTGGTAAACACATACGTCGTACCTTTACGTCTGAAAAGTCGGGGTGTTACAATACATGAGGGTGATTGTTACTAGAACTTCATCACTAAGATGTCCCGCGTGAGAACATTCCTAAATGGGAAATGAAGTCTCCTAGAAACTTCCAGATTAGGAAATATCTCACAGTTCAATAACGTGATTCATTAATCCTTAGACTTGAGATTCTGTAATGCCTCATATGAGCTAACTCTGTAATCTTTGATATAGGCTCAAAAGGGTGTCGCCATATAGACACCTGAACCACGGCCTATGTTGGGATTACACAAGTGGCATATGTAGAATTGGTAGAATCGACAAAGGACCTACACTTGTTGCAAGAACAAGAATGATCTCTTACTGATTGAGTTGTTCGTAGTCCATTATACTTAAACCCTTGGCCAAGGTGGATAAAAGATCAAGATATCAAGAAATTGGGGTTTTCTTGGATTGAGGTCTAAATGGATATGAAACGAACTTAACTTTAAAGATCAAGAATATTTAGGCTATGAGAATATTCCCATGCCTTAGTTCTTGATTGAGAGATGGAGTTGTAGGAGGAACGTATTTCACTGTATGTTATTGACTGAAAGGTTCTTCGATTCATTTCGTTATTCGGCTAGGGGTCACACATCCATTGCTAGATTACGATAGTGTGATCTGTGAAGTGACTAATTAATTAGTGAATTAATTAATTATTGTCACTGCTAATCGAATAATGAACCTATAGGGTCACACACAAATGCTAGGACACGAGGGTTATGGTAGGATGTTAATATGATTAACAAAGGATCAAATGGTTGATCGAAACGGAGCAAGGGCCGCGTGAGTAGCTGCCACGTGTCACGCAGTCCACGTGGCTGCCACGTGTTACGCACACGTGGCACGTACGAATCCCCGGTGTGTAATTTTATTACACGTGAATTCTTTTCTAGAATTAATTAATTAAATTGTAATTAATTAATTTAAGTTTTTTAATTAATTTTAAATTAATTATTAAGATTTTATTTCTCAAGCTTAACCCAATAAATAATTAATTAAGAATTAATTAATATATTGAATCTTGACTTTTAGCTTTAGGAAAGTTGAATAGTCTAACTTCCTATTGTAGGAGAGAGAAAGTTATTCTTGCAAGACTGGGAGAACAAGTTGGGAACTTATTATCTCCAATTAAATTAAATAATTAATTAGTTAATTAGTGAGCAAGAAAAGAAAGCCCATTAGGTTTAGGAAACCCTAAGGGTCTCGATCCACACTAGTATAAATACTAGTGGTGGTGCTTCTCTTATTCTTTAGACCAACACTCACGAAGTGTTAAGTTTTTAAGAAAAATAAAAGAAAAGTTTTCAAAGCAAAACCCTAGCCATTAACACAAGTTATAGAACTAGCATTCTCACTTGCTTGATCGTGTTCTAGGACTGGTGTGGATACGCTTTAGAGGATCGCTGTTTTGGGATCTATCGAGAACCGTTCGAGGGACATTCCGCTTGAAGGGTGTTCAGTAGGCAGTACTGACATCACTAGAAACCTTCAATCTACGTAAGTTTCTAAACACTCTAAGATACGATACGAGAATTGCAAGTCCATGATCAATCTTTTGGAAAAATTTTAAATTTCCGCTGTGTTTCTGCTCTAGGTTTCCAACAATTAAGTCGAGTTTTAAATTTAATTTAATAAAGTTGAAACTTGATCTGATTCACGAATTGATTCTAATAATATTCTTCTAAATTATGAACTTCGAATCAATTCTCAAGTGGATCATTTTGATTCAATTAATATTTTGAAACCTATTTAAATAGTTAATGATCAAATTTAACTTTGTTCAAAGAATGAAAAGTCAATGTTTAGTATAAATTTGATTAAATAGTTAATGATCAAATTTATAATTTGTTCAAAGAACGGAAATAATTACATTAAATAGTTTGATGTATACGTTATTTGTATTTTAGGTATTTTCAAAAAAAAAAAATCTCTAACATTAAAAGATAAAAGCAATAATAAATTCAAAATTGATTAAAAATTCCTGAAAATGTTATTAGTGACCGATTTTTGTGTTCTTTTGTTCAAAAATAATTAAAAATTCCTAAAAATGTGATTATTGACCGATCAGTGACCGACATCAGTAACCGATTAGTGACCGAAGAACATCAAAATTAAACAATCTGTGACCGATTAGTGACCGATATTCATCGGTCACAGTATCAGTGACCGATCAGTGACCGATTAGGGTTTAGGTCACAAAATCAGTGACCAATTACTCACCGATAAATATCGGTCCCAAAATCAGTGACCGCATTATACCATATTCAAATAATCAGTGACCGATCAGTGATCGATAGTGATTGGTCACAGAATCAGTGACCGATCAAATTTTGGGTCATAAAATCAGTGACTGATCTATGACCGGTAATAATTGATCACAGAATCAGTGACCGATCAATGACCGATTAGTGACTGATTTGTTACTGAAATTTACGCAGTCACTAATCTATAACACCCCGGATTTTCAGTCGTATAGTATGACGTATGTGTTTACCACGTTGCGCAAATTAATTGATTATAAGTGTTTTATATATTTAATTTTATTATTAAATTATTAAATATGTGATTAATCGAAATATTTGAATATGAACTTATTCGAAATTCTTAAATGTTATTAATGGACTGATATATTCGCATGTCGTTTCTGTTCGATTAGAATTCGAAATCTTGTGAAATTTTAGTATGTTGTAGATTTATGTCTTGTGAACATGTCTATGTGCTTGTTTCATTTTTTCGATCTTGTTTGATGTGATAACGAATTTTATTTTGGGAATGAGACCAAGTCGGGGACTAAAGAACATTCATCGCACCTCGGGTTCCGAGCAGCATATCTTGAGCTCGGGGATTCGGATTCAAATTCCGAAAGAGGAATTGGACTCGTAATGAAGAAAATAAATCAAGGAACTTAGATTCATATTTTTCTAAGCCCGTTTAAACCCCCGAATTTTGCCCGAACCAATCCTCACTCGTGAAACGTACCACCGTTGACTGTTTTAGGCATAACTTCCTCAAACTTTGACGAAATTAACCCAAGTTTGAACCCACTGAACCATGATTAAGCCCTATATCACCCCCTAACCCTTTCACTTCGTCTAAACCAAGTGAGAGAAGAAAAAAGGGCTGCAAACCGGGATGCAAGAAGGAAGAGAGAAGGGAGAGAAGCACTATTCATGTTCTTGTGATTTTAAGCTCAATACTCCATCGTTTCTTCTCAAATTCGAAAGGTAAGTTCATGAACTTGTTTTCCATCTTCTCCTCTTTCTTTTAAGTGCCTATTTGCTAAATTTCATGAGGTATTGAGCATGCTATGATGGAGATGATGAATAGTTAGGTTAGAATCTCATTTCTTGAATTCATGGTTTTACATTCAATTTCTTGAGGATTAATGCATGAAACATGACCACTCTAGCTTTCTTAAGACATTCATGAACTTGAATTTGATTTATATGAAGGGTATGTGTTTCCACCATGAATGAAATGTGAGTTTTGAAGCTTTTGGGAATGAAATTGCTGCCATGCCGCTGCTGTGTCTTTTGTTACTGTTACGTGCGTGTGTGTTGTCTTTGGGGCATGTTTTACTGCGTTTTTCCTTGCCTTTAGGGGTTGTATTTTTGCTACTTTGATTCCTGAAGAAGTCCCCTACTGTTGTTGCAAATATGATGAGAAAACAGGGGCGTTGCGCCTGCAGATTCGTGACTGCTGCGTGCAGTCATGACCGTGACCGGGAGAAGGTGTGTTTGGGTCGTACCCGTGAACTAATTTTTGGCCAGTCTCGACCTTTGAAGCCTTGTGTTGCGGGTGGAGGTGTTGGTAGCGGCCGCGACCCTTTTTGAGCTGAGTTATAGACACGGCCGCGACCTATTTTTGGTGATGCTTCGAGCTGTCCTGGCTGCTGCTGCGTGATTTATTTCCTAATTCTTGTTTGTTGGGTGCAGTATGTATTTATGTATTTTATAGTTAATTCATGCATGAGTTGTGAGTGTATATATAGATATATATGTATGTGGCATACGTGTGTGTGTGCATGTATTTATATTCGTGTAGTGTATTATGTGTGCATGGGTATATATATAATTATACATATGTAATATTATATGTACGTACATACATACATATATAGTTATATTGTATATTATGTAATCTGTGAATGTGATCTATATATATTATATATATATATATAGATAGATAATTATTGCATGCATGCATGTAGTGTATATGGATATTAAGTGTTTTATTAAATGTATAGAAGTACTTGAACGTTTATTTCTAATTTATAAATATGATATACATTATATATTGTTTGGTCTACTTGGGATTAATTTGATACCTATGTAATTGATTTGAATGCTTTTATTTGTTTATTCTCTAATTGTAAACTTGTTATCTTTGAGCTATACTTGTTATATGAAATTCATGACTCGAATTGCTTTGGATTTTGAAACGATTGAGCTTGAAACCTTCATGTTATGAATGTACTTGATTGAATTACTTGGTTATGTGGCTTCATGACATCATATTATTTCTTATGCACCTCATATTAGGATCATTGCGTTGCCGTGCATCATATATGGTTCATTTGGGGTCTTGAGTCTCACGAGCACATTACATTGTCTTTCGTACAGTTTTCTCCAGGACGGAGATGTCAAGTTCATAGGATACCTCATGTCTTCTTTTCTTCTTAGTATTGTTCGGTAAGGTGTAAAAGGTGGGTTTCTCTTCTATTAATTAAATAACGGCCCGATATACCTCAACGTGTAAGTTTTAAGCTAAAAAATATATATATTTATATCGAGTCATTTTAAAGGAGTCATTGATTTAACGTTAAGCCATTTTCTTATCTATTGAATCCCTAACCAAATGTTTTGGCGAGATCAGTGATACATTGAATGCACGGGCCCAGGAACTTAGTGTAAGTGGCTATCCGGGGAGGCAAGGACCGACGGTGATCCCTTATACTAGTTCTAAACACAATTACGGTGATACCGGCCCTCGCTAGGAGATTAGCGAGGAATGGGAGCTGAGTGCCTTTAGGGGAATTCATGTAACCCCCTTTGGTCATTGATTGAGGTGGCTGGGTCTTGCTAACCCCGTCCACCACCCGGAGGAAAAAGGTGTAAGTGTTAATGATTATGAATGAACGATTATGATTATGATTATGAATGAAAGATTATGAATGAATGAATGATTGTTGTGTGACCACTAATGAATGAATGAATGAATGATGCACACACGAGGTGAAGGTTGGAGAGTTTGCCCTCTCGCCAGGCTCACGTAATGACCGCATGATTGTAATGAAGGAATGAGATTGGTGGTTGTAATTCCCGGTGTTGTTTTCTTTGTTTTCACCCACTTGGGAAATGTTTTAAAAACCTCGTACGGGATTATGACTCTCATGTGTGTGTGCGATTTAATTCTTGTAATATTATGATATTAAACCCAGTTTTATACCCACCAGTCTCCTATAGACTGAACCCGGTTTTGTTTTCAGTTTTCCTTTGCAGGTTTGGAGCGCTAGGCGGGAGTTCAAGTCTGTCGAGTCTTGTGGTCTAGTCCGAGTCACACCATCACATATTGTAGCACCCCTATACGTGGAGGTACCACACCCCCGCACTATAGGCCGATCCACATACGAAATGGACCATCCGTACATGAACTAGCCTATAGCGAACGGGTGACAAAGAAAAGAAAAGACGAGCTAGGCGGGACTAAACCCCAAAGCATTACAAAACCAATGCACAACAATTAAAAACAGAAGCATTATTCCGTATATATATATATAGGTACCATATTTATCAGCTAGACACGTATAGATACCACACTGATTATCAATACATTATCATCTCTTATACATGATCAAGTATTCCAAATGTAATAATAATAGGCATGACGTGAGAAGTAGTAAAATATATACATGATGGTGCACTGCTAGACTCGTGATAATGCAAGACTGGACCGGACTCCCGCCTAGCACGACCGGCTCTCAAGTACCTGAAAAGTGAAGTATCAGTCTACCGAAGACTGAGTGAGGGGCGTAAATATATATAACGCAATCACATGCAAGTTATAACCTCGGGTAAGGTTTTATAATTAAAAGTAATATAAGTTCGCAATAATATAAACTCGCCCGAGATTACAACTACCAGTATTAAGTACTTGTTCGTTTTCATGCAATCAATCAATACATGGCCCCGGCGAGTAAGGGCGGTCTCCAACCGATCTCCCAATGAACATGAACATGCTTGCTTGTTTAATATTCAATAGGTGATCATGCAATTCATTTATCGTGCAATCGTGCGATAGTGTATTCATATAACACGTTCATGAATTGACAATCATGCAATAACCCGAGGCGCATCCGTGGTGCCGGACTCGTCCCCAGTCTCCTTTTCCCTCCGGTTTGATGAAGGGATTGCAAGGCCCCAACATCCAGTCTCATTGAGCATAGGGTACATGAATCCCTAAGCCCGGAGCTCCTTCCTCCACTAATCTCCTAGTGGATTCAGGGGTGACCCCTAGTGTGGTGAGGATAGCGCCAGAGTTACCCGTCAGCCCTTGCTTTCCCGGTTGGCTCCAGTCACTACCCTCGGGCCCATATGTATCCGTCATGCTACTCGCCTAATCATGCATGAAACAATACCTGACTTTCTTGCTTGCTTGCTTGAACCTGGCTTGAAATGGTCAATGATTTATAGAAAGTATAACCGTAAATACTATTTTGGCCAAAATATCACATAAGGGGTATACGGGTTCTATGTAACTAACAATTAAACCTCACCTATACCGACAAAGACCAGTGGCCACGTCCTACGGGGCTTGCTCCTCGTCCCTACCCTCGTGACCTGTGCAGACACGACACTTATTCATGAGACATGACCTAAAATGCCCAAAATGTGACGAACGGCGAAAATGTATCGAGATGATCAAGAAAATGCAATGTGGTATGATAACATGTTGTTTCACATCATATTAGCACATATTACAGCAATTCGGGGTCAAAGAAATCGTTGGATCGAGGGGTTAAAAATGTAATTTTATGCAGTCATTTTTGTTCTGTCAGCGTGCTGGGAACGGCCGTTCCGGACCCCTTTGTAAAATGGGAACGGTCGTTCCCATAACCCCAAAAACGTACCAGCGTTTTCCCCTTTTAAAACGCGCGCAAGCTGGGAACGGCCCTTCCGGCTCAAGGCCAAAATGGGAACGGCCGTTCCCATGCTCGGCCGCCCAAATCTTTTGAAAAGGTGGGAACGCCCGTTCCCACAATGCCTTGAGGCTGGGAACGGCCGTTCCCTGTTTCTGCAAATGTGAAGAACAGAGGAAAACAGGGGAGGGCTACGGGAAAGCATAACAAAGCAACCAAAAATCCATTTTTGATCCCCAAATGCAATAATTTCTAGGAGTATGATGCATACAACTTCAATAAATGATAATATAACACTTAAACACATAAAACATGCAATATCAACAAGATTTCCAAGGTTTCAAGCTTATGATCAAACTTGATCATTCAAGCCAAATATTCAAATATTCAAGCTATACTTCATGCCATAATTCATGAAATGATCACACAATCATGCTCCCATCTACCAATCATCCATCTAGCATATAAATCCCAAACCCTAGCTCAATCATACATGCTCAAGAGTCAAGAGTTCATGCACAACCAACCTTGGAAATGAAAGAAAGGAAGAAGATGGATGAGGGTGATGATCAAGCTCCCCAAACTTGGATTAATACTTGAAATTCTTGATGAAATGGATGAAAATCACTTCCTTTCCTTTTCTTCTTAATACCGAGAGAGAGAAGAAGCAAATATGTTGAAGAATTTTGGAAGCCAAATGATTGAAGAAGCTTGGAGATGATATACCGTGATATTTTGGGAAAAATGTAATATTTGCAATTAAACCCTCCAAGTTATTAAGTTAATCAATTGAGAATATCAAGTTTGGAAAGTGATCACTTTAGTCCTCAAGGTTCTCATGCAATTTGGTCCCTAAGTTAAAAGAATGGCATATATAGGACCAAGTTGACAATTAAATCATTTTCGGTAATTAATTCACGAATAAACATTTTCAAGTTATGAGATAAATTATGAGTTTAATATGAATTTCATGAAAGTATTATAAAAATATGATTTATAAAATTATTTTAGGCATAAGATATTAATAAATGAAAATCCGGGGCGTTACACATATTGTAATTGATTAAGTTACCATGAATTGTATTGATTTTAGGTTAATGATTCGAGACAGACTTTGTAACGGCCCAGATCTTTTTTAAACCAAACCAAAACGAGTAAGTTGATTAAGATATTGGGACATGTTTAAAATTTCGATCGAATAACTTATGTGTTAAATATTATTCTATACCTAAAATAAATTTGAATAAGGTGTGATTTAATTAATTAATACATTTTATAGATATTATGGCATTAGTAATGATTGTTGTAAATATTAACATTTCAGTGGGAGCAGATAATGCATGGTGATGTACATTAGACACTACAATTAATTAAGTGTTTATATACCAATATTAAATTGAAGGTCTTGTCCGGACATATGTAGGAGTAATTCATTTACTAGGTCCACGTGCATGGTAGTGCATTAAAATTTGTGGAAAAATAGCTTTGTCATACCTAGTTAATGTTTGCATGCATTCCACTTTTTCTAAAAATAAGAATTCAAGTACCCATGTAAATTGTTAAATATACTTTTAGTATACACCTAGCATTTTTCCTTCACATGCATTAGCCACGTCTCCATTTACCATCATTTTATTTTGTCTCAAGCCTAGGAAACTGAATATTAAATAAAATATATGTTATAGAATAATATTCTTATTTGAATCAAAACTGAAGCTCACTTATACAATTTACCTTCCCTAATTCTAATCCTTAACATTTCGTCTCTTTTCCGAAATACAAATAAACGGTTGTAAAAGACTTTTCATAGTTAAACCTCGACCTTCAACCAAGTTTGATCAAATTTCCAAATTAGTACAACCACCATGTAAGTGTCTCTAATTATTCAATGTTTAAGTTTCCCTTTTATATCTTTCTGCAGGTTTTGTTTTATCTAAAATATTTTTTGTGATAGAATATTGCCTAAATTAATTTACCTTTTATATATCCTTGTTAATGGGTCTATAAGATCTGATTGATCTAATTTTAGAATTTGTATATATTAGGTCCGAATTATGATTCAATATACGTATAGTAATTCTCTCATGTAGAAGTACATAATCATAAATTTTAAGGCAATATCAACAAATTGAATTCTATGGACAACCTCTGTTATTTATATGATTTTTGTTAACTTATTCAATTAAAGAATCAATCCGTACAAAATTATGTGATTACTAAATTGAATAAATTCATAGTTGTTGAGTAGTGACCCATATCATTGAAAGCTGCTAGTGCCTTTTTAATATTTGATTTTCAAGCATGATATTTAAAGAATTATTTATACATCAGTATAGAGGTGTCCTATTAGCTGTTGTTTGATTATAGAGTTTGTTCTTATATGTTGTCCATAGTTCCAGTTGCGAGATTGACAATAAAGTAGGATTGGAGCATCTAACACATACACATAAATATATATATTGTTGAGAACTAATAATTACATTAATTCCTAATCACAAATTAAGAATAGAACTGTTGGACACCCGCTTGTATAAATAGTAAAATAAAAAGTGATTTGAAATCTTATGTATGTAATTGAGTTAGTGGCATATATACTTCGTTATTTGAAAATTTAATCCCAAACATTAGCAGCTAATTGTTGAATTTATAACGAACTTGAGTTTTCTATTTTTTTAGAATAATTCCATTTCATAATCTTCTTTTGATATTGTTCGATTCGCTTGTTTAGTTATTCATAATAGAATTATTAGAATTACGTGATAGCCGTACATGTCGGTCATATTTATTTGGTTCTCGAGTCGAGTCATACGTTGTAATTATATACGTGTGTTACAGGCGTTCCTAAGGAGGAGCCCTGATCGTGTTGGACGTATCTCTTTTGCAGTTTTGAAGCTTTTTCAGGTGAGGGATTAAAATGTTTTCAACTGGGGCCAAAATATATATTATGTAAATATACATTTATTCTTAAAACCCAACCCTTATTTATTGAATTTGATTTTGACTCGTTGATGCTATATATAGTATTAGCTGTTTTATAATATTTTAGTATTTTGTTGAAAAATCGGATTTCCTTATAAAAATGGGTTTTTGTTATATTATATGTACGTGTGAGTGAACGAAAGTGTGATTTTGAACTGTGAAACGGTTAAGAGAAAGAAAGTGTTTGAAAGTGTGAATCTATTTTGAAAAGCGAGTATTGATCTGATAGAACCCTTGGGGACGCCCTTGGGGAATATGGGCCCCGAAGTATCTAGTGGGTGAAGCCCGGAGGTGTGCACCAAAGGCTGATCTTTACTACGTACTTCTGTGAAGCTCTATACGGGGCGTAGCCGGAGGTTGACTGTGTCATGTATAGAGTGAGGTTATTGGTACCAGGGCATATTGCCCCTATCTATGTGATCGTGTGGTTGGTTGGGGGGCACCTTGACTAACAATTGGAGGGAGAAGGTTGGTTTCTATTTTGTGTTTCTTGTGTTCAAGGTGTGAAAGGTTGGAGAACTCACCCGTACTCGCCGGGTTACCGTGATTGATCGATCGTTTTGATTATTGGTTCACAAGTGTGTTTTTAATATAAATTAAAAGTTATCCTTTGTTCTACTTACACCTCGTTCTGAAAATAAGGAAAATGTGAACCAAGCTTGTGATTTTGTTTATGTATATGTATAATCCCCTCACTTAGTCACTTTGACTAACGTCCCTTCTTTTCTGGTTTTGGCTTCAGGTAGGTGTGACTAGGCGGCACGTCGGGTCTAGGTCGTCAGGTGTCGTCGAGATAGTTTGTTTTTGAATCTCAGAGTTTTGGAATTTCTCCTTCGTGGGAAACTCAGTATGTATAGTTTACGTACCTATACCTAATACGGTTGTCGTTTATCGTCGGCCTTACCGGCCTTATAATTATCTTTGAAGTTTGATGTTAACTGGCATTATTTTATGCTTCCGCTATGCCTGTGTTTGTTCGTTCGTCACCGTTCGCTGGGAAAGATCACGAGTGAAGGCCCAAAGCTAACACTCGGGGCACTTCTCAGTGCGGGATGTGGCAAGGGCGCCACAGACTTCTAGGGATAGATTGAACTCGTATTTATGATTTATGTTATGTATGAATTTTTGGGACTAGGTAACTATGTTAGTCGAACCCGTAATTTGATGCTTGTGTTGGTAATTGTTTCCATACTCTGCTTCCGCCTTATGATTTCTCTTTGAACATAGTTATATGGTTTCGAAGGTTTAGTTCCCGTCTTACATAGTGAGTAAGTGATTCCCTGTTCGCTCTGATCTGGTACGAGTATGGGTTTCTGTAACATCCCGACTGATCAGACTTTTCAGGTAACCTCTTATGTGCGCTATTTAACTAGTTCTTTAAGTGATTATGTGATATTAATTGTCAACGTGGATTAATTGAAGTTATTTGAACCTATTTGCTTTAATATGAATTTGGTTACCTTTGAACGGTTAACTTTTCTTGTTTGGTATTTTATTCGTTTCGGGTTTGTATTGGATTCTGATTTCTGTGAATTCGTGATATGTGTTAAGTATATGTTTTATGGACTCGTTTATGTGCTCGTTATATGTTTTGGTATTTGTTTTGCTTGTCTTTTGAGTTCGTTTTGGAGACGGGACCTAAAGGAGGCTAAAGAGCATTTAGCGCACCTTGGGTTCCGAGACGCGTATCTTGAGCTCGGGAATTCGGATTCGAATTCCGTCACCTCCATTGAACTCGTTTCGACGATTCGGGTTCGATGGGACAAACCTCTCATTTTTCTAAGCTCGTTAAGACCTCTGAATTTCACCCGTAACGAGCCCCTTAAGCTTGGAAGCCACCTTTTGACCTAGCTTTGAGTGTGGACCCCACTTGAACCTTATCTAAGCCCTTAACCATGAGTTAGAACTTGAGTTAAGCTCTCCCTCAGCTTTTTCCCCTTGAAACCGAGCCAATCCTCATCTCTCTCTCCCAAAAACTGATCGGTACAAGGAAGCAAGGAAGAAGAGAAAACCCCATTGTCCAACCTTGTGATTTCAAGCTCAAATCTTCATCTAAACTTCTCTTAATTGAAAGGTAAGTTCATGGTTGTCATCTTCACTTACTCTTCTCTCTTTTATGTGTTCTTGAGTCCAATTCTTTGGTTGAAACATGAGTGTGAGCAAGCATGTGAATAGTGAGAGTTGGTAGATTTGATTGATTCTTGCTCCTTACTTGTTTCCTTGAGTTTTGTTGTTGTTTTTATGCTTCTAGGACTTGTTTCCTAGCATTTATTGCTTTTCCTTGCTTGGTAGTTGGAGCATGAGTGTTTGGTTTTGGTTTTGGAGTTGCTTAGTTACTGTAGTGCCGTCTGTGTGTTTTCTGTACCGTGACACGGGCGTGTCACGGTTTGCCTCTTTTTGGTGACACGGGCGTGTCACCTTTAATTTTCGTTTTCGCTTTTCTGTACCGAGACACGGGCGTGTCTCGGCTTGCCTTGTTTCGGTGACACGGGCGTGTCACCTAGGAATTCTAGTTTCGTTCGTTTGTTTCCTTTCCGTTGTTTCTTGTTGATTATTCTTGCCTCGTTTATGATATATGCTCTTATATGAATTATTTGCTTGTAATTGGCCTTAATGTGAATACATTTCATGTCATTTGCATCATAAGCATGCATATTCATGTACCGAGCGTCAATGTGGTTCATATTGAGTCTAAGAGTGTTCCTTTGTTGTTTGTCTTGTTCAGAGGATCTTCCTGTAGAGGACGAGCTTGCTCCGTAGGTGTCTGGTTTCCTCTTTTGACTCCACTTCGTTCGTTGCTAAGGTGAGGTTTTGTTCTTTTAGTTATTCGACCTATAACCCTACTTGATTTGAAGCCTCGCATGTGGATACGTATAATATATGGTAAATAAGTGTATGATAATTATGTTGCGGGATTTATCCCATTTGTTATAAGAGTTTGAAAACGTTTTGTATAAGTATATAAGCTATTTTGCTTTTGTTTGAAAAGTTTAGTCTTGTGCAAGTGTGTGTGTGTAAGCGAGATGTGGCTTTGAAAGATAAGCTTTGAGATATGTTTGTGTGATTTTCGTGATATGTTTGGGCCCCGGAGTGTGGTATGGTAATCTCGGGACGGCCGAGGGGTCGCCGAGCTCTTCCATCAACACCTCCATTTGAGAGTCTCGCCCAACCTTAGGAGGTTGAGGAAGGGTGTTTCTCTTGAGCCGGCGGAGGCAACCGCCGAAGGTTTCAAGGTAGTAATTAAACCTTGTCTCGTTTCTTTGTGTGGATAGTTAGGGCCGATCAACCCTTCTATCAACCGGTGTTGGGGATGGATTCCGATTTGTTTTGTTTTGCTCTGATCTTTGTATATGGAAGGTGGGAGTTTAGTGTGAGACTCGTACTCGCCGAGTTGGTTTAGCTTTGTATGATCTGTGAAACGAGAGTGGATTCCTAAGTACTTAAAATTTGGCAATTTCTCCTTTTGCCTTCTTTTACTTTATGTATTTATATATATCACGGGAATTAATTTGGCTTGCAAAAACCACTCTCGGTTCAAGGGTCCTTCAGTTTTGATTAAATGCTTTGCTCTATATATATATGTCGGGTGTGTGAGTTAGCCCCCTCACTAGTCGCTAGGACTAACCCTCGTTGTTGTTTTCCCCTTTTTCCTTTCTTTTGAGTTTGCAGGTTCTTCCGAGTCAAGCTAGGCGGCAAGTGTCTTTTGGAGTTTACTTGTGGTTTAGCTTGAGTCCTCATGTATTCGTAGTGGTTTACTTCTGCTCTTATTGTTGTCTTTTGGATTTCGTATTTATGATTACACTTATGTTATTTTTGGCCGTGATGGCATTGTACATTTGTATGTAAGCTAGCTTGTGAATTTGGAATACTTGACCCTCCCCCATTTTTGATATGTACATGTGATGATCTTGGGAATCATGTTTGATATACGATTTGCTTCCGCTACTCTGATTTTAATTCTCGCAGTTCTTGAGGGTCTAGGCCGCCTAGCGAGGGTGTGAGTTTGTGTGTCTCCCGTTCGCTATGGTTTGATACGGGTGCGAACTTCCATTTTGTTACTCGTGTTGAACCTTAGTGCGGGGGATGTGGCGCCCTTCGCTCTGGGGGTGTTACATCCTGGCGTGGTATCAGAGCTCTCGGTTGCAAAACCAGAGCTCTGGAGTCGTGTTGAGTCTGTCTAAGTCGTTCGGTATAGGAGTATGTGACTATTTGCATTCATCCACATCTCTACGTGACTTATTTGCTTAAATTTGTGATAATTGACTTCATGATCATGAACTAAACCCCATGCATCGATATCTTCTTGATTTGTATATTTTCAGGATGCCTCCAAGAAGGAGAGCAGATAGGGAGCAGACTCCTGATCTTAATCAACCCCCTCCACAAGCACCTCCACCTCCTCCGATGAATGCTGAGAATATTGTGCAGGCTCTTTTGAACCAGCTTCAACAGAATCAAAGAGATAATCCACATTGGGAAGGACAAGGTGGGCAAGTAACTCCGGCCTTTAAGGAATTCAGAAACAACAATCCGCCTAAGTGGTATGGAGGAGATGACATCCAAGCTGAGGAGTGGTTGTCAGAAATTGCGGGAATTTGGGAAATTTGCCCCGCTCCTTCACATGAGAAAGCTGTTTGCACGGCCCGGTTTGTTCAAGGTCCCGCATCCAATTGGCTCAAGGCTACAAGAGCTCGATTGGAAAGGAGTGGAGAAGAGTTTGATTGGGAAAGCTTCGTAAGAGAATTTCGTCACAAGTATGTTCCTCCAAGCGCTCGCGAGAGAAGATTGCAACAATTTACAGAATTGAAACAAGGGAACCGTTCGGTTGAAGAGTATATCATGGAATTTGAGAGACTTGCACCGTATGCTCCGCACATCACCAATGATGATACCCAGAAGGCCCGGAACTTTATTCATGGTTTGAGATATGATATTCAGAGTGCTCTTAAGGCGGCTACTGTGGATACGTGGGAGAAGGCTACGAGGAAAGCGATCAAAGTGGAAGCTAACAATACAAGATTGAGGCCGACTTACTCTTCGGGCCAAGGTTCGAGCTCAAATTTGGGGAAGAGGCCTGCATTCTCTGGTGGGCCTCCGGTTGTCAAAACCCAAGGTCCTACCACTTCAGTTAAGAAAGCTCGACCTTCGGTCCCCGCGGTACCAGTTTTACCGGCTCCGATTCAATGTGGCTATTGCAAGGGTCCCAATCACACCGAGGAGAATTGTCGGAAGAAATTGAGAAGATGTTATAAGTGTGGAGAACCCGGCCATATGATCAGTACTTGTCCTCAGATGAGAACACCTCAGCCTCGAGCTCCTCAGCCGTTGAATGTGATGCCTCCGAGGGCACCGATCCAGGCGAGAGCTTATGCTTTGGAGGGCGAGGAAGAAAATGTAGAGGTGGATGCCAATGCCGTTGTTGAAGGTACTATCCACATTCATGGCATTCCATTGCATGCATTGTTTGATCCGGGAGCAACGCATTCATTTATTGCTTCCCGGCTTGTTGCTACTCTTCCATTGCCTGTTGCTTGTCTAGATGATTCCTTTATTGTTTCTTCTCCCCTTGGTGCTACTTTGTCTACGAACTGTGTTTACCGTGGTTGTCCGGTGGTTGTGGAAGATCAAGAGTATCCGGCAGATCTGATCAAGATGCCTATCAAGAAGTATGGGGTAATTCTGGGAATGGACTGGTTGTACCGTTACCGAGCCATGATGGATTGTTTTGCTAAGAGGGTGACTTTGGGTTCTACGGTCTTTGCGGGTCAGAGGTTGAAGACCTGCCCGTTTATTTCCTTCATGGAAGCAAGTAGATTGTTCCGGGACGGTGCGACGGGCTATGTGGCCTACCTTTTGAATAAGCCAAAGGATCAGGCCAAGCTCGAAGAGACGGAGATCGTGAAGGAATTCCCCGATGTGTTTCCGGAGAATTTGGGATCTTTACCTCCGGATCGGGACGTCGAGTTTGTGATAGATCTCTATCCCGGAGCAGAACCGTATGCGAAATCTCCCTATAGGATGGCTCCAGCCGAGTTGAAGGAGTTGAAGACGCAATTGGACGAGCTCTTAGAGTGTGGTTACATTCGCCCGAGCACTTCTCCGTGGGGTGCTCCGGTCCTGTTTGTAAAGAAGAAAGACGGGACTTTGCGAATGTGTATTGACTACCGTGAGCTGAACCGGTTAACGGTTAAGAACAAATACCCGCTCCCTCACATTGAAGAGTTGTTCGATCTCCTGCAAGGTTCGAGGGTTTATTCCAAGTTGGACTTAAGGCAAGGGTATTACCAGTTGCGTATCCGGGAGGGAGATATACCGAAGACGGGTTTCAACACGAGATATGGGCATTTTGAGTTTGTGGTCATGCCTTTTGGTCTTACCAATGCCCCAGCCGCGTTTATGGATATGATGCACCGAATATTCCGGCCTTACCTCGATAAATTCGTGGTCATCTTTATAGATGATATTCTGGTGTATTCGAGGTCCGAAGAAGAGCACGCGCGGCATTTAAGCATTGTTTTGTCTACACTTCGGGAGCACAGATTGTTCGCCAAGTTCAGTAAGTGCGAGTTTTGGTTGGATCGAGTTTCCTTTTTGGGTCACTTCATTTCGGGGAATGGTATAGAAGTGGACTCTGCGAAGATTGAAACGGTTATGCTTTGGAAACCACCGAAGAATGCCTCGGAAGTTAGAAGTTTTCTCGGGTTGGCAGGGTACTATAGGCGCTTTGTGAAAGATTTCTCGAGGATTGCTTCCCCGTTGACCCGGTTAACTAAGAAAGAGGTGAAATTCGAGTGGGATGAGGCGTGTGAGAAGAGTTTCCAAACCCTTAAGGAGAGGTTGACTACTGCCCCGGTTTTAACCCTACCCGAAGGTTCGGAAGGCTACTCAGTTTATACCGATGCTTCGAAGGAAGGTCTCGGTTGTGTGTTAATGCAGAATGGTAAGGTAGTAGCCTACGCCTCAAGGAAGTTAAAGGATCATGAGAAGAACTATCCCACTCATGACTTGGAACTCGCCGCAGTGGTATTTGCTTTGATGAAATGGCGGCATTATCTTTATGGAGTCACTTTTGAAGTGTTCACCGACCACCAGAGTCTCAAGTATCTGTTTACCCAGAAGGATTTGAATGTGAGACAGAGGAGATGGATGGAGACACTCGAGGACTATGATTGTAAGATTCAGTACCATCCGGGTAAAGCCAATGTGGTGGCGGATGCTTTGAGTAGGAAAGTGAATGTTTCAGGTTTGGAAGCAGGTTCTAGTAGACAGGGTTCAGTGGTTCTGGTTTCAGAGGCTCGATTGGCTAATATTTCGGTTCAACCGGTTTTGAAGCAGAGATTGATAGAAGCTCAATCTGTGGATCCGGAGATTCAGAAATTAGTAACTAAGTCAAGGATTGATCCTGAAACCAAGTTTGGATTTGATGATTCGGGATTGTTTCGATTTAAGGCTCGGGTTTGTGTCCCTGAAGGATTTAAGCAGTTGGTACTTGATGAGGCTCACAAGTCAGCGTATGCAGTACATCCCGGTACCACCAAAATGTACAAGGATCTAAAGACTTTATACTGGTGGAACGGCATGAAGAGAGACGTTGCTAACTATGTTAGAAGATGTCAAACATGCCAAGTGGTGAAAGCAGAACACCAGAAACCGGGAGGAACTCTCCAACCACTTCCAATACCCGAGTGGAAGTGGGAGCAAGTGACAATGGACTTCGTGTCCGGCTTGCCAAGGACCAAAGGAGGTTCCGATGGAATTTGGGTGGTTATTGATCGGTTGACGAAGTCGGCACACTTTCTTAAGGTGAAGATGTCCGATAAGGTTCCTAAGTTGGCCCGATTATATCGGAAGGAGATTGTTAGATTGCATGGTTGCCCGGTCAGCATTGTTTCAGATAGAGATTCTCGGTTCACATCCAGTTTTTGGCAGGAGTTACAAAAGTGTTTGGGGACGAAGCTCCACTTCAGTACTGCATTTCACCCACAGACGGATGGCCAGTCAGAAAGGTTAATAAGGTATCTTGAGGACATGCTTCGTGCTTGTGCCCTGGATTATCCGAATTCGTGGGATGAACAGTTGGATTTGATTGAGTTTGCCTACAACAACAGCTTTCAGTCTTCTATTGGGATGGCACCGTATGAGGCTTTGTATGGACGAAAGTGCCGATCCCCTCTCTTTTGGGATATTGATGAGTGGAGATGGACTAAAGATGGAAAGCTCGAAAGGGCTAAGAAACCTAAGGAAATTCAGGACACCATCGAGAGGGTGAAAGTGATTAGACAGAGGCTGAAAGTAGCACAAGACCGACAGAAAAGTTATGCAGATAAGAGAAGACGACCCTTAGAGTTCGAGAAAGGAGATAAGGTCTTTTTAAAGGCATCTCCTAGAAAAGGGTACGCTCGGATTGGTAAAGGCGGGAAGCTTAACCCTCGCTACTTAGGCCCCTTTGAGATCCTTGATCGAGTTGGGGAAGTAGCCTACAGACTTGAGTTACCGCCGAGCTTAACCGGGATTCATAATGTGTTTCATGTCTCGCAGCTTCGGAAACATTATCCCGATGAGTCTTCTATTCTTCCCGTCGAGAAAGTTCAGTTGGAACCGGACTTGACCATTAAGAGATATCCAGTTCAGGTGTTGGATCGAAAGATGCAAGAGTTGAGGAATAGACAGATCCCTCTTGTGAAAGTCTTGTGGCGTGATCAGGAATCCGAAGAAGCTACTTGGGAGACCGAGGATAAGATGAAACAGTTGTATCCGGATCTTTTCAAGACCTCGCCTCGGACCTGAGGACAGGTCCTTTTGAAGGAGGGAGGGTTGTAACATCCCGACTGATCAGACTTTTCAGGTAACCTCTTATGTGCGCTATTTAACTAGTTCTTTAAGTGATTATGTGATATTAATTGTCAACGTGGATTAATTGAAGTTATTTGAACCTATTTGCTTTAATATGAATTTGGTTACCTTTGAACGGTTAACTTTTCTTGTTTGGTATTTTATTCGTTTCGGGTTTGTATTGGATTCTGATTTCTGTGAATTCGTGATATGTGTTAAGTATATGTTTTATGGACTCGTTTATGTGCTCGTTATATGTTTTGGTATTTGTTTTGCTTGTCTTTTGAGTTCGTTTTGGAGACGGGACCTAAAGGAGGCTAAAGAGCATTTAGCGCACCTTGGGTTCCGAGACGCGTATCTTGAGCTCGGGAATTCAGATTCGAATTCCGTCACCTCCATTGAACTCGTTTCGACGATTCGGGTTCGATGGGACAAACCTCTCATTTTTCTAAGCTCGTTAAGACCTCTGAATTTCACCCGTAACGAGCCCCTTAAGCTTGGAAGCCACCTTTTGACCTAGCTTTGAGTGTGGACCCCACTTGAACCTTATCTAAGCCCTTAACCATGAGTTAGAACTTGAGTTAAGCTCTCCCTCAGCTTTTTCCCCTTGAAACCGAGCCAATCCTCATCTCTCTCTCCCAAAAACTGATCGGTACAAGGAAGCAAGGAAGAAGAGAAAACCCCATTGTCCAACCTTGTGATTTCAAGCTCAAATCTTCATCTAAACTTCTCTTAATTGAAAGGTAAGTTCATGGTTGTCATCTTCACTTACTCTTCTCTCTTTTATGTGTTCTTGAGTCCAATTCTTTGGTTGAAACATGAGTGTGAGCAAGCATGTGAATAGTGAGAGTTGGTAGATTTGATTGATTCTTGCTCCTTACTTGTTTCCTTGAGTTTTGTTGTTGTTTTTATGCTTCTAGGACTTGTTTCCTAGCATTTATTGCTTTTCCTTGCTTGGTAGTTGGAGCATGAGTGTTTGGTTTTGGTTTTGGAGTTGCTTAGTTACTGTAGTGCCGTCTGTGTGTTTTCTGTACCGTGACACGGGCGTGTCACGGTTTGCCTCTTTTTGGTGACACGGGCGTGTCACCTTTAATTTTCGTTTTCGCTTTTCTGTACCGAGACACGGGCGTGTCTCGGCTTGCCTTGTTTCGGTGACACGGGCGTGTCACCTAGGAATTCTAGTTTCGTTCGTTTGTTTCCTTTCCGTTGTTTCTTGTTGATTATTCTTGCCTCGTTTATGATATATGCTCTTATATGAATTATTTGCTTGTAATTGGCCTTAATGTGAATACATTTCATGTCATTTGCATCATAAGCATGCATATTCATGTACCGAGCGTCAATGTGGTTCATATTGAGTCTAAGAGTGTTCCTTTGTTGTTTGTCTTGTTCAGAGGATCTTCCTGTAGAGGACGAGCTTGCTCCGTAGGTGTCTGGTTTCCTCTTTTGACTCCACTTCGTTCGTTGCTAAGGTGAGGTTTTGTTCTTTTAGTTATTCGACCTATAACCCTACTTGATTTGAAGCCTCGCATGTGGATACGTATAATATATGGCAAATAAGTGTATGATAATTATGTTGCGGGATTTATCCCATTTGTTATAAGAGTTTGAAAACGTTTTGTATAAGTATATAAGCTATTTTGCTTTTGTTTGAAAAGTTTAGTCTTGTGCAAGTGTGTGTGTGTAAGCGAGATGTGGCTTTGAAAGATAAGCTTTGAGATATGTTTGTGTGATTTTCGTGATATGTTTGGGCCCCGGAGTGTGGTATGGTAATCTCGGGACGGCCGAGGGGTCGCCGAGCTCTTCCATCAACACCTCCATTTGAGAGTCTCGCCCAACCTTAGGAGGTTGAGGAAGGGTGTTTCTCTTGAGCCGGCGGAGGCAACCGCCGAAGGTTTCAAGGTAGTAATTAAACCTTGTCTCGTTTCTTTGTGTGGATAGTTAGGGCCGATCAACCCTTCTATCAACCGGTGTTGGGGATGGATTCCGATTTGTTTTGTTTTGCTCTGATCTTTGTATATGGAAGGTGGGAGTTTAGTGTGAGACTCGTACTCGCCGAGTTGGTTTAGCTTTGTATGATCTGTGAAACGAGAGTGGATTCCTAAGTACTTAAAATTTGGCAATTTCTCCTTTTGCCTTCTTTTACTTTATGTATTTATATATATCACGGGAATTAATTTGGCTTGCAAAAACCACTCTCGGTTCAAGGGTCCTTCAGTTTTGATTAAATGCTTTGCTCTATATATATATGTCGGGTGTGTGAGTTAGCCCCCTCACTAGTCGCTAGGACTAACCCTCGTTGTTGTTTTCCCCTTTTTCCTTTCTTTTGAGTTTGCAGGTTCTTCCGAGTCAAGCTAGGCGGCAAGTGTCTTTTGGAGTTTACTTGTGGTTTAGCTTGAGTCCTCATGTATTCGTAGTGGTTTACTTCTGCTCTTATTGTTGTCTTTTGGATTTCGTATTTATGATTACACTTATGTTATTTTTGGCCGTGATGGCATTGTACATTTGTATGTAAGCTAGCTTGTGAATTTGGAATACTTGACCCTCCCCCATTTTTGATTTGTACATGTGATGATCTTGGGAATCATGTTTGATATACGATTTGCTTCCGCTACTCTGATTTTAATTCTCGCAGTTCTTGAGGGTCTAGGCCGCCTAGCGAGGGTGTGAGTTTGTGTGTCTCCCGTTCGCTATGGTTTGATACGGGTGCGAACTTCCATTTTGTTACTCGTGTTGAACCTTAGTGCGGGGGATGTGGCGCCCTTCGCTCTGGGGGTGTTACAGTTTCCCGCTTCATATGTGGGTCGGGTCTGAGTGCGGGATGTAGCGCCCCAATAGAAGGCCCCACATCCCCCGCACCAAATCCGACCTGCATATGAAATGGAGAGTCCGTACCTGAGCCGAATCACGGCGAATGGGGACTCACTCACACACTAGGCTAGGCTGGAGCTAGAACCTCGAAACTAAATAAACAAGCTCATGAATTAAATGCGAGTGCGGAAGCAGACCATATAATCAATCACGAGGTTTATCATAAAAGATGGGTTCCACTATCCCTAGAAGCCTGTCCTGAATCAATATAATATAATCATAACAATTTATAAATAAATTTATAGCTTATTTAATTTACAATATACATGAAGTGACCCAACTTGACCAAATAACTCGACCGACCGACCGAAATCCCACCTAGCACCTCAACACCTACAAGAGAAAACTGAAACAAAGTCGGGTTCAGTCTATAGGAGATTGGTGGGTATAAAACAGGGCGTAACATATTTAATAATATCGCAGAATTTAAACACCCACACATGCAAGTCATAATCTCGTGCGAGGTTTTTAAGATATTTCCCAAATGGGTAAAGCAAAGGAAAACAACGATCGGGATTACAACGATCAATTTTATTAATTCATAATCATACATGCGGTCATTACGTGAGCCTTGGCGACAAGACGAATTCTCCAACCTTCTCCTCGTGTTTGCATGGTTTATTTATTCATTCATTATCGAACATGCAACATACATACATTCATAATCATGCGTTCATAACATTTCATTCATAATCATACTTTCATACATAAACAATTACACCTTTTTCCTCTGGGTGGTGGACGGGCTTGCAAGACCCGACCACCGGTCCATACATGGTGGCTAGTGAGGTTCATGAACCCTCAAAAGCCCGGTTAGCCTTTTCTCGTCAAAACTCCTGAACGAGGTCGGTTTCGTCGTAATTCAAGGTAGGACTAGTACACGGGATCACCGTCGGCCCTTGCCTCCCCGGATAGCCACATGCATCAAGTCCCTAGGCCCGTACGTTCAATCATGCTCTCGCCAAAATCATAGGTTAGGGTTTATAAAAGAAAAGGCTTACATTGGAAATCATTTACTCTTGAAAGACTCGATATATAATTATAATACTTTCATTCAAAACTTTCACATAAGGGATATATCGGGTTGATTTATATCTAATAGAAGAGAAACCCACCTGTTACACCTTACCGACCAATACCAAGAAGAAAACAAGAGAACTTGAAAGTGTCTTATGAACCCGGCAGGTCTTCGCCCTGGAGAAAGCTGTATACAGAACAATATAGTGTACTCGTGAGACTCAAGACTCTAAATGAACCATATATGACGCACGACAATGTATTAATGTGATATGATATGCATATGATATAACAATGTACCATGAAAATGTTCATATGCTCAATTAATTGCACTTAGACATGTAAACAAACTATTCACTCATTACATGAATAAATCGTGTCCGTTCATTATCATTCTTTCATTAATATCAATCAGTCATTTAATACTCAATTCATATCATGTTATAATGCAGGTTAACAATGCACATGAATCATTTAGGGTAAAATATGGAATCCATTAACCACGTAGGGAATGCATTGGTTACAACAAGAGTCACATTAGCACTTAAACGTTTATGCATATATGTTACGATTACACATCATATATTCATTAATTTATATCGTAAAGTAACTTAAAGGCAAAAGAAACCACTTAGAGCACCAAATGAATGCAAGGGAAGCGTATAGTACGTCATGCGATAGTACTTAAACCATATATGTTGGTAGCTCAACAAAATCATATCGAAACAATCCATAAAATTCATATAATGGTCATAACACATATATTAACAAGTTAATAAACATGGGAACCATAAAAGAGGTGGGAGAAGATCAAACAAGCGAAGAGAAACAAGAAAAACGGAACCGGAGTAAAGAGAACCGGCTGGACAGAATCCACCCCCATGGATTCTGGTCAGAAACACCACTGCCTCAAATCCACCCCCGTGGATTCAGATGAAGGGCCAAAAACGTAGTAGCAATAGGGCAACACACAAGAGGAAGTAAAAATCATCAAAACACAAGCAAACCTCAATCAAAACACTCCAAATTCAAGGCATAATTTCATAGAAACATATGCTAACACATATCTCAACCTTAAGTCAAGAAATCAAGCATATAACAAGTTACCATTTCACATATTCAAGCTCTAAAAATGGTGGAACACTCATGCTTCAACCAATAACCTAAAATTAACTCACAAATACACATCATAAACATACATTCAAGCATTTAGGAGCAAGAAATAATCAAAGTCATGCTTCAATCCATAAAATTCATCAAAAACCACTTCATATATACATACACATATATACGATCTATACACACATATACATACACATACTCTTGCTCCAAGAATTCCAACAATTAAGCATAAACTTCATAGACCAACCTATATTCATGTATATACACACAAGGATTCAAGTTATGATGCAAGAATCAATTATTTACAAAAACCCACATTTTATACCTTGGAGAGGATGGATGAGGAGAGAAAGGAGATGATGGGAAGCTTGATCTTGAGCTTGAGGGAGGAGAAGAGAGCTTGAAATCCTTGCCTTCTTGCTTGGGAAGTGGATCGGTTGAAGGGGGAAATGAATGGAGGGTTTGGAGTGTTTGTTGTTTAGAGAGAAAATGAAGAAGAAGAATGAGAAGAGAAAGGAGGGGTTAGATCGTGTAATAATAAGAGGAAAGAGGGGGAAATTGTACTTTGGTCCCTCAACAACTTAAGTGCATCAATTAGGACCCTAAAGTTTGTTTGGTGAGCAATTGGGCTCCAATGTAAAATTCGATTGAGTCCAAGGATTTCATATAAGTTCAAATATGTACATAATTGAAATAAAACATTAATTAGCAAGTATACAAGTAGTAAATAAATTTAAATAGCATAGTCGAAGATAGCATAAATCATATAGATCACGTAATGGCAATTAATTCATGAAAATAAAATATATTAAAAGTCCACTTAGCATATAAATCACATAAAAGTTATATAATAGCAATTAGTTCACGAAATTATTAAGCTAAAAAGTCACTTAGCAATTAAAAAATAATTAAAATCACATAACACTCGATCTAAACCCACTCGTGATGTCATACTTGACTTGTCAAGAAAACGGGGTGTTACAACCTATCCCCCTCTCCACTGCCTCGAGTTCTGAATCTGTGTAAACTTTCCCGTGTTCATCCCATGCGGGTTAGCAACTCCCCGTCAGGAATTAGTTCGGAAAAGGTCTTCAAGCAACAAGGGGTCTTCAATTGTTGTTAATTCACGACCATTAACTCCCCAAAACCTAAGCACTCAAAAGTCTAACAGGTAACAAGCAACGATGAAAGAACCCTGTCTTTCCAGCAACAATGAGAGAACCCCGTCTCTCAAACAACAATGAGAAGACCCCGTCTCTCAACAACAACGAGAGAACCCCATCTCTCAAACAACAACACAATGACCCAAGAGAAAAGATAAATAACAAGCATGTAAACACCACACAAGGGACAGGTAAGAAATATGAAGTAAATCAAGTATCGCTTATACAAGAGCAATTAACACAACAAGCGACCAAAGCACACATAGTATCATGAAATTGTTCAAATTAAAGTTGCATGTATGTATATGCCATGAATGTTTGGTGTACCGTTCACCGTAGCAATGGAATTAAAAGTTGGTAGTTCATAATGTAGCTGGAGGATCTGATTTGGCACTTGATTATTTGTTGGAATTCCCCTTGCTCGCAGTGTCAAGTTTTGTAATCCTTGACGTGTTGACATTTCAATAACTACCTGGTCTTCGTTCCATAGTTAATCTTCATCCATGAATTATACCTAATCCTTTCTCGGATGCTCAAGAGGGTCTGTAGTAGCTCGAATTCATTCTCTCTTCCAAATAGTATCCCCAACTCACCATGGAAAATGATTGAAGAGCCAGTAGCCCGTCTTGTTTAGATTGTAACATCTCCTAGACATTCTACTTCCAACCCCCGATTGAATTGACTCTCACTCCCCACATTCGGTTGAATTGACTCTCACTTAATCGGTTACCAATTATAGTGATTGGTTCGGTTTCTCTTATTCACTATCTTTCTTATCAACTCTATAGACTCCTTCTTGAATCCATCATCTTCAAGTTATGAGACACGGTAAGTCAAACATGATCCTTTCACACGTGGGAGATTGAGTTCGTATAGGTCCAGTAATAAAACCAACAATGTGAATTTTGTATCTACAATCACCATTGATCATCCTTCACCTCCTCCTATTGTTTCAATTCCAAGCATTCCTTAAATTCATATCTTCATCTCTCGAATTACTTATTCCTTCTACTATTATTCTCTAAATTTCATCCACTTATTTCTGAAATTGTACAAAGTGTTAACTCTTCTAATTCATCCCTTGTTACTTATGTAGAACTCTCGTTGCTTGTTGGCTCTTGCATTTCCGTTGTTCCTACTAGAAGTGCTCCATTCGAATACCATTAAGGATTTAAATCATCTCCGGATCGGTGCTCCCCTTAAAATTTTTTTTTTTCCCGTTGAACTCGTTTCTTCGCTTCTTGGATCAAGGATTTCCATCCTCTTCCACTTAGCTCCTTCGGTATAGGTGGTTCTAGCTAAGCTATTTGCCCGTTGATCTTTCTCACATTCACTTTGAAGTGCTCGGTAGGGATAACCACCTACTTCTTTTGTTCTAATTCCGGTCCTATTTTCCCGAGCCTCCGTATTCCTTCCTTTCCTTTTTAATTCACATTATGTAACCCAAAATATTCTTGTCATTTTGATTCAAGCAAGACCCGATCGGAGTAACATTTGATGAACGAAGTGGAGCAATTCCTTATCAAATAAACACTAAGCGATGCATGTTGGATTAAGATGCCAATGCATGTAACAACCAATTAAAGATGCAACACATTGGAGCAATTATATCATTCAAAAAAATACACGCACATATAGATAAAGGACATTAAATAATTTAATCCGATGTATGATGCACGTGCCATGAATATGTTAAACCTGTCATCGTAGTGGTAAGCTTTTAGCTCGGCAATTTGTTCTTCATTTCCTTAATTACGGCTTGCTTTGAACTCGTTGGTCATTTCTTATTTTTTCCAAGGTCTTTAAATCTCCATAATTTTCTTGCATCAACTTGCATATCTCCATGGCCCGACATTGAAATTTCTTGAACCCAAGGTCTTCTACGCCTATGGAATTGGTATCTTGACTTACTCCCAAGTATCGACCTTGAAAGGTTGTCCGAATCTTCACCTTGATCTTCACCCTGTTCGAAGTTCTCTTGGCTTATCCCTTATGAGTTCGAATCGATGAAATGCACTCACCTTCAATTGCTTACACTTAGTTTCACAATCTTCTCCAAAAGCTCTTTATCTTTCTTTATCATTTCCATTTATTGCTCTATATCTTTATGTTACTTGACTTTCATTAATTTCTCCAAATTCGATTCCTACCTTGTCCGGAATCCAAAGTATCCCAAGTCACCACTTCTTTTTCTAGAATCCAAAGCATCCCAAGTCTCCACTTGTTTTCCTTGTTCCCCGGTTTTAACTTCTAACGAATTGGTTTATTCGAAAGCTCTTCCTTGATAGTCTGTATTCCTCACCATTCATTGACCCTATTATTCTTCGAACTGGATTTCAAATAGCTTGATTTACTTGAAAACTCATCCACGACGATCTTCGTTGCTCACTTCTTAGCAAACCTATTTTACCTTGAGTCCTCTTAGTTATCATCGTCCCTTCATCGATCTAAACCTCGAAATTAGGTATCTTTGAGGTTTTCCTTCGCTTCTTTTGTGAATTAATTGATCTTAATTGGCCATTGCATATGTGTATTTACTGATCAATTCATCTCTCTTGGCTTTTCCACAATCTCCAATCACTTCATTGCCTTAATGAGCATGATTTCTTACCCACGCCAAATCTTCTCCTAAAAATTTTAGTTTCTATCTCAAGTCTGAACTCTCAACCTATAATCTTGTCATGAGGATCACCAATTACCCCAGTTATTCTAAATCTCCGAAGTTTCTTCAATCACCCACACTTGAAAGAAAACCCGTGGTAAGTTGTTGTGATCGTGAGAATTGGCCGTGGTTTGATGTTGTAAGAATATCCTACAATCACAACTCATCCCCAAATATAAATGTATGTCGGTTAGTAAGTGTATACGATACATAATGAGCATCAAAAGCACGTATTGATGCAAAATGCAACACATAAGTCCACAAAATTTGATTTAATCACATTCAACAATATAATTTCCATTGATTTCAATAATTAAAGCTCATGAACAATGCAATGCACACATTGACCATTAGTTCCTACGCCGTTCGACCTACACTTGACACGACACGACCCAAGGAACCCCGATTTTGCAACCGAGGGCTCTGAAACCACTTAAGGATGTAGCGCCCCAACGGAAGGTCCCACATCCCCCACACCAAATTCGACCCGCATATGAAATGGAGAGTCCATACACGAGCCAAATCATGACCAACGGGGACTCACTCACACACTAGGCTAGGTGGGAGCTAAAACCTAGAAACCAAATAAAAAAGCTCATGAATTAAATACGAGTGCGGAAGCAGAACATATAATCAATCACGAGGTTTATCATAAAGACGGGTTCCACTATCCCCAGAAGCCTGTCCCGAATCAGTATAATATAATCATAACAATTCATACATAAATCTATAGCTTATATAATTTACAATATGCGTGAAGTGACCTAACTTGACCAAACGACTCGACCGACTCGAAATCCCGCCTAGCACCTCAACACCTGCAAGAGAAAACTGAAATAAAGTCGGGTTCAGTCCATAGGAGACTGGTGGGTATAAAACAAGGTATAACATATATAATAATATCGCAGAACTTAAACACCCACACATGCAAGTTATAATCCCGTGCGAGGTTTTTAAGATATTTCCCAAATGGGTAAAACAAAGGAAAACAACGGTCGGGATTACAACGATCAATTTCATTAATTCATAATCATACATGTGGTCATTAAGTGAGCCCTGACGAGTGGGCGAATTCTCCAATCTTCTCCTCGTGTGTGCATAGTTTATTTATTCATTCATTACTGAACATGTAACATACATACATTCATAATCATGCGTTCATAACATTTCATTCATAATCATACTTTCATACATAAACAATTACACCTTTTTCCTCTGGGTGGTGGATGGGCTTGTAAGACCCGGCCACCAGTCCATACATGGTGGCTAGTGAGGTTCATGAACCCTCAAAAGCCCGGTTAGCCTTTCCTAGTCAAAACTCCTGAACGAGGTCGGTCTCGTCGTAATTCATGGTGGGACTAGTACACGGGATCATCGTCGGCCATTGCCTCCCCGGATAGCCACGTGCATCAAGTCCCTGGGCCCGTGCGTTTAATCATGCTCTCGCCAAAATCATAGGTTAGGGTTTATAAAAGAAAAGGCTTACATTGGAAATCATTTATTGTTTAAAGACTCAACATAAAATTATAATACTTTGGTTCAAAACTTTCACAAAACGGATATATCGGGTCGATTCGTATCTAATAGAAGAGAAACCCACCTGTTACACCTTACCGACCAATACCAAGAAGAAAACAAGAGGACTTGAAAGTGTCCTATGAACCCGGCAGGTCCGCCCTGGAGAAAACTATACAAAGAACAATATAGTGTACTCGTGAGACTCAAGACTCTAAATGAACCATATATGACGCATGTCAATATATTAATGTGATATAATATGCATATGATATAACGTTGTACCATGAAAATGTTCATAAGCTCAATTAATGCCGCTTAGACATGTAAACAAGTTATTCACTCATTACACGAATAAATCGTGTCCGTTCATTATCATTCTTTCATTAATATCAATCAGATATTCAATACTCAATTCATATCACGATATAATGTAGGTTAACAATACACATGAATCATTTAGGGTAAAAAAAGGAATCCATTAACCACGTAGGGAATGCATTGGTTGCAAGAAGAGTCACATTAGCACTTAAACGTTTATGCATATATGTCACGTTTACACATCATATATTCATTAATTCATATCAAAAAGTAACTTAAAGGCAAAAAAACCACTTGGAGCACCAAATGAATGCAAGGGAAGCGTATAGTACGTCATGCGATAGTACTTAAGCTATACATGTTGGTAGCTCAACAAAATCATATCGAATCAATCCATAAAATTCATATAATGGTCATAACACATATATTAACAAGTTAATAAAGCATGGGAATCATAAAAGAGGTGGGAGAAGATCAAACAAGCGAAGCGAAACAAGAAAAATGGAACCGGAGTAAAGAGAACCGGCTGGACAGAATCCACCCCCATGGATTTTTTCCAAAGGGAAAAATCCACCCCCATGGATTCTGCTCAGAAACACCACTGCCTCAAATCCACCCTCGCGGATTCAAATCAGGGGCCAAAAACGTGGCAGCAACAGGGCAACACACAAGAGGAAGCAAAAATCATCAAAACACAAGCAAACTTCAATCAAAACACTCCAAATTCAAGGCATAAGTTCATATACACATATGCTAACACATATCTCAACCTTAAGTCGAGAAATCAAGCATATGACAAGTTACCATTTCACACATTCAAGCTCTAAAAATGGTGGAACACTCATGCTTTAACCAATAACCCAAAATTAACTCATAAATACACATCATAAATATGTATTCAAACATTTAGGAGCAAGAAATCATCAAATTCATGCTTCAATCCATAAAATTCATCAAAAACCACATCATATATACATACACATATATACGATCTATACACACATATACATACACATACTCTTGCTCCAAGAATTCCAAGAATTAAGCATAAACTTCATAGATCAATATACACAAGGATTCAAGTTATGATGCAAGAATCAATTATTTACAAAAACCCACATTTTATACCTTGGAGAGGATCGATGAGGAGAGAAAGGAGATAATGGAAAGCTTGAGTTTTGAGCATGAGGGAGGAGAAGAGAGCTTCAAATCCTTGCCTTCTTGCTTGGGAAGCGGATCGGTTGAAGGGGGAAATGAATGGAGGGTTTGGAGTGTTTGTTGTTTAGAGAGAAAATGAAGAAGAAGAATGAGAAGAGAAAGGAGGGGTTAGATCGTGTAATAATAAGAGCAAAGAGGGGGAAATGGTACTTTGGTCCCTCAACAACTTAAGTGCATCAATTAGGACCCTAAAGTTTGTTTGGTGAGTAATTGGGCTCCAACGTAAAATTCGATTGAGTCCAAGGATTTCATATAAGTTCAAATACGTACATAATTGAAATAAAACATTAATTAGCAAGTATACAAGTAGTAAATGAATTTAAATAGCATAGTCGAAGATCACATAAATCATATAGATCATGTAATGGCAATTAATTCACGAAAATAAAATATATTAAAAGTCCACTTAGCATATAAATCACATAAAAGTCACATAATAACAATTAGTTCACGAAATTATTAAGCTAAAAAATCACTTAGCAATTAAAACATAATTAAAATCACATAACACTCGATCTAAACCCACTCGTGACGTCATACCTGACTTGTCAAGAAAACGGGGCATTACACGGGGGATGTGGCACCTTCCGTTTGGGGTGTTACATCCTTAGGTGGTATCAGAGCCTCCAAGTTGTAAAACTGGGGTTCTCGTGTCGTGATTGATTCAGTTTAGGTCGTACGGCATAGGAACAACTTGTTAATGTGTGCATTGGATTGAATTTTCATCGTTAATTGTTACTAATTGTTAGAAATGACCTATTATATGTGATCTACTTTCAATTTCGTTGCTTAAGGTGTTGCATTTTGCATTTTATGTGTGTTGATTGATCTAAATATGTGTCATAAGCATGTACTAATCCACATGCATCTGTATTCGAGTTGAATCTTTGGTTATAGGTTGTTACCACGCTAATAAATCCATGATCAACCTCAACTACGTATGTTTTCTACTTATCAATGAAGGGATGGTGGAGTCAACGGGAATTGAAGGTTGGATGTTGTACCTTCATGACTCACAAAATGGGGCTACATTCCATCGCTTGGCATTGTGAGAGAAGGCCTTGATCATGGAGAAGTTCGTCAAATTCGCCCTATCAACAAAACTCGAAGATTATCAATATAGGAGCATTGTGGGGACTTGAAGCCCCAGTTTTAAAGAAACATGAGGCAATGGGATGAGCGAAGAATTCATATTCATCCGGGTATGAAGATATTCAATACAAGATCGAATCATTTAAGGTTCACCACCAAGACCTCGAAGATGGAAGAAGATGATCAAAATGGAAAGTCAAAGTGAGAAGCTCGAGGGAAATTATAGGTTCGGGGTTCGTTATAGGAGATGCTAGAAGTTTCTCAACCAAAATGCATGGAATGGAGAGATGCCAACCTTGTGGATTCACAATAGAACCTTGCAAGCGAGCATAATCGATATACCAACTATCGTGAATCAACAGGTAGACAATAAGCAGGGATACAAAGGGAAGTCGGAAGAAATTGGACGATACCAACTTCTCGGGACTTCAAACCATGTGGTGATACAAGGAAGAGAAGATTATAAGGATCGGGAATTATCATTGATGATAGAGCCATATATACTCAACGTTGTAACTTATGCTTGCAACATCAAGATCAAAAGACAAGATGTCGTGCTAAAGCCACTACTACGGTGACAGCGCCAATGCATTCATAGCACGTGCATCATATATTGTATTTAATTATTTAAATTCTTACTTTATGAATTTTAATATTGTAATTACTGACTTGATGTGGCATCCACCCTGTTGAAAATATGTGTTACACACATTGGACATCCTAACCCAACATGCATTGTTCGAGTATTTACTTGTTATGATTCTTTCTCCATTTAATGCTTCAACTATTAATTCAAATGAAGTTCTATCGATCCAGGACAGAAAGGACATTTTGGGTGATAGGATTAAGACGGAAATGTACACCAAATTCTAGAGATTAAGGATCGGAGTAGACTTCGAGTGGTACGGATCAAACAAGGAAAGAGAATGGGATTCTGGATTTCAATAAGATTAAAAGAGAGAATTAAGGGAGTAATGGACAAGAGACGTTATTCCAAATCAATTAACTTGAAATAAAGGTGGGTAATACACCGAACCATTTTCTAGCTAGAGTTGCTCGGTCGAAGGGGATTAGGAATTTCGATAAAAAGATCAAAAACAGAGTTCGACTTGAGAAGGCGAAATTCTTAAGGGGGAGAGCGTGACCAAGGGACGAACTTAAATGTAAGGTTGCGCTCAGAGAAGTATTTTAGTAGGAATGACATAAATATAAGTCTTGGTAAGCATGAAGATCCTAATAATAGTGATGGAAAAAAATGAGATGACCTATCAGTCTAAGACCTTCAAGGTGAAAATAAGTTTTGCTGAGGAAACACAAAGACATATAATGGCCGATCTCTTGTTAGGAGACACGTAGAAGCTTAATCTTCCAAGCTCAAAATGATTGGTTCTCTACACAATCGTATCACAGGTTCTGAGGATGATGGAATTATGAGAGAGCTTCTGCTGGACTTTTATGTCAATGATGGGGAAAGGGAGTTGAATCAAATCATCATGTCTCATGATGGTGTCCGTGGAAACCATTTTAACTAAGTATGGAAAGGGTTCGGACAATACAATCAAAATAAAACCCTATTACATCGGAAGTCATTTTCCATGATGATTTAGGAGGAATTTGAGAAGAAATGAATCAGAAAGAAGTGACTATGGAAGAACTTGAATTCAACCTCAAGATTTATCAAGGAAGTTTTCCCCCTCGATCAGAGATTTGAGTGGACCGGAACTAAATGCACGCTTAATGGCTCCAAGGGGATGAAAGGACAAAGAAAGATCCATGACGAGATTCATCCAAATTTTGGGAACCAGTTATCACAGCTCGATTGGGAAAGAACTCATGAAGAAGATGGTGACCGTTAATTAAAAAGGTTAATCAAATTTCAAGAGCTTCACCAAATTACAGAAGGAGATATGAACCGTAAAGAAAGTTGATCTGAAATTTGAAGACATAGGAGAAGACTCGTTTTGGAAGGACAAGTTGATTGGATCAGGGTCAACGCACAACCAAGAGATAGAAGAAGGTAAGAAGGGATAAGAATCAGAGTGGAATCAAGAATAGGACCAATCGAGGGTTTTATCAGCTTCTCAAGTGGATACGTTGAAGATATTAAAGACAAGCCAAGAGTCGAGCTAGCTTTTAGGTTCGGACCATACCTTAGGACCAAAGCCTTAGCTTCAAATTTGTATCCACAGTGAACGGTTCTTTCATCGATTTGAATTCGAAATCTTGTGAAATTTTATTATATTGTAGATTTATGTGTTATGAACATGTCTATGTGCTCGTTTCATGTTTTTGTTCTTGTTTGATGTGATAACGAATTTTATTTTGGGAACGAGACCACGTCGCGGGCTAAAGAGCATTCAGCGCACCTCGGGTTCCGAGCGGCATATCTTGGGATCGGGGATTCGGATTCAAATTCCAAAAGAGAAGTCGGACTCGTAACGAAGAAAGAAAATCAAAGAACCTAAATTCATATTTTTCTAAGCCCGTTTGAACCCTCGAATTTTGGCCGAACCGAGCATCACTCGTAAAACGTACCACCGTTGACTGTTTTGGGCATAACTTCCTCAGACCTTGACCAAATTAACCCAAGTTCGAACCCACTTAACCATGATTAAGCCCTCTATCACCCCCTAACCCTTTCATTTCGTCTAAACTAAGTGAGAGAAGAAAAAGGACTGCAAACCAAGATGCAAGAAGGAAGAGAGAAGGGAGAGAAGAACTATTCATGTTCTTATGCTTTTGAGCTCAATACTCCATCGTTTCTTTTCAAATTCGAAAGGTAAGTTCATAAACTTGTTGTCCATCTTCTCCTCTTTATTTTAAGTGCCTATTTGCTAAATTTCATGAGGTATTGAGCATGTTATGATGGAGATGATGAACAGTTAGGTTAGAATCTCATTTCTTGAATTCATGGTTTTACATTCAATTTCTTGAGGATTAATGCATGAAACATGACCACTCTAGATTTCTTAAGGAATTCATTAACTTGAATTTTATTTATATGAAGTGTATGTGGACCCACCATGAATGAAATGTGAGTTTTGAAGCTTTTGGGAATGAAATTGCTTCCACGCCGCTGTTGTGTCTTTTGTTGTTGTTACTGCGTGTGTGTTGTGTTTGGGGTGTGTTTTGCTCCGTTTTTCCTTACCTTTAGGGGGTTGTTTTGTTGCTACTTTGATTCCTGAAGAAGTCCCCTGCTACTGTTGGAAATATGATGAGAAAACAGGGGCATTGCTACTGTCGATTCGTGACTGCTGCGTGCAGTCGTAGTCGCGACCAGGAGAAGGTGTTTTTAGGTCGCGCCCGCGACCCAATTTTTGGCCAGTCTCGACCTTTGAAGCCTTATGTTACGGCTGGAGGTGTTGGTAGCGGCCGCGACCCTTTTTGAGCTGAGTTATGGCCACGGCCGCGACCTATTTTTTGTGATGCTTCGAGCTGTCCTGGCTACTGTTGCGTGATTTATTTCCTAATTCTTGTTTGTTGGGTGCAGTATGTATTTATGTATTTTATAGTTAATTCATGCATGAGCTGTGAGTGTGTATATATATATGTTTGTGTAATACGTATGTGTGTGCATGTATTTATATTCGTGTAGTGTATTATGTGTGCATAGGTATATGTATAATTATACATGTGTAATATTAAATGTACGTATATACATATATATATATATTTATATGTGTAATATATATATATAGATAGATAGATAGATAGATAGATAGATAGATAGATAGATAGATAGATAATTATTGCATGCATGCATGTAGTGTAAATGGATTTTAAGTGTTTTATTAAATGTATAGAAGTACTTGAATGTTTATTTCTAATTTATAAATATGATATATATTATATCTTGTTTGCTCTACTTGGGATTAATTTGATACCTATGTAATTGATTTGAATGCCTTTATTTGTTTATTCTCTAATTGTAAACTTGTTATCTTTGAGCTATACTTGTTATATGAAATCCATGACTCGTTAAGCCTTTTTCTTATTTATACCGAATCATTTTAAAGGAGTCATTGAATTCACGTTAAGCCTTTTTCTTATCTATTGAATCCCTAACCAAATGTTTTGGTGAGATCAGTGATCACATTGAATGCACGGGCCCAGGAACTTAGTGTAAGTGGCTGTCCGGGGAGGCAAGGACCGATGGTGATCCTTTATACTAGTTCCAAACACAATTACGGAGATACCGGCCCTCGCTAGGAGATTAGCGAGGAATGGGAGCTGAGTGCCTTTGGGGAAATTCATGTAACCCCCTTTAGTCAATGATTGAGGTGGCTGGGTCTTCTAACCCCGTCTACTACCCAGAGGAAAAAGGTGTAAGTGTTAATAGTTATGAATGAACGATTATGAATGAAAGATTATGAATGAATGAATGATTGTTATATGACCACTAATGAATGAATGAATGAATAATGCACACACGAGGTGAAGGTTGGAGAATTCGCCCTCTCGTCGGGCTCACGTAATGACCGATGATTGTAATGAAGGAATGAGATTGGTGATTGCAGTAATCCCGGGCATTGTTTTCTTTGTTTTCACCCACTTCGGAAATGTTTTAAAAAGCTCGTATGGGATTATGACTCACATGCGTGTGTGCGATTTAATTCTTGTAATATTATGATATTAAACCCTGTTTTATACCCACCAGTCTCCTATAGACTAAACCCGATTTTGTTTTCAGTTTTCTTTTACAGGTTTGGAGCGCTAGGCGGGAGTTCGAGTCTGTCGAGTCTTATGGTCTAGTCCGAGTCAGACCATCGCATATGATAATTGATTAAGTTACCATGAATTGTATTGATTTTAGGTTAATGATTCGGGACAGGCTTCTAGGGATAGATTGAACCCGTATTTATGATTTATGTTATGTATGAATTTTCAGGACTAGGTAACTATGTTAGTCGAACCCGTAATTTGATGCTTGTGTTGGTAATTGTTTTCATGCTCTGCTTCCGCCTTATGATTTCTCTTTGAACATAGTTATATGGTTTCGAAGGTTTAGTTCCCGCCTAGCACAGTGAGTGAGAGAGTCCCCGTTCGCTCTGATCTGGCACGTGTATGGATTTCCAGTTTCATATGTAGGTCGGGTCTGAGTGCGGGGGATGTAGCGCCTTCCGTTTGGGGGTGTTACATCCTTAAGTGGTATCAGAGCCTCCAGGTTACAAAACTGGGGTTCTCGTGTCGTGATTGAGTCAGTTTAGGTCTTACGGCATAGGAACAACTTGTTAACTTGTGCATTGCATTGAATTTTCATCGTTAATTGTTACTAATTATTAGAAATTACCTATTATATGTGATCTACTTTCAATTTCGTTGCTTAACGTGTTGTATTATGCATTTTATGTGTGTTGATTGATCTAAATATGTGCCATAAGCATTTACTAATCCACATGTATCTATATTCGAGTTGAATATTTGGTTATAGGTTTTTAACACGCTAACAAAGCCATGATCAACTTTAACTACGAATGTTTTCTACTTATCAATGAAGGGATGGTGGAGTCAACAGGAATTGAAGGTTGGATGTTGTACCTTCATGACTCAGAAAATGGGGCTACATTCTATCGCTCGACATTGTGAGAGAAGGCCTTGATCATGGAGAAGTTCGTCAAATTCGCCCTCTCAACAAAACTCAAAGATTATCAATATAAGAGTATTGTGGGGACTTAAAGCCTCAGTTTTAAAGAAACATGAGGCAATGGCATGGGCGGGGAATTCATATTCATCCGGGTTTGAAGATATTCAATGCAAGATTGAATCATTTGAGGTTCACCACTGAGACCTCGAAGATGGAACAAGATGATCAAAATGGAAAGTCAAAGTGAGAAGCTCGAGGAAAATTGTAGGTTCGGGGTTCGCTCTGATCTGGCACGTGTATGGATTTCTCGTTTCATATGCAGGTCGGGTCTGAGTGCGGGCGATGTGGTGCCTTCCTTTTGTTGGGAATAGTGCCCTAGAAATCTGTTATGCTTTGGGACTTTCCCTTTATCACAGACAATCTTGGAATAATATACGAATGATTATAATCACAAGCGAACACTTCTTATGTGCCAATACGTGTTTTGAGTGTTTCCATTACGTGTGCATGTCTTGAACTCCCCTAATCCGATGAGGCCGTTAAGAACTTTGTCATTATGGGAATGACACATGAAACAAGTTCTTAACTCCATAGGCGAGGATTAGAAACTTCTCCAAGGCAATGAGGCCGACAGACAGTGGGAGTGTCGACTTTGCCTCTATTGAGACTTGCTTGTGTAGTTATGTCCTTAAGAAGGATCACCCGGTTTCATGGGGTGATGTGACACCCCGTCTCTTTGGCATTCCAGGTACGGCGTCACGAGTGAGTTTAATTCTGTAAATTATGTGAATTACGTGATTAGCATGCTTACGTGTCAAAGTGAGATTTATTTTAATACGTGTCCATTAGAATTTAATTAAATGTCTTGGACTCAAGTGTCCAATAATTGTAAATTAGGATACCTAATTTTAATTAGGACATTTGAGCCTTCGTGGCTATTTGAGCTCGGGAATTCGAATTCAAATTTCGACCCCGCCATTTGATTCGTTTCGATGATTCGGATTTAATGGATTTAACCTTTTAATTTTCTAAGCCGTTTGATAGCCCGACCGTTTTAGAATCCGATCCGTTTGGACCGGAGTTTTGACCCTAACCATTTCTAACCAACCCGACCCGTTTTTAGCCCTAAAGGCTGAAAATATTTCCCTTTTCCCTCACTTTGAACGATCAACATTGGCAAGGGAGAGAGAGGAGAGAAAGCTCCATTTTTGGCACCCATGGCTTTGAGCTCAAGCTTCCGACGATCCGACCGTTCGATCGACGACTTAAGGTAAGATTTGTGAACCTTTCATTACGTGTTTCGACTTAATATTCCTTTCGTGCCTTGGATTTATGTTAAGTGGCTAGTTGGAAAAGATGATAAATAGTGCTAGGTTCGGGTTTTGAGTGTTTGGGCTCGTTTCGGGAGCTTTTATGTGCAAATATGTGACCTACATGTTCTATATGCTTCGTGGTATGAATTTCATGTGATTTGGTGTTGCATGGGTTCGGGTGAGCATGGGGTTTGTTCCCATTTCCGCCATTGTTACTGTTCACGCATTTTTCTGACAGAACGTAGCCAAACGCCCGTTTCTTGCCTCAGTTCATTTTCTAAACGCCCGTGTGGCATGCAAAAATCGTTACAGAAGGGTACGACACGGGCGTTTGACCGTACCTTAAGGTCACGACACGGGCGTTTCGGAAGCTTCTGTGTAAAATGTGATTTTTCAACTTTTATAGTTCGATTCCTTTGCTTCCGAAATACCTTTGTATGTCCTTTTGAGTGTTAATTTGCTACTTTCATGTTTCGTTCTTGCCGAGTGTTTTGTCTATGCATGAATTGGTTAGTATGTGTTCATGAGCACCTTGTTTGTTCTTAATTGGACTAATCGAATACATGAGTGTTTTCTAAGCATGATTATGACTCCATTACATTGTGAGACGCATACGTTTGCATGAGTTTGATTTGTATATGAACTTTACCTACATACTTGCATTCTTTAAATGCGTAAATATAAGTCGTGCATCAATGTGGTTCATTTGGAGTCTAAGCTTTGTGTTTTGTCTTAAGTTGGTTCAGGTGCACCCGGGGTGGTGTTTCGTGGTCCGTTCTGATTCCGGGGTAATCATTTGTCCGGTTTTGGTTCTTCGATGTAAGGTGAGGTTTAGGTGTGTTTCTTTGTAGTTAATACGACCTACGACCCTACGTGCTTGTTTTCGAAGCCCGCATGTGACTATACTATTATACTTATATAATAGATATGTGCTTATAAGATACGTTTATGATCTTGTTACAAGCTCAAATGATTTTTGAACTATATGTACGAGCATATGTGAGCTTGAAAATGTTTTGTAACGAGGCTATGCTCCAAATCGTGTGTCTTCAAGCTAGCTATGGATTAGGATGACACGGAGAGGTACGTCTATAGCATATGCTAAGTTGCAAGGTAAGGTATGCTCCAATAAGGTACGTAAGTTATGATTATGATTTGATAAGTATGGTATGTAGCGAGTTATGATCTGATGTGCTCTGTTTTGTTTTGTTGGGCCCCGGGAATTGTGGGTAAGGACGCCCGGGACGGCAAGAGCCATCGGGTTAAGCCTGTGCATGATTCCCATTCATAGTGTTACGCGCGACTCTTGGAGGTTGATGAGGCGTGATACTCCGAATACGTTATGGGTTAGCTACCCCTCGTACATACGTAAGTAGGTGGAGAGGGTTTGACTTCCAAAACACCGTTGTTGTTGGGGTTGGATTGTTTATGAGTATGTTTTCTATTTTTATACGTATGTTAATAACTGGGGAGTTAGAGTAAGACCCGTACTCGCCGGGTATAAGAATTCGTTAAGATATGTTGATTATGAAACGGGATAGGAGCTTTCCTTTATGTTATAATACGAATATGTTAAGTTTGAGATGTTTTGATAGGTATATATATGACTTTGTTCCGAAAATGGCGTTGGTATGCAAAACCCTATCCCAGTTCGTAGTCTTTTGTTTAATACGTGCTTTGCTCTATATGTATATATGTGTTAGTATGCGTTAGCCCCCTCACTCAGTCGAGTTGTAGACTGAGCCTCTCCCTTTCCAATCTTTTAGTGTGCAGGTCTGCTTTGGAGTTTGGAGCCTGGCGGAGTTGAGTCAAGTCTTTGAGTCGGTCGGTCTGAGTCAGATTAGTTTGCATTTGCATTTGTTATTTTGAATTGCCCTTGATGGGTTTTGTAAATTGTTGAAAAGAGGCCTGAGGAGCCCAAGTCTGCATGTGAACCGTGTGTTTAATTTCTGCAGGCCCGTGGCCAATGCATGTGTTTGATCTTTTGTCTTCCGCTGCTATCTACATTGTTGGTTGGTTTTGCTTGACAGGGTCTACTTTCCGCCTAGCTTAGGTTTTTGTTTTGTTTGTCTCCCGTTCGCTACGGTCTGATCCGGGTGCGGACTTTCCATTTCGTTGCTCGGGTTGGACCGTAGTGCGGGGGATGTGGTGCCTCACGTGCGGGGGTGCTACATCCTGAAGTGGTATCAGAGCCCTAGGTTGCAAAACCAGGGTTCAGTGTCGTTTCGTGTCTGTCTAGGTCGTACGGCATAGGACAATGCGATTAAGTGTGTACATTTGCATCCGATTTGATATGATATGCCTTTGAATCTCTTAACACTTGTTGATTTTATTATGTGCAATGCATTGCATTTCTTAATTGCAATTACCTAACTTGATTACGTGGCATACTCATATACTAACCGACATACATATATCTATATTCTAAGTTGTGAGATTTTCAGGATGCCATCGCAACGATAAGGTCTTAATCAACCATCACCTCCACATTTCCACAATCAAGAACAACATCACATTGAAGTACAACCCATGAATCGGATGGAAACATTATACCCGGACTTCAGAGCATTCAATTCTCCCCAATTTTGTGAAGATGATGATATACAAGCAGAAGAATGGATATTCGAAGTTTAAAGTGTCTTCGAAGTGTGGCAACACAACTTACAAGATAGGGCACGCCTTGTAACTCTACTACGATAAGGACGAGCAAGGCAATGGTAGAGACAAGTTGCCCCACAAATTGAAGCTAAGAGTGAAGGATTAACTTGGGGATGTCTTTGTTCATGAGTTTAAGAAGAGGTATACCCCGACTGTTCTACACAATCGAAGAATTGAAGAATTTCTCAACCTCAAACAAGGCAAAGGAACGGTAATAAGTTTGAGAAATTGGGCAAATATGTACCTCACATATGGGCAATGAAGAGATAAAAGTAAGGCGATTTATGGGAGGCCTTCGGGGAGAAGTTCAAGGAAGCTTTAATTGCAAAGAATACGAGCATTTGGGACAAGGCAATTACTAAAGCTTTAAGGGTTAAAAATTGGAAAGTGGCCGGTGGAAAAAAAAGGTGAGGATTCGGAATCAAGAAATGAGTTGGGGTTTCGCTCCAACCCGCGAGTAGAGGAAAATCTCAACATTCGGGTATTCAAGTCAAAAGGAAGATCCGTGGTAAGAAGTATAAAGTCGGGAATTCTTCCAGAACACGAACGAAGTCTCAACCATGTGCTATTGTGGAGAAACTAATCACGCTTACAACATGTGTTGGGACCGGTTAAAGAAGTGTCATGCATGCGGATCGAAGAATCATTTGGTCACAGAATAGGATCGATTAAGGAATCACAAATGATAGGAATGAAATCAAAGGCTTCAATTTGAACATTAACAAGAATTTGAGGATCGAGGTATATGCATTCATGGCACGTGCATACACGACATATTTAATTTTCGCACTTATTGCTTGTTTTGACGTTACATATTTCGTGTGGCATTTTTACGTGTCTAAGTGATAAATATGTGTTATATTCCATTTGCATTTTAACTCGGCATGCATAAGTTGGTGTTTGATTTTTAGCTTGGTACTCCCCACATGACACGAGGGATGGGTTGTTGAAAATTGAGAAGAGTAGGTTGAAGATAAAAGAGGTGATTCGGGAATTTTCTTGTACGGGCGTAGGCTAGGGAATTGATATGAAATTGGAAGAAGACTATCACAAGGATATGACGAAAGCCCTTAAATCTGGTGATGAATCATGGAACGATGTAGTAGATGAGGTTATTAAAAAGTACAAGGAGTTATTGTATGATGCTTCCGAAACAAAGAACATCAACTCGATTTGGGAGCATGAAGATAACCTTTATCTAACCACGACTTTGAAGAAATGGATCCGGGGAAGACAATTTAAAGTCCATTCGAGTGGTCCAAAGATTCTAGAGATTCAAGGAAGAAAGATAATGCATTCAAGATGGTGAAAGTGCAAAGAGTGTCAAAAGCATCCACAAAGAAGCTAATGTTACGTATCATATAACATACGATCATGCAATGAGTTATCTAAAGAGATCAATATAAATTTCGAAGCATGAAGGCGACCTCTGTGTAACCGTGGCTTTGGAAGAAGGGGATTCCATGAGGGAAATTCTGAAGGTTTCTTTCGGGTTTTCCAAGGACTTTAGAACTTCGAAGAGAAAAAATAAAGATTACGAGGTTGGTCTCGCACTCAAAAAGGGAAGAAAATACCGAGAAAAATAATTCCATACTTCAAAGGAATTATCACAAGGGAACGAGGCCAATTCTTTAGCAAATTTTACAAGATTTGTATGAGACAAGGAAATGGAGTATGAAGATGTTGACGTTTCTTTGACTTCGACGATCGGGTGAAGGGTTTAGCCAATAATCGAAGTCCGAGGAACTCCATTTTGGGGAAAACAAGAACAAGGCTAAGAGTGTACTCAAGAGCGGAATTGGAAATTGAGGAAGAGTAAAGGCTAATCAATAACCATGAGATGAAGTCCGGAATGGTGATTGAAGCGGTAAGTGAACTACAAAGTTCATAGCTCAAGTGTGAACAAAGAACATCGACAACAATCAAGTTCTTCAAAGACAAGCTTTACAAAGCATCGGTGAACGGTACCTCAAACATACATATCACGTGCATCATGCATATTTGAGTTTGTTTATACTTGTTTTGTTGTTTTCTTTTTGCTTTGTGAGAGGCTTTTGAGAGTTCCGGAGTTGTTCTTCTTCGGTGAGATGAGGGTCGAGCTTTGCAACCGGATCAACAATCTTTTTGAAGACTTTGGTGGTGTGAAGGGAGTCCGGATGTGTGACACTTCGGACTTTAGATCGTGATGAAGTAGATTCGGTTAGAGCTTGGTATAGAGCGGCATGAATTCGATAACTACTCTAATCGTTGAATACCGAGCCTTAGAGTTGACTCGATTGTACTCAAACGATAAGAGTTGAATCTACCTTAGACCTTCTTTATCGTGCGAGTCGAGCAATTCATGACCGGATCAATTTGAAGATTCAAACCCCTTATGCTAGAAGACCTTTCTTGGGCTAACCCTCGTCGGGACGTCATGAACCTCGAACTTGGGTGAATACAGAAAGTTGTTCGAGCTTGAAACTCGAGCAGGCGAACCTGGGGACCAGGTTCTCTTTGGCATTCCAGGTACGCGTCACGAGGAGTTTAATTCTGTAAATTATGTGAATTATTTGATTAGCATGCTTACGTGTCAACGTGAGATTTATTTTAATACGTGTGCATTAGAATTTAATTAAATGTCTTGGACTCAAGTGTCCAATAATTGTAAATTAGGATACCTAATATTAATTAGGACGTTTGAGCCTTCGTGGCTATTTGAGCTCGGGAATTCGAATTCGAATTCCGACCCCGCCATTTGATTCGTTTAGATGATTCGGATTTAATGGATTTAACCTTTTAATTTTCTAAGTCGTTTGATAGCCCTATCGTTTTAGAATCCGATCCGTTTGGACTGGAGTTTTGACCCTAACCATTTCTATCCAACCCGACCCGTTTGCCCGACCTGTTTTTAGCGTTAAAGGCTGAAAATATTTCCCTTTTCCCTCACTTTGAACGATCAACATTGGCAAGGGAGAGAGAGGAGAGAAAGCTCCATTTTTGGCACCCATGGCTTTGAGCTCAAGCTTCCGACGATCCGACCGTTCGATCAACGACTTAAGATAAGATTTGTGACCCTTTCATTACGTGTTTCGATTTAATATTCCTTTCGTACCTTGGATTTATGTTATGTTGCTAGTTGGAGAAGATGATGAATAGTGCTAGGTTCGGGTTTTGGGTGTTTGGGCTCGTTTCGGGAGCTTTTATGTGCAAATATGTGACCTACATGTTATATATGCTTCGTGGTATGAATTTCGTGTGATTTGGTGTTGCATGGGTTCGGGTGAGCATGGGGTTTGTTCCCATTTCCGCCATTGTTACTGTTCACGCATTTTTCTGACAGAACGTAGCCAAACACACGTTTCATGCCTCAGTTCATTTTCTAAACGCCCGTTTGGCATGCACAAACATTACAGAAGGGTACGACACGGGTGTTTGACCGTACCTTAAGGTTACGACACGGGCGTTTCGGAAGCTTCTATGTAAAATGTGATTTTTTAACTTTTGAAGTTCGATTCCTTTGCTTCCGAAATACCTTTGTATGTCCTTTTGAGTGTTAATTTACTACTTTCATGTTTCGTTCTTGCCGAGTGTTTTGTTTATGCATGAATTGGTTAGTATGCGTTCATGAGCACCTTGTTTGCTCTTAATTGGACAAATCGAATACATGAGTGTTTTCTAAGCATGATTATGACTCCTTTACATTGTGAGATGCATACGTTTGCATGAGTTTGATTTGTATATGAACTTTGCCTACATACTTGCATTCTTTAAATGCGTAAACATAAGCCGTGCGTCAATGTGTTTCATTCAGAGTCTAAGCTTTGTGTTTTGTCTTCAGTTAGTTCAGGTGCACCCGGGGTGGTCTTTCGCGGTCCTGATTCCGGGGTGAATCATTTGTCCGGTTTTGGTTCTTCGGTGTAAGGTGAGGTTTAGGTGTGTTTCTTTGTAGTTAATACGACCTACGACCCTACTTGCTTGTTTTCGAAGCCCGCATGTGACTATACTATTATACTTATATGATAGATATGTGCTTATAAGATACGTTTATGATCATGTTACAAGCTCAAATGATTTTTGAACTATATGTACGAGCATATGTGAGCTTGAAAATATTTTGCAACGAGGCTATGCTCCAAACCGTGTGTCTTCAAGCTAGCTATGGATTAGGATGACACGGAGAGGTAAGTCTATAGCATATGCTAAGTTGCAAGGTAAGGTATGCTCCAATAAGGTACGTAAGTTATGATTATGATTTGATAAGTATGTTATGTAGCGAGTTATGATCTGATATGCTCTGTTTTGTTTTGTTGGGCCCCAGGAATTGTGGGTAAGGACGCCCGCGACAGCAAGGGCCATCGGGTTAAGCCTGTGCATGATTCCCATTCGTAGCGTTACGAGCGATTCTTGGAGGTTGATGAGGCGTGAGGGTTTGACTCCCAAAACACCGTTGTTGTTGGGGTTGGATTGTTTATGAGTATGTTTTCTGTTTTTATACGTATGTTAATAACTGGGGAGTTAGAGTAAGACCCGTACTCGCCGGGTATAAGAATTCGTTAAGATATGTTGATTATTAAACGGGATAGGAGCTTTCCTTTATGTTATAATACGAATATGTTAAGTTTGAGATGTTTTGATAAGTATATGTATAAGTTTGTTCCGAAAATGGCTTTGGTATGCAAAACCCTATCCCGGTTCGTAGTCTTTTGTTTAATACGTGCTTTGCTCTATATGTATATATGTGTTAGTGTGCGTTAGTCCCCTCACTCAGTCGAGTTGTAGACTGACCCTCTCCCTTTCCAATCTTTTAGTGTGCAGGTCTGCTTTGGAGTTTGGAGCTAGGCGGAGTTGAGTCAAGTCTTTGAGTCGGTCGGTCTGAGTCAGATTAGTTTGCATTTGCATTTGTTATTTTGAATTGCCCTTGATGGGTTTTGTAAATTGTTGAAAAGAGGCCTGAGGAGCCCAAGTCTGCATGTGAACCGTGTGTTTAATTTCTGCAGGCCCGTGGCCAATGCATGTGCTTGATCTTTTGTCTTCCGCTGCTATCTGCATTGTTGGTTGGTTTTGCTTGACAGGGTTTACGTTCCGCCTAGCTTAGGTTTTTGTTTTGTTTGTCTCCCGTTCGCTACGGTCTGATCCGGGTGTGGACTTTCCATTTCGTTGCTCGGGTTGGACCGTCGTGGGGGGGATGTGGTGCCTCACATGCGGGGTGCTACAGGTGATAAGTGCATGGGTTGATGCATTCATAATACATAAGGGTGATAGTTGCAAGAACTTCATCACTGAGAGTGCCCCGCATGAGAAGATTCCTAAATGGGAAAGGAAGTTTCCTTCCAGATTAGGAAATATCTCACATGTCAATTATGTGAGGAATTAATCCTTAGACTTGAGATTCCACATTGTCTGATATGAGCTAACTCTGTAATCTTTGATATAGGCTCAAAAGGGTGTCTCCGTATAGACACCTGAACCACCGTCTATGTTGGGATTACACAAGTGGCATATAAGAATTGTTGGAATCAATAAAGGACCTACACTTGTTGTAGGCAAGATGATCTCTTATTACACAAGTCATTCATGATTCCATCCTAAAAATCCTTGCGCAAGGTGGTTAGATCAAGACATCAAGAAAATGGGGTTTTCTTGGATTGAGATCAATTGGAATATGAACGGAACTTCGTTTTAAGATTAAAGTTAGTAGGGCTCTCAATATTCCCATGCCCTATATCTTAATCGAGAGATAGGATGGCAGGAGGATCGTATCCCACATGATGCTATTGACTGAAAGGTTCTTTCGAATATACATTCACATTTCGGGTAGGGGTCACGCACCTATTGCTAGACTATGGTCGTGTGATCTGTGAGGTAATTAATTCATAAAGTGTATTAATTAATTAGGCTCACTGCTAACTGAAATTGAACCTAGAGGGTCACACACAAATACCGGGTTCAAATGGTATTATGGAAAGATCGAATAGTTGATCGAAACGAGACCACAGTGTAAAGTACACGTGTGGATTGAGAGCATCGTTTGGGACGTGTGATCCATTTGAGAAATTGGATCATGTGTTAATTAATTAGAGAATTAATTATCAAGCTCAAATATAATTAATTAGTGAATTAATTATAAAGCCAAGATATAATTAATTGGAGAACTATGATGCATGGACACGGACACGGTGACACGGACACGGCACGACACGGATACGACGACACGGATTTTTTCTTGAATTTCCCACGTAAGGAGTGTCGGACACGAGTGTCCGACACGACACGGCAAAATGATATTTTTAGAAGTGTTCGTGCATCATAGTTGGAGAATTAATTATAAAGCCGAAATAAAATTAATTGGAGAATTAATTTTAGCCCGTTAGAATTAATTATTGAATTAATTCTAAAGTCCTTTATGAAATTAATTGGAGAATTAATTCTAAGTATCTAATTATTTACTTGTTCTAATTTGATTAGAATAAAGAAATAAATAAATATCTTCTATCTTATTATTCTAATAAAGTATTAGGATAAGATGTTTAATTATTACTAGAATAATTAAATAATCCTAAATTAGTTAGGAGCTCTTTTTCTATATATAAAATAAATATCTTATTTTAGATAAGATATTATTTACTTTGAGAGAAAGAAAAGATAGAAGAAAAGTCAAAGTTGGAGACTCTCTCCTACAAGACTAGGGTTTCGAACCCTTCACTATAAAAGGGACTAAGGGGGTTCGAATTTGGCTTACGCGTGATTTGAGAATCACGTCCAACCTTCATGGAATTAGGGGATAATTCTCTTGCTCTCTATTTCTCGTTTCTTGTTTCTTTAATACGCATGTTACAGTACTAGCATACTTACTAACATGATTTGAATCTAGGTTGGTGTGGATTATTATTCTTGAGGATTTCTACTTTGGAATCTCGAAGAAAGAATCAAGAAACGGGGATTTTCATGCCGCACGAAGAACGTTTGAGGGTGGCTTAATACGTTTCAAGAAAGTTTCAATTCGTGTGAGTTTCTTGAGTCCCAACGTTACGATACGAACATTGCAAGTTTTTTAGATCCCTTTTGGAAAAAATTTTAAACTTCCGCTACGTTTACTCTGTTGTTTTCCAACACCGTTTGGGGTGTTACACTAATCGGTCACTGATTATCATATATGTGTGATATCGATCACTGAAAATCGGTTGGAAAAAGCCTGTTTTTTGGTAGTGAAAATAATTTTTTCGACCCCAGTGATCGACAACCCTGGAGTCGCCACTGGGGAGTGGTGTTGGGGACAGACCCCCTTTGGGCTCAAGGCGGCTGCAAATTGGATTCAGCTCGCCCAAGTAGTTTAGTTCGCTAGTAGCAAATTAAAGGAGAGATCTGGAGTAAGAAGTGTAGGACTCCCGTGCTGTGATGAATAAGATTGAATTACCATAAAACGATAAGAATGAATTTAGGATAAGGTAAGAAAATATCTCAAGAATGGGAGAGGTTGATAACTATAAATAGAGAAGGAATTAGGAGAAGAAGGCATAAAAAAAAAAAGAGTGTGAAATAGATAAGAGACCGACGTGAAATGAGCTTATTCTTATTCTTCTTCTTATTATTATTATCACTTCCTGTACCTAGTTAAGATATTATCAAATATTAAGAAATCAATTATATATATATATATATATATATATACTATTTTCCATGAAACAAGAATAAAAAGTTATTTAAGAATACGCAATCGATAAAATAAATAATGTAAATTACATTTATTTTACTTCATTTTATTTGAAATCTCTTCTTTTTTTATAGGTCGAATTAAAATTTTTTGCTCTATCATACTATAATATATATATACTCTTTTATTAAGCAATAGATCCAATTATGGTATTTTGGACTTGGTCACTATTTTTTTTATCTATATTATTTATACTCTATTATTAAGTACGAGAGGCAAAGGTGGTGTCTTGGACTTAGTTTCTAATTCTTTTTTATTTAATTTCTTTATTTATTTCCACCATACGTAACATGTTTATTGATTATTTATATTTTAATTATTTCCTATTAATATACAATTATTAAATTTACATTAAGATAAATAATTAAATTTAATATATTTAAATAATAATAATTTTTTCTTTGCACACGCATAGAGTTTGCAGAATTACTAGTTATTATATTATTATATTATATTCAGCAAGGGAAGCAAATGTGGTCTCTTGTACTTGGTCTCTAATTCTTTTTTCTATTTAATTTATTTATTTTTCTTCATCACATACGAGCGTGTCTCAATAAGTTATTTATGTATAAACCCCACTTTTCTCCCAATCCACTTTTATTCTCATTTTTATATATTTTTTATTTTTCTTTCTCATATTTTGTAATTTATATTTTAATTATTTCCTATTAATATATAATTATTAAATTTATATGAAGATGAATAATTTTATTATATATTTAAATAACAATTTTATTTTATTTTTTTGCACAGGTAACGAGTGTATGAAATTACTAGTTTAATTTATTTATTTTTCTTCATCACATACAAAACGTGTCTCAATTAGTTATTTATCTATTAATCTCACTTTTCTCTCACCTTAATTTTATTCCCTTTTTTATGTTTCTTTTTAATTTTTCTTACTCATATTTTTACTTTATATTTTAACTCTTTTCTTCTAATATAACTAGTAATTACGCACATTCGATGCGTGTGCCAAAAAAAATATTATAATTAAAATATATAAAAATTAAAATTTTTATTTAAATAATTATTAAACGGATGAGGCACATAATATAATAATATAAATATAAATAAATTAAAAATATAAAAAGGTGCAAAATCATATCATTCAAAATAGTGATAAAAATTTAAAAACATGAGAAAAAAATATGAAAAGGATTAATGTGATGCAAGGGAAAATGGGATTTAAAAGACAATACGTTAATAGCTTCATGTAATAGTATAAATTATTAAATTTATAAGTAATAATAATTTTTTATTTACACACATATTGAATACGTAAAAATATCGATATTATATATATATATATATATATATATATATATATCACAACTGCAGGTTTCTTGTATCATTTCAGGTTATGCACAAAATTAACGTTGTATATTTATTTATATATATAGCAGAACTACAGGTTTTGCCAGAAATTTAATTACTGTCGGAAAATGTCTTAGGTTAATGTCCGCGCACATAGTTACTGGTGGCATTCGGTTAAAAGGGACCCCCAAGTCTTTTTTTAGTTATGTAACCCCTAGTTTCAAAAGAATAAATAATATATCCCTTTGCTTGATTAGCTCTTAATTAATTACTCAGCTTAATTAAATAGTTGTCACGTCAGGATTTTGCAGACTCTTTTTGGCCCCAAAATTTATACAAAATTAGAATCTGGCCCCAAATCACATTCAACCAATTCTCTCAATTTCTCTCTCCTTCCTATATGCGACGAAAACCCTATTTTTCTGATATTTCTTCTCCGATTGCAGTGCTGTGCAGTGTTCGTTTGATTCTTCAAAAACATTCTCTGATTACAGGTACAATGGCAAACAACAACAATCAAAGGTATTGAAAGGTTTCGGTTCGTTTGAATTTTTTCTGAACCCTATTTTTTTAACTGCGTTTTCACTGAAAGATTGAACTGAGTTTTTTTTTAATCCCATCTATCTGGGTTTAATGCAGTACATTCCCTAACCTGTTTTGGACGCCAATATAACGCCAATACAAAGTGATCTCGCACTCGCTTTTATCAATCGTTTGCGCGATTTCAATAAATCGCTCACGCGATTCATTTAAATTTTTTCTCGAACCTATTTGTTGAACTTCGTTTTCACTGAATGATTTAACTGAGTTTTTTCTGAACCCCATCTATCTGGGTTTAATGCAGTACATTCCCTAACCTATTTTGGTCGCCAATATAACGACAATACAATGTGATCGCGCACTAGATTTTATTAATCGCTTGCCCGATTTCTCAAAATCGCTCACTCGATTAGTTAATCGCGCACGCGAATTTGATGAATCGCGCATGCGATTTTATCAATCGATCACGCGATCAAATTTTTTGTTTCTCAGTTTTGTACTGCATGCATGGTTAAATTTTTTTTTTTTTTTTTAATGTTGTAAAGGAACGGCGACTGGGTTATGTCAAAATTTGTTATTGGATTTCAATTTGGAGTGTGGGAAGAAGAAACCACGTGTTTGAATTGGGTTGCGGAGAGCAAGCAAACTTCTGCTATTCTTGTGAGCAATCAGACTACATTCCAAATGTTGATAAGTGATATTATAGAACAATCAGGACTTACTTGCTCCCATGATGATGTGCACGTGAAATATTCTCTTACAAGTGCACCTCCAACCTGTTATCCAACTGAAATAAAGACTGATCACGACCTACAAGTTTATTTTGCCGATATCTCTCCTCAAGGTTGGAGGCCCGTTTTGAAGGTTTCCTTTGATAGGAAGGAGAGTCGAACAGAATCCTAACATGTTGGCACAAGCGGGTTTACTTCTCAGGGTGAAGATCAATACCAGCATCAGTATGAAGACTTCAGTCTCCCTGATATCAACGATCAAGAATTCAATCTTCCCGATAACACCCTTTCTATAAACGAAGAAATGGTAGATCATTGTAATGAAGATCTTCAAAATCCTTCTGAAAATGTGATCGAGGAAGAAGTGCACGATCAATGTATTAATGAGGAGGAAGCCATTATATGTTATGATAATCCAGAGGCCAGGATTGAAAGTCATACATGGGATGATGGCTCAGGTTTTAATGAGGATGAAGAGTTTATAAACAAAGAAGATGCCATCATGAAGATCAACCTTGTTGCATGTAAGGGAAGCTTCCAATTTCAAACGATAAAATCTACAAAGTCCCTTCTTGTTCTGGGATGTTATTCGCAGGATTGCAAGTGGTGGTTTCGGTGTGTTAAATATGTTAATTCTGACAGATTTATCCTCAGAAAGTATAACCGGATTCACACTTGTGGGTTGGAAGAAGCAAGTACCACTCATCAACAGGCTACCGCAAAATTGATTGGGGACTTAGTGAAGCCATTGTTTTTTGACAAGAAAGGTCCCACACCAGGCGAAATTAAAAAGTACGTCGAAGCTGAATTGGGGGCCAAGGTTGGTTACTGGAAATGTTGGATGGGCAGAATACATGCAAAAAATATTGTCAGGGGATCACCTGAGCATGGATATGCAATTATAGAAGCATATCGTTATATGCTAACTGTTAAGAATCAAGGAAGCGTCACTGAATTGGTTCTTGACCACGAAAACAGGTTTCTTCATTTTTTTGTTGCATTCGGACCATGCATACGGGGTTTTATGTACATGCGCAAGGTGTTAGCCGTTGATGGTTGTTTCTTAACCAGTAAATACGATGGTACTCTTTTATTGGCTACTGCACAAGATAGTGAGAACCATACCTATCCAATTGCATGGGCAGTGGTTGATTCCGAAAATAATGCATCATGGGAGTGGTTTTTTATAAATTTAAAAAGGATAGCACCAGATAGTGATGATCTCTGTATAATATCGGATAGACATGTCTCCATTAAAAATGCGGTTGCTAAGATTTATCCTAAGGCTCATCATGGATTTTGTTCGAAGCACTTATCGGAGAACTTGAGACAACGTTTTAAAAAAAGTGCAATCCTTGAGCCATTTTTTAAGGCAGTTAAAGCATACACCGTCGAAGGTTTCATGGAACACTACAAAGAGATCGAACGTATTCACAAACGTGCTGTAGAGTACTTGAAGGATGAAGTTGGTTTTGAGTTATGGAGCAGGGTGTATTCTAAAACAAACAGGTATGATGTTCTGACTAGCAACATCGCCAAGTCTGTTAATTCTAGGATTCGATTTGAAAGGGAGTATCCTATCCCTGCTTTGTTTGAGTCTATCATAAGAATATTGGCTGATTGGTTCCACACCCGGAGAACGGACATGATCAACTACAGTACAGTCCTGGTGCCATCCAAAGAGAAACTTCTCCGGAGTAATCTGGAGAAATCCAAAGGATGCCTTGCACAACAGTTCAATGCTCATGAATTTTCTACTCGTGGAATTGGAGCAGAGGTTATGGTTGACTTGAACAATATGATGTGCACATGTGGCGTCTTCCAGATGGATAAGATCCCCTGCCCCCATGCATTATCGGCGTTAAGGGAGCAAAACCCCAATAGGGTTTGGACAAAGAATATATTCCCTATGCTCCCAATTTTACACTGTTGAGTACTACATACTTGCATATTCTGAGACAATTTTTCCTACACCTCTAGAGTTACAGTGGGAATTGCCTGAAGATATAGGTATAAAACAAGTACTGCCACCTCCACTGAATGTGCGTGTTGGAAGAAAAAGGATGACTAGATTTAGGGCACCTTCTGAGGGAAGAAAAAGGTACAACACCTGTTCAAAGTGTGGAGGAAAAGGTCACAAAAGGACTACATGTGATCAGAATGTCAGTTAGATAAATAAATTGTATAATACAGCTTTATTTTTTAATGAATCGCTTACGCGATTTTATGACTCGCGTACTCGACTTAAGTAATCGCGCAAGTGATTCTTCAGCCTAGTGGTATATCTCTCTTTTTTAATGAATCCCTTACGCGACCTAATTAATCGAGCAAGAGATTCTTCATCCAATTGGGCATATTTCATATTTTAATTAATCGCGAACAAGATTTAATGAATCGCGCACTCGACTTAAATAATCGAGCAAGCGATTCTTCAGCCAAGTCGCATATCTTTCCTTTTAATTAATCGCGCACAAGATTTATTATATTATAATATATTAATTGAATGCTTGTTTTTTGTATAATATGATCCCAGATTGTTAATTTGAATAATTTTATTAATTCAATTAATATATTATAATATAATAAAAATTGGAATTTCATATTTTAATTAATCGCGAACAAGATTTAATGAATCGCGCACTCGAATTAAATAATCGAGCAAGCGATTCTTCAGCCAAGTCGCATATCTCTCCTTTTAATTAATCGCGCACAAGATTGATTGAATCGCACACACGATTTGATGAATCGATTACGCGATTTATTATATTATAATATATTAATTGAATACTTGTTTTTTGTATAATATGATCCCAGATTGTTAATTTGAATAATTTTATTAATTCAATTAATATATTATAATATAATAAAAATTGGAATTTAATTCGATTTATGACACTTTAAAACCACTCAGCTTGATCCATTAATTTATTTTTTAAATAATCGGGCTCATGATTAAGTGAATCGCTCACTGAATTTAATGACTCCCTCACAAGATTTAATGAATCGCGCATGCGATTCTTCAGCGAAGGGGGTTTATTAGCATATAAATATTAACAGATCTACCTGTCTTCTTCCTCCTTAATCACAAAATATGTCGTATTTGATTGAAATGTTCATGAAAATCGTCATTTCCGTAAGACTTGTTGCCAAACAGTAACACTCAATAGATTTCTTTGTTTGGCCTTGCAATAGATCATTAGACATTGCAGAAGAACTATGCAACATGCAATACTAGAGATAGTTTTGAGATGCTTCGTGCAGCCTATTCATAACAATGGAAAGAAACCGTGGAAAATGCAATTGAAGATTTATTACAGATTTCAAATCTGTAATAAATCTTCAATTGCATTTTCCACAATCTGTAATAAATCTTCAATTGCATTTTCCACGGTTTCTTTCCAATTGTTATGCACAAGACGCACAAAGCATCTCAAAACTATCTCCTGTACTGCCCATCTTATAGTTCATCTACAACGAGTAAACACTACATGGACCAAACAAAGAAACATCTATTGATTGCTACTGTATGGCGGAAATCATACAGCAAACATGATAATTTTGAAGAGCAATTCAAACTAATAGGGCAGACTCTTACAGATCTGCGAAGGTTTGTTCCTTTAGATTGGAGAGGGCGGCGGCGGAAATATTCAACATAAGAGGATGGAAGATAATAATCACTAATTAGGGTTTGGCAAAAGGAAACAAAACAATTTTATATTTGAGTAGGAGGGGCAGTGCGTAAATTTATGAGGTTGCAAAAGAGCCCCTGGAATATAATAATATTACAAAATATTATAGCCGTTATATTATGGCAGTTATACACTGTTTATATCCTAATTATAGCCGTTGGTGGGGATCACTATATAATTCTTCTGATTATCACTAAGGAATTTAAAAGTTCTCTTAGATATAGAAAGGAGAAATGCAGGGGTTGCGATCAGTGGGCTGTAATCAAGGTGGTCGATAGAGCAGATAATTCCAACAGGGGAAGATTATTTTATTGTTTCAATTTGCATGGCTTTTCTCAATGGTGTAATCCAATAGAAGAGCCACAGAACGATGAAGGTGAAGTCTCAAGCAGGAGGACACCACTCATTCCAGAAGGAAGAGAACAAAATATTGTGAACAAGTTGATAATAGTCAACTTGTTGTTTTTAGCAGTATTTTTATTGATTTGTATTTTTAAATCAATAATGTAACTTGTCTTAATGATTTGTATTTATAAATTTAGATTGTAATCATTTAAGTTACAAAATCGCTCAACTAATTTAAGGAATCGACCAAGCGATTTATTAAATCGCCCACGCGATTTAATGAATCGCTCAGGCGATCCTTAAGCTAGTTCGCACTTGTTATTGTTTTAAAGTATTTTGTTAGTCCCTTAGCATGTTTCTTTTGCGTTTGATGTGAACACCATCGTATTTTTCCTCCGTGGAGCACGATGTATTGCAAACCTAAGTCATAATCTCAAACCAATCTTAAACCAAGTACAAAACATTGTGATCGGTACATTCAAATCAAGCTTGGGCATAACAAATTATTCAATGATCCCATTACAACTTTGATCCAAGTCTCCTAAGGTTATTGGCCATTACACACATCATGAAACTCGAATTCTTCCTCAAAAAATTATTAAATCGCCCACGCGATTTAATGAATCGCTCAGGCGATCCTTAAGCTAGTTCGCACTTGTTATTGTTTTAAAGTATTTTGTTAGAATGTTTCTTTTGCGTTTGATGTGAACACCATCGTGTTTTTCCTCCGTGGAGCACGATGTATTGCCAACCTAAGTCATAATCTCAAACAAATCTTAAACCAAGTACAAAACATTGTGATTGGTACATTCAAATCAAGCTTGGGCATAACAAATTATTCAATGATCCCATTACAACTTTGATCCAAGTCTCCTAAGGTTATTGGCCATTACACACGTCATGGAACTCGAATTCTTCCTCAAAAAATTATTAAATCGCCCACGCGATTTAATGAATCGCTCAGGCGATCCTTAAGCTAGTTCGCACTTGTTATTGTTTTAAAGTATTTTGTTAGTCCCTTAGCATGTTTCTTTTGAGTTTGATGTGAACACCATCGTGTTTTTCCTCCGTGGAGCACGATGTATTGCAAACCTAAGTCATAATCCCAAACAAATCTTAAACCAAGTACAAAACATGGTGATTGGTACATTCAAATCAAGTATCGCTATAACCAATAATAAAATGATCTCATTACAAATTTGACTCAATTCTCATAAAATGATCTTGATTTTGGCCACAAAAATTATTAAATCGCGTGGGCGACTTCATGAATCGCCCACGCGATTCTTAAGGTAGTTCGCACATAAATAATCAAATTCTCTAAAATAATAATTAAAAAAAATAAAATTAACCCTCTTATAATATACATGTCCGATAAGGCGGCAAACATTGTGTACATTATAATAAAATTTTTCATTTTTGTCTGACAGTTATTTATATTTAATATATATATCACCACAAGAGTCAAACCAATCACATCATTAATTAATTTGATAACAGTTATAAGCAAAACTTTTAGTGAGAAAGAGGAAAAAGGTAAAAAGGAAAGGAAAGGACTGTTCTTCTTCTTCTTCTTCTTCATCTTCCTCACAAGCAAAAAAACTAGGGCTTTCATCCATTTTCTCTCTCCTATATTCAGATTATTATCACATTTTTACGATCAACCAAACAAGATGTTATCAGCGGGAGCAAACCAAAGCCCAATAAGGGAAGGAGAAGGCACTATTGATCCCATGCAGATATCCCAAGAGGCCGAGTACAACGTAATGGTTCTTTGTTCCAAGTTTTCAACTTTCGTTCTGGACTTGATACTATATACTGTGTTTTTTTGGTTGTTTATTTCGAAAGCATCTATTACTCGCTTAATCGATTGATTGAGTCGCGTACGCGATCAAAATGGCGCCTTTTATGTATTTCAAATCTTTTATATTGACAAATGGTATTTTGATCTGATACATCTCAGGAGTTCAGAGATGATGAACACACCGGAGATGAAGAAAATGCGCAAGGGGGCTGGTCCATAAGGGAAAATAGGAGTAAGCGAAGGCATTTGAACAATATAGGTATGATTGGGTTATTTGATGAGGTGGAGGATGATGACGATGAGTTACAGGAAGGATATGAAGAAGAGGTCACCCGGAGCATTGATTTTTCAAAATTCAACATGCGCCCTTTCTGGGAAAGGTACTTCTTCTCTTCAACTGTGAGGATCACAGTCCGGTCATCATAGGAGCGCCTTTCCCCAATAAAAGAATTCCTTCAGGAGAACGAAATAAATTTCGAAGGAGTATTTAGAAAATATACCGAAGAGCTGCCTTCTGGTTGGAAGCGGTTTTCAGGCAGCCTCCTTCATTATCTTATAATGTACTCCCTACCCACCAAGAAAGAGAATGAGCTGTTGGTCTTGATAGGACAAAAGCCAGTTAGGTTTGGCTTAAGGGAGTTTGCTCTTGTCACTGGGCTTTATTGTGGAGGTGGTAAGATGCCCGATAGAGCTGATGAGTTGAGTATTATAAATAATGCCGAGGATTTTCTTAAGAGGATCCTCCGAAATAAATGGAAATCAAAAGTGAAGGATACTGATTTGGAAAATTTATTATTCAATAAAAAGATTGCGGTGGAAGACCGTTTGAAGATAACCCATGTGCTTTTTGTACAAAACATGTTGCTGGGTATTGAAAAGGGGAGAGTTGTAAATAGGGATCATCTTTGTTTTGCAAGTGACTTGGATTTTTTTTATTCATATCCTTGGGGACTATTGTCATTCAATGCGACAATGGATTTAATAAAAAAAAGGGAAAAGGATATTGCTAAATGGCTGCCCCCTACAGAATCTGACTCTAAACCGAAGACCTATCATGTTTCAGATTTTCCATGGGCCTTGCAGGTGATTATGATCATCATATTTCTCTTATTCAGCTAAATCGCTTACGCGATTTATGAATCGCTCACGCGATTTGTTGAAACGCTCAAGCGATTTGATGAATCGCTCACGCGACTTGTTGAATCGCTCACGCGATTTAATTGAAACAAAATCTATAATACACCTTTTTTTCTGTTTGTTCCTTTTAGGCGTGGGCTTACGAAATGTGCCCAACGATAGCAAGTTCTTATGGAGGCGGCCTAGTACATGATGATTCCCAAATGTCCAAACTACCACTCCCCAGGATGTTCAGATGGATGCACAGTAGAGGGAACCCAGTCGATATTGAAGAATTGCGACAAAAGATAAATAACCATGGACCTGAGGTTTGAACATAATTTATATTATTTTCTTTGCTATGGATCACCGAATACCTTTAACATCTATTATTTTTTGATGTAACAGGATCAGGTACGTCCATTTTTGTTGCCCTCCATCATTGAAAAGAAGCTGAGTTACATCAGGGACCTTCATGAACATACAAGTTCAGAAGAAGAGGATGCACCCATTGATTATCTACATCAATATTTGAAAGGGTGCACCCGTTTGATCATTGGGGATGAATTGCCCCCTCCAGTCCAAGAAGATGATAATCTCATGAATTCTAACATGGATTGGTTCCCCTCACCATCACATCCAACTACAGCACCACCTGCCGCAGGAATTGATTGGGGCACCGCACCCCCAACTTCCACAGCACTTGACACATCACCATCACCTACACCAACTGCTGCAGTGCAAATACCTTTTGAAATTCAACAGTTTATCCAGAAAGCGGAAGCTAAGTCTGAATCTTTGAATGCAACTGTTGAGAAAATATGGCTGCATTTGGAGAAGGAGAAAGAACACCAAGCTGAAGCTCATTCTGAATATGTGAAGGCAACTGTTAAGAAGATATGGCAGCATTTGGAGAAGGAAAAAGAACACCAAGCAGGCCGTAGTGTAATGATGCAGGAGGTTGAAGGGTCTAAACGTCAAAGACCAAAGAGAAATAAAAGAAGGCCCGCATACCTCCTGTCACCTTATACGCTGCAACTTAAGAGGCTTTGCACAGCTACAGCCAGAGCTAGAGCCAAGGCTAAAGAAGCAACACCTGCCTTAACGGCTCAGCCTAACTGCCTTGTCCGCAAACCGCAGAAACCATCTCTCAATCTCACAACAGATGGTTATCCAAAAATACGGACAAATCTGGTTCTAGCTACTTATACAACTGGGTTTTCAGTGCAGGGCCGAGAGACCTAATTCCTGGACAAAGTAAGGATTTCGACGCGGAATTCTTCCTAACCATCCTCAGAAATGGGAAATGGTTGATCTCCGAGGTAAACTTGTTATTTAGTTTATGTTAGTCAATACATGTATGATCCTTGTTTTTATTGTTTTTATTTTGGTTCACTCATTGCAGCATTTGGAAGAGTGTTTGACCAATATAAGGCTTAAACAAAAAATGCGCCCAGATCAATATGCTCAGGATTGTTTGGTCCTTGATGAGACTTTCTTCCAACACCTTAAAACGAATTATTATCTCGTAAGGGGGCTCATTACAGAGGAAGATTCAATTTTGATCGGTGAAGATGGTAATATCAGAATTACAAATAGGCCAAATACTGTTGCCAATGCTCCGAGGGGTGCCAAAGCCGGCGTTAGGGTTGGTGCCAAGAGTGGCAAGGGTGCGAAGGCTGTAAATGAACACAAAGAAGACCTCGAGACTGCCTCGCATTCATTTGATGTGATGCGAAGGATCTGGAATGATCCCATCAAGTGGAAGGAGGACACTGTTCTGCCGTATACAACTGGTGAACTACCTTTTTTGCATGGCCGTGCATGGGAAGGAGCTAATAAATTTTATGGCGTAGTCAACGTAGGAAATTCCCATTGGGTGGCCATTGAGATTTTGCCCCAAGAGGGAGTCATCAAAGTTTACGACAGCGGCGGTGGTTCCATTGACCACAGGAATTACCAAATTGCTTTGAACCATCTGTGTGTTTACTTTCCCAAATTGTTGGCCCACACAGGAAAATTCAGGCATTTAGGTGGCAGCCTCAACCGCATGTGGAAGTTGTCCAAAAAATAAACGAAGGTACATATAAAATTTACTAACTTAATTTTTTTTTATTATATTTTTATTTAATTTCTATTTTTTTTTTTCAGTGGCGATTGTGGACTCTATTCCTTATATTACATTGAGGTTCTCATGCGTGGGGAACAGATGGAAGTTCTGGATGACGATAATACCTCTTATTTAAGGTTACGTTTAGCATCCGAAATATTTTTTGGAGTTGATAAATACAATATTTAAGTTCCACAGTATGTATTCATAATATTTATGTCCAATTCTTTAATAAATTGCGCAAGCGATTTAATGAATCGCGCGCGCGATTCTTCATATACAGCTAGTTTTTTATTTGTTTTAAATATTTATTTGATTTATTTTTTACCCTAAACACTAAAAATTTGATATAGTCGAATGCATCTGTAAACTACGAACCGAATAATATTGAATGCATGTAGACCTAATTTCTTTCCTATAAAATGTACAATTCCCTAATAAATCGCGCAAGCGATTTAATTAATCGCTCACGCGATTCTTCATCAACATCTATTTATATATTTTATTTAAATATTATTTATTTATTTTCTTTATTTAATCGCGCAACATCTATTTATATAGGGGTTGGGGTTCATGAAGTTCAATAAGGAAGGAAGTACCTTATTGTTGTTAATGAATGTATCATCATTCATTCTTGCTCATGAAGCCCAATCCCTATCAGCTCAACTTCAAGCCCCAATCCTGTAGTGTGGTTCAACTTCAGATACTATTGATGGTGAAGCTGATGATCAGTACTAGAAAAAAAAATACGGAAAAAAATATTGAAATTTGTATTTATGTGTTTAATTCATGTACCAATCAACGAATTGAATGCATGTTGCCCTAATTTTTTTCCTATAAATAGTCCAATTCCCAAAATAAATCGCGCGCGCCATTCTTCATATAAATCTAGTTATTTATTTGATTTAAAAATTTATTTGATTTATTTTGACCCTAAACCCTAATAATCTCGCGCGCGATTCATTCTTGTTCTAAATATTAGATATTATAAATAATTTGTTGTATTTTCATTGGATCGCGGACTCTATTTGGTTAATCGCTCATGCGATTCTTCATCAACATCTAGTCCTTTATTTTATTTAAATATTATTTATTATTTTATTTATTTAATCGCGCAAGCGATTTAATGAATCGCACTTGCGATTCATTAAATAATCTCGCGCGCGATTCATTCTTGTTCTAAATATTAGATATTATAAATAATTTGTTGTATTTTCATTGGATCGCGGACTCGATTTGGTTAATCGCTCACGCGATTATTCATAACATCTAGTCCTTTATTTTATTTGAATAAGGGACATAGATGTTCATTGTCTTCTTCCCGTGTCTGACAGATGTTCTCGATGAGATGCTTGAATTTAATGAAAAGCTGCCTGCACTCTTTCCCGGAATTTTGACCGTCACCTTTACAATGCGACCAGGGGTGCGACTGTTGGTTAAAGGCCCAATCACCTTTATTAGTATCCTCAAGTTTGCTCTGTGCTCAGATTTCTGCAAAATTTTCATCACCTGCAAGAAGCCTTGCTTCTCTCTCTCTCTCACGTATCTCAATCCTTGACAAATAAAGTCATGAATAACCCTCCAATAATTATTCTGGCATGGGTGGAAGAGTACATGGTTGAACGTCTTCGGATATATGCCGGAGAAAACAAAATCGATCGGCTAGATGTCTTCGACACAGTGCTAGCTAATGTGTCGCTTGATTTGACTCAGTGATTCAAAACCAGATTCTGGGCACGAGATGTTATAGCAGCAGTGAAAGGACTGCGGATAAATTTTTACGCTTTCCGTAGATTATTGGCTTGTCCTGGAGTTAAATTGGCTGCTAATCGTATTAGTGCCGAAATTGATCCCCTAGAATATTATGGTGCGAATACCATTGAGGTAAGTCGAATTCATCAGTGGCACTTTTTTTTTTTTTAAATCTTTATTTGTTCATTTTTCAATGTTTAATATTGCATAGGTTATTCAGCGGGATTTCGACGCCAGAGTATTTGGATGCCGTTATTAAGACGACCTAAGGTATATCTTCAAAGTGCGGCAGACACACCTTTTGGAGGGCGAAGAGGAGCACCTCCACGCTTTCCACATAAGTGATAGGGACTCAGACCCCGAGTCCTTTTACGATGTTGTTTACCTTGAGTCCTCTGAGGGGAGTGTTAATTCCACTATCCCTCAATATGATCCGGAGGAGGTTAATCAGTTTCCTCCTCCCCCATAAAATATATAGTATGTGATCCGGAGGAGGTTAATCAGTTTCCTCCTCCCCCATAAAATATTTAGTTTGATTGTAATGTATTTTACTGGTTTTGTAATGAATTCTATTTTTATATATCTAGTATGCTGTATTTTACAGTTTTAATGGTTTTACTATTCTTCATTGAATCGCGTGAGCGATTTATAAAATCGCGTGAGCTATACATTGAATCGCGTGAGCGATTAACCTGAATCGCTCACTTGATTTGATGAATCGCGCACTAGATTCATCAGCTAACTAGAATTTAATCAGATAAATAGAATTTAATCGATTAAATAAATAAAATAAATAAATAATATTTAAATAAAATAAAGGACTAGATGTTGATGAAGAATCGCGTGAGCGATTAATTAAATCGCTTGAGCGATTTATTAGGTCTACATGCATTCAATATTATTCGGTTCGTAGTTTGCAGATGCATTCAATTATATCAAATTTTTAGGGTTTAGGATAAAAAATAAATCAAATAAATATTTAAAACAAATAAAAAACTTGCTCTATATGAAGAATCGCTTGCGCGATTCATTAAATCGCTTGTGCGATTTATTTATTAAATCTAATTCTTTATTTATTTATTCCTCAACAACCAACCGTCATAGTATTGAATGCATTGTAATTTAATTGAATGCATTGTAATTTAATTGAATGCATGTACACCTAATTCTTCCATAAATATTCCAATTATCACTTGTCATCCTCACACCTTACTTCAAGCAAAACCCTAGCCGCTTTCTCTCTCCCCTTCTTTCTTCTTCTTCTTCAACAGAGGCAGACGAACGTGAAAACAAATCACCGTTTTGGAACTTGGAGTTAGCTTCTAAGGATTGGGGTTCATGTTGTTAATAATTGTTCATTGCTCATGAAGCCCAATCCTTAGATGCTCGATTTCAAGCCCTAAAATCTGTGGTTTGGGTCAACTTCAAATACGTGATGGTGATGCTGATATGATATGCGAACAAAGGGACAGATCTGGGGGATGTAGCCGAAGAAGAAGAACGGGATAAGAGCGGAAGAGGAAAGGAAGGAAAAATGGAGATTTATGTTGGGTTTTTTTTTTTTTTTTTTTTTGTTATAACTTATAAATTTATTTTATTTGCAGAAGGGCCCCTAAAATTTCTTCCTTTTACAAAACGAGTTAATTGCAACTTGATTAGTATATAAAGATGCCACGTCAGAAAATATTGGGGAAAGAAAAAGGGAAAAGAAATTGAGGGTTATATCACTAAAAAAAGACTTGGGCGTCCCTTGGGACCAAATTCTCTCTAGTTACTGAGCAGCTTTTAAGGAGGCAAATATATTACATAAGAAATAAAAACATTTAATTTCGATATCAATTATTTGGGCACGACTCTGTGTTAATTGTACAATAAGAAAAAGCATCCGTGGATTGATGACAGTTAGCAGATCTCATAAATATTTGCTCGAATTGATGATTTAACCTACTTCGAATTAACTCAACTTTAATTTTTATCTTTTTTTTTTTTTTTTTTTTTTGGCAAATACGTGTTAAGGTCTAGTCTAAATCATTTATTTCCTTTTCATTTTTCACTCTATTATGATTTTTTTTATTTCGAAATTACATTTTATATATATAGCAGAACTGCAGGTTTTGCCAGAAATTTAATTACTGTCGGAAAATGTCTTAGGTTAATGTCCGCGCACATAGTCACTGAGCAGCTTTTAAGGAGGTAAATATATTACATAAGAAATAAAAACATTTAATTTCGATATCAATTATTTGGGCACGAGTCTGTGTTAATTGTACAATAAGGAAAAGCATCCGTGGATTGATGACAGTTAGCAGATCTCATAAATATTTGCTCGAATTGATGATTTAACCTACTTCAAATTAACTCAACTTTAATTTTTATCTTTTTTTTTTTAATTTTTTTGGCAAATACGTGTTAAGGTCTAGTCTAAACCATTTATTTAATTTCCTTTTCATTTTTCACTCTAGTATGATCTTTCTTATTTCGAAATTACATTTTATGGGAAACATATGCAGGGATAATTGCAAAAATGGTATACCATCTGCACCCAACAAAAATGGTATACGAAAAATTCCGGTGACAGATCTATCTCATTTCTCTCAAAATCACGCAAAATGATGTAATTTTTCGTCGGAGCACTTAAAACCGTCGGAATAATCCAACGTGGCACTATTCTCGTTTATGTGGTAATACAGCCACGCCACATCAGATATTACAAATATAGGGAAAATTACAAAAATGGTATACCATCTACACCCAGTCAGCAGGATTGGTACACCAACTATGCACGGTGACAGATCTACCCCATATCTCCTAAAATCGAGCAAAATGATGCATTTTTTCGCCGGAAAATATAAAACCAGTCGAAAACCCGACCCGTAATTATCTAACGTGGCACTATTCTCGCTTATGTGGCAATACAGTCATGCCACATCAAATATTACATATATCTATATATAAATATTTTATGACTAATTATTATATAAAATAATTTATTTTGTCTACCATTTTGCCCCTCTTTCTGCCCCTCTCTCTCTCCCCGATCCCTCGCTGACTTGATTCCCAAACAAACCCTAATTTTCTTTTAATTCTCTCTCAACCTACCAATTCTCTCTCCCTCTCTCTCCTTGGAAGAATTTGCGAGTGGTGGCGACAGCGGCGGCGGTGGATATGGGTGGTGGTGGTATCTCCATTGATTTGGTGGTGGCCTCACTACTAGAAAAACGCCCGATAGCAACGGAAATTTAGCAACGAAAATTATTCGTTGCTATTTAGCAACGGATATAGCAACGGAAAAAAAATAGTGGCAAAATACTTTAGCAACGGAATTTTCGTTGCTAAATCCATTGTTATTTATGAAAAAAAAATAGCAACGGATTTTTCGTTGCTAAAATTAAATAATACAAAAAATAAATAAATTGGTATATATAGCGACGGAAATTCCGTTGCTATTAAAATAAAAACCTAATAAAAAATAATCTAATATTTATAAATATTTGCAACGAAAAATCCGTTGCTAAATAGCAACGGATTTCCGTTGCTATTTAGCAACGGATTTTTCGTTGCTATATGAAAGGAAAAAAAAAAAAAGAAACAAAAAGAAATAAATATAAAAAATATTAGGAACGAAAAATCCGTTGCTAATTTAGCAACGGATTTTTCGTTGCTATATGGAAGGAAAAAAAAGAAATAAAAATAAAAAAAATATTTAAAATATTAGCAACGGAAAATCCGTTGCTATTTAGCAACGGATTTTTCGTTGCTATAAGGAAGAAAAAAAATGAAATAAAAAGAAATAAATATAAAAAATATTAGCAACGAAAAATCCGTTGCTAATTTAGCAACAGATTTTTCATTGCTATATGGAAGGAAAAAAAGAAATAAAAATAAACAAATATTTAAAATATTAGCAATGAAAAATCCGTTGCTATTTAGTAACGGATTTTTCGTTGCTATAAGGGAAAAAAAAAAAGAAATAAATATAAAAAATATTAGCAACGAAAAATCCGTTGCTAATTTAGCAACGGATTTTTCGTTGCTATATGGAAGGATTTAGCAACGGATTTTTCGTTGCTATAAGGAAGAAAAAAAAAAGAAATAAATATGAAAAATATTAGCAATGAAAAATCCGTTGCTATTTAGCAACGGTTTTTTCGTTGCTATAAGGAAGAAAAGAAAAGAAATAAAAATAAATAAATATAAAAAAAATTAGCAACGGAAAAATCCGTTGCTATAAACATATGATTAAAAAAGTTAATAAAATATTTATAATTTATATATGTATATTATATATAAATATATAATATTTATAATACATATAACATTATATACAAACGTATATTATGTATAATTAAATATAAAATATTTATAATATATATACGTTTATATATATATATATATACACATCTACATATACACTCACACATAATGTTATTTATATATATGTATATATATTATATAATATTATTATAACATATATATATATATATATATATATATATTTAATATTATATATCTATATATATAATATGTAGACATATATATCTTATATCTTAAATATTAAATAATAATTGATATTATATGTTTATATATAATATATGTACATATATATGTATGATATACATTATAAATCATTAATATTAAGAGACATAACACAATAATTTCTTAATATTTAGATTTAATTCTACAAATTTTAATATAAATTCATTCTATTAAAAGAAAACTTCTTAATTTAACATCTAATGTACGGTTGCGAAACACAATAATTCCTCAGTGTATAGGTATAATTCTATAAATTCAAATATAAATGTTTCATATTAAGAAAATAATTCTTTATATTAAGTTATTCAACTACGATTGCTAAATAACACAATAGTTCCTCAAAATGCAGATATTGTTCTACAGATGTATAAGTGAATACTTCATATTGACATAAAATTAGTTTTTTATTCAACTACCTACTAAATCTAATGATTTAATTATGTAAACTTTCATCCTTTTTTTATATATCATAAAAACTTATACTTAAGTTGATATATATTAGTATTCAATATTTAACACAATAATTATTCAATATTTAGATATAATTCTACAAATTCAAATATAAACGTTTCATATTAATAAAATAATTCTTCATTAAGTTATTCAACTACGATTGCTAATTAATACAATAGTTCCTCAAAATAATGATATTGTTCTACAAATGTATAAGTTAATACTTCATATAACATAAAAGTTCTTTATTCAACAACCAACTAAATTTAATTATTTAGTTAGGTAAAACTTTCATTCTTTTTTTTTTTTGTATTTCATAAAAAGTTATACTTAAGTTGATATACATTATATTTTTATCTCATAACTAAAACTTGGGATATGTAGTTAATTAATAAATATTTAAATTTTTAATAGAATAAGTATTATAATATAAATAATTATATATTTAAAAATATTTTTATTTAAACTACATGATAACAAGTATTTAATTATTTAAATTGGTGTATGAATATTTGATAGTGGTTAAATATAAAAAAAATGACAAAACAATAACAATGGAGTTAGCCTAGTTGGTTTGGGGTTCAGTCTTCTTCACTATAGTTAATTAATAATAAAGTAGTAAAATTTTTAATGGAATATGTATTAATATAAATAATTATATATTTAAAAATAATTTTATTTAAACTATGATAATAAGTATTTAATTATTTAAGTTAATGTATGAATATTAGATTATTGTTAAATATAAAAAAAGACATACTATAACCATTAACATGGCTAGCCGAGTTGGTTGGTCTCCAACCTTCTTCATTGGAGACCCAGGTTCGATTCCGAATGGGAGCGAATTATTCAATATTTATCATGAGCCACCTTGGGTTGGCTTGGCTCGGTCCTGCTGGTGCGGTCCGGCTGCTAGGTCGAGCCTACTAGGCTGGTGCGGGTGTGAGGGGTTCTGGGGCCCGCAAAAAAATTTTAATTAATTAATTTGAATTATTAGCTTTTGCGACGGATTTTGCAACAGAAAAAAGGCAAAAAAATGAATTAATTATTGATTACTTTGCAATGGAAAATTCGTTGCTAAATCTGTTGCTAAAAATTCGTTGCTAAAACTGTTGCTAATTTCCGTGTTAGTAATTCGTCGCTAAATCCGTTGCTATAAGTTCGTTGCTAATTCCATTGCTAATAATTCGTTGCTAAATCCGTTGCTACAGATTAGCCACAAGGGTTATAGCAACGAAAATTTTTCGTTGCTAAATTCGTTGCTAAGCCGAAATCCGTTGTTAATAGGGCCAAAATCCGTTGCTAAATCCGTTGCTATATGGCATTTTTCTGGTAGTGCCTATTGTTGAGATCCCACATCCCACATTGGAAAATGATCAAACCTTGTGCCAGTTAATAAATGCGAAACCAACCCTCACCTCATGAGCTAGCTTTTGAGTTGAGTTAGGCCGAGCATATTATAAACTTTCACATGGTATCAGAGCAGGCTGCATCCTGTGCATCCTGTTAAATTGATCTAGGGCCTATTAAATTGATCCAGAATAGACCCCCGATTGTTTGGACCTGGGTTAGGTTTCACCTTTCAATGCACGCCAGGCCCGAACAAAGGTGACATGGGTTAGGTTTCACCTTTCACCGATTGTTCAGGCCTGGCGTGCATTGAAAGGTGAAACCTAACCCAGGTCCGAACAATCGGGGGTCTATCCTGGATCAATTTAACAGGCCCTGGATCAATTTAACAGGATGCACAGGATGTAGCTTGCTCTGATACCATGTGAAAGTTTATAATATGCTCGGCCTAACTCAGCTCAAAAGCTAGCTCATGAGGTGAGGGTTGGTTTCGCATTTATTAACTAGCAGAAGGTTTGATCATTTTCCAATGTGGGATGTGGGATCTCAACAATAGGCCACCACCAAATCAATGGAGGCACCACCACTACCTATATTCACGGCCGTCGTTGTCGCCACCACTCGCAAATTCTTCCAAGGAGAGAGAGGGAGAGAGAATCGGTAGGTTGAGAGAGAATTAAAAGAAAATTAGGGTTTGTTTGGGAATCAAGTCAACGAGGGATCAGGGAGAGAGAGAGGGGCACAAAGAGGGGCAAAATGGTAGACAAAATAAATTATTTTATATAATAATTAGTCATAAAATATTTATATATAGATATATGTAATATTTGATGTGGCATGACTGTATTGCCACATAAGTGAGAATAGTGCCACGTTGGATTACGGGTCGGGTTTTCGGCGGGTTTCATGTTTTTCGGCGAAAAAGTGTATCATTTTGCGCGATTTTGGGGTAAATGGGGTAGATCTGTCATCGTGCATAGTTGGTGTATCAATCCTGCTGAATGGCTGCAGATGGTATACCATTTTTGCAATTTTTCTTATATATGTAATATCTGATGTGGCTTGGCTGTATTGCCACATAAGCGAGAATAGTGCCACGTTAGATTATTCCAGCGGTTTTAAGTGCTCCGGTGAAAAATTACATCATTTTGCGTGATTTTGAGATATATGGGGTAGATTTATCACCGGAATTTTTCGTGTACCATTTTTGCTGAATGGGTGCAGATGGTATACCATTTTTGCAATTATCCCAACATATGCATACTCTCGTACAATTTATGTATACTTTCCTACTAATAGTATATTGTAACACCCTAACCCCAGGGCACTACATCCCCCGCACTATAGCCTCGATCCACATACGAAATGGAAAATCCGTACATAAACCAAAACTATAGCGAACGGGTTGACAATAAAAAAAAATGACGAGTTAGGCGGGACACTCCCCAACATACTTCAACCAAAACATGAATTTAAAAGCGGAAGCAATAAAACAAACATACATATAGGTACCCTATTTACCGATTAGATATATAATAGATACCAAACTTAACTATCAATACATTATCATCTCTTGATATTCTATACATGCTCGAGTGTCCAAAATGTGATAACAACGATCATAATATGATGCTATCAAAAGTCTGTACATGAAAGGTACAATGCTAGACACGTGCAATGCAAGACTTAACCAGACTCCCGCCTAGCACGACCACGCTCTCAAGTACCTGAAAAGTGAAGTATCAGTCTACCGAAGACTGAGTGAGGGGCAATAAATATATATAACACACATCACATGCAAGTTGTAGCCTCGGGCGAAGACTTGGTAAAGAAATAAATATATAGTTCAAGAAACCCGTTCTTTGCCCGAGATTACAACTAATCATTTTAACAGTTTAACTTGATCATTTCATGAACATGTGGGCCCAGCGAGTAAGGGCGATTCTCCAACCTTTACACCAATCGTGAACAATATGTGCTTGCTTTATCAATTCAATACATGGTCATGCATTTTAATTTAGTGCTCACATAGACAGTTTCATGTTTGAAATCATGCAATAACCCGAGGATAACCCGACATGCCGGATTAATCCCCAGTCTCCTTCTTCCTCCGGGTGATAGTGAGTTTGCAAGGCTCAACTATCCACGACATGTTGTGTGTAGGGGACATGACCCCCTAGACACGGAACTCCTTCCACCACTAATCTCTTAGTGGCTTCGGGGGTGATCCCAACAATGTGAGGATAATTCAGGAGTTACCCGTCAGCCCTTGCTTTCCCGGTTGGCTCAAGAATTACCCTCGGGCCCACGTGCAATCATGTACTCGCCAAACTTGCTTGAAAATCATGACAATCATTGCTTGCATGCTTGAAACATTTATATTTTGGAAAACGTTTATATTTATAATACGTTTTGGGCCGAAAGAACACAGAACGGTGGTAGGGTTCTATATACCTAAAGTAAAACCTCACCTTTTCTTACAAAATACAATGAGGATATGCTCTACGGAGCCTGCTCCTCGTCCACAACTTCGTGACCTGTGCAAACACGACGTGTATACGTGAGACATGACCTAAAATGGACCAAATATGACGAACGGCGGAAACGTAACGGGATGACGAGGAAAATGCAATGTGGCATGATAACATGTTGTTTCAGTACATATTAGCACATATAACAGCAATTCGGGGTCAAAGAAGTCGTCGGATCGAGGGGCTATTTTAGTAATTTTATGCAGAGAATTTTGTTCTGCAAGTCAGGTGGGAACGGCCGTTCCAGCTTCCCTTTGTAAATGGGAACGGTCGTTCCCATAAACCCCAAAATCGCGCCAACGATTTCCAATTTTAAAATGCGCTGAAGCTGGGAACGACCCTTCCGGCACGCAGGCCAAAATGGGAACGACCGTTCCCAGTCTCGGCCGCTTATTTCATTTGAAAAGGTGGGAACGCCCGTTCCCACAATGCCTTGAGGCTGGGAATGGTCGTTCCCAGTTTCTGCAACTTACAAAACAGAGCAAAAACAGGGGATGCTCACGGGAAAGAACAACAACAATAACAAATCTCAAGTTCAACAATAACAAATCTCAAGTTTGATTAACAAAGGCCATAATTTCTGGTAATATGATGCATATATGTTTGAGAAATGATAACCTAACCCTTAAACACTTAAAACATGAAATATCATCAAGAAATCAAAGTTCCAAGCTCATGCTCACTTTGATCATCCAAGCTCCATTTTCCAACAAATTCATGAATAAATCATGCCATAATTCAATATAAGATCACATAATCATGCTCCCATCTACCAATAATCCATCTAGCATAACAAACTCAAACCCTAGTCATGTCTAATATGATCAACATCATCAATTCATGCAAACCAACCTTGAAATGGAAAGAAATGGAGAAGATAGATGATGATGATGATGAACTCCCCAAAACTTGACAAATTTCTTGATGAAATAGATGAAATCACTTCTTTCCCTTTTTCTTCTTGATACCGAGAATGAAAGGAAGCAAACAAGTTGGGAGATTTTTGGATGAAATGAGAGTATGGAAGCTTGGAGATGCATATCATGTAACAACCACTTTTTGGAATGAGTGAAATGTCCAATTTTGCCAATTAATCCTCCAAGGATTCAAGTTATGCAATTGAGTATATAAGTTTTGAAATTTGCTCAATTAAGTCCTTAAAAGATTATGCAATTAAGTCCCTAGAATTTAAAGAAATATTCAACTAGGGACAATTTGGTAATTTAAAACGCTCCCGATTATGGTTTCATGCAATAAATATTTTTCCATGTCATGAAATAATATTTTCAGTGCTATGAATTCACATGATTCACAAAATAATGTTTCATGAATTTTTATAAAAATATGAGATGCCACGTAAGCATATATTATGAAATTAAAGAATAAATAAATAAATCCTACGCTCAAAACTCACACGTGGCGTGCTTACCTGTTCCTCCGGAACCGGGGCGTTACATATATAGAGCAAATTATATTTTTAATTTTACAGGATTAGACCTTTTACAATTTTAGTCTTATAGCTTTAAAATTAGCCATAATTAGTTCCATTATTTTCAACAAGTTATAATTTTGGTCTCATTCGTTAAATAATTGATGGAAAATGCTTAATTGGCGTTAAGTGCAATTTGGGGGGAAAAGTTATTGTTTATTAAGTTGTTTTTTGCGGGAGTTTGCTTATTAATACCCCATTTTAGCAACCTGAATCAACTTTGAAGTATTACTCTGAATCACTCTTATTAGGGTAATGTGATACTAAAATGAGGTATTAATAATCAAACTCACACAAAAACAACCTAATGAACAATAAATTTTTCCCCAAATTATACTTAACGGTAAAAAAAATATATTTTTCATCGATTATTTGACGGATGAGACCAGAATTACAATGTTTTACAACTAATGCGACTAAATGTGTCTAATTCTAAAGACATAGGACTAAAATTGCAAAAGACCTAATTCTGTGAGACTAAAAATGTAATTTGCTCTTGTATATAATTTGAATCGATGGGAAAATTATAGTTTTTGATAAAGTTAAAGAGATGAATGGCTAAACATAAGAGAGAGGAGAGAGAACGAGGGAAATAAAAGGAAGATAAGAGAATTAAAAAATGAGGGAAAAAAAGTAATAAAGATATTTTGAATTAAAGAAAAAAGAGAAATTGACAATTCAAATAAATGGAGTGACCAAATATAATTATTGGATAATTTCTCGCGTTATGAAATAGTATGACAGTATGAGTAAAGTTTTTATTATGAGATTTCAATTTTTTGTATGAGTTTGTATTATTTTTTATATTGAGAATAATGATTGAGAGAATTAGCTAACTCAAATTATAAGTTCAGTGGATGGAAACTAGGTTTAAAGCATAACTCTAGATGATTTTGAAGGAAACTAAAGTAATTGATGAGTTTGGGCCTTGGGGGTAAAGGGCCATTAAAATTTATACTAATATATTTGTCTCATTTATCATTATATTATACACGTGTGATGCAAACGGAAATTGCACATTTTAAAAGGTAAATTGCACGTGTTCAAACTTGATTATGAGTTATGATGGAAGAATATGAATATGACAGTAAGGATACAATATGTTATTAATATGACGATATGAATTTTTTAAAAAAATTTATGTTAGGAGTGTCGAATATGGTGTCCAATATAAATATCCTACACAACATAATACAATAAAATAATATTTTTAAAAATATTTATACATCATAAATTTCAAGTCAATCTTCCGTCAATAGTGCTACTCTTTACCAAATAGTCGGGTCACATTTAAGATTTGACTGTATTCAACATTAGTAGTCCTTAATTAATAAAGAAACTAAAAGGTCTACTTACAACTAGGTATAACCTTTAAAGAGAGATATAAAACTAAAAGGAACCTTTAAATGGACATACTTTGAAAACTCCATATGAGTTGAAATATTTTTAGTTTGCTTTCCATTTTTAAAATTATTTTTGTTCACTCCTCAGATGAGACACATAATTTGAGTTTGCTCCCCATTTTGGACACTACATACGACATATTATGATTTAGTTACGACATAATGCGATTTAGTTACGTGATTCTTGAGTTTTTATACATCCCCAGATGAGACTCATAATTTGAGTTTGCTTCCCACTTTTTGACACCACATACGACATATTGCGATTTAGTTACGACATGTGCCCTGAAAAATGGGGAGAAAACTCAAATTATGCATCTCATCTGGGAAGTGAATAAAAATAATTTTGAAAATGGGGAGCAAACTAAAAATTGAGTCCACATTTGGAGATTTTTCGCACATTTCCCGACCTTTAAACGTTATCTCGAATATATTTTGGATGTATATGCTTTTTTAGTTTTTTTAAGGAGATATCTTTTACCCGGCTTATAATATTCGAAATTAGCAAATTATACCTATGAACAATGAATTCACTAAAAAAACGTCCTCCATATTTTACAAACATATAACACGACCTCCTCATTAGTTTACATATGGCAAAACTATGATACACGAACATTTATAAAAATATCGTTTTATCATGTCGTGTCGGATATTTTATCCAATATTCTTTTATGGAAAATATAAAAAGAATTTCATATCACCGTATTCGTATTGTGTCGTGTCCGTTTCGCCATGTTCGTATCCGTATATTATAGCATTAAAATAATATAAATAATTATTAATTAGTTAATTACTTAATTTACTTGACCTATTCTCCAGTAGTCCAACGTGTGTCTTGGGCAAGAGTGATGATTAAGATTCGTAGGGTTTCCTAGTGAAGCCAGTCTATGGAAAAATAAGATACCTAATCTTAGGTCCCTATATGAACCGTCATGTTAGTCAAATAGAAACCCTGTCAATATCTTATTATAATTTTTTTATAGAAGAAATAAATTTAACAGAAAAAAAAAAAAAGGAAGAAAAATAACATGAAAGTTGCAAGGGCTAGTCCTCCATGTTTTGTGTTGCATTTCCTTGAAAAATGTAGCATCGTTATGTCTCATATATATATATATATGTTTTAATTTTGAGTTATGAACATAGAAAATCCGAATTAAGTCTATGTTTTCTCCTATACTGAAAATTTGAGTTTAAACGGTTAAAGATCATCACATTTAGTTTCTTTCTTTGTGAATATACTTGAGTAATCTAGAAATAGAGATAGAGGATCAGAGGCTGCTTCTTTCCATCGTTGGTACTAACTACTACGCACACTAAAAAGTTGGCCAAATGAACGAAATAATTCCATTAGTTCTCTGGAGTCCTCGACCGAATACTAATATATAGTATAGACTGTGAATGACCCTTCAAAAACATTTACACTTGCACATTTCTGGGTTAGTTAGCGGTATTTCACCACAAGATTTGTGGGAATCCATGGATAATTGTACCAAAAATAATGGCAATGCCAATGTGTGACGGCATACCATCGGAATAGTATTTCTACCACAATATAAATAAAAGAAACTAATTGATAAAACACGAACTTTCATTACTTGTTGGTAAAATAGAGAGCTTCACTATGCATTTAAATATTTATCAGACGGCACTATTTTTTTGAACATGATGATTTCATTACTATCACTATTATCAACGATATAAGAACTAACTTTGTCTCACTTTTCAGTATGAATTGTTTAATGTACTTTGGTTCTGGCACACTATGAAGGTCCTACAAATTGGATGAATTAACTGTAAAATCCAATGGGTATTTGAGATATATATATATATATAATCCCTAATTGATATTATGAGTCTCCTTGCACGTAACATGTACAGAGTATTTTACTATAAGCTTCGAGAATATGCATAAGAAAATTTAATTAGAGTTACAGTTAGATACAGTGCGAAATCACTATCAAGAAAAAGATATAGAGCGAAATAAATTTTATTAAAAAGCTTGGAGAGTATAAGTGAAAAAACTACTTCTATTTAGCACAGTAGCTACTCCAAATAAAAGTAGACATAGTGTGACATTTAGAGCTCGAGCTGACACAAAAGGTCAAGCATTATGATACACACTGATAATATAGGATATAAGTAACACATGATAAAGGAAAAAACGATTTTTTTTTTTAATTCATAACCTAATAAGTGTCGGATATAATATTAATACAAGTATTCGACACGATAAGACAAATAATATTTTGAAGAGTGAACCCGGTTTAATTTAATTTGAAAAAAAAAGAAAAAAAAAAAAAAAAGAAAGTAAACTTACAAAAACAAGGATACAATGGAGTCAGTTATTGTAGTCGGAAAAGTTGTATACTTGGATCCCTGGGCAATTTAATATTAGATTACATTTGATTGAAGTAATTCATGTATCATTTTGGGTTTTGAATTTCCTACTTTAACCACATGTTTATTTTCTATTTAATCACATGTGTATTAATAGGCGATCGAGATTATAAAAGATAATTTTTCAATTTTTTTTTATATTAAAATTGATGGGGCCCTACCCACCTAGGACACGTGGCCAGCCTTAGAAGAGTTAGAAGGATACGCAAGTAGTTCACGACGAGCTGTGTGGGGGAGCTCGCGGTATGAGCTCGCTCTCCAGAGTCCTATAAGCTTCCAGTACTACTCGCTGGGCGAGCTCAGGAATGACGAGCTGTATTCGGAGCTCGCTCGATACGTTCGCTCCTCGGACTCTAGTCACAGAAGGACACTTGGGTAGCAAAGATAACGTGATGGAGAAGGTAAGGAGTCTTGATGATAAGGACGAAAGAAGATGAAACGATAAAATGGAATTCGATATGGAATTGGAGAAGTAGTAAACCCTAATAGGACTTCGGGTCTATATAAGGAGGGGTTTACTACGTTACGAGGGAGAACAGAAATACAAAAGAAAAAGGAGAGAGAGAGATAGATAGATTCGGCGAGTACTCATCATTGGCGCCGTCTGTGGGAACGAAAAGCTTATTTCGTTCCTTTTTTAGTGCTTGTCGAGTTTTTTCTTCTTATTTTCTTCTTTTCAGGAAGATGACGAGGGGACAGATCAACCAGGTATTGGACCAAATTGATCAAATAATGGCGAACAATCGCGGAGAAGGAGGAAGCAGAAAGATCGATTACGCCACCTCCGAGAACGCGAAACAGAAAGACATCCAGGGTGAGGAAAGGCAGACACCAGTCGTGCTGCCTGCTAACATGACGATGGATCAGCTTCGGGCCCTGGTGGAGATGATTGTTGAAAAGCGAGAAGCTCGGGCAGGAGCTAGCCGTACGAGGAGCCACCGGAGAGCGGTGGGAGATGAGGCCGATACCACGGCTAAGGGAAAGCAAACGGAGGTACCCCATATTGATCTGGAAGATAGCTCTGAAGACAAGGACTATTATGAGGAGAACGATCAAACACCAATTCAGGCAACATCAAGAAATAGAGGCCCGGTTAACAAAGAGACTAATAACTGGGAAAAACAGATGCAGGATATGGGAAAAATGATAGAGGAGATGAGGAAGAATTTGCAAGGCCCCACGCCAGAGAAGAAAAAAAGAAGCGCATTCACAGAAGAAGTCTTAAAAGACGATCTCCCGTATAACTTTAGGTCGGGGTAGGTAGCGAATTTTGATGGAACAGGTGATCCGCAGAGCATATAAGTGAGTTCGAACACGTGGCAATGCTGCACAAGCTATCAGACGGGATTAAATGTCGTGTGTTTGTAACAACGCTTAAAGGGCCAGCTCGAAGATGGTTCTCGTTGTTACCCCCAGGTATGATAAATTGCTTCGAAGATTTCTGCAGGTTGTTTACGAACCAATTCGCTAGCTCGCTTCATTATAAAAGGAATGCACTCATCTTGTTTACCATAAAGCAAGAAATAGGGGAGTCACTTCGAGCTTACGTACAAAGATTTAACAGAGAGGCACTCGACGTACCCTTCGCGACAAATGAAGTAAAAGCTAGCGCTTTCACACAAGGGCTTCAAGGAGGTGAGCCTTTTCAGTCACTGGCACTGGATCCAGTGATAGATTTTGATGACTTATTACGACGAGCTGGGAGATACATAAACTTAGAAGAAGCAATGGCTACAAAGAAAGCATCTGTTGGAGAACTTAGCCGTAAGAGAGGGATTCAGGAAGCTTTTCAGTTAAGGGAGCTGAATCGGGAAGAAGGAATAGAAAATCGCAAGTTTGCAAGATATGGGTTCTATACTGAACTGGAGAATACACCAGATGTAATCTTGCAAAAGATAAAACAGGTGAAGGGGTTCCGATGGCCGCGAACTCGAGCACAAATGCCTAAACGACCTCCGTCGGATAGTTTCTGCGAATATCACAAAGAGTACGGACATTACACTGTTCGGTGTGGACACCTAAAAGATGAAATTGAAAGATTGGTGCAAAAAGGAAAGATACCAGAGCTCGTCGTAGGTACAAGTGAACTCGGAGAGAATGGAGGAGCACAACCTCAGAGGAGAAGGCGAATAGATACGAACAAGCAACAAGAGGAGCCCCAGGTTCGCGGGATAATTCAAGCGATTGTTGGGGGGCTCACTGATGGAGAGCAAACAGAATTGGCACGGGCGTGGAACGCCCAACACTTGAGAAAATATCATATTTAAGATAATGGTGCGGTTGTACTCTTTTTCCCTCGCGAAGGCTTTTTGCTACTGGGTTTTCCCTTTGCAAGGTTTTTAATGAGGCAACACAATGCGAATGAGCTCAAAGCAGTTTATTTTATTTTTGTTTCGTTGTTTTGCAACTTTTATGATATTTTATTTCAATAAACAAGTATGGCTTTGTTCTGGAAATCCTGTAGCGAACAGGCAATTACTAGCTCGCGTGATTGGGGAAATCCTGTAGCGAACAGGCAATTGGGAAATCCTGTAGCGAACAGGCAATCACTAGCTCGCATGATTGGGAAATCCTGTAGCGAACAGGCAATCACTAGCTCGCGTGATTGGAAAATCCTGATGCAATTCAGGTGGCCATGGCCGAAAAGAAAGATATGCTCACACTCATGATAAAACTAAAATTTCGGATATGATAAAGGATATAATAGGATAAGCATATCACAATAAGCTATAAATAAGGATCATCGTCCAAAAGTCTATCAAACACGCGATATAAAGCTAAAATTGCTCACTAAAATTGTATACGAATCACATTTTACTTATCATGAATGTGTGCGAGCTGAGGGGAATAGCGAGGTAGCGAGCTGTTCTATTTGCCCTCATTAACATGATGGTGGGACCGTCGCCGGTGCTAGCTATCAGTGCGAACTGGTTGTCGTCCCGAAATTTGGTGTGCTCACCCCAAAATAGGTTCCTTTGTGAATCTATGCCCTCATTAACATGACGATGATTCGAGTTGTGACAGAGACAGGAGCATAGCTCATTTCGTGCTTGCGAGCTATTTACTCGCCCTTGTCCATTGGCTATTAGGGTCGGTACTGGTATAGCATCTCTAAGCGAGCTGGCTGCTCGCTCAGTGCGTGGCACGGTGCGTAAGGTATGTGATATCAAAAGGGTATATAGGACCAGCAGCCATAGACCAAAAATACGATATGGGTGAACGATAAATCTTGTTTTTTAGTAGATATAAATTTTGCTAATTGTACGAACTGTTTTGCTCGCCGACGAGGTATATGCTGTAAATTGGCTCGGTTGAAACTTAGTTGGGCGAGCTGAGTGCTCGATGGTCAGTATAAATGTTATTATACAGTTCTTGAGTTGTTTGAGTAGTGGAACATCCAGTGAGGAAGTAATATGGAGAATGATACTCATGAGTGGTTTGTTATCACAATGAGGGGATTAGCAAAAACAGGTTTGGACGGAAACTCCCAAGGTTTTTGATATTTATATACATAAAATCATAAGTCCAAGGGGTGCTCTAAAAGGAGCCTATATCAACTATCGATGATTTTTTGCGAGCAGCTATTAGAACACTTTTAATTGCATTTTTATTTGAAAAAGGGGCATCAAATAGCTCTACAGAGGGCTCATTTCACGATCCCAACACGCAGTTATATCAGCTCAGGCGAGCTGACAGGGTTCGTGTATAGGCGTGATGCTGTTTTGCCCATGAGTTGGGTTTGTTTGTTGCTAGGAATGAGCTATTTGTAGATGTGCCGAGTTGCGTAGCTGTAGCAGATGTGGCAAGCTATTGCAGATGCAGTGAGCTGCGTTTGATGACGAACTGTTCTATTCGCCCTCATTCACATGATGACAGGTTTGTTGCTAGTGCCCTAGCTCGCGACGAGCGTGTCGTTCGCCCTAAAGTGCGATATGGCTCCTCAAGGCGAGCTGCCTAGGTTTATATATTGGCGTTATGATGTTTTGCTTGTTGGTTGGGTTTGTTTGCTGCTAGGCTTGCTGCTCGTATGCCATGAAAGTCTGGTTGGCGAGTTGTTTGTCGATGTTATCTGTAGTGTTGTTGTGACGGATATGGCGAGCTGTGGCCGATGCGGCGGGCTACGTTTGACGACATAGCTCGTTTCGTGTTATCAGGATACTAAGCCTGGTGTTGCTCGATAACGACTACGAATGCGTTCGGGTCATGATGCTCATAAGGTGGCGAGCTGTTTGCTTGCCCTTGCCCATTGGAGGAGGTGATCGGCACTGGTGCAACGTCTTGGAGCGAGCTTACTACTCACTCAGGGATGCCGGATGTACATGCAATTGACGTGTGCAGGGCTAATACGATATTCCAATATAGTGTGGCACAGTGCTTATAGTATGTGATATTAAACGGCTATGTAGGGACAACAACCATAGATAAAACAAAAAAAATAATAATAATAAAAAAAATATATAAGATATGAGTGAACGATAACTCATATTTTCGGTAGATGTAAAATTTTTCTAGTTTTAATGATTCGGTTCTATTAGTTTTGCTATATGAACGGAGGACACTGCGAGCTGCCTTACTCGCCGAGTTCGGAGCCGGCGAGCTGAGAGTAGCTGTTATGAGGGTGACGAGTTGTGATACCATACTTACCTTCGCTGTTATATGGCTGCAATGCCTATGTTAGCGGTTAGATGGCAAGCTGAGGGGTGCGGTTATGTGGCTATGTATGACGGAGATGCGAATATGGGGGGTGACGAGCTGTGTTTCTCGCCTTCTTTTCTGGGATAAAATACCGACTAAATTTTTGCTGTATTTTGATACACCTAACAGACTCTGTTTTCTTGGAACGCTAATAGAGTTTATTGATGTAATTCTTCATACTGTGATCAATCGCTTTTGGGTGCGGTTGGTTGAGTTAGTTCGTTGACCCTAAACTAGCAGTTTTTTGTGCGTCTTATCCCAGTTTCATTTAGGTTATGATTACCGCTTGCAGCGAAAGTACTTGAGTGGTTTCTCCTGTGATAGGCATGTTCATTGAAACAACTATATTAGACAATGATACGAATGGAAATTCGTGTAGCTGTTAGCTTAAATGTTTATGTATCATCGACTCGAGAGGGAATTTATGGCGAACTATGGGATGTTCTGTACATGGCTGGCAAACATTGTGTTTAGTTAAGGTATACTTTGGGATGCTCGAGGAGTCTTTGACGTTTCTTGATTGACGAGCTGGTCTGCTCGTTCTCATTGCATTGTTAGCGAGCTGCTGCAACAGATTGTTTTCCCGGAGTAAGGTAGTTGTTGTATGTTGACTTGATTGTGGGTAGCTGGGCGAGCTATTCGATGATATGGTGAGTTATGCTGCTTGGCCTGAGGTTATTGTTTGAATGGAGAGGTGGCGAGCTGTTCTATCTTCCCTCTTAGCGAACTGGTGATAGGATGGCTACTGGTACAAGGTCTGGTGGTGGTCAGGTCGCGTGATGGTTATGGGGATGACGAGCTGGGTGCTGCTCGTCCTCATTCCTTGGATCCGGAGATCACCGAGTGTCCGATACTCCCTGGCGAGCTTATTGCTCGCTCAAGAATGCTGATGGTGCGCGCTATTAACATCATTTATGTGTGTGTTCATCGCGGTACAAGGGTTTGGTTGCATGATGGTTAAGCAATCCACTTGTTCTACAATGCTGCTATGGCGAGCTGCGTTGCTTGTTTATCATTGTACATAGTCTTTCTATGCTAAACTTGCTGTTTTTCCAAAAAGGGCCATGTTGGCTGGACGCGATACCAGTGCACATGGACGACATGTGCGGACGAAGAAGTGAGAGGTTAGGCTACTATGTGGGGTTTTGTTATAAATGATAACCAAATGTTGAAGGGTTTTCTTTAATAAGGACTAGATGTTGTCCCACCTAAATATGAGATTTTCAAATTTCGAATGATTACCGCTTGCAGCGAAAGTACTTGAGTGGTTTCTCCTGTGATAGGCATGTTCATTGAAACAACTATATTAGACAATGATACGAATAGAAATTCGTGTAGCTGTTAGCTTAAATGTTTATTTATCATCGACTCGAGAGGGAATTTATGGCGAACTATGGGATGTTCTGTACATGGCTGGCAAACATTGTGTTTAGTTAAGGTATACTTTGGGATGCTCGAGGAGTCTTTGACGTTTCTTGATTGACGAGCTGGTCTGCTCGTTCTCATTGCATTGTTAGCGAGCTGCTGCAACAGATTGTTTTCCCGGAGTAAGGTAGTTGTTGTATGTTGACTTGATTGTGGGTAGCTGGGCGAGCTATTCGATGATATGGTGAGTTATGCTGCTTGGCCTGAGGTTATTGTTTGAATGGAGAGGTGGCGAGCTGTTCTATCTTCCCTCTTAGCGAACTGGTGATAGGATGGCTACTGGTACAAGGTCTGGTGGTGGTCAGGTCGCGTGATGGTTATGGGGATGACGAGCTGGGTGCTGCTCGTCCTCATTCCTTGGATCCGGAGATCACCGAGTGTCCGATACTCCCTGGCGAGCTTATTGCTCGCTCAAGAATGCTGATGGTGCGCGCTATTAACATCATTTATGTGTGTGTTCATCGCGGTACAAGGGTTTGGTTGCATGATGGTTAAGCAATCCACTTGTTCTACAATGCTGCTATGGCGAGCTGCGTTGCTTGTTTATCATTGTACATAGTCTTTCTATGCTAAACTTGCTGTTTTTCCAAAAAGGGCCATGTTGGCTGGACGCGATACCAGTGCACATGGACGACATGTGCGGACGAAGAAGTGAGAGGTTAGGCTACTATGTGGGGTTTTGTTATAAATGATAACCAAATGTTGAAGGGTTTTCTTTAATAAGGACTAGATGTTGTCCCACCTAAATATGAGATTTTCAAATTTCGAATTCCGACGCTAGGATTTTTTTCTTTTTGGGGAAGAGTTGTGCAAGATTCGGCAGAGAGCGAGTGCACAGCTTAAGGCGGCCCAGGCGAGCTGATGGAGTTCATATGTGGGGCGAGTTGCTGTTGCTAGCGGGATCACGCTGTTGCTCGCGGTGACGCACTATTGCTCGTGGAGGCGCGGTGTTGCTGCTCGCAGAGACGAGCTATTTTGGAGTTATTTGGTGTTATTATCAGATGCATGGGCACTGTCTTGATGAATGTTTCCCTTGGGTTGGAGTTCCTTGGAAGCATACTGAAACTATTTAATTATATTGATGAATGACGTTGTTCGATAAAAGGCCAAAATGAACTTCATTTTCTTGAGCACTATTCATGAATCCATTGTTATTCTTTTTCTTGAAGGATTCCAATTTCCGTTGTTGCTAGTCCTACAAACCTCACTCCAGGAGTGGTTTGCGGTGGGGGCATGAGTAGCACTAAGGCGAGCTCGCGCCACGGCTGTTCGCAAAAGAGAGAATAATCGTTGTGTTTTTTTTTTCCCATCTTGTCATTGAGGGACAATTTCGTCGCCGGGGTGTGAGTCTACGGCGAGCTGCTTGTTCGCAGATATCACAATTTCCATAATTAGTTGTCATTGTTTGCATTGTATGGGCAAAGTTTTGGTGATATTGGTCATGTTACTTGGGAGTAACAATCGCGGTATTGCATAGTTCAAGGCACCCATATGCGAGCTGCTGTTATACAAAGGTTGTATGCTGCGCGGTAGCATATTTTGTTCGCTCATAGGTTTTAATGCTGACTTTCTTTACCTTGGGCACCATCAAATTTGTTCATCGTAATATTACATTAAATGTTGCGGGTGATAGTTCTCTTGTTAGCGAGCTGTTTGATCGCCTTACTCAGGGGAAGTGAGGGACCTCTGCTGGTGCACAGTTTCGTAGCGAGCTAGTTGTTCGCGACATCCCACGGATGCATCAAACAAGGAGCGCGCTGTTTGCTCAGTGTCACGACTTTGACGAGTTGCATGTTTGTATGTATTTACATAACTGCTCTTTTTCATAATTGCACTTATGGATTTCAATATCGATTTCAATATCGCCATATATGAGTGGCTTTTCCACAAGTTGAATCACTCTTCCCTTGATAGATGGCTGACCACAATCATATTAATCCGGCCCAGGCACGGATACCTGGACCAGACTTGGGGGGGAGTAGTGATGGGGCCCTACCCACCTAGGACACGTGGCCAGCCTTAGAAGAGTTAGAAGGATACGCAAGTAGTTCACGACGAGCTGTGTGGGGGAGCTCGCGGTATGAGCTCGCTCTCCAGAGTCCTATAAGCTTCCAGTACTACTCGCTGGGCGAGCTCAGGAATGACGAGTTGTATTCGGAGCTCGCTCGATACGTTCGCTCCTCGGACTCTAGTCACAGAAGGACACTTGGGTAGCAAAGATAACGTGATGGAGAAGGTAAGGAGTCTTGATGATAAGGACGAAAGAAGATGAAACGATAAAATGGAATTCGATATGGAATTGGAGAAGTAGTAAACCCTAATAGGACTTCGGGTCTATATAAGGAGGGGTTTACTACGTTACGAGGGAGAACAGAAATACAAAAGAAAAAGGAGAGAGAGAGATAGATAGATTCGGCGAGTACTCATCAAAAATTATTTTTCTTTTTTAATTTCAAACGTCTATCAATACACGCACTATATATATATATATATATATATATATATATATATATATGAAACGGGACACACAATTGAAAAAGAGACCCAAACCCATAACCTTGTTGACATTTCATATATTTGAGGGAATTATTACGAGCACACAATTTGAGAACAATTAACAGTTTTAATGTTTATGAAAAATGAATCCTTAACTACGAACTCGTATTAATTAACAATTATGTCACTGCAAGAAAATTGCTAAATTCCTGAAAGGAATTTCTGATAGAAGGAGCCTGTTGGAAATTCATTGGAATTTTCACGATGAATTTCCAATGTGAAACCGATAGATTTCTGTGGGGCATCCAAAAATAAATAAATAAAATCTTCGCTAAAAAACTTGATGACAACTTTAAATAATATGGTTGATCTAACTCACCCAAAAACTAGTTGCTGAGGTGAAAGTTATCAAACTATAATATATTGAATACCATATCTTTCAAGATTAAATGTGAGATATTTGACATAGTCATCTCACTCCTAAGGCTGCGAAAGACATACTGGATAGTTAGAGTGTGAAGTTTCTAGGAATGAACATATGTGGATGGAGAGCCGATAAGACGAACTTATAATAGAACTTGTTTTGATATTATATTAAATAATGTGCTTGAACTAATTATTAATACACTTATTACCACACTATTAATTTGAGTGTGTCCTTTTTACTTTTTCTAATTCTGTATGTCATAATAATTAAAGTTATTTAAATTTATATAGTAAATAAATATTTGCCAACAGATTGTTTTTAAAAAAAATGATTCAGATTTGAACTCATTTAAGATGCGTGTTTTAAAAGAAAAAAATATATTTGATTGCCCTAACATTGTACTATGGTTTTTCGTCATTTTGTTATTCAATAACTTGACGTGTTACTTTTCTGAATAAAAAATATATATTAGTGGATTATTATTTATGACAAAACTATAAGAATCTCTCTCTCTCTCTTAAATGATTGACCATATATGTAGCCGTAAGAATTAAATATATTCATAACTTCAGAAAACTGTAATTTCTGTTGCTTTTTCACCGAACAATTAATTGATCCTCTAATGAATACTACGTTGACAAAAACCACCCACACGCATGCATCAAGATTAATTAATTACGACATGAGTTTTGAAAAATCCAAACATCTCAGAGATAGATAGAGAGGCACGTAATCGGTTATTAAATTTAATATTAATGAACAAAGGTATCATTAGGGTTCAAAAGCTAGTGACAAATAGGTCCAAAAGGTATCAACTAGTCTCATCAGGATATCTGATCATCATCATTATCATTATGATAACCATGATTAAATAATCCTCCCCCGCCCCCGGGAGCCCAGGTATCTCATGTATCGTATAGTGTAGGGAACTAATCTCAGTTTCACTTTATGAATCTTTCTCTGGGAATATATCTCTTGTAACACAACTGCCCTAACGGCCTCCTTGCCTCGGCGGGACTTACTCGTTACTCCAAATATTCCCCATTACAGATTCAACAAGTTACTCAAGATACTCACTTACACAGAGATATTAGGGACCGTAGCAATAGACCATTCCATGGAAATTATCTAATTTCTGATGTACAGGATCCTCATAAGAGGCAAGTACAGAGCGTACTCTTAAGATAATTAGGAGTATACCATAGTAGACCCTTTGAGGGTATGGAAGAACTAGAAAGAAGGCTTCAAGCTAGAAAGGAAAACATCAGAGATAAGAAACTTTTATTTCCAAACTCTTTACAAGGAACTCAAACTCTAACCCAGTCTGAGTAAAATGAAAACCGAAGCCTCCCTTTTATAGGCAAACTTCCGGATTTCAGACGCGGAATTAAAACTCAAATTATATGGCGGGTACACTTATGGGCCCCATCGCCTCATATAATTGAGATTCTTTTCCTCCACTAAGTGCAATAATGCACACTAAAGGCCAAAACATACTGGCCGACAAAGGAAAGTGGTGCGCAGACCACTAACAAAAAGCAAGGGCTAAAAGACAACTGGCCCTGACTCAGCAATCACTTAGCAACACGCGATAAAGCAGGCCTAAACAATGGCCGACACAACATAAAGTAAAGATACAAAAGTCTTCATGGTAGGACCTACAAAGACTTTTAATGGTGACAATGACCTAAAAGAGATAAGATTTTCTTTTAGTCATTTTCAAGCTAGTATTCCCATGGGTTTTGGCTGTATCCTGCGGGGTATGTGTCTTTCATCTTATCTTCTTCTGGAATTGGTGCTCTTTGAAAGGTTGTTTCTCTGAGACTCTGTATCATAGATCTGGCATAAGGATCTCCATCGGAGAAGTCTTATGTTAGAAAGACATTGGAGGTGCAGTAGGACTTCTTATGAAATGGTGAGATATGCCCAATAGCTGAGACATAGTTCTTGGCACAGAGATGATTGTATAACTCAGTAGCTTTACCCGGATGTTTGCTGATACCACCAATCAGTAGTGGTAAAATCATAACAATAGGCGAGAGGAAGAAGTTTTTCTTGTGAAAAGAAATATGGCCTATGCATGATTATGACAGTTAGGGGTTTTTCCATATACCTATTCTTTTTCTCAATGTTTATCAGATGCTTGACCCATTCTTTTCTGGTCCAATAACCAAAAAGAAATTTTGTAAGATTGGAATTGCAAGCATTGGTCCTGATAGAGTTGAGCAGAATCTTTGGATCAACTTCGAGGGCAAACCAATTGGAAATACCTAGGCACCAGAAATACCAGTATCCTTCGGCAGGAAGAGTAACTCTGTCGATTAAGGTGAAAACAGGAAGGAAAGGATTATCAGGGTAAAACTTTCCTGAATCGAGAGAGAGTCCTAAAGCAAGGAGAAATTTTGCCTGGTGGTGGTTAGGTCGCGTGATGGTTATGGGGATGGCGAGCTGGGTGCTGCTCGTCCTCATTCCTTGGATCCGGAGATCACCGAGTGTCCGATACTCCCTGGCGAGCTTATTGCTCGCTCAAGAATGCTGATGGTGCGCGCTATTAACATCATTTATGTGTGTGTTCATCGCGGTACAAGGGTTTGGTTGCATGATGGTTAAGCAATCCACTTGTTCTACAATGCTGCTATGGCGAGCTGCGTTGCTTGTTTATCATTGTACATAGTCTTTCTATGCTAAACTTGCTGTTTTTCCAAAAAGGGCCATGTTGGCTGGACGCGATACCAGTGCACATGGACGACATGTGCGGACGAAGAAGTGAGAGGTTAGGCTACTATGTGGGGTTTTGTTATAAATGATAACCAAATGTTGAAGGGTTTTCTTTAATAAGGACTAGATGTTGTCCCACCTAAATATGAGATTTTCAAATTTCGAATGATTACCGCTTGCAGCGAAAGTACTTGAGTGGTTTCTCCTGTGATAGGCATGTTCATTGAAACAACTATATTAGACAATGATACGAATAGAAATTCGTGTAGCTGTTAGCTTAAATGTTTATTTATCATCGACTCGAGAGGGAATTTATGGCGAACTATGGGATGTTCTGTACATGGCTGGCAAACATTGTGTTTAGTTAAGGTATACTTTGGGATGCTCGAGGAGTCTTTGACGTTTCTTGATTGACGAGCTGGTCTGCTCGTTCTCATTGCATTGTTAGCGAGCTGCTGCAACAGATTGTTTTCCCGGAGTAAGGTAGTTGTTGTATGTTGACTTGATTGTGGGTAGCTGGGCGAGCTATTCGATGATATGGTGAGTTATGCTGCTTGGCCTGAGGTTATTGTTTGAATGGAGAGGTGGCGAGCTGTTCTATCTTCCCTCTTAGCGAACTGGTGATAGGATGGCTACTGGTACAAGGTCTGGTGGTGGTCAGGTCGCGTGATGGTTATGGGGATGACGAGCTGGGTGCTGCTCGTCCTCATTCCTTGGATCCGGAGATCACCGAGTGTCCGATACTCCCTGGCGAGCTTATTGCTCGCTCAAGAATGCTGATGGTGCGCGCTATTAACATCATTTATGTGTGTGTTCATCGCTGTACAAGGGTTTGGTTGCATGATGGTTAAGCAATCCACTTGTTCTACAATGCTGCTATGGCGAGCTGCGTTGCTTGTTTATCATTGTACATAGTCTTTCTATGCTAAACTTGCTGTTTTTCCAAAAAGGGCCATGTTGGCTGGACGCGATACCAGTGCACATGGACGACATGTGCGGACGAAGAAGTGAGAGGTTAGGCTACTATGTGGGGTTTTGTTATAAATGATAACCAAATGTTGAAGGGTTTTCTTTAATAAGGACTAGATGTTGTCCCACCTAAATATGAGATTTTCAAATTTCGAATTCCGACGCTAGGATTTTTTTCTTTTTGGGGAAGAGTTGTGCAAGATTCGGCAGAGAGCGAGTGCACAGCTTAAGGCGGCCCAGGCGAGCTGATGGAGTTCATATGTGGGGCGAGCTGCTGGTGCTAGCGGGATCACGCTGTTGCTCGCGGTGACGCACTATTGCTCGTGGAGGCGCGGTGTTGCTGCTCGCAGAGACGAGCTATTTTGGAGTTATTTGGTGTTATTATCAGATGCATGGGCACTGTCTTGATGAATGTTTCCCTTGGGTTGGAGTTCCTTGGAAGCATACTGAAACTATTTAATTATATTGATGAATGACGTTGTTCGATAAAAGGCCAAAATGAACTTCATTTTCTTGAGCACTATTCATGAATCCATTGTTATTCTTTTTCTTGAAGGATTCCAATTTCCGTTGTTGCTAGTCCTACAAACCTCACTCCAGGAGTGGTTTGCGGTGGGGGCATGAGTAGCACTAAGGCGAGCTCGCGCCACGGCTGTTCGCAAAAGAGAGAATAATCGTTGTGTTTTTTTTTTCCCATCTTGTCATTGAGGGACGATTTCGACGCCGGGGTGTGAGTCTACGGCGAGCTGCTTGTTCGCAGATATCACAATTTCCATAATTAGTTGTCATTGTTTGCATTGTATGGGCAAAGTTTTGGTGATATTGGTCATGTTACTTGGGAGTAACAATCGCGGTATTGCATAGTTCAAGGCACCCATATGCGAGCTGCTGTTATACAAAGGTTGTATGCTGCGCGGTAGCATATTTTGTTCGCTCATAGGTTTTAATGCTGACTTTCTTTACCTTGGGCACCATCAAATTTGTTCATCGTAATATTACATTAAATGTTGCGGGTGATAGTTCTCTTGTTAGCGAGCTGTTTGATCGCCTTACTCAGGGGAAGTGAGGGACCTCTGCTGGTGCACAGTTTCGTAGCGAGCTAGTTGTTCGCGACATCCCACGGATGCATCAAACAAGGAGCGCGCTGTTTGCTCAGTGTCACGACTTTGACGAGTTGCATGTTTGTATGTATTTACATAACTGCTCTTTTTCATAATTGCACTTATGGATTTCAATATCGATTTCAATATCGCCATATATGAGTGGCTTTTCCACAAGTTGAATCACTCTTCCCTTGATAGATGGCTGACCACAATCATATTAATCCGGCCCAGGCACGGATACCTGGACCAGACTTGGGGGGGAGTAGTGATGGGGCCCTACCCACCTAGGACACGTGGCCAGCCTTAGAAGAGTTAGAAGGATACGCAAGTAGTTCACGACGAGCTGTGTGGGGGAGCTCGCGGTATGAGCTCGCTCTCCAGAGTCCTATAAGCTTCCAGTACTACTCGCTGGGCGAGCTCAGGAATGACGAGTTGTATTCGGAGCTCGCTCGATACGTTCGCTCCTCGGACTCTAGTCACAGAAGGACACTTGGGTAGCAAAGATAACGTGATGGAGAAGGTAAGGAGTCTTGATGATAAGGACGAAAGAAGATGAAACGATAAAATGGAATTCGATATGGAATTGGAGAAGTAGTAAACCCTAATAGGACTTCGGGTCTATATAAGGAGGGGTTTACTACGTTACGAGGGAGAACAGAAATACAAAAGAAAAAGGAGAGAGAGAGATAGATAGATTCGGCGAGTACTCATCAAAAATTATTTTTCTTTTTTAATTTCAAACGTCTATCAATACACGCACTATATATATATATATATATATATATATATATATATATGAAACGGGACACACAATTGAAAAAGAGACCCAAACCCATAACCTTGTTGACATTTCATATATTTGAGGGAATTATTACGAGCACACAATTTGAGAACAATTAACAGTTTTAATGTTTATGAAAAATGAATCCTTAACTACGAACTCGTATTAATTAACAATTATGTCACTGCAAGAAAATTGCTAAATTCCTGAAAGGAATTTCTGATAGAAGGAGCCTGTTGGAAATTCATTGGAATTTTCACGATGAATTTCCAATGTGAAACCGATAGATTTCTGTGGGGCATCCAAAAATAAATAAATAAAATCTTCGCTAAAAAACTTGATGACAACTTTAAATAATATGGTTGATCTAACTCACCCAAAAACTAGTTGCTGAGGTGAAAGTTATCAAACTATAATATATTGAATACCATATCTTTCAAGATTAAATGTGAGATATTTGACATAGTCATCTCACTCCTAAGGCTGCGAAAGACATACTGGATAGTTAGAGTGTGAAGTTTCTAGGAATGAACATATGTGGATGGAGAGCCGATAAGACGAACTTATAATAGAACTTGTTTTGATATTATATTAAATAATGTGCTTGAACTAATTATTAATACACTTATTACCACACTATTAATTTGAGTGTGTCCTTTTTACTTTTTCTAATTCTGTATGTCATAATAATTAAAGTTATTTAAATTTATATAGTAAATAAATATTTGCCAACAGATTGTTTTTAAAAAAAATGATTCAGATTTGAACTCATTTAAGATGCGTGTTTTAAAAGAAAAAAATATATTTGATTGCCCTAACATTGTACTATGGTTTTTCGTCATTTTGTTATTCAATAACTTGACGTGTTACTTTTCTGAATAAAAAATATATATTAGTGGATTATTATTTATGACAAAACTATAAGAATCTCTCTCTCTCTCTTAAATGATTGACCATATATGTAGCCGTAAGAATTAAATATATTCATAACTTCAGAAAACTGTAATTTCTGTTGCTTTTTCACCGAACAATTAATTGATCCTCTAATGAATACTACGTTGACAAAAACCACCCACACGCATGCATCAAGATTAATTAATTACGACATGCACGTAATCGGTTATTAAATTTAATATTAATGAACAAAGGTATCATTAGGGTTCAAAAGCTAGTGACAAATAGGTCCAAAAGGTATCAACTAGTCTCATCAGGATATCTGATCATCATCATTATCATTATGATAACCATGATTAAATAATCCTCCCCCGCCCCCGGGAGCCCAGGTATCTCATGTATCGTATAGTGTAGGGAACTAATCTCAGTTTCACTTTATGAATCTTTCTCTGGGAATATATCTCTTGTAACACAACTGCCCTAACGGCCTCCTTGCCTCGGCGGGACTTACTCGTTACTCCAAATATTCCCCATTACAGATTCACCAAGTTACTCAAGATACTCACTTACACAGAGATATTAGGGACCGTAGCAATAGACCATTCCATGGAAATTATCTAATTTCTGATGTACAGGATCCTCATAAGAGGCAAGTACAGAGCGTACTCTTAAGATAATTAGGAGTATACCATAGTAGACCCTTTGAGGGTATGGAAGAACTAGAAAGAAGGCTTCAAGCTAGAAAGGAAAACATCAGAGATAAGAAACTTTTATTTCCAAACTCTTTACAAGGAACTCAAACTCTAACCCAGTCTGAGTAAAATGAAAACCGAAGCCTCCCTTTTATAGGCAAACTTCCGGATTTCAGACGCGGAATTAAAACTCAAATTATATGGCGGGTACACTTATGGGCCCCATCGCCTCATATAATTGAGATTCTTTTCCTCCACTAAGTGCAATAATGCACACTAAAGGCCAAAACATACTGGCCGACAAAGGAAAGTGGTGCGCAGACCACTAACAAAAAGCAAGGGCTAAAAGACAACTGGCCCTGACTCAGCAATCACTTAGCAACACGCGATAAAGCAGGCCTAAACAATGGCCGACACAACATAAAGTAAAGATACAAAAGTCTTCATGGTAGGACCTACAAAGACTTTTAATGGTGACAATGACCTAAAAGAGATAAGATTTTCTTTTAGTCATTTTCAAGCTAGTATTCCCATGGGTTTTGGCTGTATCCTGCGGGGTATGTGTCTTTCATCTTATCTTCTTCTGGAATTGGTGCTCTTTGAAAGGTTGTTTCTCTGAGACTCTGTATCATAGATCTGGCATAAGGATCTCCATCGGAGAAGTCTTATGTTAGAAAGACATTGGAGGTGCAGTAGGACTTCTTATGAAATGGTGAGATATGCCCAATAGCTGAGACATGGTTCTTGGCACAGAGATGATTGTATAACTCAGTAGCTTTACCCGGATGTTTGCTGATACCACCAATCAGTAGTGGTAAAATCATAACAATAGGCGAGAGGAAGAAGTTTTTCTTGTGAAAAGAAATATGGCCTATGCATGATTATGACAGTTAGGGGTTTTTCCATATACCTATTCTTTTTCTCAATGTTTATCAGATGCTTGACCCATTCTTTTCTGGTCCAATAACCAAAAAGAAATTTTGTAAGATTGGAATTGCAAGCATTGGTCCTGATAGAGTTGAGCAGAATCTTTGGATCAACTTCGAGGGCAAACCAATTGGAAATACCTAGGCACCAGAAATACCAGTATCCTTCGGCAGGAAGAGTAACTCTGTCGATTAAGGTGAAAACAGGAAGGAAAGGATTATCAGGGTAAAACTTTCCTGAATCGAGAGAGAGTCCTAAAGCAAGGAGAAATTTTGCCTGGTGGTGGTTAGGTCGCGTGATGGTTATGGGGATGGCGAGCTGGGTGCTGCTCGTCCTCATTCCTTGGATCCGGAGATCACCGAGTGTCCGATACTCCCTGGCGAGCTTATTGCTCGCTCAAGAATGCTGATGGTGCGCGCTATTAACATCATTTATGTGTGTGTTCATCGCGGTACAAGGGTTTGGTTGCATGATGGTTAAGCAATCCACTTGTTCTACAATGCTGCTATGGCGAGCTGCGTTGCTTGTTTATCATTGTACATAGTCTTTCTATGCTAAACTTGCTGTTTTTCCAAAAAGGGCCATGTTGGCTGGACGCGATACCAGTGCACATGGACGACATGTGCGGACGAAGAAGTGAGAGGTTAGGCTACTATGTGGGGTTTTGTTATAAATGATAACCAAATGTTGAAGGGTTTTCTTTAATAAGGACTAGATGTTGTCCCACCTAAATATGAGATTTTCAAATTTCGAATTCCGACGCTAGGATTTTTTCTTTTTGGGGAAGAGTTATGCAAGATTCGGCAGAGAGCGAGTGCACAGCTTAAGGCGGCCCAGGCGAGCTGATGGAGTTCGTATGTGGGGCGAGCTGCTGTTGCTAGCGGGATCACGCTGTTGCTCGCGGTGACGCACTATTGCTCGTGGAGGCGCGGTGTTGCTGCTCGTAGAGGCGAGCTATTTTGGAGTTATTTGGTGTTATTATCAGATGCATGGGCACTGTCTTGATGAATGTTTCCCTTTGGTTGGAGTTCCTTGGAAGCATACTGAAACTATTTAATTATATTGATGAATGACGTTGTTCGATAAAAGGCCAAAATGAACTTCATTTTCTTGAGCACTATTCATGAATCCATTGTTATTCTTTTTCTTGAAGGATTCCAATTTCCGTTGTTGCTAGTCCTACAAACCTCACTCCAGGAGTGGTTCGCGGTGGGGGCATGAGTAGCACTAAGGCGAGCTCGCGCCACGGCTGTTCGCAAAAGAGAGAATAATCGTTGTGTTTTTTTTTTCCCATCTTGTCATTGAGGGACGATTTCGTCGCCGGGGTGTGAGTCTACGGCGAGCTGCTTGTTCGCAGATATCACAATTTCCATAATTAGTTGTCATTGTTTGCATTGTATGGGCAAAGTTTTGGTGATATTGGTCATGTTACTTGGGAGTAACAATCGCGGTATTGCATAGTTCAAGGCACCCATATGCGAGCTGCTGTTATACAAAGGTTGTATGCTGCGCGGTAGCATATTTTGTTCGCTCATAGGTTTTAATGCTGACTTTCTTTACCTTGGGCACCATCAAATTTGTTCATCGTAATATTACATTAAATGTTGCGGGTGATAGTTCTCTTGTTAGCGAGCTGTTTGATCGCCTTACTCAGGGGAAGTGAGGGAGCTCTGCTGGTGCACAGTTTCGTAGCGAGCTAGTTGTTCGCGACATCCCACGGATGCATCAAACAAGGAGCGCGCTGTTTGCTCAGTGTCACGGCTTTGACGAGTTGCATGTTTGTATGTATTTACATAACTGCTCTTTTTCATAATTGCACTTATGGATTTCAATATCGCCATATATGAGTGGCTTTTCCACAAGTTGAATCACTCTTCCCTTGATAGATGGCTGACCACAATCATATTAATCCGGCCCAGGCACGGATACCTGGACCAGACTTGGGGGGGAGTAGTGATGGGGCCCTACCCACCTAGGACACGTGGCCAGCCTTAGAAGAGTTAGAAGGATACGCAAGTAGTTCACGACGAGCTGTGTGGGGGAGCTCGCGGTATGAGCTCGCTCTCCAGAGTCCTATAAGCTTCCAGTACTACTCGCTGGGCGAGCTCAGGAATGACGAGCTGTATTCGGAGCTCGCTCGATACGTTCGCTCCTCGGACTCTAGTCACAGAAGGACACTCGGGTAGCAAAGATAACGTGATGGAGAAGGTAAGGAGTCTTGATGTTAAGGACGAAAGAAGATGAAACGATAAAATGGAATTCGATATCGAATTGGAGAAGTAGTAAACCCTAATAGGACTTCGGGTCTATATAAGGAGGGGTTTACTACGTTACGAGGGAGAACAGAAATACAAAAGAAAAAGGAGAGAGAGAGATAGATAGATTCGGCGAGTACTCATCAAAAATTATTTTTCTTTTTTAATTTCAAACGTCTATCAATACACGCACTATATATATATATATATATATGAAACGGGACACACAATTGAAAAAGAGACCCAAACCCATAACCTTGTTGACATTTCATATATTTGAGGGAATTATTACGAGCACACAATTTGAGAACAATTAACAGTTTTAATGTTTATGAAAACTGAATCCTTAACTACGAACTCGTATTAATTAACAATTATTTCACTGCAAGAAAATTGCCAAATTCCTGAAAGGAATTTCTGATAGAAGGAGCCTGTTGGAAATTCATTGGAATTTTCACGATGAATTTCCAATGTGAAATCGATAGATTTCTGTGGGGCATCCAAAAATAAATAAATAAAATCTTCGCTAAAAAACTTGATGACAACTTTAAATAATATGGTTGATCTAACTCACCCAAAAATTAGTTGCTGAGGTGAAAGTTATCAAACTATAATATATTGAATACCATATCTTTCAAGATTAAATGTGAGATATTTGACATAGTCATCTCACTCCTAAGGCTGCGAAAGACATACTGGATAGTTAGAGTGTGAAGTTTCTAGGAATGAACATATGTGGATGGAGAGCCGATAAGACAAACTTATAATAGAACTTGTTTTGATATTATATTAAATAATGTGCTTGAACTAATTATTAATACACTTATTACCACACTATTAATTTGAGTGTGTCCTTTTTACTTTTTCTAATTCTGTATGTCATAATAATTAAAGTTATTTAAATTTATATAGTAAATAAATATTTGCCAACAGATTGTTTTTAAAAAAAATGATTCAGATTTGAACTCATTTAAGATGCGTGTTTTAAAAGAAAAAAATATATTTGATTGCCCTAACATTGTACTATGGTTTTTCGTCATTTTGTTATTCAATAACTTGACGTGTTACTTTTCTGAATAAAAAATATATATTAGTGGATTAGTATTTATGACAAAACTATAAGAATCTCTCTCTCTCTTAAATGATTGACCATATATGTAGCCGTAAGAATTAAATATATTCTTAACTTCAGAAAACTGTAATTTCTGTTGCTTTTTCACCGAACAATTAATTGATCCTCTAATGAATACTACGTTGACAAAAACCACCCACACGCATGCATCAAGATTAATTAATTACGACATGCACGTAATCGATTATTAAATTTAATATTAATGAACAAAGGTATCATTAGGGTTCAAAAGATATTGACAAATAGGTCCAAAAGGTATCAACTAGTCTCATCAGGATATCTGATCATCATCATTATCATTATGATAACCATGATTAAATAATCCTCCCCCGCCCCCGGGAGCCCAGGTATCTCATGTATCGTATAGTGTATGGAACTAATCTCAGTTTCACTTTATGAATCTTTCTCTGGGAATATATCTCTCGTAACACAACTGCCCTAACGACCTCCTTGCCTCGGCGGGACTTACTCGTTACTCCAAATATTCCCCATTACAGATTCAACAAGTTACTCAAGATACTCACTTACACAGAGATACTAGGGACCGTAGCAATAGACCATTCCATGGAAATTATCTAATTTCTGATGTACAGGATCCTCATAAGAGACAAGTACAGAGCATACTCTTAAGATAATTAGGAGTATATCATAGTAGACCCTTTGAGGGTATGGAAGAACTAGAAAGAAGGCTTCAAGCTAGAAAGGAAAACATCAGAGATAAGAAACTTTTATTTCCAAACTCTTTACAAGGAACTCAAACTCTAACCCAGTCTGAGTAAAATGAAAACCGAAGCCTCCCTTTTATAGGCAAACTTCCGGATTTCAGACGCGGAATTAAAACTCAAATTATATGGCGGGTACACTTATGGGCCCCATCGCCTCATATAATTGAGATTCTTTTCCTCCACTAAGTGCAATAATGCACACTAAAGGCCAAAACATACTGGCCGACAAAGGAAAGTGGTGCGCAGACCACTAACAAAAAGCAAGGGCTAAAAGACAACTGGCCCTGACTCAGCAATCACTTAGCAACACGCGATAAAGCAGGCCTAAACAATGGCCGACACAACATAAAGTAAAGATACAAAAGTCTTCATGGTAGGACCTACAAAGACTTTTAATGGTGACAATGACCTAAAAGAGATAAGATTTTCTTTTAGTCATTTTCAAGCTAGTATTCCCATGGGTTTTGGCTGTATCCTGCGGGGTATGTGTCTTTCATCTTATCTTCTTCTGGAATTGGTGCTCTTTGAAAGGTTGTTTCTCTGAGACTCTGTATCATAGATCTGGCATAAGGATCTCCATCGGAGAAGTCTTCTGTTAGAAAGACATTGGAGGTGCAGTAGGACTTCTTATGAAATGGTGAGATATGCCCAATAGCTGAGACATGGTTCTTGGCACAGAGATGATTGTATAACTCAGTAGCTTTACCCGGATGTTTGCTGATACCACCATCAGTAGTGGTAAAATCATAACAATAGGCGAGAGGAAGAAGTTTTTCTTGTGAAAAGAAATATGGCCTATGCATGATTATGACAGTCAGGGGTTTTTCCATATACCTTTTCTTTTTCTCAATGTTTATCAGATGCTTGACCCATTCTTTTCTGGTCCAATAACTAAAAAGAAATTTTGTAAGATTGGAATTGCAAGCATTGGTCCTGATAGAGTTGAGCAGAATCTTTGGATCAACTTCGAGGGCAAACCAATTGGAAATACCTAGGCACCAGAAATACCAGTATCCTTCGGCAGGAAGAGTAACTCTGTCGATTAAGGTGAAAACAGGAAGGAAAGGATTATCAGGGTAAAACTTTCCTGAATCGAGAGAGAGTCCTAAAGCAAGGAGAAATTTTGCCTGGTAGTAAAAGATATGATTTCTGGCAAAGATTTTGATTTCATCAGGATTGGATAATGGGAATGATGTCGGAGGAAATTCGGGGAGAACTGGTTCAGCAGTTATAACAGGAATTTGGGAAGAGGAAGCCATCATGTATATCAGGGGAATTGGTTTTGCTGATGAGATGAGATGAATCGGCTTTGGTCTGGATAAGAGATCTGGGATGAGGTTGTGATCTCCTTTTATATGCTTTACCGAAAACTGGTATTTTGCAAACCAGTCTTTCAATCTCAACAATTGGGATTCGGGAAGACCCTTATTTTTGAATTCTAGTATCTTCGGAAAAGATGAGTTGTCCATGACAACTGTGAAATGATGACCAATGAGATGGAATTCAAATTTCTTGATTCCATATTTGACGGCTAGAATTTCTTTGTATACTGTGTGATAATGCTTTTCAGCTGGACTGAATTGTCTATTTGCATGTCCACAGTAATATTCTTTCCCATCTGCTTTTTCAAGCAGAATTGCTCCCCAGTATTCATCACTGGCATCTGTCTGAAGGATTCTTTCACCTTTATCTGGAATCTTTAAAGGTGGAGGGGTCTGGCAGATTTGTTTCAAGTGCTTGACAGCTACCGTCTGTTCCTTACCCCAAGGGGGGGCTTTCTTTCTGAGCATCTTGGAAAGCTGACTCGTGTATCTGGAGCATTGTGGAAGGAAGTCCTTGATATAATTGACTATTCCAAGAAACTGTTGAATTTCTTTTGGAGTCAGATTATCATCTGGGAAACTGAGAAATTCCTGTACAATGTGAGGACCTGGCTTGTATTTTCCTTCTGAAAAATCCATTCCAAGAAACTTGATGGAGGATTGTCCAATGAGACTCTTTCTGTCTGAAAGCACGATTCTATACTCTTGGACGATTTCATGGAACTGAGAGAGGAGTGCCCTGTGAGATTTCTCATTTTCAGAGAAGAGAAGGATATCGTCAATGTAGACTAAGGCACTATGCAGGATGGGTTCAAAGATATGGGTCATGGCTTTTTGGAATAGTGATGGAGCGGTCTTGAGACCAAAAGGCATGACGGTCCATTGGTATTGGGCATTAGGTATACAGAAAGCTGTTTTGTATCTATCTTTTGGATCAATACCAAGTTGCCAAAATCCTACGTTGAGATCAAACTTAGAGAAGATTTGGGCTTGGGCCAAATGTGAGAAAAGCATTTGGGCTTGAGGTATTGGGAATTTATCATCTGCAAGGAAATGATTGAGTGGCTTATAATCAATTACAAGCCTCTTTTTACCTCTGACTTGTTCAGCCCGTTTGTTGACATAAAATGCCTGGCACGCCCAATTGGATGTCGTGGATTCAATCAATCCGAGTTTCTGCAGTTGAGAACATTCAGCTCTTGCAAGCTTTTCATCATCAGGAGTCATTCCTGGATGTGTAGCTTTCGTAGGATTTATGTCTTCATTCTTTTTGAACGGAAGTTGAATGAAGAATTCAGAATTCTTCCACAAGGGATGTGGATGAGAGAATTCCGAGTGAGATTCAGCACAGCATCCTTTGAGTTTTGAGGCAAGATCATAGAATTCTTTGGATGCTTCTGTTAATGTATAGATCTTCTGGATTGTAGTATAAGGCTGAAAGTACCTCTTATACTTGATTCCATTGGGGAGAATGGTGAGCTTCTGAGCTCTGTGATAAAGATCAAACCCAATGTGAAGATCTTTTCCATGCAGCTTGCTTCCAATGACCTTCATCCAGATTATGCAATTTGGGAAGAATTGTATCCCTATAGGATATTTCGTAATCAGCGATGTTTTGAACTGTTGGCCATCTGCTGCTTGGAAGTACTCGTAGTGAGTTATCCAGGCTTCCTTTGGTAGGATGTCTGGGTTCATCATGGACTTCATGGCTCCTGTATCCATAAATCCAATTGCTCTGATTGGTCTGTCATACTTCGACGGAAGTATATGGATCTGGATATGTGGAGACGGGATAATCTCTTGAGTGATGCATTCTGACTGAAGGATTGGTAGTACTTGATCATTGTCAGAATCAGAGGAGGATTGACCATCATCTGTAGATTCTTCTTGAATTGCGAAGATGGTGTCTTCTGTTTGTTCATCTTGTTCAGAGAACAAGGATTCGACCTCTGCATCGTTGAGATTGGCTTCTGTGCTTTGTTGAACATGAGAAACCATTCTGGCTGATTTCTCCCAGTTCTGAGGACAATTCTTTGCAAAATGTCCTTTCTTTTTGCAAACAAAGCATCGATCAGTCCGCCTGTTTCTGAAAGGTTTACGTCTGAAGTATCTGAGACGTTTTCTTCTTTTTACCTTTCTCTCAGCAAGTCCTTTCTTTTGACTCTTTGGATGAGAACAATTGCATTCTTCTTTGGATTTGCATTTTATCTCAAGATGAGATTTCTTGCAAGCTTTCTTCAGGACTGATTTGTTCTTCATTAAGGACTTGAACATTGTTTGTTGCTCACAGAGTTTGTCGATTGTGGTAATAGCAATCTGGTGGATTTCTCCAAGAGAAAGCTGTGGAATTTCTCTTCTCGAGGCGGCTATGGCTCTGTGTAGCTCAGGCTGGATCTCTTGAGGAAGAGATGCAATGTATACGTGCTTTAGATTTGGATCATTATACCCATTAAGGGCATAATATAGTTCTGACATTCTTTTGAAATGGAAATCCAAATCTGACTTGTTTAGAGAACAACACTTCATGGCGAAGTAGCTCTGCTGGATCATCTTTTGGTAAAGAGTGTTGTCGCCTATGAACTCAAGGTGGAGTGCTAACAATGCCATGGGAGCGGTTGCTTGCACATACTGGATCTGTCTGTATTCTCCCAATGATTGGAACCATTCACGTAATGTTCCTGTGAATCGTGACATAAACTCCCTTAAGACAGTAGGGAGATGAGGTTCTTTGATTCTTTGGAGATCGATCCATGCCGCAAAGGTTTGTAACCTTTCTTTCCTTTTTCCCACTGGAACATCATCAAATGTGAACCATGGGCCATTGGTTGGCTTAGATGGTCCAGAATCTGTGGTCTGGAACTCTGGAGGTTCTTCCATTATTGGTTCATCATATTCTGGAGGAGGTTGATCTTGATGGAATCCAAAGTTTGGATCATCTGCCATAAAGATCTGAGAGATGTCTGCAACTTTATCTTCACTGGACTGGGAAAAGGATTGTTCTTAAGAGATTTCAGAATCATTGTGTTGGGAATTGGATCTTTCTGAAGAGGCTTCTGATTCAGAGTATTGAGAACTAGAATCATTTGAAGAGGCATCTTCATTTCTTGTAGGCTCTTTTTGGATATTATGATCAGAAGGATTTCTAATCATCAATGTAGAAGAATGTTCCCCAACTTTTTCTTTGTTTTTCTCCTTTGAAGAAGGAGAGACTCTTGTTGGCTTAGGCCTTGGAGGAGGTGGCTCAAAAGGAATATCATATACCATGAAAAATTGGTTTGAGTACTCAAGATAAGATGGTGGGTCGTAGAGAGAAGGTGTAATGGGTGTAGGAAGAAAGGGAAGTGTAGAAGTAGAACTTCTCTTCCTGTCTTGCTCCATGTAAGCAAGATCCTTCTTGAGTTGTCTGATTTCTCTCTCTTTTTGGTCGAATTCTGGACCCATCCTTCTTAAGGAAATAAGCTGCCTGAGTTCTTTGTCAAGAAGCTCTATCCTGGCAACTACTCTTTTGTACATCTGATCAAGCTCCTGAGAGATTGTATTCACTTTCTGGTTGGTATCTTGGACATGAGATAAAACCTTATCAACCTTAGAATCAAGTTGGATTAAGGCTTTATTCTGAGCTCTGGCATTTGTGGTTTGCCAGTTCAAGACTTTCTCCTTGGGACAGAGAGGAAGTTGTTCCTCCATCAGGGTTGACTGTGGTAGTCTGGACATAAGGTCGGATTGCAACCTTATTTTCTGTACTTCTTTCTGCAGGTGGAAAGCTGGTGCCCAAACTATGTCTCATCATGCAAGGTTGGCACGGTATCACCGGTGGTGGAAGGCACGGAGGCACTTCTTGCCTACAGCTCTTTGGTTTCTGCTGTTGCTGTTCTGCCTTCTGCTGTTGCTGTTCTGCCTTAAGGATGGCTAACGCCTCATCATAACAAGACAAGGGTTGTGCGACTGTCGGCGGATCTAGATCTGGTTCTTTCGGTTTATAGGTCTTGCAAAGAAGACCTTTCTTTCTTGCTTTCCTTCGTCTTCTTCTCCGACTAGCCTCACTTTAATTATCGTCGTCGGAGTCGGATTCTTCATCGCAAGAACATCCAGGGTCACACATAGATGGGTCAGCATCCCATACGAAGTGGTCATCAACTTTGTCTGTGTAAGACTCCTTTCCATCGGGGAAGAAGGAGTTTACTGGAAGGTACCCTAGGATTGGGTACGTTTCTCTGCTTGTCGGTATCACTGGCCGAATCATCAGCTGTTTGAAGATTGGACTTGAAGAAGATGGAGTATCTTCTTGAGGTTGCTTGAAGATGGTTTTGGTTCTACCATCTGGCAGTGTCTGGAATTCATAGGTTGTAGATCTGACAGGCTCATGAGTCTGTTGGAGTGACTCATAGTTTGTGATCCACTCTGTTGGCATTAACCTTTCCAGTTCCTTTCTGGGAATTTGTCTAGGAACCTGGACGATAGTTGGAGTATCGGATCCAGAGTTTGCTAGAATCATTAGAGCATCTGGGGATCCAGATCCTTGAAGATCTAGACCATGGTTCTGCAACCTGTAGACAAGCTGGTGATGTAGAGTAGCTGTTACTGCTGTAGCTACTTGCTCTGCTCCAGTGATCTGGACTTGAACTTTCAAAGCGTTGGGAAGATTGACATCTCCCAAGGACATGGCGAAATTGGGGAAGTAAGTCAAGACTGCACTTCCGCTGTTGAGAGTGGTTACCACTGTCCCGATAACTGCATCCTCATACTTCAGGTATCTGGTATCCAGCAAGGCCAGTCTGGCTGTTACTGGAAGACCTTTTCTCCCTTAGTAAGAGAGAACAAGACGAATGGCTCCGAAGTGGAGGTGTGTGTATCCTTCCTGTCTCCAGGAAGATATGAACTCTGAAGGGATGGAGAGAGTAACGTACTGCTCTCGCTTGGAATATTGTAGATCACACTTATCCAGTTTGGAAGACTGGACAAACTCTTTTGTTTGTGAGGGACGGTTGGAGGAGATCAAAGATCTGATTCCTCTAAGAGAACCTCTTTTTCTGTATATGTTGTAAGGATTGACTAAGGGTGGAACAGTTTGTTCTATAATAGCATTTTCAGGGATAGTGGAATATTCTACAAGGTTTTCTATTCTACTGGTTGAGTGACGAGGAAGGGAAAGAGAAGAGGAAACTGAAATCAACTGATCAGGTGATGTATCCATAGCTTGGAGGGTTTTCTAGCTCTTCTTCTACCAACTCGCCGGAATCTATCACGATATACTCACATGATACCATAGCACGCCGGGAGCCCAGGTATCTCATGTATCGTATAGTGTAGAGAACTAATCTCAGTTTCACTTTATGAATCTTTCTCTGGGAATATATCTCTCGTAACACAACTGCTCTAACGGCCTCCTTGCCTCGGCGGGACTTACTCGTTACTCCAAATATTCCCCATTACAGATTCAACAAGTTACTCAAGATACTCACTTACACAGAGATACTAGGGACCGTAGCAATATACCATTCCATGGAAATTATCTAATTTCTGATGTACAGGATCCTCATAAGAGGCAAGGACAGAGCATACTCTTAAGATAATTAGGAGTATATCATAGTAGACCCTTTGAGGGTATGGAAGAACTAGAAAGAAGGCTTTAAGCTAGAAAGGAAAACATCAGAGATAAGAAACTTTTATTTCCAAACTCTTTACAAGGAACTCAAACTCTAACCCAGTCTGAGTAAAATGAAAACCGAAGCCTCCCTTTTATAGGCAAACTTCCGGATTTCAGACGCGGAATTAAAACTCAAATTATATGGCGGGTACACTTCTGGGCCCCATCGCCTCATATAATTGAGATTCTTTTCCTCCACTAAGTGCAATAATGCACACTAAAGGCCAAAACATACTGGCCGACAAAGGAAAGTGGTGCGCAGACCACTAACAAAAAGCAAGGGCTAAAAGACAACTGGCCCTGACTCAGCAATCACTTATCAGCACGCGATAAAGCAGGCCTAAACAATGGCCGACACAGCATAAAGTAAAGATACAAAAGTCTTCATGGTAGGACCTACAAAGACTTTTATGACAGTGATAATGACCTAAGTGGTAGACAAAGAGATAAGAATCTCTTTATGTCTCTATTTTCTTTAAGTCATTGTCATTTATCACTAGAGGGAATTCCATTCTTCATCTGGAGGGTGGCTAGCTCGTGGATCGCCAATCTCATTTGCAAAAATATGATGGATGCTCCTTATGTACACATCTTGGCAATGCTCTACCCAAACATGAGTGGTCTGAGTTTTATCGAACAAAACCATGTGCTCTGGTGCAAGCTCCTGTGCTGAAATGCATCTTTTGATTTTATCAATCCCAAAACTGTAGGGGTTGATGTTTGAACTTTCAAAATCAAAATACATTGGCTTCTTATGACTTAGGAGCAAATGTCTTTGGCATGGCTGGTGCATTCCATTATGCTGCTGAGGGAAATTGCTCAGGATGGAGATGAAAACAGGCAATCCTCTTTGGAAGGATTGGATTGCTGCAATAGTAGTCGGACCAAAGAACTCTGGTATTGCGAAGACTACTTTATCATGGTAGAATGGAAGAGAGATTCCCTTGATTAACCCATTGTGGTAGAGATCTGCAATGAAATCCATGTCATGAACCATATGGAGGTCAATGATAACCCTTAATGGTTCATTCTGTGGTTGAAAACACTTAAACCCTGTGGGAGTATGGATATCATCCATAATTTGATTGAGTGTTTCAACTTTCTTCTTGTGGAAGATGTACTCCTGTAATTCCATGATATTATCATAGAATTTTTGGTCAGAAATACTGAGAATTTTCTGTTGGAGCTCAGGAGGGAGACCTGTAAGGAAATTCTTTTTCTCATAGTAGAGAAATAGTTTTTCCAAACGGTGACCAAGAAGAATTAATCTTCTTTCTTCTTCCAGCTTCTGGACCTTCTTTTGAAGAAGCTTGATCTTTAGATGTGATAGGTCAAGGTCTTGGCTCATAAGATTAATCTGCTGCTGCAGGAGATGAACAGTTGAGGAGGTGATAGCTTTGAGCTTTTCACCAAAAGAGACTGTGGAGAAGGATTCCATTTTTGTTTTCTTGTTGATTTTTGGACTATGAGATTTGCTGAAATGGTTTTTAGGGAACCTGCATTTTATAGGCACACAAATCTGGGAAAAGTTGTTAGCTTTATCAGGAATCTTCAAGGGAAGAGTGATTTGGCAGATTTATTTCAAGTACTTGACAGCTGCCGTCTGTTTCTTACCCCAAGGGGGGGCTTGCTTTCTGAGCATCTTGGAAAGCTGACTAGTGTATCTGGAGCATTGTGGAAGGAAGTCCTTGATAGAATTGACTATTCCAAGGAATTGTTGAATTTCTTTTATAGTCAGATTATCATCTGGGAAACTGAGAAGTTCCTGTGCAATGTGAGGACCTGGCTTGTATTTTCCTTCTGAAAAATCCATTCCAAGAAACTTGATGGAGGATTGTCCAATGAGACTCTTTCTTTCTGAGAGCATGATTCCATACTCTTGGACAATTTCATGGAACTGAGAGAGGAGTGCCCTGTGAGATTTCTCATTTTCAGAGAAGAGGAGGATATCGTCAATGTAGACTAAGGCACTATGCAGGATGGGTTCAAAGATACGGGTCATGGCTTTTTGGAATAGTGATGGAGCGGTCTTGAGACCAAAAGGCATGACGGTCCATTGGTATTGGGCATTAGGTATACAGAAAGCTGTTTTGTACCTATCTTTTGGATCAATACCAAGTTGCCAAAATCCTGCTTTGAGATCAAACTTAGAGAAGATTTGGGCTTGGGCCAAATGTGAGAAAAGCATTTGGGCTTGAGGTATTGGGAATTTATCATCTGCAAGGAAATGATTGAGTGGCTTATAATCAATTACAAGCCTCTTTTTACCTCTGACTTGTTCAGCCCGTTTGTTGACATAGAATGCCTGGCACGCCCAATTGGATGTGGTGGATTCAATCAATCCGAGTTTCTGCAGTTCAGAACATTCAGCTTTTGCAAGCTTTTCATCATCAGGAGTCATTCCTGGATGTGTAGCTTTCGTGGGATTTATGTCTTCATTCTTTTTGCAAGAATTCTTTGGATGCTTCTGTTAATGTATAGATCTTCTGGATTGTAGTATAAGGCTGAAAGTACCTCTTATATTTGATTCCATTGGGGAGAATGGTGAGCTTCTGAGCTCTGTGATAAAGATCAAACCCAATGAGAAGATCTTTTCCATGCAGCTTGCTTCCAATGACCTTCATCCAGATTATGCAATCTGGGAAGAATTGTATCCCTATAGGATATTTCGTAATCAGCGATGTTTTGAACTGTTGGCCATCTGCTGCTTGGAAGTACTCGTAATGAGTTGTCCATGCTTCCTTTGGTAGGATGTCTGGATTCATCATGGACTTCATGGCTCCTGTATCCATAAATCCAATTGCTTTGATTGGTCAGTCATACTTCGAGGGAAGTATATGGATCTGGATATGTGGAGACGGGATAATCTCTTGAGTGATGCATTCTGACTGAAGCATTGGTAGTACTTGATCATTGTCAGAATCAGAGGAGGATTGACCATCATCTGTAGATTCTTCTTGAATTGCGAAGATGATGTCTTCTGTTTGCTCATCTTGTTCAGAGAACAAGGATTCAACCTCTGCATCGTTGAGATTAGCTTCTGTGCTTTGTTGAACATGAGAAACCATTCTGGCTGATTTCTCCCGGTTCTGAGGACAATTCTTTGCAAAATGTCCTTTCTTTTTGCAAACAAAGCATCGATCAGTCCGCCTGTTTCTGAAAGGTTTACGTCTGAAGTATCTGAGACATTTTCTCCTTTTCACCTTTCTTTCGGCAAGTCCTTTCTTTTGACTCTTTGGATGAGAACAATTGCATTCTTCTTTGGATTTGCATTTTATCTCAAGATGAGATTTCTTGCAAGCTTTCTTCAGGACTGATTTGTTCTTCATTAAGGACTTGAACATTGTTTGTTGCTCACAGAGTTTGTCGATTGTGGTAATAGCAATCTGGTGGATTTCTCCAAGAGAAAGCTGTGGAATTTCTCTTCTCGAGGCGGCTATGGCTCTGTGTAGCTCAGGCTGGATCTCTTGAGGAAGAGATGCAATGTATACGTGCTTTAGATTTGGATCATTATACCCATTAAGGGCATAATATAGTTCTGACATTCTTTTGAAATGGAAATCCAAATCTGACTTGTTTAGAGAACAACACTTCATGGCGAAGTAGCTCTGCTGGATCATCTTTTGGTAAAGAGTGTTGTCGCCTATGAACTCAAGGTGGAGTGCTAACAATGCCATGGGAGCGGTTGCTTGCACATACTAGATCTGTCTGTATTCTCCCAATGATTGGAACCATTCACGTAATGTTCCTGTGAATCGTGACACAAACTCCCTTAAGACAGTAGGGAGATGAGGTTCTTTGATTCTTTGCAGATCGATCCATGCCGCAAAGGTTTGTAACCTTTCTTTCCTTTTTCCCACTGGAACATCATCAAATGTGAACCATGGGCCATTGGTTGGCTTAGATGGTCCAGAATCTGTGGTCTGGAACTCTGGAGGTTCTTCCATTATTGGTTCATCATATTCTGGAGGAGGTTGATCTTGATGGAATCCAAAGTTTGGATCATCTGCCATAAAGATCTGAGAGATGTCTGCAACTTTATCTTAACTGGACTGGGAAAAGGATTGTTCTTAAGAGATTTCAGAATCATTGTGTTGGGAATTGGATCTTTCTGAAGAGGCTTCTGATTCAGAGTATTGAGAACTAGAATCATTTGAAGAGGCATCTTCATTTCTTGTAGGCTCTTTTTGGATATTATGATCAGAAGGATTTCTAATCATCAATGTAGAAGAATGTTCCCCGACTTTTTCTTTGTTTTTCTCCTTTGAAGAAGGAGAGACTCTTGTTGGCTTAGGCTTTGGAGGAGGTGGCTCAAAAGGAATATCAGATACCATGAAAAATTGGTTTGAGTACTCAGGATAAGATGGTGGGTCGTAGAGAGAAGGTGTAATGGGTGTAGGAAGAAAGGGAAGTGTAGAAGTAGAACATCTCTTCTTGTCTTGCTCCATGTAAGCAAGATCCTTCTTGAGTTGTCTGATTTCTCTCTCTTTTTGGTCGAATTCTGGACCCATCCTTCTTAAGGAAATAAGCTGCCTGAGTTCTTTGTCAAGAAGCTCTATCCTGGCAACTACTCTTTTGTACATCTGATCAAGCTCCTGAGAGATTGTATTCACTTTCTGGTTGGTATCTTGGACATGAGATAAAACCTTATCAACCTGAGAATCAAGTTGGATTAATGCTTTATTCTGAGCTCTGGCATTTGTGGTTTGCCAGTTCAAGACTTCTTCTCCTTGGGACAGAGAGGAAGTTGTTCCTCCATCAGGGTTGACTGTGGTAGTCTGGACATAAGGTCGGATTGCAACCTTATTTTCTGTACTTCTTTCTGCAGGTGGAAAGCTGGTGCCCAAACTATGTATCATCATGCAAGGTTGGCACGGTATCACCGGTGGTGGAAGGCACGGAGGCACTTCTTGCCTACAGCTCTTTGGTTTCTGCTGTTGCTGTTCTGCCTTCTGCTGTTGCTGTTCTGCCTTAAGGATGGCTAACGCCTCATCATAACAAGACAAGGGTTGTGCGACTGTCGGTGGATCTGGATCTGGTTCTTTTGGTTTATAGGTCTTGCAAAGAAGACCTTTCTTTCTTGCTTTCCTTTGTCTTCTTCTCCGACTAGCCTCACTTTCATTATCGTCGTCGGAGTCGGATTCTTCATCGCAAGAACATCCAGGGTCACACATAGATGGGTCAGCATCCCATACGAAGTGGCCATCAACTTTGTCTGTGTAAGACTCCTTTCCATCGGGGAAGAAGGAGTTTACTGGAAGGTACCCTAGGATTGGGTACGTTTCTCTGCTTGTCGGTATCAGTGGCTGAATCATCAGCTGTTTGAAGATTGGACTTGAAGAAGATGGAGTATCTTCTTGAGGTTGCTTGAAGATGGTTTTGGTTCTACCATCTGCCAGTGTCTGGAATTCTTAGGTTGTAGATCTGACAGACTCATGAGTCTGTTGGAGTGACTCATAGTTTGTGATCCACTCTGTTGGCATTAACCTTTCCAGTTCCTTTCTGGGAATTTGTCTAGGAACCTGGACGATAGTTGGAGTATCGGATCCAGAGTTTGCTAGAATCATTAGAGCATCTGGGGATCCAGATCCTTGAAGATCTAGACCATGGTTCTGCAACCTGTAGACAAGCTGGTGATGTAGAGTAGTTGTTACTGCTGTAACTACTTGCTCTGCTCCAGTGATCTGGACTTGAACTTTCAAAGCGTTGGGAAGATTGGCATCTCCCAAGGACATGGCGAAATTGGGAAAGTAAGTTAAGACTGCACTTCTGCTGTTGAGAGTGGTTACCACTGTCCCGATAACTGCATCCTCATACTTCAGGTATCTGGTATCCAGCAAGGCCAGTCTGGCTGTTACTGGAAGACCTTTTCTCCCTTGGTAAGAGAGAACAAGACGAATGGCTCCGAAGTGGAGGTGTGTGTATCCTTCCTGTCTCCAGGAAGATATGAACTCTGAAGGGATGGAGAGAGTAACGTACTGCTCTCGCTTGGAATATTGTAGATCACACTTATCCAGTTTGGAGGACTGGACAAACTCTTTTGTTTGTGAGGGACGGTTGGAGGAGATCAAAGATCTGATTCCTCTAAGAGAACCTCTTTTTCTGTATATGTTGTAAGGACTGACTAAGGGTGGAACAGTTTGTTCTATAATAGCATTTTCAGGGATAGTGGAATATTCTACAAGTTTTTCTATTCTACTGGTTGAGTGACGAGGAAGGGAAAGAGAAGAGGAAACTGAAATCAACTGATCAGGTGATGTATCCATAGCTTGGAGGGTTTTCTAGCTCTTCTTCTACCAACTCGCCGGAATCTATCACGATATACTCACATGATGCCCCGTTTTTCGAAAAGATTTTTACATGGCTCTGATACCATAGCACGCCGGGAGCCCAGGTATCTCATGTATCGTATAGTGTAGAGAACTAATCTCAGTTTCACTTTATGAATCTTTCTCTGGGAATATATCTCTCGTAACACAACTGCCCTAACGGCCTCCTTGCCTCGGCGGGACTTACTCGTTACTCCAAATATTTCCCATTACAGATTCAACAAGTTACTCAAGATACTCACTTACACAGAGATACTAGGGACCGTAGCAATAGACCATTCCATGGAAATTATCTAATTTCTGATGTACAGGATCCTCATAAGAGGCAAGTACAGAGCATACTCTTAAGATAATTAGGAGTATATCATAGTAGACCCTTTGAGGGTATGGAAGAACTAGAAAGAAGGCTTTAAGCTAGAAAGGAAAACATCAGAGATAAGAAACTTTTATTTCCAAACTCTTTACAAGGAACTCAAACTCTAACCCAGTCTGAGTAAAATGAAAACCGAAGCCTCCCTTTTATAGGCAAACTTCCGGATTTCAGACGCGGAATTAAAACTCAAATTATATGGCGGGTACACTTCTGGGCCCCATCGCCTCATATAATTGAGATTCTTTTCCTCCACTAAGTGCAATAATGCACACTAAAGGCCAAAACATACTGGCCGACAAAGGAAAGTGGTGCGCAGACCACTAACAAAAAGCAAGGGCTAAAAGACAACTGGCCCTGACTCAGCAATCACTTATCAGCACGCGATAAAGCAGGCCTAAACAATGGCCGACACAGCATAAAGTAAAGATACAAAAGTCTTCATGGTAGGACCTACAAAGACTTTTATGACAGTGATAATGACCTAAGTGGTAGACAAAGAGATAAGAATCTCTTTATGTCTCTATCTTCTTTAAGTCATTGTCATTTATCACTAGAGGGAATTCCATTCTTCATCTGGAGGGTGGCTAGCTCGTGGATCGCCAATCTCATTTGCAAAAATATGATGGATGCTCCTTATGTACACATCTTGGCAATGCTCTACCCAAACATAAGTGGTCTGAGTTTTATCGAACAAAACCATGTGCTCTGGTGCAAGCTCCTGTGCTGAAATGCATCTTTTGATTTTATCAATCCCAAAACTGTAGGGGTTGATGTTTGAACTTTCAAAATCAAAATACATTGGCTTCTTATGACTTAGGAGCAAATGTCTTTGGCATGGCTGGTGCATTCCATTATGCTGCTGAGGGAAATTGCTCAGGATGGAGATGAAAACAGGCAATCCTCTTTGGAAGGATTGGATTGCTGCAATAGTAGTCGGACCAAAGAACTCTGGTATTGCGAAGACTACTTTATCATGGTAGAATGGAAGAGAGATTCCCTTGATTAACCTATTGTGGTAGAGATCTGCAATGAAATCCATGTCATGAACCATATGGAGGTCAATGATAACCCTTAATGGTTCATTCTGTGGTTGAAAACACTTAAACCCTGTAGGAGTATGGATATCATCCATAATTTGATTGAGTGTTTCAACTTTCTTCTTGTGGAAGATGTACTCCTGTAATTCCATGATATTATCATAGAATTTTTGGTCAGAAATACTGAGAATTTTCTGTTGGAGCTCAGGAGGGAGACCTGTAAGGAAATTCTTTTTCTCATAGTAGAGAAATAGTTTTTCCAAACGGTGACCAAGAAGAATTAATCTTCTTTCTTCTTCCAGCTTCTGGACCTTCTTTTGAAGAAGCTTGATCTTTAGATGTGAGAGGTCAAGGTCTTGGCTCATAAGATCAATCTGCTGCTGCAGGAGATGAACAGTTGAGGAGGGGATAGCTTTGAGCTTTTCACCAAAAGAGATTGTGGAGAAGGATTCCATTTTTGTTTTCTTGCTGATTTTTGGACTATGAGATTTGCTGAAATGGTTTTTAGGGAACCTGCATTTTATAGGCACACAAATCTGGGAAAAGTTGTTAGCTTTATCAGGAATCTTCAAGGGAAGAGTGATTTGGTAGATTTGTTTCAAGTACTTGACAGCTGCCGTCTGTTTCTTACCCCAAGGGGGGGCTTGCTTTCTGAGCATCTTGGAATGCTGACTCGTGTATCTGGAGCATTGCGGAAGGAAGTCCTTGATATAATTGACTATTCCAAGAAATTGTTGAATTTCTTTTATAGTCAGATTATCATCTGGGAAACTGAGAAGTTCCTGTGCAATGTGAGGACCTGGCTTGTATTTTCTTGTCCAATGAGACTCTTTCTTTTTGAGAGCATGATTCCATACTCTTGGACAATTTCATGGAACTGAGAGAGGAGTGCCCTGTGAGATTTCTCATTTTCAGAGAAGAGGAGGATATCGTCAATGTAGACTAAGGCACTATGCAGGATGGGTTCAAAGATACGGGTCATGGCTTTTTGGAATAGTGATGGAGCGGTCTTGAGACCAAAAGGCATGACGGTCCATTGGTATTGGGCATTAGGTATACAGAAAGCTGTTTTGTACCTATCTTTTGGATCAATACCAAGTTGCCAAAATCCTGCTTTGAGATCAAACTTAGAGAAGATTTGGGCTTGGGCCAAATGTGAGAAAAGCATTTGGGCTTGAGGTATTGGGAATTTATCATCTGCAAGGAAATGATTGAGTGGCTTATAATCAATTACAAGCCTCTTTTTACCTCTGACTTGTTCAGCCCGTTTGTTGACATAGAATGCCTGGCACGCCCAATTGGATGTGGTGGATTCAATCAATCCGAGTTTCTGCAGTTCAGAACATTCAGCTTTTGCAAGCTTTTCATCATCAGGAGTCATTCCTGGATGTGTAGCTTTCGTGGGATTTATGTCTTCATTCTTTTTGCAAGAATTCTTTGGATGCTTCTGTTAATGTATAGATCTTCTGGATTGTAGTATAAGGCTGAAAGTACCTCTTATATTTGATTCCATTGGGGAGAATGGTGAGCTTCTGAGCTCTGTGATAAAGATCAAACCCAATGAGAAGATCTTTTCCATGCAGCTTGCTTCCAATGACCTTCATCCAGATTATGCAATCTGGGAAGAATTGTATCCCTATAGGATATTTCGTAATCAGCGATGTTTTGAACTGTTGGCCATCTGCTGCTTGGAAGTACTCGTAATGAGTTGTCCATGCTTCCTTTGGTAGGATGTCTGGATTCATCATGGACTTCATGGCTCCTGTATCCATAAATCCAATTGCTTTGATTGGTCTGTCATACTTCGAGGGAAGTATATGGATCTGGATATGTGGAGACGGGATAATCTCTTGAGTGATGCATTCTGACTGAAGGATTGGTAGTACTTGATCATTGTCAGAATCAAAGGAGGATTGACCATCATCTGTAGATTCTTCTTGAATTGCGAAGATGGTGTCTTCTGTTTGCTCATCTTGTTCAGAGAACAAGGATTCAACCTCTGCATCGTTGAGATTGGCTTCTGTGCTTTGTTGAACATGAGAAACCATTCTGGCTGATTTCTCCCGGTTCTGAGGACAATTCTTTGCAAAATGTCCTTTCTTTTTGCAAACAAAGCATCGATCAGTCCGCCTGTTTCTGAAAGGTTTACGTCTGAAGTATCTGAGACGTTTTCTCCTTTTCACCTTTCTTTCGGCAAGTCCTTTCTTTTGACTCTTTGGATGAGAACAATTGCATTCTTCTTTGGATTTGCATTTTATCTCAAGATGAGATTTCTTGCAAGCTTTCTTCAGGACTGATTTGTTCTTCATTAAGGACTTGAACATTGTTTGTTGCTCACAGAGTTTGTCGATTGTGGTAATGGCAATCTGGTGGATTTCTCTAAGAGAAAGCTGTGGAATTTCTCTTCTAGAGGCGGTTATGGCTCTGTGGAGCTCAGGCTGGATCTCTTGAGGAAGAGATGCAATGTACACATGCTTTAGATTTGGATCATTATACCCATTAAGGGCATAATATAGTTCTGACATTCTTTTGAAATGGAAATCCAAATCTGATTTGTTCAGAGAACAACACTTCATGGCGAAGTAGCTTTGCTGGATCATCTTCTGATAGAGAGTATGGTCACCTATGAACTCAAGGTGAAGTGCTAACAATGCCATGGGAGCGGTTGCTTGCACATATTGGATCTGTCTGTATTCTCCCAATGATTGGAACCATTCACGTAATGTTCCTGTGAATCGTGACATAAACTCCCTTAAGACAGTAGGGAGATGAGGTTCTTCGATTCTTTGGAGATCGATCCATACCGCAAAGGTTTGTAACCTTTCTTTCCTTTTTCCCACTGGAACATCATCAAATGTGAACCATGGGCCATTGGTTGGCTTAGATGGTCCAGAATCTGTGGTCTGGAACTCTGGAGGTTCTTCCATTATTGGTTCATCATATTCTGGAGGAGGTTGATCTTGATGGAATCCAAAGTTTGGATCATCTGCCAAAAAGATCTGAGAGATGTCTGCAACTTTATCTTCACTGGACTGGGAAAAGGATTGTTCTGAAGAGATTTCAGAATCATTGTGTTGGGAATTGGATCTTTCTGAAGAGGCTTCTGATTCAGAGTATTGAGAACTAGAATCATTTGAAGAGGCATCTTCATTTCTTGTAGGCTCTTTTTGGATATTAAGATCAGAAGGATTTCTAATCATCAATGTAGAAGAATGTTCCCCGACTTTTTCTTTGTTTTTCTCCTTTGAAGAAGGAGAGACTCTTGTTGGCTTAGGCCTTGGAGGAGGTGGCTCAAAAGGAATATCAGATACCATGAAAAATTGGTTTGAGTACTCAGGATAAGATGGTGGGTCGTAGAGAGAAGGTGTAATGGGTGTAGGAAGAAAGGGAAGTGTAGAAGTAGAACATCTCTTCTTGTCTTGCTCCATGTAAGCAAGATCCTTCTTGAGTTGTCTGATTTCTCTCTCTTTTTGGTCGAATTCTGGACCCATCCTTCTTAAGGAAATAAGCTGCCTGAGTTCTTTGTCAAGAAGCTCTATCCTGGCAACTACTCTTTTGTACATCTGATCAAGCTCCTGAGAGATTGTATTCACTTTCTGGTTGGTATCTTGGACATGAGATAAAACCTTATCAACCTTAGAATCAAGTTGGATTAAGGCTATATTCTGAGCTCTGGCATTTGTGGTTTGCCAGTTCAAGACTTCTTCTCCTTGGGACAGAGAGGAAGTTGTTCCTCCATCAGGGTTGACTGTGGTAGTCTGGACATAAGGTTGGATTGCAACCTTATTTTCTGTACTTCTTTCTGCAGGTGGAAAGCTGGTGCCCAAACTATGTATCATCATGCAAGGTTGGCACGGTATCACCGGTGGTGGAAGGCACGGAGGCACTTCTTGCCTACAGCTCTTTGGTTTCTACTGTTGCTGTTCTGCCTTCTGCTGTTGCTGTTCTGCCTTAAGGATGGCTAACGCCTCATCATAACAAGACAAGGGTTGTGCGACTGTCGGTGGATCTGGATCTGGTTCTTTTGGTTTATAGGTCTTGCAAAGAAGACCTTTCTTTCTTGCTTTCCTTCGTCTTCTTCTTCGACTAGCCTCACTTTCATTATCGTCGTCGGAGTCGGATTCTTCATCGCAAGCACATCCAGGGTCACACATAGATGGGTCAGCATCCCATACGAAGTGGCCATCAACTTTGTCTGTGTAAGACTCCTTTCCATCGGGGAAGAAGGAGTTTACTGGAAGGTACTCTAGGATTGGGTACGTTTCTCTGCTTGTCGGTATCACTGGCTGAATCATCAGCTGTTTGAAGATTGGACTTGAAGAAGATGGAGTATCTTCTTGAGGTTGCTTGAAGATGGTTTTGGTTCTACCATCTGGCAGTGTCTGGAATTCATAGGTTGTAGATCTGACAGGCTCATGAGTCTGTTGGAGTGACTCATAGTTTGTGATCCACTCTGTTGGCATTAACCTTTGCAGTTCCTTTCTGGGAATTTGTCTAGGAACCTGGACGATAGTTGGAGTATCGGATCCAGAGTTTGCTAGAATCATTAGAGCATCTAGGGATCCAGATCCTTGAAGATCTAGACCATGGTTCTGCAACCTGTAGACAAGCTGGTGATGTAGAGTAGCTGTTACTGCTGTAGCTACTTGCTCTGCTCCAGTGATCTGGACTTGAACTTTCAAAGCGTTGGGAAGATTGGCATCTCCCAAGGACATGGCGAAATTGGGGAAGTAAGTCAAGACTGCACTTCCGCTGTTGAGAGTGGTTACCACGGTCCCGATAACTGCATCCTCATACTTCAGGTATCTGGTATCCAGCAAGGCCAGTCTGGCTGTACATATATCAAATATATATATATATGCAAAACTGCACATTTGGGACAGTAACCTACCCTATTTTGTATTTTTAAATTTTAATTTGACATTTATGATTTTAGGGATACTTACTCCAGAAATTTTACAATTTTGGCCAAATTCCAACCTAATTTCTAATTTCTTCTCGAAATACAGCCCTTGTGCCTATGGTCGCCCGGAATACCATCTTTGTGCCGATGTCACCTCCCGAAATACCGTCCTTTTACCTACGTGGCCACCAGAATACCTCCTAAAAATCAGGGATGAGGCTGGATTTTATCAAAATTACAATTTTTTTTTGGAATAAGTGTTCCTAAAATAAAAAATGTCAAATTAAAGTTCAAAAATACAAAATAGACTATATTATTGTTGTAAATTTGCAATTTGCCATATATATATTCTTTTTTTTGTCTCTCTTCTGTGTGTATGTGTGAGAACTGAAAGCTGCATGCACTGAATGCCCCGGCCTATGAGAAGACATCAGCGTGACAATATTGTTTGGTACAAATTAACTTGTCCCTCTTTAATCCAAAGTCCAAAACCCTCTCTCTCTCTCTCTCTAAACCCTCTCTATTTAAACCCCATCCACACACGAAACCCCTCAACATCATCCATATTATTCCATACAACCACATACAATCACATTATCATCATCATGCCTCCTTCGAGATGGTGTCCGACCCCAGAGCAGCTGATGATACTGGAGGAACTGTACCGAAGAGGCCTGAGAACACCCAACGCGTCTCAGATACAGAAGATCACCGCACAGCTCGCTTTCTACGGCAAGATTCAAGGCAAAAACGTCTTTTACTGGTTCCAGAACCACAAGGCCAGGGACAGGCAGAAACTCAGGAAGAAACTCGCCAAAGAACTGCACCAACACCACCTAATGCAACACCAACTACTACTTAACCCGCAAATGCAATACACCCATATCATGGACTTTCAACAACCTCAAAATCATCCCTTTCTTCAATTACCAAACTGTTGCTCCCCACAACATGTCCTTCCACAACCACAGGTACATAAACATGTCCTTCAATATGCGAATATTGTTTTGAAAAAAAATCAGTGTTCTACATTAACAATGCTCACCATTCACCAAACGAAATTGATTGGAAAAATCAGGGTTTTCGTGCGTACAACACAATACACACACATACACACTATATATAAATCAATTACATAAGGTAACAAGATCCTCTCCTGATTATTCGTATTTTCCAACACTCCCCCTCAAGTTGAATTATCGGATCCCTGATATACAACTTGCTCAAGATTTCACCGGATATCTTCTCTGTCAGATCCCGATATAATTGTTGACGGTTCTTCAAGTTTTCGGTGACTGCTTTCTTGTCACCGGCGACCCGGTCCTCACGATTCTTGGTGTGAACGGATCTGTTTTTCTTCTTTTGACAATTTTTGCTCGTATTAAGGAGTCATGATTTGAATTTGTTGACAGTTTTTGCTCGTATCAAGGAGCTCTTTTTTTCTTCTTTTGATAGTTTAAGCTCATATCAAGGAGCTCTTGATTTGGATAGTTTATGCTCGTATCGAGGAGCTTTGGTTTGGTTTTGTTGATAGTTTTTGCTCGTATCAAGGAGCTTTCTTTTGTTTGGGACTGTTGTGCCCCTTTTTTTTTTTTCTTGGCGGCGTTTTTCGGACTCTCGTCGTGCCGCCTCTTTTTTCAAATGTTCAATTTCTTTTTGCAATCCGTCCACACTTGTGAACCCTTTTTTTTTTCCATTTTTTTTCTCTTTTTCTTTTTTTCTCTCTCCTTTTTTTTTTCTTTCTCTTCGTCCTCCCTTTCTTTTTTCTCTCTCCCCCGGCAACCCCTCTCCTTCTTCCTTCTCGTTTTCTTTCCTCTTTTTTTCCTTTTTCACCCACTATATGGGTCCACCTGTCCCAATTCCTTTTTGACTCATCATGAGGCCTATCATAGTTTTCAAAATCGGTGGACAATAGAGATGATTTGAGATTTTGAGGAACAAGAGATTGGAATTAGCTGGGGTGTGTCTAGAGAGGGAACTGAGAGCTCACAGTAAACCGGGAGGCGGCGATGGCTGGTCATTCCGGCAGTGACCCATCCCTGGGCCCTGTCCGCCGCCTCGCCGGCGATCCCTTGGCAGAGAGCTCACTGACCCCCTATGTTCCTTCTCCAGATCTGATAGTTCAGATCTTGCAGATTATCTAAAAATTATTTCTCAGGCTTAGCAGTCGCTGGCCGGTGATTGATGTCGCCGCCGTCTGCTGCCCGGCGTGTTTTCTTGTTGTCGTTCTGTCCGGCGATACTGGGTTCTTTACCGGGGGCCTGAGCTCCGAATCTTCTTGTAGGGGGGAAAAGTTGCTTGAGGAAATCTTCGTGCAACGTCGGAGGATCGAATTGGGATGACCCCAGAAGCTGGGGTAGTTGGCCGTGGTGGTGGGTTTCGTGGAGAGACGAGATCAATGGCTGGTTGAGCAATGGGTTGGCGCCGTTCATGGCGGCGAAATCTCTGCTCACTGGCTGCATGCGTGGATTGATGATGGTAAGAAGCTAACAATTATTAGGAATGGAAGTGAAAATTGGAGTTTATTTGAAAGGAACAAAGTTAGAGAGAGAGATTCACGAAAGCAGCAGAATCATGTTTGGAGTTTGGGATTTTTTGATAATGCTGGATAATTTAGTGGCTAAGAGATCGACGGGCTCTTTCAATTCCTTGCCTGTGTTGGATTGATTGCTTCTGTGTTCGGCCATAGCCGGGAAAGGTATGGGAAAGTGATGAGCAAGGTTCAAATCCACGGATCGTCACCCGCTCTGATACCATGTTAGAAATTATGGACTACATTTTCTTTCTTGTGTTGTGTTCAATGACCTAAACAAGAACTACAATTTATAATAGAGATACCCTAATCACTATCCTAAAATAAGCTAAAAATAAAGCTACCAATCCCTACAAGTCAGGGATTCAATAAATCAATTACATAAGGTAACAAGATCCTCTCCTGATTATTCGTATTTTCCAACAATTTTTGCTCGTTAGTACTGCACAAGAACAAGATCCTCTCCAGAATTCTTTTTCCTCAATCAACAAGAACAAGATGTCAGTACCAAATAACAACAATCAAGAATTGGCAATTCAGATTGCACAACCAACCACACTCAACTCGGACAATTTGTCAATTGGTATCAAATTGAACCATGACAATTACCCGATTTGGGCCAGAATCATGAAGATGGCGATCGGTGGAAAAGGGGGCCGTTCGCATATAACCGGCACCCCACCGGCCCCAGCAGAAACAGATCCCAAGTATGACCAATGGGAACAAACCGACCAACAAATCTTTACCTGGATAATTCAGAACATGGAGGCGAATCTCATCAACAGCGTCCTTCAATACCCTACATCGAAGGCGTTGTGGGATGGTCTCGCCACCACCTACGGAAGCGGCGGCGATCCCCTCCAACTCTTCGACCTTCATCGGAGAGCCAACACACTCCGGCAAGGGGAGGACAACCTTGAGGATTTCTGGAGCAAGCTTCAAAATCTCTGGATGGCAATTGATAGAAAACAGCCAAACCCGATGAAGTGCGCTGAAGATATTGCAACCTTCAATCGGATAACCCAAGAACAAAGACTATATCAGCTACTCACCGGAATCGATGACCAATACGACTCAATCCGGCGGGATCTGCTCAAACAGGAGACCAAGCCCACCGTGGAGGAGGCGTATGCCACCGTCCGTCGTGAGGCGGCACGCCTCCATATATTACAGGCGGCGGCGAACGGAAGGGGCAAGGAAGCTCACCCCTCTGAAATCGGATCAGGCCTTGTGGCGAGGAAGAGAAAGGTGTAGAGTTCATAGTTCGTATATTTTCTGTGTTTTTTCTCTGTTACAGATTACACCAAGGAAGGGGAATATATCAATATTACAAGGAAATCAAATCACACCAAATCAGGGCCTATTACGTCTAATTAGGGACCATGGTCAGACTTTCCTTATTTGCTCAACATTCTAACACTCCCCCTCAAGTTAAGTGATGGAATTGCCGATCCTTAACTTGCTCAGAGCTGTTTGAAATACCTGACCAGTAACGGCTTTGGTCAGAATGTCGGCCAACTGGTCTTCTGACCTTACAAACGGAATCGTGATGATACCCCTTTCAAGTTTCTCCTTGATAAAGTGCCGATCCACTTCCACATGCTTAGTTCTAGCTCGTCTTCCGCCGCCTCTTGCAGCGGCTCCGCCGCGGGTGGTCTTCCGATTACCAACCCACCACTCCGGATACCCAACAATTTCAAAGCACTCCTCTTTAGTGTGATTGGGTTTGCCGCAGTGGTCACACGTGAGTCCAGATCTGTCCTCACGCGATGAAGATCTCCGGCCGGCGCTGTCACTAAAGAGGAGTGCAGAGATTCAGTTAATAATGCTCGGGTCATTTCAAGTATGGTACGGTTCTTTCTCTCACATACACCATTCTGCTGTGGGGTATTGGGGCACGAGGTTTGGTGTATAAGACCCTTTTCTTTGAAAAAATTCGTCATATCCTGATTAATGTATTCCCTGCCATTGTCTGATCGAAGAACTTTGATAGTATGGTTGAATTGAGTTTGCACCATTTTAAAAAATGCAACAAAAGTATCAAAGACTTCAGACTTATGTCGCAGAAAGTAGACCCAGGTCATTCTTGAAAAATCATCCACAAACAACACAAAGTAACGAAACTGATTTTGAGTAGTAACTGGGGCAGGCCCCCACACATCCGAGTGTACTAAAGAAAACACACATTCCACTCGTGTATTATTAGACTTAAAGGAAGTTCTATGACTTTTCGAAGAAAGACAAGTCTGACATGACAAATTCACAGTCTGATTATTCTGAAACAAAGCAGGAAATAACACTTGCAAATACCCAGCTGAGGGATGTCCCAAACGACGATGCCAAAGCCAGAGTTGTGTCTCAGCTTTTCCAACCGAAAGGAGAGCCTTTGAATGAGTTTCCACCTCATCAACGTAGTATAATCCACCATTTTCAGTACCACGCCCAATGATCTCCTTCGTATGAATGTCCTGTAACAAACAAAACCGAGGATACATTAGAACCACGCAATTCAATTCCCTCGTAATCTGACTCAAGGACAGTAATTTGCAAGACAGGGATGGCACATAAAGACACTTGCTCAATTTAAGTTTCGGTGTAACATGAACAGAGCCTTCTTTTTCAATCATTGCCCGATCACCATTTGCAGTTTGAATATAAGCTATTCTCGGGTTCACAGGTTCAATTATATCAGAATAATCAAAGGTCATGGAATCAGTCGCCCCACAATCAAAAATCCACTTGACAGTTTTATTTGACGCAGTTCGGGTATGAAACACACAATTATCACAATTCTTGGGGCTTAAATTGAAGACTTGAGAATTGGGGGGCCCTTTAGTAATAGTGGAGAGATTATAAGGGGAAACATGAGGGTTTGGGTCATAACTCCCAAACCCTATACCTGGTCCGTCTGATCCGCCGCCAAGCAGGCCTTCTCCTGCCAACTTCTCGCCGGGCGAGACGGTGGCGCCGCCGCGTCCACCCGTCGCTACTGCAATAGCCGCTACACCGGCGTCCCTTGTGTTGACGCCTGTAGCCGGCTTCGTCCCCTGTTCTTCTCCGCCGCCTATGGCGACATTTGCTCGTCTTCCGCCGCCTCTTGCAGCGGCTCCGCCGCGGGTGGTCTTCCGATTACCAACCCACCACTCCGGATACCCAACAATTTCAAAGCACTCCTCTTTAGTGTGATTGGGTTTGCCGCAGTGGTCACACGTGAGTCCAGATCTGTCCTCACGCGATGAAGATCTCCGGCCGGCGCTGTCACTCCGCCCGGCTCCGTCTGAGCGTGGGAAGCTCCGCCCACTTTTCTCTCTTCAGCCTGTGATTAACCTGTATTGGGGTCTCCACTGGTTTGCACTCAAGCATTCCAGTTTCTGTTAATAGATCCAGGATATACTTCCTTTGACAGAGAAAGATCCCCTGTTTTGACCGCAAAACTTCAATTCCCAGAAAGTATTTCAGCCCCCCGAGATCCTTCATTTCGAATTCCTTGAAGAGATTTTTCCTGAGTTGATTGATCTCTTCTGTATCGCTTCCAGTTATTATCATATCATCCACATAAATGATCAAGCATGTAACTAGATCCCCCCTTCGTTTCAGAAAGAGAGTGTGATCTGAGTTGCTCTGAGCATACCCATAGCGCTGCATAGCGAGGGTAAATCTACCAAACCACGCCCGTGGTGATTGTTTCAACCCATACAGAGCTTTGCGAAGCCTGCAAACTTCGTCTTTCCCAAAATCAGCTGTAAAGCCCGGTGGGGGTTCCATGTAGACCTCCTCTGCCAGGTCACCATGCAAGAATGCGTTCTTTACATCAAACTGATGGAGAGGCCAGTCTTTGTTTGCAGCCACTGAGAGTAATACTCGAACGGTGTCCAGCTTGGCCACGGGAGAGAAAGTTTCGGAGTAATCAATCCCATATGTCTGAGTGTACCCCTTTGCAACCAACCTCGCCTTGTATCTCTCAACTGAGCCATCAGCTTTGTGCTTTACAGTGAATACCCATCTGCAACCAACTGTTCGTTTTCCTCTGGGCAGTGAACATTTCTCCCAAGTGCCATTTTTTTCCAGAGCCCGCATCTCAGTAACCATAGCATTCTCCCACTCTTTGTTCTGCTGGGCTTCTTGAACTGTTTTCGGGATTTCCTCTTTGCAGAGATTGCCAAAGAAGGCCTTGGCAACCTCAGATACACTCCCCCTGACCATGTTCCCTATAGGGTATCTGGAGTGTCGGGAAACATGTTCAGGGGAGTACCGGAGGGGAGGGACCCCTCTGTTGCTACGTTGTGGCAAAGAGTACCTGTGGTTTACTGTGACAGACTCAGAAACAGGATCAGGAGCATATGTGGAATCAACAGTATCATGAATTTGCTCTGAGACAGAGTTTAGAGTATCGCTTACCTCGGTTTGGACATCATTCGAAGGAAGATCATTGGAAGCAGGGGTGGTACTGATGTCTTCAGGAGCAGATACTGACACATCTGAATCAGGATAGTTTAACCAGTGCAGTGATTCTCTTGGACTCTCCCCCTGAACACTGGACTGGGTAAGGAAATAGTATTCAGATTCCACAAAGTTACAATCCATGGTGGTGTGAATACGCCTGCTTATCGGGTTGTAACACCTGTACCCCTTCTGATGGGGTGCATATCCCACAAATACGCACTTCACTGCACACGGGTCCAATTTGGTTCTATCTGCCTTGGGAACATGCACAAATACCGTACATCCAAATATGCGTGGTGGCAGGGTAAGCTGGGGTGGTATGTGAGTCTGTGTTTGGAGGATATTGAGGGGTGTTTTGAAGTCCAGAGTTTTGGTGGGCAACCGGTTTGTTAAGTAGGTTGCAGTGGCAACAGCTTCGGGCCAGAAGTAAAAAGCAGAAGGTTGTTGCCTTGTCAAGTGCAGAAGCGGAGTTCAGGGGCATAGCAAAAGGAGTGGCTGAAATAATTTGGCTAAGGAAGTTGATGACAGAAATTGGGGTGACACCTTCCAGTGCTACCCCCCTTATGTGCGATAACAGGGCTGCTATCAGTATCTCGGAGAATCCTGTCCAGCATGATAGAACTAAGCATGTGGAAGTGGATCGGCACTTTATCAAGGAGAAACTTGAAAGGGGTATCATCACGATTCCGTTTGTAAGGTCAGAAGACCAGTTGGCCGACATTCTGACCAAAGCCGTTACTGGTCAGGTATTTCAAACAGCTCTGAGCAAGTTAAGGATCGGCAATTCCATCACTTAACTTGAGGGGGAGTGTTAGAATGTTGAGCAAATAAGGAAAGTCTGACCATGGTCCCTAATTAGACGTAATAGGCCCTGATTTGGTGTGATTTGATTTCCTTGTAATATTGATATATTCCCCTTCCTTGGTGTAATCTGTAACAGAGAAAAAACACAGAAAATATACGAACTATGAACTCTACACCTTTCTCTTCCACATACCATGTTCCAACAGTGTATCTCTAATAAATATTTTTTATAAAAATATAAATTTGGGATTTAACAAGATCAACAATTTGGGATTTAAATGTTAAATATTAGAAAAAATGGAAAGGAAATGAACAAATATTTGATGGTATTCTTGGACACATTTTACAAGATGTGCTAATGCGATTTTAGAGTATCTATTGACCGACATAGTGAGAAAACTAGTCATAGGTATTGCACTATGACTCTATGAGCTTCTGCTTCTGGGCTTTTAGGGATGAAGTACTTTTTCGTTCCCTCGTAGGTTGTAGATCCGTCCATTTGAAAATTATCTAAGTAGGATCTTAGGTATAGATTGCTTATTAAGTATTTTATCATCCATGTATAAAATGATATTTAATAATAATATCTAAGTAGGATCTTAGGTATAGATTGCTTATTAAGTATTTTATCATCCATGTATAAGCAGGTGAACCACATGAAATTTGAAACGGCTCGCATAATTCATCCCTATCAGTTGGTCAAATTTTCAATTGATGAAACATTAAAAATCGCATTAAACTTCTCTAATTATTGAAGTATAAATTACTGGCACTCGATATTAATTAATTAACTAATTGGTTATTTTTTCTTGTGTTGCATGTATGAAAATAGGGAAGTGGATTTAGTTGTGATGAAGGATCGATGAGACAGACATGGATGATGGATCTTCCAAAAGATATGTTGATGAGAACGTACGGCCATGATTCGATGATGATTATGGAGGTGGGACCCACTCTTCCCTGCTGCAGGACCAAGCCTCTTGAAACCCTACAACTGTTTCCCCTTACATCTGCAGACGATCAAAAAAAAATAATTCTCAGATGATCAAATAATTATGCATATATAGATAGATAGTAGTATCTCTCTCTCTCTCTCTCTCTCTCTCTCTCTCTCTCTCTCTCTCTCTCTCTCTCTCTCGATCAGTAGCTAGACCAAGAGACAAGCTAGCATCTACATATATATGTATGATCTTAGTTTTCGGTGTTTTTTCTGTTATGTGTCCGAAATGTGCTGAATTGTCCATTAGTTTCAGCGGGAGAGTACTCGCTCTGTACTGCTGGCTTTACTATTATCCCCTGTTTACCAAACTCTCTACTTTTCCCAAAAATGAGAATCTATATTCTGAACTTGCAGAATTTTATATTGTTTTTATATTATTTTGTTAAAATGGGCTCTTTCGTCATAAAAGCTGATACATATATATAATATAAAATAAATATATTATAATTACACATAGACCAAAGAAAACATAGAAAATTACAATTTGATACCATTTAGTCAAATAATTGTATTTATATCCCCGTATAAATTTAATTATTATATTTTCGAATTTAACAATTATATTTACATCCTCATCATGAATTTAATAATATAAAAATATTTGACTTCTTTTGAATGTTTAATATAATTATTAAATTTACAAGGGATACAAATATAATTATTTAACTTATTATTAGGATCAGGATCAGGGTTAGATGGTTATTTCTCGATAGTTTGTAGATCACGAGGGGTGGAGTATTGCAAACTCTTTTTATTAGTACCACTAACATATAATAAGAGCAACTTTAAAGTAGCACTGTGGTTCCGTCATCCCCGATATGTAAATAGTGAGTAAATATTAAATTTGACTCATTTTGCATGGATCTTGAGAGATAATCAGTGCAGACCCGTACGACGGAGTAGATTTTGTCATATATAAAGCTACGAGACAAGTCAATGTGAAAAGGGGTTGCATGCATGCATCACGTCGTCATTCAATTAAAACGTAACAGAGCCACAGAGGTACAAAATATATAATAATTTAGTATCCTATTATGGCGAGATTCATATATTGAGGCAACATTTTCCTTAAAAAAACTATAGTATTTGACAAAATAATTACTGGATTGGACTTGAGAGTTGAGAGTGGGATAGCTTCTCACTCTTTGACTTTGTGTGGATACGACAAAAGGAGAGATCATTTAGGAAAGGGAAAATTGAATTTTTACTATGATACATCGTGGAATTAAGGGAGTAAAGACTAAAGGGACGTTTTCCTTTTCTCTTGGGGGTTTTGGGATTTAAATATCCTATTTTAATTTTGTATTTTATTTTTATTTTATTTATATATGCAAATAATAAAGATTAAAAGTAAAAAATGTAAGCATAATCTTTAATACTTAGAAACTTAATTATGAATTTACGCAGCGAAATTAGGATCGAAATACCTCCCGCCATTACTCTTAGTCTCAGATGCACGGACACGCCGGAAAATGTCGCCGTGCAGTGTCGGACACGGACACGCCTCCGATACGTGTCCGACACGCCTAATCCGTGTCCGAAATAAAAAAAAAAAAAAATAAATAGAGACACGGTCACTCCCGACACGCCTTGGACACAGATCCGTAAGGATTTAGAGTTTGGGAAGGAGAAAGCTCCATCACGCCATCTCTCATCAACTCAGATGCTGAAAGCTCAACATTTACGGTGGTAACAGTGGTCGATGCTGTGGTGGTGAGGATTTTGGGAGGCGGCATCATCATCCTCGTATTTTCTGCCAAATCTCATGTTGCAGATTCTACTCCGCGACGGTGATGGCAATAGTGCCGGTGGGGATTTGGGAAGGAGAAGAAACCATCACCAGTGCCGGTCGGAATTTTGAAAGGAGCAGAACCCAACTTCATGTGAGCAGCGGCAAGAATGTTAGAAAGAAATGTAATGAATCCGCGGCGCATTAGATTTTAGGTTAAGCCAATATATTTCTCCTAACTCTCAGTCAAAGTTAATCGATTGGGCCTTTGGCCCATTAAACTTAAAAGTGTAATTTACTAATTTACTATTTGAGTTATTCAGCTTCTCTTTTTTTATTTATCCAACCTCAATATGACATTAATAAATAATAATTGCTATAATTGAGTATATATATTGCCTTTGTATAGGTCAAAAACTATTTTATAATTATAAAATAAAGATTATTTGGCTTAGTGTTACATAAATTAATATTTTTTAATATATATATATATAGCCGTGTCGGAGCCGTGTCGTGTCCTAAACTTTTAAAAAAATCTATGTCTCCGTGTCCGTGTCGTGTCGTGTCCGTGTCGCCGTGTCCGTGTTCGTGCATCATAGCTCTTAGTTTTACCGACTGAAAAACTGATTTAATCCAGAGAATCCGATTAACCGATGACAACGAATTCCAAGCCCTCTTTTGCCAAGAATTCTTCTAGCCCTTTTCTCCTTAATGTTCTTCTAAGCACCGACCCTCACAACCTGATGAATTGGTTTCTGTATATGTATGTTTTGTGCTTAGGGACCTTAGGAATTCCTTATTCTTTTTATATACGTAACTCCATCAGTTATGTATTGGCTTAAGCGGTTTTCCTTTAGTGGTTATCTCCCCGATAATTCTAGAATAGTGGGAGTTAGTGGGGTTTATGGGTTTCTTTATTACGTCATAATAGTATGAGAAAATATAATATTAATAAATAAATATCCTTATGCAGTTAGGAATCCCAACGGACCATAAACTGCTAACATTCTCCCATTTGGTCTATAAACCCACATTTACCCAAACTTTAGAAAACACAATACATGAATCATGGCGATTGTTCCTCTTATGGACGAGTAGTATCTTCCATGTATTACAATGCATTATGGTTTCAACTTTACCGCATAATCTTTATGAATAAACCCTATGTTTATTCGAGGTCCAAACTGTATTGATATTTCTCAAAATAATGTGCACATAAAATCATAATGCATGAGAAATATCCTGAAATTCAGAGTTTCACAACATTCATCCAATAACGAAACTTTACATATGAGAAACAAGTCCCATGTTAACTACATGAACCTTAAATTTATATGGTGCCATGCCTTTAGTCATAGGATAAGCTAACATCAATTCAGTGCTAATGTGTTCAATGACCACTTCTTTATTTCTGACACGTTCCTTTATGGCTAGTTACTTGGTGTCGATATGTTTACTTCGACTACCACTTCTGTTATTCTTAGCCATGAAAACAGCAGCTGAATTGTCACAATGTATCTTTATTGGCCTGCAAATTGAATCCACAATTCCAAGCTCAGAAATGAAACTCTTTAACCACAATCCTTGTGAGGTAGCCTCAAAACATGAAACGAGCTCAGCCTCCATAGTGGAAGTAGCAATTACGGTCTGTTTTGCACTCCTCCATGATATAGCTCCACCGGCAAGCATAAAAATATATCCTAATGTTGACTTGCGAGAGTCAACGCACCAGCAAAGTCTGAATCGAAGTACCCTATCACCTCCAAATTGTCCGATCGTTTATATGTAAGCATGTAATCCTTAGTCCCTTGATAACACCTCAAGACTTTCTTTGCAGCTTTCCAGTGGTCAATACCTGGGTTACTCTGATATCTCCCTAACATCCCAACTGCAAATGCAATGTCAGGTCTTGTACAAACCTGAGCATCCATCAAGCTTCCAACAACAGAAGCATAAGGAATGTTTTTCATTTGTTCCCTCTCAAGATCGTTCTTCGGGCACTGATTCAAATTGAATCTGTCACCCTTCACTATGGGAGCTATACTTGGTGAACAATTTTTCATCCGAAATCTTTCTAAAATTTTGTTGATATAGGCTTCTTGAGATAAACCTAAAATGCCCTTATGTCTATCTCGATGGATCTTAATACCAATGACATAAGATGCCTCGCCCTTGTCCTTCATCTCAAAATTTTTAGAAAGGAATTGTTTTACTTCATATAGCATCCCTTTATCTTTGTTAGCAAGCAAGATATCATCCACATATAGGATAAGAAAACAAATTTTACTCTCACTAACCTTACGATATATATATTCCACTACAAGAAAACAGCCGAAAACCGACGGAATATTACGGGAAATTCCATCGGTTTTTCGTCGGAAATTCCAACGGAAAACCGACGGAATTCCAACGACTTTTCGGCCGTTGGAATTCCGTCGAAAAAATTAGCGGAATTTAAAAAAAAATTACACCAAAATTTCCAACGGAATTCCATCGGAAATTTTGGAGCAATTCTAAAAAAATTTGCGCCAAAAATACCGACGGGATTTCCTGTCGGTTTTCCGTTAGAATGTCAATGAAATAAAAATTCCAACGGAAAACCGATGGGAAATTCCAGTCAGTTTTTTTTATTCTTCATATAAAAAAACCGACGGGATTTTCCTGTCGGTTTTCCGTTGGAATTTCAAAGAAAATGAAAATTCCAACGAGAAAATCCCGTCGGTTTTTTTTATTCTTCATTAAAAAAATACCGACGGGATTTTCCCGTCGGTTTTCCGTTGGAATTTCAATGAAATAAAAATTCCAACTGAAAACCAACGGGAAAATCCCTTCTGTATTTTTTTTATTCTTCATTAAAAAAAAACCGACGGAATTTTTCGGTTGGTTTTCCGTTGGAATTGCAATGAAATAAAAATTCCGTTGGTTTTCCGTTGGTTTTTCGTCGGTTTTTCGTTAGAATTTTTCAATCAAATTTAATTAGAAAAATACGATTATAGTTAATACAAATAATTATATATTTAAAAATCATATAATATACAAATTATCAAACTTATTTAATAATTATCTCTTGTATTTTTTTTAAAGAGATAAATATAATATAATATATATATTACGGTATGTCTAATATTATATATATATATATATATATATATATATATATATATATATGTACATATATTATAATATTTATAACAGTATGTACAATATTATATATATTATACATACTGTTATAAATATTATAATATATGTACATATATATATATATATATATATATATATATATATTATTATACATACCGTAATATACATAATATGTAACGCCTCGATTTTTGCATTTATGAATTATATGATATCTTATAAATTTCTTAACGTTCAATGCATTATGTTTCCATAACTTATATGAAATTACCGTTAATGTGTAAATTACGTGAAATAATATGAAATGCATTTCATCAACTTTTATGTGAAATTATATGAAATCATATCAAATTGAGAATTTATTTCATGACTTAATTGTCAAGTGTGATTTAATTGCCAAATTTTTCTTATATGATCACCCCTTTTTAATTTAAGGACTCAATTGCATGCATTTAAATAGATGAGGGACTCATGTGCGAAAAGAGATGAATCACATATTTCTATACTAGACTTAGGATATATCATGAATTTCTCCAAATTCTTCCATTATGTTCCATTCATCCAAGAGAGCAAAAGATCACACACACGCACCTAGTGGATACCGACATTTACACCTCAAGGAAAGAAGAAGATTTCATCTCAAATTCAAGCTAGCTTTTAAGGAATTGAAGAGTTAAGATCATCATCAACAACATATTATCATTTCATGTAACATCCCGCTCGTCCGGCCTTTCCAGGTATGCCTTCATGGGTGAGCTATGTGCGCTTTTAATTATTTAATTACGTGAATTATGTGTCTATTATACTTTTATGTGATATATTTGAATTACTTGAAACTTATTTGACCTTATGTGATTTACTTATACGTGTTCGACTTCTTTGTTTCGTTCTTGCCCCGTTTGTGTCCGTTTTCGTTTTTGATTTTTTTGATTACGTACTATGCGTGACTTATATGTGTTATGAATGAGTCTTTATGTTCGTCACTTGTTTTTGAGTTCGTTTGATACGGTTTTGAAACCGTTTTATGTTTTAGGGACATAAGGGCTTAACGAGCTTTAGCGCACCTTGTGTTCCGGAAGGCGTAACTTGAGCTCGGGAATTCGGATTCGAATTTCAGAAGATGCGTTGGACTCGTAACGAAGAAAGCAAGATGAAGAATCAAGATTCATATTTTTCTAAGCCCATTTGATTCCCTGTTTTTCAACCGAAACAAGCCCTTTACGCTTAAGAACTACCTTTTGACCTAACTAAGCTTTGTGGACCCCACTTGAACTTAACCAATCTCTTAACCATGACTTATAGCTTGATTTAACACCCCATTTCAGCCCCTTAACCAAGAGAACAGATCCATTTCCTCTCTCTCCCACAAGAAACGATCAGCTCCAAGCAAGGAAGGAAGAGAAGAAAACCCCTTTGGCCATTTTGATGATTTTGAGTTCAAATCACATCCAAATCTTCCCAAATTCGAAAGGTAAGTTTATGATTGTAATTTACACTCTCTCCTCTCTCATTTATGTTCTTTTGAGCTTATTTCCATGGTGGGTTGATGAGATTTGGCAAGCATGTGAATAGTAGAGGTTGGATGAATTTGATGATTCTTGCTTCTTTCTTGATTCTCTTGAGTTTGGGTGATGATATATTGCTTCTATGACATGATTCCTAGCATTTACTTCTTCTCCTTTCATGGTAGTTGAGATAGGATTGATTGGCCATTAATGAATGCTTGAGAATTGGATGATAACTTGATGCATTTCTTCCCCCTTTCCTTGCTTTGTTTCTTGCATATTTGGTGGATGAACTTGTTGCTACTTGTATGGCATGAATTGTTGATGACTTAGTGTTATTTTCATGCTTGTTATATGTGTTTTCAATGGCATAAGAGACTCCCCAAGGCTTTCATCGAAATCCCCTGTTTTTCTCTCCAAAACTGAACTGCTGCTGCGTTATTTTTTTCAGCCCCGAACGCATGACACGGCCGTGTCATGTTATAACTGGAAATAGACACGGCCGCGTCAAGCTCTCGACTTTGGGTCCTGATTTTATTTAAACTGGACACGGCCGTGTCCGATTCCTATGTATTTTGGACGAGGCCGTGTCCACTTAGTAGGTGATGGTCGGGAGGAGTTTCTTTCGGCATTTCGTTGCTTCTTGTTGATCTTTCTTGCCTCGTTTATGATGTGTATACATGATTAACTTGTTGTATGATGTGTTAAGCTAGATCTTGTGAATTTATGGTTTATTCTTTGCCCTCGGTTATGAGATAGGACCTTATATGCCTCGAATGCTCCTATATGACCTAATGTGGATTCATTTCATATTCTTTTCATCATAAACATACATACGCATCCGCCAAGTGTCTAATGTGGTTCATATTGAGTCTATGTTTATCTTTTGTCTTTGCTTTGCCTTTAGGTTCGTTCCTTGGTTGGCGAGGTTGTCTTTTAGACGTTCGTTTGCTTCCTTGGTTCCCGTTGCTTCTCGGAAGTGAGGTTTCTTTCTTTTTAGCTATTATTACCTACAACCCTACTTGTAATTTAAGCCCGCATGTGAATTATATCTATATATAAATATATAGATAAGTGTTTGATATGTATTTTGCGGGAATTGGCCCATTTGCTATGAAATCCATTGAAAATGCTTTTATGTATAAGTAAGCTATTTTCGTTCTTTTGTTTTGAAAAGGGTTGGCGTGTGTTCGTGTTAAGTTTTGGGAAGATAAGCTTTTCGTGATAAGTATACGCTTTGTGAGATATGTGTGTGAGTTCTGTGATCAGTTTGGGCCCCGGAAAAGTGGTATGTGGTCTCGGGTCGGCCATGGGGTCGCCGGGATCTCTCATCAACACAACTCCATTCACGGGAGACTTAGTTCTCCTATGCCGACGGAGCACTTTAAGGTTGGTCGTCGAAGGAACCGGGCGGGATCCTCCGGTTCATCAGTTTCGTTCTGTGGAGGGTTGAGAGGGGCACCTCTCTTCCCCAATGGTGTAAAGGTGGGATTGTTTATGAGTTTTGCTTTGGTTTGAGTAAGTGTGTGAGAACTCGTTCTCGCCGTGTTGTTACGTTTATGTTTTTACTTTTGTATCCATTACGGTTTGTGAAACGGGGTGGACTCATAACTTCTAAAACTTGGTTGACTTTGACCTTCAGTCCTAAACCTTTCTTTATATATATATAGTATCACGGGTTAAACTTTTTGGAGTGCAAAAACCACACCTGGTTCATGAACACTTTCGATTTGAATATGCTATGCTCCTACTTATACGTATGTGTGCGTGTGTAGCCCCCTCACCAGTCACTAGGACTGACCTTCGTTGCTTCTTTCCCCTTTTTCCCCTTTTGTTTTGAGCTTTGCAGGTGCTCGGTTGAGAGTTTGGCTAGACGGTGGTCGTCTTTCGAGTCTTGGGAGTTGTTCGAGTCGTTGTAGAGTCCTTGCATTTGCATATTTACTTTTCCGCTTTGGTACTATGTATAAATACTTATAAGCTATGTTTTTGTAATTAGAAGCTATGCATATCCTATTTGGCCCGGAGTAGGCAAAGCATGATGTAAACTGTTTATTTTACCTTAAGTTTGTATGTATAGATTTGGTTTTGTTCTGTGATCCTGCAGCTTCCGCACTTTCGGTTTATTTTGTTGCGCACTCTGTTCAGGGTCTAGACCGCCTAGCCTAGAGTTGTTTTTGTTTGTCACCCGTTCGCCATGGTTCAATGAGGGAGCGGAGTTCCCATTTCGTTAATCGTGTTGGGCTATGGTGCGGGGGATGTGGCACCCTCCGCTCCGGGGTGTTATATTTCATCCATTCCTTCTTTGATTCAAGGTAGAACTTGATGGTTTTGTGAAATTCTTGAATATGTGATTATGAAGGGTTTAGGGATTTGTTGATGAATTCATGCATATTGGAACTAGATGCATACTTAGGAGTGAAAAGGAATGGAAATTGCATGGAAACATGAAAGTTCATGAGGGTTGGAAGCATATGTATATTTATGGGGTTTTCATGATAATTCTTGCCCCTTTGATGTCTATTTCTTGGTTGGAATGATGAATTATTGAAGTATAGTGTATATTTGAGGTGTTTCAATATTTGCTATGAAGTAGAATTGCATTTGTTGATGAATTTGGTGGTTTTTGCATGAAATCCCCTATTTTTCCCCTGTTTTGTTGCTGCTGCGTACTTGGTCGTGCCCCCGACCTCATTTATGTGTAAAATTGGTCGCGCCCGTGACCCTTTTTTGGCGAACTTTCGACCTTTGGAAAAATTGCATGAAAATTTCGGAAAAACACTTGGTCGCGGCCGCGACCATTTTGTGAAGGGGCGCGACCCCACTAGAATCTGCATTTTGTCCAACTTCGAACCTACGCCATTTTCACCTCGCTTTGAATTAGAAAACGTGACATATAGAGTTGGAAAGGTCTATGTGTCTAGTTTCATATCCAATAAACCAAATTCAATTCTAACTTCCAGAACTCAAGTTATTTCGGGTTTTCTACAAGGTGTGCATTTCCAAAAATTGTCAGTTTTCCTAAACTTCACCAACACCTTTTATATTGCATTCTTTTCACTTCTTTGCTTCCGTATGTGACCTATATGAGTTATAAACTTGGTTTAGTGATAATTATGCTCTTAAATTGACATTGCTTGATTGTTATTGCATGCCATAGTGAGTAGGACATTACCGTGCGTCGTAAGTGGTTCATACGCGTCGTGTCTCACGAACACCTGTCCTTATTGCATAGATCTTATTCCCGTTGACGAGCAGCAATCTTCATAGTGGGATCCTTGTTAGTTTTCGGCACAGGTGAGGTTTAATTACTAGATATATAGAACCCTTACAACCCTACGTGATGTTTTCAGCCAAAATGTATATATATATGTATATATCTTTCTCAAAATCTCTACCGATTGCAAATGATTTCGTGATCTATTGAATAATCGTGTTATCGTGATTGATCGTGTTTTGCCGAGTAAACATGTCGTGTTCACATGGGCCCGAGGGTAGTGTATTGAGCCAACCGGGGAAGCAAGGGCTGACGGGTAACTCTTGCACTATCCTCACCAATTTTGGGATCACCTCTGAATCCACCAGGAGGTTTGGTGGAGGAAGAAATCCTGTGCGTGGGAGTCATGTTCCCGACGTACACCGTTCATGGATGGTTGGGCCTTGCAATCCCACCATCACCGGAGGAAGAAGGAGTTCGTGAAAATGCTAAGTATGCACTAATGATCGTATGATAATTATTCAAATAAAACCTAAAGATGGTATTGTTCACTAATTGGAGTAAGGTTGGAGATTGCCCTCACTCGCCGGGCCACTGATTGAATTGAATTGAATTGATAAAGTTTGTATTGATTAAATGGATTAGTTGTAATCTCGGGCGAGATCTATTCTAATATTGAACTTATATTGTTTCCTTTATTAAAAACCTTACCCGAGATTAGAACTTGCATGTTAATTGCGCTAATATTTATCTATACCCCTCGCTCAGTCAGTGTTGGACTGACTCCTCAACCTTTCAGTGTTTTGCAGGTTCGTGCTAGGCGGGAGTCAGAGTCCTATTCTGTTTTCAGTCGAGTCTAGCACTACACGTTCATGTATTGTATCTATTACTTTTGGACATGTTATGTATTTTGGGAGATGATAATGTTTTAATATATGGAGTTAGAAGATAGTATAACTTGAATACTTGGAAATTAATATGGAAAATTATTATTCTTCCGCTCGTTTTATTGCATTGTGGTTTTCCGGTTGAGGTTAGTCCCGCCTAGCTAGCTTGGTTCTTTTTCTTTGTCACCCGTTCGCTATAGTTTGGTTCATGTACGGATTACTCATTTCGTATGTGGACTATGCTATAGTGCGGGGGTGTGGCATCCATACGTGAAGGGTGCTACATAATATATGTACACATATTATACATCATATATATATATATATATATATATATAATTATATATATATATAATATATTACAGTATGTATAATTATATATATATATATATATATTATTATACATACTGTAATATACATAATATATGTATATATTACAGTATGTAAAATATTATCTATATATAACGTTATATGCATATAGTAAATTAAATTAATAATATAAAGTTTATTTGTTCATCTACGATAATATTTCATATAATTTTAAGTATACACATTATAATTAAAACACAAAAGTATATAAGCCAGCAATTTTTATACAATATCTTAATAAATATGATTATATTTAATTCAAATAATCATATATTCAAAATTTTATATTTTAAATTAATAATAAAAAGTATTTAAATAATTAATTGAAATAAGTGTATAAATATATTTAAAGACATAATATTAATAAGAAGTAAGTTATCCAAGTGGTAAGGGAGTCACCATTCTTCCTTGGAGACCCGAGTTCGAATCCCTTTGTGCATAATTATCGCGATAATTAATTCTCGCATTTGGGTGGCTCGGTTGGCTCGAGCTCGGCCCGCGGCTCGTCCGAGGAATTGGTGTGGCTCATTTCCGAGGTGGTTCGGGTGTTACAAATGAATTTTTTTTATTTTTTTAATTTATTTCTTTTTAATCAATTTCTGACGGAATACCGACGGAAAATTCCGTTGGAATTCCGTCGGTAAACTTAAAAATTCAATTATTTTTGCTCCGTTGGAAATCCGTTGGTTTTCTGTTGGAAAATAATTCCGAAGGAAAACCGATGGAAATTATCCGTTGGCTTTCCATTGGAAATTACTTCGTTGGGAAAAAAAAATTCCGTTGGAAATATATTTCCGACGGAAAGCCAACGGAACGGACCCGTCGGGACCTAATCCCGACGATGTATTTTCCAACGGGCGCCATCCCGTCGGTTTTCCGTCCGAAATCAGCTTTTCCAACGGAAAACCGACCGGATTTCCAAAAATCCCATCGGGATTTGCCCATCGGTTTTCGGGCATTTTTTTGTAGTGTTCATCCTTTATGTTCTCAACAAAACCAAATGAAGAGACAACATCATGAAATTTCAAATACCATTGTCGGGAGGCTTGTTTCAATCCATATATGGACTTTTTCACTTTGCATACCAATTGCTCACAATCACTAGAGGAGAATCCTTCAGGTTGGTTCATGAACACCTCTTCCTCTAGATCACCATTCAAAAACGTCGTTTTCACATCCATTTGTTTCAATTCAAGGTCGAATTGTGCTACTAATGCTAATATAATGCTTAAGGAATCTTTCTTAGAAACAGGACTAAATGTCTCTGAATAATCGATTCCTTCTCTTTGAGTGAACCCTTTTGCAACAAGTCTAGCCTTAGATCTCTCAATGTTTCCTAATGAATCCCTCTTGGTTTTAAACACCCATTTACAACCAATAGGTTTTACACCGTCAGGTAACTTGACAAGATCCCAAACTTCAATGCATTTCATAGGGTTCATTTCATCCTTCATAGCATTGTACCGTAATTCTGACTCATTACAACTCATAGCTCGTGAAAAAGACTCGGGATCACTTTCAACTCCAACATCACAGTCGTCATATTCTTGTAAATACACAACATAGTCAGTAGGAAGAGTTGATTTCCTTTCTCTAGTAGATCGCCTTAAGGCTTGACCAGCATTCTCATTCAGATCATGCTGCTCTACCTGTTGTTCAATAACTTGCGGAGTTTCTTGAACAATTTCATCTACTTGAGTATTTTCAGCGATATGTGGACACTACCAGAAAAACGCCCTATAGCAATGGATTGTGGCCCTATTAGCAACGGATTTCGGCTTAGCAACGAATTTAGCAACGAAAATTTTCCGTTACTATAACCCTCGAAGCTAATCTGTAGCAATAGATTTAGCAACGAATTATTAGCAACGGATATTAGCAACGAACTTATAGCAACGGATTTAGCAACAAATTACTACCCACGAAAATTAGCAATGGTTTTAGCAACGATTTTTTTAGCAACATAATTAATTAATTTTGTGCCTTTTTTAGCAATGGATTTTCCGTTGCAAACCAACTAATAATTAATTAATTTTGTGCCTTTTTGCAACGGAATTTTCGTTGCAAAATCCGTCGCAAAAACTAATAATTCAAATTAATAAATTAGAAATTCATTTGTGGGGCCCGGATCATCCCACCTAACCGACTACATCGCTGAGTTTGAGAGATTTTCTCGCTATGCGCCCAACATAGCGAACGACAAGTTCCATAAGGCGATGCAGTTTGTGCAGGGACTCAGGCCCGATATTCAGGATGCTTTGAAGGCAGCTAACACAAGCACCTGGGCCAAAGCTACCGCCAAAGCTTTGAAGGTCGAGGATTCAGAGATTGCCAGGAGGTCTATTCCTCGTACTGGACAGGCTTCGGGTTTGAGATCGGGACAGAGATCGAGCTCGAGAAAGAGGCCTATAGTTTATTCTGCACCTCTAGCACCAAGGGACTCTAGGAAGAAATTCAAAGCTACAGGACCACCCCAGAAGGCTCCACGAGCTCCAGCACCACCACAGCCACCTCAGAAACCGGGTTGCAGATTTTGTGGACTTACTACACATAGTTATGGTAATTGTAGGCGTTGGTTGGGATTGTGGTTGATCTGTGGGAGTGACGAGCACCGGGTTAATGGTTGTCCGGATCATCAGGATCCGCCACCGGCATGTCCGAGGCCACTAGTGAGAGCTCGAGCTTATGCATTAGCCGGAGAGGAGCAGGATGCTGAGATCGACCCTGCAGCGGTAGTTGAAGGTACTATTTGCATCCATGGCACGAACATCCACACATTATTTGATCCAAGAGCTACACACTCATTTCTTGCGCATTCTATCGCTATTACATTATCTTTGCCTGCTATGTACTCTTCTGTGCGCTATTTAGTTAGCACTCCTTTCGGTAGTAGGCGAAAGACGGATCAGGTTTACAGGGATGTTCCAGTGGTGATTGAAGGTCGGGAGTTCTTGACAGATTTCATTGTTATGCCGATGGAAAGATACGGGTCTATTCTGGGGATGGATTGGTTGTACAGGCACTGTGCTACAATAGATTACCGGGCGAAGAAAGTGCAGTTGGGTTCAGAGATTACTACGGTTTGGACTTCGAAGACAATACCCCTACGTTCATTCTCAGAGGCTCAAAAATTGGTTAGAGACGGGGTTACAGGGTTCATTGCCTACATTCTGAATAAGCCCAAAGATCCGATGAAGTTGGAAGATACGGCAGTGGTAAAAGAATTCCCCGAGGTTTTCCCAGAGAAATTAGATTCTTTGCCTCCCGCGCAAGAGATTGAATTCGTCATTGACCTTTATCCGAATGCAGAGCCATATTCAAAGACTCCATATCGGATGGCTCCAGCAGAACTAAAAGAGTTAAAGGTTCAGCTCGAGGTATTGTTGGAAGTTGGGTACATCAGGCCGAGTTCCTCGCCCTGGGGAGCACCGGTTTTATTTGTAAAGAAAAAGGATGGAACATTGAGAATGTGCATCGATTATCGGGAGTTGAACCGGATGACTATCAAGAACAAGTATCCCCTTCCACACATCGAGGAGTTATTTGATATACTTCAGGGTTCCAAGGTCTACTCGAAATTGGATCTAAGACAGGGGTATTATCAGCTGCGAATCCGAGCAGAGGATTTTCCAAAAACGGGATTCAATACTCGATATGGGCATTACGAGTTCGTGGTTATGCCATTCGGGTTAACTAATGCCCCTGCAGCTTTCATGGATATGATGCATCGGATTTTCAGGTCTTTCCTCGACAAGTTTGTGGTCATTTTCATCGATGACATTTTGGTATTCTCCAAATCTGCCGAGGAGCATGCGAAGCATCTTAAGTTGGTTCTACAGACTTTAAAGGAGCATCAGTTATTTGCTAAATTCAGCAAGTGTGAATTTTGGATCGATCGGGTTGCTTTCTTGGGACATGTGATTTCACGCAAGGGTTTGGAAGTCGATCCCTCGAAAATTGAGGCCGTGCTTAAATGGGAAAAACCAAAGAATGCCTCAAAAGTTAGGAGCTTCTTGGGATTGGTCGGATATTACAGAAGGTTCATCCAGGATTTCTCTAAGATCGCTGCACCGTTGACCCGATTGACAAAGAAAGATGTCAAGTTTGTCTGGGACGAGAAATGTGATCAAAGTTTTAACTTTTTGAAAGAAAAGTTAGTCTCAGCTCCGGTGTTACCACTTCCCGAGGGTTCGGAGGAGTATGCCGTGTATATAGATGCTTCTAAGGAAGGCTTAGGTTGTGTATTGACTCAGAAGGGAAAGGTGATCGCTTATGCCTCCCGAAAGTTAAAGGAATATGAAAAGAATTATCCTACACACGACCTGGAGCTTCCAGCCATGATCTTTGCTCTCGGGAAATGGAGACATTATCTCTACGGGACTTCTTTTGAGATTTTCACCGACCATAAGAGCCTCCAGTATTTATTCACGCAGAAAGATTTGAATATGAGGCAACGACGTTGGATGGAAAAGTTAGAAGATTATGATTGCACGATCAAGCATCATCCAGGAAAAGCCAACGTGGTCGCCGATGCACTTAGTAGGAAGGCGAGTGTATCGAATTTGGAAATAAAGGAAAGTGATGAAGTTATTCCTATTAGGCTAAAGACTCGGGTTTCTAATATCACAATTCAGCCAGAATTAAAGTATCAGTTATTTGAGGCTCAGAATAATGATCCGAAGGTTCAGAAGTTAGTAAGTAAAGCAAGAGCTGATCCGGAGAGTCTATTTGGGTTTGATGAGACCGGTTTACTTCGATTTAAAAACAGAGTAGTGGTACCTGAAGAATTGAAACGGGTTCTACTTGAAGAAGCTCACAAGTCAGCATATTCGATCCACCCGGGAGGAAATAAAATGTATAAGGACTTGAAGCAATATTATTGGTGGCACGGAATGAAAAGAGACGTTACTGAGTATGTGAAACATTGTTTGACTTGTCAGAGAGTGAAAGCTGAACACCAGAAACCCGTGGGACTTCTACAATCATTATCTATGTTAGGAATAGTGCCCTAGAAAGCCGATTGTATATCCGCTTTGTGCTTTTCCTTATTGTAATCACAGACAATCTTTGAATGAAATAACGAATTGAGGCAACACTTCTTTATATGCTCTTGTTTGGTATGCGTTTACTTTAGCTGTGCATGTATGAGAACTCCCCTAATCCTGATGACTGTAGGACTCTACCATTTAGGTGAAATGGTTCATGAAACGAGCCCTATATCACATAAGTCATGATTAGTAAAATACTCCAAGCCGATGAGTCCTACAGACAGTGGGAGTGTCAACCTGACTCCTCTAAGGCTTGCTTGTGGGATCACGCCCTTAAGAAGGACCACCTTGTTTCATGGAGGTGCAAAGTGTATAGTTGATACGTGCGTGATATATGAGGGTGCTTACTTTAATAGGTAAGTTCACTGAGGTGCCCCGTGTGAGAACATTCCTAAATGGGAAAGGAAGTTTCTATTTCAGGAAATGGAAACTTCCAGATTAGGAAATATCTCACGAGTCATTGATGTGATTAATTGATCCTTAGACTTGAGGTTCCTTGTCACTTTATGAGTTAACTCTGTAGTCTTAGGTATAAGCTTTAGAGGGTGTCGCCTTAGACAACTGATTCAAGGCTTATGCTAGGGCTGCACAAGTGACTCATAAAAGTGAATGAGAATCAAGAAAGGACCTACACTTGCATTTGCAAGGTGATCTCTTATTGTGTAAGTCATTCATATGCCATATGGAGTCCTTGGCCAAGGCAGTAGATCAAGACATCAAGAAAAGGGTTTCTTGGATTGAGATCAAATGGATATGAAATGCACTTAGCTTTAAGACCGGATTATTAGGGTTCTGATTATTCCCTTGCCCTAGATCTTGGTTGAGAGATAGTAAGTAGGAGGATTGTATCTCACATGAATCAATGACTTAAAGGTTCTGTCGAATCCGAACATTCCAATTCAGCTAGGGGTTAAACACCTGTTGCTAGACTATGGTCGTTTAATCTGTGGACTGATTAATTAATTAGTGAATTAATTAATTAGGGTCACTGCTAATTGAATTGAGAACCTAGAGGGTCACACACAACAACTTGGTTACATGAGTTGAGGCTTGAAAATGATTAAACGAGTTAATCGGGCCAAGAGGGTTCCACACGTGTGAAGTCACAGGTGTGGCTCACGTGAGTGACACGTGTCACACACGTGTGTATATATATATATTATATATATATTAAATAATTAATTAGTTAATTATTTAATAGACTTTGGTTTAATTTTGAATTAAAAAGAAAGTCTAATTTTGGAGAAAATAATCTAGTTAATTAATTACGAATTAATTAATTAGATAAAAAAATAAGTTATTTATTTTATAATAAATAAAGTATAAAATTATCCAAAAATAGTTTGGATATTTTTAGCTCTCTTAAAAGTTGACTTGAATTAGAATTCAAAGTCAAAGTTGGAAAATACTTGATGATCAAGTAATAGGAGAGAGGGACCAAAATCCTAGCCCATAAAGGACTAGGAATTTCGGTACCCCCTCCCTATAAATAGGGAAGCTCGAGCTCCTTGTGGAGCCAATTGACAATTCTTGGTTCATGTGTTGAACACCTTCCCTTTCTCCAAGATTAAATTAAGCCCTAGGTTAAGCCTAAACACTAACTAGAGAACTAGCATACTTACTAGTTAGATTGTGATCAAGTTGGTGGACTATCTCTAGAGACTTCAAGTTAGAAGTTTGAAGATTCGAGCTTTACCAAGGAGAGGGGATCAAGCCGTGAGAAGAGCGTTCTTGGGTGGCTTGAAACGCTTCAAGAAAGAACAAAAGAAAAGTAAGTTTTCTATCTTTACGAATTTGGTTACACGATTGCGAGTCCAAGGTCCTTTTGTTGGAAAATTTTTTTAAATTCCGCTGCTTTCTGATTCGTGTTTTCCAACAAGTGGTATCAGAGCCACCTCGTTAATCGTGTTTCTGATTCGTCTCAATTATTCTGAATTTGGTAGAAATTCTTAGGCTTAGATGCGAATTAGGTATTCATGAGTTCTTTTAGAAAGCCTGAAATACGAAACTGTAATTTTTCCTGAATTTCTGAAACTGTTTTCTTAAATTGTGATTTTGAAAACCGTTTTGATTGAAATATGTTTAAATCGAATTTTTAATTTTTGGATTGAACCGGGTTTTCGAGAAACCCAGAAATACGAAACGAACACGAAAAGCAACGAGCCTAGGCGTGCTAGCACGTCGCACGCCCAGGCCCATCGCCGCCGCCCAGCTCCTCCCGCAACCGCGCGGGAGCCGTACCGGGCGCGCCCAGCCCGTCCCGCAACCGCGCGGGATGCCTGCCCAGCCCGCCTAGTCGCGGCGGCGCGCGTGTCTGCGCGCGCTGCTGTGCGAAAGTGCCTCGCGCGGCTAGGCCCCTTTTCGGGCCCATTTTCGTGTTTCGTGTTTTTCGTGTTTTCGGTCCGTAAAATCCCGATTTAATTTTATTTTAATTTTATCTTTTAAAATCAGTTTTATTAAAATAAAATCATTTTAAAATTTTGATTAAATTGGGATTTTTGAGAAATTGAAGCGATTTGGATTTTGGGAAAATTATGAATTTTATTTTCTGAAAATAATGAAAGAATAAAATTATTAATTTTGGAAATTAATTGGAATTTTATTGGTTTGTTGTTTTTCGGGTTTTATTGAAAAGGCTCTTGAACAAGAATTGCATCTAAGTCGTGTTTTAAGTCATTAGGACTTGAAACGAGAATTTTAATTTATTGGCTAAATTTAAATTCTCGCAAAAGCATGTTAGGTGATCATGGGTTTAGATCTATGTATGGTTTTAATTTTGCACATGGATGTTTTAAATTGGGGTTGGAGCCCTATAGTTGCGCTTTTCAATTGAGGTTGGAGCCTCACTTATGTGCGTACTGTTATGTGATTTATTATGTGGCTTTCCATATTACTGTTTTTGAGGCCGGGGTATGCCCCGTGTAATTGTCTAAGGCCAATATGAAGATTGAGCCTTATTACTTTATGTCTTTTTCTTTTTATTGTAATTTGAGAGTAGAGATAGGTGGTGAGGTTTTATTTTCATTTTGGAGACAATGCACCCATGGAGTAAGATGGACCACATTCAAGTAACAAGGAGGCCATAAGTGAAGACCCCTCAAAATGTTAGGGAGGGGAATCTCAATTGTTAAATGTAATAGAGATAGGGCTCGTATTTTGTTACCGCTTTCCCTTATGTGATTTAAACTGTTTATGTGGCATGTATGTTAGAACTTGTGATTGTGGAGTGGCTCCCACATATCACGCATAAGATAGGTAGAACCCATGATCATTACATGTTAGTATCATGCTAGGACATGTTATCTGTTTATGTGCTTGTTTGATATGCATTTAAGTGTACTTGCATTAATCAAGACTAATAAAATTGGATAACATATATGTTGGTGAGGTCGAACCGGACAACTCTCCGGTTGATTCGAAAATTCCCCTTAAATATTAAGCTAATTTCGAACAAATAGGTGTTTAATTCGAGATGTAAATTTTGAATTAAATTCCTAGCATTCCATCAATAGGTTTTAAGTTTAGTAAGTAAAGCTAGTTATTGTCCGCGAGTCGTGGGATAGCTAGTGGAGCTTATTAGTTCTTAGTTACCTAATTAATCATTTTAAATGGTCAATATTTCGTGGTCAATTTTAGCAAGGGCGATGTCCGCGAGTCGTGGGTCGTTCGAACTAAGTTTTGGTCATGATCTTATGATTGATGGGTCTAGCTTAACACCTAAGTAAATATGGATGTCGCACTAGTCGTGGGTCCATATTGAAAGATAGGTGATGCAAAAAAAAAAAAAAACAATTACTAAGAGTTCTAAAGGTGTTAGAATTGGTAAGTTGTACCTACCTAGGGTTCTTACTTAGAATGTCCGCGAGTCGTGGGTTCGAGGTAAAATGCCTAGGATCTTAGTACCCATTGGGAAACGTGTTCCTCTTAGATCTTTGGGAATTCTAGATCTTTGAAAAACAGTGGGAGCTACATTAGATTAAAGACCTTATCTTTTGTATATCGTTATCATTCAGCATGCTCACTAGTTCTCTGTTTTACCATTTAGGTCGTAGATTCTGTGATTCTCTACGTGTTTTGAAATGGCAACCAAAAACCCTCTTGTATCGATCCTTGAGTCAAACAAGTTGACTGGTCCCAACTATTCTGATTGGCTGAGGAATCTAAAAATCATTTTAGATTCTGAGAAGAGAACTTATGTTCTCTTCGAAGGGGAGCCTAGTCCCGAAGGGGAGGCTCCCACTCGGGCCGAGCGGGACGCGATTCAGAAGTGGAAGGATGATAATCTCCAAGCCCGTTGCCTTATGTTGGCTAACATGTCTCCGGACTTGCAAAGGCAACATGAGGCCATGGAATTTGCTTGGGAGATTTACGACCACTTAGAGCAACTTTACCACCCTCATGAACGTGTTACAAGGTATAACACTTCAAAGGAATTGTTCCACTTGAGAATGAGGGAAGGTTCAAGTGTCCATGAATATGGACTCAAGTTTCTTGCCCTTACTGAGAAACTTGCTTCCATGGACATGCCACTGAAAGATGAGCTTTCAGTGGATTTGTTGCTAGCTTCGCTCCCACCATCATTCAACCCATTTGTCCTTAACTTCAACATGAATCATGCTGGTGCTACTGTAGCTGAGCTGATTAGTCAGCTTGTGACTGCTGAAAGCACGATCAAGAAGGACAATAAGGTTTTGATGGTGAATGCTCCATCTTCCTCTTCTGGGCCTTCTAAAGGTAAGGGCAAGAAAGCCCAAAAGAAGAAGAAGAAACCCCTTAGGCCCACTGGTGGCATTTCGAAGGGGAAGGCCCAAAAGAAGAAGCGTGATCAGAAAGAGGATGTTTGCTTCCATTGTGGCAAAGCGGGACATTGGAGGAGAAACTGCCCAGAGTACAAGGCTACTCTAAAGAAAGGTATCTTTCTCGTTGAAGTAAATCTTTCTATTAATTCTAGTTCTTGGGTACTTGATACCGATTGTGGAACTCATATCTGTAATGATGTACAGATGCTAAGTGAAGCCCAACAACTCAAGAAGGAGAATGTGTCTTGAAGATCGGCGATGGCTCAAACGTTGAAGCTCGAGCTTTAGGCACAATTAGATTAGATTTAGGTAGTTTTGAGTTAGTATTAAATAAAGTCCTTTATGTACCGAGCATTATTCGTAATATAATTTCAGTTCCAATATTAGATTGTGAAGGTTATGAAACTTATATTAAGAATGGTAAATACTTTATCAAACGGAACAACTCTTCCGTTCATATCGGTACTCTAAGTAATGGACTCTACCTAACTCAAAATATCAATATTATGAATATACAACGAGAAACAAAGCGTAAGAGAGATGACAAAGTTTCAGCTCCCTTATGGCACGCTAGATTAGGACACATTTCCAAGAACAGAATTAGCAAGATAAACACTTTAGGATCATTCTCTGAAAATGATCTCAAAGAGTTGACTTCTTGCGAATCCTGTCTCAAAGGAAAGATGTCCAAAGTTCCTTTTAAAGGAACTGTGGAACGTGCCACTAAGGTTTTGGATTTGATCCATACTGATGTTTGTGGACCGCTTAGTGTATGCACTAGAAGCAATCATCAGTATTTCATAACCTTTACTGATGACTTTAGTCGGTATGGTCATGTATACTTGATGAAGTATAAATCTGAAGCTTTTGTGAAATTCTTAGAATTTCAAAAGGAGGTTGAGAACCAAACTGGTCATAAGATCAAAGCACTTCGATCTGATCGAGGAGGCGAGTATCTTAGTGAAGAATTCCTTAATCATCTCAAAGATAATGGAATTATCTCTCAGTGGACTCCTCCGGGAACTCCTCAGCTTAATGGAGTTTCTGAGAGAAGGAATCGAACCCTACTTGATATGGTTCGTTCCATGATGAGTTTCACTGACTTACCACCTTCTTTCTAGGGTTATGCCCTAGAAAGTGCAGCAAAGATTTTGAATCTAGTTCCCTCTAAGTCAGTCCCTAAAACGCCCTATGAAATGTGGCATGGTAAAATCCCTAGTTATTCTTACTTAAGAATTTGGGGTTGTCCTGCTTACGTGAAGAGGACAGTGGGAGATAAGTTAGAATCTCGTTCTAACTTATGCTACTTTGTAGGTTATCCTAAGGAATCCATAGGATACTATTTCTATGATCAATCTGAGCAAAAGGTGTTTGTTTCCAGAAATGCTACTTTTCTTGAGGAACCGTTCCTTAAAGAAAAGAAAGGCAAGATCATAGAATTAGAAGAAGTACAAAATGACCCCACGTCACCCACTGAAGAAACGTCCCACTCTGATCAACTACAACCAATCACGAATTTCGATACACATGTAAATCCTCCTCTAAGGCGTTCTGAACGCACTCCTAGACAGACGGAGAGATGGTATGGATTCTTCCATGAAATCTCTCAAAAGGATAATGATCCTTTAACATATGAGGAGGCACTTTCAGATTCTGACTCTGAACAGTGGATAGAAGCCATGAAATCCGAAATGGATTCCATGAACTCCAACCAAGTTTGGACCTTGGTAGATTTGCCTGATGGGGTCAAACCCATAGGTTGCAAATGGATCTTTAAGAGAAAGCTTGGAGTTGATGGAAGCATTGCAGCCTACAAAGCAAGACTGGTTGCAAAAGGATTCACTCAGAGACCCGGCGTGGATTTTGATGAAACCTTTTCACCAGTTGCAATGCAAAAGTCTATTGAGATCATGCTTGCCATTGCTGCATATTATGACTATGAGATATGGCAAATGGATGTGAAAACTGCCTTTCTCAATGGTGACATTGACAAAGACATTTATATGGAGCAACCCATAGGTTTCACATTCAGTGGGAGTGAGCAAAAGGTTTGCAAACTCCAAAGATCAATCTATGGATTGAAACAGGCTTCTAGGAATTGGAACATTCGATTTGATGAATCGGTCAAAGCGTTTGGATTCATCCAAATTTCGAATGAATCATGTGTGTATAGAAAGGAATTGGAGACCTCAGTGCAATTCTTAGTACTTTATGTTGATGACATCCTTCTTATTGGGAATTCGAAGGATGACATGAAAGTGACTAAGTTATGGTTATCGAACCAATTCGAGATGAAAGATCTTGGTGATGCGTCCTAAATCCTTGGAATTAAAATCTATAGAGATAGATCTAGAAGGTTAATAGGACTATCACAGTTGATGTACATTGACAAAGTATTGAAGAGATTCAATATGGAGTCAGCAAAGGTTAAGAACCTTCCTATGAGTGTAGGAACATGTCTTTCAAAGAAGATGTGTCCTAAGACTAACCTTGAGAAGGAAAGAATGACTCATACACCTTATGCATCAGCAATAGGTAGCATAATGTATGCAATGTTATGTACTCGACCGGATGTGGCTTATGCACTTAGTGTAACGAGTCGTTTCCAATCTGACCCTGGAGATGGTCACTGGGCTGCCGTGAAGAATATTCTTAAGTACTTGAAAAGTACTAAAGATTTATTCTTAGTTTACGGAGGTCAGAAAGATCTTAATGTCGAAGGATACTGCGATGCAAACTTTGCATCTGACTTAGATGATTTTAAGTCAATGTCAGGATACATTTTCTGCCTAAATGGCGGAGCAGTGAGTTGGAAGAGTTCCAAGCAAACAACCACTGCAGATTCGACCACTGAGGCCGAATACTTAGCTGCAAATGATGCAGCTAAGGAAGGTGTTTGGATTAGAAACTTCATTCAAGAATTGAATGTTGTTCCTAGCATGAAAGACCCCATTACTGTGTTTTGTGACAACACTGGGGTGGTTGCTCAAGCAAGAGAACCAAGATCTCACCAACGGACCAAGCACATTATGAGGAAGTATCACCTAATCCGTGATATTATCAAAAGAGGAGATGTGCAAATTGAGAGGGTCACATCAGTAGAGAACGTGGCAGATCCACTTACTAAACCCCTTAGTCGAGAAGCTTTCCAAGGTCATCTTGAGAAGATGGGACTTAGAGTTGCTTTAGAATGGCTTTGACGGGCAAGTGGGAGATTGTTAGGAATAGTGCCCTAGAAAGCCGATTGTATATCCGCTTTGTGCTTTTCCTTATTGTAATCACAGACAATCTTTGAATGAAATAACGAATTGAGGCAACACTTCTTTATATGCTCTTGTTTGGTATGCGTTTACTTTAGCTGTGCATGTATGAGAACTCCCCTAATCCTGATGACTGTAGGACTCTACCATTTAGGTGAAATGGTTCATGAAACACTACAAGAAATCCTGCATATTCCGACGGAAATTTCCGAGGGAACATGGCCGTCGGAATTCCCTCGGAATTCCCGAGGGAATTCCGACGGGATTCCGACGGATATTTAAAAAAAAAAAAATTAAAAAAAAAAATAATTCCGAGGGAATTCTCGGAATTCCCTCGTATTATTTAAAATACAAAGTTTTATAATAATATAAAATAATTCCGACGGTAATACGAGGGATATCCCGTCGTTTTTTTTAAATGTAAAATATGAAAAAAAAAAGTTGAATAATTCCGACGGATTATCCGTCGGAATACCGTCGGATAATTAAAATGTAAAATTTTAAATTAATATAAAACAATTCCGACGGAATACCGACGGTAATTCCGTCGGTATTTTTAATATATAAATTTTAAAAATACGAATTAAAATAAAAATTGTATAATATAATTTTAGATTAAATGCGAAAAAAATATGAAAAATTGTAAATAGTTGTTAAAAAGCATTAATGATCTGAGGCTGGGTTTCGAACCCTTGATCCCATGAGACTTAGTGGGTCTTTTGTACCAGTCAGCCTGCGTGAATTGTTGGTGCAAAGTGAAAATGTCTTTTAAATAATCTATTGAAAGTGTAGTAGTACTAAATAAGGTAGGGCAAAATCTGATTTCACTCCCAGATCCACACTTAGCCTTATTTCCATTTCCCGCTGAAAGAGTTGCGCGCCGCCCGCTGCTGACCTCCGTCCGCGTTGCTCCGCCGTCGCCTCCGTCGCCTCCCGTCAGCCTTGCTGCGAGGTCGGCTCATTTCACTCGCAGATCCACAGTTAGCCTAATTTCCTTTCCATTTCTCTGTGAAAGAGTTATGCGCCGCCGCTGCTGACCTCCGTCAGTCTTGCTCCGCCGTCGCCTCCATCAGATGAAAGATAATGCGCCGTCACTGCCGACCTCGTCTCCGGCCGTTAATTTTCTGATCTTTCATCTCCAAAACTTGTACATTATCTTCTTCCCTTTTTCAGTTTTTTTTTTCTCATTTGTCTTTCAGCGAAATATTGAAATGATCGACTCTGCAGTAGCTTTACCGACAGCCATTGATTGCCTCTGGAGTGTCAATTCTGGCTGGGTTTGCTTCGGGGTTACCGTCTGCTTCTAGGAATGGCTTCCCTTTAAACTCTTCTTTTTATCCGATTAATCTGCTGCGGGTTTGGTGAGTTAGACAAATCTTAAAATTGTTCAAGTTTTTGTGTGTACACATTTCTGCAGTTTCATTGTTACTAATAGAAAGCAAGTGAAAAAGGGATTAGTTGGTGCATTGTTCCATTTTCCAGAATATTGGGTGTTAATACTTATGCTGGTTGCATTTTATTTCATTATTTAAGGTTTTATTTGTTGAACTTGCACCCAGGTTGGATGGTGGTCTGGAATTTCTGAAGATGTCGATGATCCTTATGCCCTTATTATTCATATAAGGGCTGAATATGGCAGATACGTTGCTCGAAGTTACAGTCCTAGGTAATATTGCAGTTCAACTCTTTGGAGGAATTTCATCCTTACTATTTTCCTTTACTTTATAATTTTGCTATATTGTGATGAAAAAGTATGTCTGCTGGAGAAATTGTAAATGAAAAGGCGATTAAATGTACAGAACTGATGCAATACTTGAGCATTTCAGTGTTACATATCTTTTTATATCTATCTTTGACAATAAGATTCTAGAAATCCAGGTGGACATGGCTTTCTTCTTACCCCTTTATTAAGTTTCTATAGCACACTCCTCATTTACCATCTGCTGCTATGGATTTTTGTCCCCCATCAAGTTGGAATAAGGGTTCACTTCTCGACAGCTTTTTCTTGCACTTTTGACTATTAAGTATATGCCAAATTATCACAGAACATTTTGTAAACATTATGAGTTTTTCCTGCTGTTCTAGGCTGACTGTTCTATTGATTTTTATGATTTACTAGTCTCTTTTGTGCGTGCATGTGTTTGTGTTGCCGAATTTATTACATAAATGCATGGATTATATTGATCCTTAGTTTAATTGGGAGAATATTTCAAAATTTTGTTATAGGACTCAAGCTGAACTTGTGCCTTAGATAGGAGATCCATCAAAGTTTGATTCTGACCTTGTTGTTGGCTTGGGAATTCATTGGACTCGTGCTGATAGTATTCGTCTTGTGCTAGAATCCAGATCAGGTATTTTTCTTTTTTTCATCATATTATGCAAATACAAATAGTGAAACTTGTGCTTGTGATGTGATGCAATTGTATTTTTTTTTCGAAGGAGTGATTCTTATTGTTGTGGATATTTCCTTATTAATTTTTTTTTAGGGAGGCGTTTGATAGGTTGGATTAAGCCTTTCTAGCCGATTTGATGTTTGATAATATCCTGTTTGATATGCCAGAATAACTTTAGTTTTCAATTTTCAGAAATTTAGAGGTTTATGTTTAGAGGTTTTTGTTTTTTTCTGGTTTTTGTTTAGAGGTTTTTCAGAAAAATTCAAAGGTTTTCAATTTTCAGAAATTTAGAGGTTTTTGTTTCATTTTGTTTTTTTCAGAAATTCATATTTTTGCTGGACACCTACGAACTAAACAAGATTCTAAATGTGAACTACACATTAATGTGCCACTTTCGCAGCTCAGTTTCACCTACGCTTCCATATTTGTATTTCTAATTAAAATCACTAATGTTTAAGTTGTCTATTAGCATAAAATTTTGAAGGGCAGGTTGAATTTAAAGGTTTCATAAAATAAACCTAGTTAAGACATTATTTTGTGATTGAATGTGGAATATGATATAAAACATACAAATGTAAAGAAAAATGAAAAAAAAAAATTCATAAGCAACCTCCAAAATTTATCATTCCGTAGTTGAACATTTGATTAATTTTAATACACCTATTTTATTTATGTATAGATGAGTATTCCCGAAGACAGACTTTGGATGTATAATAGGACTCACCCTAATCGTGGGGGCACTAGACCTGAATATATTCGGGGGGTTGAGACTTTTATCCAATATGCGAGCACTTTGTATCCGTTTAGAGCTGAGGGGAAAATCCGATGTCCGTGCTTAAAGTGTCTAACAAAATATGACTACAAACTGCCTGATGAAGTGAGGGCTGATTTGTATAGACATGGTTTCAAACCGGATTATTATTACTGGACGGAAGAAATGCACGCAATAGGAAATCGAAGCAAGGGTCATCGGTTTACACTGGGGGTTCGATTAGTATGCACACACGCATTGCCAGGCTGGAAGAACAAACTAAAAAGAAGGTGGATGTAGATGTTGCCTTTGTTGCCGGATATGTGAGGCTTAAAGATAAGGGAAAAGCTATTGAAGATTGGACAGAAGGAGCGACACGCGACACTGCTGTGAGTTGTTTATAATTTTTTTTAATTAATTTTTTTACACGGGCAGTTTTTGAATCTGAAAACATGATATTATGTCTCTACAAAACATGATTTCTTGACAATTTTAGAATCTGAAAATTTTTTCAACTGGTTTATTGAGATATTATGTCTTGGAGGATTCATGTCTCTCTATAAATCATGTGGCCTGTGTCATGAACATGATTCACGAGTTGTGGTATAAAGTGAATTATGGTTTGGTATAACTAGGCATATTGTAAGTTACTTAGGCACAACAAAATTGTTTTATGGTTACAAGAGTACTATTAAAATTGTTTCCATTCCAGACAAGGTTCATTAACTTTTATTACTTTGTATTATATGGTTTGGACAAAATGTAAGTTACTTAGGAATTAATTTTTTCTAGACTTAAGTTACTTTGTATTAATTTTTTCTCTATATAATCCATATTTTACTTATTCATGCTCGAATTTGGTCGGACTATTTAAATGTAGAACTCTTTATATCATAATTACATACAGTTGAAGTATAAAGAACTAGTTGCTGAGCAAGAACAACGCCTATCGGAGGATCCAGAAAGTCATGTGCTTAATAGTGTAGAGTTGTGGACTTTAGCTGCCGGGGGGCGTGATAAGAAAGGTAGGATTGTTGGTTTAAACCACATGCGAAAGAGAAAGAATGTAGTTCCTTCAGCATTATCAGATGACACTTCAGGCTCTCCATCATCTGAGAGTCGCCCCTACGTGACAAACGAGCAGCTTACTCAGGCGTTAGGTAACATGTCAGGTGAGCTTATATAATTCTATTGGTATGTGCTTGTTCTAAGTAATGTGATGGAGTTAATGTATGCTTGTTCTATAAAGAAACTGAAATGCAATATGTGGGCAATATGTTGAAATGCTTGTTCATGTGAATTAGTGGTCTTGGTTTTATGATTAGATCTTGTAGGTGAATATGCTAAAAATGATGCAATAGTTATTGGATGCTCTATGGTGGATATAGGTTGTACAGACAAGCATGCAAATGAAGTCTAAGTTGTGTATTATGCATAGATCTTAGTGTTTAGAGCTTCAATTTGGGGGTGTTTGAAACTTGGAGTTGTATTAGTTTGGTTAGAATTATTTTCTAATGTAATGTGTGTGAGTTTAAAATTATAACAACATTGAAAGGGCAAATTTTACATGTCAGGTGAGCTTATATAATTCTATTGGTGTGTGCTTGTTCTAAGTAATGTGATGGAATTAATGTATGCTTGTTCTATAAAGAAACTGAAATGCAACATGTCAGGTGTGCAGAGTTGTGATTGTTGGTTAAGCTGTATGAATTGGAAGACTTGCATTCTGTATTGTTGTCATTTCTCTTGTTTGTTTCCTTTCTTGTTTACATGACTTGTCATTCTTTATGCAGGTCAGTTAACTGAGCAAATGCAACAACAAATGCAGCAATTACAAAAACAAATAGAGCTACAAACACAAGCACTTAATCTAATCATTCAAACTTCACAAACTCGCAAAAGGCGTAAGACCAAAAGGAAGCAACACAATAAGGACACACGCATAACTCCTACAGCTTATGAAGATCATGATGATGAGGAGGAGGAGGATGAAGATTAGTAAGTGTACTTATGGGTAAATATTGTAAGATGAATTCCGTCGTATATATATATATTTCTAATGTTGTGGTTGAATTTGCGGCATGATTTTGAATGATGAATGTATTTTGCGGCATGTATTTTGAATGATGGATATAAGATTAGTATACTTTTAAATGATGAATGTATTTTGAATGATGGATATAAGATTAGTATGCTTTTATTTTTTCGAAATGATATTTGGAGCTTTTCTTGGTTATTCAATATTGGATATAATTTGTATATTGCATATGAAAAACAGCAGGTACCCAAAAAAAAACGAAAAATAAAAAATTACAAATAATTAATGAAATCTTTTTATATATACTCCGACGGAAATGCGACGGAAATTCCGTCGGATTAAATAAAATTTCCTTTTTATTTCAAGCATAATCAGACGGATTTCGAGGGAAATTCCGTCGGAATTATTTAAATTTCCTTTTTATTTTAGGCATAATCCGACGGATTTCCGAGGGAAACTCCGTCAGATTCATTTAATTTTTCTTTTTATTTGATGCATAATCCGACGGATTTCCGAGGGAAATTCCGTCGGATTTAATTAATTTTTATTTTTATTTTATGCAGAATCCGACGGAGTACCGAGGGAAACTCCGTCGGATTATATGTAATTTTCTTTTTATTTATGCATAATCCGACGGGTTTCCGACGGAAACACCGTCGGATTAATTTTATTTGATTTTTTTTTTCTAGAATTTTTTCCGTCGGTTTTCCCTCGGTTTTCCCTCGGTTTGTTAATTCCGAGGAAGGGTTTTCCAAGGGACTGTGACCCGTCGGAATTCCCTCGGATTTCCGTCGGAATTATCGAATTCCGACGGAAATCCGAGGGAATTCCGACGGAACGTTCCGTCGGAATTCGCTGGATTTTTTGTAGTGAAACGAGCCCTATATCACATAAGTCATGATTAGTAAAATACTCCAAGCCGATGAGTCCTACAGACAGTGGGAGTGTCAACCTGACTCCTCTAAGCTTGCTTGTGGGATCACGCCCTTAAGAAGGACCACCTTGTTTCATGGAGGTGCAAAGTGTATAGTTGATACGTGCGTGATACATGAGGGTGCTTACTTTAATAAGTAAGTTCACTGAGGTGCCCCGTGTGAGAACATTCCTAAATGGGAAAGGAAGTTTCTATTTCAGGAAATGGAAACTTCCAGATTAGGAAATATCTCACGAGTCATTGATGTGATTAATTGATCCTTAGACTTGAGGTTCCTTGTCACTTTATGAGTTAACTCTGTAGTCTTAGGTATAAGCTTTAAAGGGTGTCGCCTTAGACAACTGATTCAAGGCTTATGCTGGGGCTGCACAAGTGACTCATAAAAGTGAATGAGAATCAAGAAAGGACCTACACTTGCATTTGCAAGGTGATCTCTTATTGTGTAAGTCATTCATATGCCATATGGAGTCCTTGGCCAAGGCAGTAGATCAAGACATCAAGAAAAGGGTTTCTTGGATTGAGATCAAATGGATATGAAATGCACTTAGCTTTAAGACCGGATTATTAGGGTTCTGATTATTCCCTTGCCCTAGATCTTGGTTGAGAGATAGTAAGTAGGAGGATTGTATCTCACATGAATCAATGACTTAAAGGTTCTGTCGAATCCGAACATTCCAATTCAGCTAGGGGTTAAACACCTGCTGCTAGACTATGGTCGTTTAATCTGTGGACTGATTAATTAATTAGTGAATTAATTAATTAGGGTCACTGCTAATTGAATTGAGAACCTAGAGGGTCACACACAACAACTTGGTTACATGAGTTGAGGCTTGAAAATGATTAAACGAGTTAATCGGGGCCAAGAGGGTTCCACACGTGTGAAGTCACACGTGTGGCTCACGTGAGTGACACGTGTCACTGTGACACGTGTCACACACGTGTGTATATATATATATTATATATATATTAAATAATTAATTAGTTAATTATTTAATAGACTTTGGTTTAATTTTGAATTAAAAAGAAAGTCTAATTTTGGAGAAAATAATCTAGTTAATTAATTATGAATTAATTAATTAGATAAAAAAATAAGTTATTTATTTTATAATAAATAAAGTATAAAATTATCCAAAAATAGTTTGGATATTTTTAGCTCTCTTAAAAGTTGACTTGAATTAGAATTCAAAGTCAAAGTTGGAAAATACTTGATGATCAAGTAATAGGAGAGAAGGACCAAAATCCTAGCCCATAAAGGACTAGGAATTTCGGCACCCCCCTCCCTATAAATAGGGGAGCTCGAGCTCCTTATGGAGCCAATTGACAATTCTTGGTTCATGTGTTGAACACCTTCCCTTTCTCCAAGATTAAATTAAGCCCTAGGTTAAGCCTAAACACTAACTAGAGAACTAGCATCCTTACTAGTTAGATTGTGATCAAGTTGGTGGACTATCTCTAGAGACTTCAAGTTAGAAGTTTGAAGATTTGAGCTTTACCAAGGAGAGGGGATCAAGCCGCGAGAAGAGCGTTCTTGGGTGGCTTGAAACGCTTCAAGAAAGAACAAAAGAAAAGTAAGTTTTCTATCTTTACGAATTTGGTTACACGATTGCGAGTCCAAGGTCCTTTTGTTGGAAAATTTTTTTAAATTCCGCTGCTTTCTGATTCGTGTTTTCCAACAATCTATTCCCGAATGGAAGTGGGAACAAGTAACTATGGACTTTGTATCCGGATTACCGAAGGTAAAAGGCAGGTTTGATGGAATTTGGGTAATCGTGTATAGATTTACGAAGTCTGCTCACTTTCTACCGGTCCGGATGTCTTATAAGATTCCACAATTAGCCGAGATCTATAACAGAGAGATTATCCGACTTCACGGGATCCCGGTGAGCATAGTGTCAGATCGAAACCCGAGGTTCACATCGAAGTTGTGGCAAGAGTTACAGGCCATTTTGGGAACGAGGTTCAAGTTTAGTACAATATTTCACCCGCAAATAGACGGTCAAACAGAAAGATTGATAAGATATTTGGAAGATCTACTTCGGGCTTGCGCGATGGATTTTCAGAATTCGTGGCAAGAACAGCTTCCTTTGATTGAATTTGCTTATAACAACAGCTTTCAGGCTTCGATCGGGATGGCTTCTTATGAACTTCTTTATGGAAGGAAGTGCCGATCTCCGTTGTTTTTCGACTTGGAAGAGTGGAAATGGTCGAAACAGGAAGGAGTAAAGAAAGGTGAGAAATTCGAGAAACCTTCCAAGGTCGTTCAAGTTATGATTGAGAAAGTTCAAATGATCCAACAACGGATGAAAGCAACGCAGGATAGGCAAAAGAGCTATGCCGATACTCGCCGAACAGATCTTGAATTCGAAGTTGCTGACCGGGTATTCTTGAAGGTGTCACCAAGGAAAGGTTTCACTCGGATCGGGAAAGGAGGAAAGCTTAATCCTCATTATCTAGGTCCCTTCGAGATTCTTGAAAGAATAGGCGAAGTAGCTTATAGGTTGGACCTACCACCAAGTCTTACGGGGATTCACAACGTGTTCCATGTTTCTCAGTTAAGGAAATATTACCCCGATGAGACTACGATTCTCCCCGTGGAAGAAGTTGAATTGGAACTGAATTTGACATTTGTTCAGAGGCCGGTTAAGAAACCGGGAGGATTCCCATGGTTAAAGTTTTGTGGAGAAGCGATAAAACCGAAGAAGCTACGTGGGAAACCGAGGATAAGATGAAACAGTTCCACCAGGAGTTGTTCACACAGGACTAGAGAATCTGGGGACCAGATTCTTTTAAGGGGAGGAGAGTTGTAACGCCCCGGTTCCGGTAAACAGGTAAGCACGCCACGTGTGAGATTTTGGGCGTAGGATTTAATTTAATTCTTTTAAATTTCTATTTTCCTACGTGACATTCCATATTTTTATAAAATACATGATACATTATTTACGCGGAATATATGAAATCATATCATTAGGAAATTATTTCAAGTCATGGAAAAATATTTGTTACGTAAAATAATTACCGAGAGTGCTTCAATTACCAAATTGTCCCTATATATTATTTCTTTAAATTTGGGGACTTAATTGCATAACATTCCAAGGGCTTAATTGATCATATTTCAAAACCACACACACTTGATTGAATGACTTGAACTCTTGGAGGATTAAATGGCAATTTAAACAGTTCACACATTTCAAAATCATGAATCACGGTATATGGCTTCTTCATGCTTCCAAGATCAATTTTATCCCAAAATTCACCAACATATTTGCTCCTTTTTGCTCTCGGTTCATCCAAGGAAAAAGGGAAAGAGATTGCATTACAATTTTCATCAAGATTTCAAGAAATTATCCAAGTTTGAAATTGATCATCACCTTCATCTCCTTTCTTCATTTCTTGTCATTCAAAGGTGGGTGTGTGCATTGTTTGATGATTCTTGAGCAAATGTGTGTTAGCTAGGGTTTGTGATTTATAACATAAGTGGATTATGTGTTTATTGAAGCATGAACAAAGGATTATAACATGATTTGGAGCATGAATTCTTGAATATTTAGCTTAAGTGGTCAAGTTTGAGCATGAACTTGGAAACTTGAATTCTTGATAATTTTTCATGATTTATGTGTTTAAATGGAGTGTTATTGCTTGTTGAGCATGTGAGCATCATATTGCCCAGAAATCATGAACTTGGAGATTGAAAACTTGGGTTTCGAAAGCTTTGTTGTTGTGCCGTAGCTGCTGCTCTGTTCTGCTCTGTTTCCTTTTAGTTGCAGAAGCGGGAATGGCCCTTCCCGCCTTAAGGCCTTTTAGGGAACGGTCGTTCCCACGCTTCAGTTCAAAAATAGGCGGCCGAACCTGGGAACGGCCGTTCCCATTTTGGCCTGTGTGCCGGACGGGCCGTTCCCAGCAAAAGGTGCGCTTTTAAATTCAAAAACACTGGCACGTTTTGGAGTGGCACGGGAACGGCCCTTCCCATTTTCAAAGGGAAGCCGGAACGGCCGTTCCCCGTCGTCTGGCAGAGCAAAAGGTACTGCATAAAATTAAAGTTTTAACATGTTGATGCAAGGCCTTCTTTGATCCCAAATTGCTATTATATGATTAAATATATGTCAAAACAAGATATTTTCATGCCGCATTGCGTATTGCTCGTCATCTCGTTGCATTTTCGTCGTTCGTCCTATTTGGTCCATTTTGAGTCATGTCTCACGTATACACGTCGTGTTTGCACAGGTCACGAGGTCGTGGATGAGGAGCAGGCCCCCTAGAGCATATCCTTGTTGTATTTTGTAGTAAAGGTGAGGTTTTGTTCTTGGTACATAGAACCATTACCACCCTTATGTGTTGATTTCGGCCAAAATCTATTATATCTATAAACGTTTTCAAACTATAAACGTTTTCAAGCAAGCAAGCCATGATTGCTCATGATTTCAAGCATGTTTTGGCGAGTACATGATTGCACTTGGGCCCGAGGGTAGTTTCTTGAGCCAACCGGGAAAGCAAGGGCTGATGGGTTTACTCTTGAACTATCCTCACCTCATTGGGATCACCCCCGAAGCCACTATGTGGATGGAGTTCCATGCGTAGGGAGTCATGTTCCCGACGTACACTATATCGTGGATAATTGGGCCTTGCAAACCCACTATCACCCGGAGGAAGAAGGAGACTGGGGATGGATCCAGCACCACGGATTATCCTTGGGTTATTGCATGTTTCAAGCATGAATATGTTTATTTGAGCACTAAATAAAATGCATGACCACGTATTGAATTATTCAAGCAAGCACCTATTGTTCACGATTAGGTGTAAATGTTGGAGAATTTCCCTTACTCGCCGGGGCCACATGTTTCATGAAATGATCAAGTTAACGTGTTAAATTGGATAGTTGTAACCTCGGGCAAAGAACAATATATTTTGAACTTATATTATTCCCTTTTTATGTTTTTACCCGAGGCTATAACTTGCATGTGACGTGTGTTGTATATATATATTGCCCCTCACTCAGTCTTCAGTAGACTGATACTCCACTTTTCAGGTACTTTTGATCGTGGTCGTGCTAGGTGGGAGTAGGTCAGGTCTTGCATTACATCGAGTCTAGCATTGTACCTTTCATGTATAGAACTTCTGGTAATATTATGTTATGATCATTGTTATCACCTTTTCGATACTTGGACATGTATATTACATGTGAGAGATGATAATGTATTAATAGTTAATGTTGGTATCTATTATGTATTTATGTTGGTAAATATGGTACCTATACGTATTAATTGAAATGCTTTCGCTTTTAACTTCATGTTTTGGGTTGTTTGTGTTGGGAAGTGTCTCGCCTAGCTCGTTTATTTTGATTGTCACCTGTTCGCTATAGTTTTGGTTTATGTACGGATTATCCATTTCGTATGTGGATCGAGGCGATAGTGCGGGGGATGTAGTGCCTTGGGGGTTAGGGTGCTACATCTATAAGTGGTGTCAGAGCCCGGTTGCAAAACCGAGGTTCTCGAGTCGTGTCAAGTGAGTCTAGGTCGCACGGCGTAGGATTACTTGTTTTTGAGGGTCTGCATTTAATTGAATTGTTTGATTTACTTGAATTCTTGCATTACTTGGGCTATTTAATCTTCTTTAAGTGTGTGCTTTATTGATATTATGGAGTTAATTGCACACATTTGCATTTATTAATCAAACCACGCATGTGTAGTGATTTGATTTCAGGATGGATCGTGATAGACATCATCGTAACCGATCCCCTAGACATCGGCATCATCACCATCGCCGTCATCATCGTCATGAGAGATCACCTCCTCATCCACCTGCTCAGGCACAACCTCAGGATTTTATGAACGCAGTAGTGGGGCTGATTGATCAGAGGCTACAGGAAAGGGTTCCTCCAACAGCACCAGCACCCGTAGCGCCCCAAGAGAACCCCATTTCAGCTATATTGCGCGAGTTTCAGAATCAGCGTCCCCCGAAGTTCTATAAGGCCGATGACATTCAGGCTGAGATGTGGTTGAAAGAGGTCGAAATATTTGGCAGCTTATCCCTTGCGATACTCAGGAGAAAGCCCGTTGTACTCTTACTCTGATTCAGGGCGAGGCCTATTCCTGGTGGGAGAGCACTCAGATAGTTTTGGAGGCTGCTGGTACAGATATTACCTGGGAGGTCTTTGTACGGGAGTTCAGAAACAAGTTCATTCCTCCAGCTTCCCGTACCCGCAGGTTGAGAGAGTTTACAGAGCTGAAGCAAGGAGGGAGGTCCGTTGGCCAGTACATCGCTGAGTTTGAGAGACTTTCTCGCTATGCACCCAACATAGCAAACGACGACTTCCATAAGGCGATGCAGTTTATGCAGGGACTCAGGCCCGATATTCAGGATGCTTTGAAGGCAGCTAACACAAGCACCTGGACCAAAGCTACCGCCAAAGGTTTGAAGGTCGAGGATTCAGAGATTTCCAGGAGGTCTATTCCTCGTACTGGACAGGCTTCGGGTTCGAGATCGAGACAGGGATTGAGCTCGGGAAAGAGGCCTATGGTTTATTCTGCACCTCCAGCACCGAGGGACTCTGGGAAGAAATTCAAAGCTACAGGACCACCCCAGAAGGCTCCACAAGCTCCAGCACCACCACAGCCACCTCAGAAATCGGGTTGCAGATTTTGTGGACTTACTACACATACTTATGATAATTGTAGGTGCCGGTTGGGATTGTGTTTGATCTATAGGAGTGACGAGCACCGGGTTGATGGTTGTCCGGACCGTCAGGATCCGCCACCGGCAGGTCCGAGGCCACTAGTGAGAGCTCGAGCTTATGCATTAGCCGGAGAGGAGCAGGATGCTGAGATCGACCCTGCAGCGGTAGTTGAAGGTACTATTTACATCCATGGCACGAACATCCACACATTATTTGATCCAGGAGCTACACACTCCTTTCTTGCGCATTCTATCGCTATTACATTATCTTTGCCTGCTATGTGCTCTTCTGTGCGCTATTTAGTTAGCACTCCTTTCGGTAGTAGGTGAAAGACGGATCAGGTTTACAGGGATGTTCCAGTGGTGATTGAACGCCGGGAGTTCTTGATAGATTTCATTGTTATGCCGATGGAAAGATACGGGTCTATTCTGGGGATAGATTGGTTGTATAGGCACTGTGCTACAATAGATTGTCGGGTGAAGAAAGTGCAGTTGGGTTCAAAGATTACTACGGGTTGGACTTCGAAGACAATACCCCTACTTTCATTCTCAGAGGCTCAGAAATTGGTTAGAGACGGGGCTACAGGGTTCATTGCCTACATTCTGAATAAGCCCAAAGATCAGATGAAGTTGGAAGATACGGAAGTGGTAAAAGAATTCCCCGAGGTTTTCCCAGAGAAATTAGATTCTTTGCCTCCCGCGCGAGAGATTGAATTCGTAATTGACCTTTATCCGAATGCAGAGCCGTATTCAACGACTCCATATCGGATGGCTCCAGCAGAATTAAAAGTGTTCAAGATTCAGCTCGAGGCATTGTTGGAAATTGGGTACATGAGGCCGAGTTCCTCGCCCTGGGGAGCACCGGTTTTATTTGTAAAGAAAAAGGACGAAACATTGAGAATGTGCATCGATTATCGGGAGTTGAACCGGATGACTATCAAGAGCAAGTATCCCCTTCCACACATCGAGGAGTTATTTGATATACTTCAGGGTTCCAAGGTCTACTCGAAATTGGATCTAAGACAGGGGTATTATCAGCTGCGAATCCGAGCAGAGGATATTCCAAAAACGGGATTCAATACTCGATACGGGCATTAAGAGTTCGTGGTTATGCCATTTGGGTTAACTAATGCCCCTGCAGCTTTCATGGATATGGTGCATCGGATTTTCAGGCCTTTCCTCAACAAGTTTGTGGTCATTTTCATCGATGACATTTTGGTATTCTCCAAATCTACCGAGGAGCATGCGAAGCATCTTAAGTTGTTCTACAGACTTTAAAGGAGCGTCAGTTATTTGCTAAATTCAGCAAGTGTGAATTTTGGATCGATCGGGTTGCTTTCTTGGGACATGTGATTTCAGGCAAGGGTTTGGAAGTCGATCCCTCGAAAATTGAGGCCGTGCTTAAATGGGAAAAACCAAAGAATGCCTCGAAAGTTAGGAGTTTCTTGGGATTGATCGGATATTACAAAAGGTTCGTCCAGGATTTCTCTAAGATTGCTGCACCGTTGACCCGATTGACAAAGAAAGATGTCAAGTTTATCTGGGACGAGAAATGTGATCAAAGTTTCAACTTTTTGAAAGAAAAGTTAGTCTCAGCTCCGGTGTTAGCACTTCCCGAGGGTTCGAAGGAGTATGCCGTGTATATAGATGCTTCTAAGGAAGGCTTAGGTTGTGTATTGACTCATAAGGGAAAGGTGATCGCTTATGCCTCCTGAAAGTTAAAGGAATATGAAAAGAATTATCCTACACATGACCTGGAGCTTGCAGCCGTGATCTTTGCTCTCGGGAAATGGAGACATTATCTCTACGGGACTTCTTTTGAGATTTTCACCGACCACAAGAGCCTCCAGTATTTATTCACGCAGAAAGATTTGAATATGAGGCAACGGCGTCGGATGGAAAAGTTAGAAGATTATGATTGCACGATCAAGTATCATCCAGGAAAAGCCAACGTGGTCGCCGATGCACTTAGCAGGAAGGCGAGTGTATCGAATTTGGAAATAAAGGAAAGTGATGAAGTTGTTCCTATTACGCTAAAGACTCGGGTTTCCAATATCACAATTCAGCCAGAATTAAAGTATCAATTATTTGAGGCTCAGAATAATGATCCGAAGGTTCAGAAGTTAGTAAGTAAAGCAAGAGCTGATCCGGAGAGTCCATTTGGGTTTGATGAGACCGGTTTACTTCGATTTAAAAACAGAGTAGTGGTACCTGAAGAATTGAAACGGGTTCTACTTGAAGAAGCTCACAAGTCAGCATATTCGATCCACCCGGGAGGAAATAAAATGTATAAGGACTTGAAGCAATATTATTGGTGGCACGAAATGAAAAGAGACGTTGTTGAGTATGGGAAAGATTGTCTGACTTGTCAGAGAGTGAAAGCTGAACACCAGAAACCCGCGGGACTTCTACAATAGTTATCTATTCCCGAGTGGAAGTGGGAACAAGTAACGATGGACTTTGTATTCGGATTACCGAAGGTAAAAGGCGGGTTTGATGGAATTTGGGTAATCGTGTATAGATTTACGAAGTCTGCTCACTTTCTACCGGTCCGGATGTCTTATAAGATTCCAAAATTAGCCGAGATCTATAACAGAGAGATTATCCGACTTCATGGGATCCCGGTGAGCATAGTGTCAGATCGAGACCCAAGGTTCACATCGAAGTTGTGGCAAGAGTTACAGGCCATTTTGGGAACGAGGCTCAAGTTCAGTACAACATTTCACCTGCAAACAGACGGTCAAACAGAAAGATTGATAAGATATTTGGAGGATCTACTTCGGGCTTGCGCGATGGATTTTCAGAAATCGTGGCAAGAACAGCTTCCTTTGATTGAATTTGCTTATAACAACAACTTTTAGGCTTCGATCGGGATGAATCCTTATGAAATTCTTTATGGAAGGAAGTGCCGATCTCCGTTGTTTTTCGACTTGGAAGAGTGGAAATGGTCGAAACAAGAAGGAGTAAAGAAAGGTGAGAAATTCGAGAAACCTTCCAAGGTCGTTCAAGCTATGATTGAGAAAGTTCAAATGATCCAACAACGGATGAAAGCAACGCAGGATAGGCAAAAGAGCTATGCCGATACTCGGCGAACAGATCTTGAATTCAAAGTTGCTGACCGGGTATTCTTGAAGGTGTCACCAAGGAAAGGTTTCACTCGGATCGGGAAAGGAGGAAAGCTTAATCCTCGTTATCTAGGTCCCTTCGAGATTCTTGAAAGAATAGGCAAAGTAGCTTATAGGTTGGACCTACCACCAATCTTACGGGGATTCACAACGTGTTCCATGTTTCTCAGTTAAGGAAATATTACCCCGATGAGACTACGATTCTCCCCGTGGAAGAAGTTGAATTGGAACTGAATTTGACATTTGTTCAGAGGCCGGTTAAGAAACCGGGAGGATTCCCATGGTTAAAGTTTTGTGGAGAAGCGATAAAACCGAAGAAGCTACGTGGGAAACCGAGGATAAGATGAAACAGTTCCACCAGGAGTTGTTCACACAGGACTAGAGAATCTGGGGACCAGATTCTTTTAAGGGGGGGAGAGTTGTAACGCACCGGTTCCGGTAAACAGGTAAGCACGCCACGTGTGAGATTTTGGGCGTAGGATTTAATTTAATTCTTTTAAATTTCTATTTTCCTACGTGACATTCCATATTTTTATAAAATACATGATACATTATTTATGCGGAATATATGAAATCATATCATTAGGAAATTATTTCAAGTCATGGAAAAATATTTGTTACGTAAAATAATTACCAAGAGTGCTTCAATTACCAAATTGTCCCTATATATTATTTCTTTAAATTTGGGGACTTAATTGCATAACATTCCAAGGGCTTAATTGATCATATTTCAAAACCACATACACTTGATTGCATGACTTGAACTCTTGGAGGATTAAATGGCAATTTAAACAGTTCACACATTTCAAAATCATGAATCACGGTATATGGCTTCTTCATGCTTCCAAGATCAATTTTATCCCAAAATTCACCAACATATTTGCTCTTTTTGCTCTCGGTTCATCCAAGGAAAAAGGGAAAGAGATTGCATTACAATTTTCATCAAGATTTCAAGAAATTATCCAAGTTTGAAATTGATCATCACCTTCATCTCCTTTCTTCATTTCTTGTCATTCAAAGGTGGGTGTGTGCATTGTTTGATGATTCTTGAGCAAATGTGTGTTAGCTAATTGAAGCATGAGCAAAGGATTATAGCATGATTTGGAACATGAATTCTTGAATATTTAGCTTAAGTGGTCAAGTTTGAGCATTAACTTGGAAACTTGAATTCTTGATAATTTTTCATGATTTATGTGTTTAAATGGAGTGTTATTGCTTGTTGAGCATGTGACCATCATATTGCCCAGAAATCATGAACTTGGAGATTGAAAACTTGGGTTTCGGAAGCTTTGTTGTTGTGCCGTAGCTGCTGCTCTGTTCTGCTCTGTTTCCTTTTAGTTGCAGAAGCGGGAATGGCCCTTCCCGCCTTAAGGCCTTTTAGGGAACGGTCGTTCCCACGCTTCAGTTCAAAAATAGGCGGCCGAACCTGGGAACGGCCGTTCCCATTTTGGCCTGTGTGCCGGAAGGGCCGTTCCCAGCAAAAGGCGCGCTTTTAAATTCAAAAACGCTGGCACGTTTTGGAGTGGCATGGGAAGGCCCTTCCCATTTTCAAAGGGAAGCCGGAACGGCCGTTCCCCGTCGTCTGGCAGAGCAAAAGCTACTGCATAAAATTAAAATTTTGACAAGTTGATGCAAGGCGTTCTTTGATCCCAAATTACTATTATATGATTAAATATATGTCAAAACAAGATATTTTCATGCCGCATTGGGTATTGCTCGTTATCTCGTTGCATTTTCGCCGTTCGTCCTATTTGGTCCATTTTGAGTCATGTCTCACGTATACACGTCATGTTTGCACAGGTCACGAGGTCGTGGACGAGGAACAGGCTCCCTAGAGCATATCCTTGTTGTATTTTGTAGTAAAGGTGAGGTTTTGTTCTAGGTACATAGAACCATTACCACTCTTATGTGTTGATTTCGGCCAAAATCTATTATATCTATAAACGTTTTCAAACTATAAACATTTTCAAGCAAGCAAGCCATGATTGTTCATGATTTCAAGCATGTTTTGGCGAGTACATGATTGCACTTGGGCCCAAGGGTGGTTTCTTGAGCCAACCGGGAAAGCAAGGGCTGACGGGTAACTCTTGAACTATCCTCACCTCATTGGGATCACCCCCGAAGCCACTAGGAGATTAGTGGTGGAAGGAGTTCCATACGTAGGGAGTCATGTTCCCGACGTACACCATGTCATGGATAGTTGGGCCTTGCAAACCCACTATCACCCGGAGGAAGAAGGAGACTGGGGATGGATCCAGCACCACAGATTATCCTCGGGTTATTGCATGTTTCAAGCATGAATATGTTTATTTGAGCACTAATTAAATTGCATGACCACGTATTGAAATATTCAAGCAAGCACGTATTGTTCACGATTGGGTGTAAAGGTTGGAGAATTTCCCTTACTCGCTGGGGCCACATGTTTCATGAAATGATCAAGTTAACGTGTTAAATTGGATAGTTGTAACCTCGGGCAAAGAACAATATATTTTGAACTTATATTATTCCCTTTTTATGTCTTTACCCGAGGCTATAACTTGCATGTGACGTGTGTTTTATATATATATTGCCCCTCACTCAGTCTTCAGTAGACTGATACTCCACTTTTCAGGTACTTTTGATCGTGGTCGTGCTAGGCGGGAGTGGGTCAGGTCTTGCATTACATCGAGTCTAGCATTGTACCTTTCATGTATAGAACTTCTGGTAATATTATGTTATGATCATTGTTATCACCTTTTCGATACTTGGACATGTATATTACATGTGAGAGATGATAATGTATTGATAGTTAATGTTGGTATCTATTATGCATTTATGTTGGTAAATATGGTACCTATACGTAATAATTGAAATGCTTCCAGTTTTAACTTCATGTTTTGGGTTGTTTGTGTTGGGAAGTGTCCCGCCTAGCTCGTTTATTTTGATTGTCACCCATTCGCTATAGTTTTGGTTTATGTACGGATTGTCCATTTCGTATGTGGATCGAGGCTATAGTGCGGGGGATGTAGTGCCTTGGGGGTTAGGGTGCTACATTTATTTATTTTTATTTTTATTTTTATTTTTTTCTTTCATATAGCAATGACGGATTTTTCGTTGCAAATATTTATAAATATTATATTATTTTTTATTAGTTTTTTATTTTATTAGCAACGGAATTTCCGTCGCTATATATACCAATTTATGTATTATTTGTATTATTTAATTTTAGCAACGAAAAATCCATTGCTATTTTTTTTCATATATAGCAACGGATTTAGCAACGAAAATTCCGTTGCTAAAGCATTTTGCCACAAATTTTTTTTTTGTTGCTATATCCGTTGCTAAATAGCAACGAATAATTTTCGTTGCTATATGACAGATTTCTAGTAGTGGGATCTTCATTATGTTGTTCTTCAACACCCGGTTATACCTGAGGGGTGTTGTGGATAACAACCAATCTATCACTTGAAGTAGAAGGTTGATCGCTCACAGAAATAAAATCCTGCAATTGATCACTCCCACTGATCAAGTTCAAGAAATTTTGCATTTCTTAATTCCATAAACCTAGTGCTATGAGATGGATAATAAAACTTGTATCCTTTAGACCTTTCGGCATATCCAACGAAATACCCACTAATGGTCCTTGGTACAAGTTTCTTTTCTTGAAGATTATAAACTCTCACTTCAGATGGGCATCCCAATACTCGTGTATGTCTTAAGCTCGGTTTCCAACCTTTGAATAACTCAAATGATGTTTTGGAAACAGCCTTGGTTGGAACTCGATTCAACACATACACTATCGTTTTGAGAGCTTCAATCCATGAAGACTTAGGTAGCTTAGAACCACTAAGCATACTACGCACCATGTCCATTAAAGTTCGGGTTCTTCTTCTTATACACCGTTTTGGTCTGGAGAACCAGGCATGGTGTGTTGGGCAACAATCCCATTTTCTTGAAGAAATTTCGCAAATGGACCTTGGGTTTGTCCATATTCAGTGTATCTACCATAGTACTCACCACCTCTATCAGTTCTCACTATCTTAATTTGCTTACCATATTGTTTCTCTACTTCAGCCTTATAAACCTTAAAGGCTTCTAACGCTTCACTTTTGTGATGAAGCATGTAGAGATGCATATATCATGAGTGGTCATCAATAAAGTTAATAAAGTATTTTTGACCATATGCATCCATATCTGAACAACATATATCCGAATGTATTATTTCTAATATGGTTGTACTTCTTTTGACACCTTTCTTTGAGTTGTTAGTCTGCTTGCCCTTAATGCTATCTACACAAGTATCGGGATCAGTAAAGTCTAAAGTACTAAGTACCCCATCATTTACTAATCTCTTAATTCTATCAATGGAGATATGTCCCAATCTCCGGTGCCATAAAACAGAAGAGTTTTCATTTGTAACACACCTCTTAAATACCAGCTTGAACATGCATAACATTATAAGTGGTTTCATTTTGCAAATCAATGGAATAAAGACCATCGCACAAAATTCCTTATCTAATAATTTCAGATTCATAAGACAAATTAAAAGAAGTGTTTGAAAAGTTAAAAGTGTATCCCAAAGGAACAAGTCTTGAAACTAAAATTAAATTTCTAGAGAAACTAGGAATGTAAAAAGTCTTTTCTAATATCAAAATAAAACCACTCTTAAGAACTAAATTGCATGTTCTAATAGCTTCCACACATGACTGCATCTTGTTTCCCGAATAGATGCAACGTTCATTTCTCGTTGGTTCCCGTAGGTTGGTTAATCCCTGCAAGGAATTTAAGACATGGATTGTAGAACCAGAATCAATCCACTATGTGTTACACAATTAACATCAACCATATTTGCTTCATATGTGACAAATGAGGTTAAATTACCTTTATTCTCAAGCCATTTCTTATACTTGGTGCAATCCTTCTTTATGTGTCCCTTTTTTTTACAGAAGAAACACTTGGATTCCTTCTTGATATCAGCATTAGGAAGTAATTTCTCCTTCATCTTATACTTGGCATGAGAAGTCCTCTTTCCCTGGATGGTCACCAATGCACTCTCTCCCATTTCCATAACCAATCATCCCTCCTCTTGAACCCACATAGCCATAAGTTCATTAATAGACCATTTTTCCTTATGTGTGTTGTAAGAGATCTTAAATGGGCCGTACTGATTAGCACTACAAGAAAATAGGTGAATTCCGAGGGAATTCGCCAAATTAATTTTCGAGGGAATATTCCCTCGGAAATGTTAGCACCAAGTTTTCGAGGGATTTTCGAGGGAAAATTCCCTCGGAAAATTAAAATTTATTTAATTTTTAAATTAAAATTAGTTTCCGAGGGATTTCCGAGGGAAAATTCCCTCGGAAAATTAAAACTTATTAATTTTTTAACTAAAATTGTTTCCGAGATTTCCGAGGGTATAATTCCCTCGGAAACCTTCACATATTTAAATCTTGAATTTTTCGAGGGAAAATTCCCTAAGTAAATTAATACTTATTTAAATTTTAAATTAAAATTAGTTTCCGAGGGATTTCGGAGGGAATTATTCCCTCGGAAATGTTTTAATATTAAATCTTGAAATTTCCGAGGGAAAATTCCCTTGGACAATTAAAACTTATTAAATTTTACACTAAAATTAGTTTTCGAGGGATTTCCGAGGGAATAATTCCCTCGGAAATGTTCACATATGTAAACCTTGAATTTTCCAAGGGAATTTCCTAGGGAAAATTCCCTCGAAAAATTAAAACTTATTTAATTTTTAAATAAAATTTTATGTTATTAAATTGATATTTTAAGGTATGATTTTTTTTAATATATATTTTATTTTATAAAAATTCCGAGGGAATTCCGAGGGAAAATGGAAATTCCCTCGGAAATCCCTCGGAATTTGCAATAACTATTTTTAATATTATAGACTACGTAACGATTTGTTGAATTTAATTACAATCCATGATAATTATATGTATTATTAGTGAATTTAATAAACTAATGGTAGTTATTATATTAATAATTGGTAATTATATATATGTGATCAAACTTTGGATAAGTATCTCGAACGATATCAATGCAAATGTTCGTACTCTTTTCAATTGAAATTGAATTTCTACTTCATATATAATATATTTGTTTGACATCAATTTTTTCTTATTTATTTCATTAATAAATAAAATTTCATTTTAGTAAATTGATATTTTAAAGTATGATTTTCTTTTTTTTTTTTAATATTTAGGTTTTTTCCAAATTCTAAGGGAATTTCGAGGGAAAACCATTTTCCCTCGGAAATCCCTCGGAATTTGCTATATATATTTTTCTAAAATTAAGTAATACATAATAATTTGTTGAGTTTAAATACAATCCATGACAATTATATGTATAATTAGTGAATAAAGTAAGATAATTTTAGTTATTAAATGAGTGAATTGATGGTTATACATATGTAATCAAACATTCGGTAAGTATTTCGAACGATATCATTTTTTTTTTTTTTTTGAGACTTGAAGTATTATTATATTTCAAATTTTATTTTTATTTTTAATTAAATGAATATATGTTGAATTTCCTATTTATCATTTAATGAATATTTTGATTAAAACTAAAAAAGACATAAAATTTGAATTTCAAAACTTAAAATATTTATTGAAATTAATTAAAAACTTGAGAAAAATGTTAAATATGTGTTGGATATATTGAATTTACTAAAATAAAAAATTCAGAACTATTATTATTGTGTCTTACAAAATACATCAAAACTTAAAGTTTTTAAAAATTTTACTTAAACTAACGCGGCAAAAGGAAAAAAAAATTCACACCCAAAACACCTCAAACCCATTTCCAACACTTACCTATTTGCTGAATCCTCAAACCCTCGTTCCTCCTCTCCTCTTTCAGTGAAATTTCCTCAAACCCATATCCTCAAACGCAGGCAGAGAAGAGCAGCTCTTCGACGGCGGATCTCAATCGGAGCTTCCAGGACAGGTCTTCGACGGCGGAGCTAAGGCGGATCTTCCAGCACAGGTCTTCGACGGCGGAGCTCAAGGCAGAGTTTCCAGCGCAGATTTTCAACGGCAGATCTCAAGGTGGACATCTTCATCCTTTGGCTCTACCTATTTGTTTGGTCAGTAATGTCAGTTCATAGATCCTATTTTACTGTAAATTATTTGTTAAATAACAGTTTTAAGCTGGACAATGTGCGGTTGAGTCGATTGCATATAATGCGGTGGCTGAGGCACCGTTGAGTCGACGAACATCTCCGTGTATTTGCGGCATCTATGTTTCCGAGCATTCAAGTTATCTGATTTCATTCAGGTCCGTAGAGTAAATATTTATTGATTTCGGTCCTTTTTGTAACTTTTATTTGTGATTTTGATGAATTGATTATGGAGATAGATGCGTGTTTACTTCTGAGAGTAAATTTGAGGTAGATAGCTCTTGGAAATATATGAATCGAAGCTTTGGATTGGAGTTGGAATTTGGTGTGGGTAATTGGTAAAAGGACTCAATTTCATTTATAATTTAATTTATCTCTAAGTCCAAATGCTAGTCTCATATGAGTTGTGATATGTGTTCAGTTTCAAGAGAGAGGGAGGTTTTGGTTGGGGCAGGGGTAGCTGAAACATCTTGATGACTGGGAATGAAATTATCTGGAGTAGTTTCTAGTCAAAAGATTGAAATCGCACTGGATGCAAAGGAATACTTTGCCAAAGTGACCTTTCTTTGGAATGAAGCAGAACATTTGTTAGGATTATCACGTCCTCCGTGGGTTCCTTATCAACACAGAAGATAGAGACTTAAGAAAAGAGAATCCATCTGTTTCAAGTAAAGCATACAACTTGAAATCACATTTTTATGCCATTTTACTATTTTCTTTTCTTTTTATTTTTGGTGATAAAAGCCTTTAACCATTTGAATTGTAACCGTGTTTGCAGTTTAAGACTGAATTTTATTGTTTGCAGTTCACCATCTCATGTATATTTTAGGGGGAAAATATTCAATAAAATTTAACTCTTCTTTCACCTTTTGCATCCCGGTAGAATTGCTACAATGATGGAGAATCATGATAAGAATTGCAATCTGCGTATCTAATGGTAATACACCCTCTTTCAATCATTGGTAAGATTTTTTCATCTCTTTCTCCTGTGGTCAATTCATCTCTGTTGAAGATCTCTTGAAGTGATTGTTTTCTTCTATTGAAAACTGGAAGGAAAATGTCTGAGATGAGTATCCGCACATGTAAATAATGGTAGATCTCATATAATGTTGTAAGTTAGATAGTTTCCTGATTGACTTGTAGTTGAAGTGCCTTTCCATCTGCAAAATGATGATAAAATGTTCCTTCTCTGCTTGTTAATTGTTTTGTCAATGTGTTTCAATCCTCCAAATGATCTGATAAGCGGATTTGGGATGTGGATTATGTGTTTTCTAAGGTTGGATAGTGCTAATTTGGAAATTAGGGTAGTTTATTAAGGAAACGGGATGGGAATGCTTGTAATTAATCGGATTTGTGTTGATTTGGGTTCAATGAATTCTTCGTATCATTCTTAATGCTAAATTGAATCCTTGTTTGCTAAACTCCTTTTGCTACACTTAATTTATGTTGGCAGGCACTAATGGAGAACAATCCAGTAATTACTCAACCTGGAGAAGGTAAGCATATAGATACACACTTCTTCTTCTACTACTGCTGTGATATGAGCACTAGGGTTAATATTATGTGAATTTTTTTGATGTTGAGAACTGAATTTTCTGGTCTGGTTTTATACATTTCCCGGTAACTTTCTTACTATACTTGACAGGTGCAAAGTTGCCTAATGTAATTATTTTACTGCCCATACAGAAGACACAAGTTCAGACATCTTCTGGGGAGAAAGTGTTTAATATTGCGGGCATGTGAGACCTTTTTTTTTGCTAGTAGAAAACACAACTTATTTACATGAATAGGGTTGTGGTTGAAGTTCCCATTGTTTCCTATCTAGGTATAATTTGTTAAAGGGTTTTAGGGAGAAAGTATGAGAATTTTGGTGGATCTGACAGTGAATCATGATCAAAAATGGCTTTTTATGAATGTGAACTTTGTGAATTGTGATGGTCTAATGAATGTTTGTAGAGTTGGAGTCTTATGCTAAGTTGTAGAATGTGGCTATTTGTGCGAACTCACTCAAACTCATATCATGAGCCGGTCTAGGTGGATTCGAGTCTTGAATGCATAAAACATTTTTGAATTATGTTGGAGTATTACTAGAGAGTAGAATAATAGACACCTCAAATTCAGTTTCTAACTTTACTAGCTGGCTTTTTCAAGCAATTAGTATTTAGGGGCAAAATGGCATCTTAATACATCCACGATATGATTTTAAGTTCACTTTTTGCTCTTTATTTGTCAAACATCGAGCAAGAGTAATTTGTTTCTAGAATCATAGTGTTCCGTTTGCTCAACAGGATAAGCCAATACATTGCAGCTCAGTTGAGGAGACTGGTTGGGACTACCTTATCAAGGAAATGAATCATATGGAAAGATTCGAATAAATGGTGTTAACATAAAAAGGTGGTTCCAACCGAAGCTTCATTCTCCTTTCAGTGAAAGAACCAGAATCTCAACTCATCCCTAAGACATTTAGGTTCGGTATAAGCCTTCAACAACGTAAAATCAGAACTGGCCATTTGTCATTGGAATAAGGTTAAGATATGTTGGTATCTTGTTCATAATGCATTTACTTTATACCCAATTTGTATCCTCTGATTTGTACTTCTACAATAAGTTGACCCGTTTGTCTTGACTATATAATGCTCATTATATTTCATGCAAAGAATATGGAAAAAAGGAGAAAGATGAAGAAAATGGAGGTATCTTCTTCTTCAACATCAACTTTTTGCCTGGCATTATAGATCATAACAGAGCACCTGGACATGTCGAATTTAGCTGAATTGCACAACATTTTCGAAAAATTGGGGCTCTGTATGAAGATTCGGACTTTTGGGTTGCCTATTTTCGTGTATAGGTGTAGTCATTTCAGTTCATCTCCAAACCAGAATCTTGAAAACAAAGTTGCAATCTTCTGGGATTTGGACAATAAACCTCCGAAGTTGGTTCCTCCCTATGATGCAACCGTTAAGTTAAGAAAAGCTGCTCAAAGATTTGGATTTGTGAAGTATATGGTTGTTTACGCCATTCCCCTTTCATTTAGCTACATCCCTCCTCAAGTTAAAGCGCAAAGAAGAGAGAGGATGTCATTGAATTAATGGCTATTCAATGTGTATTCCAAGAAAAGATTCAATCCGTTAGCGTTTGATGTGTTATAGCAGCAAACTTGGCTATACAATCTAGAAGGTTTAATGGCTATATAGTATAGATTTGTTTACTTTATTACATCATTTGTCGTATGTAGTATGGATTGGCTTCAATGCGAAGATGTTTGAAGATTTTGAGTAAAAAGAATGTATTTGGATTTTCATAATTTGATTACTCATATATAGAATGAATTTAGAATTAGAATGTAACGCCCCGACTTTTCGGACGTAAAGGTAGGGCGTATGTGTTTACCTAATTGCGCGAATTAATTGTTTTTACGTGTTTCATATTTAATTTTATTATAAATTGTTATTATTTTATTTTATTATATTTTATTTTAATATATTATTAATTCTAATATATATATATATATATATATATATATCGTATTATATATATATATATTTATTTATTTCTTTAAGTATATATGTATACGTTTATTTATATTAGTATTAATTTAATGATTATGCTAATTATATGTTATGTTAATTAATCATGTTTTAGTTAATTAATTACGTGCTTAATATAATTTATTTAATATTAGATTTAATTTATTTATTTAAATGTTTTTGCATGGGAAATTATATTTTTGCATGGAACGTGCTTATTATTCATTTTGAGCTTCGTTCTTGTATGAAATGATTTCGGATTGCCACGAATTTGTAGTATGTTGTAAATATATGTGTTATGGACATGCTTTTATGCTCAATTTATGTTTTCGAATTCATTTGATATGTTAACGGATTCAATTTGTTTCGAGGAACCAAATCGGGGGCTAACGAGCACTTAGCGTACACTTGGTTCCGAATTTAATATCTTGAGCTCGGGAACTCGGATTCGAGTTCCGTCAACTCCGCTGAACTCGTAACGAAAATTCGAGTTTAGTAAACTTAGCTTTACATTTTTTCCTAAGTCATTTGAAACTCCGAAATCCAACCGAAAAATGAATCGGCGACCAATTTGACCTTGCTGTGCAAAATGAGCCATATCTCATCCAAACCATACCCAAATTAACCATGGTTTGATTCCTTTAAACCCTAACTCAACCACCTATCATGATATTTCAAGCCCTAACCGAGATAACCCTCACACAATCCCCAAAAACTCAGCCAAAGCTACTGCTCCTCATTCCAGTCCCGTAACCCTTCAACCTTGGAGATTTTGGAGCTCAAATCTCCTCCAAACTTCATCCAATCATCAAGGTAAGCTTAGGGTTGTATTATATGATTAATTCTGATCATTTGCATCCTTTCATTCATGAATTTGAGCATGGTTTCATCATTTCTGGGCATTTTTCCGAAAATAAGAGTTTTTGTGCAAATTCTTGATCTTCTTCGATTCTCAATGATTTAGATTGATTCCAAGCTTGAGAATGATTATTTTGACATCCTCATATCATTTATGATCATTGATTTCTTGGTGGTTGAGATATTTATGAAATATCATTTATGATCTTTTGAGAAATTTCCACTTGAATGTCACGTACTCTTCCATTTCTTGTTTGAGCTTGTTTGGGACTGAATTACTTGTTGGATTCATGTTGTTTTGCTGCACATTTGATGGCTTTATGGACTTGAACTGAATCGGATTAGTTGAGAGATGCATACCCTGTTTTCTTCGAGTTTTTGGCCCTATTTTTGTCACGCAGAGTTGCTGTCAAAACTGCTATCATTTCCTTCCTTCTTTTACTGTCAGTTTCGTGGCTTTGTGGTGTGTGTTGAGGCTGAATTTTTGTTGTAAATCGTGCTTCATATTGTTGCATATTGCCTGCTTTTCCTGCGTAATTGGCTGCCTTTTTCTTGCCCTGTTTCTGCGTCAGTTTCTGTGTAAAAGAGGCTGCTGTTGCTGCACGTCACTGGCGTGCCATTTTTTTGCAGTTCCTGCGAGGAACGGGGGTGCAAACCGGCCTGGGATTTCTGTACCGAGGCACGGGGGTGTCTCGGTCTAGGTTTGGAGGGTGACACGGGGGTGTCACCCCATTTTTCTTGGACTGTTTCTGCGTCTTCCTGTTGTTGCTGCTGCTGTTTATATATTTCAATTGTGTGTTTGTGTTGCTGCTTTTGCTGCTCTTCTTGTGCAGAATTGTGTGTGTTTGTTCTTGCCTAAGTTGTTGTTGCTGTTCCTTCCGTAAGTGTGTAAGTATATATATATAGAGATGCTTGTGTGTGTGTAATTGCATGCATGTGTGTAATATATGGTATATATATTATGCATGTATTATATATATATATGCATGCATGGGTGAGTTTGTGTGTACATGTATATATATATATATATATGTTATATATATTATATGTTATTACATATTATATATTTATTATGTTATTATATGAATATTATATGTTATGCTTATTAAATGAATTTTAGATTAATTGTTATGCATTATGAATGTTATGAATGTTATGAATTTATGAAATTTATATGAACATATGAATTTATGAAATTATGAAACTGAATGATATATATATGAACGAATGAGTTGATTATATGTTTTAAATTTCTTAATCGTGCACATGAACATTTTTTTATGCATTCATGTCATATGCACTTCATTGCCGAGCGTCATATGTGGTCATTGAGTCTCATACCTTTTCTTTTGCACAGATTCGGGTTTGGTCGGAGACGAGGACGAGCATTGAGACGCTTGTGCCTTTATTTTGCCTTGGTAAAGGTGGGTTTTTCGTCTACTAGTTAAACAACCCTATAAATCCCTTATGTACAAAGTTTTAAGCCAAAATAATATATTTATATAAATCGAGTAATTTTGGGTAAATGATTTCAGACGTATGACCCCTTTTTAATTATGAAACCCTACCTTATGTTTTGGCGAGATTGCATATATGTTATGTTCATGGGCCCCGGGACTTAGTATATGTGGCTAACCGAGGAAGTAAGGGCTGACGGGGATCCCATATACTAGTTCCAACCAAACTACGGTGATACCGGCCCTCGCTAGGAGGTTTAGCGAGGAATGGGAGCTGAGGTCCCTTGGGGGATTCATGTACCCCCCATTGGCCTATGTATGAACCGGTGGCAGGGTCTAGCTAACCCTTCCACCATTCGGAGGAAGAAGGTGTATATGTATGATTATGATCATTTATGTATGTGCACGAAAGATATGTATGACAATCAATAATTATGATATGATTACACGAGGAGAAGGTTGGAGATTGTGCACGCTCACTCGCCGAGCTTAAATCCTTATGAACAATTATGAATGAATATGAACGTCGTAATCCCGTTGATGTTTTCTGTTGTTTTAACCACTTGGTAAATTCTTATCAAACTTCACACGGGATTAGGGCTTGCATGTATGTGTTTAATTTATGCGATATTATATCTTATGCCCCGTTTTATACCCACCAGTCTCTTTTAGGCTGAACCCGGTTGTTTTCAGTTGTTTTGTGCAGGTATAGGAGTGCTAGGCGGGAATACAAGTCGTCTAGGTCTTGCATTTATGTTTAGCACTTCTTTTCAGTCTCATATTCATACTCTTGTTGCTACTTTTGTATTTGATCATAGTATAGATTGGAGCGTTATGATTTTGTAGGCCGTGAGTGCCGTTGCATATTTGAATGCTCTTGTATATCTATTTTTGGAGTTTGGTGGCTCACTGTACATATGCTATGTTATTCTTGCTTCCGCGTATTATTTTAACTCTGATTTTATGTTTCTTGAGTTGATTGGTTTAAGGGTTAGTCCCGCCTAGCATAGCGTATGTGTTGTGTCCCCGTTCGCCGTGGATTTGGCACGTGTATGGACTTCCATTTCATATACGGGTCAGGTCTCGGTGCGGGGGATGTGGTACCTTACGCTCTGGTGCTACATCCTTAAGTGGTATCAGAGCTTAGGGTTGCAAAACCCGGGCTCTAGTGTCGTGTTGAGTCAGTTAGGTCATTCGGCTTTAGGAACAACTTGTCAATGGGTTGCATATGCATTGTTTACGTGCTTGTGTGCCTTAAATCTTGAATTTTGATCGAATTAATTGCACTTGCATGCATGGACTAAAAATAGCATGCATCTCAGTGTTTCTTGAACAGGATGCCTCCACGTAGACACCGTGAGAGATCTCCAGGACGCCGCCGTCATCATGATCGATCCCCTACGCCTCCACCCCAACCACAAGCACCACCAATGGACATGGCGAATTTTATGGAAGCGGTTTTCAATTATGTAGAGCATCGGAGGGCTCAAGCTCCCCCACCACAACAAGCAGAACAACAAGCTCCTCCACTAAACCATAACAATAGAGATCCTCATGAGGTGTTTCTGAGCTACAACCCCCCTCGATTTTCTGGTTCAATCGATGATGCGGTCTCGGAGGGTTGGTTGACTCGAGTAGAGAGGATATCTGGAGTCCGACAGTTTACTACGCAAGGGGAGGAAATCAAAAAGAAGGATCCGGTTTTTAGAGCTCCAATGGGAAGAGGTTCCGGATCGAATTCGGGAAAGAGGCCGATGATGCAAGCTAGTCCCCCTCCTAAGGGTCCGTTTAAGAAGCCAAGAATGGGAGGACCAACTCCACCGGCTCTCAAAGCTTTGCCTACACCTACGAAAGATCGACAAGGTCCGAGCGTGGCGAGATTGGCTCAAGCTCCCTGTACACATTGTGGAGGACCAACTCATAATTACTATAACTGTCGGAGGAGGTTGAAATTGTGCCTCATATGTGGAAAAGGCGACCATATGGCGGATACTTGTCCCTACAAAGACCCCGGATATCAAAGACGAGTTCAAAGGCCAATGATTCCGGCTCGTGCTTACGCCATCGAAGGTGAAGAGCAAGATGCAGAGATTGATCCCACAGCTGTGGTAGAAGGTACCCTATGCATACATAACATGAGCATTCATGCACTCTTTGATCCGGGTGCCACGCATTCCTTTATTTCTTATGATTGCCACTCTGTGCTTGCCTGTTATTTGTCTTTCTTCTTGCTTTTTGGTGAGTTCGCCACTTGGTGGTAGTCTTCAGACAGATCAGTTGGTTCGGGAGTGTTCAGTTTTGATTGAAGGGAAAGAATATCCGGCTGAATTGGAAGAGTTAAAGATTCAATTAGAAGTATTACTTAAAGTTGGATATATACGGCCAAGTTCGTCACATTGGGGTGCTCCGGCTGCTTTATGGATATGATGCATCGAATTTTCCGGCCCTATTTGGATAAGTTGTGGTAATCTTCATCGATGACATCTTGGTTTATTCGAGAACTCCGGAGGATCATGCCATGCACCTCAGGATTGTGTTGGATACCTTAAGAGAGCATCGGTTGTATGCTAAGTTTAGCAAATGCGAGTTCTAGATTGATCGGGTAGCATTTTTGGGTCATATTATTTCAAGGAAAGGTTTGGAAGTAGACCCTTCTAAGATTGAGACGGTTATTCAATGGCAAAGCCCGAAAAATGCTTCAGAAGTAAGGAGTTTCTTGGGTTTGTCAGGCTACTATCGAAGATTTGTACAGGATTTTTCGAAGATTGCAGCTCCTTTAACCCGATTGACTAAGAAGGCGGTTAAGTTGAGTGGGACGAGGCATGTGAGGCTAACTTTCAACTTTTAAAGGAGAAGTTGACTACCGCTCCTGTATTAGCGCTTCCCGAAGGTACAGAAGGTTATACAGTTTATACGGACGCCTCAAAGGAAGGTTTGGGATGTGTGTCGATGCAAAATGGAAGAGTAATCACTTATGCCTCAAGGAAATTGAAAGAGCATGAACAGAACTACCCCACTCATGATTTGGAATCAGCGGCAGTGATCTTCGCTTTGGGTAAGTGGAGACACTATCTTTATGGAATTTCGTTAGAGGTCTTTTCTGATCACAAGAGTCTCCAATACTTATTCTCGCAAAAGGAATTGAATAAGAGACAACGGCGTTGGATGGAACTTTTGGCGGATTATGAGTGTACAATCCGATACCATCCCGGCAAAGCCATTTTGGTCGCGGATGCACTTAGTAGGAAAACTAGTGTGTCCAATGTGAAAGTGGAAATTGGAGATGAGAATGAGTTGTTCAGACTGAGGGCTAGTATTCGGAATATTACGGTTCAACCAGATCTTAAACAGAGGTTATTTGATGCTCAGAGGATTGATCCCGAGGTTCAGAAATTAGCTGGGAAAGCTCGAGCTGATTCAGAGTGTCCGTTTGGGTTGATGATACGGGACTTCTAAGATTCAAGAATAGAGTTGTTGTCCCGGAAGAGTTAAAAAGGATTATTCTTGAGGAAGCCCATCGGTCAGGGTATTCGATACATCCCGGAGGGAACAAAATGTATAAGGATCTTAAGCCATTCTATTGGTGGAATGGATTGAAACGGGATGTTATCAACTTCGTGAAACATTGTATGACTTGTCAAGTGGTATAGGCAGAACATCAAAAGCCATCGGGGCTACTTCAACCATTGCCTATCCCGGAGTGGAAATGGAAACAAACAGCTATGGATTTTGTTTCAGGATTACCAAAAGTGAGAGGAGGTTTCGATGGAATTTGGGTTATCGTGGACAGGTTGATGAAATCCGCTCATTTTCTTGCAACCAGAATGTCCGATAAGTGAGTAAGTTGGCTAAGAGATACAATGATGAGATTGTCAGGCTTCATGGTGTACTTGTTAGTATTGTCTCGGATCGGGATCCCAGATTTACTTCAAGGTTATGGCAAGAATTGCAGAAGTGTTTGGGAACAAGGCTTCAATTCAGTACAGCTTTCCATCCTCAGACCGACGGACAATCAGAAAGGTTGATTAAGTATCTGGAGGATCTGTTGAGAGCTTGTGCATTGGACTTCCAAGGTTTTTGGAATGAGCAGTTGCCGTTAATCGAGTTTGCTTACAACAATAGCTATCAAGCCTCGATTGAAATGGCCCCTTATGAAGCTCTTTATGGACGTAAATGGCGATCACCGTTGTTCTTTGACTTGGAGGAATGGAATTGGACCAAGCAAGAAGGGATTAAAAGAGGGGAAAAGAAGGAAAAACCCTCTAAGACTGTACAAGAGGCTATTGATAAGGTCCAGATAATTAGATAACGGATGAAGGCCGCTCAGGATCGACAAAAGAGTTATGCAGATCTTCGGAGGAAGAATTTGGAGTTTGAGATTGGGGATAGGGTTTTCTTAAAGGCTTCCCCACGAAAAGGGTTCTTAAGGATTGGACGGGGAGGAAAATTAAACCCTCGGTATATGCGACCATATGAGATTCTAGAGAAGATTGGGGATACGGTTTATCGATTGGACTTGCCTCCGAATTTAACTGGAATTCATAACGTGTTTCATGTTTCACAGCTCCGAAAGTATTATCGAGACGAGTCCGAGGTTCTACCGGTTGAAGAAGTGGAATTAGAACCGGATCTCAACTTCGTTCAGAGGCCGATTAAGATATTGGATCGAAAATTTCAGGAACTTCAAAATCGGCGTATTCCACTAGTCAAGGTTCTTTGGAGAAGTGATAAAACCGAAGAGACTACGTGGGAGACGGAGGATAAGATGAAAAGATTTCACCCCGAGTTGTTTCCGGGCGAGCAATGAATCCGAGGACGGATTCTTTTAAGGGGGAGAGATTGTAACGCCCCAACTTTTCGGACGTAAAGGTAGGGCGTATGTGTTTACCTAATTGCGCGAATTAATTATTTTTACGTGTTTCATATTTAATTTTATTATAAATTGTTATTATTTTATTTTATTATATTTTATTTTAATATATTATTAATTCTAATATATATATATATATATATATATATATATATATATTTCTTTAAGTATATATGTATACTTTTATTTATATTAGTATTAATTTAATGATTATGCTAATTATATGTTATGTTAATTAATCATGTTTTAGTTAATTAATTACGTGCTTAATATAATTTATTTAATATTAGATTTAATTTATTTATTTAAATGTTTTTGCATGGGAAATTATGTTTTTGCATGGAATGTGCTTATTATTCATTTTGAGCTTCGTTCTTGTATGAAATGATTTCGGATTGCCACGAATTTGTAGTATGTTGTAAATATATGTGTTATGGACATGCTTTTATGCTCAATTTATGTTTTCGAATTCATTTGATATGTTAACGGATTCAATTTGTTTCGAGGAACCAAATCGGGGGCTAACGAGCACTTAGCGTACCCTTGGTTCCGAATTTAATATCTTGAGCTCGGGAACTCGGATTCGAGTTCCGTCAACTCCGCTGAACTCGTATCGAAAATTTGAGTTTAGTAAACTTAGCTTTACATTTTTTCCTAAGTCATTTGAAACTCCGAAATCCAATCGAAAAACGAATCGGCGACCAATTTGACCTTGCTGTGCAAAATGAGCCATATCTCATCCAAACCATACCCAAATTAACCATGGTTTGATTCCTTTAAACCCTAACTCAACCACCTATCATGATATTTCAAGCCCTAACCGAGATAACCCTCACACAATCCCCAAAAACTCAGCCAAAGCTACTGCTCCTCATTCCAGTCCCGTAACCCTTCAACCTTGGAGATTTTGGAGCTCAAATCTCCTCCAAACTTCATCCAATCATCAAGGTAAGCTTAGGGTTGTATTATATGATTAATTCTGATCATTTTCATCCTTTCATTCATGAATTTGAGCATGGTTTCATCATTTCTGGGCATTTTTCCGAAAATAAGAGTTTTTGTGCAAATTCTTGATCTTCTTCTATTCTCAATGATTTAGATTGATTCCAAGCTTGAGATTGATTATTTTGACATCCTCATATCATTTATGATCATTGATTTCTTGGTGGTTGAGATATTTATGAAATATCATTTATGATCTTTTGAGAAATTTCCACTTGAATGTCACGTACGCTTCCATTTCTGGTTTGAGCTTATTTGGGACTGATTTACTTGTTGAATTCATGTTGTTTTGCTGCACATTTGATGGCTTTATAGACATGAACTGAATCGGATTAGTTGAGAGATGCATACCCTGTTTTCTTCGAGTTTTTGGCCCTGTTTTTATCACGCAGAGCTGCTGTCAAAACTGCTATCATTTCCTTTCTTCTTTTGCTGTCAGTTTCGTGGCTTTGTGGTGTGTGTTGAGGCTGAATTTTTGTTGTAAATCATGCTTCATATTGTTGCATATTGCCTGCTTTTCCTGAGTTGGCTGCTTTTTTCTTGCCCTTTTTCTGCGTCAGTTTCTGTGTAACAGAGGCTGCTGTTGCTGCACGTCACGGGCGTGCCATTTTTTCGCAGTTCCTGCGAGGAACGGGGGTGCAAACCGCCCTGGGATTTCTGTACCGAGACACGGGGGTGTCTCGGTCTAGGTTTGGAGGGTGACACGGGGGTGTCACCCCGTTTTTCTTGGACTGTTTCTGCGTCTTCCTGTTGCTGCTGCTGCTGTTTATATATTTCAATTGTGTGTTTGTGTTGCTGCTTTTGCTGCTCTTCTTGTGCAGAATTGTGTGTGTTTGTTCTTGCCTAAGTTGCTGTTGTTGTTCCTTCCGTAAGTGTGTAAGTATATATATATAGAGATGCTTGTGTGTGTGTAATTGCATGCATGTGTGTAATATATGGTATATATATTATGCATGTATTATATATATATATACATGTATGGGTGAGTTTGTGTGTACGTATATATATATATATATATATGTTATATATATTATATGTTATTACATATTATATATTTATTATGTTATTATATGAATATTATATGTTATGCTTATTAAATGAATTTTAGATTAATTGTTATGCATTATGAATGTTATGAATTTATGAATTTATGAAATTTATATGAACATATGAATTTATGAAATTATGAAACTGAATGATATATATATGAACGAATGAGTTGATTATATGTCTTAAATTTCTTAATCGTGCACATGAACATTTTTTTATGCATTCATGTCATATGCACTTCATTGTCGAGCGTCATATGTGGTCATTGAGTCTCATACCTTTTCTTTTGCACAGATTCGGGTTTGGTCGGAGACGAGGACGAGCATTGAGACGCTTGTGCCTTTATTTTGCCTTGGTAAAGGTGGGTTTTTCGTCTACTAGTTAAACAACCCTATAAATCCCTTATGTGCAAAGTTTTAAGCCAAAATAATATATTTATATAAATCGAATCATTTTGGGTAAATGATTTCAGACGTATGACCCCTTTTTAATTATGAAACCCTACCTTATGTTTTGGCGAGATTGCATATATGTTATGTTCACGGGCCCCGGGACTTAGTATATGTGGCTAACCGAGGAAGTCAGGGCTGACGGGGATCCCATATACTAGTTCCAACCAAACTACGGTGATACCGGCCTTCGCTAGGAGGTTTAGCGAGGAATGGGAGCTGAGTGCCCTTGGGGGATTCATGTACCCCCCATTGGCCTATGTATGAACCGGTGGCAGGGTCTAGCTAACCCTTCCACCATCCGGAGGAAGAAGGTGTATATGTATGATTATGATCATTTATGTATGTGCACGAAAGATATGTATGACAATCAATAATTATGATATGATTACACGAGGAGAAGGTTGGAGATTGTGCACGCTCACTCGCCGAGCTTAAATCCTTATGAACAATTATGAATGAATATGAACGTCGTAATCCCGTTGATGTTTTCTGTTGTTTTAACCACTTGGTAAATTCTTATCAAACTTCACACGGGATTAGGGTTTGCATGTATGTGTTTAATTTATGCGATATTATATCTTATGCCCCGTTTTATACCCACCAGTCTCTTTTAGACTGAACCCGGTTGTTTTCAGTTGTTTTGTGCAGGTATAGGAGTGCTAGGCGGGAATACAAGTCGTCTAGGTCTTGCATTTATGTTTAGCACTTCTTTTCAGTCTCATATTCATACTCTTGTTGCTACTTTTGTATTTGATCATAGTATAGATTGGAGCGTTATGATTTTGTAGGCCGTGGGTGCCGTTGCATATTTGAATGCTCTTGTATATCTATTTTTGGAGTTTGGTGGCTCACTGTACATATGCTATGTTATTCTTGCTTCCGCGTATTATTTTAACTCTGATTTTATGTTTCTTGAGTTGATTGGTTTAAGGGTTAGTCCCGCCTAGCATAGCGTGTGTGTTGTGTCCCCGTTCGCCATGGATTTGGCACGTGTATGGACTTCCATTTCATATACGGGTTAGGTCTCGATGCGGGGGATGTGGTACCTTACGCTCGGGTGCTACATAGAATTTATATTTTAGATTCAAAACAGGTATAATAATAAATAAATAAAATACAAACAAATAATTTTAAACTTTTCGAGGGAATTCCCTCGGAAATGTTTTTGTCCAATTTTTTTAAATTCTATTTTCCGAGGGAATTTCTGAGGGAATTCCCTCGGAAATATTTATTTGTATTTTTGTAATTTTATTTTCCAAGGGAATATCATCACTGGGTACATTCCGAGGGAATTTCGTGGGAAATAGTATGATTTTTATTCCCTCGGAATTCCCTCAAAAAAATTTCCCTCTGATTCAATTCCGAGGAGGCTTTTTCCGAGGGAATGGTTTCCCTGGGAATTCCCTCGGAATTCGCCTGTTTTCTTGTAGTGTAGGAAGAGTATTCAGTATGTAGTGCACAAGGAAAGTTTCAGACATATCAATCTCAAGATTCTTTAGTTGAGCTGCTATATCCCTCATCTTATTGATGTGCTCACGCACACCTTTAACTCCAGTGAGTCTTAAGTTTGAGAATTTCATTATTAAGGTGCTGACAAGTGCCTCATCTGAAGTCTCAAACTGTTCATCCAGTGCCTTCAGTAATGCCCGAACATCGTCATGCTTTTCAACAGAACCACGTATTCCATCAGGAACTTTAGTCTTTATGAACATGACACTGAGTCAGTTAGACCGCTCCCACTGTTCATAAATAGCCCTTTCTGCTTGAGTGCTGGTTTCAGTGATATGTGGTTTGTCTTTCCGAATAACATAAACCATGTCCACACACCCTAAATGGAGGAGAACTTCATCCTTCCACATCTTATAATTCTCACCATTTAGTTCAGGGATTTCAATATTAAAATCAGAGATAGCCACAGGTTTTCTAACTACCAAAACATATAAACATGCTTACTAACTTAAATTGAGGCAAATAAACTAACTATGATTTATCAATGCAAACCATAAATAAATGACTCAAATGACAAAAAAGTTGCCTGTGGGCTAAAATTTTAATTCGATAAGATTCATTTCTTAATGATAGAATTATCGAAAACTTGAGATAAATTCTATCCCATATAAAATTATTAAATTCAATTTCACAACCCTATGGGTAATTGTGAAAGGACATTTAATAATTTATCCTCAAGACATAATGAAGTACCATATTTGATCCCCAACAACAAATTTTATTCGATTAAAGATGTCGTGGCTAGTTTTAAATAAAATAAAATTCAATTGGTCACTGAAAAATCAGATCCTTAAAATATGCACAAATATTAGACATTTAAAATACCCTATGTGGTCTTACTTTATCACATAATTAAATTTAATTAGAGTTGTGGCTAATCTCCAATTAAATAAAATTATATGAACCACTAAAATAATGTCTAATAGCAACCTACAACCATGGGTGATAGCAACCTACTAAAATAATGTCTAATGCATATTCCTTTTGACCAATATCAAAATTTATGGAATCATATAATGGATCGTTCGTACTTCTAAACATGTCTCTCAAACATGTGATTATCAAAACTTTATAAAATCACTGTTCATATATTCACCTCTAGCACGAGATATTACCGAAATAATATTTTCTTAACAAAACAGACTAATTCATCAATCTGATATTCCAGATCACATACGCAGGCCAAAGAAATAGGTTTTCATATGTCATAAATATGGGTAGGAGCAATAAAGGTCTCCCACTCATTCACGTATGCAAACAAAGTTTTGCTATCTCAAACACTTCATCAGAAGTAATAATCAACATAATTGAGTAGTTAACAGGCAAATTGAAATTACCAACAAACGAAGCATTAATTGGCAGGCCATTAAAACTGAAATAAATACCAACATAATCGTTGCTTAAAGGAATGAAAGACTACTACTCAATTTCAGAGATTTGCGGTATTAAGGAATATGTACTTTAAGGCAATCAAACAAACAGTTTGATTTTATAGTATAATTACTGGAAATCGATAGGGCACGGAACCAATTATTCCTAAGAAGCGTTGTGCCCAGATTATCGCTAAACAAAATCGAAGGCCGCAAGCATGTATTTTTCAGATTCTCACAATTAAATCCATGAACAAAATTAACTACAATCCGTTCAATTAATCAACAAATAAATCGAGCAATACAGAGGTATATTGTCATGCTCTGATACCACATGTAAGCATAATCTTTAATTCATAAAAACTTAATTATGAATTTATGCAGCGGAATTAGGATCGAAATACCTCCCCCAATTGCTCTTAGTTTTGCCGACTGAAAAACTGATTTAATCCCGAGAATCCGATTGACCGATGACAACGAATTCCAAGCCCTCTTTTGCCAAGAATTCTTCTAGCCCTTTTCTCCTTAAGGTTCTTCTAAGCACCGACCCTCACACAACCTGATGGATTGGTTTCTATATATGTATATTTTGTGCTTAGGGACCTTAGGAATTCCTTATTCTTTTTATATACGTAACTCCATCAGTTACTTATTGGCTTAAGCGGTTTTCCTTTAGTGGTTATCTTCCCGATAATTCTAGAATAGTGGGAGTTAGTGGGGTTAATGAGTTTCTTTATGGGGGAATGTTTGAAAACTCCCCATGGGTTTGAAAACTTCTTTTTAACTCCCCATTTTCAAATAATCATTTGGGGTTTTAGATACGCGATTCTGGTATTTAGATACGCGATTGTGGGATTTAGATACGCGATTCTGGGATTTAGATACGTGATTTTTTCCTTGTATTTCAAATACATCATTTGTGGTTTTAGATACGCGATTCTTGAGTTTTAATACATCATTTTTGAAAATGGGGAGCTAAAAGGAATTGGACTTATCATTTGGGGAGTTTTCGTGAATTCCCCGTTTCTTTATTACGTCATAATAGTTTGAGAAAATATAATACTAATAAATAAATATTATCCTTATGCAGTTAGGAATCCCAACGGACCATAAACTACTAACAAAAAATAATTCTAATATTAATTTCTCTATAATTTTGACACATATTAATACACTTGACATATATAAATAAATGGAACATAAGATAAAATATAAAATCAAAATCGGAAATCCAAAGGCCGTGTTGGGGTGGGGGGACATTTACTAATGACGACCATCATTAATTATTTTTTTAAATTATATGGATGAGTAATTTTCGGAATTATTTTCCAACGTCTGTTTTTAATGAATTGTTCACATTAAAGGAGAAAGGGAGGTGGTGGTTGTTATAAAGTTTTGTGCGTATTAATTGTCATCTAATTATATAGACTATTTATTTCCCACATTATTTCTTTAACGTTCGAAATTTGAAATATAGTTGTCCGAATTCATGTTAATGAGTTAAAGTATGTTCAACTTTTATGTGGTCAAAGAGCAGTGATTTTAATGACATGAAATCATTGTACTAGTACTTTAACCATATGGAAAAGAATTATATTAATAATCTCACGCGTGTGCATGCATGCATGTATAGGGGTTTTTCACCTTTTTCATTTTCATCCCTCCAAGATTATATAATTACCATTAATATCCGGTTAGATAAAAATATTATAAGTTCTACCCTGTAAGTTGTAGAAATTACAATAGCCTATTGGGATTTGGAGAATATCGTAAAATTACTTATTATATAATTGAGATCATGTAAGTGTGCAAATTAAGTCCCCATAAAAACAACAATGATAATATTTTTAATCGGAGGAAAGTTAAAATAACCACACTTTAATTTATTTTTGGAAAGATCTGTAAATTTTGGAAGATACCTTTCATTTGATTGTAATCATATAAAAATAAGCCAATAGTGACCAAAAAAAAAAATATATATATATATATATATAAATAAGCCAATATATTGTTTGGTTATTTTCTTTATATTTAATATTAACCCTAATTAATTAAAAAGGGAAAAGAAAATGCAAAATCAGGGTCTAACTCGCCTTCGATTGACCTTTTGGGCCTTTTAATTTAGCATATCGGAATTTGAATACATTTATTATAGGATTTTGATATATAATTTTATTCCCGCTCTTGCCCGAACACTAATTTTTCCTTTAAATATCACACATGAGGTAGTTACGTATGTAATTACTGAAATAACACTTAAAATACGTACGTATGTAGAGTTGGAATGCCTACGTGGATTTCATATATACATCTACTATATCTAGAATTTTCTTTTACATTTTAAGTTAATTAAAATAAAATAAAATTATTGATTTACATCAAAAACCAAATTATATCAAGAATATAATTTTTTTTTTTTATTTTTCATTACCTCTTCACACCGTCACATAATCGCACCACCAGGAGCGGATTCAGGATTTCTTGGCAGTCGGGCTGAAAATTCGTAGTCCCAAATCACTAAATATGTTTTCAGAATTAAGTTCTACCCTATCAATATATTTTTTTTAACACCCCTCCCCCCCCCCCCCCCCCCCCCCCCCCAAGCGGCCAGAGGAATTCAAACCCGGGTCATTGTCTTTGAAAAAGAACCGACCTCAAACCACATGGCCAACTCCTGTTGGTTCTACATTATCAAAATTGATTCTTTTTTGGTTGGAAATCGAGCTTGATGATTCAATAGAACTCTTCGATTTTTTATAAAAATACTGATGCTTGGTTGTAACACCCCAGACGGAAGGCGCCACATCCCCCGCACCGAGACCCAACCCGTATATGAAATGAGAAGTCCATACATGTGCCAAGTCATGGCGAACGGGGACTCACTCACTTACTACGCTAGGCGGGAGCTAACTTACGAAACCAAATAAGCAACTCAATAGAATAAATGCACGTGCGGAAGCAAAACATATACTCAAATATAGTATAAACAAGGAGTGACGGGTTCAACTAGCATAAATACCTAGCCCCGAATAAATCATCAATCACGGGTTCAATCTATCCCTAGAAGCTTGTCCCGAATCAGTATAATATAATCATAACAATTCATACATTCATCGTATAGCTTATCCAATTTACAATATGCGTGTGAAATGACTCCGACAAAACCACAGGACTCAAAAGACTCAATATCCCGCCTAGCACTCCAATACCTACAAAAGAAAGCTGAAAACAAAGCCGGGTTTTCAGTCTATAGGAGATTGGTGGGTATAAAACAGGGCATATCATAATAATATTGCAGAATTTAAACATACACACATGCAAGCTATAATCCCGTGCAAGGTTTTTGAAATATTTCCCAAGTGGGTAAAACAAGGAAAACAATGCTCGGGATTACAACGATCAATTTCATAATTCATTCATTCAATCGGTCATTACATGAGCCCGGCGAGTGGGCAAATTCTCCAACCTTCACGTCGTGTGTGCATTTATCCATTTATTCATTCATTAATTAGCGATCATGTAACATTCATTCGTTCATTCGATCATCTAATCATTATCATTCATTCGGTCAATCTTGCATTAACAATTACTCATTTTCCTTCAGGTTAGAAACGCGTCTACCATGCGCAGCGGAAGATATTGTCCTGGTGGACCATGGGCGAACCCATGCCACAAACAGGTGTTGTTCCTCCAGATGGTGGAACTGGTGCCCCGGGGGGACCCATCCAGGAGAAAGCGTCTCCCAATCAATACGGCTATAGGGGTTCATAAAGGCCCAAAAGCCCGGTTCCCCTTCCTCGCCAACTCCTAACAAGGTCGGTTTCGCCGTAGTTCAATGTAGAACTAATGCACGGGATCACCGTCAGCCCTTGCCTACCCGGATAGCCTCATGCATCAAGTCCCTGGGCCCGAGCATTCATTCATGTTCTCGCCAAAACATTAGGTAGGGTTCATTAAGGAAAAAGGCTTTACGTTGGAAATCATTTACTCTTTGAAAAGACTCTATATATATATATATATATATATATATATATATATAATACTTTGGCTTAAAGCTTTCACGTTGGATATATCGGGTCAATTATAACTAATAGAAGAGAAACCCACCTGTTACACCTTACCGAACAACACCAAGAGGAAAAGAAGACATGAAGATAGCCTAAGAACCCGACAAGTCTCCGCCTTGGAAAGAACTGTACAAGAAGTAACACGGTGCATTCGTGAGACTCAAGACTCCATATGAACCATAAATGATGCACGACAATGCATTAACTTGATATGAAGTGCATATGAGATAATAACATGTAGTGAAGATGTTCATGTGTACAATTAATACATTAGAAGCACATAAACGAGCAATTTATTTAAGTTCAATCAATACATGAAGGTTTGAAGTTCATTTGTTCCATATCTTTCATGAATCGTCTCAATCGAGCCATAATCTTCAAACCATAATCATAATACACATATCAACATGTTTACAATGCATACAATAAATATAGAGGCAAGAGGATTCAAACAAGCTTCAAACGTGTCATATAAACATTCATGCATTCAAGTCACTTTTACACTTATCAAATGAAACCATAAAATTAAAATAAATAATCAAATATATCATATATTAACAATTAATCATGTAAACATTCATTCAAATCACATAAGGAGTCCGAGGGAGTGGAAGGAAAGCAAGAACACGGATTTGAGCAAGTTTTGGTGAGAGCTGACAGTTTTCGGAAATTCACAAGCTGTAAAGAATTGGACATATCTTGAGTTCTAGAAGTTGGAATTGGGTTTTGTTTACTGGAAATAAAACTAGACACATAGGCCTTTCTAATGATATGTGGCTCAAATCATGGTTCAAAGCGAGGTGGAAATGGCGTAGGCTCGAAGTTGGGTGAGTGTCGTGTTCCCGTAAAATGGCAACACAAAATTAAAATTGTTATAACACCCAAACCAGAAATTATATTGAGTTGATTACAATTGGAGAATATTCTAGACTCAAAAAGTTTTCTACAGTTCGAATTTCAGGTCAATCGGAGTTCGGATGAAGGGGTACCCGCCCGGGGAGATTTCAGGGTAAAATGTTCCCCGCCTGGGGAGAACCTGTGCAGAAACTTTCTGCACAAAGGTCCCCGCCCGGGGACATTTTTGTTAGGAATAGTTCCCTAGAAAGCCGATTCGACGTAATCTGCTTTGGGGATTTTTCTTGTGTCACAGACAATCTTTGAATAATACACGATTGATTATTATCATAGGCAAACACTTCTTTATATGCAATACATGTTTTGTGTGTTTCCATTATGTGCGCATGTATGAGAACTCCCCTAATCCATAAGGCTGTTAGGAACTTTGTCATTAGGTGAATGACACATGAAATAAGCCCTAACTCAAGGGCGGCTTAGAAACCACTCCAAGTCGATGAGTCCAACAAACAGTGGGAGTGTTGATTTGGCTCGATTGAGACTTGCTTGTGGGATTGCATCCTTGAGAAAGATCATCCTGTTTCATGGGGTGTAAAGTGCATGGTTGATGCGTACGCAATACATGAGGGTGTTCGTTATTAAAACGGGTACACTGAGGTGTCCCACGTGAGAAGATTTCTAAATGGGAAAGGAGGTTTCTGTACCTAGAAATAGAAACTTCCAGATTAGGAAATATCTTACAGGTCAATGACGTGAGTAAATTAATCCTTTGACTTGAGATTCCATTGATGCTTTGTGCGCTAACTCTGTAGTCTTAGGTATAAGCTTTAAAGGGTGTCGCCTTAGACAACTAATTCAAGGCTTACGCTGGGGCTGCAAAAGTGGCACATGGAAGCATATGAGAATCAACAAAGGAACTACACTTGCTATAATGCAAGAAGATCTCTTATTGCATAAGTCGTTCATATGCCATCCTAAACCCTCGACCGAGGTAGTGGATCAAGACATCAAGAAAAGGGTTTCTTGGATTGAGATCAAATGGATATGAAGTGAACTTAGCTTTAAGATTGAGATTAGTAGGGCTCTCGTTATTCTCATGCCCTAGATCTTAATCGGGAGATGGGTTGGTAGAAGGATCGTACCTCATAGCTGTCATGGACTGAAAGGTTCTTTCGAATATATATTCATTGTTCCGGGTAGGGGTCTGTTGCTAGATTATGGTCGTGTGATCTGTGAACTAATAAAGCGTATTAGTCTCACTGCTAACTGAAAATGAACCTAGAGGGTCATACACAATTGCCAGATTCAAAGGGTATTGAAGGAAAGATCAAATAGTTGATCGAAACGAGACCACACGTGTAATGTACACGTGTGGCACGTGAGCTCGAGTTGGGCGTATGGTCCGATTGAGAAATCGGATCATATGTTAATTAATTGGAGAATTAATTATAAAGCCCAAGTATAATTAATTAAGAGAATTAATTATAAATCCCTAATATAATTAATTAAGAGAATTAATTATGAAGCCAAATAAAATTAATTAGAGAATTAATTTTAGCTCTTTAGAATTAATTAAGTGAATTAATCCTAAAGCCCTTCTAGGAATTGATTAGAAAATTAATTCTAAGTATTTAATTATTTAAGTTATTCTAATTTGATTAGAATAAATAAATAAATAAATACTAAATATCTTCTATTTATTATTCCAGTAAATATTAATTCTAATATGATTAGAATAAATATTATTAGAATAAGATATTTAATTATTATTGGAATAATTTAATATTCCTAATTAGTTAGGAACTCTCTTTCTAGAAGAATAAATATCTTATTTTGAATAAGATTCCTATTACTTGGAGAGAAAGAAAATAGAAGTAAAGTTAAAGTTGGAATCCGATTCCGATTAGGGTTTGGGGTTCGAACCTAGGCTATAAATAAGCTAAGGGGTTTGAATTTTTCACCTTACGCGTGACTTGGGATTCACGCCCATTCTACATGGCTTCAAGAATTTGGGAGAATTCTCTTGCTATCTTCCTTCTCGTTTTATATTTCTTTCTTTACACATGTTATACCGCTAGCACTTTCCCTAACATGATTTGAATCTAGGTTGGTGTGGATTATTACTCTAGAGGAAACCTACTATGGAATCTAAAGTAGAAAGAAACTTTCGAGGGGCGAGGGTTGCCATTACCGCATGAAGCGCGTTTGAGGGCGGCTCAAAACATGTCAAGAAAGCGTCGATTCTTGTGAGTTCTTGAATCCCTAAGATTAGAAATAGAAATTGCAACTCCGATCTTGCTTTTGGAAAAAATTTTAAATTCCACTGCGTTACTGTTTTGTGTTTTTCCCAAACTAAAGTGGTATCAGAGCCACCTTGCAACGTCTATTTCTAATCTATCTTTCAATTGAATTTTGTGAAATTCTTGAATCTGAGTTACAGTGATGTATTCTTTAATTTGTTTCGTAATCTGAGCTTTTGAATCTGAGATGTTTCCTGAAAAGTTAACAAAAACATTTCTCTTTTTTTTTTTTGAAAATCGTTTTAATTAGTTTTGTTAAATCGTGTTTTTTGATTCTCGAATATTAAAACGAAATTTTTTGAAATTTTGGTTTGTTGGATGGATATGAAACGGAGTGGCGAGGGCCAAATGTGTTGGTGGCCCGCCACCGCTGAAGGACGAGATGGGCCGCACATGGCGCGCATATCGCGCCTGCATGCCCATCCCCACGTCAACAAACTGGACGCCCCACTCACGCCTCATGCATGGCAAAGACAATCTAATTGGCACCTAAATATGAAAATCCACTTTGTTGAAATTGGATGTTGACTTTTATTGAAATAATTAATGCCAATTGCAACATCCCGCTCGTCTGACTTTTATGGTACGCCACGTTTCAACCTTTTTATGTGTTTAATTATGTGATTTTGTACTTTGCTTGGCCCTGCTTTGAACTCTTTAAGAGTTCAGGGGCTTGTTTGTAATTTTCTCTTTTTTGGGGTTTTTGGGTCACTGCTCGTTCGATCGAGATTTTGACCATTTTGACCCCTTCAATGCATTCGGGGCATCGAGAAGAGTCTGTGGACTCTAAGTTTGCCCAATTTTGACGTACGAGGAGCTGAGATATAATACCCGAATCCTCATTTTACGTGCCATAACTCTGGCTTCAGCTTCTCCCTCTCCCCCACGACGTCTCTCACCACAGTCACAATTTACACACACAAACATACACTAATCCAAACTCGACCGATACTCGATGGATTTCGGCGAATGAGTAGTCCATTTCGAAGAGATCGACGACGCGGTCAAAACCATACCAATTTTGTGACCTAAAAACCAGCGGTGGAGGAGCGGGGGAGGCCCGACAGTGGCGGTTTCCGCCACCACTCGCCGGCGACGATTCCGGTAATTTTCTCCGGCGAATCTTGACCCTACCCCACCGTATTCGACCCCCTGAACACGTTTTCGGCCCAGGTTCTGTGAGAAAACGGTCGGAAATGGCAGTTCCGACAAGTTGCAACGGCGGCGCGATTTTCGACGGTCTTTCTCAGACACGACTCCCAGAGTTTGAAAGGCAACATCCCGGCGAGTATTTTCGCATCAACAACGCGGCCAAAGATGGCCACACGGCGGCTCACGTGCCCCTTAAAGGAGGCGGCGGCGGCGCATGTTATTGTAGCTCCACCGAACGCCGCCCTCCGGCGACTTTCTCCAGGGGGTTTGGCGATTTCCAAGGTTTTTCAACCCCCCGGTCTCATTTCCGGCCTCGAATTGATCCAATTCGTGGCGTAGGTGGTGGTTCCGGCGAGTTACAGCGGCGGTTCAATAGTGGAGGCTTGTTCTGGGGATTTTCTCCAGCGAATATCATATGGCTTTTGAAGAACTCGTCACGGGTAAGACAATGCCTTTTACGGATCTCATTTTCATTCACCGATTTGAAAGTAATTTGAGTTTGAAGATTTGAGGGTTTTCGTGTTCTTAGATTTTAAATTGGAGATGATTGACTTCAAATTTTCAGAAATTGATCGAGGAATTGGACCGAGCACGAGGAGTACTTGCATAATTGATTTTTTCGGGATTTTTCCGGCACTCTCCGGTGGCGGCAGAGCGGCGGCCCGCCACTGTTCCGGCGGCTCCGGTGGCGGCGCTCCGGCGAGCTTCGGACAGTTTGTCCGCCTCGTTGTGGTGAGTCCTATGCCACTTTCCATTCGTCAATCGGATGCCCGGTTGATTTGTTGTGATTTATATTGTGTAATTTGAATATTTGAAATTAATTGTTTTAATTGTGATAAATTGTTAATTGCTTGATTTGTCGATCAATATAAACTCCAATGTATACAAAATCATGTATTAAATGAATTATGATATATATATATATGGATGCTTTGATTTGCAATTTGAATTCCGATATTTCGTATTTGAGCTATTTGTCTAACTTGAAGGGGTGTTTGTGTAATTTTGGGAACGATATGAATTTGTTTGTTTTAATTAAATAAACCTTGTCCATTGAATTTGTTCTGTGAAATATGAATTGAGTATACAATATATGAAATTATACGACTTGAATTAATTAATCCTCGCTACTTGATAAACAAATATGCTATTCTTGACTACGTAGAAATGAGTTATTATGCCGTAGATAATTAAACTTGGAACTTTTGTAATTTAAAGTTTAATTACTTAATTAAATGTGTCTATTGAGCGATATATGAATTATATGAAATTGTTTGCTTTGATTTACCCGATCCTTGTCCTATGAAAACGAGCATGCTATTCTTGATAACGTAGAAATAATTTACCATGCTATGTATTATTTAATTGGCCAACCTTGGAAATAAGAAATGGTTTATTCGTATAAATATGAATTGAGTAGAACTTGTAGGATTTAATTAGGAACTTTTGCGCCTAAGAAATGATTTAGTTGCATAAGTATGAATTGGATATGTGTTAAGTAAATTAATATGAAATAATTTAAATTGCTTTGTCTTTCTATTTCTATTGTTTGCATTAATTGTGCACATGAACGTGTCCTAATATGCATTATGATTTCTCTGAACTATATAATGATTTTTTTTGTTTGTAATTGATATAAATTTGAATCCTGCTTATGTGATTACATTTCTTAAGTCTTTGAGCATCTGCCGTGCGTCTCTGTGTGGTTGTCTGAGTCGGAGTCTGAGCACTGTGTTGTGTTTCATGTGTCCAGTTGGTTCAGGTGCACCCGGGATGGTGACAGATGGGTCGTGCAGGTTCCGGGGTGGACCATTTACTGTGTCTTCAGTTTTGTCTGCTACCAGGTGAGGTTAGGTTATAGTTAAACCCTAATGAAACGTGATTAATATGTACACATGTGATTATAAGCTCTATGAATGTGTGTGATTATGTTATATGCTATAGGTTATGAATACGCCTGATATGATTTACGTTCTAGAGTCTGATTATGCGAGGATTATGATTATGCTATGGTTAGAAATATGCTATGAATATGTTAGCTTATGATTTGGCTTGCACTTGATATGCTTGGGGCCCGATGATTATGGGTAAGGAGCCTCGGGGCGTCGAGTATTACTCCTGTGCATGATCATCGGGGTGTGGGTAAGGAGCCTCGGGGCACCCAGTATTACTCCTGTGCATATTTTGCCTCTTGTTTGAAGCTTTGACTCTGTTCTGCTTGGGGCTTGGTGGTTATGGGTAAGGAGCCTCGGGACGTCGAGTATTACTCCTGTGCATGATCATCGGGATGTGGGTAAGGAGCCTCGTGGCACCGAGTATTACCCTTGTGCACATTTTGCCTCTTGTTTGAAGCTTTGACTTTGTTTTGCTTGGGGCTGTGGTTATAGGTAAGGAGCCTCGGGATGTCGAGTATTACTCCTGTGCAAGATCATCGGGATGTGGGTAAGGAACCTCGAGGCACCGAGTATTACTCCTGTGCACATTTTCCCGTTTGTTTGAAGGTTTGCTTTACGAGTATGTTTCGATATGCTAATTTGTTAAGAAATTGTTCTGGAAACGGGAGTGGATTTCTAACTAATAGAATTTGGTTGTTTTGGCCTTTGGCCTAACTCTTTTACTTCCCTATATTTAGTATCACGTGTGAAAGGTTTTAGAATGCAAAAACCATATCCCGGTTCACGAACTCCCTTCTTTGATATGTGTTGTGCTCCGTATACTTATGTACGCGTGCGTGTGTAGCCCCTCACTCAGTCCTTGGACTGACCCCTCCCTCTTTATGTTTTAGTGTGCAGGTTTACCTTTGGATTTCGTTGGAGTTAGGCGGTTGAGTCGAGTCTTTTGTTTTGTTCTAGTTGAGTTCGGTCTTTGTATTCGTATATGTTTTGCATTCGTTGAATTTTGATTTAAGCTATTTAATGTATAAGTTTAACTTATTCACTATGTTATGTCATTCTGAGCAGGTTTATGATTATGATTTGATTGTATGAAATTCGGGACAGGTTAGGACAGGTTCTGGATTAGTTGAACCCGTCTTTGTTGTATGTTATTCGGGACAGGTTAGGACAGGTTTTCTTGTTTAGTTGAACCCGTTTAGTTGACATTGATTTACTTTCAAGAATAAATGAATTATGATTGTTGACTGAAGTTTGTGAAAATTCATATTTTGTATCGCTTCCGTATTCTTGTTTTGCATATTTTCACTTGTACAGGATTTAGGTACCGCCTAGCTTAAGTTGGATTTTTCGTTTGTCACCCGTTCGCTGTGACTTGGTACGTATGTGGACTTTTCATTTCGTACACGTGTGGGTTTATAGTGCGGGGGTGTGGTGCCCCACCGCTTGGGGTGCTACAACAATGTTGTTAATTGTTTTAATGAAAGTAATCATCACTGGAAGAATTCATGGCTTTCGTATTTGAAAAATTGATTTTAAAATTAAAACTAAAGTGGAGTTTATATTTTGGTAGCCAAATAAAATTGTTTCGTCCGTATTCCGTTAGTGGCAGCCTACTTGTGTGGCCTTTTCCAGAAAAGATTTGTTTCAAGAAATTGAAATTAAATTTTAATGGAAAATTTTTATTTTCGAAATAAAAGATTAAATTTGGGAATTAAAATTGATTTTATTTTTCGGAAAATTAATACTATTATTATTATTTTTTGAAATATTAATTTTATAAAATTGTTAATTTTGAATTAACTTGAATTATCTCAGATTTGAGCTTTTGATTTTGAAAATATTCTTGAATAAGGAACTGTTTTCAAATTACTTTAAGTTAGTAGAACTTAAAGTTAAAAGAATTTTAAATTTATTGACAAATTTAATTTCTTGCAATTTTAGAATATTAGGTGATCATGGGTTTAGTCTTGTGGATGTTTTAATTTATGCACATGGATGGTTTAAATTTGGGGTTGAAGCCCCATAGTTGTGTTTTTCAATTGGGGTCGGTGCCCCACTTATGTGCGTACTGTTATGTGTTTATTATGTGGCTTTCCATATTACTGTTTTTTAGGCCGGGGTATGCCCCGTGTATTTGTCTATGATCAATATGAAGATTGAACCATATTATTTTATGCAAAGAGTGTAGATTTTAGAAAGTGAGGTTTTTATTTTACTTTGGAGATTTGCACCCATGGAGTAAGGTGGATCCACACAATAAAGTAACAACGAGGCCATGAAGTGAAGACCCCTCAAAATGTTAGGAGGGTTTCTTTATTGTAATAGATAGGGCATTGTTTTATTTCCAATTCCCTTATATGATTTAAACTGTTTTATGTGGCATGTACGTTAGAACTTGTGATTGTGGAGTGGCTCCCACATATCACGCATAAGATAGGAAAACCCATGATCATCTCATTTAGTATCATGCTAGGACATGTTATCTGCTAATTGCTTGTGTGTAATGCATTTATGTGAAACTGCATTAAACAAGACTAATTAAAATCGATAATTGTACATGTTGGTGAGGTCAAAACTGGACAACTCGCCAGTATTCGAAAATCCCATAAATATTAAGCAATTTCGAAAAATAGATATTTTGTATAAAGTGAGAACTTTAAATAAAATTCCTAGCATTCCATCAATAGGATTTAAGTTTAATAGGGGAGCTAGTTGCTGTCCATGAGTCGTGGCGTGGCTATGTGAAACCTATTAGTTCTTAGTTTCCTGATTAATTACCTTAAGTAATTAATATTTCATGGTTATTTTGGAATGGGCGATGTCCGCGAGTCGTGGGTCATTCCGGACTAAGTTTCATCATGATCTTATGATTGATGGGTTCTGATTAACACCTAAGTAAATATGGATGTCGCACGAGTCGTGGGTTCATATTGAAAGATGGTTGATGCAAAAATATTACTGAGAGTTCCATAGAGATGGAATTGACAAGTTGTACCTACCTAAGGCTTTATTGAGGATGTCCGCGAGTCGTGGGTCCAAGATAGAGTACTTGGGATCTTAGTACCCATTGGGAAAACAAGTTTCCTCTAAGATCATTGGGATTTTAGGATCCTCTAAAACCAGTGGGAGTTACATATGATTAAAAGACCTAAATCCTATGTATTACGTTATTATTCTACATTCTCACGTTTTCTCTGCTTAGCATTTAGGTTGTAGTTCTGTGATTCTCTACAATATGAAATGCAAACCCATTCGTATCCATCCTTATGTCAAACAAGTTAACTAAGTCCTAACTAACTCTAATTGGCTTCGGATCCTAAAATTCGTTTTAGATTCCGAAAAGAGAAAGGTATTCTCTATAGGGCGACATTCTCACTCACTTGTGAAAATTCGACCCGAGCCAAAAGAGAAGCAATCTAAGGTGAATGGATTTTTCCAACCACTTAAAGAGCAATTGAACTACCTCATAAAAATGTTACAAAGTATAACATTATGCAATTGTTCCATATTCAAATGAGGAAACAAGTGCACATGAACGAGAAAAGAGTTCTCAATGCACTGATTGCTTACATTGCTTCCACCATCGTTTAACCTCTTTATGCTCGACAATGATGATTCTATTATAGCATAGTTAATCCATTAGTTAATAATGGTTAAGAACATCCTTAAGAAGGGCCAAAAGGTTATGATGGTTAATTCTTCTTCTAAACTAAGGTAAAGGCTTGAAGGCCTAAAGAAGAAGAAACCCTTAAAGCCCAATGGATGGACAAATAAAGGGTCACGCCCAAAAGACACTAGAGATCAAATAGTAGGTTTACTTCTAAAGTAGCAAATAAGGACTTTGAAAGGGAACTGCAAAGAGTATGAGTACTCTGAAATGTTACCACGTTAAGTAATTCTAATAGGATTAGAATTCATAAGTTTTGAGTTAAATCTGCATAATCCGTTGTGTAAAACTCAAAGTACAAATGTTTTGAACATACAACGAGATAACAAAAGTAAGTGAGATGACAAAGTTTCGAATTACTTAGGGACGTTAAGACTCAAAAGGATTAGCGAGCTAGACATCTTAGGATCATTCTACGAAAATGAACCTACATAGTTGACTTCCTATGAATCCTATCTTAAGGGAAAACGTTCCCAAAACCCCATTTACGTGAAACGTGGAAACGTGCTAAACACAATGGATTTTGACCCATACTGATGTTTATTTATTGCTCAGTGTAAGCACTAAAAATAATCATCAGTTTGATCATTATGAATGAGTGTACTTGATGAAGTACAAATTCGAAACTTATATGAAATTCTTAGAATTTCAAAAGGAAGTTAGGAACCGAAGTAGTTGAAAGTTATAAGCAACTCGATCTGATCGAGATGGCAAATACATTAGAGACTAATTCCTTTGTCATCTTAGTGATAATAGTATTATCTCTCAGTAAACAAGTTTGAGAACACCTTAGTGATTCTGAATGATGGAACAAAACCTTATAGGATATGGTTCATTCCATAGAAAGCTTTACTAACGTATAATCATTCTAGGAATAAACCCCTAGAACATGCAGTTAGAGATTTCGAATCTTGTACTTTTCAAAACCAGTTCCTTAATTGCACTATGAAATGTGGCATTCAATAGTTCCCAATTATTCTTATCGAAGAATTTAGGGTAATCCTCTTAAGTGAAGAGGATAGTGGGAGATAAGCTTGAAACGAGTTCAACCATACACAACAGTATAGAATATTGTTTCTGCAATTCTCTTGAACAAAGGTTGTTTCTTTCAAGGAATGTATCTTTCTCTAGGAACCGTTCCTAAGTAATAAGAAAGATAAGCATGTAGACCTCAAAGAAAATTGAGGGTGAATACCCCATGCCACATATAGAAGAAACGAGCCCATCTGATAAAACTGAGCCAAATTTTAGAGTAAAGTACATGTGTGAATTCCTCCTCTTGAGATGCATTCCTAGATAGCCTAGGAATTACTTACGAGGAGGCACTATTGGATTTGGAATCTAATTAGTGTAAACAAGCCTTAAGAATTCGAAATGGATTCCATATACTCAAACCAAGTTTTGACCTTGGTTGATCCACCTGATAGGATCAAGCTCGTGGAGCTTGGAGTAAATGAAATATTGGAAAACGAGAATCAGAAAGCAGCGAAAATTTAAAAATTTTCCAACAAAAGGATCGAAAACTCGCAACCATGAATCCAAATTCGTAGAGATTAGAAACTTACTTTTCAATAATCTTTCTTGAAGCGTTTCAAGCCACCCAAGAACGCTCTTCTCGCTGCTTGATCCCCTCTTCTTGGTAAAGCTCGAATCTTCAAAACCTCTAACTTGAAGCTCTCTAGAGATAGTCCACCAACTTGACTATAATCTAACTAGTAAGGATGCTAGTTCTCTAGTTAGTGTTTAGGCTTGACCTTGGGTTTATTTTATCTTGGAGAAAGGATGATATTCATCACATGAACCAAAAGAATTGTCAATTAGCCTCTAAGGGGAGCTCGAGCTCCCCTATATATAAGTAGAGAGGGGCGTCCGAAATCCTAGTCCTTATGGACTAAGGATTTGGTCCCTCTCTCTTATTACTTCATCATCAAGTAATTTTAAACTTTGACTTTGAATTCTAATTCAAATCAACTTTTAAGAGAGCTAAAATATCTAAACCCATATTGAGTAGAGTTTGGTTCCTTCTCTCAGAAAATCCGTTGAGTTGAGGAGTTCCCGGAGGTGTCCACTGAGAGATAATCCCATTATCTTTGAGATGACTAAGGAATTCTTCACTAAGGTACTCGCCTCCTCGATCAGATCGAAGTGCTTTGATCTTGTGACCAGTTTGGTTCTTAGCCTCCTTTTGAAATTCTAGGAATTTCTCAAAAGCTTCAGATTTATACTTCATTAAGTATACATAACCATACCGACTAAAGTCATCGGTAAAGGTTATGAAATACTGATGATCGTTTCTTGTGCTTACACTAAGCGGCCCACAAACATCAGAATGGATCAAATCCAAGACCTTAGTGGCACATTCCATAGTTCCTTTAAAATGAACTTTGAACATCTTTCCTTTGAGATAGGACTCGCAAGAAGTTAACTCTTTGAGATCATTTTCAGAGAATGATCCTAAAGCGTTTATCTTGCCAATTCTGTTCTTGGAAATGTATCCTAATCTAGCGTGCCATAAGGGAGCTGAAACTTTGTCATCTCTCTTACGTTCAGTTTCTCGTTGTATATTCATAATATTGATATTCTGAGTTAGATAAAGTCCATTACTTAGAGTACCGATGTGAACGGAAGAGTTGTTCCGTTTGATAAAATATTTACCATTCTTAATATAAGTTTCATAACCTTCACAATCTAAAATTGGAACTGAAATTATATTACGAATAATGCTCGGTACATAAAGGACTTTATTTAAAACTAACTCAAAACTACCTAAATCTAATCTAATTGTGCCTAAAGCTCGAGCTTCAACATTTGAGCCATCGCCGATCTTCAAGACACATTCTCCTTCTCTGAGTTGTTGGACTTCATTTAGCATATGTACATCATTACAGATATGAGCTCCACAACCAGTATCAAGTACCCAAGAACTAGAATTAATAGAAAGATTTACTTCAACGAGAAACACACCTTTCTTTAGAGTAGCCTTGTACTCTGGGCAGTTTCTCCTCCAATGTCCCGCTTTGCCACAATGGAAGCAAACATCCTCTTTCTGATCACGCTTCTTCTTTTGGGCCTTCCCCTTCGAAATGCCACCAGTGGGCCTAAGGGGTTTCTTCTTTTTCTTTTGGGCTTTCTTGCCCTTATCTTTAGAAGGCGCAAAAGAGGAAGATAGAGCATTCACCATTAGAACCTTATTGTCCTTCTTGATCGTGCTTTCAGCAGTCACAAGCTGACTAATCATCTCAGCTACAGTAGCACTAGCATGATTCATATTGAAGTTAAGGCAAATGGTTTGAATGATGGTGGGAGCGAGGCTAACAACAAGTCCACTGAAAGCTCATCTTTCAGTGGCATGTCCATGGAAGCAAGTTTCTCAGTAAGGGCGAGAAACTTGAGTCCATATTCATGGACACTTGAACCTTCCCTCATTCTCAAGTGGAACAATTCCTTTGAAGTGTTATACCTTGTAACACGTTCATGAGGGCGGTAAAGTTGCTCTAAGTGGTCGTAAATCTCCCAAGCAAATTCCATGGCCTCATGTTACCTTTACAAGTCCGGAGACATGTTAGCCAACATAAGGCAACGGGCTTGGAGATTATCATCCTTCCACTTCTGGATGGCGTCCCGCTCGGCCCGAGTGGGAGCTTCCCCTTCGGGACTAGGCTCCCCTTCGAAGAGAACATAAGTTCTCTTCTCAGAATCTAAAATAATTTTTAGATTCCTCAGCCAATCAAAATTGTTGGGACCAGTCAACTTGTTTGACTCGATGATCGATACAAGAGAGTTTTTGGTTGCCATTTCAAAATACGTAGAGAATCATAGAATCTACGACCTAAATGGTAAAACAGAGAACTAGTGATCATGCTGAATTATAACGATATACAAAGATAAGGTCTTTAATCCAATGTAGCTCTCACTGTTTTTCAAAGATCTATAATTCCCCAAGATCTAAGAGGAACACGTTTCCCAATCGGTACTAAGATCCTAAGCATTTTACCTCGAACCCACGACTCACGGACATTGTAATTAAAACCCTAGGTAGGTACAACTTACCAATTCTAACACCTTTAGAACTCTTAGTAATTGTTTTTGCATCACCTATCTTTCAATATGGACCCACGACTCGTGCGACATCCATATTTACTTAGGCGTTAAGCTAGACCCATCAATCATAAGATCATGATCAAAACTTAGTTCGAATGACTCATGACTCGCGGACATCGCCGTTGCCAAAATTGACCACGAAATATTGATCATTTAAAATGGTCAATTAGGTAACTAAGAACTAATAAGCTCCACTAGCTATCCCACGACTCGTGGACAATAACTAGCTTCACTTACTAAACTTAAAACCTATTGATGGAATGCTAGGAATTTAATTCAAAATTTGCATCTTGAATTAAACACCTATTGTTTGATATTGGCTTAATATTTAACGGGAATTTTCGAATCAACCGGAGAGTTGTCCGGTTTGACCTCACCAACATATATGTTATCCAATTTTATTAAACTTGATTAATGCAAGTACAACTTAAATGCATTTCACACAAGCACTTAGCAGATAACATGTCCTAGCATGATACTAACATGTGATGATCATGGGTTCTACCTATCTTATGCGTGATATGTGGGATTCACTCCACAATCAAGTTCTAACATACATGCCACATAAACAGTTTAAATCACATAAGGGAAAACAGTAACAAAATACGAGCCCTATCTCTATTACATCTTCAATTGAGATTCCCCTCCCTTACATTTTGAGGGGTCTTCACTTATGGCCTCCTTGTTGCTTGAATGTGGTCCATCTTACTCCATGGGTGCATTGTCTCCAAAATGAAAATAAAACCTCACCACCTATTCTACTCTCAAAAAAATAAAAAAGTACTGAAAAGTAATAAGGCTCAATCTTCATATTGGCCTTAGACAAATACACGGGGCATACCCCGACCTCAAAACAGTAATATGGAAAGCCACATAATAAATCACATAAGAGTACGCACAAAAGTGAGGCTCCAACCTCAATTGAAAAACGAAACTATAGGGCTCCAACCCCAATTTAAACCATCCATGTGCATAAATTAAAACCATACATAAGTCTACACCCATGATCACCTAACATGCAACTTGCGAGAATTTAAATTTAGCCAATAAATTAAAATTCCCGTTTCAAGTCCTAATGACTTAAAACATGACTTGATGCGAGTCTTATTCATAAAAGTTTTCAATAAATCCCATATTATTAAAACAAATAAAATTTCAATTAATTTCTGAAAATTAACATTTTTATCAAAGATGTAGTTTCCCAAAAATTATAAACCATTTCTATTTCCAAAAAATCCCAATTTTAAGTTTTATTCAAAATTAAAATAAATATTAATAAAATAGTTTTTAATAAAAAAATTAAATTAAAATTAAAATTAAAATCGGGACTGGATTGCACGAAATATGAAAACAGATTACGAGAAAAACGGGGCCCATACGCGAAAAGGGCCGTGCGCATCCCTGCCACTTAAGGGCGTTGTTGGGCGCGCCAAGACCGCGCGCGCGTGATCGTAATCCAGGCTTTTCCTTTCGTGTTTTCGTTCAAAAGCAAAACCAATCCAAGAAATCTAAAAAACAGTTTATACAGTTTCAAATCCAAAACAGTTTTCAAAACAATTTTTTCAAAACGTTTTTTCAGAAACTTTCAGGGAAAAATACAGTTTCGTAATTCAGGCTTTCTAAAACAGTTACAAATACTCAATCGCATCAAGCCTAGGAATTTCTACCAAATTCGAATAATTTAGAAGAATCAGAAACACGATTAACGAGGTGGCTCTGATACCACTTGTTGGAAAACGGGAATCAGAAAGCAGCGGAAATTTAAAATTTTTCCAAGAAAAGGATCGAAAACTCGCAATCATGAATCCAAATTCGTAGAGATTAGAAACTTACTTTTCAGTAATCTTTCTTGAAGCGTTTCAAGCCACCCAAGAACGCTCTTCTCGCGGCTTGATCCCCTCTCCTTGGTAAAGTTCGAATCTTCAAAACTTCTAACTTGAAGTTCTCTAGAGATAGTCCACCAACTTGACTATAATCTAACTAGTAAGGATACTAGTTCTCTAGTTAGTGTTTAGGCTTGACCTAGGGTTTATTTTATCTTGGAGAAAGGATGGTGTTCAACACATGAACCAAAAGAATTCTTGATTAGCTCTAAGGGGAGCTCGAGCTCCCCTATATATAGGATGGGAGTGGCCGAAAATCCTAGTCCTTATGGACTAAGGATTTGGTCCCTCTCTCCTATTACTTGATCATTAAGTAATTTTAAACTTTGACTTTGAATTCTAATTCAAATCAACTTTTAAGAGAGCTAAAATATCCAAACCCTTTTGGATAATATTATACTTTATTCACAATTAATTAAATAGATTAATTTCTCCAAAATAAGACTTTCATTTTAATTCAAAATTAAACCAAAGTCTATTAAATAATTAACACATTGATTATTTAATATATGAACACACACGTGTCCATAAGAACACGTGTCCAGTCACGTGACCCACACCTGTGGAACCCTCTTGGCATGATCAACTCGTTTAATCATTTTAAAGTCTTAACTCATGTAACCAAGTTGTTGTGTGTGACCTTCTAGGTTCTCAATTCAATTAGTAGTGACCCTAATTAATTAATTCACTAATTAATTAATCAGTCCACAGATTAAACGACCATAGTCTAGCAACAGGTGTTTAACCCCTAGCTGAATTGGAATGTCTCGATTCGATAGAACCTTTAAGTCATTGATTCATGTGAGATACAATCCTCCTACTTACTATCTCTCAACCAAGATCTAGGGTAAGGGAATAATCAGAACCCTAATAATCTGGTCTTAAAGCTAAGTGCATTTCATATCCATTTGATCTTAATCCAAGAAACCATTTTCTTGATGTCTTGATCTACTGCCTTGGCCAAGGACTCCATATGGCATATGAATGACTTACACAATAAGGGATCACCTTGCAAATACAAGTGTAGGTCCTTTCTTGATTCTCATTCACTTTCATAAATCACTTGTGTAGCCCCAGCATACGCCTTGAATCAGTTGTCTAAGGTGACACCCTCTAAAGCTTAAACCTAAGACTACAGAGTTAACTCATAAAGTAACATGGAACCTCAAGTCTAAGGATCAATTAATCACATCAATGACTCGTGAGATATTTCCTAATCTGGAAGTTTCCATTTCCTGAAATAGAAACTTCCTTTCCCATTTAGGAATCTTCTCACATGGGGCACCTCAGTGAACTTACTTATTGAAGTAAGCACCCTCATGTATCACGCACGTATCAACTATACACTTTGCACCTCCATGAAACAAGGTGGTCCTTCTTAAGGGCGTGATCCCACAAGCAAGCCTTAAAGGAGTCAGGTTGACACTCCCGTTATCTGTAGGACTCATCGGCTTGGAGTATTTTACTAATCATGACTTATGTGATATAGGGCTCGTTTCATAAACCATTTCACCAAAATGGTAGAGTTCTAAAGTCATCAGGATTAGGGGCGTTCTCATACTTGTACAGCTAAAATAAACGCATACCAAACAAGAGCATATAAAGAAGTGTTGCCTCAATTCGTTATTTTATTCACAGATTTTCTGTGATTACAATAAGGAAAAGTACAAAGCGGATATACAATCGGCTTTTAGGGTACTATTCCTAACATGAAAAACATTACCACCTTCTTGACGGTTGAAATGCATAAATCCATTCAGATTGAGTTTAGTATATCTGCATATTTTGACTATCAGATATGATAAATGAATGTGAGAACTATCTTACTTAATAGGAGACAGAGAGAGACTAAAATATGGTATTTCTGTGAATCTCATATTCAGTGGGAGTATACTTAATGTATGCAAACCCCCAAGTCAATCTGTAGATTGATGAAGGCTTCTAAGAGTTCGAGAAATTCGATTCCATAGGAAAGTCAAATCGTTTGACACAGATGGAATTCGAATAAAGTGTACACGCGAAAGTTAGTAATGTTAGCTTCAATTTTTGGTACTTTAGAAGATAACATCTTTCTCATTAGTAATGCAAAAGGATGACGTGAAAGTAACCAAAATTTTGTTTAAGAAACAATTTGACATGAAAGATCTTAGTAATTATCCTGAATTCTCGAAATTTAGATCTATAGAAGATAAGTTTAAGTGAATAAAAGGATTATCACAATCAAGTGCATAACCATGGTACTAAAAGGAGTTTAGTATGGACAATGGAACATCTCTTTTGAAGAGTATGTGTCCTTAGATAACTTTAAGAGCTCGTTTACTTTTACATAATCTGACAAATAAAATTAATTAACTCTCAAAATCTGTCATTTACTTTTCATGTTGGTTTTTCTGCCAAAATCTCTTCGGCCCGTAGGATAGAGAAGATTTTGTTGGTTTTCTTTCACATGGCAAAATGTCGTGTTTGAGAAATCATGAGTTTTATCGGTATTGGTAATTTACTTAATTACCTAAATGTTTCATTTATTTAGAAATTTTTTGCCATTATTATTTATTAAAAAAAAAGAAATATCTTCTTTTCTCACGTCTGCCATGGAAGCCAGAAATCATCTGTACTCTATTATTAAGCGCGAGACCCTGCTCTTGGTGTCCTCTTTTCTTATTTTTAAATTCCTTACCTTTTTTTTTTCCTTTATTTATGTTTATCCATTTTCTTCTCTCACGTTCTTTTCTGTTTTTTTTTCTCTATTTGTTTATTTTATCACTTCAAAAATATATTTCTAACTTATCTTTTCTCTTATCTCATTTTAATTTTTTTTTCTTTAATATATAACTTTTATCTTTTTTTAAAGATAATGTTGTTTGGTATATTATCTTTTCATGCTATTTATTTATTATAATTTAATAAATATATTAAAAATAATTATAAAATATATATTAATATAAAAATTATTTTTAATATATTTAAATCATAAAAAAAATTAATTTGCACACGCAATGAGTGTGCCATAATTACTAGTCTGGATTATACCCACGACGCAGAGCCCTAGAATTCCCACGAAACAGAGCTCAAAATTCATCAGAGCCTATTACTTTGAAAGATTTTCCAATTGCAAGAGCCTATTACTTTGAAGGAGATCCTCGATGGGATGCTCTAGTTGGAATATTTGAGGGGATTTTTCAGGAAGAAGAACCCAATTTGTTTGAAATAATTGAGATTTCCAGTGACGACAACAGTGATGCTGACGGGGATGCCGACATACCAATGATGAATAATGAAATAATTGAAATTGATAGAGGCGCAAACTGATTCTAGCTAAATAAGTTCGCTTTTTGTATTTTCTTGGTCACAATAAGTTAGATTTTTATGTTTCATTTTATTATTGAATGTTAGTTTTTTTTTTTTTTTAAATTCAACATATTAATAAAAGAATTACATTTTCTACTACGATTGTATTGATGTTTATACTAGGAATATTTTATATTTTGTTTATCTAACGTTCACAAAAAGTTAAAATTAATAGCTAAGTAGCAAAAAATGAAAAATAAATAATTTACTATTAATAGCTAAGTATCGGTAATTACTATTACCTATAATTTTTTATTAATTAATAAGGATCATTAATTGCTATTATTTATAAAAATTAATTTAAAAACTTGCAATCAATTAATGCAATGTGATTCTAAATTTGTTTAATAATAATTAATGACAGTTTACTGCCGTGGAATTTAGAAGAAAGAAAAATGTATAATGTGTATAGCAATGATCGTTAAAAGAAGAAAAAATAATTAAAAAAAATTATATATTAAATGAGATTATTATATGGCTATTTTGGTAAAATTACTAGTTAAAGTAATTATCTTCACATGTAAAGTAAACGACTAATTCAAGAAAACTTGATATTTATCTTTAAAGGTAAACAATAGATAATGTTCTGTTAATCCATTAAAAAAACCTCCATTATCTTATCTGCCCAAAACCTTTCCTGGGAAAGTAAATGACTTCTAAGAAAGGTAGAATGTCCAAAAACCCCTTAAAACAAGGGAGCATAATGTATGCAAAGTTATATACAAAATTAGATATAGCACAACACTAAGCGTAGTGGGCGAATCTAATATGACCTCAGAGAAGGTCATTAGATTTCTGTAAAGGATGTCCTCAAAGTACTTGAGAAGAAATGAGGATATGTATTAGTTTACAGAACCCAAAAGGATCTTATTATTGAAAGGACATTTTGATGTAATCGTTACATCAAACATAGATGATTGTAAATCATTGAAAGGATGCAATTTTTACCTCAATTGAAAAGCAACGCGTTGGAAACGTTCCAAGCACGAACGTTGCAAAATTTCGACTATTATAGTTGAGTACCTAGTCGTATTTAATACCGCTAAGGTAAGTGTTTGGGTAAAAAACTCTATCTAACTAGTTAGATGAAGTTCCTAGCATGAAACAACTCCATTATCATATTGTAAGATAAAATGGATGGTTTCTCAAGTAAGAAAACCAAGACCTCACCAAGAGACTGAACGCGTGATTATGAATCATTTAATGGGGAAAATGAGTTTCCTTAGAGAAGTGTGAATAAGAGGGTTACATCAGTAGAGAACTTATTACTTTCAGGCGATAATAGGATCGAAGAGTGGAATCCTCACAATTCCATTTAAATCTCGGTGCTCGGTGAGGGTTTAAATCCTTTCAACTGAAATCATGATAAAATATTTTACTTTATTTTCTTGAATTTCCTTTCAAGTTATTATTCCCTCCATGGGAAAATAATTCTTATTAATTATTCAAAAACATATATTTACCCGAAAGTACTTAGTACTTTCTTACCGGTAAATATTCTCGTCTTGTAAGTAAAATTATTGTTTTTCCTATGGGCCCGGTGGTCTTGGTAGAAGTAATAGTCCGGGAGGCACGGGCCGAGGTCTACTATTATACCAGCCGCCAACTAGATCTTGATAATGGTCTAACCGGAGGTTGGTTATTCCACATCAAGTGACGGGAAAAGGTACGTCCCTCCCACAATATTGTTCATCGCCACTAGGGCTTGCAACCCTACGTGACACTAAGGGGTGAAGGATGGTATTATCGTATTTGTTTTATTAGGTACCGACAACTTGATCAGTTTCGTTACTATTTTTCCCGGATTTTAAGGAGTTATGGTTGGAGAAGCCTAGCTTGCGGGCATCAAAATCATTTTCTCAAAATGGTTCATATATTCTCTAAAGTATAACCTATATTCCCCCTACTCCTATTTCAAACTAATATGAACCGGATATTATTGTCATATAATTATTTGTGATTATATAGTATATATTTCAAACCAAGACTTTCTTGGTCAAAAGACTTTCAAAGCCTTATTTACACATATAAACCTCAACCCCCGTCACTTAGTCATTTTGACTAACCCTCCTACTCTTTTAATTCATGATTTCAGGAATCTACGCATCGACACCTTAGAGGTATCTTGAAGCTTTAAGGTGTCACATTTCAGTTACTTAGAGTGATCACAAGTGCGTGTACATCTCTCAATAAGCACTCTCCTGTGAAGTTAGACCTATCGTTGTAATTACTCATCCAACTTAATAATATGTGTTTCGTTATATATAGTCCCCTTGTATTGCTCAAGTTTATTTTTCCGTTGCGTTTAAATTTCATACTCTGGTATTGTATAGTCTTGTCCGTTCGTCGGAGTATTTCTCGAGTGCTAGGTCTCATATCCACTCGGGAAGTACAACGGTACGGGGTTGTAGTGTTAAGGGGCGCTACATAAAACAACATGAAATAACAGTGTAAATGATCAAAATGTGTCATATATATATGCATCAAGATTAGTAGGCTTCAAGAGCTACAAAAGTAGAAACAAAAGAGGGGGTGGATCTAATCTACCTCGAGTTACACCCTACAAGTATCTGTCAACTGCTAGTAAGTCAATACTGCTACCATCCGCTGCTCTACTATGTACGTCTGCAAAAATGGGGGAAAGTCTCCACTAGCTGATATATACCTCCCCAATGACTATCTTTGTACTGTATCCCACTGTCTACCTCAATCCTCATCTACACTGTCCGGCTCAAGATGTACTACACCTGCTCGATCTGGGACTCGAACAGTGCTCCACTCCTCACTAGGTTCAACACTGTCCTCCTCCTCGGGAATAACTTGAAGTCGCTCAGAACCCTCTCCATCTCCGACCGGCTCGAGCTCCTCGTCTGCCTCAGAATGAGCTGTAGCTGCTGAAGCCTCGCTGTCTCCGGAATGTGCTGTTGCGGGCTGCATATCTAGAACCTCCACCCTGACCTGCGTGTCATTCAGGTGAAGTGCATCCTCTAGGCGACTCCTCATCTGAGCTCTGTACTGGTCATGGATCACAATGGAAGCCTTCTGATCTAAGGTCAAGCTCACTACATCCTCCTCGAGCTCGGCTATACGCGAAGCCATCTGGGAAATGGCTATCTCGGATGCTGCTAACTGGTCCCAGTCATGATCACGATCTACGACAGTCTGTCTAGCCATCTCTCGGTTCCTTTGTGCTTCCACTCGGTACTCACCAGTCCGCTGATACTCATAAAATTAAGCAACTCTTTTTGCCTCTAATAGGTGGACTGCTCGGTTTGGGTAAGCATACCCTGGAAAGGCCTCCAGGCGCTGATCCTGACTAAGCTGCCTAATCCTTTGCCAGGGATAGAACATGGCACCCCCACTACGAGTCACGACCAAAGTCCTAGGGGGTTCATACTGATCAAGCCACTCAATGCTATCGGCAGGCCATTATTACTATAAGAAAAACACTTTGAAAAGATTACTTAATGTGAAAAGATTAAGGTAAAATATTTCTTTATTTAGTATCCTAAATTAAGTTCTCTCTAACTAAACCTGACGCTTTGATACCACCTAAATTGTAGCGCCCCAAACACTACAACCACGCACCATTGTACTTCCCGAGTGGATATGAGACCTAGAACTCGAGAATTACTTCGGCGAACGGACAAGACTATACAATACCAGAGTATGAAATTTAATTGCAACGGAAAAATTAACTTGAATTATTAGAGGGAAACAATAACCAGAGTCAAACAAAGCATATATTATTAAGCCGAATAAGAAAGTATTACAGTGATAGGTTTAAATTCACACGAGAGTGCTTATTTAAAGATGTACATGCACTCTTAGTAAATTCTGAATAACTAAGATGTGACACCTTAAAGCTTCAAGATACCTCTATGGCGTCGATCTATGGATTCTTGAAATCATGAGTTAAAAGAGTAGGAGGGTTAGTCAAAATAACTAACTGACGGGGGTTTGAGGTTTATAATTATAAGCAAAGTTTTGGTAAAATCTTTTGACCAAGAAGGTCTTGGTCTGAAAATATAATAAATATTCACAAATTACTATACGATAATAATATTCGGTTCATACTGGTTTGGAACAATAGGAGTAGGGGAAATATAGGTTATACTTTAGAAAATATGACCCATTTTAAAGAAATGATTTTGATGCCCTCAAGCTAGGCTTTTCTAACCTTAACTCCTTAAAATCCGAGAAAATAGTAACGACACTGATCAAGGTGTCGGTACTTAATAAAACAAATACGATAATACCAGCCTTCACCCCTTAGTGTCACGTAGGGGAGCAAACCCTAGTGACGATGAACAATATTGTGGGAGGGACGTACCTTTTCCTATAACTTGATGTGGAATAACCAACCTCCGGTTAGACCATCATCAAGATCTATTTGGCGGCTGGTATAATAGTAGACCTCAGCCCGTGCCTCCTGGACTAATACTTCTACCAAGACCACCGGGACCATAAGAAAACAATAATTTTACTTGTAAGACGAGAATATTTACCAGGAGAAAGTACTAAGTACTTTCGGGTAAACAGAAGAATTTTGGACAATACTATAATTTAATATGAAACAATTTTCCCAAAAGGGATGATAAGATTTGAAAAGAAATTCAATGAAATATTTTATCATGATTCCAGTTGAAAGGATTTAAACCCTCACCTAATACCGAGATTTAGGTGGAATTGTGAGGATTCCACTCTTCGATTCTACCGTCGCCTGAAAGAATAACTACTACTGACTTAGGACTAGGTTGTTTGTTTTCTAATTAATTAATCACACACAATATCATAATTAAATAATTATATAAGGCACATATTATATAACATGTTAAAGATTTCCCGGCAAACCCTAAATTCACTTGTTTAAGGGAATTTAATTAATAAATTAGGGTTTAGGTGATATTTGGCTAATCAAATATTTATTAACTATATTATGATTCTATTTGTGAGATTTGAAATGAAATTTATGGTTTAATTTGACAATGTAAATTAGCTTTTGAAAATATTACATAATTTTACCGATTTTCAGAAAATTCGGGGAAAAACTTTCTTTAAAAAATTTCAAAACCTATTTATAATTATTTTTAAATAAATTTCGAAATTAATTGAATTTAGGTTGACGAAAAGTCAAAATTACTATTGAAAACCTTTACTATTCAATTTCTTATGAATTAAACACTTTATAACATAAAATCAAACACACACACACACATACACACTAGTCACAAGCCACACACACACACACATGTCCAAGAACATTAAGAACATGTTCTTGAGCCTATTTGAATATTCAAAGAAGTTATATAACATACTTGATCATATTCATATTTATAACATAGAATTTGAAGCATAATATAGCAAAATATATAAATTCTCTATGAAAAATAATTCTAAATAAATTATTCTAGGTATGAATCTAATCAAACAAGATAATAATATTTTAAAAACATACTCACATTATATCATATCATAATTCATGCATTTAATTAAATAAAATTTCATAATGTACACACATTATATTTAAAACTAACAATTATGCACATATTTCATAAAATAAAATTCCTAAAGCATAATTTAATTAAATCTAACCATGCTACTATTATTATTATACTAAAAACATAATATAAAGCATGAAATAATAAAAGAAAAACACACCTTGCTTAGAGAATAGAGGGGCTGCCGTGAGTTAGGGGGAGAGAGGGAGTGATTTTGTGTGTTGATTTGTGAGTTAGAAATGATGCTTGTGAGGGGTATTTATAGGTAGGAATAAGGGGCTTTTGTGCAATTTTTAAGAGTTTAGGAGAGATGTGGATGTCTCATAATTTAAACAAATGCTTGGTAGCTATGTAGGAAATGTGATTGAATTATATTCATTTATTCAAAACCTTCTATTTTTAGAAAGTCTATTTTTAGAAGGTGTTGTCATGGATGATGTCATGTTGAATAAAAATAAATATAAAATGGTATAAAATTTATTCAAGAGTCGAGAGACGAAAACTTGAAGTAGTAAATTAATGAAAGAACGAGTGAAAAATAAGCTTCGTTATGATTATAAATGTGGAATATTTAGATTTTTCGTTTACAAGTCATGAACGTTAAAGAATGATGAAAATGATGAGAAAATTATATAAACGAAGCTATGATGAAGTTTAAAGGTTGGAAGAATTATCATAGTTTAGAGAAAAATTCAAGAAACGTTTTAAGTATAATCTTGAATATTGAATGAAAGTTAATTATTTAAAATAAAATGATAATTTTTTTTAAAAAGGAAAATATTTATAAAATATACTACGGTTGGAATCAAGTTTTGGTAATGTAACACCCAAAATTCAGAGCAAAAACAAAACGAGTAAGTTAATTAAGATATCGGGACATGTTTATGAATTAGCCAGGTCGCTTATATGCATATGTCATTTTTTGCCTAGAAAATTATTATTAAATCTTTTATTATGATACAAAACTGTTTGTTACAACTATTTCAAAAGAATTAGTTTTTATATATATTAAATAATATATAGTTGATTGATGAATTTATATTATATGAGGTACGAATTCATATTTGCGTATAATTCCATTACATATGTATAAGTTGGATATAGAAATGTTTTAATAGTAATATATCAATATAATAATTACGATTGCAAGACACCACTGTATATATGTTTGCATATTATATTAACAATTTCATAGGTACTCACAATTGAAATTTTTGTCCCAACATGCGCACACTAAATTTCATCTTAATTAACTTAGTCCCAATTAATACACCCACTTGTCCGAAAAATGTATTACGAAAATATTGAAATAGCTTGTCATTTCAATTGGTACCTGCATGCACTCCACTTGTAATGATAATGATAATAATAATAAAATACTTAGCATTAAATTGTGGCAGAATAATTCAAATCTCGGTGGATTCCAAACAAAAATAATTTTAATTTTTATTTCATTTTGATGTCCATTTAACTAAATAAACATTTAATATTAGCTCCTTTTGACTTCTATACACGAAATAAAAATCTGCCGAATAACCTTACTTAGAAACAATTACAGTAAAGGAAAAAGGAAGGCACAATAGCTCTTTTCTTACACCACGAAGAACAGGTATTAAGATTTTGGTGCTTTTGAGTTTTGTTAAATTTAAATCTTAAGAGTTGATATATAAAATTTTAAGTGTCTAATACATTGTTCGAACTGCATAAATTTATTATATATGTTGTTTTGTTTGTTGAATTTATTAGCACGATTTAAGTGATTTAAGTAGAAAAATAAATTATAGGTGTCATTAATTGTTAGATTTGCTACAATTGAATTAATTATGAAATTTAATTACCTTATTCTAAAGCTTATCGTGATGCAGTAATTATTGAATTGATCCACTCTGCAATTAATTGTTTGTATATAATCTTAATAAATGTGTCCAGTAGGTGAATCAATTTGGAACTAATTCTCATGGTAATGAAATTTATGATGTGGGTCTACGTGTTACCAATTTAGTGTCTTAGATAAGAATTCCCATCTAAACATTGGTTATGATATTACATGGTGTATTATTTTATTTCTTAACTTTATTATAAAAATTTAAGTACAAAATGAGCGTGTTTACACAGTGGGCTTTGTTAGAAAATCTAATTACCTTCATTAGGAGGTCTTGAGAAATAAACTGTTATGCGTTTATTATAATCAAGATAATATTTTGAACAATTTTTAGACTCCAGCTTCAATCAGTTTGCTACGGTCATGACCTAGATGTACAGACCTCTGTATATTCATATAACAACTTGAAACACTATTATGAATAAAAGCATTTGATATATTTAACTTAATCGTAAATATTAAATGAAGGATTCTATTGTTTATAATTTATTTTGTGCTTAGTAACATGATCCGAATGTAATTTCTATGGGGTAGCCGTACATGTCGGTCATATTTAGTTGATTCTCGAGTCAAGTTATAAGCTGTAATTACACATGTGTCGCAGGTGTTCCTAAGGAGGAGCCCTAATCGTGTTGATCCTGTCGTTCTTTTTGCAACCTTGTGAAGATCTTAAGGTGAGGGATTAAAATATTTTCAACTGGGGCCAAAACATATATTATGCAAATATATATCTTCTTAAAGCCCAACCCTCATTTATTGAGTTTGATTTTGACCCGTTGATATTATATATATTATTAGCTGTTTTGTAATATTTTAGTATTCTATTGAAAAAACGGATTTTCTTCTAAAAATGGGTTCTTATTATATTATATATACGCGTGAGTGAACGAAAAGTTTGATTTGAACTGTGAAATGGTTAAGAGAAAGAAAGTGGGAAAATGTTTTGAAAAGCGAGTATTGATCGAATGATAGAACCCTTGGGGACGCCCTTGGGGAATATGGGAGCGAAGTATCTAGTGGGTGAAGCCCGGAGGTGTGCGCCAAAGACTGATCTTGCTACGTACTTTTGTGAAGCTCTATACGGGGCGAAGTCGGAAGTTGACTGCGTTACGTATAGAGTGAGGTTATTGGTACCAGGGCATATTGCCCCTATCTGTGTGATCGTGTGGTTGGTTGGGGGGCACCTCGACTAACAATTGGAGGGAGAAGGCTGGTTTATGTTTTGTGTTTTTTGTGTTCAGGGTGTGAAAGGTTGGAGAACTTACCCGTACTCGCCGGGTTACTATGATTGTTCGATCGTTTTGATTATTGGTTCACAAGTGTTTTCGTTCAAACCCAAAAGATATTCTTCCATACACGTTTTATCTTGTTTGAAAAGAATAAAAGCGTGAACCAAATTATGCTCTTGTTATGTACATGTATAACCCTCTCACTTAGTCACTTTGACTAACGTCCCTTGTTTTCTAGTTTTGGCTTCAGGTAGATGTGAATAAGCGGCATGTTGGTCTAGGTCGCCAGAGGCCGTTTATATAGTTTGTTTTGGAGTTTACTGTTTTGAAATTTCTCTTTTGTGAAAAACTCAGTAAGTACAGTCTTGGCACTTGTACCTAATACGATTGTCGTTTGTAGTTTGTCGGTTGTCATCGGCCTTATCGGCCTTGTAATTGACTTAGGTCTTTGAGTACTATTGTTTTATGCTTCCGCTATGCTTGCTTTTGTCTGTTCGTCTCCGTTCGTTGGGAGAGATCTCGAATGAAGGCCCAAAACTAACACTCGGGGTATTTCTCAGTGCGGGATGTGGCGAGGGCGCCACAGGTAAATGTTTGAAAATTCATAAAATAATTCAAGGATCGTTTTGAGTATAATATTGGATATCAAAAAGTGTACGGATAAAAAGTTGTTTTACGGTGTGAATAGTGACCAGGGTTTTTAGACGGTTTGACACTACTCGAGCTAGGATAAGAATCACGGTTTATAAAAAATGTTAAGATCCTCGAAATAATGTGAGGATTCTTTTGGTCATAATATTGGGTAGGAAAAGTATTTCGGAGAATGTAGGAAAATTCTAGGGCTTTAGGGGTATTTTTGTAATTTTCAACCTAAAATTGAAGGAAAAGGTTTTGAAGCATATGAAGGGATTTTTAGGTGCTAGATAGAGATAATATTGCGTTTCTAGGATTCTATGAGAACAGTTTCGAGGTACATGCATAATAAAGGAAGGCATTAAATTTACGAACTTTTAATTAAAACTATCGCACATAAGAGCACATATGTCACATAAAATGCAATGCATGAAGAGAATAAATAGGGATTAAGATTATAAACGCTTCTAGGTCAACCTTTTACTTACCTCTCCCGACTCGGCCCTTATTACGGCTGTTACACTAGTGATGTCGTTACCGCCTAACGAACACCCTTCAAGCGAAATCCCTCAAACGGCCTTCGACTTAGACTCCAAATTAGAAGCCCTCCAAAGCGTATCCACACCAGTCCTAGAACACGATCAAGCGAGTGAGAATGTTAGTTCTATAGCTTATGTTAGGCCAGGATTTTTACTTTGAAAACTTTTCTTTTATTTTTCTCAAAAACATAACACTTTTTAAGTGTTGGTCAAAAAAATAAGAGAAGCACCACCCCTTGTATTTATACAAGGTGATTCGAACCTATTAGGGTTTCCAAGACCCAATTGGATTGGTTTCTTGCTCACTAATTAACTAATTTAATTATTAATTTAATTAGAAGAATAAGTTCTCAACTTGTTCTCCAAGTCTCGTAAGAATAACCTTCTCTCTCCTACAATAGGAAGTTTGACTTCTCAACTTTCTCAAAGCTAAAAGTCAAGATTCAATAAATAATTTAATTCCCAATTAATTATTTATTGGGTCAAGTTTATTTGATAATAGTCTTAATAATTCACTCAAAATTAATTAAAAGACTAAAATTAATTAATTACAATTTAATTAATTAATTCTAGAAAAGAATTCACGTGTAATATAATTACACGTTTGGAGCCACGAACGTGCCACATGTGCATGACATGTGGCGGCCACGCAGGCTACGCGTGACATATAGCAGTCACGTGTCCTTGACATGTGGCATTGCCCACGTGTTCCAATCTCCATTTTGATCAACAATTTGGTCCTTCGTTAATCACATTAACATCGTACCATAACCCTCGTGTTCTGGCATTTGTGTGTGACCCTTTAGGTTCATTATTCGATTAGCAGTGGCAGTAATTAATTAATTGCCTAATTGATTAATCACTTCGCAGATCACACTACCTTAATCTAGCAATGGGTGTGTGACCCCTAGCCGAACAACGAAATGAATCGAAGAACCTTTCAGTCAATGACAATCAGTGAAATACGATCCTCCTACAACTCCATCTCTCAATCAAGAACTAAGGCATGGGAATATTCTCAGAGCCTAAATATTCTTGATCTTTAAAGTTAAGTTCGTTTCATATCCATTTAGATCTCAATTCAAGAAAACCCCATTTTCTTGATGTCTTGATCTTTCATCCACCTTGGCCAAGGGTTTAATATTTAATGGACTACAAACAACTTAATCAGTAAGAGATCATTCTTGTTCTTAACAAGTGTAGGTCCTTTATCGATTCTACTAATTCTACATATGTCGCTTGTGTAATCCCAACGTAGGCCGTGGTTCAGGTGTCTATATGGCGACACCCTTTTGAGCCTATATCAAAGATTACAGCGTTAGCTCATATGAGACATTACAGAATCTCAAGTCTAAGGATTATCAATCACATCATTGACCTGTGAGATATTTCCTAATCTAGAATTTTCTAGGAGACTTCCTTTCCCATTTAGGAATATTCTCACGCGGGACATCTCAATGATGAAGTTCTTATAACAATCACCCTTATGTATTATGAACACATCAACGTATGCACCTATCATTCCATGAAACTGAATGATCCTTCAAAAGGACATAATCACATAAGCAAGTCTCAACGGAGTCAAGGTCGACACTCCTATTGTCTGTCAGACTCATTGACTTGGAGAAGTTTCTAATCCTCACCTATGGAGTTAAGAACTTGTTTCATGTGCCGTTCCCATAAGGGCAAAGGTTTTAACGGCCTCATCGGATTAGGGGAGTTCAAAACATGCAAAACACAGTCAACCCAAACAGACATAAATAAGCACATAAAGAAGTGATTGCCTATGAACAAAATCATCTCGTTTATTATTCAAAGACTGTGATTTTATAAGAAAATAGTAAAGCATAAAACTGCTTTAAGGGCACTATTCCTAACATCCTTACCGTATGGCTCCCGCAGAGTTGAAAGAGTTGAAGATTCAGCTTGAAGAACTCCTCAAGAATGGGTATATTCGACCGAGTTCTTCATCGTGGGATGCATCGGTTCTCTTTATTAAAAAGAAGGATGGAACTCTGAGAATGTTCATCGATTACCGAGAGTTAAATCGGATGACAGTGAAGAATACGTATCCTTTGCCTCACATAGAAGATTTATTTGACCTCTTCTAGGGATCGAAGGTGTATTCGAAGCTTGATTTGAGACAAGGGCTCTACCAGTTGAAAATCCGGGAACCGGATATTCCTAAGATGGCATTTAACACCCGGTATGGGCATTATGAGTTTGTAGTGATGCCATTTAGATTAACTAATGCTCCAGCAGCTTTCATGGATATGATGCACAGGATTTTATGTCCCTACCTCGATAAATTCGTGGTGATTTTTATAGACGATATCCTTGTGTATTCAAGATCAGAAGAAGATCATGCTCAACACCTCAGATTAGTGTTAGAGACTCTGAGAGAACACCGGCTGTATGTGAAATTCAGCAAGTGTGAATTCTGGATCAACCGGGTGATTTTCTTAGGCCACGTTGTCTCGAGTAGAGGGCTAGAAGTGGATCCTTCGAAGGTTGAGACAGTCCTACAGTGGCAGAGTCCAAAGAATGCCTCAGAAGTTAGAAGTTTCTTGGGTCTGGCGGGATATTATCGAAGATTTTTGAAGGATTTCTCGAAGATTGCTGCCCCTCTAACCCGATTAACTAAGAAGGACGTCAAGTTTGAGTGGAATGAGGCGTGTGAAGCAAGTTTTCAATGCTTAAAGGAGAAGTTAACGTCCTCACAGGTTTTAGCACTTCCCCGAGGGTATCGAAGGGTTTGCAGTGTATACTGACCCTATCAGAGGATGTAACGCCCGAGCGCAAGATGCCACATCCCCCGCATCATGACCCGACCCGTATATGAAATGGGAAATCCATACACGTACCAAATCAAGGCGAATGGGGACACAACACACTCACTATGCTAGGCGGGAGCTAACCCTTAAACCAATTAAACAAAAATTCCATTAACAGAGTTGCATAAGAGCGGAAGCATATAACATAATATATACATTGGGCCATCAAAGCTCTATATATCATCAAAATGAATACGAGAATTAAAGATAACAGCCTACACGACCTAATACAATTCAGGTATGCTCCATACATTCATAAGATCATAATAAGTAAAAGTATGAGTGAATCCATAAAAGAAATACAAGGCATTAATGCAAGACTCTGAAAGACTCGTATTCCCTTCTAGCACTTCCCACCTGTAAAACAAACTGAAAACAACACCAGGTTCAGTCTTAAGGAGACTGGTGGGTATAAAACAGGCATAATATAATGATATCATTGAATTTAAACACATACATGCAAGCTATAATCCCGAATGAGGTTTTAAGAATATTTCCCAAGTGGCAAATCAAGAGAGACAACGAACGGGATTATAACAACCATTTTCATTCATTAGGTCAATCGTGAGCAGGCGAGTGGCTAAGTCTCCTACCTTTACCTCGTGTATCATTATCATTCATTCATTAGTGATCATACATGCTCATTCATTTACTCCTTTTTCTCCGGTTAGTGGACGGGTTTGCAAAGCCCGACCACCCATTCATTATGGCTAGTGGGGTACATGAATCCCTAAAAGCCCGATTCCCATTCCCCGCTAATCTCCTACCGAGGGCCGGTAACATCGTAGTTTAATGGAACTAGTGCACGGGATACCTGTCAGCCCTTGCTTCCTCGGATAGCCTCGTACACTAAGTCCCAAGGCCCCCATTCATTGTGATCAATCAATTCTCGCCAAAACATTAGGTGGGGATTCATAAAGAAAAGGATTTACGTTGAAAATATTTATTCTTTGAAAGACTCGATATATATATATATATATATACTTTTGGCCAAAATCTTGCACATAAGAGTAGGTCGGGTCATTTCCTTTAACTAATAGAAGAAAAACCCAACTGATATGCAAAAGAAAGACATAAGGACCTCACTGCCCGACCTCGTCTCCTACTGGACCAAGATCTGTGTAACAGAAGTAGTGTGAGACTCAATATGACCATAATGACGTACGACAATGCAATAAACGTGATATGAAGTGCATAAACAAGAATAATCATGTTATGGAGATGTTCATGTGCACACTTAATGCCATTTAAATAAGCAAATGAGTTATTCATTCAATACATGAAGAATTTGTATTCTTTCATGTTTATTCGTTCATCCCATTTCCAATTTAATCACACGTTGATTCATGACTCAATTTTATATCATATAATAAGGATTCATATTAGATTTAATATTCATAAACAAGGATCATACCATACGTAAAGGAGATATACAATTCAATACGTAAAACAAGTCACATATATACATAAAAACCGTGTCTCCCTCGCAGCACAAATGGAGACACGGGCGTGACTTGGGTCACTAGCCTAATCCCCTTTATGACACGGGGGTATCTCAAACGTAGGTATAAGTGAGACACGCCCGTATCTTGATACAGAAGATTTTCCTTCACGAATTGGCTAGTGACACGGGCGTCTTTCATTTCATGCACAAAGACAGGCACGCCCGTGTCTCGCACCAATCACCATCATCTTCAAGAATTTTCAGCTGCAAACACACGTACATACACATTCCTTCCTCCCCTGTTTCGGCGATAATAACAACAACAAGCTACATACCATCTTGACCATATAATTCTAAAAACTTAAAAAAACTCAAGTACTTCAAGAATCTAACAAAAATCTATATATATATGCTGAAAATTCCAAGCCAAACTTCAAAATTTTCATGCATGGAGCTTGAACTCCATTAATGGCAACTCAAGAATTAATCAACTAACACTTAATCCATGCTTGTAGAAGTGAAGAGGAAGTTAAGATGATCATGTTTCATGCATAAAAACTCAAGATAAACCAGGGATGATTATGAGACAAGAATCAAGCTTCATCTTCACTATTCATGCTCTTCTTCAAAATTCATGAATTCCTAATTTAAATCATGCTTTCTATGGATGAAAATATGCATGAAGATGAGGAGAATTCAATTCAATCTTTAACTTGAAAGAGGAATGGAAGGTGGCTAATCTTGAGCTCAAAGTTCGGATGATCAAAGTGAGGGTTTTCTTGGTTTCTTTCTTCTCTTCCTTGGCTGAAATGGATCGAACAAGATGGAAGGAAAAAGAAGGAAATTTTCAGCTCTTAAGGGTGAAAATCAGGTCAAGAAACAAGTCGAACCGGATCCGGAGTTGATTAAAATGGTTAAGTTAAACTATAAGGTCGCATTGGCTGAAATTTGCTTCGTCTGGTATTCAAATGACATCGAAAAGGTATAAGATCGAAAAGGTATAAGATCAATTTCATTGGGTCCGAATCATCGAAATGAGCCCAACACCAAAGACGGATCTCGAATCCGAGGTCCCGAGCTCAAGATATTCGAAAAATCGTTCAAGGTGGCTTGTTATTCAAATAGGTCCCTAAACTTTCAAAAAGTGACAATTAAGCCCAAGGCTTACTTTCATTCAACTCCATAACTTTCAAATAAGTTGCAATTACACCTCGACATGCATAAGTCGTACAATTTCATAGAATTAACATAAGATTCATGTAATTCATAATCTTACAAATCCGATCATATACTCACATTTCAAATTGGAATTGAAATGCAATTTAGACGAATATTTCAAATTATAAAAGAATTTAAAACATAGAAATGAAAACAAAATCATATAAAACATAAAATAAACACTTCACTTACATGAAAGTATGAAAACGCGGGCCTTTACACTGCTTATGTATGTTTGAATTTTTGTATGACATGTTTATGCTTCCGCACTTGCATTAGTTTGCACTTTGAATTCAGGGTTTACGTTCTGCCTAGTTTAGGTGTATCTGTCTGTCTCCCGTTCGCCACGGTTTGATTCACGTACAAACTTCTCATTTCGTATGTGGATTAGGTTTTGATGTGGGGGATGTGGTGACCCACCGTAAGGGGTGCTACAAATAGACATCATCAAATTTATCTGTTATAATTTTTTCACTCTACTAAAAATAATTTTATATTTAATTTTAATATATTTAAATAATGATATGTTTTTTAGCACACGCTCGAGTGTACGCAATTACTATAATCTCTTATTTATAAGTATTTACGGTGATGTCTTCAAATTATGGCGACACATAAAATTGACACGTGTTCTACAGCATTCAATTTGCCAGCAAAATTATTGCGAAGAATATGCACCATCGTTAAGTAAGTACTAATGGCTTCCAAGAATTCCATACTAATTCACAAAGGTCTATATATTAAATATTCGAAAGTTTAGCTCTTAATGCAAAATAAATGGGGAATATTTAATTTTTGGTCACATATGCAAGGTTTATTTAACTAATTTTATGAGTTGCATATCATTTGAAAATGTCTAAGAATATATTATATTTTATACTCAATTTAATCATTCAACTAATTAATATATGCTAGATTTTGAACAACAAACGTTAGAGATAATCAGAAAATGTTTGAATTAAAATAAGGATATGGATTAATTCCCGCCAACCCAATGCTTTTAACATTTTAACTATTAACATGTTTTACTCCCTAACATTTGAATTAGTACCATTATCTCCTTAATTTTTAAAAAAATACATTTAACTCTATTTAACAAATTCCGATGGAATCTTTGGGAAATATTTCGTTTAATAAAAAATCTCATACCTCATCAAGACTAACTTTGACCATCGATTTTTTTCACGCTAAAAATTCCTTGTTGAGAATTTTTAAATTTTCGTTGCGCCTCGTGTATGATTTACAACAAGTGGTATCAGATCCACACTTGCAATGTTTATTTTGAAATGCATTATTTAACTGAATTTGAGTAGAAATTATTGAATATGAGATTAGTTAAGTATTCCTGAATTTTTAGTGAGAAACTGAATGTGAGAAACCTGAGTTTTTCCTGAAAAAATTGGGGTACTAAAAAATCAATTAAAATTGTTTTAAATTAATTTTATTAAATCTTGATTTTAATTCTTGGATCTGAGTTTGAAATTTTTTTGAAAATTTTAGAACAGACACGAAACGAAACGAGGTGACAAGGACCAACCAGGTTGGCCACCCGACACGGCTATCGGACGAGAAAGGGGCCGCGTGCCACTTCAGCGCTTGAAGGCGGTATGGTACCACCTGCCCAATCACACCTGTGTGCAACCGCCTCACTTGGAGCAAAGGTGCGTGCGCACTAGCAGCCTTGGCTGCCTGTCGACTGCGACGTCCCAAGCCCGGGCGTAGCAGGGCGCTTGCCGTGTAGCAGGCATGTATACACATGTGGCCCCACCGCACAGAGCGCGCTGCCTGCATGCGTGGACCTCGTGCACTGGCCTGCGCACAACACCTTTGTCATGATTTGACTACTAATTAGAGACTATTTGAGTTTGTATTATAGTTGAATTTGGCTAAAAATGTGTTATTTTCGGGTTAAATGTGAAACAAAGTTAGGAAGAAGAGAATATAGAAAAAACGGACCAAAAGCAGCCGCTAAGGAGTTTGAAAACAGAAGAGTCGCAAGCGCTAATGAAGAAAACACGTCAATTGCACTTTTTAATGTGTTACGGCTGCAAACTAATGCAATCTTGAAAGTGTGGCGGCTGCGAAGGACATCAGCGAGAAGAGGAAATATTCTGTAAAATCTTGCAGGTAAATCTCCACAAATCTGACGCAATATTCAGGCAATTTTTGAAGATCTTTGGCCAGCCTTTCTTGTTGACCAAGACAATCAGTGTTGCCCTAATCCAGTGAACATATATAAGGACACCCACATCAAAGGAATTAGAGAGACGACAATTTAGGGTTGTGAGGAAGTCAGTCGGTGAGTCGAGAGACAGCCGAAGGAGAAGAGAAGAAGTTCGAGTAGGATTCCATAGAAGACACCTTTAGGAGGACACTCCAAAGGACGTCGGAATCGAAAGAGGAGGAGAAGCGACATCTTTGCCCGTTTACTTTACTTCGAGAATAATTACTCTAGTTTGTAATAATGAATTACTTTATTTTCGTAGATTTAATTTCCTTTAACATGCATAGCTAATTCCCTGTAGTTAAGGGGATGATAAACATAAAGTTGCTAAATTTTGATGACATGCTTAATATATTCTTAAGGTTTTTATGTTATGATTTTGTGTTCTTAAAGCTTGCCAGAACTTGATCAACTTTAGTATGATTTTAGAATTTACCTTCGAAGTGAAAGCTTATTTGTGAATTTAGACTGTGTAGCACCCCAGACATAGGATACCACATCCCCCGCACTAGGGCCCCAACCCGGTCATGAAATAGAAAGTGCATGCCCGAATCCGAATCATAGCGAACGGGAGACCAACTCATACACTAGGCTAGGCGGATCTAACTTGACAAACTCAGAGTGCGGAAGCAATTAAAACCAACAACAATAGATAGCGGAAGCAATTAAATCAACATACCAACCAATTGACGGGTTCAACTAGCATAGATACCTAATCCCGAATATCAACTCATAATCCAACATAATAAACAGCATAAGTATCATCATAATATCTAATAACATCCAAGTATTAACTTAATAACCCCACCCGGGTTTAAGTCTAAGTGGAACATAAACATAACCTTCAAGTGTGAAACATAAATACATAACATAAGTAAAGTATGCAACAAATGCATCCTATCACTAACTAGACTGACAAGTGTGACTCAGAAGACTCACTTCCACCTAGCTCATGCCAAAAGAACCTGCAACTAAAAGATAAAACGAGGGGGTCAGTCAACTGACTGTGTGAGGGGGCTAATGCACACCCACAATATATATATAGAGCACAACATATAACATAAGGGTGGACTCATGAACCGGGACTAAGGTTTTGCATGCCAAAACAGTTGGAATACCAAAAATAGTATAAATTTGGAAAAACCATTTAGAGAAGCCTATCCCGTTTCACAAATCCCATACATTCATAACATATGCCCTGTGAGTACGGGCTTCCAACCTTTACTCCTCATAACTGAACAGAACATAAAGGAGAATCAATCCATCCTCTACTCTAATGAAGGAAGAGCCACGCGTTGGCCCTAACCATCCATACATATATACTCACAAGGGGTAGCGAACCCACGAGAGCCCTCCCCGGCTGTACACCGAAGGCTCAAGATATCACGCCTCCCTTATCTCCCTGAGTCGCGCAATGATATCTCAAATGGATCTACGCATATGGTCAAACCCCGATGACCCTAACCGTTCCGGGGGCTCCATTACTAGTAGCTCCTCGGATCCATAAACAAACAGACAGACAGATGCCAATATTTCATGGCCAACTCGCTACAGAAACATAACATAACTGAATTTTTCCAAAATAGCTTACATATGCCTTAATAATTAATTTTCCAAAACCAAGGATGGTCCACAAGGTCATAATCATATCATATCCAACACATATCTAATCATATACAGTATATAATCACATGCAAGGATTGAAATCATCATATTAAGGTCATAGGTCGCTTAACTATACAAAATCCTAAACCTCACATTGTGCAAGTAGAGTCTGAGAGTGTGAAGGGCCAAACACTCTAAACCTCGGGCCCACCGGCACCACCAAACTCTGGGACAAGAAATACAGAAACCCAGACTTAGACTCTATATGAACCAAGTAAGACGCACGGCGAGCATAAGCATGAGTGGTATGCATTATGGAATGATGAGCATCGAGTAGGTCACATAGCATAATCCAAGTATTCATTCAAATCGTGCAATTAAATGAGGTATTTAAAGTTTGGAAATGCAATTAGAGTCATATCATAACATATAATTCATTAAGCAACTCAAACGGATTAAGCAAACACGGGAAAGACAAGTATTCACATGAATTCATTCAATTAAATGAAGTACTATCATCAAGGATTGCAATTGAAGTCATATTATAACACATTATTCATAAAGCAACTCAAACGGATCAAGCTAACATGGAAAAGACAAGTGCAAAGTGTAACAGTAGCTCCGGAACGGCCATTCCCATGCATAACTAAGCATGGGCACGGTCCTTCCCAGAAACCACCTAGCGAGCATGGGAACGACCGTTCCCATCTCAAGGAAAAAACGGGAACGGCCCTTCCCGTTCTCGCGTGCTGACATCAGCCCTTGGCGGGAAGGGCCGTTCCGGGCACCAAGGCCAAATGGGAACGGCCGTTCCGGCCAGATCTGGGCGTCTGTCTTGTGCAGAAGCTTCATAGCTTCGGGAAGAAGGCAACCATGGCCGAGAATAGCCTATTTCACACCATTTAAACCATAAAATTTCCACGAAGATCATTTATATTATCACATAAATCATGCTTATCACATAAATATCAATTTAGCTCAAGAACAAGGGTGATTTTGGCCAAAACTCATACAACCCATTTTCATGAAAATCAAGCTTCAACCATGGCAAGATGCATTCAAACTCACTCCCTATCATACCATTAACAACTATAGGACATATTCAACATGGAGAGACACATATTCATGCTCAAGAACTCAAGGATCCATTATATAAACCATATTCTTCAAGTTGGGCATAAATCACCATTTTCACAAGACTTCCTCATACAAGTTTATACATTCAATTTCATGCTAGGATTCATAGATAGAAATGAAATACACATCAAGGGAAATCCGTAGCTTACCTTGGCTCTTGAAATGATGAAGAAACGAGGGAGATATGAGCTCTTGAAGGTGTAGGAAAGTCTTAGATCTTCATCCTCTCTTGAAGCTTCTCCATGGCTGTCACAATGAGGCTATTTTGAGGTTTGAAGTGAAATGAAAAAGGGGATCTAGGTTAGGGTTTCAAGATATAAAATGAGGCTAGAGGCTTTTATTAGGATTTGGGCTCAAATAAATGACTTTCGGCCCAATAGGTCAAAATTAAAAGGTTCAAGGTCTAAACGGTTTCCGAAAAATATAAATTAAATTCCATTGGATCCGAATTACCGAATCAAGTCCAATGGTGGTGTCGGAATTCGAATTCGAATTCCCGAGCTCATATTGGTCTCGAACGACCCAAACTCTCCTAACTTAAGTTAGGCCTCAAACACACCAATAGGTCCAAGTCCTATTTAAATCCAACTCTAACAATTAATTTAAATTCACATAAGTTCCGTTCTTAGGTTGTCATGCGAGAATTCATATTTTACCATTTTGGGTTTTAGTCAATTAAGTCACATTTTCAATCAAAGTTGGAAGTAAACACATAAAAAGGGAATTAAATCATATAAGTGCGTAACGTAATCTCTCTCGTGACGCATACTTGTACGATTTATTAGACGGGGCGTCACAGATTGTGAATCTAACACTTAAATTAAAGTCAAGAAGAAATTCGATTTTTTTCTGAGAAATCAGTAATTTGCGCTATTGTTACACTAATCTTGTTTATTTGGTTTAGTTAATTAAGGCGAGAACCGACAACAAGAGTGATTGTTATACTTAATTAGGCACACGTGTTCGACTTCGAGAGAAGCTTACACATACATAAGTGATCAGGATTGTGGAAACCTGGATATTTGCATAAACATAGATTCAAACACAGGAACTGAATTACTGTCACTCCCCTAGTTGTTGTTTTACCATTGATAATTTTCTTAATTATTTGATTTCATACCTTAGTATTAATTATAGTTTTCTTTAGTTGCTTTACTTTTCTTGATTACTCGGTTATCTACTTTATTCTATCGATTGGGGAGGATACTAAACAATTACTTGATTTTCACCTTCCCTGTGGGTTCGACACATTATATGCTAAAATTATCGGTATACACTTGCACGCGTATAGGGTTTTATAAATAAAAAACTTCCCTAGTAAGTTTTTGGCATCGTTGTCGAGAAGGGTGTTCAAAAGCACTCTTGTTTTAGTATTAGTACCTAGTGTTTTAGATCCTTGTCTTCCGTTTGATTTGATTATGGATATTTCTTTTGTAGGAGTTTTTACATGCGAAGGAGCAAAAGTTTAAAGTTTCTTGCTTTTGATCCCGAAATTGGAAGAACTCTTTGTTCGCTTCGTAAAGAACACTGCCAAAGAAAGCAATCATAATCTATTTCGATGGCAAATCCACCTCTAAATTCGAACAACTGAGCCCCACAAGATGGAGTCACACCACCACCAACACTGGGTGACTACGCAATGCCAAACACTGAGTTAATTCAAAACAACTTCATTCGACCCACTGTCGCAGTAAACACTTTCGAAATCAGACCTGCTACTATTGGTTTCCTTCAGCAAAATCAGTTCGGAGGACTAATTTGAGAAGACCCCACCGCTCACCATTCCTACTTTTTGGAGATTTGTGCAACATTCAAAATCAACTATGTTTCAGAAGATGCTATCAAAATTCGACTATTTCCATTTATGCTAAGAAACAAGGCAAGAACATGGGTTAACTATTTAACCCCGAAAGATATGCAAACTTGGGGTGCACTTTTCAAGGAATTCCTTGCAAAGTATTTTCCACCAAGCAAAACAGCGAAATTCAGACACTATTTGACTACTTTCAAACAATTGGATGGAAAATCTCTACATGAAGGTTGGGAAAGATTCAAGCAGTTACAAAGGCAATGTCCACATCATGGAGTTCCTACTTGGTTACTTGTGCAAACATTTTACAATGGTCCACATCATGGAGTTCCTACTTGGTTACTTGTGCAAACATTTTACAATGGGATGTTACTACATATCAAGGTTATGGTAGATGCCATAGTAGGAGGAGCATTTATGTTGGCCAAAACTACGACCGAAGCTATCGAATTGTTAGAGAAATGGCTTCTAATGATAGTTGGGTACGAGAGAGAATGACCAAAAAGATAACCAAGATGGTAGCCGGAGAGTTAAAACTTGACGGACTAACAACTATGAATGCAAAATTTGAGGCTTTATCAAAGAAGATTGATCAACTCGTTGTCAATGTTGTCACCGCGCCAAATTCGGTACAGTTATCTTTTGAATTACGCAATGGTCCTCATACTTACAATTCTTGTCCTCATGTTAGTGCAAGTGAACAATGTCTTCAGGACCAGAATAGGTAAACTATGTTAACAAACAAAAACTCCAAAACAGAACTTATGCATATATACCTACAACCTTGGATGGAGGAACCACCCCCAATTTTTCATGGTCCAACAATTAAGGAGATATCCCTAAGCAGAACTTTTAATCAAGACCTCCAGGCCAATTTCAAGTACCACAAAATGCAACAGTCACAATTTCAGTCGACATCTCAACCACCATACCCGCAAGTTGATCAAAGAAAATGATGGAAAATTGAACTTGAGAAGTTTCTCACAGCTACCACAAACCAGTGTTTCGAAAACCGGACCTGACCGGTTGGTTCGACCGGTGACCGGCAGCGTGTCCGCTCTGGACGACCCAAAAAAACCAGTGAGGTTCGGACCAATCCAGAACCGAAAAAACCGCCCGATTAACCAGCGGTTTTGGTCCTGGAAACCGGACAGGACCGCCGGTTCATGATATTTCTTTTTTTTTTTTTCAATTTTTTGTGTTTTTCTTGGCCACGGTTTGCTTCTTTTTTGCTGAAATTCATGCTTCTTTTTTGCTAAAATTCACTCGTAAGCCAGATGAAGAGTTGAGAAACAACAATTCCTCCAAATTCCAATCATTCAGTTTCTGGTTTTCTTGCTATTTTTTTCCTTGAAAAATAAATGAAAAAAATATGAATGTGTATTTGAGGATTAGTTTCAAAAGAAAATCTAAACTCACATTAGGCCGACGGAGACAGAGAACCGGCGGTGAAATGAGGAAGAAGACGTGTTGTGCGTCTAGGACAGATTGGGGATGTGAAAGGCTTGCAACTAGGGTTTTAAATTTTTCTCTAATTGGGTTGGGCTTAGAATTCAGGTAATTTCATTTTATATTGGACTATGGGAGTTTTAAATCACAAAAAGGTCATGTGTTGATGGTTCCTTCCCACTTATCTTTTTTTTTTTGTTTTAAGAAACTAACTATTGTTTTGAAATTTAAATTTAGGGATTTTATTTTTATAATATAATATACATATATTATTTCATACTTATATATATATATATATATATATATATATATATATATATATTAATGAAAATATTATTTATTTATGACGTCATACCGGTTGGACCGATGGTCGAACCGATCGAACCGGTTAGTCCAATGACCAGTAGAGCTACCGGTTTGACCTCCGATCCGGTTTTGAAACATTGCCACAAACAGATTTAAAAAGTTAAAATCCAAAGTTGACCAGGTGATGAATCACAACAAAAATCTGAAAACATGAGTGAGTCATCTAGCAAATGCAAAATCTAGCGTGAAGTTGTCTATACACCCCCACGCTTGTGAAAAATATAGTTTCGACTTGAATAAATTCTATCAATATTTCAATTTTGGCCGAGACCTGCCGAGACCTTTGTTATTTCTAATTTGGATAATTAATATTAGTTCCTCTCTTTTGCCTAAAAAATAAGTATTTCCTTTGCATATGTTCTTTTTCCGTCCCTTGACATACTACACTTCTCCTTGTTATTTTTTTTTTTTTTTGGTACAGACACTTCTCCTTGTTATTAATAGTAATAATTTCAAATATCACAAAAGATTGTGATGACCTTAATGTTTATATGAAAATGAAGGAATAAATTGCTTTGGTGAGAAAAAGTTGGTTATAGTTCATCCTTTCGAAACCGTTATAGTTCAGCCTTTCGAAACAGATTTTCTCACAAAATTGGTGAGTTAATGGAGATTTTATGTCTCTTAACGGACATTATACGAAAGGACCAAAGACGCACCTATTCATACACTATGGGACCAAACTTCATTTCTAAAATAGAGACCGATACTGGAATTCCCCTGATGCCACGGGACCGAAATAGCAATTTTCCCAAAATTACCATCTCTTAACCATCAGTTATAGTGGTTTACAAAGCATAGTAATCAAGAGAAATAATTGCATGAACAAATACAATTGTCAGTTTGATATTAAAACTATCAAATGTATGGCTAACAAGGCTGAACCAAAAACCGACAAATTCGTCTAATTTTCCATTTCGATGGTCAATTCAATCTCAATTTAAAATGCTTATATAAATCCGAAGTAAGTTGACAGCCTAAATGTAGGGTGATGGTTCACATTATAAGCAAGTGGCAAGATTTTTAATTGAAAAACATACATAAAATTGGTAAATCATGAAGTTACTTTCAAGCTTCGCAAGGTGGAAGCGAGAAGGGCAGCTTTAGTGGGGGCTTGCTGCTTATAGGATTTCTCCAATGCAAGTGCTGAAAGAGATTGCAGCTCCAAGCTCTCCTTATCCTTCTTGTTACACCCTTTCGTCAGCTGTCCAATTGCAGAACCACACTGAAACAACAGACTTCCTTTAAGTTTAAGTACAAGAAGAACGAGAGAGAGGGAGAGAGTGAGCACAATTACCAGGCATATCCCAAAAAGAGCTCGGATATTCTTGCCACCAATTAAATCGATGGCTGATGCATAATATTTCTTAGCTGCATGGAGATTTTCTAGTCCTCCAAGGGTGTAGAGAACCTGGTTGATGCAAAAATGGATAGAAGATAAGAATCAGTTCATTCCATCATGGATATGGTTGCACCGTGCGAAAAATCATAACTTGAATTACTAGATAATAACTAGCACAATACAAAAGGTAAGGCACACGTACGGGTGGAAGGAAAAACTAGTACAACAAATCTTAGGCAGGAAAAGATATACAATCCAATAATTTCGACAAAATAAAAACAAAAGATTTCGATAGACTAGAAAGCGAATAACTACAGAGGTGTATCTGAACGGTATTTGAACAAAGATTATCTGTAATTGTCCCAACGTTGAGCAGTTTTGACTTTATTCTTTAACAAACCAAGTTCTACATTGGTAGAATATAATAGAAATATGCGAAACAAGGGTAAGTTAGCTTCAACTTATGGAGCATCTGAAAATTTCAAAGACCATATAATACTTTAGACCTAATGAAGAGGAGACCCTGCCCCTTTCTTCTTTTCATAGTTCTTTTCTTTCAAACAAAAGAGATTACGGCCATTCCCTAATTAGTTTTTATTGGTAGAAAAAAGTTTAGATGGGTTCGACGGAAGTCACCACCAGGGCCAGAGCAAGCCCCCCAAGCTCAATAATGTTTACAGAGGTACTTACAGATTGCCCACCAACAAGGCCCTCGCGTCGGCAGAGGGAGTCAAACTTGAGCCCTTTAATTAGGGCAAGGGCACTCCCTAATTAGTGCTAGTGCCAAAACACAATATTACAATATTCCTCATCTCACTTAGATTTAAATTCTTTAATTGATCTCTTGTTGTTTCTCCAATAAACAATACAGTATACCCAAAGCTAGCTTGGATTAAAATAAAATGTTTTTGGCAATACTGATCTAGAAGAATACATGGTAGAGTAGGAAATGGTGCCACCTTGAAAGCTTAGTCTTCATGTGTAATATTATCATCATAAAAACTCAAAAGGAACAACTTGCTCCGATACCATCCTAATAAACACATAACAAAAATGCCATTGTTTTAATCCTCCGTATGTCAATCTCCAAGTATTGGACGGAGCATATCATCATAGTGGATATTTCAGATTCCGAACTCAACCTAAGTCCTCAATACCCTGTACCCATAAAATTCTCCCTCCTTCACAACCATTACCAAGCAATAAGTTATCTCTCTCTCTATATATGCCTTCAAGAAAATCAAGGAAGATATAAACAACCAATCCTTTGAGCAAGAATAAGAGAAGGCTGTAAATGGATAACCAAAAATCCAATATTCGTCCGAATCTGAATTTGTTTAAAGAAGATATTATCTGTATCCAATTATGGGTATCAGACTCATAAATGGATAAGGATATGATAATCAGTCATCCAACCCGTTTAACTTCCACTCCAGTTAGTTCTGTGTTTAGATATGTGTTGGATATATCTGTATCCAGTATATTTGTTATCTGTATTCAGTAAATAACATATTATATTGATATATATATATATATATATATATATATGTTCAAAGTTTTCTTGTGTGTTTTAGTTACATTTTTTTAATACATATATTAAAGGAAAAGGTTAGTTTTTAGTAGTGATATGTTTACTTCAACAATTATAATAAGATAAATATAAGTAACATATATTATGTGACTGGTAATTATCATTATATGTCAAATAAATTATATGACAAAATTTATAATTACACCATATCTCTGACATTCGAAAAAGAAATAAAAATGATATACATAAACATAGTTATGATTTCTTTCTCTCTCTCTCTCTAATATACACATCCAAAGTTATATAATTATTAAATAATTTAGGCTATAAATGATAGTTGAAAATTCGAATAAAATCCGATTACTGTCAGTATTCATTCTATATTCGTTCAATACCGATATTATCCGTATCCGTTCAAAGCCGGTATTATCCATAACTGATTAATAATATCCAAATCATAAATGAATAAGGAAATGATAATAAGACATGTGATCTATTTAACATCCATTTACATCCTTAAAAGAGAAGAGGTTGAGAGCTGCTTACATCAGCATAATTAAGGTGATACAATGGAATAGTTGGCTGTGATAAGATCAACTCCTCGTAACAGAATGCTGCTTGCTTATACCTAATGATATAAAATTTAAGAAAAATGATCAATTAATTGAAAATTAAAACTAGCCCCTACACTCCATCCACTCATACCCAAGATAAACAGGAAAAGAAACTCACATTTGTAGAGAGACGTAAATTTCAGCTAGTTCTCTCCATGCATCATGGTCTGCCATGAATCTACATAAAAGTAAAAGGAAAATAACATCACAAGAAAGTATTCAAATTAATCAAGCATTAATCATGTTTGGATTTTCGTACATTTCAAGATACTTGTTCAACCACTCAATTGCGCCTGAAAGATCACCTTGCGCCTTTGCCATTGACACCCTTCTTTTGTGAATTATCTGTATATTTAACAGTACATAACCGAGAACAAATAAATGAAACACCTACATTGAAGATCATGCAATAAATTGAATTTCTCGACCTACCTGATCAAATTGATTATCTTCTAAAAGACTTGAGTAAGCCTTTTCTGCCTCTGCCCATAACCCCTTTGCTTCAAGCAGCATCGCTTCCAACCTACCTGCAAATAGGAAATGGTCTTAAAGGAGGACAGGGAAGTCATGGAGGGTTCTGTTACCACGCACCTAATTTTAAAATTGTGCACGTGAATGGGAAGTGTTAGAATAGTGTTCAGCATGCCACTTAGGTAAGCTGTTTTTTCTACTTTTTATGCCACTAGCATGCAATAATCTTCTTTATACATTCTAAAAGATTTCATCAGAAAAAAGTTAATTGAAGAAATAAATAGAATAATTTTCTATAAGACATAAAATTGAAGATGTCGTTATGTGAAGAATATGTTAAATATTAGTTAAACTCACCGACTCGTTTACTCCTTGGAAATTTTTTCTGTAAGACCATGGTGTAGTCCTGCAAAAAAGGTGGGGCTTAAATTATCGAGAACATGCTCAAGAACAGGCAATTTGCCTTTAGAAAATAACATACTAAACACGAAATTTCACCACTCTGGACACAGTGGATAGGTTTCAAGTCAATCAGAAAAACTATGCCCCTACTGGACTTATGCTAAACTGGTCACTGCCACTCAATAATCAACGTAGTATTGAGCCCAAATATTTATCTTCACATATGCAGAAAGTAAGGAATCACAAAGAAAAACATATTGCCATTTATTTTGAAAGATTAAGTTGCAGAACAGGCGGCCTATATATCTTTGTCTTTTCATTCGTCTGAAAAAGATATGATTACAAAGAAGCTTAAAATCGTATACATGAGAATCGAAACCCTAGATTACAAAAATGAATACTGATATCCACACTCCTCTTCATTGCAGGACTGCCATAATAAGCCCATAATATAATCAATCACACCCAAGCCAGATAGCATTCACGAGAGCATGATGGCTCGAGTAAGAACAAGCCCACAAATAAGATCCATATATACATAACAAAGTTCAATTATATCTGAAGGAAAAGAGACCACCTACCTTTGCCAAATCAATGCACTGGCAGTCCATAGCTGCAATAGCTACTTGCTCATATAAAGTCCATTCTGGATCAATCAAAAAGGAAGAAAGCTCGATGACGCAATTCATAAAATGATGGATGGACAAGTTAGGGCCTAGATTTGGTTAAGAAACCGTATCTGAAAAACTCGTGAATTGAGATGTTAAAAGGAGAAAATAGAAAATATTACCAAAAGACAGTCAACCCTAGTCCATAATCAATCAATTATAAATGTCACTTAGCTAATTGACAACTTGGAGAACTTATGGAATTGCTTAAGCTCCCCGTTAGTCAAGAACCATGATACACTACCAAGTGCTATATGATGTAAAAAGATCAGAAGAAAATGTCTAAAACTGCAGCCCCCAGTCAATGAGATTTGGAATTCGTTGAGCTTTTGTTCCCAAAGATGCGTCCACAACGAAACACACAGTTCAAAATAGATTTCATGAGAAACATCATTCTTTTAATCCTCCACCCAGAAAAATATATGGTAATCAGAAACCAATTTTTCTTTCTCTCAGTTTCGCCCACTCAAATTAAACCGGAAATTCTAAATCTCCTTACACAAATTCAATTAACAGGCACACAAATACTCCAAAGCCCCGATCTATATAAAAATAGACCAAAGAAGAAGAAAATTTACCTTCTGGGCCAAGAGCAGATCGCTTTTTGGGGTCGTTCAGAATGGCGAAGCCATATTTCAAGACCTTATCGGAGCGGCGGAGCTTGAGCTTTCTAAGGAGATAGAGATACTCCCACGCTCCTCCTCCCCCATTCTCTACTTGATTTCCAAGCCTATTAGCTTGTTCTTCATCTGTTTTGCTCATCATCTCTCCTCTCTCTTGTTTTTTCCGCGTTGACAGTGGCTAATCCTTGTGGGAGTCCAAGTGTTGTGGGAGATCTCCGACTGAGAGTTGGACGGCAACGATGGAACCAAATTTGAAGTGCGATAAATTGAGACTTGAGAACGAGATTTAGTGGGCAGAGATGAGAGAGAGAGAGAGAGAGAGAGAGTGGCGATTTTGAGGGATTCAGAGGAAATTGATAAGAGAGTTAAACACGATTAATGAATGAGAGAGTATATTTATTTTTAGGGAAAATACCTCAGGCCCCCCCTGTGATTTTAAAAAATTTCAATTAACCCCCCTGTGAAATGGAAATTGTCTAAGCCACACCTTGTGAAAATTTTTAAAGGGCACGTTGCCACCTTAATACATCGCGTGATATTCACACGCAGATTTGTAAGAGTGGTATACCTAATTTTTTAATATAAAGCACATGAATTACCAAAATTACCCTTATGTTATACTGATATAATTGAGCTTCTTCTTCCTTTACTCTTATATAGTTGGACTCCATTTTTCTTGCAGCTTGAAGCTCGGAGCGAAGGGTTTCGTCCATGGCGTCTTCTTCCAACAATCGGCAGACTGAAAATGCTCGGTGCATCGATTTGAGTTACGACAGCACACCTTACTGCAAATGCCCAGCAAAGTGTGATATCAAGGTTGTTGAATCCAAAGAAAAAAATTTCAAGGGCCACCTCTATTATTGTTGCCCTAACAAAAATTCACAATGTAAGTTTTTTCGTTGGTGCACTCCAGTTAAAGCTACTCTAGGGTCAAGAGGTTACCCAATTGAAATTGACGCAGGGAATAAGGATTTCAGCCAATCAAATGTCAAAGAAGAAACTGAATTTGCAGACCTTAGTGATGTTGCTTCAAGAGTGTCAATGGTGGGTGGTTCATCAAGGAATGAAATGAATGGGGCTTTCATTCATGTTTCCTGGGTATTTACTGCTGTTTTTTTCACAATGATGGTTATGTTTTGGATGAAATTGCAAGTTTTGTAAGTTTCTATTATCAAGGCGTGTTAGTGTAATATTTAGGAGTTTGTGCTAGGGGTCAATTGATTTTCCCCAATTGTGTAATCTATTTTGTTACCGTTATCCTCTTGAATTAATGAAAGATTTAGTATTTTATCTACCAATTGCGGTGAATGATGCAAAATTATCATACCATTTCACACATTTAAAGATGAAGTGTTGGACATTGTCTTAACAAAAGTATAGAGCAGACCATTAAAAAAGCTACACCAAATGCTGAGAAGCTTGCAAAACATACGTACCACCAATCCTTGATGCACAACAGAAGATGCAAAAACCATCAAGGATATGCATTCATACCATCCAAAATAATAACAGTTGGCAATGTATTTGGCATAACCCTAAACATAAACTAATAATTACAGTGTGCATTTCACTTTGACAAAAAATAGACCATGACAGGATGACTAATAAGAAATCCCTATGGGGTAAACAGAACTACACATTCCCAGCTGATGATTGCCTTGAAGATTGCCTTCTTGCATGTCCTGGTCTTGAAGATTGCCTTGAGCTTGTCACAGGGCCTGCTTGTGGACCCTAATCAATTAATTTCATTAAATTAGTAATATTGCAAACTCTTTTACCATAGTTAAATGTAATATTGTAAACTTTATACTTAAATGTAATATTGCAAACTCTTTTACCATAGTTGCAGCATTGCCTTGATTGTCCGGTTGGACATCAGATTGTGGTTGTCCCTGGAAAAAAAGAAGACAACGTTAGGGCATATGTTGCAACTAAAACACAAAAAGTTCATGAATCATACCTTCTAAAATTTGGACTTTGGATGTGGTGGGTTAGTGCAGGAGCCTCTATTATGTCCAGTAGTTAAACACCTCTGACAAGTGTGTGTTAAGCCTCTTCTAGTGGAAACTCCTCCTTTATCTGTACCTTTCCTTCTAGCTTTAGTTGGTCTGCCCCTCTTCACAATTATATGCGGAGCTCTCAGTGGCTCATAAGTTGTCTTGATATATTCATCTTGGCCCGGGACACCATGTATCATATTATCATACACTTGCAAATAAAGTTCCTTCGTGAAGAAAGGATCTACAAAGTTCTCCACTTGCTCTCTTTTCTCAGTTATTGCAGCATGTGCTTGACAACAAGGATAACCAAAAAGTTGAAACATCCCACAAGAGCAAATTCTTTTGTCAAGATCAACTATATATACATTCACCATATGATGTATCTCATACTCAGCTCCACCACAGTAAGTTGCAAAACAGTTTCTAGCGAGCTTTTGTTGAAACTTGATTTTTTTCATGATGTTTGGACAAATTGTTCCTTGATATCTATCCATCATACTCCTCTTTTGCTGAATTTTAATCATTAGCTTTGTTCTTATCCACTCAAACATAGATATGATAGGCAGACTTCTAGCAACAAGTATGTATGCATTGAAAGATTCAGATAAAATATTGACAACAACATCACACTTACAGATTATTTCAAAGTGTGATCTTGTCCATTGTTGAGGTGGTATTTCCATCATCCATTTAGTAGTTGCCTTTATCCTCTCATCCACCTTTGGACCAGCCTTCTCAATTCTCTTCATTAACCTCTGAAACTCCACCTTACTACCTGTTGAAGTTGCTTTCCAGAATAGCTCCTTCAATTCATTTGTTTTGAATTTTGACTTGAAGTTTTGGTAAAGATGCCTCACACAGTATCTATGCTCAGCTTCAGGGAACAATTCCTTCACAGCTTCCACCAGTCCTTTTTGTCTGTCACTCACGAAAGTCCACGTCATTTGCATGACAATATCTTCCAATAACTCTTGCAAAAACTAAGTTCAATGTACCCTGTTCTCAACTGGTACCACTGCCATTGCAATTGGCCACATATTATCATTGCCATCTCTGGCTACCAACAATTGACCACCATAAATCGTTTTCAAAAAACATCCATCAAGTTGAATGATTGGCCTACAACCCACAAGTAAACCATTTTTCATAGCAACTAAGGAAAAATACATTCTCTCAAACACTGGAGGGTCAGTACCTTCCTTTTTCTTTAGTAGAATCTTGCTTCCTGGATTTCTAGCTCTGACCGTTTCACAATAATCCCAAAGCAATTCATATTGCTTACTGTCTGATCCATGAATTTGATGCAGGGCTGCTTTCTTGACCCTAGCCACCTTCCATTTGCTTGCATCAATGTCAACTTTTCTCTTGATTGTCTGCCTCAATGTCTCCACAGGTATGCTTGGATTTTCCCTCACCAACTTCTCCATTCTTCCAGCCAAATACTTTGTTTTTGCCAACTTGTTTGTATAAGTCCTCCAACAAACATGGTCACCCTTTAAAGTTTTAATTTGAAACTCAGAACTGCCTTAAATAGGTGACGCAAGAATTCTCCAAGTACATTGCTCATTCAAACATCTGGCTGTGATTCTTGCATTCTCATTTCTGATAAAATGCAAGTCAAACCCCTGCCTGATACAATAATCTCTTAGACATTCTCTGAACCATTGTGCTGTTGAGAAGTGTTGACCAATAAATGGCTTAAATAACTTCAAGTCTGTGCCTTCTCTGAACCACAAGTTGTCATCTTTTTCCCCATCTGAGTTTGTTGCATCAAGTTGATGTGGGCCATCATCTTCATTGCAGTCTGTGTACCATCCATCGTCTTCCTCTATAGGATTAGTCTGAGTTGTCTGAACATTTGCAGCCTTGGCCAACTTCTCTTTATTCCTCATTTTTCTCAATTTAGCAACCAGTTCTGCTTTTGTAGGATTCTTGTAAACTAATATGTTATCATCATCTGAATCTTCTAAGTCATCAAGCATAGCATTAGGGACCATATCTTCACCATTACTCTCACTAGAAAACCCTGCTCCTTCTCCTTGGAAATCACTATCTGAGCTATCATCAAACTCAGATCTGCTTGAATCCCCAAAGACCTCTGCATCTCTATCATAACTGACACATGTTGCCTTTCTTTTCTTGAGAGATCTTTTTCCCTGAACTTGTGCATTCACAGGAGTCTTACTAGTATGTCTCCTGAGAGATTTTCCCCTGTATTGTCTTCTTCCTCTGTTGTGGATTTTTTGAAGTTTTTGCTTTTTGAACTGGTCCATCTTTATTGATCACTGTTAGTATAACACCACAACTGAATCTACTAAAGTCTCCAGTCTCATACTCCTCTTGAGTGTAGTTAGTCCCAACAAGTCCTGTCTCAATGTTGTGCTCTGTGTAATCATCCTCACCTAGCACTGTTTCCCATTCTTTGTTCACTTCTGAGTTAGTCCTTTCCAGTAGCGATTTACAAACATTGAAGTCTATATTGTTCATAATTTCTTCCATTTCTGGATAGGGCTGTGATTCTTGATCAAGTATCTCTCCTTGGGTGTTGATACTAATCCTATTAATGACAATCTTTTCAGTGTAAATGATAATAGGTTGTTCACGTTCAGTTATGCCCCAATCTTTGAAGTGATAATAGGTGATCTTCCTTAATCCCTCATTTAATGGCAGGCCTGTCATCTGCCAGTAGAAATGAATTGTGCCACGACCACCACCTCCTTTTTCGTACACATCATATAGCTTGCTGATGTTCAAATCATCAAAACTAATACCACATTGTTTAAACATTCTTCCACCTATATATCTGATACTTGGATTGTATTCAAATCTACCTCCAAGCCACATATATATCTCTGCCATCTACATTTAAAAAAATTAAATGCATAGCTGTAATTAGTAATGGATTCAGTGAGAGAGAGATCTTAAGCTCGAATAAAGAAATTTTAATACATAATGTAAAAAAAAAAGTGACATTGGGACCACATTAAATTGTCAAAACAAAGACCACATGCATAAACGTATGAAAAGCAAGAACCAGACAATCACATGCCTCACACTATAGAGACAGCAGCATAAAAAAGCCCAAAACCCTTTATCTTGTCGGTAGTGACCAAACCCTTGCGATGGGGCCCACCATTGAACCAAAACAACATTTCACAACAGAATAAGTCCAAAATTGCACTTTAGGAACTCAATAAACACAGAACCTTACAAAATTTATAGGACATTCGCAACAAAAACAGAGACCAAAGAACAATTGAAAAACCCATTAAAGGAGAGATTATATAACTAGAAAAAATGGGAAAAATTACACTAACACATAAATTTCGTAAACATACCGTAATGTCCTTAACTTTCAAATGTTCTTGAGTTCCCACAATACAAGTATCACCCAATTTTACATAATCTAGGGTTTATGTTTAGGAGGGAAAAAATGAAAGTGAAATTGAAGGTTTCAGTTTCTCGTTTTTGAAAACTGATGAAATTAAGTTTAATTTATGAAGGGGTAAGGTTGTCTTTTCCATGCTACAAACTATTCAAAATTGCCGAAGGAGGCAGTGAGACTTTTTTCAAATAACATAAGGAGTTGTTTTGAGAATTTCTGTTTCATAGGGCAGTTTTCGGCTAATTTAATATAACACAGGGGGGTAAAATGTTATTAACTCTTATTTTTAGGGGGAAAAAAATTGGTAAAAATGTAAATTTGGTCCTATAAGTTTGCAGTTTTGGCAATTTAGTCCTGTTCATTTTAAAATTTGCAATTAATTCCTGTAAGTTCTAAAATTTGGCAATTCATGTCCGATTTTCGTCGAAAAATTAATTAGTTGCCGGAATTTGCCACGTAGTTTATTTCTTTGCTAACTTGGCGGGATGACATGACAAGAATATATGACTTGTATAAAAAATCATTATACACGTGGTAAATATAATAAAATGAAATTTTAAAAAACATATTAACTAATACACGTGACTTAGCTAAGGGAAGAAAAGTTAACTACAAAACTTCATCAGTTAGGGAATATAATCCAATTCATACATGTGCCCCTTATCGCCATGTGAAAAATGTTAGTTCAAAATGGTTAGCAGAGAAATTTTTGAGCAAATTCAAAGCCGATGCATGGAGAAAAATAAAAGGTTTTAGACTTGATGCTATTGAAGGAATTAAATGCAGCTTTTCACTGGATAAAGCTTATAGAGCAAAGAGAAAAGCATTGGAGATGTTAAAGGGAGTCCCTCAAGAACAATACTCTTTGTTGTGGGACTATATTAATGAGATAAAAAAAAACCTGATCCTGCATCAACAGTTATTCTTAGGACAGAGGATAGTTCTGGTGTAAACAAGTTTGATAGGTTCTATTTATGTCTTCATACATTAAGAATGGGCTTTATTATGGGTTGTAGACCGGTTGTAGGGATTCATGGATGTCATTTAAAGGGGCCAGCAAAGGGTATTCTTCTAACTGCAGTTGGCATTAACCCAAATAACAATATTTACCCTTTCGCTTATGATGTGGTAAGTAAAGAAGATGGTGATACTTGGGAATGGTTTTTGCATCTAATAAAGCTTGATCTCCACATTGATAATGGTCATGAATGGACATTTATTAGTGACAAGCAAACAGGATTGATTGGTGCTCTGCAAAATGTTATTCCAAATGCAGAACATCGATTCTGTGTTAGACATCTCCACTCTAACTTCAAGAATGCTGGGTTTAGAGGTTTGTCATTCAAGCTAGCAATGTGGAAGGCAGCCCAAGCAACAACCATTAATGATTTCACTAGAAGGATGAAGAAACGTAATGCAATTGATCAAAAAGCTGCAGCTTGGTTCAATGATAAGGCACCACAACATTAGAGTAGATCCCACTTTTCCACTTACCCAAGATGTGATATACAGTTAAACAATGGTTGTGAAACTTTTAACTGTAATATTTTAGAAGCTAGGGACAAGCCCATACTGTGTATGTTAGAGTGGATAATGGAGTACTTGATGAAGAGACTCCAAACAAATAGAGATCTTGCTGTAGGAAAATGGAAGGGTACTTTCTGCCCAAAGATTCAGGAAATTATTAAAAAAAACAGAGAGAAAATTGTTGATTTACTGCCTATTAAAAGTAGTGATTATTTTTATCAAGTTTCAGTATTTGATGGCTCACAGTTTTCTGTGAATTTGAAGGATAGGAGTTGTGGATGTAGGAAATGGGATCTTACAGGAATACCATGTAAGCATGCTATAAGTGCAATACTTGAGCAGGGATTTGACTTGGAAGATTATGTGCATGATTGCTACAAGGTTGAAACTTACAAAAAGGTTTACTCTACCATCATCTATCCCATTAATGGAAGGAGTGAATGGGAAAAATCCAATTACATCCCACCATTGCCACCTTTAATTCATAAACAACCAGGAAGACCACCAAAACCAAGAAGGAGAGAGCCTGATGAACCATTCCAGAAGCAGAAGAAAAAGGGAATTAGGAGGCTAGCAAAACCGCGTGCTCTTAGTAGACAATCTGGACCAGTGAAATGTTCTAAGTGCGGGAACAAGGTCACAACAAAAGAAGTTGTACTTATATACCCGCTGAGCATATGAGTCAAGTGATTAATGAGGTAACTGTAGTATACTTTTTTCTCTTTGTTATGATATTAATATTGAATATAGTAACTGTTATTTTATCACAGGTTAATAATAATGTGGAATTTCCTTCTCAAGCACCTTTGGACGGTGATGACGTGATGAATCCTACACAATCACAAACTTGCATATTTGTGGACCAACCAACTACTCAGACAGGGTCAAATATGTACAAACAGTTTCAGGATTCAAGTGGTGTGTCAAAGTTGATGATTCAAGAACCTGTCCCATCCACAGTTGGAGAAGGCCCTAGTAACATTACGGAGAAAACACCCATTCTTAACAATGACAAAAGGTTTCTCAATATTTCTAGCCCTGTCAACATAAAAAAAGAAGCAGTAGAAAAGAAAAACAAAGAAGCAGTGGAAAAGAAGAAGTCAGAGGCACTAAGAACGAATAAGAAGGAAGTGTAAAAGAAAGTGAGCAAAGAGAAGAATCCTTTTGTTTAGATTGATGTAGCATGATATTTAATTGTGGTTTTGTTAAGCCTTGTGATTTTGTGTTTTATCAAGAATTTTAGAACCTTTTTGCTTGGTTGAATTATTTTGTCAAACTGAAATATATATATATATAAATATACTTAGACTTGATGATATATTGGTGTTATTTTCCAATTATTTACTCATATTATTTTCATGGTTAGCACAAAAGAAAAAAAAATTGTAAAATCTTGAAATAATTACAGGATTAATAGCAAATCGTGAAACGAACATGATTAAATTGTTAAATTTAAAAAATTTACAGGACCAAATTGCCAAAATTGCAAACTTACAGGACCAAATTTGCATATTTGCCACGTGTATAATGATTTTTTATACAAGTCATATATTCTTGCCATGTCATCCCGCCAAGTCAGCAAAGAAATGAACTACGTGGCAAATTCCGACAACTAATTAATTTTCCGGTGAAAATCGGACATGAATTGCCAAATTTTAGAACTTACAGGACTTAATTACAAATTTTGAAATGAACAGGACTAAATTGCCAAAACTGCAAACTTACAGGACCAAATTTGCATTTTTGCCAAAAATTTTTTATCATCCGAACTTTGCCTTTTTTGGCAATTTACCATTCCAATAAATTTTCATCGCAAACCACATCCAATCTTTGCATTTATAACCTACCGTCGTCTAAACCCTTTTTCTTGGTGGTTTTGGTAAAAATACAACTAACGTGTATGTATAAACATGTCACGTGTCATGTTTTTTAGTAAAAACCACTAAAAAAAGTTAGATGGCAATATGTTACCAATGCAAAGATAGGATGGTGATTTGTAACGGAAGTTTGTTTGAATAGTAAATTGGAAAAATGTGCAAAGTTCGGATGGCAAAAAATCTTTTTCCCTTGTTTTTCTTTTATGCTGAAAGTTCGTTTTATCCCTTTTTATTTTCTAGTAGCAAATCAATATCTAAAAATCAATCCATCTTTAGGTCAAATATGGAGTGTCTGATGCAACATTTGATCTTGTAAAAAGTACTTGATTGGATCTTGTATCACCCGATCAAGCAGAAACGACGAAATTGAGACGACTATGGATGGCTAGTGGGCGTCCGACCTCCAATAAAACCGATTAGTCGAGTTGTAAGATCATTAATATTGTTCATACTAGAGTGCTCATATAATAAAGGAACATTATTACAAAGTATATGGGCAAAACTACACACACTTCTAAAACATCTCGAGTTCTCGACGGCCAAAGAAATTTTTAGTTATGTAAATTGATTGCACTAATGAGGAGATTAATTTATATGATTTTTTTAATTTAAATTTTACCTATAAACGCTATTCATTTAACTTTTCAATATATTACACTTAAAATTGAATGATAACATAAAATGGACAATATTTTTATAAATATTATTTTGTTGTATTCTCATTTTCATGTTCCTACCATGGTTTATTGTTGCGGTCGGGCGCAGGGGACGGGATGGAGGGCCTCGTTCCAGTTCCATAACGCTATCGCATAACGATTGCGATAAATTATGGAACGGAAGATATTTTTATGGTAAATATAGTTGATTAATATATCAATACAAATAAAAATTTGTCAACTCTTAAAAGTGAACTCAGCAAGCCAACAGGAGTTGGTCAAATGGTCTGAGGGTTCTTTCTCGAAGGCAAGGTCCCGGGTTCGAATCCCTTGGGCCACTTGGGGGGTGTGTGTTAAAAAAAAAAAAAAAAAACTCTGATAACAGCAAAACGAAAGCCGCATAAATGCAAAGAAACAGAGGGAGAGAAAAAAAAATTAAAAAAAAAAGTATGAAAGTTATTAATGGGGTATTATTTTTCCCCGCCTTTTGCTCTTAAATGCCGTCAGCAAATAGCGTGTTATGTTTTTTCACTAGTTAGAAATGTAACAGCCGTACTCAGGGCCAAGTCGAGAGAGGTAAGTAAAGGGTTATTCAGGAAGCGTTTATAACCTCGATCCCTATTAATTCTCTTCATGCATTGCATTCTATGTGACTTATGTGCTATAATTTAATTAAATGTTCGTAGATTTAATTATTTCCTCTATTTAACACGTACCTCGGAACTCTTTTCATAGAATCCTAGAATTCTAGTATTCATTCCCTTCTAGCACCCAAAACCCCTTCATATGCTTCAAAACCCATTCCTACAGTTTTAGGTTGAAAATTACGAAAATGCCCCTAAAGCCCTAGAATTTTCCTACATTCTCCGAAATACTTTTCCTATACGATATTATAACCAAAACGATCCTTGAATTATTTTATGAATTTTCATGCATTTATCGAAACTCGATTCCACCCATAGCATATTTTATAAATATTTTCCTTTTTACAAATTATCATTTTATTTTAAACAAATTAACTTTTATTCAATAATCGAAATTATACTTAAAGCGATTCTCGAATTTTTCTCTAAATTATAATGATTTTTCCAAACTTTAAACTTCGTCATAGCTTCGTCTATATAATTTTCTTATGGTTTTCATCATCCTTAATATTCATAATTTATAAACGAAAACTCTAAATATTCCACATTTATAATCAAAACGAAGCTCATTTTTCACTCATTCTTTCATTAATTCACTACTTCAAGCTTTTACCTTTCGACTCTTGAATAAATTTTACATCATTTTATATTTATTTTTATTCAAGATGACATCATTCTTGACAACATGAGCTTCTAGAAGATTTAATTAAATGAATGTAATCTCTCCACATTACCTATATAATTACCAAGCATTTGTTCAAAATATAATTTAACCACATCTCTTCAATAATTACCAAGCATTTGTTAAAAAAATAGACAACCACATCTCCATTAAACTTTCATAAATTGCTCAAAGACCCCTCATGACTACCTATAAATACCCCCTTCAAGCCTCATTTATAACTCACAAATTAACACAAAAATCATTCCCTCTCTCCCTAAAACCTCACGCCCCAACTCTCTCTCTCTCTCAACAAAGTATGTTTTCTTCTATTATTTCATGCTTTATATAATGTTCTTAGTGTAATAATAATAGTAGCATGTCTAGGATTAATTAAATTATGCTTTAGGAATTTATTTTAAGATATATGTGCATAATTGTTAGTTTTAAATACAATGTGTGCACATTATGGAATTTTATTTAATTAAATGCATGAATTATGATATGATATAATGTGAGTATGTATTTAAATGCTTATGATCTTGTTTGATTAAATTCATGCCTAGAGTAATTTATTTAGAATTATTTTTCGTAGAGATTTTATATATTTTGCTATATGATATAATGTGAGTATGTATTTAAATGCTTATGATCTTGTTTGATTAAATTCATGCCTAGAGTAATTTATTTAGAATTATTTTTCATAGAGAACTCATATATTTTGCTATATTATGTTTCAATCTTATGTTATAAATATGAATATGATTGAACATGTTACACACCCTCTTTGAATATTCAAATAAGCTCACGAACATGTTCTTAATGTTCTTGGATGTGTGTGTGTGCATGTGTGTGCCGTGATTGGTGTGTGTGTGTGTGTGTGAGTTTGATTTTGTGTTATAAAGTGTTTAATTCATAAGAAATTGAATAGTAAATGTTTTCAATAGTAATTTTGACTTTTGGGTCAAAATTAATTAAATAATTTCGAAATTATTTTAAAAATAATTATAAAATAGGTTTTGAAAATTTTAAAGAAAGATTTTTCCCAAATTTTCCGAAAATCGGTAAACTATGTAATATTTTCGAAAAATAACCTACATTGTCAAATTAAACCTTAAATTTCATTTCAAATCTTACAATTAGAATTTTAATATAGTTAATAAATATTTGACTAGTTCAAGATCCCATAAACCCTGAATTTATTAATTAAACGGGTGAATCTAGGGTTTACTGGGAAATCCTTAACGTATTACATAATATGTACCTTCTATAATTATTTCATTATGATATTGTGTGCAATTAGATTAGTTAGGAACTAAGGACCTAGTTCTAAGTCAGTAGTAGTTATTACTTTAAGGCGACAATAGGATCGAAGAGTGGAATCCTCACAATTCCACTTAAATCTCGGTACTCGGTGAGGGTTTAAATCTTTTCAACGGAAATCATGATAAAATATTTTACTTCCTTGAATTTCCTTTCAAGTTATTATTCCCTTTATGGGAAAATAATTCTTATTAATTATTCAAAAACATCTATTTACCCGAAATTACTTAGTACTTTTGTAACATCCCGCTCGTCCGATTTATGAGGTACGCCACGTTTCAACCCTTTTATGTGTTTAATTATGTGATTTTATATTTTTCGTGGCCCTGTTTTGAACTCTTTTAGAGTTTAGGGGCCCCTTTGTAATTTTCTCTTTTTAGGAGTTTTTCGGTCATTTCTTGTTCGAACGAGATTTTGACCATTTTGACCCCTTCAACTAGTTCGGGGCATCGAAACGAGTCCGTAGACTCTGAGTTTGCCCAATTCTGATGTCGTTAGCCTATCCTCCCATTCGTTTTGTGTGCGAGAACACGGGATAAAGGACCCGAATCCTCGTTTTGCGTGCCATAATTCCAGCTTCAGCTTCTCTCTCTCCCTCTCCCGCGATTCACGACCCTCACACACACCCCAAGGTGTATTTTCACACACTACTCAAACTCGCTCGTTTCTCGACGGAATTCGACGATCCAATAGTCCTTTTCGATTATCTCGACGACGCAGTCACAACCGTACCAAGAACTCGACCAACCGACGAGCGGTGGCAGAGATACGGTGGAATTTCAAACGCGCAGGTGGAGGGTGGCGGAGCCGCCACTTCGCCGCCCATTCGCGGCGGCTTCCGACCATCTTCCGGCGACACGCGCCATATACCCATGGAGAAGGCTTCCCGGCATTTCTTCTGACGTAGGCGGCGCCGCCATCGGGGCGGCGGTTGGGCCGCACGCGCCGTCCGAAGCCCGCGGCGGCGAAGCGCGGCACTGTAGCAGCGGCGGTTTTCGCCTCTCCGGCGGCTTTTTCGGACCAAGGTTGGTGTCTCCTACCCTTTTCCGACCCCCTGAGTTCATTTCCGGCATCGTTTTCACCAAATTTTGGTTGTAGGTGGTGGTTGCAGGGAGGCGCGCGGTGTCAGAAACTTCGAAGGCCAACGGGGACCTTTTCCGGTCATCTTTTGGCCTCGGGCCCTTCACGAAAGTTGTTCGAAACGACGAGAACTAGTGGCTTGTGATCACACGACTCTTGATTCAACCGTTTGGCGGTGGTTCATGGCGGTTCGCGGTGGCGGAGGTCTCCGGGGATTTTTCCGGCGAGAAAGCTTAGGGCTTTCGTAAAGCTCGTCACGGGTAACCCGATGCCTCTTTTAGATCTCATTTTGGTTCACCGGTTTGAAAGTAATTGAAGTTTGAAGATTCTAGGGTTTTCGTATTCTTGGATTTTAAATTGGAGACAATGGGCTTGGAATTTGCAGAAATTGATCGAGGAATTGGATTGAGCACGACTAATCCTTGCACGGGTGATTTTTTAGGATTTTTCCGGCACGCTCCGGCCGCGGCCGAGCGGCGGCCCGCCACTGTTCTGGTGGCTCCGGTGGCGGCGATCCGGCGGGCTTCGGACAGAATGTCCGTCTCGTTATGGTGAGTCCGTTGCCGCTTTCCGTTCGTTAATCGGACACTCGGTTTGTTTTCTACGTATTTATTTGTGTATTTGGGATATATTTGAACTAATTGTTTAAATGCGAATTAATTGCTATATGTTTGAATTGTCGATCAAAATGTACTCCTATGTGTATGAAATCATGTATGATATGAAATATGATAAGTATGGACTTTGTAATTTGTAAATTGAATCCCGATTAGAGGGGGTGTTTGTGTAAATTTGAAACATGATGAATTTGTTTGATTTGATTAGTTCAACTTTGATAATTGAATCCATTATGTAACATATGATATGGGCAGACCACGTAGGAAATATATGAACTTAGTACGATTGTAATTTGATATGTAGCCTTGTGAGATTTATATAAAATTCGAAGCTTGCTATTACGATTTGTTTAGCTTTGTAATACGTGCAAATTTGTATGAAATGTGATATGTAAACTTGCGTGATTTGAATTAATTGAACTTTAATTGTTACTTGGTAAATAAATATGTTAATCACGTAAATTGGAATTTGATATGTGACTTCGTGATCTTTAAATAGAATTTGTAGCATGTTATTATATGATTTGTTTGGCTTTATAATATGTATAAATTTATGAAATGTTATATGTAAATTCCATTGCCTTTCGAGTCCCCTTAATTGCATTAATTGTGCTTATGGACATGCCTTAATGTTTTGTTTTGCCAGAAATTAATATGAACTTGAATCCTGCTTATGTGATTGCATTTGCCGTGCGTCCCTGTGTGGTTGTCTGTCTGAGTCTGAGCCTTGTGGTCTGTTTTGTGTGTTCAGTTGGTTCAGGTGCACCCGGGGTGGTGACAAGTGAGTCGTGCAGGTTCCGGGGTGAACCATCTGCTGTGTCTTCGGCTGTGTTTGGTGCCAGGTGAGGTTAGGATGTAGTTATACCCAATTGCAACGTGCCCGTTTTCGAATGCATGCGGTTTATAGGCCTTATGTATATGTAGATATGTGCGAAGTATGTATTTTGCTGGTTTTGTCATATGATTTGATTTGAAAAGTACGAATCGCTATGTATAAGCCTATGTATGCTTTGTCTCAGTTCTGTTATGATTTCGAGGTCAGTCTGCATGATATGTACGTACGATATGATAAGTGCGATATGCATGAGATATGTTCGTCTGTCTGTGTGTGTGAGTATAAGTTTCGTCTGGTAAGTGTGATAAGTTTAGGCTTTGTTTCGTTTGTATCGGATTCAAGCAAGTCTCCGATTTTCTATTGGTTTTGATCTGTTTGGGCCCCGGAGTTGTGGGTAAGGGAGACCCGGGACGACCATCGGGGTCGCCGGTTACGACCCCTGTGCACTTCTCCACCAACGGGAGACTTAGTTCTCCTATGCCAACGGAGCGCATTTTGGCATGGCCATCGAAGGAACCGGGCGGGATCCTCCGGTTCATATGTTTCGTTCTGTGGTGGGTTGAGAGGGGCACCTCTCTTCCGCAAACGGTTTGGAGGTGGGATTGATTTATGATTCGTTTTATGTTTCGCTTCGTCTTTGTTTCTGGAGTAAGTGTGTTCTGTCTGTCGGTCTGTCATAAGTTCGTGAAACGGGGGTAGATTGTTAAATTAAGATAAAAATTGATATACTTTTAAGTTAATAAGATATGCTCCGATATGTGTGTTAAGTCTGTCTGAATCTGAGTTGTGCCTTAAGAAACTTTTGATTTAAGATTTGTTTGGTCTGTTTGATAAGTCTCCCTATATGTATATTATCACGAGAAAATGTTTTGGCGTGTAAAAACTAACCCCGGGTTCACGAACGTCGCTTCTTCTTTGTGCTTTTCTCTATATATATGTATAGTGTGCGTGTGTCAGCCCCTCGCTCAGTCTTTGGACTGACCCCTCCCCGTTTATCTTTTTAGTTGCAGGTTCAGGTCGTTGGAGTTCGTGCTAGGCGGCGGTGTGTCATGTCTGTGTCTGTTCGTTTAAGTTTATTAAGTATTTTATTCTGATTTATGATTCGTAAACTCTGTATAAGATATGTTCTGTGCAGGTTGGGAATCTATGATTTGAATGTTTGGAATTCGGGACAGGTTAGGACAGGTGCTCGGATTAGTTGAACCCGTTTTGATGTGTAATTATTCGGGACAGGTTAGGACAGGTTTGCTGAACTAATTGAACCCGTATATTTGATTCTAATGTACGAACTGTGTTGTATGCTTGGTGTGGAAAAGTTTTTTTAAGTTGGCATTTCGTGCTACTTCTGCTGTCATGTTTTACTTATTTTCTTTTGTACAGGGTTAGATACTGCCTAGCTAGTGCGTGTGTTTTTGTTTGTCACCCGTTCGTTGTGACTTGGCGCGTGTGCGGACCTTCCATTTCGTACACGTGTCGGGTCATAGTGCGGGGGATGTGGCGCCTCACGTGCGGGGTGTTACAACTTTCTTACCGGTAAATATTCTCGTCTTGCAAGTAAAATTATTGTTTTTCCTATGGGCCCGGTGGTCTTGGTAGAAGTAGTAGTCCGGGAGGCACGGGCCGAGGTCTACTATTATACCAGCCGCCAACTAGATCTTGATGATGGTTTAACCGGAGGTTGGTTATTCCACATCAAGTGACGGGAAAAGGTACATCCCTCCCACAATCTTGTTCATCGTCACTAGGGCTTGCAACCCTACGTGACACTAATGGGTGAAGGATGGTATTATCGTATTTGTTTTATTAAGTACCGACACCTTGATCAGTGTCGTTCCTATTTTTCCCGGATTTTAAGGAGTTAAGGTTGGAGAAGCCTAGCTTGCGGGCATCAAAATCATTTTCTTCAAAACGGTTCATAAGTTTTCTAAAAGTATAACCTATATTCCCCATACTCCTACTGTTTCAAACTAATATGAACCGGATATTATTGTCATATAATTATTTGTTACTATATAGTATATTTTGTTTAAACTAAGATCTTCTTGGTCAAAAGATTTCAAAAGAAAACCTTACTTATAATCATAAACCTCAAACCCCCGTCACTTAGTCATTTTGACTAACCCTCCTACTCTTTTAATTCATGATTTCAGGAATCTACGCATCGACGCCTTAGAGGTATCTTGAAGCTTTAAGGTGTCCCATTTCAGCTATTTAGAGTGATCACGAGTGCATGTACATCTCTCAATAAGCACTCTCCTCTGAAGTTAGACCTATCGTTGTAATTACTTATCCAACTTAATATTATGTGTTTCGTTATATATAGTCACCTTTTTATTGCTCAAGTTTATTTTTCGGTTGCGTTTAAATTTCATACTCTGGTATTGTATAGTCTTGTCCGTTCGCCGGAGTATTTCTCGAGTGCTAGGTCTCACATCCACTCGGGAAGTACAACGGTGCGGGGTTGTAGTGTTAAGGGGCGCTACAAGAAAAGTGACATAACACTTCTTTACTTAGATGCGTTATAAGGACACATATGTTTCCCAATTCTTTACTCAATAAAATATATGGGAAAATTGCATTTTTTGTCCCATTCAATTTAGGTGTTACGATATTAGTTCCACTCGTTTAAAATTTTTTAAAAAGGTTTCATACTTTAATAAACTGTTGCGATAACAGTATCATATATTGCAATAATAGTTCCATACGTTGCAATAATAGTCTCATGCGTTGCAATAGTAATCCCACCGTTAACTTGATAATGGAACCGTTAACTAGGTAACAGAAAAATTACGCATAGATCATGTGCACCGTTAGAATCCTTTTGACACATTTTTTTTATATATTTTTTTTATGAAAAACTATCTAATTATAATTAAAACACACACTTATATCCATTATTTTACTAATTTTACTTTAATTTATTTACATTTCAATATCAATTAACATGTTCAATCAACATGTTAATAACAATATATATGTTGAGGATTATAATATATATATATATATAAAGAATTGTATAAATTTACTAAAAATTATTTTATATTGATTTAAATTTTTTATTTTTATTTTTATATTGAATTTTTCTCATAATATCGTGACATGAAAAATGTAATAACGTTATTTATAATGACTTTAAATATTAAATTTGATATGAATGTATTTTATTTAAATCTGTAATATCGATTACTCTTATAAATATTTTATTTTAAATTAATTAATAAATATAAATATATTTTATTTATATATAATATAGCTGTGTCGTGTCCTAAAATTTAAAAAAAATCTGTCTCGCCGTGTCGTGTCGTATTCGTATCCATGCATCGAGTTTAATCCATTGTAAATATCCGGATTTAGTTATTTCTTTCGATCTCTACTTTTTTACCCGTACTAGGTATTGGTATGTACCTAGATTTCATTCTTTCACTATCAGTTGAAAAGGTTGATTTAAAAAAATATATATTTAAAAAAAATACACATATTTGAACAATACTTTCCTTAAAATACTCAATGTCACTTTCCGATTTCCATGTCGTGTTCATCTAACATTACATTTGAAATTGGTACCACTTTATTTAAAAAACATATAAATATATTAAATTCCTAATTTCACTTTTCCGTACTATATTGCGCAAAATATTTGAAAATAAAAATGTGAAGCAACAATTTTAAAAACACCAAATAAGTGTTAATTAACATGTTAATTAATATTGAAATAAAAATACATTGAAATAAAATTAGTAAAATAATGGATATAAGTGTTTTTTTAATTATAATTAGATAGTTGTCCATCAAAAAATATAAAAAAATGTCTTAAAAGAATGCATATGATGTATGCGTGTATTTTCTATTACCTAGTTAATGGTTCCGTTATCTAATTAACAGCGGGACTATTATTGTAACTACTGGACTATTATCGCAACAGTTTCTTAAAGTATGGTACCTTTTTTGGATTTTTGAAATGAGTGGGACTAATATCGCAACACTCTAATCGAATGGGACCGAAAATGCAATTTTTCAAGATATACAAAATATTTTTTGGGATAACTATTGATAAGTACGACTTATTCACACTCATTTTTTGTTATATCCCCTATCCAAAAATTTTTAGTACTAACAACACCTTTAAATAATTAAATTTTTATTCAAGCCCTATTTTAAATAACATACTCTATTATCCCTAAAAGAGAATTATAAAAACCCACATCACCCCACTATTGTGGTTTCACTTCCAACACAAAGAAAGAGAATTTATGCGTCAAAATACTTTCTGAAAGAGAGAGACGACAATGAAAAAGAGAGAAAGTAAAAAAGAGAACCATTAGTGGAGAGATGATGAAGATGGAGAAAATTTAGTGGAGAGACAGAAAAGATTTAGTGGAGAGACAAAGAAGATGGAGATGATTTAATGGAGAGATAGAAAATATAAAAGAGAAGCAACAACCACAGAGATGGGAAGAGAGAGATTCACATAAGAATATTAACATATGAATATTAAGGTACTAGGTTTTCTAAATAAGGTAACGAATGGTACAAAATAAGGTATTTTGAGTTGAGATTGAAAGGTATTGAATGTTTCAAAATAAGGTATTGGATTGAGATTGAAAAGTAATGAATGGTTCAAAATAAGGTATTGAATTGAAAACATAAGGTATTGGGTATAACGTATAACTATTAAAGTAGTTAGTTTTCAAAATAAGGTATTGAATCGAGAACATAAGGTACTAGCATAACAAATCAGAAATGAGGTACCCAATTTTCAAAATAAGGTATCATGAAATCAACTATTGTTTGTTGAGTCATATTGTAAAAAATCATAAAAAGTCTTTTTTGTTGTTGTATAATGGCATATTAATTCACTTGAATGATAGAAAAGATAGAAACAACGGAGGTCTTCCGACTTCCATAGATAAGAAAGAAAAAAGAAAAGAAAAATAAATAATGAAGGAGATTACAGTTAATTTAGTATTTGGGGAATTAATACTAAGACAAATTATTTTGTGGTGCAAACTAAAATTCTCTATACTAATGGTTACTTAAAATTAATTGCCCCATATTTTTTCTGTGTCTAACCGTCGTCTTCTTCGTGGCATTCTCTTGAAGTTTGATCTACAAATCTCAGAAATTCACAAATTCAACACAAACTGTCTGCCTGTTTTCCCCTGTTTCTTCGCTCCAGGCAGCTCCCAAACGACCGTTTGGGACCCCAGTGTAAACTGGAAATGGCCGTTTGGAAAGCTTCTGACCCTTTGTGCAGCGAGCCTCGAAACGACCGTTTGGGGTCCCAGTTGATTCAAGAAACTGCCGTTTCGGAAGCATTTGTACCTCCCCGAGAGCCTTGAACCGACCGTTTGGGTTTCTAGTGCAAGCTGAAAACGGCCATTTCGATGGTGTCTATCACGTTTTCTTATTTTTCTCGTTTTGTGTACTTTCTTTTTCGTGTCCTTTCCTTGAATCTTTTAAGTGTTCTGAACTACTTGCATGTTAATTTATACGTATCCATGAGTGATTTCTCGAACTTGAAATTTCAACTTATACCTTATGTTCGTTTATTCAATACGCGAAGCATCGATTGAACATATGAATAAATTGTTGATATTATGTGTAACACCCCGCATTTTTGGAGCAAGATAAGATGCTGTTTCCGTGCGATTAGATTGTTATTTATTTAACTTTGCATGTGCTTGAATTGATTTAATTAATGTCTTAATTGTTTAATTGACCCAATTGCAATCTTATGAAAATAAGTGGACTTAATTGAAATATGTGTTTTGTGCCTAATTAGTCTTCAATTTAAATTATGTGGGCTAATTTGTAATTATTGAAATTTGGGGATAATTTTCTAATTATAAGAAATTCAATTAGACTTAATTGGTCGCTACCTTTAAACATTTGGGGTACTTTTATAATTTCTAAATCACTAATTGGATCTATTTGAAACCTAATTGGAATTTGAGGACCCAATTGCACCACCAAACTTCTTGAGGGACTTGTTTGCAATTTATGGGATTGGGGCTGATATAACGTGTAAACCCTAGCAGCCTTCTTCATTATTCTCCTCCCCTTTTCTGAGTTAGCAGCAGCGCAGCAGTTCCTTTCTCCCCTCATCAGCGGAAACTCGCCAACAGCCACCATTGCTAACGCCTTCTTCTCCGGCGAGCTCCGCCGCCGACCACCACTCCCTCACCCTCTCAAACTCTCTCTCTCTCACTCCAGCACAGCGGCGCTGGCATCTCCAACCACCAGCGAATCTGCCGCCGCTACCTTCTCCGACAAACCCACCACCATCATCCCCCCCCTCCAGATCTACTCCTCTCACCACCGGGGATTCAGCACCTCGTCGTCGTCGCCTCCGTCTTCCACCCAACCGGCGAATCTCTCTCTCCATTTCTCAACCACCGTCGGCCAGATCTGCTCTCTCTCGCCGGTCACCATCTCCGAACATTAACGCCGCCGTACACCTCATTTCGGTCTTCAACAGATAGCAGCAGCGCATCAGTCTTCCTCGCCAGACCTGGCGCCTCACGCGCCACCCTCCGCCGCCACAGTACCACCATTCCTCCCCTGTTTTCTTCCCTTTGCCGACACCAACCACGCGGGTTATGAAAGAGAGTAAGCTCTAGCTCAGCCACACCTTATGGATGCCATTGTTTGAATCCCTTTCTTGATCTTTCTTCTCTTAATTTGATCAAGGGAACAAGGCAAGGGATGATCCTAAACAGCAGCTGGGTGTAATCGTTCCCACTGAGTTCAGCCACCGAAATCGAGCAGGCCTCACTCCCCTGTTGCTACTCTGTTCTTGTTCGCAACAACAAGAGCAATTTCGACAGCCTCCTCATATCCGACTGAGCCGCCGCTCCTTTTAGATTGTAAACCCCTTCTCCTTCTATTGAATGTTAGCTTAATTAATTGTAAGTGTACAATGATATTTTGAGGTTTGGATTTATAAGAATAAAATGTTGGTCATGTTGTTGTGGATTGAATTAGTTTCGTCAATTTGGCTCTTGAGAAATTATGAAAATTGTTTCAATCAATTTGGTGTTTGTTACAGGAGATTTGAATGAAATATGTATGAATATTGATTTGATTATTCTCAATCTGGGCCATGATTTGATCAAGTTAATGAAATATGTATGAATATTGATTTGATTATTCTCAATCTGGGCCATGATTCAATCTGGCCATTATTAATAACTCAAGTGTTGATTAATTAAAACATGACTTCGACCTTGAGTTACCTTGTTAAATGGCTGATTTGGGTAATTGTGAAGTGATAATCGTATATTATTAAATTTATGTAATATGGATCATATGGAATATTTGATAATTACCTACCTTGTAGCATTAGCACCAGGAGGTTTGGTTGGGAAACGGAGTCCTGAGGGTTTGAGTAGCATTAGCACTCCCCTCGACTGTATGGATGGTTAGGGTCGCGCAACCCTACCATCACCCGGAGTTGAGGTTGGTATGTTATTTCTGTTTTGTTATGATATGAAGAGTTGAGGTTGGAAGCTCGTACTCGCCGAGCATATGATATGATATGTTATGGGAATCATGAATCGGGATAGAGTTCTCTGGAAAATAGTTTCTAAACTTATATCTATATCTATTTGGGTTATTTGGAAATGTTTTGGTATGCAACACCTATCCTCGGTTCATGAGTCCATTCTTTTGTTCTGTGCTGTGCTCTTTTATATATATATTGTGGGTGTGCGCTAGCCCCCTCACTCAGTCAGTTGACTGACACCTCATTATCTTTTAGTTTGCAGGTTTCCTTTTGGCTTGAGCTAGGCGGATGTGAGTCTCTTGAGTCACACTTGTCAGTCTAGTTGGTATTAGGATGCATTTGTCGCATACTTTATTTATGTTATGTATTTATGTTTCACACTTGAAGGTTATGTTTATGTTTTATTTAGTCTTAAACCCGTGTGGGGTTAATAAGTTAGTATCTGGATGTTAGTAAATATTATGATGATGCTTATGTTGTTTATTATATTGGATTATAAATTGATATTCGGGACTAGGTATCTATGCTAGTTGAACCTGTCACCTGCTTTGCATGTTTTGTTTTAAATGCTTCCGCTATCTATTGTTGTTGGTTTTAATTGCTTCCGCACTCCGAGTTTGTCAAGTTAAATCTGCCTAGCCTAGTGTGTGAGTTGGTCTCCCGTTCGCTATGATTCGGATTCGGACATGGACTTCCTATTTCATGACCGAGTCTGAGTCCTAGTGCGGGGGATGTGGTATCCTCCGTCTGGGGTGCTACATTATGTGATCTCATAATCATGTCATATGCATTCTTATCATTGTCGTGCGTTGTATTTGGTTTATATTGAGTCGAGTCTCACTAGAACCCTATTTTTCCTATCCAGAGAGTTCCCCAGAGGGTGACGAGCCTGCTCAGTAGGGTTCGGGGAGTCCGTTTGCTTCTTTTGTCTTGGTACAGGTGAGGAATTTGTTAAGATATCTAATAAAAACCCTACAACCCTCTTATGTGTGGATTTAGCTAAAAACTTATATAATATCTATATCTTGGTTTCAAATGATCAAATGCTTTCGAAAATGAACCGTGACTTGTACTTGACCCGTTTTGGCGAGATCTTTGCACTTCGTGGGGCCTAAGGGCCTGTGCACTAAGAGAAACGGGAAAGCATGGGCTGACGGCCATCTCCTTGCATAGGTCCCACCAATTTTGGAGCAACCCGAAGATCCGCCAGGAGGTTGGTGGGTCGATGGGATTCCGGTCAATAGGATTCATGTACCCATTGACCATTGTGTCGTGGATGGCGAGGACTAGCTACCCGGACCATCAAACCGGAGGAAAAATGAGTACTTGTGCACTTGAAATTAATACCCTTGTTATAAGTGAAAACATATCTCTTACATGAAGGCCTAATAACTTTAAGTTGTACACAAAAGGAGAAAGGTTGGAGATTGCTCACTCCCCGAGCCACTTGATCACTTGCTTTGAAATGAATTGATGGTTGTAATTCCATTTAATGACTCCATACTTGTTTCTTGAAAAACTTTATATGGAATTATAGCTTGCATTAACTTTACTGCATTATATATATATATATATATATATATATATATATATATATATATATTACTTATGCCATTCACTCAGTCTTGTATAGATTGACCCCTTCCTCTTTTGTCCCTCAAGTTCTTTTACTGGCATAGCTAGGCGGGAAATTGCATTTAGTCAAGTGTATTTTCGTGTCTAGCTAGGTTTATACTTCATGGCTTGTATCACACACCTATGATTATTATACACTTTTGTTTTGTATATTCTGAAGCCGTGTAGGACAAATACTCTTATCCCGTGTTGGATTCATATCTATGACTTGAAGAATTGTACATATTGATCGACTTGATATAATTGAGCTTCAGCAACTCTTGCTTATACTCTTATTTTATGTTTGTTGGAGATTTGTACTGTTGGTACAGGGTTATTCCCGCGTAGCCAGGGTCCGTGTCGTGTCCCCGCTCGCTATGATTGGACTTGTATACGGACTATATTTGTATACGAGTTTGGTCTTAGTGCGGGGGATGTGGTAACCCACGCTCGGGCGTCACATCCTAAAGTGGTATCAGAGTCGGGTTGTAAAACTGGGGTTCTAGCATCGAGTCTATCTAGGTCGTACGCCTTAGGAACAACTTGTCAAGGTGCTCTTACATTTACTTGTTAACTCCTTGCTTATGTGAACTATTTAAGTGTTGCACTTTGCTTTCATGGGCATAAATTGATCAAACATGCATTTTTAGTGTTTGAAATTCAGAATGCCTCCCCGAAGAGACCGTGGTCATTCTCCAGGTCATCGTCGTTGTCGTGACCGCTCTCCTACACCACAAGGGAGAAATCCTCAAGCTACTCCCGAGAATTTTATGGAAGAAGTGATGAATTATGTTGAAAGAAGACTCCCGGAGAATTCACCACCTCCGGCTCCAGTTCCTGTTCCTGTACAAGAAGGGGGTTTATCTCAAGCTCAAAGGGACTTCCGTTCTTACCATCCTCCACAATTTCATGGTGGTAACGATGTACCCGCCGAGAATTGGCTTGCCGAGATTCAGGATATATTTTGGGTGTGCCGCTGTAGCCCACAGGAAATGGTCAACCTAGATATATTTTAACTTCAAGGAGAGGCCCGGAATTAGTGGAATACCGCAAACATTACAATTCAAGCTAATGGAAATGAGCTGAATTGGGAAACCTTTGTGAGAGAGTTCAAAACAACTATATTCCACCATCAGAGAGGACAAGGAGGCTTAAGGAATTTCTAGATCTAAACAAGCCAGGAGGACCATCAATAAATATATTATGGAATTCAACAGGTTGGCCCCTTATGCCTCTCATATTTTCGAGGATGATGAACTTAAGGCTCGACAATTTGTGGATGGTCTCCGATATGAGATTAAGGATATTATTGGTGTTTCTAATGTGAAGACTTGGGCTAAGGCTTCAGACAAGGCTTTGAAGGCTGAGGCTAAGATTATGAAGAGTAAGGCAAGGAACTTCACACCGGTATAGGTTCGGGAGCGGGAAAGAGGCCCGCGTTTCAGCAAATTCAAGCTCCTAAGAGCAACGGTAAGAAGCAAAAGTTTAAAGGGAAAGCTTCGAGACTACTTGTTGTTGGAAAACGGTAGAGTATGCATAACGAAAGTTTAAATTTTTTTCCAAAAGTAGATCCAAAAAAACTAGCAATGTTCGTATCGTATCGTAGGGTGTTTCAAGAAACTCACTTTAATTGAAGCTTTCTTGTGATGTCGATACCGCCTATCGAACACCCTTCAAGCGGAAAGTCCCTTGAACATCCTTCGATTAGATCCCAAAGTAGGCAATCCTCTAAAGCGTATCCACACCAGTCCTAGAACACGATCAAGCGAGTAAGAATGCTAGTTCTATGGCTTATGTTAGGCTAAGATAATTTTCTTTGAAAAAATTTTCTTTTATTTTTCTAAAAAACTTAACACTTCTTGAGTATTGGTCTAAAGAATAAGAGAAGCACCTCCACTAGTATAACCCCAGGGCTTCTCTAAGCTTAGTGCACTTTGTTTTCTTGCTTACTAATTAACTAATTAATTGTTAATTTAATTGGAAGAATAAGTTCCCAACTTGTTCTCCAAGTCATGTAAGAATAACCTTCTCTCTCCTACAATAGGAAATTTGACATTTCAAATTTCCTAAAGTTAAAAGTCAAGATTCAATAAATAATTCAATTCTCAATTAATTATTTTTTTGGGTTAAGTTTATTTGAGAATAGTCATAACAATTAATTCAAAATTAATTGAATTAATTAATTATAATTTAATTAATTAATTCTAGAAAAGAGTTCACGTGTAATATAATTACACAAATGGAAACACGTACGTGCCACGTGTGCATGGTACGTGGCAGCTACGCAGGCTACGCGTGACATGTGGCAGTCACGTGACACGTGGCAATGCCCACGTGTTCCAATCTCCATTTTTCGATCAACAATTTGATCCTTCGTTAAACATATTAACATCCTACCATAACCCTTGTATTCTGGCATTTGTGTGTGACCCTTTAGGTTCATTATTCGATTAGCAGTGACAGTAATTAATTAATTCCCATAATTAATTAATCACTTCACAAATCACACTACCGTAATCTAGCAATGGGTGTGTGACCCCTAGCCTAATAATGAAATGAATCGAAGAACCTTTCAGTCAATGACAATCAGTGAAATACGATCCTCCTACAACTCCATCTCTCAATCAAGAACTAAGGCATGAGAATATTCTTAGGGCCCGAATATTCTTGATCTTTAAAGTTAAGTTTGTATCATATCTATTTCGATCTCAATCCTAGAAAACCCCATTTTCTAGATGCTTGATCTTTTATCTACCTTGGCCAAGGGTTTAAAGTTTAATGGACTACGAACAACTTAATCAGTAAGAGATCATTCTTGTTCTTAACACCTTTATCGATTCTACTAATTCTTCATATGCCACTTGTGTAATCCCAACCTAGGCCGTGGTTCAGGTGTTTATATGGCGACACCCTTTTGAGCCTATATCAAAGATTACAGAGTTAGCTCATATGAGACATTATAGAACCTCAAGTCTAAGGATTAATGAATCACGTTATAGACCTGTGAGATATTTCCTAATCTGGAAGTTTCTGAAAACTTCCTTTCCCATTTAGGAATGTTCTCACGTGGGACATCTCAGTGATGAAGTTCTTGTAACAATCACCCTTATGTGTTATGAATGCATCAACGTATGCACTCATCATTCCATGAAACTGAGTGATCCTTCAAAAGGATATAATCACATAAGCAAGTCTCAGCAGAGTCAAGGTCGACACTTCCACTGTCTGTCGGACTCAATGACTTGGAGAAGTTTCTAATCCTCGCCTATGGAGTTAAGAACTTGTTTCGTGTGTCGTTCCCATAACGACAAAGATTTCAACGGCCTCATTGGATTAGGGGAGTTCAGTACATGCAAAGAAACAGTTAAACCCAAACAGACATAAGCACATAAAGAAGTGATTGCCTATGAACAAAATCATTTCATTTATTATTCAAAGATTGTTTGTGATTTTACAAGGAAATAGTAAAGAATAAAAGTTTCTTTAAGGGCACTATTCCTAACAATCTCCCACTTGCCCGTCAAAGCCATTCAGGTGCTAATCTAAGTCCCATCTTCTGAAGATGTCGTTCGAAAGCCTATTGACTAAGGGCTTTTGTAAGTGGATCTGCCATGTTCTCTGTCGATGTGACCCTTTCAATTTGCACATCTCCTTTCTTGATTATATCACGGATTAAGTGATACCTCTTCAAAATGTGCTTGGTCCTTTGGTGAGATCTTGGTTCTCTTGCTTGAGCAACCACCCCTGTGTTGTCACAAAACACTGTAACGGGGTCTATAATGCTAGGAACTACACCCAGCTCGTGGATGAAGTTTCTTACCCAAACACCTTCCTTAGCTGCATCGTTTGCAGCTAAGTATTCGACCTCAGTGGTTAAATCTGCAGTGGTCGCTCGCTTGGAACTTTTTCAACTCACTGCTCTGCCATTCAGGCAGAATATATATCCTGACATGGATTTAAAGTCGTCTATATTCGATGCAAAGCTTACATCATAGTATCCTCTAATGATAAGATCTTGCTGGCCTCCGTAAACCAAGAAGAAATCCTTAGTTCTTCTCAAGTACTTAAGGATGTTCTCTACAGTAGTCCAGTGACCTTCACCTGGGTCAGATTAGAATCGACTAGTTACGCTAAGTGTATAACCCACATCCGGTCGAGTACGTAGCATTGCATACATTATGCTTCCTATTGCTGATGCATAAGGAACTTTGGACATCCTGGACTTTTTCAAGTTCAGTCTTAGGACACAGCTTCTTCGAAAGAACTGTTCCCGGGTCCATTGGAAGTTTTCCACGTTTGGAATCTTCCATACTAAATCTCTTTAGTATTTTGTCTATGTAAACCGACTGTGATAATCCTAATAATCTCCTAGATCTATCCCGATAGATCTTTATCCCGAGAATGTAGGATGCATCACCAAGATCCTTCATCTCAAATTGGTTCGATAACCAAGAGTTTGTCACTTTCATATCATCCTTCACATTCCCAATAAGGAGGATGTCATCTACATAAAGTATTAGAAACTGAACCGAGGTTTCCAATTCTTTCTTGTACACGCAGGAGTCATTCGGTTTTTGAATAAAGCCAAACGATTTGACCGCTTTATTAAACTGAATATTCCAATTCCTAAAGGCTTGTTTCAATCCATAGATTGATCTTTAGAGCTTACAAACCTTTTGTTCGCTCCCATTGAATGTGAAACGCATGAGTTTCTCCAAGTAAATGTCTTTTGTCAATGTCTCCATTGAGAGAGGCAGTTTTCATATCCATTTGCCATATCTCATAGTCATAATATGCTGCAATGGCAAGCAAGATCCGAATGGTTTTTGCATTGCGACCGGTGGGAAGGTTTCATCAAAGTCTACACCTGGTCTTTGAGTAAAACCCTTAGCAACTAATCTTGCTTTAAATGCTACCATGTTTTCATCTACTCCAAGTTTGCGCTTATATATATCCATTTACACTCTATGGGCCTGATCCCATCAGGTGGATCAACCAAGGTCCAAACCTGGTTAGAGTACATGGAATCCATTTCGGATTTCATTGCTTCTTTCCACTGTTCAGAGTCCGAATCTAACAGTGCCTCCTCATAAGTTAATGGATCATTATCCATTTGAGATGTTTGGTGGAGAAAACCATACCATCTCTCTGGTTGTCTAGGAATGCGTTCAGAACGTCTTATTTGAGGAGGATTATCGCGTGTATCACTCTCTTCGAGTTCTGCGATCTTGCCTTTCTTTTCTTTAAGGAATGAGTCCTCAAGAAAAGTGGCGTTTCTTGACACAAAGACCTTTTGTTCAAGAGGATCGTAGAAATGATATCCTATTGACTCTTTAGGATATCCTACGAAGTTGCACAAGCTTGATCCAACTTCAAGCTTATCTCCCACTGTCCTCTTCACATAAGCAGGACAACCCCAAATTCGTAAGTAAGAATAATTAGGGATTTTGCCAAACTACATTTCAAATGGGGTTTTGGGTATAGATTTGGAGGGAACAAGATTCAGAATCTTAACTGCTGATTCAAGGGCATAACCCCAGAATGAAGGTGGCAATTCAGTGAAACTCATCATGGAACGAACCATATCAAGTAAGGTTCTGTTCCTTCTCTCCGAAACTCCAGTTAATTGAGGAGTTCCCGGAGGAGTCCACGGAGAGATAATTCCATTATCTCTGAGATGACTAAGGAATTCGTCAATTAGATATTCGCCACCTCGATCAGATCGAGGTGCCTTAATCTTGTGACCAGTTTGGTTCTCAACCTCCTTTTGAAATTCTAAGAATTTCTCAAAGGCTTCGGATTTATACTTCATTAAGTACACATAACCAAAACGACTAAAGTCGTCTATAAAGGTTATGAAATACTGATGATTGTTTCTCGTACTTACACTAAGTGGTCCACAGACATCAGTATGGATTAAATCCAATACTTTAGTGGCACGTTCCACTTTACCATTAAAGGGAGTTTTGGCCATTTTTCCTTGAAGACATGATTCACAATGAGTTAACTCTTTAAGTTCATTATCATAGAATGATCCTAAATTAGTTAACTTAGCAATCTTATCTTTAGAAATATGCCCTAAACGCATGTGCCATAAAGAAGCCGAGATCTTGTCATCTCTTTTGCATTTGTTTAATTGTTGTATATTCAAAATATTAGTATCTTTAGTTGTATAAAGTCCATTAGGCAATGTACCAAGTAAAACAGAAGTTTTATTCTTCTTAAGATAAAAGTTTCCATTTCTAGAAAATGTCTCAAAACCTTCACAATCAAGTACTAGGATGGAAATGATATTACGAATAATAGAAGGTACATAAAGGACTTTGTTCAAAACTAAAGTAAAGACACGTAAATCTAATCTACATGTCCCAATGGCTTGGGCTTAAACGCTTCATCCATTCCCAACCTTCAAGACGCATTCTCCTTCTTCAAGCTGCCGAACCACATTTAGCATTTGTACATCATTACAGATATGAGCTCCACAATAAATGCACCTTTCTTTAGAGTATCCTTGCTCTTGGCAGTTCCTCTTCCAATGCCCTTTCTTGCCACAATGGTGGCAAACGTCCTCTCTCTGATCCCTTTTCTTCTTGGCCTTTTTCTTTTTAACCCCTTCATCGGGTTTAAGAGATCCCTTCTTCTTGGGAACTTTCTTCCCTTTGCCTTTGGAAGGCCTAAAAGAGGAAGTGACCATCATTACTTTGTGATCCTTCTTAATCGTGTCTTCAGCAGTCACAAGTTGACCAATCAGCTCAGCTACAGTAACATGGGGATGATTCATGTTGAAGTTTAGCACGAAAGGATTGAATGATGGTGGAAGCGACGCAAGCAGCAAATCCACAATGAGTTCTTCACTCAGTGGCATTTCCATGAAGGTCAGTTTCTCGTTCAAAGCAAGAAACTTTAGACCGTGCTCATGGACACTTGTACCTTCTTTCATTCTGAGATGAAAGAGCTCCTTAGAGGTGTTATACCTTAGAACATGCTCCTTGGGGTAGTACAATTGCTCGAGATGGTCATAAATCTCCCAAGCGTTATCCATAGACTCATGTTGCCTTTGCATATCCAGAGACATGTTGGCCAACATGAGGCAACGGGCTAGAAGATTATCTTTAGACCATTTCGTGATCGTCTCTCTTTCGGCTCGAGTCGGAGCCTCGCCTTCAGCGACAAGCTCTCTCTCGAAGAGAACATATCTTCTCTTTTCAGAATCTAAAACTGTCTTTAGATTCTGAAGCCAATCAGAGTAATTGGGCCCCGTTAACTTGTTTGATTCGAGGATGGATACCAAAAGGTATTTGGTTGCCATTTCAGAATGTAGAGAATCACATAACTATAACCTAAATGGAAAAACAGAGAAATCATGAGCATGCTGAATAATAACGATTACATATTATCAAGGTCTTTAGAAATATGTTCTCCCACTGTTTTTAAAAAGTCTATAAATCCCAAACGACTTTAGAATAAACTTATTTTCTCAATGGGTACTAGGATCCCAAGTATTCTTAGTTTTGGACCCACGACTCGTGAGACATCCAAAATCTAATAATCTTTAGGTAGGTACGAAATGCCGATTCCATCCCCATGGAATTCCTAGTAATATTTTTGCATCACTAATCTTTCGATCATGGACCCACGACTCGTGAGACATCCATATCTACTTTAGTGTTGAGCAGGACCCATCAATCATAAGATCTCAACCAAACTTAGTCCAGAACGACCCACGACTCGTGAGACATTGCCTATTCTAAAATGGTCGAGAAATATTGTTATTTAAAAATGTTAAACTTTTTTTACACCCCAACGTTTGGGTCGGTTTGCACTTTAGTACCCAACCTTTAAAATTGAAGAATTTGATACCCAACCTTTGATTTTTGTTCGTTTTAGTGCCCAATTTCAAAATCCGGTGGTATATTCCAATTAAGATAGTGCACCTGACTTGCACATGACTTTTTCAAGGGTAAAAAGGTCATTTTAGTTTTTTAACAATTAAAAAATTTAAAAACACAAAAGAAAATAAAGTCTCTTCCATCAAAATTGAAGAACACCCAACACCCAGATTTCAACTTATGAAAATTGAAAATCATTCAGATCCTCCATGCAACACCACAACTTAATTCCAAAATGGGTCTTCTTCAGCTTGGCACCACCACCGCCGAGGCGCCGCAAGGATTGTTTCCTCTGCCTCCATCCAATTCTAAACCACCAAAGAATAACTCGAAAATATTTGGAGTTTGGACAGAACTTAAACCCCTTCATCTGGGAAGATGCCAAACGAGAAAATTAAACTAAAATAACATGAGAAGAACTATGCAAAATCCCAAGTCCAGGAATAACTCTCCGCAGAACAAACTACCAGCTAAGAACTCATATATATATACATAAAACGCAACCTTGCAATAGAAACCTAGAAAATATCGCAAGAAGGCACCCCAAAAACAATTATGTAAGTAATCACCTCGGCGAATAACCAAAAAAAATACCGATTATTACCATGGTGAAGCACAGTTCATAGAGAAATCGCAGCACAAGTGCAGGAGACGGAAATTTGAAATTGGAATTTGAGCTTTTCAATTGTTTAATTTTAGAGGAGAAAGCTGCGAGCTGGTGGCAGGAATGCAGCAGCTTCCAAGCTTCTCATTGATGAGTAATAGAGAGTCTTCCCCTCTAGGGTTTCAGGATGAAGCCCACGAATCTCCTCAAACGGCTTCAAGATCTGGTTAGGGACGTAATTAGAATAGAAATCCAGATCATTCTCCTCGTTCTTTGACTTGAATTTGACCAACCGAGATATGAAATTCAAGGGCTTCATCACAAGATTCCTGAAGAAACCCCTGTGCTCCAGATCAAACCCTAATTTCTTCAGAGGGATCGGGAGGAAAACCTCGTCTACCCTCGGTGCAATCGATCGGAAACGCTTGCAGACCGCCATGGACGAAAACAACGACCTGGCGACTCTCAATTTCCTGAAGACCGCCATGGACGAATTTGATATTCTTTTTCTTTGTTTTTTGTTTCTTTTGTGTTTTTAAAATTTTTAATTGGTAAAAAACTAAAATAACTTTTTTACCCTTTAAAAACTCATGTGCAAGTCAGGTGCAGTATCTTGATCGGAATATTCCACCGAATTTTAAAATTGGGCACTAAAACGAACAAAAATCAAAGGTTGGGTACTAAAGTGCAAACCGACCCAAACGTTGGGGTGCAAAAAAGTTTAACCCTATTTAAAATAATTAATCAGGAAACTAAGAGTTAATAAGCTACGCTAATTAACCCACGACTCGTGAGACAACAATTAGTTTCACTTATTAAGTCCTAAATCCTATTGATGGAATGCTAGAGATTTTATTACCATGATAAAATACCTATTTATTCGAAATTGCTCAATATTTAATAAAAGGATTTTCGAATTTCCAGAGAGTTATCTGGAATGACCTCACAAACATATAATGTTATCCAAATTTGAATTGTCTTTTTTAATGCAGTTTCACATAAAGTGCATCACAGAAGCAATTAGCAGATAACACGTCCTAGCATGATACAATTATGAGATGATCATGGGTATCATATCTTATATGTGATTATCGGAGCCACTCCATAATCACTAGTTCTAACATTCATGCCACATAAGACTGTTCATATCACATAGGGGTACAAAATTTAATGGAAGGCCCAATCTATTACATTAATAGAAATCCTCCTAAACATTTTGAGGGGTCTTCTTATGGCCACCGTTCTTCAAGTGCTTCATGTGGATCCTTCTGATTCCATGGGTGCTTGTCTCCAAAATGAAAATAAAACCTCACTTCCTAAGTTCTACTCTCTTTATATAAAGTAATATGGCACAATTTTCATATTGGCCATAGACAAATACACGGGGCATACCCTGGCCCAAAAACAATAATAAGGAAAGCCACATAATAAACACGTAACAATACGCACATAAGTAGGGCTCCAACCCCAATTAATGCGCAACTATGGGGCTCCGACCCCAATCAAAATCATCCATGTGCAAAATTTAAAACATGATCCCGCTTGAATTTAAATTTACCAATTAAATTTAAAATTCCCTTAACTTCAAGTTACAACTAACTTAAGTAATTTGAATATTAGTTCAATATTCAAGAATTTATTCAAAATCAAACCCGGATCAATTTGACAAAACCACAATTAATTCAAAATTAAATTTTTGTCAAAAAATATCATTCAAAGTGATATTATTATTTTCTCGAAAAATTAAAACTTGACTTTAATTCATAAAAATCCCAAATTTTATAATTATTTCAAATAAATAATTTTATAAAATTAAAATCAAATTATAAAATGAAATAAGACTTTTCAAAACGGGATTCTAACGAAAATGAAAACACGAAAACGAAAAACAGGATTCCGGAATAGCCCGGGCATCCCTGCACGGCTGCGTGTAGGCCTGCCTGCTGCACGGCGCGCGCGCCTCACTCGCTGGCCCGCACACTGCTGGCGGGCGATGCTAGGCGGTTCCAGGCGAGGGCGGGTGTCTGCGAGAGACGCCTAGGCACAGCGCGTGCGAACGCGCGCGCGGCCTGGCGCTCTCGTCCGGTGATGCCCGCAAGGGTTGCAACGATGGCGGGGCGGCTGTTGTCGCCCCATGTGCTAGGCCCGCTTAACCGCGCGTGGCTTTGCAGTCCCGTCCTCGTTTCTTCGTTTCACAATTTCACAAATTCCAAGATTCAATTTTCAAATTAAAATAGTTATACATAATCCCGATTAAAACAACTTAAAACCAGATTTTTACGAAAACAAATTTTTCATAAATTTTCAAGAAACAGTTTTGATCTGACAGATTCGTTTTTAAACCAAAAACCAAGAATACATAACTAATACCCAATTTAAGAAATTTTAAGTCAAAATTCCGAAAGCAATAAAGATACAATACGAACGTTGCAAGGTGGCTCTGATACCACTTGTTGGAAAACGACAGAGTATGCATAGCGGAAGTTTAAAATTTTTTCCAAAAGTAGATCCAAAAAAACTTGCAATGTTCGTATCGTATCGTAGGGTGTTTCAAGAAACTCACTTTATTTGAAACTTTCTTGTTATGTCGATACCGCCTATCGAACACCCTTCAGGCGAAAAGTCCCTCGAACGTCCTTCGATTAGATCCTAAAGTAGGCAATCCTACAAAGCGTATCCACACCAGTCCTAGAACACGATCAAGCGAGTGAGAATGCTAGTTCTATGGCTTGTGTTAGGCTAGGATAATTTTCTTTGAAAAACTTTTCTTTTATTTTTCTCAGAAACTTAACACTTCTTGAGTGTTGGTCTAAAGAATAATAGAAACACCTCCACTAGTATAAATACTAGTGGGGTACGAACCTACTCGCGCTTCTCTCAGCCTAGTCGACTTTGTTTTCTTACTCACTAATTAACTAGTTAATTATTAATTTAATTGGAAGAATAAGTTCCCAACATGTTCTCCAAGTCTGGCAAGAATAACCTTCTCTCTCCTACAATAGGAAGTTTAACTTTTCAACTTTCCTAAAGTTAAAAGTCAAGATTCAATAAATAATTTAATTCCCAATTAATTATTTATTGGGTTAAGTTTATTTGAGAATAGTCTTAACAATTAGTTCAAAATTAATTAAAAGACTAAAATTAATTAATTATAAATTAATTAATTAATTATAGAAAAGAGTTCACGTGTAATATAATTACACAAATGGAAACACGTACGTGGCACGTGTGCATGACATGTGGTAGCTACGCAGGCTACGCGTGACATGTGGCAGTCACGTGTCCTTGACACGTGGTAATGCCCACGTGTTCCAATCTCCATTTCGATCAACAATTTCATATTTCGTTAATCATATTAACATCCTACCATAACCCTCGTATTCTGGCATTTGTGTGTGACCCCTTTAGGTTCATTATTCGATTAGCAGTGACAGTAATTAATTAATTCCCATAATTAATTAATCACTTCACAGATCACACTACCGTAATCTAGCAATGGGTGTGTGACCCCTAGCCGAATAACAAAATGACTCGAATAACCTTTCAGTCAATGACAATCAGTGAAATACGATCCTCCTACAACTTCATCTCTCAATCAAGAACTAACGCATGGGAATATTCTCAGAGCCCAAATATTCTTGGTCTTTAAAGTTAAGTTCGTATCATATCTATTTCGATCTCAATCCTAGAAACCCCATGTTCTAGATGTCTTGATCTTTTATCCACCTTAGCCAAGGGTTTAAAGTTTAATGGACTAAGAACAACTTAATCAGTAAGAGATCATTCTTGTTCTTAACAAGTGTAGGTCCTTTATTGATTCTACTAATTCTTCATATGCCACTTGTGTATTCCCAACATAGGCGGTGGCTCTGGTGTCTATATGGCGACACCCTTTTGAGCCTATATCAAAGATTATAGAGTTAGCTCATATGAGACATTAAAGAACCTCAAGTCTAAGGATTAATGAACCACGTCGTTGACCTGTGAGATATTTCCTAATCTGGAAGTGTCTGGAAACTTCCTTTCCCATTTAGGAATGTTCTCAAGCGGGACATCTCAGTGATGAAATTCTTGTAACAATGACCCTTATGTATTATAAACGCATCAAAGTATGCACTTGTCACTCCATGAAACTGAGTGATCCTTCAAAAGGACATAATCAAATACGCAAGTCTCAGCAGAGTAAAGGTCGACACTCCCACTGTCTATCAGACTCATTGACTTGGAGAAGTTTCTAATCCTCGCCTATGGAGTTAAGAACTTGTTTTATGTGTCGTTCCCATAACGACAAAGTTCTCAACGGCCTCATCGGATTAGGGGAGTTCAGTACATGCAAAAAACAGTCAAACCCAAATAGACATAAGCACATAAAGAAGTGATTGCCTATGAACAAAATCATTTCGTTTATTATTCAAAGACTGTTTGTGATTCTACAAGGAAATAGTAAAGCATATAAACTTCTTTAAGGGCATTATTTCTAACACCTGCTTTATCGGCTCCACCTCAACAAAGAAGGCTCGGGTGTACGCATTGTGGTCATCCTTCTCATACTTATGATCATTGTAGATGCTGGTTGGGATTATGTTTGAAATGTGGAAAGCCAGATCACAAGATTGACACTTGCCTTGAGTTGAGACCCGCAGCACAACAAGGGGTCAAAGGCCATTGATTCGGGCCCATGCTTATGCTATTGGAGGCGAGGAGCAAGATGCTGATATTGACCCCAATGTAGTGGTGGAAGGTACTATACACATTCATGGCATACACATTCATGCATTATTTGACCCGGGTGCTACACATTCCTTTCTCTCTTGTAGTGTGGTTTCCTCTTTGCCTTTACTTGTTGTTTGTACCTCTTCTCGTTATGTGATTAGTTCTCCTCTCGGGGGGAACTTAGAGATGAACCGTGTGTTTAGGGAGGTTCTGGTGAGCATAGAGGGTCGTGTTGTTCCAACTGATTTGATTGAGATGACCATAGACAGATACGGGGCTATTTTGGGTATGGATTGGCTTTTTCTTCATCGAGCTAAGGTTGATTGTTTTGAGAAGAAGGTCTGTTTGGGTTTGGATGTGTTTATTGGTGAAGGTTCAAAGATTCCACCACTCCTTTCTTTCACAGAAGCTTACAAGTTGGTCCGTGAAGGGGCTACGGGTTTTCTGGCTTACCTTCTTAACAAGCCCAATGATCAAGCCAAGATTGAGGAGACCGAAGTTGTTAAGGATTTTCTCAGTATTTTTCCTGAGAGTTTGGATTCTTTACCACTAGAGCGGGAGATTGAGTTCGTGATTGAATTATTTCCGCGAGCTGAGTCCTATTCAAAGTCTCCATACTGAATGGCTCCGGCTGAGTTGAAAGAGTTGAAGACTCAACTCAATGAGCTCCTAGCTAGTGGTTACATCCGGCCAAGTTGTTCGCTATGGGGTGCACCGGTTCTATTCGTAAAAAGAAGGATGAAACCTTGAGAATGTGTATCGACTACCGCGAGCTTAACAGGATCTAAGGTTTGAATAACACCCTCTTCCTCAATTTGAATAACTCTTTGATTTGCTACAAGGATCTAAGGTTTACTCCAAGCTTGATCTTCGACAAGGGTACTATCAGCTGCGAATCCGAGAAGAAGATATTCCTAAGATAGGATTTAATACTCGGTATGGGCATTTTGAGTTTATGGTGATGCCATTTAGATTAACAAATGCCCCTGCAGCTTTCATGGATATGATGCACAAGATTTTTCGTCCGTACCTTAATAAGCTCGTTGTGATCTTCATCGACGATATCCTTATGTATTCTAAGTCTCCTGAAGCGCATGCACAACACTTAAAGATTGTGCTAGAGACTCTTAGAGAGCGCCAACTGTTTGCCAAATTCAACAAGTGTGAGTTTTGGATTTATCGAGTGACTTTCTTGGGACATGTGGTGTCCATTAATGGAATAGAGGTGGATCCCTCTAAGATTGAGACAGTGGTACATTGGGAGAGACCGAAGAATGCCTCTGAAATAAGACGTTTCTTGGGTCTAACAGGATACTACCGGAGATTTGTGAAGGATTTCTCCAAGATTGTTGTTCCTTTGACCCGACTAACTAAGAAAGAGGTAAAGTTTGAGTGGGATGAGGCCTGCGAGGCAAGTTTCCATGCCTTGAAGGAGAAGTTGACTTCAGCTCTAGTGTTAGCCCTACTCGAGGGTTCTGAAGGATATACCATTTTTACTGATGCCTTGAAGGAAGGTCATGGTTGTGTTCTTATGCAGAATGGTCGGGTAATAGCTTATGCCTCAAGAAAGCTAAAAAACCAAGAGCAGAATTACCCCACTCATGATCTCGAGTTAGCCGCCGTTGTTTTTGCTTTGGCAAAGTGGCTCCATTACCTCTACAGGATTTCTTTTGAGATCTTTTCCGACCACAAAAGCCTCAAGTACTTATTCACTCAGAAGGATTTGAATATGAGGCAAAGGCGTTGGATGGAATTCCTTGAAGATTATGATTGTACTATCCATTACCATCCTGGTAAAGCTAACGTGGTCATAGATGCGTTGAGTAGGAAGGCTAGCGTATCGTCTTTGGAAGTTGATTCGGGGAAAGTATTGAGCCTACCGTGTTGAAGGCTCGTATGGCTAATATCACGATACAACCTGATTTGAGACAGAGATTGTATGATGCTCAAGCTACCAATCCAGAGATTCAGAGATTAATGTTGAAAGCACGGGATCATCCAGAAGGTCCGTTTAGTTTTGATGATACGGGGTTGTTGTAATGCCCCAGTTTTTCCGTTATTCAAAGTATGAGGTATATGTTTAACAATATGTGTAATTAAATTAATTTTATATAATTTCAATTATTATTTCTCTTATTAGTTTAATTTTGAAAATGAATTATTGAAAGGTTTATGCCTATGTGATTGTGTTTGAATGTCATTTCTCTTTTGTTTCGATTTCTGTTTTTTAGTGAAAACTTGGTATGAGTGAATTGTGTATCCCGTGATTATATTTACATGCTTGCCGCATGATTTTGTTCTCGTATGTGTGAGTTTTGGATTCGTTTGTGTGATCGGAACCGCAAAGGGAGCTAAAGAGTATTTAGCGCACCTTGCTTTCCGGGCAGCGTAACTTGAGCTCGGGAACTCGGAACCGAGTTCCATCACCTCCATTGGACTCGAATTGACGATTCAGGATCAATGGGCTAAGCCTCATATTTTTCTAAGACCATTTGAATCCTCAAAATTCAATCGAAGTGAGCACTTCGCACTTAAAACGACAACCATTGACCAATGGGAGACTACGGCCCTACCCTAATGCCCCTAGACTCTAGCCCTTGACTATTATACACCTAGACACACCCCTCCCTCTCCCTTATCAGCTCCCCACCGAACCACCCCTCTCCCATTAGTCAAAATTCAGCCAAAAGAAAAGAAAGAGGGAGAAAGAAGGGAAGAAAGAAGGGAAGAAGAAAGAACTATTCAAACCTTGGAGATTTGAGCTCATCTCCCCTCAATTTCTTCTCCAACTTGAAAGGTAAGACCATATTTGTTATCTACATCTCCATATGGTTATTTTAAGTTAGAATTTGCATGATTTCACCATGATTTGAGTTAGGATTGGAGAAGATGATGAATAGTAAGGGTTTGTGAAACTTTGATGAATCTTGCATGAGTTCTTGTGATTTATATTAGTATGAAGCATGGTATATGATTCTAAGACTTCCATTTGAGTTTCCTTGAACTTATATTGCATGATAAATGAGTTATTTGCAAGTTATCATTAATGGATTCTCATGAAACTTGAAGAATATGAACCTTTGTGAGCATCTCTTCCACTCTCATGATTTAGCATCGGTTTTTGTATGAATTAGGACATGAATCTCTATATATTTATATGCTTTTTATTGAGTTATAAGTTGGTAATATGCTTCTTTTCCTTTCCCTTTCGTTTTGCCCTGTTGTTGTGTTTTTTTTTAACTACTGAGCCAAATCCACGGGGGTGGATTTGGGTCAGTGGGCTTCTGGACCAGATCCATGGGGGTGGATTTTGTCCAGCCTATCCTCATGACTCCGGTTCCATTTTTCGTCGCTTGTTTGATCTTCCTCCACCTCTTTTATGACTTATATGCTATACTAACATGTTTTATAATGTGTTATCTTATTTATTATAAATTTTCATGATTTTTCGTGGAATATTTTACGAGTTATGATTTAATATGTCATCAATGCTCCAAGTACGTGCATATATGGATCTTTGCTATCAATATGAACCCTACTTGCATATTTATCTTTTCTTTTATGATTCATATGAATTGTATACTTGTTGATATATGTGTTATGATCTTTGTTCGGAATTAATGGATGGATTTGATACTATACATGGGAGGTATGAACTCGAGTGACTATGAAAGCTCCAAAAATGAATGAAATGATTGATTATGTGCCTTAATGCATCTCCATGCCATGACTTACTCTCTTATGCATTTCATAAGACATTCATTGCATTGCCGTGCGTCATATATGGTTCATTTAGAGTCTTGAGTCTCACGAATGCATTGTATCGTCTTGTGTACAGTTTTCTCCAGGGCGGAGATATGTGGGGTTCATAGGACACCTCAAGTCTTTCTTTCTTTTGGTATTGTCGGTAAGGCGTAACAGGTGGGTTTCTTTTCTATTAGTTATGACGACCCGATATATCCCTTGTGTGAAGGTTTTAAGCCAAGTATGTATTTATATATATATATCGAGTCTTTTCAAAAGAGTCTATGCTTTTCAATGTAAGCCCTTTTCTTTTTATGAACCCTTACCCAATGTTTTGACGAGATCAGTGAACACAACGGTTAATGGGGCCCGGGACTATGTGTACGTGGCTATCCAGGGAAGCTCGTGCTGACGGTGATCCGCGTGCACTAGTCCCAACAAACAATGATGACGCAACCGACCTCGTTAGGAGTTTTAGCGAGGAAGGGGAATCGGGCTTTTGAGGACTCATGAACCTCACTAGCCACTATGTATGAGGTGGTCGGGTCTTGCTAACCCGTCCACCACCCGGAGGAAGAAGGTGTAAGTGTTTATGATTATGAATGAATGATTATGATTATGATTATGAAAGATTATGAATGAATGAATGAATGTTGCATGATCGACAATGAATGAACAAATGGACTATGCACACACGAGGAGAAGGTTGGGGATTATGCACGCCCACTCACCGGGCCATGAAACCTTATGAATGGAATGTATGAATTTGATAGCTGTAATCCCGAGCGTTGTTTTCCTTTGTTTTACCCACTTAGGAAATATCTTAAAAACCTTGCACGGGATTATAGCGTGCATGTGTGGGTGTTTAAATTCTACGATATTATATATGTTATGCCCTGTTTTATACCCACAAATCTCCTATAGACTGAACCCGGCTTTGTTTTCAGTGCTTTTGTAGGCTTGGAGTGCTAGGCGGGATTTGTGTCGGTCAAGTCTTATAGTTAAGTCAGAGTCTTTCCTCACACACATTGTAGTTTGTTTAAGTCATATTGAAACATGTTTAAACACAGAGTTTATGATTTATGTTTGAAATTCCGGGATTAGGTATCTATGCTAGTTAAACCCGTTACTCTTTGCTTATCTTGTTAATTATGAATGTACTTTGCTTCCGCACTGGTATCATTTTTGTGTTATTGTCTCTTTGGTTTCGAAAGTTAGCTCCCACCTAGCTTAGCGAGTGTGTATGTCCCCGTTCGCCGTGATTTAGCTCGGGTATGGATTGTCCATTTCATATTCGGGTCGGGTCTCGGTACGGGGGATGTGGGGCGTTCCGTTGGGGCGCTACAGTTGTTGAGATTACAAGACTAGAGTTTACGTACTCGAGGAGTTGAAACAGGTGATTCTTGAAGAAGCTCATAGGTCGGGTTACTCTATCCACCCGGGAGGTACAAAGATGTTCCAAGATTTGAAGCAATTCTATTAGTGGAATGGTTTAAAGAAGGACGTAGCCAAGTTTGTGAAGCATTGTTCGACGTGCCAAAGGGTAAAGGCAGAACACCAAAAGCCAAGAGGCTTATTATAACCTTTATCTATTCCGAAATGGAAGTGGGAACAAGTTGTTGGAAAAACGGAATTAGAAATGTAACACCCCGGTTCTTCGGTTGTTTACTTTAACGTATGTGCTTCGTAATTATGCATTTAAATTATTTAATTATGTAATTAATTATTTATTATAATTATAATTTTAATTAATCATTTTAATTGTTAGTATTAATTTGTTAAAATTTATATTTTTTTTATGAATATTTGAAATCTAAATGAATTCTTGAATTTTATGCACTTATATGTTTTGATCGCGTGCCGTTTCTATTTGTTTTGATTTCGAAATTTTGTGTAATTTTAGTATGTTATAGATTGATGTGTTATGAACATGTGTAAATGCGTGTTTCATGTTTTCAATCTTGTTTGGCGTGTTAACGAATTTTATTTTGGGAACGAGACCAAGTCGGGAGATTAAGGGCATTCAGCACACCTTTGGTTCCGGAAGGCGTAACTTGAGCTCGGGAATTCGGATTCGAATTCCGGAAGATGCGTCAGACTCGTAACGAAGAAAGGAAGCCAAGGAACCAAGATTTATATTTTTCTAAATCCATTTGGACCCCCCTTTTTCGCCCGGAATGAACAACTTGTGCTAAAGCCACCATCTTTGACTAGTCTTACCCTTGTGGGCCCACTTTAACCTAACCAAGCTTTAAACCATGACTTTTATTAACTAGGGTCATCCCTCATCCTCTCTTTTCAGCCCCATTTTGTGCTCCTTACCCCAAGAAAGGAGAAAAGATCAGATCCAAGGAAGGAAGAAGAAGAAGAAAGAGGAGTGTTTCCATGTCTTGAGATTTTGAAGCCAAATTTTCTCTATACTTCTTCTAATCTTAAAAGTAAGTATCTTTGTGTATTCTCATCTCATACTTTTAATCCATGAAATTCATGAAATGCATCAGATTTGATAAGGGTTTGAAGATATGCATGAATAGTTAGGGTTATTTGAATTCTTGCATCCTTGGTTAGCTTGAGTTTGTGACAGATTTGAGGCATGAAAGCTGATCATATGAACTTATTATGCTCCATTTTTTATGCTTAATACTTGGTAGTTATGTAAGGAATGATTTACCATTAAAACTTTTGAAGAAATATTGAGTTTTGAGCATGAAACTTGGCATACAAACTGCTCTACGTGATCTGCTGCTACTGTGATGTTTTGAACTGAAATGCATGAATTTTTGGGATGAATCTCTTATGTTTTTTCATGATTATGAAGTACATACCTTCCTCTACATGTTTGGCTTGCATTTAAAGTGTTTTGGTTGAGTTTTTGGGCATGAAAACTGAATTTCGAATTGCTGCAAATCTGCTCATTTTCACAGAACTGCTGTCACGTTTTTTTGAGTTGTTTCTGAAGAATTCTTGCCTCCAATCTCGTGTGCTAATGCATGGCTATGTATTATACATGTTGCTCGATGAATATGCTCTGTTTTGCCCCGAATTCATGCTTTATTATGGCTGCGAACTTGAGTTCTTGAACCTTAAAAACTGCTGCGAATCTCCTCATTTCTCACCAAGTTGCTGTCATGTTTTTGAGGTTTGTTTGATGAATTCTTGCATCCAATTTCGTGTACTAATGCATGGTTATGTGTTACATATGTTACTCTATGAATATGTTCTGTTATGCCTTGGTTTCATGCTTCATTTCAACTTCAAAGGTGAGATTACAATCTGCTCTTCCCGGTTTGAACTGATGTCAGATTTTGTGCATGGTTTGATCACTTCTTGAGCTCCATTTTGTATGAAATTGCATGTACATGAAGTATATGAGTTGCTCTACATGTTAGCTAAGTGTTCTTAAGCTGTTATGGTCTGAATTTGTATGCATTTGATTGAGTTTCAAGTTGGTAACATGCTTATTTTCCTTTCTTTTTTCGTGCATGCCATGTTTTCTCTGTTTTTGGGCTGCTGACCCAAATCCACGGGGGTGCATTTGAGTCAGTAGAGTTGCTGTCAGGAATCCGTGGGGGTGGATTTTTCCCTTTGGAAAAATTCATGGGGGTGGATTTTGCCCTTCCTATTATTACTCCAATTCCGTTTTTCTTGGCTCGTTTAATCTTCCTCCACCTCTTTTATGACTTCTATGAGATATTAACATGTTTTATAATGTGTTACCTTGGGTGTTATGAAGTTTCATGATTTGTTTGTGAAATATTTTCCAAGTTATGCCTCAACGTGTCATCATTGCTTCTAATATGCGCATGCATAAATCTTTGTTATCAATGTGAACCCTAATTGAGTATTTATCTCTTCTTTTATGATTCATATGAAATGTATACATGTTAAAGCATATGTTATGATCATTATATGAAATTCATGGATTGACTTAATATGAAATGTGAAAGTTATGAGCTCGAATGGATATGAACGCCACTTATAATGAATGAATTGCTTGTTTATATGCCTTAAAGGTATCAATGGTGCACATAAATGATTCCTTGACATAATATCACCTCTTATGCCTTCATAACCTATGTTATACTTGTCATATATAGTTTATGGCTCAATACGTCTTTCTTGCTTCAATATGGTACATGCATGCATTGATGCTTCATGTTTGAACCCCAAATGATGTTGTGCTTCTTTTAATGATTGATATGAAGTGTTTACATGTTATACTACGTGAGATGATAATTATTTGAATTTCTTAGATTTATGTGGTATAGAAATGAACGTCATGAACTCATATGGATATGAACGTTTCTTGAAAGGAATGAATGGCTTGTGTACATGTCTTTAAGACATTAATTGTGCACAAGAATGTTTCTATGACATGATATCATTTCTTATACTTTCATATCGTATTCATTGCATTGTCGTGCATCATATATGGTTTATTTGGAGTCTTGAGTCTCACGTATGCACCATGTCGTCGTGTGTACAGTTTTTTCCAGGGCGGAGATATGCCGGGTTCATTGGACACTTTCAAGTCCTCTTGTTTTATTCTTGGTATTGGTCGGTAAGGTGTAAAGGTGGGTTTCTCTTCTATTAGCTAAAACGACCCTATATAAACCAACATGCAAAGTTTTAAGCCAAAATGTATTTACTACGTATATAGAGTCTTTTCTCGAGTAAATGATTTAAAACGTAAGCCTTTCTTTCATGAACCCTTACCCAATGTTTTGGCGAGATCAGTGAACACAATGTTTAATGGGGCCCGGGACTATGTGTACGTGGCTATCCGGGGAAGCTCGGGCTGACGGTGATCCTCGTGCACTAGTCCCAATAAATAATGACGGCGTAACCGGACCTCGTTAGGAGTTAGCGAGGAATGGACGCTGAGCGCCATCTGGGGAGTCATGTAACCCCTTTTGGTCAATGAATGAGGTGGCCGGGTCTTGCTAACCCGTCCACCACCCGGAGGAAAAAGGTATAAGTGTTAATGTTATGAATGTTAATGTTATGAATGTTAATGTTTATGAACGAATGAATGAACGAATGAATGATTGTGGTATGATCACTAATGAATGAACGAATGAATGAATAAATGCACACACGAGGAGAAGGTTGGAGAATTCGCCCTCTCGCCGGGCTCACGAAATGACCGCGTGTTTTTAATGAATGAATGTGTAACATCCCGCTCGTCCGATTTATAAGGTACGCCACGTTCCAACCTTTTAATGTGTTTAATTATGTGATTTTATATTTTCGTGGCCCTATTTTGAATTCTTTTAGAGTTTAGCGGCCCCTTTGTAATTTTCTCTTTTTCGGGGTTTCTCGGTCACTGCTCGTTCGATTGAGATTTTGACCCCTTTGACCCCTTCAACACGTTCAGGGCATCGAAACGAGTCCGTAGACTCTGAGTTTGCCCCATTCTGACTCCGTTTGCCCCTTCTACAGTTCGTTTTGGAGCAAACGGATCAGCAGCTCTCTCTCTCTTCTCCCGCTCTCTCTCTCTACGTGATTTACACACACCCAAGGTGTGAAAACATACACTACCCAAACTTGCCCGTTTCTCAATGAAATTCGACGAATGAATAGTCCATTTCGATTGTCTCGATGACGCGGTCACAATCGTACCAAGAAATCGACCAACCGACGAGCGGTGGCGGAGATACGGCGGAATTTCAGACGCGGCTGGAGGAGGTGGCGGAGCCGCCACTTCGCCATCCTTTCGCGGCGGCTTCCGGCCGTTTTTCGGCGACACGTGCCCCAGTCCCGGTGAGGGGACGTCCCGGCGCAGCGAGGGACGTTGGCGGCGCGGCCATCCGGTGGAGGTTATTGTAGCGGCGAGTTTCGCCGTCTTCCGGCGGCGTTTTCCGACGAGCCTTGGTGGTTTCCGACATATTTCGACCCCCTGAACTCATTTCCAGCCTCCTTTTTGAGCGAATCGCGGCGGAGATGGCTGAACCGGCGGACTTTCGGCGGCGGTTTGGGATCTTTTTCTGATCGGTTTTGGTGGTGGTTCCTTCACGGAAGTTGCTCATGGAATATAGCGGATGGCGTTGGCTCCGACTCGAGAACCGGCGGGCGGCGGCGAACCGATGGCGGACCGGCTCTGGACCGGCGGTCCGATTTTCCGGAAACTTTTCCGGGGTTTGGCTTTGGGGCTTTTGTAGGGCTCGTTACGGGCTTTCCAACGGTATGTTCGGATATCGTTTTTGTTTTGCGGTTTGCATTTAATTTTAGTTTTCATCCTTGGAATTTAGTTCGGTTTTTCGTCAACGAAATCCGGTGTGCTTGGTATTTTCTGAAATTAGTTGAGGGCTTTTGTCAAGCAGGCCGAGGCGTACGTTTCTGTCATTCCGGGGAATTTTCCGACCACCGGAGGTGGTGGTCCGGCGGCTGCACGTGGCAGTCCTGCGGGTTCCGGAGGCGGCGTTCCGACGCCCTTCGTACAGCGAGTTCCTTTCGTTGTGGTGAGTCCAACGCCACTTTCCGTTCGTCAATCGGATGTCCGGTTGATTTGTTGTGATTTATTTTGTATAACTTGAATATTTGGAATTAATTGTTTTAATTGCTAATTGCTTGAATCGTCGATCGAAATGTACTCCTATGTGTATGAAATCATGTATGATATGAAATATGATAAGTATGGACTTTGTAATTGTGACGCCCCGTTTTCTCGAAGGGCATTCTTACGACATCAACAAGTAAGTCTCTACACTTATGTGTGTTTAATTTAAGAGTTCTTGAATTCTATGATTTAATGTAAATCCAATTTAATATGTGTTCATTCGAATTATTCTAAGATTAATTGCAACTTGATTAATTACGCGCATATTTAACCCTAACTATCTAATTTGATTTAATTCAAATTTATTCCATGAAATAATTGTCAAGTTGATTTTAAATCCATCATGTTACTTAACTTGTTTAATTTCGGTTTACTTGAATTCCTTGAGATTAATTGTCAATCATGTGTTTACAAAGTGCCGCTAAATTATACGAAAAGTTTCTAAAATTAAATTGAATTAAACTATAATTGATAAATATCTATTTCACTTTTATTTGTAAAATTAATTCGGAGCTTGAATGTTTATTCGTAACTTTACCAATTTTATTTACGATTAATTGTACGCGATATTTATCTTTGCTACGCGATAAGGATACCCGGTTGTAAATAGCTTGTGCATAAGACACATTTCTCCCAATCCCTTTTCTCTCTCTCTCTCTCCTCTCCCACTTTCTCTCTCCCGCGGGTTACTATCGCGGCTTCGGTTACGAGCCCATAACTCGATCGTTTCTCGACGGAATTCAACAAACGAATAGTCCATTTCGATTATCTAGGTGAGACCGACGTAAGAGTACCAATTTCACGGCCTAACTACGAACGGTGGCGGAGTTATGGCCGGATTTCAGTAGCAGCGGCGGAGCTATCAGACCGCCGCCACTTCGCCGGCGTTTCACGGCGATTTCCGGCCACTTCCTTAGTACACGCGCCGAAGACCCAGCAAGAGGACTTCCCGGTGCAGCGGTTGACGGCGGCGGCGTGGCCATCGGAGCAGAGACTGCGCCGCACGCGCCGCCCAAAGGTCGCGGCGGTGGGCGGCGCGAGTTACTGTAGCGGCGGCGGCAGAAACTTCAGCGGCCAACGGAGGCCTTTTCCGGCCATTTTTGGTCTCGGGCTCTTCACGAAAGTTGTTCGGAACGACGAGAACTAGTGCCCTGTGATCAGGCGACTCCAGATTCGGTGGTTTGGCGGCGGATCGGCGGCGGCAAAGTGGCGGTGCAACGGCGGCACTAGCTCCGAGGATTTTTCCTGAAAGCTACCTTAGGGCTTTCGAAGAGCTCGTCATGGGTAAGACAACACCTCTTTCGGATCGTATTTTGGTTCACCGGTTTGGAAGTAATTTGAGTTTGAAGATTTAGGGTTTTCGTGTTCTTAGATTTCAGATCTAGGACAATCGGCTTGGAATTTCCAGAAATTGATCGAGGATTCGGAACGGGCGCGAAGGCTTCATTCAGGACTGATTTTTTTGGGATTTTTCCGGCGACTTTTGACGGCGGCCTGTCGACGGTCCGGCCAAATTACGGTAGCTACAGTGGTGGCGTTCCGGCGGTGTTTGGTCAGAATGTTCGTCTCGTTGTGGTGAGTTCAATGCCACTTTCGGTTCGTTAATCGGACACTCGGTTTATTTATTACGAATTATTTTACGTAATTGTGATTATTTGAATTAATTGTTTTAAGTGCAAATAAATTGTTTATTGTTGGTTTGTTGATCGAGATGTATTCCAATCGTATTCGAAAACATGTATTGAATGGATTGTGATATGCATGAATGTTTCGATTTACAATTTGAATCCCGATGTGGTGAATTTGTGCTATGTGTTTAGATATGAAGGGGTGTTAGTGTAAACTTACTGTAGCGGCGGCGGCAGAAACTTCAGCGGCCAACGGAGGCCTTTTCCGGCCATTTTTGGTCTCGGGCTCTTCACGAAAGTTGTTCGGAACGACGAGAACTAGTGCCCTGTGATCAGGCGACTCCAGATTCGGTGGTTTGGCGGCGGATCGGCGGCGGCAAAGTGGCGGTGCAACGGCGGCACTAGCTCCGAGGATTTTTCCTGAAAGCTACCTTAGGGCTTTCGAAGAGCTCGTCATGGGTAAGACAACACCTCTTTCGGATCGTATTTTGGTTCACCGGTTTGGAAGTAATTTGAGTTTGAAGATTTAGGGTTTTCGTGTTCTTAGATTTCAGATCTAGGACAATCGGCTTGGAATTTCCAGAAATTGATCGAGGATTCGGAACGGGCACGAAGGCTTCATTCAGGACTGATTTTTTTGGGATTTTTCCGGCGACTTTTGACGGCGGCCTGTCGACGGTCCGGCCAAATTACGGTAGCTACAGTGGTGGCGTTCCGGCGGTGTTTGGTCAGAATGTTCGTCTCGTTGTGGTGAGTTCAATGCCACTTTCGGTTCGTTAATCGGACACTCGGTTTATTTATTACGAATTATTTTACGTAATTGTGATTATTTGAATTAATTGTTTTAAGTGCAAATAAATTGTTTATTGTTGGTTTGTTGATCGAGATGTATTCCAATCGTATTCGAAAACATGTATTGAATGGATTGTGATATGCATGAATGTTTCGATTTACAATTTGAATCCCGATGTGGTGAATTTGTGCTATGTGTTTAGATATGAAGGGGTGTTAGTGTAATATTGAGAAACTAATCGTTTATGTGACTAAATGAACTTGAATGATATTTTAGAAGAACGAAAATGTTGTGATTTCTCTATATGAATTTGAGACGTTCTCAATGTTATGTTTATTGTAAATTGTGTTTCAAATATAAATTTAGATACATGAAAGATGCTTGAACAACTTGAGACTTGATGCATGATAGAAGTTAGAATTGTAATATCTTGATTTACTCTTACTACTTGAAAATGGTATATTATGAATTACGATAAATTGATAATTGTAATCCTTTGTAAATAATTAATTCCTAGTTGAGTAATTGTATAAACACTTTAAATGAACAATTATGCTTAGTAATCAACTAAGGGGATATATGTGTAATGATTCTAAACTTTTATAAATGACTTAGGGGATGTAAGTGTAATATTATGAAACTATGAATGTGACTTGAGCTTGTGTACCAAACATTTGTGAAGTTGTAAAGTATGATCTTAAGTGAATTAGATGCACTCTTTAATTGTATCAAGCATGCCATCTACGTACAACAACTTTATATGTTTATATGATCAAGTTGCTCTTACTTAAGCACTTTATAACTCGACATGAACTTGACGATTAATTCTAATATTATAATTGAACCCTGTGAAATTGGATGATTTAATATGCATTTCGTGAATACATTGACTTCCTAAATTGATCTTGCATCTTTGGATATGGAATTGCATGATGGTTGCTTGTAAATATGATCTTGTTGAGCATTGATATGCCTTGATTGACCACGACACCTTATCCAAGCACAAAATGAACACTTATGCATAACCACGATCATGTTGAGCAACGTCGTGCGTCTTGTTTGGTTCATATAGAGTCTAAGTCTGTGCTTCTATATGTCTTATCACAGAGTTTGGTGGTGCCGGTGGGCCCGAGGTTTAGAGTGTTTGGCCCTTCACACTCTCAGACTCTACTTTCACGAGGTGAGGTTTAGGATTTTGTATAGTTACGCGACCTATGGCCTTAATATGCTGATTTCAACCCTTGCATGCGAGTATATCTATTATAAATACGTATGTGTTGGATATGATATGTTAATGACCTTCTGAATCAACTCTGTTTGGAAAATTAAATATGAAAGCATATATAAGCTGTTTTGAAAAGTACTTTACATTATGTTCTGTAGCGAGATTGCCATGAAAGATTGGCGTATGTGATCCGTCGTGATCTGTTATGTTGTGATCCGTTGTGATCTGTGTGTGGATCGATCCTGGTGAGCTGCGGAATGGGTACGCCCGGGACGGTTAGCGCCGTCGGGGCATTTATCCTTTGCGTAGTTCCATTTGAGATATCATTGTGCGATCTTAGGGTGATGAGGGAGGCATGGTATCTTGAGCCTTCGGCTAAGGCCAGGGAGGACTCTTGTGGGTTCGCAACCCCTTGAGGGTGAGTCTATTTTAGACGGTTTATTCTCGATGGTATGGGGGTGGTACATCTTCTCCATCATTGGTGTAGAGGTTAGATTGATTTTGATTTACGTTATGAGGAGTTGAGGTTGGAAGCTCGTACTCGCTGAGCAGTTGATTATGTTATGTTATGGAATTACGAATCGGGATAGAATCTTTCTGGAAAATGGTTTCTAAACTTATATCTATATTCTATTCGGGTTCTTTCAAAACGTTTTGGTATGTAACACCTATCCCCGGTTCATGAGTCCATCCTTTTATTCTGTGCTATGCTTTTTATATATATATATTGTGGGTGTGCGTTAGCCCCCTCACTCGGTCAAGTTGACTGACCCCTCGTTTACACTTTTAGTTGCAAGTTGTTGGCGTGGCTAGGTGGAAGTGAGTCTTTTGAGTTGCACTTCGTCGGTCTAGTCTTTCTATTTGCATTTGTCTTTTCATACACTTTACTTACACTTAAGACTTGTAGACTTGAGATTACACTTTACTATTCGGTAGCCCCTTGTGGCACCCTTATTCGGCCCCTTGTGGCACTTGATGATTATTAATTGATGTTGATATTCGGGATTAGGTATTTATGCTAGTTGAACCCGTCACTTGTTATGTTTGTTGATCTATTATTCGGGATTAGGTATCTATGCTAGTTGAACCCGTCACCTGCTTTGCATGTTTTGTTTTAAATGCTTCTGCTATCTATTGTTGTTTGGTTTTAATTGCTTCCGCACTCTGAGTTTGTCGAGTTAGATCCGCCTAGCCTAGTGTGTGAGTTGGTCTCCCGTTCGCTCTGATTCGGATTCGGGCATGGACTTTCATTTCATGTTCCGGGTCTGGGTCATAGTGCGGGGGATGTGGCACTTCTCCGTTTAGGGTGTTACATCCTTAAGTGGTATCAGATCTCTTGGTTGCAAAACCGAGCTCTTGAGTCGTGTTGAGTCTGTCTAGGTCGTACGGCATAGGAATAACTGTGCATTGTGTTTGTTTGACTTGATATTTTGACCCTTCGGCATGAATTGTTTCGTGATTATATGATTGTGTGCACATTGTGACTTTAATTATGCAACATCTTATTTTATGTGCTTTATAAATTACAACTAATTGTTGCATTTACGTGATGTACTTGTTACATTTCATTTGCATCTTAATCCGCATGCATCGAATTTAGTGTTTGAATTTCAGGGTACCCTATGAGTCAACACTGAGGTTTCCCTCCGTCAACACTACCTATTGGTACTACCACGGAAACACGCCATAATTCGAAAATGAAAGGATTCCTCACCAAGATCAATACACATGAAAAGGTTCAGAGTTGAAGGAATGAGATTTGCTATAATTGACTTACTACCTTAAAGTCAATTGAAAGATGAAGTTTGACGAATTCTAACCTTGAGGACTCGTTCATTTGGAAGTAGTCACCTTGTTAAGGAAATGAGTCAATGGAGGAGAGTCTGATCAAGTAAAACCGTTTTGGAGGATTTTGAATAGCTTTCGCCTTGATGATTCGTTTATTTTGGAGTAGTCACCTTGTTGATGGAAACGAGTTAATGTAGAAGAATCCGATCAAATAAGATCCGATCAAGTTCAAGGGATGTGGATAGGTAACCATGTTACATGAGCAACGAGTTACAAACCATCGGTGAGTGTTGAAGGATTTGGTGTCGTTTAGAGTTAACAAACGACAAAACAAGATTGGTTGCTAGCTCTCTGGGTGTCTTCGTTCTGCTGAGGTGGAAGATTCTGCTAAGATCGAAGATTCTACTGAGATGGGAATAGAACACTTAGATGCCGAAAGACTTTATCCAAGTTTCAGAATCATATACCATGGATTGCTTTGGGAAGTGCTTAGCACCACGATCACTCGACGAAACTCTGAGGTACATATCTAATTGACAAACGAACCATAAGCAACTCGTTGAAGATGAGCAGACTAAGATTTAACACATGAATGAGAATTCTTGGGAGAAACTGAAGATGATTCTAGTTGAGCAAGGATTACGGTCTAGTAAGGGCTTTGGTGATAAACGAGCTTTGCTGAGTTACCACTTTATGAAAAGACTCAAGACAGGAGGTTCAGATGACGAGGGTTGCATTATTGTTGGCTTAAACAACTCCTACTGCTTCATCTCGACTTTCTTGTCAAGACTTTTACACTTTGGTTAACGGTACGCCAAGCATTCATGGCATTTGCATACATGCATCGCTTAAATACTCTTACCTTGTTTTGCTTGATGTGGGTGATGACTATTGTTGTTTTTAATTGTGATAACTTGGATACCTGATCTAGTAATTGTAACTTGAAATTTCTACTCGTTATGAACCGTTGCTGAGATGATGAATGAGTTATGTACTTATGTGAACTATTCATGCCTATGTGATTTGAAACTCTCTTGATTGCTCACTAACTTCCCATATAACATACATACATACTGTAACCTTGTTTTACAGGGATTCCATTGCGATATCCCCCTTGAGTTGAGGTATGAGCGTTGAATCTATACTCAAGGGACACCGATATCAGTTGTATAAGGTACACCAAACATGCATCGCATACTTTTCGTCAAGTGTTACTATGATGTGTGTATGTATAAATAACTGATCAGTGGATTTATGTGCAAGAGAGACCTTAGGTTCCCTCTTTTTACGTGTTGGAGAGTTGTAGGATTCTCTCTATTTATGTGGTAGAAAGATGTTGGAATCTTTCTAAGTTTTGTGCGCGAGAGATGTTGGATTCTCTTGTATTTAGATATTCAGGGATGCTGGATTCTCTTGAATCTAGGGGTTTGAGGAATGCTGGATTTTCTCAAACTAGAATGTTGGGAGATGTTGGAATCTGCCCAACTTAGGTTGAGAGACGGGGTTCTCTCAATTATGTGCTTGGGAGACGGGGTTCTCTCTTTTATATGTGCTCGAGAGACGGGGTTCTTTCTCTTGTGGGTGCTGAGGGACGGGGTTCTCTCACTTACGTGTTGAGAGATGGGATTCTCTCTTGTTTATTGTGGTTGCGTTACGCGTTGATCTGACTACGGGTTGCAAGTGGCGAGTCTGAGACGACATCGAGGTTGGGTGCAGTTGCAGCTATCCGATCATGGGAATGACCGACCGAGTTCGAAACAACTAACAGATCAAGTACTCGCACGGACCTCGACGATAACAAGACATTCTAAAGGAGGTTCAGTGTAGGTGACCGGAGTAAGCCTCATCATTAGAGTTATGATCTCACGCGAGTTCGGGAGAAGGGTTGGAGCACTACAACTCGAGGATCTACATTTTTCCAGTGGAACCTGGGGACCAGGTTCTCTTAAGGGGGGAAGGTTGTGACGTCCCGTTTTCTCGAAGGGCGTTCTTACGACATCAACAAGTAAGTCTCTACACTTATGTGTGTTTAATTTAAGAGTTCTTGAATTCTGTGATTTAATGTAAATCCAATTTAATATGTGTTCATTCGAATTATTCTAAGATTAATTGCAACTTGATTAATTACGCGCATATTTAACCCTAACTATCTAATTTGATTTAATTCAAATTTATTCCATGAAATAATTGTCAAGTTGATTTTAAATCCATCATGTTACTTAACTTGTTTAATTTCGGTTTACTTGAATTCCTTGAGATTAATTGTCAATCATGTGTTTACAAAGAGAACAAAGAGCCGCTAAATTATACGAGTTCTAAAATTAAATTGAATTAAACTCTAATTGATAAATATCTATTTCACTTTTATTTGTAAAATTAATTCGGAGCTTGAATGTTTATTCGTAACTTTACCAATTTTATTTACGATTAATTGTACGCGATATTTATCTTTGCTACGCGATAAGGATACCCGGATGTAAATAGCTTGTGCACAAGACACATTTCTCCCAATCCCTTTTCTCTCTCCCTCTCTCCTCTCCCACTTTCTCTCTCCCGCGAGTTACTATCGCGGCTTCGGTTACGAGCCCATAACTCGATCGTTTCTCAACAGAATTCAACAAACGAATAGTCCATTTCGATTATCTCGGCGAGACCGATGTAAGAGTACCAATTTCATGGCCTAACAACGAACGGTGGTGGAGTTATGGCCGGATTTCAGTAGCAGCGGCGGAGCTGTCAGACCGCCGCCACTTCGCCGGCGTTTCGCGGCGATTTCCGGCCACTTCCTTGGTACATGCGCCTAAGACCAAGCAAGAGGACTTCCCGCCGCAGCGGTTGACGGTGGCGGTGCGGCCAACGGAGCAGAGACGGCACCGCACGCGCCGCCCAAAGCTCGCGGCGGCTGCGCGAGTTACTGTAGCGGCGGCGGCAGAAACTTCAGCGGCCAACAGGGGCTTTTCCGGCCATCTTTTGGTCTCGGGCTCTTCATGAAAGTTGTTTAGAACGACGAGAACTAGTGACCTGTGATAAGTCCACTCCAGATTCGGTGGTTTGGCGGCGGATCGGTGGCGGCAAAGTGGCGGTGCAACGGCGGCACTAGCTCCGAGGATTTTTCCGGAAAGTTACCTTAGGGCTTTCGAAGAGCTCGTCATGGGTAAGACAACACCTCTTTCGGATCGTATTTTGGTTCACCGGTTTGGAAGTAATTTGAGTTTGAAGATTTAGGGTTTTCGTGTTCTTAGATTTCAGATCTAGGACAATCGGCTTGGAATTTCCAGAAATTGATCGAGGATTCGGAACGGGCACGAAGACTTCATTCAGGACTGATTTTTTTGGGATTTTTTCGGCGAATTTTGACGGCGGCCCGTCGGCGGTCCGGCCAAATTACGGTAGCTACAGTGGTGGCGTTCCGGCGGTGTTTGGTCAGAATGTTCGTCTCGTTGTGGTGAGTTCAACGCCACTTTCCGTTCGTTAATCGGACACTCGGTTTATTTATTACGAATTATTTTGCGTAATTGTGATTATTTGAATTAATTGTTTTAAGTGCAAATAAATTGTTTATTGTTGGTTTGTTGATCGAGATGTATTCCAATCGTATTCGAAAACATGTATTGAATGGATTGTGATATGCATGAATGTTTCGATTTACAATTTGAATCCCGATGTGGTGAATTTGTGCTATGTGTTTAGATATGAAGGGGTGTTAGTGTAATATTTAGAAACTAATCTTTTATGTGACTAAATGAACTTGAATGATATTTTAGAAGAACGAAAATGTTGTGATTTCTCTATATGAATTTGAGACGTTGTCAATGTTATGTTTATTGTAAATTGTGTTTCAAATATAAATTTAGATACATGAAAGATGCTTGAACAACTTGAGACTTGATGCATGATAGGAGTTAGAATTGTAATATCTTGATTTACTCTTACTACTTGAAAATGGTATATTATGAATTACGATAAATTGATAATTGTAATCCTTTGTAAATAATTAATTCCTAGTTGAATAATTGTATAAACACTTTAAATGAACAATTATGCTTAGTAATCAACTAAGGGGATATATGTGTAATGATTCTAAACTTTTATAAATGACTTAGGGGATGTAAGTGTAATATTATGAAACTATGAATGTGACTTGAGCTTGTGTACCAAAGATGTTGTGAAGTCGTAAAGTATGATCTTAAGTGACTTAGATGCACTCTTTAATTGTATCAAGCATGCCATCTACGTACAACAATTTTATATGTTTATATGATCAAGTTGCTCTTACTTATGCACTTTGTAACTCAACATGAACTTGACGATTAATTCTAATATTATAATTGAACCTTGTGACATTGGATGATTTAATATGCATTTCGTGAATACATTGACTTCCTAAATTGATCTTGCATCTTTGGATATGGAATTGCATGATGGTTGCTTGTAAATATGATCTTGTTGAGCATTGATATGCCTTGATTGACCACGACACCTTATCCAAGCACAACATGAACACTTATGCATAACCACGATCATGTTGAGCAACGCCGTGCGTCTTGTTTGGTTCATATAGAGTCTAAGTCTGGGCTTCTATATGTCTTGTCACAGAGTTTGGTGGTGCCGGTGGGCCCGAGGTTTAGAGTGTTTGGCCCTTCACACTCTCAGACTCTACTTTCACGAGGTGAGGTTTAGGATTTTGTATAGTTACGCGACCTATGGCCTTAATATGCTGATTTCAACCCTTGCATGCGAGTATATCTATTATAAATACGTATGTGTTGGATATGATATGTTAATGACCTTCTGAATCAACTCTGTTTGGAAAATTAAATATGAAAGCATATATAAGCTGTTTTGAAAAGTACTTTACATTATGTTCTGTAGCGAGATTGCCATGAAAGATTGGCGTATGTGATCCGTCGTCTGTTATGTTGTGATCCGTTGTGATCTGTGTGTGGATCGATCCTGGTTAGCTGCGGAATGGGTACCCCTGGGACGGTTAGGGCCGTCAGGGCATTTATCCTTTGCGTAGTTCCATTTGAGATATCACTGTGCGACCTCAGGGTCATGAGGGGGGCATGGTATCTTGAGCCTTCGGCTAAGGCCGGGGAGGACTCTTGTGGGTTCGCAACCCCTTGAGGGTGAGTCTATTTTAGACGGTTTATTCTCGATAGTATGGGGATGGTACATCTCCTCCATCATTGGTGTAGAGGTTGGATTGATTTTGATTTACGTTATGAGGAGTTGAGGTTGGAAGCTCGTACTCGCTGAGCAGTTGATTATGTTATGTTATGGAATTATGAATCGGGATAGAGTCTTTCTGGAAAATGGTTTCTAAACTTATATCTATATCTTATTCGGGTTCTTTCAAAACGTTTTGGTATGTAACACCTATCCCCGGTTCATGAGTCCATCCTTTTATTCTGTGCTATGCTCTTTATATATATATATGGTGGGTGTGCGTTAGCCCCCTCACTCGGTCAAGTTGACTGACCCCTCATTTACACTTTTAGTTGCAGGTTGTTGGTGTGGCTAGGCGGAAGTGAGTCTTTTGAGTTGCACTTCGTCGGTCTAGTCTTTCTATTTGCATTTGTCTTTTCATACACTTTACTTACACTTAAGACTTGTAGACTTGAGATTACACTTTACTATTCGGTAGCCCCTTGTGGCACCCTCATTTGGCCCCTTGTGGCACTTGATGATTATTAATTGATGTTGATATTCGGGATTAGGTATTTATGCTAGTTGAACCCGTCACTTGTTATGTTTGTTGATCTATTATTCGGGATTAGGTATCTATGCTAGTTGAACCCGTCACCTGCTTTGCATGTTTTGTTTTAAATGCTTCTGCTATCTATTGTTGTTTGGTTTTAATTGCTTCCGCACTCTGAGTTTGTCGAGTTAGATCCGCCTAGCCTAGTGTGTGAGTTGGTCTCCCGTTCGCTCTGATTCGGATTCGGGCATGGACTTTCATTTCACGTTCCGGGTCTGGGTCATAGTGCGGGGGATGTGGCACTTCTCCGTTTAGGGTGTTAAAGTAATTTGTAAATTGAATCCCGATTTATTGAATTTATGCTAATTGATTAGATTAGAGGGGGTGTTTGTGTAATTTTTGAAACAAGATGAATTTGTTTGATTTAATTAGTTCAACCTTGATAATGGAATCCATTAGGTAACGTATGAATTGGGCATGTTACGTAGGAATTATATGAACTTAGTATGATTGGAATTTGATATGAAACCTCGTGGGATTTATTTAAAACTCGAAGCATGCTATCACGATTTGTTTAGTTTTGTAATACGTGTGAATTTGTATGAAATGTAATATGTAAACTCTGCTTATGTGATTGCATTTCGTAAGTGCTTGAACATTGCCGTGCGTCTCTGTGTGGTTGTCTAAGTTGAGTCTGAGCCCTGTGTTGTGTTTGTATGTTCAGTTGGTTCAGGTGCACCCGGGGTGGTGACAAGTGAGTCGTGCAAGTTCCGGGGTGGACCTTCTGCTTTGTGTTTGGCTGTGTTTGGTACCAGGTGAGGTTAGGATATAGTTATACCCTATTGCAACGTGCTCGTTTTCGAATGCATACGGGTTATAAGCCTTATGTATATGTAGATATGTGCGAAGTACGTATTTTGCTGGTTTTGTCATATGATTTGATTTGAAAATACGAAACGCTATGTATGAGCCTATGTATGCTTTGTTTCAGTTCTGTTATGATTCCGAGGTCAGTGTGTTTGATATGTACGTGTGATATGATAAGCACGATATGCATGAGATATGTCTGTCTGTCTGTGTGTGGCAAGTTAAGTTTCCGATATATGTCAGTTTATCTGTGTGATGTGTTAGGAATAGTGCCCTAGAAAGCCGATTGTATATCCGCTTTGTGCTTTTCCTTATTGTAATCACAGACAATCTTTGAATAAAATAACGAATTGAGGCAACACTTCTTTATATGCTCTTGTTTGGTATGCGTTTACTTTAGCTGTGCATGTATGAGAACTCCCCTAATCCTGATGACTTTAGGACTCTACCATTTAGGAGAAATGGTTCATGAAACGAGCCCTATATCACACAAGTCATGATTAGTAAAATACTCCAAGCCGATGAGTCCTACAGACAGTGGGAGTGTCAACCTGACTCCTCTAAGGCTTGCTTGTGGGATCACGCCCTTAAGAAGGACCACCTTATTTCATGGAGGTGCAAAGTGTATAGTTGATACGTGCGTGATACATGAGGGTGCTTACTTTAATAAGTAAGTTCACTGAGGTGCCCCGTGTGAGAACATTCCTAAATGGGAAAGGAAGTTTCTATTTCAGGAAATGGAAACTTCCAGATTAGGAAATATCTTACGAGTCATTGATGTGATTAATTGATCCTTAGACTTGAGGTTCCTTGTCACTTTATGAGTTAACTCTGTAGTCTTAGGTATAAGCTTTAAAGGGTATCGCCTTAGACAGCTGATTCAAGGCTTATGCTGGGGCTTCACAAGTGACTCATGAAAGTGAATGAGAATCAAGAAAGGACCTACACTTGCATTTGCAAGGTGATCTCTTATTGTGTAAGTCATTCATATGCCATATGGAGTCCTTGGCCAAGGCAGTAGATCAAGACATCAAGAAAAGGGTTTCTTGGATTGAGATCAAATGGATATGAAATGCACTTAGCTTTAAGACCGGATTATTAGGGTTCTGATTATTCCCTTGCCCTAGATCTTGGTTGAGAGATAGTAAGTAGGAGGATTGTATCTCACATGAATCAATGACTTAAAGGTTCTGTCGAATCCGAACATTCCAATTCAGCTAGGGGTTAAACACCTGTTGCTAGACTATGGTCGTTTAATCTGTGGACTGATTAATTAATTAGTGAATTAATTAATTAGGGTCACTGCTAATTGAATTGAGAACCTAGAGGGTCACACACAACAACTTGGTTACATGAGTTGAGGCTTGAAAATGATTAAACGAGTTAATCGGGCCAAGAGGGTTCCACACGTGTGAAGTCACACGTGTGGCTCACGTGAGTGACACGTGTCACTGTGACACGTGTCACACACGTGTGTATATATATATTATATATATATATTAAATAATTAATTAGTTAATTATTTAATAGACTTTGGTTTAATTTTGAATTAAAAAGAAAGTCTAATTTTGGAGAAAATAATCTAGTTAATTAATTATGAATTAATTAATTAGATAAAAATAAGTTATTTATTTTATAATAAATAAAGTATAAAATTATCCAAAAATAGTTTGGATATTTTTAGCTCTCTTAAAAGTTGACTTGAATTAGAATTCAAAGTCAAAGTTGGAAAATACTTGATGATCAAGTAATAGGAGAGAGAGGAACCAAATCCTTTCCCAACAAGGATTTGGATCGGCACCCTCTCCCTATAAATAGGGGAGCTCGAGCTCCTTTAGAGCTAATTGACAATTCTTGGTTCATGTGTTGAACACCTTCCTTTCTCCAAGATTAAATTAAACCCTAGGTTAAGCCTAAACACTAACTAGAGAACTAGCATCCTTACTAGTTAGATTGTGATCAAGTTGGTGGACTTTCTCTAGAGACTTCAAGTTAGAAGTTTGAAGATTCGAGCTTTACCAAGGAGAGGGGATCAAGCCGCGAGAAGAGCATTCTTGGGTGGCTTGAAACGCTTCAAGAAAGAATAAAAGAAAAGTAAGTTTTCCATCTTTACGAATTTGGTTACACGATTGCGAGTTCTAGGTCCTTTTGTTGGGAAAATTTTTAAATTCCGCTGCTTTCTGATTCGTGTTTTCCAACAAGTGGTATCAGAGCCACCTCTGTAATCGTGTTTCTGATTCGTCTCAATTATACTGAATTTGGTAGAAATTCTTAGGCTTGATGCGATTGAGTATTTGTAATTGTTTTAGAAAGCCTGAATTACGAAACTGTATTTTTTTCCTGAAAGTTTCTGAAAATTGGTTTTTATAAAATTTAATTTTGAAAAACAATTTTAGATTTGAAACTGTATAAACTGTTTTTGGATTTCTTGGATTGGTTTTGCTTTTGAACGAAAACACGAAACGAAAGCCCGGATCGCGATGAACACGCAAAACCCCACGCGCGAAGGAGTCGCGCGCGCGGGCTTCGCGCGCCACCCTCCCGCAACAGCGCGGGAGGTCCTCCCGGGCGCGCCGCCCATCATCGCCCAGGGCTGGCCGGAACAGACCGGCCAGTCGCCCGCACGCCGTCCGCCCGTCGCCGCCCAGTCCTGGCCGGGACAGACCGGCCAGTCGCCCAGCACCTCCCGCACGCCTGTGCGGGAGCCTTCCGGGCGCGCCCGCCCAGGGCGGCCGAGACTGGCCGCCCAATGCCCGGCAGGAGCTGCGCGCTCCAGCGCGCACTCGCGCGGCCTTGGCCGCGCGCTGTGCGTGCATGCTGTGCGCACACGCCGCACTTGGGGCGGGCAACCCCGTTTTCGTGATCCGGCCTTTTCGTGTTTCGTGCAATCCGGTCCCAATTTTTTATTTTAATTTTAAAATTTTATTTTTGAATATTTATTTTAATTTTTTGAATAAAACTTAAAATTGGGATTTTTGAGAAATTGAAACGGTTTATATTTTGGGAAAATACATCTTGATAAAATTATTAATTTTCAGAAATTAATTGGAATTTTATTTGTTTTGGTAATTTGGGATTTATTGAAAACTTTTATAAATAAGACTCGCATCAAGTCGTGTTTTAAGCTATTAGAGCTTAAAGCGAGAATTTTAATTTATTGGTTAAATTTAAATTCTTGCAAAAGCATGTTAGGTGATCATGGGTTTAGATCTATGTATGGTTTTAATTTATGCACATGGATGGTTTAAATTGGGGTTGGAGCCCTATAGTTGCGTTTTTCAATTGAGGTTGGAGCCTCACTTATGTGCGTACTGTTATGTGATTTATTATGTGGCTTTCCATATTACTGTTTTTGAGGCCGGGGTATGCCCCGTGTAATTGTCTAAGGCCAATATGAAGATTGAGCCTTATTACTTTATGTCTTTTTCCTTTTTATTGTAATTTGAGAGTAGAGATAGGTGGTGAGGTTTTATTTTCATTTTGGAGACAATGCACCCATGGAGTAAGATGGACCACATTCAAGTAACAAGGAGGCCATAAGTGAAGACCCCTCAAAATGTTAGGGAGGGGAATCTCAATTGTTAAATGTAATAGAGATAGGGCTCGTATTTTGTTACCGCTTTCCCTTATGTGATTTGAACTGTTTATGTGGCATGTATGTTAGAACTTGTGATTGTGGAGTGGCTCCCACATATCACGCATAAGATAGGTAGAACCCATGATCATTACATGTTAGTATCACGCTAGGACATGTTATCTGTTTATGTGCTTGTTTGAAATGCATTTAAGTGTACTTGCATTAATCAAGACTAATAAAATTGGATAACATATATGTTGGTGAGGTCGAACCGGACAACTCTCCGGTTGATTCGAAAATTCCCATTAAATATTAAGCTAATTTCGAACAAATAGGTGTTTAATTCAAGATGCAAATTTTGAATTAAATTCCTAGCATTCCATCAATAGGTTTTAAGTTTAGTAAGTAAAGCTAGTTATTGCCCGCGAGTCGTGGGATAGCTAGTGGAGCTTATTAGTTCTTAGTTACCTAATTAATCATTTTAAATGGTCAATATTTCGTGGTCAATTTTAGCAAGGGCGATGTCCGCGAGTCGTGGGTCGTTCGAACTAAGTTTTGGTCATGATCTTATGATTGATGGGTCTAGCTTAACGCCTAAGTAAATATGGATGTCGCACGAGTCGTGGGTCCATATTGAAAGATAGGTGATGCAAAAACAATTACTAAGAGTTCTAAAGGTGTTAGAATTGGTAAGTTGTACCTACCTAGGGTTCTTACTTAGAATGTCCGCGAGTCGTGGGTTCGAGGTAAAATGCCTAGGATCTTAGTACCCATTGGGAAACGTGTTCCTCTTAGATCTTTGGGAATTCTAGATCTTTGAAAAACAGTGGGAGCTACAATACATTAAAGACCTTATCTTCTATATATCGTTATAATTCAGCATGCTCACTAGTTCTCTGTTTTACCATTTAGGTCGTAGATTCTGTGATTCTCTACGTGTTTTGAAATGGCAACCAAAAACCCTCTTGTATCGATCCTCGAGTCAAACAAGTTGACTGGTCCCAACTATTCTGATTGGCTGAGGAATCTAAAAATCATTTTAGATTCTGAGAAGAGAACTTATGTTCTCTTCGAAGGGGAGCCTAGTCCCGAAGGGGAGGCTCCCACTCGGGCCGAGCGGGACGCGATTCAGAAGTGGAAGGATGATAATCTCCAAGCCCGTTGCCTTATGTTGGCTAACATGTCTCCAGACTTGCAAAGGCAACATGAGGCCATGGAATTTGCTTGGGAGATTTACGACCACTTAGAGCAACTTTACCGCCCTCATGAACGTGTTATAAGGTATAACACATCAAAGGAATTGTGCCACTTGAGAATGAGGGAAGGTTCAAGTGTCCATGAATATGGACTCAAGTTTCTTACCCTTACTGAGAAACTTGCTTCCATGGACATGCCACTGAAAGATGAGCTTTCAGTGGATTTGTTGCTAGCTTCGCTCCCACCATCATTCAACCCATTTGTCCTTAACTTCAACATGAATCATGCTGGTGCTACTGTAGCTGAGTTGATTAGTCAACTTGTGACTGCTGAAAGCACGATCAAGAAGGACAATAAGGTTTTGATGGTGAATGCTCCATCTTCCTCTTCTGGGCCTTCTAAAGGTAAGGGCAAGAAAGCCCAAAAGAAGAAGAAGAAACCCCTTAGGCCCACTGGTGGCATTTCGAAGGGGAAGGCCCAAAAGAAGAAGCGTGATCAGAAAGAGGATGTTTGCTTCCATTGTGGCAAAGCGGGACGTTGGAGGAGAAACTGCCCAGAGTACAAGGCTACTCTGAAGAAAGGTATCTTTCTCGTTGAAGTAAATCTTTCTATTAATTCTAGTTCTTGGGTACTTGATACCGGTTGTGGAACTCATATCTGTAATGATGTACAGATGCTAAGAGAAGTCCAACAACTCAAAGAAGGAGAATGTGTCTTGAAGATCGGCGATGGGTCAAACGTTGAAGCTCGAGCTTTAGGCACAATTAGATTAGATTTAGGTAGTTTTCAGTTAGTATTAAATAAAGTCCTTTATGTACCGAGCATTATTCGTAATATAATTTCAGTTCCAATATTAGATTGTGAAGGTTATGAAACTTGTATTAAGAATGGTAAATACTTTATCAAACGGAACAACTCTTCCGTTCATACCGGTACTCTAAGTAATGGACTTTACCTAACTCAAAATATCAATATTATGAATATACAACGAGAAAAAAAGCGTAAGAGAGATGACAAAATTTCAGCTCCCTTATGGCACGCTAGATTAGGACACATTTCCAAGAACAGAATTAGCAAGATAAACACTTTAGGATCATTCTCTGAAAATGATCTCAAAGAGTTGACTTCTTGCGAATCCTGTCTCAAAGGAAAGATGTCCAAAGTTCCTTTTAAAGGAACTGTGGAACGTGCCACTGAGGTTTTGGATTTGATCCATACTGATGTTTGTGGACCGCTTAGTGTAAGCACTAGAAACAATCATCAGTACTTCATAACCTTTACTGATGACTTTAGTCGGTATGGTTATGTATACTTAATGAAGTATAAATCTGAAGCTTTTGAGAAATTCTTAGAATTTCAAAAGGAGGTTGAGAACCAAACTGGTCACAAGATCAAAGCACTTCGATCTGATCGAGGAGGCGAATATCTCAGTGAAGAATTCCTTAATCATCTCAAGGATAATGGGATTATCTCTCAGTGGACTCCTCCGGGAACTCCTCAGCTTAATGGAGTTTCTGAGAGAAGGAATCGAACCCTACTTGATATGGTTCGTTCCATGATGAGTTTCACTGACTTACCACCTTCTTTCTGGGGTTATGCCCTAGAAAGTGCAGCAAAGATTCTGAATCTAGTTCCCTCTAAGTCAGTCCCCAAGACGCCCTATGAAATGTGGCACGGTAAAATCCCTAGTTATTCTTATTTAAGAATTTGGGGTTGTCCTGCTTACGTGAAGAGGACAGTGGGAGATAAGTTAGAATCTCGTTCTAACTTATGCTACTTTGTAGGTTATCCTAAGGAATCCATAGGATACTATTTCTATGATCAATCTGAGCAAAAGGTGTTTGTTTCCAGAAATGCTACTTTTCTGGAGGAACCGTTCCTTAAAGAAAAGAAAGGCAAGATCATAGAATTAGAAGAAGTACAAAGTGACCCCACACCACCCACTGAAGAAACGTCCCACTCTGATCAACCACAACCAATCACGAATTTCGATACACATGAAAATCCTCCTCTAAGGCGTTCTGAACGCACTCCTAGACAGCCGGAGAGATGGTATGGATTCTTCTATGAAATCTCTCAAAAGGATAATGATCCTTTAACATATGAGGAGGCACTTTCAGATTCTGACTCTGAACAGTGGATAGAAGCCATGAAATCCGAAATGGACTCCATGTACTCCAACCAAGTTTGGACCTTGGTAGATTTGCCTGATGGGGTCAAACCCATAGGTTGCAAATGGATCTTTAAGAGAAAGCTTGGAGTTGATGGAAGCATTGCGGCCTACAAAGCAAGACTGGTTGCAAAAGGATTCACTCAAAGACCCGGCGTGGACTTTGACGAAACCTTTTCACCAGTTGCAATGCAAAAGTCCATTCAAATCATGCTTGCCATTGCTGCATATTATGACTATGAGATATGGCAAATGGATGTGAAAACTGCCTTTCTCAATGGTGACATTGACAAAGACATTTATATGGAGCAACCCATAGGTTTCACATTCAGTGGGAGTGAGCAAAAGGTTTGCAAACTCCAAAGATCAATCTATGGATTGAAACAGGCTTCTAGGAATTGGAACATTCGATTTGATGAATCGGTCAAAGCGTTTGGCTTCACCCAAATTTCGAATGAATCATGTGTGTATAGAAAGAAATTGGAGACCTCAGTGCAATTCTTAGTACTTTATGTTGATGACATCCTTCTTATTGGGAATTCGAAGGATGACATGAAAGTGACTAAGTTATGGTTATCGAACCAATTCGAGATGAAAGATCTTGGTGATGCGTCCTATATCCTTAGAATTAAAATCTATAGAGATAGATCTAGAAGGTTAATAGGACTATCACAGTTGATGTACATTGACAAAGTATTGAAAAGATTCAATATGGAGTCAGCAAAGGTTAAGAACCTTCCTTTGAGTGTAGGAACATGTCTTTCAAAGAAGATGTGTCCTAAGACTAACCTTGAAAAGGAAAGAATTACTCATACACCTTATGCATCAGCAATAGGTAGCATAATGTATGCAATGTTATGTACTCGACCGGATGTGGCTTATGCACTTAGTGTAACGAGTCGTTTCCAATCTGACCCTGGAGATGGTCACTGGGCTGCCGTGAAGAATATTCTTAAGTACTTGAAAAGTACTAAAGATTTATTCTTAGTTTACGGAGGTCAGAAAGATCTTACTGTCGAAGGATACTGCGATGCAAGCTTTGCATCTGACTTAGATGATTTTAAGTCAATGTCAGGATACATTTTCTGCCTAAACGGCGGAGCAGTGAGTTGGAAGAGTTCCAAGCAGACTACCACTGCATATTCGGCCACTGAGGCCGAATACTTAGCTGCAAATGATGCAGCTAAGGAAGGTGTTTGGATTAGAAACTTCATTCAAGAGTTGAATGTTGTTCCTAGCATGAAAGACCCCATTACTGTGTTTTGTGACAACACTGGGGCGGTTGCTCAAGCAAGAGAACCAAGATCTCACCAACGGACCAAGCACATTATGAGGAAGTATCACCTAATCCGTGATATTATCAAAAGAGGAGATGTGCGAATTGAGAGGGTCACATCAGCAGAGAACGTGGCAGATCCACTTACTAAACCCCTTAGTCGAGAAGCTTTCCAAGGTCATCTTCAGAAGAAGGGACTTAGAATAGCTTTAGAATGGCTTTGACGGGCAAGTGGGAGATTGTTAGGAATAGTGCCCTAGAAAGCCGATTGTATATCCGCTTTGTGCTTTTCCTTATTGTAATCACAGACAATCTTTGAATAAAATAACGAATTGAGGCAACACTTCTTTATATGCTCTTGTTTGGTATGCGTTTACTTTAGCTGTGCATGTATGAGAACTCCCCTAATCCTGATGACTTTAGGACTCTACCATTTAGGAGAAATGGTTCATGAAACGAGCCCTATATCACATAAGTCATGATTAGTAAAATACTCCAAGCCGATGAGTCCTACAGACAGTCGGAGTGTCAACCTGACTCCTCTAAGGCTTGCTTGTGGGATCACGCCCTTAAGAAGGACCACCTTGTTTCATGGAGGTGCAAAGTGTATAGTTGATACGTGCGTGATACATGAGGGTGCTTACTTTAATAAGTAAGTTCACTGAGGTGCCCCGTGTGAGAGCATTCCTAAATGGGAAAGGAAGTTTCTATTTCAGGAAATGGAAACTTCCAGATTAGGAAATATCTTATGAGTCATTGATGTGATTAATTGATCCTTAGACTTGAGGTTCCTTGTCACTTTATGAGTTAACTCTGTAGTCTTAGGTATAAGCTTTAAAGGGTGTCGCCTTAGACAGCTGATTCAAGGCTTATGCTGGGGCTGCACAAGTGACTCATGAAAGTGAATGAGAATCAAGAAAGGACCTACACTTGCATTTGCAAGGTGATCTCTTATTGTGTAAGTCATTCATATGCCATATGGAGTCCTTGGCCAAGGCAGTAGATCAAGACATCAAGAAAAGGGTTTCTTGGATTGAGATCAAATGGATATGAAATGCACTTAGCTTTAAGACCGGATTATTAGGGTTCTGATTATTCCCTTGCCCTAGATCTTGGTTGAGAGATAGTAAGTAGGAGGATTGTATCTCACATGAATCAATGACTTAAAGGTTCTGTCGAATCCGAACATTCCAATTCAGCTAGGGGTTAAACACCTGTTGCTAGACTATGGTCGTTTAATCTGTGGACTGATTAATTAATTAGTGAATTAATTAATTAGGGTCACTGCTAATTGAATTGAGAACCTAGAGGGTCACACACAACAACTTGGTTACATGAGTTGAGGCTAGAAAATGATTAAACGAGTTAATCGGGCCAAGAGGGTTCCACACATGTGAAGTCACACGTGTGGCTCACGTGAGTGACACGTGTCACTGTGACACGTGTCACACACGTTTGTATATATATATTATATATATATATTAAATAATTACTTAGTTAATTATTTAATAGACTTTGGTTTAATTTTGAATTAAAAAGAAAGTCTAATTTTGGAGAAAATAATCTAGTTAATTAATTATGAATTAATTAATTAGATAAAAATAAGTTATTTATTTTATAATAAATATAGTATAAAATTATCCAAAAATAGTTTGGATATTTTTAGCTCTCTTAAAAGTTGACTTGAATTAGAATTCAAAGTCAAAGTTGGAAAATACTTGATCATCAAGTAATAGGAGAGAGAGGGACCAAATCCTTTGTCCATTAGGACTAGGTTCGGCCGCCCCTCCCCTTTCCTATATATAGGGGAGCTCATGCTCCCCTTTAGAGCTAATTGACAATTCTTGGTTCATGTGTTGAACACCTTCCTTTCTCCAAGATTAAATTAAACCCCAGGTTAAGCCTAAACACTAACTAGAGAACTAGCATCCTTACTAGTTAGATTGTGATCAAGTTGGTGGACTTTCTCTAGAGACTTCAAGTTAGAAGTTTGAAGATTCGAGCTTTACCAAGGAGAGGGGATCAAGCCGCGAGAAGAGCGTTCTTGGGTGGCTTGAAACGCTTCAAGAAAGAATAAAAAAAAAGTAAGTTTTCTATCTTTACGAATTTGGTTGCACGATTGCGAGTCCTAGATCCTTTTGTTGGAAAAATTTTTTAAATTCCGCTGCTTTCTGATTCGTGTTTTCCAACATGATGGGCCCCGGAGATTGTGGGTAAGGGAGACCCGGGACGACCATGGGGTCGCCGGTTACGACCCTTGTGCACTTCTCCACCAACGGGAGACTTAGTTCTCCTATGCCGACGGAGCGCATTTTGGCATGGCCGTCGAAGGAACCGGGCGGGATCCTCCGGTTCACATGTTTCGTTCTGTGGTGGGTTGAGAGGGGTACCTCTCTTCCCCAATGGTGTGCAGGTGGGATTGTTTTATGAGTTTTGTTCTGATATGAGTAAGTGTGTTCTGTCTGTCCGTCTGTCATAAGTTCGTGAAACGGGGGTAGATTTTTAAATTAAGATAAAAATGGATATACTTTTAAACTAATAAGATATGCTCTGATATGTGTGTTGAGTCTGCATGAATCTGAACTTATGTTTTAAGAACGTTTGAGTTAAGATTTGTCTGTTTGGTTTTAAGCCCCCATAATTATACTATCCCGGGAAAATATTTTGGCATGCAAAAACTAACCCCCGGGTTCACGAATATTGATTCTACTTTGTGCTGTGCTCTATATATATGTATAGCGTGCGTGCGTTAACCCCTCGCTCAGTCTTTGGACTGACCCCTCCCTGTTTATGTTTCTAGCGTGCAGGTTTTGGTTTGGGTTGGCATTGGAGTTCGTGCTAGGCGGCAGTGTGTCATGTCTATCATGTTTGTGTCTGTTCATTTAGTTTGTTAAGCAATTTGTTTTGAAATATGTTTGTAAATTTTGTATAAGATGTGTTTCGTGCATGTTGCATTTATGATTTAAATGTTTAGAATTCGGGACAGGTTAGGACAGGTACTTGGATTAGTCGAACCCGTTTGATTATATGTTTGATCGGGACAGGTTTCTAGGGACAGGTGAACCCGTTTTGTTGTATAGTTATTCGAGACAGGCTAGGACAGGTTTCCTTGTTTAGTTGAACCCCTTTAGGTTGATGTTGTTTCACTTTCTGGATATATGAATTTATGATTGCTGATTTAAGTTTTTGAAAGTTGCCATTTTGTATTGCTTCTGCTGTCATGTTTTGCATTCTTTCACTTGTACAGGGTTAGATACCGCCTAGCCAGTGGGTGCGTTTTTCGTCTGTCACCCGTTCGCTGTGACTTAGTACGTGTACGGACTCTCCATTTCGTACACGTGTTGGGTCATAGTGCGGGGGTGTGATGCCCCACCGCTTGGGGTGTTACAGAATGAAATTGATCGTTGTAATCCCGAGCGTTGTTTTCCTTTGTTTTCACCCCACTTGGGGAAATGTTCTAAAACCTCGCACGGGATTATAGCTTGCATGTGAGGGTGTTTACATTCTGAAATATAATTATAGTATGACCTGTTTTATACCCACCAGTCTCCTATAGACTGAACCCGGCTTTGTTTTTAGTTCTTTTGCAGGTTTTGGAGTGCTAGGCGGGATTTTGTGTCAGTCAAGTTCTGTAGTTAAGTCAGAGTCTTTCTACACGCACATTGTACTTTGTTTAAGTCATATTGAAACATGTTTAAATGCAGAGTTTATGACTTATGATTTATGTTTGGAATTTCGGGACTAGGTATTTATGTTAGTTGAACCCGTTAGTTACTTTTGATATTGTGATTAACTTTATGTCCTGCTTCCGCATGTGCATTCACATTTGGGGTGAATTTGTTTATTTGGTTTTGAAGTTAGCTCCCGTCTAGCATAGCGCGTGAGTGGTCCCCGTTCACCGTGACTTGGCACGTGTATGGACTTCCCATTTCATATGCGGGTCGGGTCTCGGTGCGGGGGATGTGGTGCCTTCCGTTTGGGGTGCTATAAGAAAGAAGTGGAAATTTAAAAATTTTCCAACAAAAGGATCGAAACTCGCAATCATGAATCCAAATTCGTAGAGATTAGAAACTTACTTTTCAATAATCTTTCTTGAAGCGTTTCAAACCACCCAAGAACGCTCTTCTCGTGGCTTCATCCCCTCTCCTTGCTAAAGCTCGAATCTTTAAAAACTTCTGACTTGAAGCTCTCTAGAGATAGTCCACCAACTTGACTACAATCTAACTAGTAAGGATGCTAGTTCTCTAGTTAGTGTTTAGGCTTAACCTAGGGTTTATTTTATCTTGGAGAAAGGATGGTGTTCAACACATGAACCAAAAGAAATTATCAATCACTCTCTAAGGGGAGCTCGAGCTCCCCTATATATAATATAGAGAGGGGCGGCCGAACCTAGTCCTATTAGACTAAGGATTTGGTCCCTCTCTCTCTTATTACTTGATCATCAAGTAATTCCAAACCTTGACTTTGAATTCTAATTCAAATCAACTTTTAAGAGAGCTAAAATATCCAAACTCCTTTTGGATAATATTATACTTTATTTATTAATAAGTAAATAACTTATTTATCTAATTAATTAATTCATAATTAATTATATAGATTAATTTCTCCAAAATAAGACTTTCATTTTGATTCAAAATTAAACCAAAGTCTATTAAATAATTAACACATTAATTATTTAATACATAAATAAATATACACGCACGGTGCATACGTGTCCATATATGACACGTGTCACGCACGTGACCCACACGTGTGTTTCACACGTGTGGAACCCTTTTGGCTCGATTAACTCGTTTAATTATTTCAAATCCTCAACTCATGTAACCAAGTTGTTATGTGTGCCCCTCTAGGTTCTCAATTCAATTAGCAGTGACCCTAATTAATTAATTCACTAATTAATTAATCAGTCCACAGATTAAACGACCATAGTCTACCAACAGGTGTTTATGTTAGGAATAGTGCCCTAGAAAGCCGATTGTATATCCGCTTTGTACTTTTCCTTATTGTAATCACAGACAATCTTTGAATGAAATAACGAATTGAGGCAACACTTCTTTATATGCTCTTGTTTGGTATGCGTTTACTTTAGCTGTGCATGTATGAGAACTCCCCTAATCCTGATGACTTTAGGACTCTACCATTTAGGTGAAATGGTTCATGAAACGAGCACTATATCACATAAGTCATGATTAGTAGCATACTCCAAGCCGATGAGTCCTACAGATAGTGGGAGTGTCAACTTGACTCCTCTAAGGCTTGCTTGTGGGATCACGCCCTTAAGAAGGACCACCTTGTTTCATGGAGGTGCAAAGTGTATAGTTGATACGTGCGTGATACATGAGGGTGCTTACTTTAATAAGTAAGTTCACTGAGGTGCCCCGTGTGAGAACATTCCTAAATGGGAAAGGAAGTTTCTATTTCAGGAAATGAAGTTTCTATTTCAGGAAATGGAAACTTTCAGATTAGGAAATATCTCACGAGTTATTGATGTGATTAATTGATCCTTAGACTTGAGGTTCCTTGTCACTTTATGAGTTAACTCTGTAGTCTTAGGTATAAGCTTTAAAGGGTGTCGCCTTAGACAACTGATTCAAGGCTTATGCTGGGGCTGCACAAGTGATTCGTGAAAGTGAATGAGAATCAAGAAAGGACCTACACTTGCATTTGCAAGGTGATCTCTTATTGTGTAAGTCATTCATATGCCATATGGAGTCCTTGGCCAAGGCAGTGGATCAAGACATCAAGAAAAGGGTTTCTTGGATTGAGATCAAATGGATATGAAATGCACTTAGCTTTAAGACCGGATTATTAGGGTTCTGATTATTCCCTTGCCCTAGATCTTGGTTGAGAGATAGTAAGTAGGAGGATTGTATCTCACATGAATCAATGACTTAAAGGTTCTGTCGAATCCGAACATTCCAATTCAGCTAGCGGTTAAACACCTGTTGCTAGACTATGGTCGTTTAATCTGTGGACTGATTAATTAATTAGTGAATTAATTAATTAGGGTCACTGCTAATTGAATTGAGAACCTAGAGGGGCACACACAACAACTTGGTTACATGAGTTGAGGCTTTAAAATGATTAAACGAGTTAATCGGGCCAGGAGGGTTCCACACGTGTGAAATCACACGTGTGGCTCACGTGAGTGACACGTGTCACACACGTGTGAATATATATATATATATATTATATATATATATATGTATTAAATAATTAAATGTGTTAATTATTTAATAGACTTTGGTTTAATTTTCGAATTAAAAAGAAAGTCTTATTTTGGAGAAAATAATCTAGTTAATTAATTACGAATTAATTAATTAGATAAAATAAGTTATTTATTTTAAATAAATAAAGTATAAAATAATCCAAAAATAGTTTGGATAATTTTAGCTCTCCTAAAGTTGATTTGAATTTGAATTCAAAGTCAAAGTTGGAAATTACTTGAAGATCAAGTAATAGGAGAGAGGAACCAAAACCCTTACCTATGAGGACAAGGATTACGGCCGCCCCTCCCATTTTCCTATATATGGGGGAGCTCATTCTCCCCTTTAGAGCTAATTGGCAATTCTTTTGGTTCATGTGTTGAACACCTTCCTTTCTCCAAGATCAAATAAACCCTAGGTTAAGCCTAAACACTAACTAGAGAACTAGCATCCTTACTAGTTAGATTGTGATCAAGTTGGTGGACTTTCTCTAGAGACTTCAAGTTACAAGTTTGAAGATTCGAGCTTTACCAAGGAGAGGGATCAAGCCGCGAGAAGAGCGTTCTTGGGTGGCTTGAAACGCTTCAAGAAAGAATAAAAGAAAAGTAAGTTTTCTATCTCTACGAATTGGTTACACGATTGCGAGTCCAAGGTCCTTTTGTTGGGAAATTTTTTTAAATTCCGCTACTTTCTGATTCGTGTTTTCCAACAGTTTAACCCCTAGCTGAATTGGAATGTCTCGATTCGACAGAACCTTTAAGTCATCGATTCATGTGAGATACAAGTGCATTTCATATCCATTTGATCTCAATCCAAGAAACCCTTTTCTTGATGTCTTGATCTACTGCCTTGGCTAAGGACTCCAAATGGTATATGAATGACTTACACAATAAGAGATCACCTTGCAAATGCAAGTGTAGGTCCTTTCTTGATTCTCATTCACTTTCATGAGTCACTTGTGCAGCCCCAGCATAAGCCTTGAATCAGTTGTCTAAGGCGACACCCTTTAAAGCTTATACCTAAGACTACAGAGTTAACTCACAAAGTGACATGGAACCTCAAGTCTAAGGATCAATTAATCACATCAATGACTCGTGAGATATTTCCTAATCTGGAACTTTCCATTTCCTGAAATAGAAACTTCCTTTCCCATTTAGGAATCCTCTCACACGGGCACCTCAGTGAACTTACTTTTGGAAAACCGTTTTGATAGAAATTAATTTAATTCGTGTTTTTGAATTTTGGATTGTTTTGGTTTTTGAACTAAAAGTACGAAACACGAAATCGCGTTACGAAAACGCGAGCCTGGACGTGCTAAGGCATAGCACGCCAGGCCCACACGCCCGCCGCCCAGCGGTCCCGCAACCGCGCGGGACTGCCCGCCACTGCCGTCCGCCAGCGCCTAGGCTCACATCCCTCCCGCAACCGCGCGGGAGCCTGCCGGTCACGACCGCCCATCCCCGCCCAGCTAATGCGCGCGACGCGAGCGAGGATGCGCGCCATGCCCGCGCGGGCTGGCAGCTCACGTTGCCGGCTGCGCGCAGCGCTGGGGCGCGCATCCATGCGCGAGATGCTGCGCGTCTGCCGGGATTGGTCTCGGGCGGGCATGCAGTCCGTTCCGGGCCCTTCGTTTCGCGATCTTGATTTTCGTGTTTAGTCCAATCCAATCCCGATTTAATTTTTCTAAAAAATTTTATTTATTAAATTTGAATTATTTTTGAAATAATTGTTTAAATTGGGATTTTAGAAATTTAAGCGATTTAAACTTTGAAAAAATTACAATCTTTATTTTCTAAAAATATTGAAAGAATAAAATTATTAATTTTCAGAAATTAATTGGAATTTTATTAGTTCATTGTTTTTCGGGTTTTATAGAAAAGGCTCTTGAACAAGAATTGCATCTAAGTCGTGTTTTAAGCTATTAGAGCTTAAAGCGAGAATTTTAATTTATTAGTTAAATTTAAATTCTTGCAAAAGCATGTTAGGTGATCATGGGTTTAGATCTATGTATGGTTTTAATTTATGCACATGGATGGTTTAAATTGGGGTTGGAGCCCTATAGTTGCGTTTTTCAATTGAGGTTGGAGCCTCACTTATGTGCGTACTGTTATGTGATTTATTATGTGGCTTTCCATATTACTGTTTTTTAGGCCGGGGTATGCCCCGTGTAATTGTCTAAGGCTAATATGAAGATTGAGCCTTATTACTTTATGTCTTTTTCTTTTTATTGTAATTTGAGAGTAGAGATAGGTGGTGAGGTTTTATTTTCATTTTGGAGACAATGCACCCATGGAGTAAGATGGACCACATTCAAGTAACAAGGAGGCCATAAGTGAAGACCCCTCAAAATGTTAGGGAGGGGAATCTCAATTGTTAAATGTAATAGAGATAGGGCTCGTATTTTGTTACCGTTCTCCCTTATGTGATTTGAATTGTTTATGTGGCATGTATGTTAGAACTTGTGATTGTGGAGTGGCTCCCACATATCACGCATAAGATAGGTAGAACCCATGATCATTACATGTTAGTATCATGCTAGGACATGTTATCTGTTTATGTGCTTGTTTGAAATGCATTTAAGTGTACTTACATTAATCAAGACTAATAAAATTGGATAACATATATGTTGGTGAGGTCGAACCGGATAACTCTCCGGTTGATTCGAAAATTCCCATTAAATATTAAGCTAATTTCGAACAAATAGGTATTTAATTCGAGATGCAAATTTTGAATTAAAATTCCTAGCATTCCATCTATAGGTTTTAAGTTTAGTAAGTGAAGCTAGTTATTGTCCGCGAGTCGTGGGATAGCTAGTGGAGCTTATTAGTTCTTAGTTACCTAATTGATCATTTTAAATGGTCAATATTTCGTGGTCAATTTTAGCAAGGGCGATGTCCGCGAGTCGTGGGTCGTTCGAACTAAGTTTTGGTCATGATCTTATGATTGATGGGTCTAGCTTAACGCCTAAGTAAATATGGATGTCGCACGAGTCGTGGGTCCATATTGAAAGATAGGTGATGCAAAAACAATTACTAAGAGTTCTAAAGGTGTTAGAATTGGTAAGTTGTACCTACCTAGGGTTCCTACTTAGAATGTCCGCGAGTCGTGGGTTCGAGGTAAAATGCCGAGGATCTTAGTACCCACTGGGAAACGTGTTCCTCTTAGATCTTTAGGAATTATAGATCTTTGAAAAACAGTGGGAGCTGCATTAGATTAAAGACCTTATCTTTTGTATATCGTTATAATTCAGCATGCTCACTAGTTCTCTGTTTTACCATTTAGGTCGTAGATTCTGTGATTCTCTACATGTTTTGAAATGGCAACCAAAAACCCTCTTGTATCGATCCTCGAGTCAAACAAGTTGACTGGTCCCAACTATTTTGATTGGCTGAGGAATCTAAAAATCATTTTAGATTCTGAGAAGAGAACTTATGTTCTCTTCGAAGGGGAGGCTCCCACTCGGGCCGAGCGGGATGCGATTCAGAAGTGGAAGGATGATAATCTCCAAGCCCGTTGCCTTATGTTGGCTAACATGTCTCCGGACTTGCAAAGACAACATGAGGCCATGGAATTTGCTTGGGAGATTTACGGCCACTTAGAGCAAATTTACCGCCTTCATGAACGTGTTACAAGGTATAACACTTCAAAGGAATTGTTCCACTGGAGAATGAGAGAAGGTTCAAGTGTCCATGAATATGGACTCAAGTTTCTTGCCCTTACTGAGAAACTTGCTTCCATGGACATGCCACTGAAAGATGAGCTTTCAGTGGATTTGTTGCTAGCTTCGCTCCCACCGTCATTCAACCCATTTGTCCTTAACTTCAACATGAATCATGCTGGTGCTACTGTAACTGAGCTGATTAGTCAGCTTGTGACTGCTGAAAGCACGATCAAGAAGGACAATAAGGTTTTGATGGTGAATGCTCCATCTTCCTCTTCTAGGCCTTCTAAAGGTAAGGGCAAGAAAGCCCAAAAGAAGAAGAAGAAACCCCTTAGGCCCACTGGTGGCATTTCGAAGGGAAAGGTCCAAAAGAAGAAACGTGATTAGAAATAGGATGTTTGCTTCCATTGTGGCAAAGCGGGACATTGGAGGAGAAACTGCCCAGAGTACAAGGCTACCCTAAAGAAAGGTATCTTTCTCGTTGAAATAAATCTTTCTATTAATTCTAGTTCTTGGGTACTTGATACCGGTTGTGGAACTCATATCTGTAATGATGTACAGATGCTAAGTGAAGTCCAACAACTCAAAGAAGGAGAATGTGTCTTGAAGATCGACGATGGCTCAAACGTTGAAGCTCGAGCTTTAGGCACAATTAGATTAGATTTAGGTAGTTTTGAGTTAGTCTTAAATAAAGTCCTTTATGTACCGAGCATTATTCGTAATATAATTTCAGTTCCAATATTAGATTGTGAAGGTTATGAAACTTATATTAAGAATGGTAAATATTTTATCAAACGGAACAACTCTTCCGTTCACATCGGTACTCTAAGTAATGGACTTTACCTAACTCAAAATATCAATATTATGAATATACAACGAGAAACAAAGCGTAAGAGAGATGACAAAGTTTCAGCTCCCTTATGGCACACTAGATTAGGACACATTTCCAAGAACAGAATTAGCAAGATAAACACTTTAGGATCATTCTCTGAAAATGATCTTAAGGAGTTAACTTCTTGCGAATCCTGTCTCAAAGGAAAAATGTCTAAAGTCCCTTTTAATGGAACTGTGGAACGTGCCACTAAGGTTTTGGATTTTATCCATACTGATGTTTGTGGACCGCTTAGTGTAAGCACTAGAAACAATCATCAGTATTTCATAACCTTTACTGATGACTTTAGTCGGTATGGTTATGTATATTTAATGAAGTATAAATCTGAAGCTTTTGAGAAATTCTTAGAATTTCAAAAGGAGGTTGAGAACCAAACTGGTCACAAGATCAAAGCACTTCGATCTGATCGAGGAGGCGAGTATCTTAGTGAAGAATTCCTTAATCATCTCAAAGATAATTGGATTATCTCTCAGTGGACTCCTCCGGGAACTCCTCAGCTTAATGGAGTTTCTGAGAGAAGGAATCGAACCCTACTTGATATGGTTCGTTCCATGATGAGTTTCACTAACTTACCACCTTCTTTCTGGGGTTATGCCCTAGAAAGTGCAGCAAAGATTCTGAATCTAGTTCCCTCTAAGTCAGTCCCCAAAACGCCCTATGAAATGTGGCATGGTAAAATCCCTAGTTATTCTTGCTTAAGAAATTGGGGTTGTCCTGCTTACGTGAAGAGGACAGTGGGAGATAAGTTAGAATCTCGTTCTAACTTATGCTACTTTGTAGGTTATCCTAAGGAATCTATAGGATACTACTTCTATGATCAATCTGAGCAAAAGGTGTTTGTTTCCAGAAATGCCACTTTTCTTGAGGAACCGTTCCTTAAAGAAAAGAAAGGCAAGATCATATAATTAGAAGAAGTACAAAGTGATCTCACACCATTCACTGAAGAAACGTCCCCTTTTGATCAACCACAACCAATCACGAATTTCGATACACATGAAAATCCTCCTCTAAGGCGTTCTGAACGCACTCCTAGACAGCCGGAGAGATGGTATGGATTCTTCCATGAAATCTCTCAAAAGGATAATGATCCTTTAACATATGAGGAGGCACTTTCAGATTCTGACTCTGAACAGTGGATAGAAGCCATGAAATCCTAAATGGACTCCATGAACTCCAACCAAGTTTGGACCATGGTAGATTTGCCTGATGGGGTCAAACCCATAGGTTGCAAATGGATCTTTAGGAGAAAGCTTGGAGTTGATGGAAGCATTGCAGCCTATAAAGCAAGACTGGTTGCAAAAGGATTCACTCAAAGACCCGGCGTGGAGTCCTTGGCCAAGGCAGTGGATCAAGACATCAAGAAAAGGGTTTCTTGGATTGAGATCAAATGGATATGAAATGCACTTAGCTTTAAGACCGGGTTATTAGGGTTCTGATTATTCCCTTGCCCTAGATCTTGGTTGAGAGATAGTAAGTAGGAGGATTGTATCTCACATGAATCAATGACTTAAAGGTTCTGTCGAATCCGAACATTCCAATTCAGCTAGGGTTAAACACTTGTTGCTAGACTATGGTCGTTTAATCTGTGGACTGATTAATTAATTAGTGAATTAATTAATTAGGGTCACTGCTAATTGAATTGAGAACCTAGAGGGTCACACACAACAACTTGGTTACATGAGTTGAGGCTTTAAAATGATTAAACGAGTTAATCGGGCCAAGAGGGTTCCACACGTGTGAAATCACACGTGTGGCTCAAGTGAGTGACACGTGTCACTGTGACACGTGTCACACACGTGTGAATATATATATATATTATATATATATTTATTAAATAATTAAATGTGTTAATTATTTAATCACTACAAGAAAACTGCCAATTTCCGACGGAAATTTCCGACGGAATCAAGTCCGTCGGAAAATTATTATTTTCCGACGGAATACCGACGGTTTTCCGACGGAATTTCTTCAAAAATATAAAAATAAAAATAAATATTTTCCGACGGAAATTCCGTCGGTAATCCGTCGGAAAATATAAAAATATAAAAATAAAAATAAAAATAAATATTTTCCGACGGAATACTGACGGTTTTCCGACGGAATTTGTTGGAAAATATAAAAACAAAAATAAATATTTTCCGACGGAAATTCCGTCGGTAATCCGTCGGAAACTATAAAAATATAAAGATATAAAAATAAAAATAAATATTTTCCGACGGAAATTCCGTCGGTAATCCGTCGGAAAATATAAAAATATGAAAATAAAAATAAATATTTTCCGACGGAAATTCCGTCGGTAATCCGTCGGAAACTATAAAAATATAAAGATATAAAAATAAAAATAAATATTTTCCGACGGAAATTCCGTCGGTAATCCGTCGGAACATATAAAAATATGAAAATAAAAATAAATATTTTCCGACGGAAATTCCGTCGGTAATCCGTCGGAAACTATAAAAATATAAAAATAAAAATAAAAATTTCCGACGGAAATTCCGTCGGTAATCCGTCGGAAACTATTAAATTTAATTAAATATTTTTTTTTCTAATTACTAATTTTATTTTTAAATGCACAAATATCTTATAATGTAACTTATAATTAATATATTAATTTTAGAAAAAATTCTTATTATCATACTCTATATATTTTCAATAGATCGGAGAACTCTTAATTCTAATGAGTTTTATTTTCATTTGAATAAGTACTTTTAAAAAATTCCAATAAATATGATTATATTTAATTCATATAATCATATATTTAAAATTTTATATTTTAAATTAATAACAAAACGTATTTAAATAATTATTTGAAATAAGTATATAAATATATTTAAAGACAAAATATTAACAATAAGCAAGTTAGCCAAGTTGGTAAAGGGGTCACCATTCTCTCTTGGAGACCCGAGTTCGAATCCCCGCGAGCGCAATAATCGTGGGAATTAATTCTAGCATTGGGTTGGCTCGCCGAGCTCAAGCTCGGCTCGTGGCTCGTCTGACGTGTTGGTGTGGCTTGTTTCGGGGGTGGTTCGGGTCTCACAAATAATTTTTTTATTTTTTTTAGATTATTTACTTTTATTCTATTTTCCGACGGATTTCCGACGGATTTTCCGTCGGAAAAGTCGGTTATTATTTTTAACATTTCGTTAAAATTTCCGTCGGAATTCCGTCGGTAATCCGTCGGAAATGTTTCCGACGGATAATTCCGTCGGTAATCCGTCGGTAAATTTTTCCGAGGACTAGTTATCCGACAACAATCATCCGTCGGAAATCCGTTGGAAATTCGTCGGTATTTGATGTTTCCGACGGATTTCCGACGGAATTCCGTCTGTAATTCCGTCGGAATTCCGCTGTTTTCTTGTAGTGAATAGACTTTGGTTTAATTTTCGAATTAAAAAGAAAGTCTTATTTTGGAGAAAATAATCTAGTTAATTAATTACGAATTAATTAATTAGATAAAATAAGTTATTTATTTTAAATAAATAAAGTATAAAATAATCCAAAAATAATTTGGATAATTTTAGCTCTCCTAAAGTTGATTTGAATTTGAATTCAAAGTCAAAGTTGGAAATTACTTGAAGATCAAGTAATAGGAGAGAGGAACCAAAACCCTTGCCTATGAGGACAAGGATTTCGGCCGCCCCTCCCCTTTTCCTATATATAGGGGAGCTCATGCTCCCCTTTAGAGCTAATTGGCAATTCTTTTGGTTCATGTGTTGAACACCTTCCTTTCTCCAAGATCAAATAAACCCTAGGTTAAGCCTAAACACTAACTAGAGAACTAGCATCCTTACTAGTTAGATTGTGATCAAGTTGGTGGACTTTCTCTAGAGACTTCAAGTTAGAAGTTTGAAGATTCGAGCTTTACCAAGGAGAGGGATCAAGCCGCGAGAAGAGCGTTCTTGGGTGGCTTGAAACGCTTCAAGAAAGAATAAAAGAAAAGTAAGTTTTCTATCTCTACGAATTTGGTTACACGATTGCGAGTCCAAGGTCCTTTTGTTGGGAAAAATTTTTAAATTCCGCTGCTTTCTGATTCGTGTTTTCCAACAGTTTAACCCCTAGCTGAATTGGAATGTCTCGATTCGACAGAACCTTTAAGTCATCGATTTATGTGAGATACAATCCTCCTACTTACTATCTCTCAACCAAGATCTAGGGTAAGGGAATAATCAGAACCCTAATAATCTGGTCTTAAAGCTAAGTGCATTTCATATCCATTTGATCTCAATCCAAGAAACCCTTTTCTTGATGTCTTGATCTACTGCCTTGGCTAAGGACTCCATATGGTATATGAATGACTTACACAATAAGAGATCACCTTGCAAATGCAAGTGTAGGTCCTTTCTTGATTCTCATTCACTTTCATGAGTCACTTGTGCAGCCCCAGCATAAGCCTTGAATCAGTTGTCTAAGGCGACACCCTTTAAAGCTTATACCTAAGACTACAGAGTTAACTCACAAAGTGACCTGGAACCTCAAGTCTAAGGATCAATTAATCACATCAATGACTCGTGAGATATTTCCTAATCTGGAACTTTCCATTTCCTGAAATAGAAACTTCCTTTCCCATTTAGGAATCTTCTCACACGGGGCACCTCAGTGAACTTACTTATGGAAGTAAGTACCCTAACATATCACGCACGTATCAACTATACACTTTGCACCTCCATGAAACAAGGTGGTCCTTCTTAAGGGCGTGACCCCACAAGCAAGCCTTAAAGGAGTCAGGTTGACACTCCTACTGTCTGTAGGACTCATCAGCTTGGAGTATTTTACTAATCATGGCTTATGTGATATAGGGCTCGTTTCATAAACCATTTCACCTAAATGGTAGAGTCCTAAAGTCATCCGGATTAGGGGAGTTCTCATACATGCACAACTAAAGTAAACGCATACCAAACAAGAGCATATAAAGATGTGTTACCTTAATTCGTTATTTTATTCAAAGATTATCTGTGATTACAATAAGGAAAAGTACAAAGCGGATATACAATCGGCGTTCTAGGGCACTATTCCTAACATTGGATATAACTCATTTTTCAATATTCAACCTTTTGACTTGATTCTTGAGCCCAAATCACCCCAACTCAATACACTATAACCCTACCCTCTCATTTGACCAGTCATAACTCAAGAAAGAAGAGAAAATTCAGCATTTTGGAGCACCATTTCCATTTTCTCCCCCGACTATTCACCTTGAGAAGGAATTGAGCTCTGATCTCCATTTAACTCCATCATCTTCTAGAGGTAAGTGTACTTTTGGTATTTCCATCCTTGTGTGATCATTTTAAGCCATGAATTTTAAGTTATAACCCAGTTTTGATATAGATATTAGCTTGTTAATGAATAGTTGGGGTTTGAGTTTTGTTTGAATTTCTTGATCTCTCGACTTGGAGATTGTTGTTGCTTAATTTGTGGCGTTATTTGCTGCCCTTGCTACCTGAACTTGTTGCCTTTGCTGCTACTGCTTCCTAGTTTGTAAATGTGCAGGGGAGAGCAGCAGCACTTTCGGTTTTTTTGGGCGAGAGTTGGGGGTGATGCCCGTCACCCCGTTTTGTGTGTTTGGGGGGTAACGGAGTGCGTTACCTGACCCTCTTAACGGGGGTCAACCCATTTCCTCTAATGGTTGGTGACCCCCGTTACCTTGTGCAGTTTTGGGGAAGCTTAGCCCTGACTCCCTTAACGGGGTTCACCCCATTTCTTTTATGAAATGGTGACCCCCATCACCCCTTACCCTCTTGTGCATAGGTATTGTGTATTGTTTTTGTACCTCGTTTACTCATTCTTTAGGTTTCGTTTATAACTTATATGCATTGTATAAATGTTATATTATGTGTTATATGTATTGTATTAAATTTATGGCTTCGTTTGATATGAACCTTCCGAGTTATGAACTTATATGGCTTAAGTGATACGTGTAATCTTTCCTTGTATCGTTTGCCTACTTTATGCATTTTAAATTTATGATCTCTTATATTATGCTATAATATAATATGTTATGAGATTAGGTGATATGAAATGAATTTAATTCTTGAATTCCGTATGTGATATTTTGTTATTTGCTCTGATATGCCTAAGTATGAATGTATAGAAGGTGCATTGCATCCATTTGCCTTCTTATGCATCGCCGTGCGTCTAATTGGTTCATGATCGAGTCTAAGTCTTGAGTATGTGTTTGTTTGTCTCAGATTTGAGTTCGAGAGGTGTCAGATCCACCACTTAACTTCTTGTTGTCCGCCAACGCTCCTTCGTGAGCATTTATGGTAAAAGGTGAGGTTTAGGTTTGTTTTCTTTTAGTTAATGCGACCTACAACCCTATGTGCTCATTTTCAAGCCCGCATGCGAATATACTATTATATTTATATAATAGATATATGTTTATACAATATGTTTATGATCTTGTTAAATGATTACTGGTTTCAAAAACTAAAATTATAAGCATATGTAAGCTTATTGTTTTGCAGCGAGGTTATGGTCCAAACCGTGTCTCTTCATGCTAGCTATGGACTAGGATGACACGGAGAGGTACGTCTATAGCATATGCTAAGTTGCAAGGTAAGGTATGCTCCGATAAGGTACGTAAGTTATGATTATGATAAGTTTGTTTGTAGCGAGTTATGATATGTTATGTTATGTTCTGATTTGCCAGCCCCCCGGAGACGTGGGTAAGGGAGACCGGGGACGGCCATGGGGTGGCCGGTTATCACCCCTGTGTGCGTTCTCCATTTGAAGTACTTACGTGCTACTCATGGTGGTTGAGGAGGCGTGGTGCTTTGAGCCCTCGGTGGATAACCGGGGAAGGCTCAGTGTGGGTTAGCTACCCCTTGTGTATTTGTAATGGTAATGTGTAGTGAGGGTTTGCTCCCCAAACTACATGGTTGTTGAGGATGGATTTGTTTATGATTTATGTTTTCCGTTTTAATATGTACGTTAATAAGTGAGGAGTTAGTTAAAGACTCGTACTCGCCGGGTATAAGAATTGGTTATGATATGTTGATTATGAAACGGGATAGGGACTTTCTCTTTAAAAATGATATAAGTATGCTTAGTCTGTTATGGTTTGAATAAGTTTAAGTTTTTTTCGAAAATGGTTTTGGTATGCAAAACCCTACCCCGATTCATAGTCTTTTGTTTATTATATGCTTTGCTCTATATCTATACGTGTGTGGGTGTGCGTTAGCCCTCACACTAAGTCGGTGGACTGACCCTCTCCTTTCAACTTTTCAGTTGCAGGTTTTGGTTCGTGCTAGGTGGAGCCATGAGTCGGTCAAGTTTTGTCACCTAGCTCGGGTTGCATTTTCGTTTGCATTCGGTCACATTTTCTATATGATTTGGATTCGATAATCGGATTATGTATGTATCTTTGAATTCTAACTATGTATATTTTCCGGACAGGCTTCTAGGGCTAGTTGAACCCGTTTTGTGGATTTATCTTCTTGAGTTTTGTTGTATGTTTCTGCTTTCTTCTTGTTTTGTGTACTCTGGCCCTATCTTAGCTCCGCCTGGCTTAGCGAGTGTGTGTAGTTTCCCGCTCGCTTAGTCTTGGGCTCATGTATGGATTTCTATTTCATATGTGGGTTCGAGGCTAGGTGCGGGGGATGTGGTGGCCCACCGCTCAGTGTGTTACATCTTAAAGTGGTATCAGAGCTCTGGGTTGTAAAACCGGAGTTCTAGTGTCATGTTGTGTCCAGTAGAGGTCGTACGATATAGGAACAACGTGCTAATGTGTGCATTGCATTAAGATATGTTTATTTTCTTGCATTATGAGTTTGAAAATTACTACTTTCTTTTCACTAATTGTTGTTGTTGCATATTTTACGTGCGCTAGTTATTCCATTTACGTGCCATAATCACTCACTAACCGCATGCATCGTACTTTCGCCTTGTGTTTTTTAGGTTAATATCTTACAACGATCAACCACTCATCTCAATGACCATGGCCCCTAAATTGAAATTGGGATCAAGCAAAAATGAAGGCTCTTCACAACCGCTGAATCATAGCATCGATAATCAATCCACCAAGATAAAGGGCAAAATAGCTTGATTTGTCGGAAGGAATTTTATGTTCTTGCCGAGCGTCATTTCCTGAAGAACAAATCCCATGCACCCTTTGCGGAGGACCCAACCATAGTTATAAGAATTGTTGAAAAAGGTTGGGCAGGTGTACTAGATGTGGTTCCTCCGAACACAAGATCAATGTATGCCCTCGTATTTACCTAAGGAGACCAAACGAGTCCGAAAGAGTGGCCCAATTTGTGACGCCCCGACTTTTCGGCCGTACAGGTATGACGTAATTGTTTACCTAATTGCGCAAAATAATTATTTTACGTGTTTATATAGTTGATTCTATTTTAAATGTATTAGGTGTTATCTCCTTTATTTTATTTTATTATTACGTTTATATATATATATATATATATGTTAAATGTATACGAGCATTCACGCATACTTTTATATCTTCTGATCTATGTGCTTCTCTGTACCCACCTGTTATTTGCTCATATTCCTGTTATTTTGTGAGTTCGCCTCTTGGAGGTAGTTTGCAGACAGATCGGGTTGTCAGAGGTTGTTCAGTTTTGATAGAGGGGAAAGATTATCCGGCAGATTTCATTGTTATGCCTATGAAGAAGTATGGGGTAATCTTCGGGATGGATTGGTTGTATCGGCACCGGGCCGAGGTTGATTGTTTTAAGAAGAGGAGAAAGTTGGGCCAAGAGTTGATTGGAGAAGTAGGGTCGAAGAGTGTGCCACTCTTATCGTTTATGGAAGCTCGCAAGTTGGTGAAGGATGGAGCCATGGGATTTATCGCTTATCTCCTTAATAAACCAAAGGATAAATCAAGTTTTGGGGAGACGGCCGTGGTAAAGGAATATCCCGACGTATTTCCAGAAAATTTGGGTTCTCTACCACCGGATCAGGAGATTGAATTTGTTATTGATTTATATCCGGGATCAGAACCTTACTCCAAGACTCCTTATAGAATGGCTCCGGCGGAGTTGAAAGAGTTGAAGATTCAACTCGAGGAATTACTTAAGAATGGATATATTCGACGGAGTTCATCTCCGTGGGGTGCTCCGGTTCTCTTTGTCAAGAAGAAAGATGGAACATTGAGGATGTGTATAGATTACCGGGAGCTTAATCGGATGACCATCAAGAATAAGTACCCGTTGCCCCACATTGAGGATTTATTTGACATGTTACAAGGTTCAAAGGTTTATTCAAAATTGGATTTAAGGCAGGGCTACTACCAGTTGAAAATCCGGGAAGAGGATATACCAAAGACAGGATTTAATACCCGGTATGGGCATTATGAGTTCGTTGTGATGCCGTTTGGTTTGACAAATGCCCCTGTAGCATTCATGGACATGATGCATCGGATTTTTCGGCCTTATTGGGATAAATTCGTCGTAATCTTCATTGATGACATTCTCGTGTATTCAAAGACTCCGGAAGATCATGCTAGGCATCTTAATTTGGTATTGGAGACGTTGAGAGAGCACCGGTTGTATGCGAAGTTTAGTAAGTGTGAGTTTTAGATCGACCGGGTTGCTTTTCTAGGCCATATTATTTCAAGTAAGGGTTTGGAAGTTGATCCTTCAAAGATCGAGACGGTTATTCAGTGGCAGAGTCCAAAATATGCTTCCGAGGTTAGAAGTTTCTTGGGATTGGCAGGTTATTATCGAAGGTTTGTAAAGGATTTTTCAAAGATAGCTGGTCCTTTAACTCGATTAACTAAGAAGGAAGCTAAATTTGAGTGGGACGAGGCATGTGAAGCAAGTTTCCAACTCTTGAAGGAAAAATTGACAACAACACCGGTGTTAGCACTTCCCGAGGGCACTGAAGGATACATGGTTTATACAGACGCCTCGAAAGAAGGGTTGGGATGTGTTTTGATGCAGAATGGTAAGGTGATAGCTTATGCCTCGAGGAAATTGAAAGATCACGAACAGAATTATCCCACTCACGATCTCGAGCTTGCAGCAGTGATCTTCGCTTTGGGAAAGTGGAGACACTACCTTTACGGAGTTTCTTTTGAGATCTTTTCCGACCACAAGAGTCTCCAGTATTTGTTTTCTCAGAAGGAATTAAACAAGAGACAGAGACGTTGGATGGAGATGTTGGCAGATTATGAGTGTACGATTCGATATCATCCCGGAAAGGCCAACGTGGTCACGGATGTGCTTAGTAGGAAAGCTAGCGTGTCAAGTGTTAAGGTGGAAACTATGGATGAATCTGAGTCCTTCAAGCTAAGAGCTAGTATTCGGAATATTACCGTTCAACCGGACCTTCGGCAGAGATTGTTTGAAGCTCAGAAAGTGGACTCCGAAGTTCAGAGGTTGGTGCAGAAAGCTAGAAATGATTTAGAGAGTCCGTTCGGATTCGATGACACCGGACTTCTAAGGTTTAAGAATAGAGTGGTGGTTCCGGAAGAGTTAAGACGGTTGATTCTGGAAGAAGCTCATCGGTCAGGGTATTCGATACATCCCGGGGGAAATAAGATGTATAAGGACTTAAAGAAATTTTATTGGTGGAATGGACTTAAGCGGGATGTGATCGACTTCGTGAGACATTGCTTGACTTGCCAAGTGGTGAAAGCAGAGCATCAGAAGCCATCGGGGCTATTGAAACTGCAACCGATTCCAGAATGGAAATGGCAGCAAGTGGCGATGGATTTCGTTTCGGGTCTTCCACGAGTGAAAGGTGGTTTGGATGGAATTTGGGTAATAGTGGATCGACTGACGAAATCGGCACATTTTCTAGCTGTTCGGATGTCGGATAAGGTACCTAAATTGGCTAAGAAATATGTGGATGAAATTGTCCGACTTCATGGAGTGCCGGTTAGCATTGTATCAGATCGGGATCCGAGGTTTACTTCTAGATTTTGGCAAGAATTGCAAAGGAATCTGGGCACAAGGCTTCAATTCAACACAACTTTCCATCCCCAGACGGACGGGCAATCAGAGAGATTAATTAAATATTTGGAGGATATGTTGAGAGCATGTGCATTGGATTTTTCGAGTTCATGGAACGAACAATTGCCTTTGATTAAATTCGCCTATAATAACAACTTTCAAGCATCGAGAGAAATGGCTCCATATGAGGCTCTCTACGGACGGAAATGCAAGTCACCGTTGTTCTTTGATTTGGAAGAATGGAATTGGACGAAGCAAGAGGGTGTGAAACGAGGAGAGAATAAGGAAAAACCCTCTAAGGCCGTACAAGAGGCAATCGATAAGGTCCAAATAATTAGACAACGGATGAAAGCAGCCCAGGACAGACAAAAAAGCTATGCCGATCACCGAAGGAAAGATCTTCAGTTTGAAGTTGGTGATAGGGTATTCTTGAAAGCCTCACCTCGTAAGGGATTTTCGAGGATTGGAAAAGGAGGGAAATTGAATCCTCGGTTTCTAGGACCGTATGAGATTTTGGAGAAAATTGGAGATACGGCCTATCGATTGGACCTACCCCCGAGTTTGACCGGAATCCATAATGTATTTCATGTGTCTCAGCTTCAGAAATACTATCCGGATGAAGCCGAAGTCATACCGGTTGAGGAAGTGGAGTTAGAACCGAATCTCACCTTCGTTCAGAAGCCGATTAAGATTTTGGATCATAAATTTCAAGAACTTCGAAATCGGCAGATCCCACTAGTTAAAGTCTTATGGAAAAGTGACAAAACGGAAGAGGCTACGTGGGAAACGGAGGATAAGATGAAGAGATTTAATCCTGAATTGTTTCCGAGTGATCAATGAATCCGAGGACGGATTCTTTTAAGGAGGAGAGGTTGTGACGCCCCGACTTTTCGGCCGTACAGGTATGACGTAATTGTTTACCTAATTGCGCAAAATAATTATTTTACGTGTTTATATAGTTGATTCTATTTTAAATGTATTAGGTGTTATCTCCTTTATTTTATTTTATTATTACATTTATATATATATATATATATATATATATATATATATATATATATATATATATATATATATATGTTAAATGTGTACGTATTTAATGTTAAGTATTTTGTGAATTCTTTACAAATTGATATTTATTGCTTCATTCGAACTCGATTGCAACGTGAATTAATTTCCCGAACTTGACTTAATTTCGTTATGACCTTAATTGAGCATTCATGAAATTTGAGTACTTAATTGCATGAACTTAATTGATTACATTTCAAAAAGTTTGAGGGCTCACTTGCATGACTTAATTAATGGAGGGATTTAATAGCAAATTGGCCAATTCTTTCTCCTTACCTAGCAGCATATTACGTTCCTTTCTTCCTTTCTTTCATACATACATCACATACACATTTTCTCTTGCCCCATAGCCAACCGATCAAAACCCTACCTAGAGGAGTGGGAGATTTCATCTTTCAAGCTTCATAATTGTGAGTTTTGGGATCATTCAAGCATCATCAACATCATCTCTTCATTTCTTCTTCTATTTCCTTCATTGAGGTATCTTTGGAACTTTGATGGATTTCTTGGATTTATGTGATTGATAGGGCTTGGCTATGAATTGGTTAATGTATGTAATTGTTATTGGAAATATGTTTAGGAACTTTGAGCTCAAGTTGTATGCATTTATCTTGTGAAGTTTGGACTTGGAAGCATGAGTGAACATATGGGTTTCATTTGATAGATTCTTGATGATCAATGCATGATATGAGTATATATGCTAGATTTTATTGTGCTTTAAGTATGGTCACATGTTTCTTCAAGTTTTGGTTGCATTTGTTGATTGAAAATTTGGTGTTTTGGTTGGTTTTGTTGCTGTCCGAAAACTGCTCAGTTTTTCTCTGTTACGCACAGTGACACGGGGGTGTCACTTTTGCCTTGCTTGGCGTGACACGGGGGTGCATGCGTGGTTGGGCTGGTGACACGGGGGTGTCACGGTTTGCTTTGTTTTTGTGACACGGGCGTGTCACCTTATTTTTATGCATGTTTTTTCGCTGTACCGTGACACGGGGGTGTCACGGCTTAGTGTATTTCGGTGACAAGGGCGTGTCACCCTCTGTTTCTCATGCATTTCGTTTGCATGCTACTGTACATGCATGTGTTTGTATATTTTGGATATGTATTAAGTGTTATTTGATTTGATTGAATCTATGTAATTGTTTGTTTCCAATTTGAATGTGATTTAACTTGTGCTTCGACTCTATATGAAGTTCTTGAATCAATGAGTTTGAAAGTGTGGAATTATGAGCTCGAATGAATTGAATGATTGAATGAATGACTTGAATATATGATTTAAATGTATTAATAGTGCACATGAACATTTTCATAACATAATTTAATCTTTTATACATCTATATCATGATCATTGCATTGCCGAGCGTCTTATTTGGTCATATTGAGTCTCACTTCACTTTTCTTGCACAGATTTTGATCACGTTGGAGACGAGGCCGGTCAGTGAGGCTCGTGTTTGCTTCTTTTGACGGTTTAAGGTGGGTTTTTCTTCTATGTAGATACAAGACCCTATATATACCTTCAATGTGAAAGCTTTCGACCAAAATTATATATATATAGAGAGTCGTTTTAAAGAGTAAATGTTTTCAACGTAAAGCCTTATTTTATCAATCCTACCTAATGTTTTGGCGAGAAATGATCGAATGTACGAATGGGGCCCAGGGACTTAGTGTGGGTGGCTATCCGGGGAGGCACGGGCCGACGGTGATCCCTCACACTAGTTCCACCAATTAACGGCGTAACCGGACCTCGTTAGGAGTTAGCGAGGAATGGATGCTGAGCGTCATCTGGGGAGTCATGTAACCCCTTTTGGTCAATGAATGGGTGGTCGGGCCTTGCAAACCCACCACCAACCCGGAGGAAGAAGGTGTAAATGTTAATGAATGTGCGCAAAAGATTGATTGCATGAAAAGAACAAATGAATGAACGTTTAAATGGTTTACACAAGGTGTTGGTTGGAGATAATGCACGCCCACTCGCCGGGCCAATAATGACCTAATGTAATGATTCGTTATAATCCCTTTTGATGATTCTTGTCACCCACGTGGGAAATACTTTAAAACCTCATTTGGGATTATAGCTTGCATGTGATTGTTTAATTACTGTCATATATTATATATATGCCCTGTTTTGTACCCACCAGTCCCTTTTGGACTGAACCCGTTTGGTTTTCAGTTGTTTTGTGCAGGTGTTGAGGGAGCTAGGCGGGAATACGAGTCCTAGGTCTTGCATTCGTCTCTAGCTCTGTATTTTGAATCTTACACTTGCATATTACACTTTTGATTATTGTATATGAATATTATCTTGGAGCGTACATGTTTTGGGCCGTGATGGCAATTGATGATGTATATGGTTGATTTTTGGAGCTTGGATGCTCATGGTACATGTATATATGGTATATGTTCGTTCATTGCTTCCGCTTTAATATCTTATGTTGTTATATGGTTTTGAGGGTTAGCCCGCCTAGCTTAGAGTGTGTGTGTATCCTCGTTCGCCGTGATTTGGCTCGGGTATGGATCATCCATTTCATATTCGGGTCGGGTCTCGGTGCGGGGGATGTGATGCCTTGCGCTCGGGTGTTACACAATTTATGGATGGAATTAGAGAAGATCTTCGAGAAATGAAAACCAGGATCGAGTCTAAAGCTTGGATCAAGAGTAGCCGGGAAGCTCTTCGAGTTGAATCTAAGAAGCTAAAAGAAAGGAGCCGAGTAAGAACAATGGGATTGGGAAATAGCTCGGGATCGGGATCGGAGAGGAACCGAGAGGATTCTCAAATGGGGCCGTAAGGAAAGAAGAAAGTGAAAGAATCCTCATCTATGGAGGAACCACCATGTGTTCATTGTAGAAGGAGTTCTCATACTTATGAGAATTGTTGGAAGAGATTGGGGCGATGCTACGGATGTGGATCGCCGAAGAACAAGTTGGAAGAATGTGAATAGCGAAGGCCAAAGAAACACCCAAGAGGTAATTGCATTCATTGCATGACCATCCATCCCATATTATATTTTATACTTACTTGTAATGTGTGTTGTATATTGCTATTTCTTATTGCTTTCTTGCTTGAGTTGGTGATAACGTGAAGCATATCATATGCAAATCTAACCCGACATGCATGAGTTTAATCTTTTCATGATAGTTTTTGATTGAGAGAAGTCTTCCTTCGTGATGGTGAGAACCGGGTAAGAAGAAAGTGGTGACTTTGAAGATTCAGTTGAAGTTATAACAAGAGGTTGAGGGCAAAATCGAAAAGAGAAGATTGGTACCACATTACGTGGATCTTCTCCTTACCCACTTGATGTATCGGTTTGGAATTCCAGAAGGAAGGCCTTTTCAATGATGAATAATCAAAGGAGTATTGAAATGGGAAGTGGAACTGGGAACAAGTATTTAAACGCAATCCCTAGGGGGTGAAACGATTGATTTACTACCCAATGAGAATACCGAGATCAAGTAGATGGTGGTGCATTAGAGAGACATCAATAGCTTCTCCTTCGACTAGACAATTATCCGACGAAGGAGAGCCTTGTTTGGAAAATTTAACCGGATTAATTGAAGGGAGATTGAAGGTTCTCTTCTTGATGAATCCAAAGTTATCACCGCGAGAGCCTTTCTCCTCAACGAGGAATTTATCATGGATATTGTTGGCAAATGAAGGGAATGGGAATTGACGAGGAGCTAGGAAGTTGAAAGTTCTAATTTTCCGAGGGAGCAAGATGGTTGATTCATTATTTAAGGATATCGAAAAGAAAAGAGGGATGAGGTAGAGTATGGGAACTCGGGGTAAATAGTTCTTGAAGATGTCAAAGGGAAATAAAAGAGCTCTAAGGGATCGAAGAAGGATGGAGATTGTGAAGATGTATCCGCTAGGGTATACTACTCGATAATGCCGAGGAGTATCTCCTTACCGGACCACAAAATACAAGAGAAAGATACCGCGAAGCTGAGATTTGAATTTGAAAGGAGGCCATAGGAGGAATTGATTGAGAGACTTTGAGACCTCGGGGGAGAAGAATTTAATCAATCCCTCATTCCGATTAGGGGAATTGTAAACAAGAAAAGAGAATTGCTTGGGGTTAAGTATCATCAATTAGAGATGAAATTGGGAAAAAGGAATGAAATTACCAAGCTAGGAGTCGGTTCAAGAAAAACCAAGACCTAGGAATTAGGATCACGAGCTCTAAGTCATCAACCTTGACTCCGCATTCTATCTCTTTAATGTGAAGGACTCCGAGAAATGGTGAACGGTACATACATCATTCATGGCACGTGGATCATGCATCTTTAATTGTTATATTGTTGTCATGTGCTTTACTTGTGCATGTGTGTGTTCATTGTGCGTTTTGGTCGAGTGTGTGGTTTTCACCGTAAGTCGAGGGCCGTGTGTACAACAGTCTTTGATCGAGCAAGGAGTGGTGGTTTAGCTCTCTAGTGAAGGGACTTCTTGAGTTAGAAGGTGTGAATGGTGGAAGTTCGGTAACTACTCCATTCGTGTAACACCGAGCTCTTGAGTAGTTGGAATGAATCAAACGAAGGGTGATGAATCAAACTTGGACCCCCCTATCATGCGAAACATTTTAGTTGCTCCTAGCACGGATCAAGCGATGAGGAATTACTCCATCAAGATGTCAACAAGTGATCAAACCCCTTGTGCATGAAGACCTTACCGGGCTAATCCTTGTCGGGATATCATGAACCTCGAACATGGGATAAATAAGGGAAGTTTCTTGAGCTTGAAACTCAAGCGGTGAACCTGGGGACAAGGTTCTTTTAACGGGGGAGGATTATGACACCCGTTTCTTCGGCAAGCAAGGTATGACGCCACGGAGGGTTTTCGACATTTTAATTTTCACTTTTGATTTAATTTATATGTTGATTTATTCATTTAAGTGATTTATATGCCCTAATTGTTTAAATTTCACGTTTAACTCTCGTATTTTAATTTCTTCTACTTGAATTTATTTCCCGAACTACGTGAATACAAGATATATTTGGATTATATATTATGAACTCATTTATGTGTTTATTTTATTCATTTTTACTTGTTCGTTTTGGTCGGAGACCATTTCTTGTTTTGGGGGATTTGAGGGCCTAATGAGTTTTAGCGCGTCTCGGATTCCGGACTCTATAACTTGAGATCGGGAATCCGGATTCAAATTCCGGAAGTGGCGTTGGACTTATCACGAAGATACAAAACTAAGAAACCTAGCCTTGTGTTTTTCTAAGCCCGTTTGAGCCTCCGAAATTTGTCCTAACCGAGCCACACGTGGAGATTCGCCACCTTGGAATATTTTGGGCATAACTCTTTCAATATTCAACCTTTTGCCCTTTTGACTTGATTCTTGGCCCCAAATCACCCAAACTCAATACACTATAACCCTAACCTCTCATTTGACCAGTCATAACTTAATAAAGAAGAGGAAATTTAGCATTTTGGAGCACTATTTCCATTTCACCCGTCATTATTCACCTTGAGGAGGAATTAAGCTCTAATCTCCATTTAACTCCATCATCTTCTAGAGGTAAGTGTACTTTTGGTATTTCCATCCTTGTGTGATCATTTGAAGCCATGAATTTTGAGTTATAACCCAGTTTTGATATAGATATGAGCATGATAATGAATAGTTGGGGTTTGAGTTTTGTATGAATTTCTTAATCTGATGACTTGGAGATTGTTGTTGCTTAATTTGTGGTGTTATTTGCTGCCCTTGCTACCTGAGTTTGTTAACTTTGCTACTGCTACTTCTTAGTTTGTAAATGTGTGGGGGAGAACGGAGTGCTTTTTTTTTTTGGGCGAGAGTTGGGGGTGACGCCCGTCACCCCGCTTTATGTATTTGGGGGTAACAGAGTGCGTTACCTGGCCCTCTTAATGGGGGTCACCCCATTTTCTCTAATGGTTGGTGACCCCTGTCACCTTGTGTAGTTTTAGGGAAGCTTAACCCTGACTCCCTTAACGGGGGGTCACCCCATTTCTTTTATGAAATGGTAATCCCCGTCACGTCTTACCCTCTTGTGCGTAGGTATTGTGTATTGTTTTCGTACCTCATTTACTCATTCTTTAGGTTTTGTTTATGACTTATATGTATTGTATAAATGTTATATTATGTGTTATATGTATTGTATTAAATTTATGGCTTCGTTTGATATGAACCTTTGGAGTTATGAACGTATATGTCTTAAGTGGTACGTGCAATCTTTTCTTGTATTGTTTGCCTCCTTTATGCATTTTAAATTTATGAACTCTTATGTTATGCTATAATATTATATGTTATAAGATTATTTGATATGATATGAGATTAATTCTTGAATTCCTTATGTGATATTTTGTTATTTGCTCTAATATGCCTAAGTATGAATGTATAGAAAGTGGATTGCATCCATTTGCCTTCTTATGCATCGCTGTGCGTCTAATTGGTTCATGATCTAGTCTAAGTCTTGAGTATGTGTTTTTTTATCTCATATTTGAGTTCGAGAGGTGTCGGATCCACCACTTAACTTCTTCTTGGTCGTCAACGCTCTTTCGTGAGCACTTTTGGTAAAAGGTGAGGTTTAGGTTTGTTTTCTTGTAGTTAATGCGACCTACAACCCTATGTGCTCGTTTTCATGCCAGCATGCGAATATACTATTATATTTATATAATAGATACGTGTTTATAAAATATGTTTATGATCTTGTCAATTGATTATGGGTTTCGAAAACTATAAGTATAAGCGTATGTAAGCTTATTGTTTTGCAACGAGGCTATGCTCCAAACTGTGTGTCTTCATGCTAGCTACATATTAGGATGACACGGAGAGGTACGTTTATAGCATATGCTATGTTGCAAGGTTAGTTATTCTCCGATAAGGTACGTAAGTTATGGTTATGATAATTTCGTTTGTAGCGAGTTATGATATGTTATGTTATGTTATGTTCTGATTTGCCGGGCCCCCGGAGACATGGGTAAGGGAGACTCAGGACGGTCATGGGGTCGCCGATTATCACCCCTGTGCGTGTTCTCCATTTGAAGTTCTTACGCGCTACTCATGGAGGTTGAGGAGGCGTGGTGCTTTGAGCCCTCGGTGGATAACCGGGGAAGGCACAGTGTGGGTTAGCTACCCCATATGTATTTGTAATGGTAATGTGTAGTGAGGGTTTGCTCCACGAACTACATGGTTGTTGGGGATGGATTTGTTTATGATATATGTTTTCTATTTTAATATGTACGTTAATAAATGAGGAGTTAGTTAAAGACCCGTACTCGCCGGGTATAAGAATTGGTTATGATATGTTGATTATGAAATGGGATAGGGACTTTCTCTTTTAAAATGATATAAGTATGCTCGGTATGTTATGTTTTGAATAAGTTTAAGTGTAAGTTTGTTTCGAAAATGGTTTTGGTATGCAAAACCCTACCCTATTCATAGTCTTTTGTTTATTATATGCTTTGCTCTATATGTATACGTGTGTGGGTGTGCGTTAGCCCTCACACTAAGTCGTTGGACTGACCCTCTCCTTTCAACTTTTCAGTTGCAGGTTTTGGTTCGTGCTAGGCGGAGCCATGAGTCGGTCAAGTTTTGTCACCTAGCTTGAGTTGCATTTTCATTTGCATTCGGTCACATTTTGTATGTGATTTGGATTCGATAATCGGAATATGTTTGTATCTTTGATTTCTAGTTATGTATATTTTTAGGACACGCTTCTAGGGCTAGTTGAACCCATTTTGTAGATTTATCTTCTTGAATTTTATTGTATGCTTCCGCTTTCTTCTTGTTTTGTGTGCTTTGGCGCTGTCTTAGCTCCGCCTGGCTTAGCGAGTGTGTGTAGGTTCCCGTTCGCTTAGTCTTGGGCTCATGTATGGATTTCTATTTCATATGTGGGTTTGAGGCTAGGTGCGGGGGATGTGGTGGCCCGCCGCTCCGGGCGCTACAATAATCGATCGGTTAACTAAGTCCGAACACTTCCTTGCAGTTTGGATGTCTGACAAGATAGGCAAGCTTGCAGATAAGTATTCCAAAGAGATCGTCCGACTTCATGGTACTCCTCTCAATATTATTTCTGATGGGGATCCGAGATTTACTTTCAAGCTGTGGCAAGAGATTCAGGAACGGTTTGGTACTAAGCTCAAATTCAGTACAGCTTCACATCCTCAGACTGATGGACAATCAGAGAGGTTGATTCAGTATTTGGAGGATATGCTTCGGTCTTGTGCCTTGGATTTCCAGACCTAGTGGGATGAGCACTTGTTGTAATAGCCTAAGGTGCTTGTCCCACATCGGTTGGAGAGGGGAACAAAGCCTCCTTTATAAGGGGGTGGATACCTTTCCCTTGTTGAGGCATTTTCCCAGATGGAGATCTTAGCCATTGGGAGGAACAAAACCGTGAGGGTGTCGATTTTAGGCACCAAAGCTGACAATATCGGCAGGCGGGTTTTCGAGCTGTTACAAATGGTATCAAAGTCGTGGCCCGGGCCGATGTGCCAGCGAGGACGCTGGGCCCTTTTAGGGGGGTGGACTATAATAGCCTTAGGTGCTTGTCCAACATCGGTTGGAGAGGGGAACAAAGCCTCCTTTATAAGGGGGTGGATACCTTTCCCTTGTTGAGGCCTTTTCTCGGATGGAGATCTTAGCCATTGGCAGGAACAAAACCGTGAGGGTGTCGATTTTACGCACCAAAGCGGATAATATCGGCAGGCGGATTTTCGAGCTGTTACAAATGGTATCAAAGCCGGGGCCCGGGCCGGTGTCCCAGCAAGGACGCTGGACCCTCTTAGGGGAGTGGACTGTAATAGCCTTAGGTGCTTGGCCCACATCAGTTGGAGAGGGGAACAAAGCCTCCTTTATAAGGGGGTGGATACCTTTCCCTTGTTGAGGCCTTTTCCCGGATGGAGATCTTAGCCATTGGGAGGAACAAAACCGTGAGGGTGTCGATTTTAGGCACCAAAGCGGATAATATCGACAGGCAGATTTTCGAGCTGTTACAAATGGTATCAAAGCCGGGGCCCGGGCCGGTGTCCCAGCAAGGACACTGGACCCTCTTATGGGAGTGGACTGTAATAGCCTTCGGTGCTTGGCCCACATCGGTTGGAGAGGGGAATAAAACCTCCTTTATAAGGGGGTGGATACCTTTCCCTTGTTGAGGCCTTTTCCCGGATGGTGATCTTAGCCATTGGGAGGAACAAAACCATGAGGGTGTCGATTTTAGGCACCAAATTGGACAATATCGGCCTCGATCAAAGCGTCCCCTTATGAGATCCTTTATGGATGGAAGTCTCGATCACTTTTGTTCTTTGATCTTCAAGAGTGGCGATGGTCTATGCAAGAAGGTGTTCAGAGAGATGTTAAGAAGACAAAACTCTCTGCAGCCACTCAAGATGCGGTTTAAAAGGTTCAGATGATTCAACAACGTATGAAAGCCGCCCAAGATCGACAAGAAAGTTATGCCGTTCGCAGGAGAAGAAACCTTGAGTTTGAGGTTGGTGATCGTGTATTCTTAAAAGCGTCCCCTCGTAAGGGTTTTGCGAGAATTGGCCAAGGAGGGAAGTTAAACCCTTGATATCAAGGTCCTTTTGAGATTCTTGAGAAAGTGGGAAAAGTTGCTTACCGACAACCGCCAAATTTAACCTGGATTCACAATGTCTTCCACGTGTATCAGTTGAGGAAGTATTATCCCGATGATTCAGATATCCTTCCCCTTGAAGAAGTCGAAGTTGATTCGGATTTAACATTTATCCAAAGTCCGGTTAAGATATTGGATCGAAAATTCCACGAGTTGAGAAACCGACGTATTCCCTTAGTTAAGGTTTTATGGAGAAGTGACAAAACCGAAGAAGCTACGTGGGAAACAGAGGACAAAATGAGAAGGTTTCATCTGGAGTTATGTCCGAGCGAGCAGTGAATCTGGGGACCAGATTCTTTTAAGGGGAGGAGGTTGTAACACCCCGACTTCTCGACCATACAGGTACGCGCGCCACGCGTGTGAGTTTTGAGGTTTAGGATTTATTTAATTCCTTCTCATTATTTATTTGCGCGATTTAGTTTACTTAATTTGCATATTTGTGAGTTATGTGATTTTTAAATTTCTAACTTCGTGAATTTAATTAAGTGAGTTGTGTATTTAATTTCCGGAGCATGATTTATATGTCTAATTATTTCTAATTTGATAATCATATGCCTAATTGGTCCTAATTGTAACAATTTGAATCTTGTGGATATAATTGAAATTTTGGCAAGGACTAAATTTCCACATTCATATCTTTGATACTTGATTGCATTCATTTAAAATTATCAAGGACCAAGTTGCAATTTTTCCATTTTCTTCCCCCACTTGGAACATTATATAATATACACACAATACATACACATTTTCATTCTCCAATTCATTCAAGAAACAAAGCAACAACTTCATCTCTTCCTTCCCCTTGCATCTCGATCCACCAAGAGCCAAGAAGCCAAGGATTTGATTCACTTTATTCAAGAATTTGAGCTCCAAGATCACCTCTTTTCCTCATCTCCATCTTTTCTTCCCCAAGGTGAGTTTATGCATACATATCTTTGAGAAATTCATGAGGTTTGGATAGGGTTTATGTTTTATCTCAAGTTCTTGAGTAGGTATGAGTTGCATATGTTGATTAGGAAGGATTATATGGATTTACCAAAAGACTTTGATGAGCTTTGAACTTGGTTGAGCATTTCCAATCTGGAGGGTTTCATATTGAGTTTTCATTGAACTAATGCATGTATTCTTAGATTAAATAGAGCCTAATTGATATATTTGAGACTTATACATGTTATATGTTATAAATAGAGCTGCTCTGTTTTTCCCTATTTTTTCGCTCCAGGCAGATCCCAAACAGTCGTTTGGGACCCCATTGTAAACTGGAAACGGCCGTTTGGAAAGCTTCTGACCCTTTGTGCAGCGAGCCTCGAAACGACCGTTTGGGGTCCCAGTTGACTCTGGAAACGGCCATTTCGGAAGCGTCTGCACCTCCCCGAGAGCCTTAAAATGGCCGTTTGGTTTTCCAGTGCAAACTGAAAACTACCGTTTCGATGTCAGGTTTTTACATTTTTCTCGTTTCGCATGTTTTCTTCATGCTTTCTTTTTCCGTGACCTTTCCTTGTCTCTTTTAAGTGTTCTGAACTACTTGCATGTTAATTTATACGTATGCATGACTGATTTCTCAAACTTGAAATTTCAACTTATACCTTATGTTCGTTTATTCAATACGTGAAACATCGATTGTGCATATGACTAAATTGTTGATATTATGTGATCTCATAATCATGTCATATGCATTCTTATCATTTTCGTGCATCATATTTGGTTCATATTGAGTCGAGTCTCACTAGAATCCTATTTTTCTTGTCCAGAGAGTTCCCCGGAGGGTGATGAGCATGCTCAGTAGGGTTCGGGGAGTCCGTTTGCTTCTTTTGTCTTGGTACAGGTGAGGAATTTGTTAGGATATCTAATAAAAACCCTACAACTCTTATGTGTGGATTTGGCCAAAAACTTATATAATATCTATATCTTGGTTTCAAATGATCAAATGCTTTTGAAAATGAACCGTGACTTGTACTTGACCCGTTTTGGCGAGATTCTTTCACTTCACGGGGCCTAGGGGCCTGTTCACTGAGAGAACCAGGAAAGCATGTGTTGACGGCCATCTCCTTGCATAGGTCCCATAAATTTTGGAGTAACCCGGAGATCTGCTAGGAGATTGGTGGGTCGATGGGATCCGGTCAATAGGATTCATGTACCCATTGATCACTGTGTTGTGGATGGCGAGGACTAGGTACCCGGACCATCAAACCAGAGGAAAAAGCAGTACTTGTGCACTTGAAATTAATAGCCTTGTAATAAGTGAAAACATATCTCTTACATGAAGGCCTAATAACTTTAATTTGTACACGAAAGGAGAAAGGTTGGAGATCGCTCACTCACCGAGCCACTTGATCACTTGCTTTGAAATGAATTGATGGTTGTAATTCCATATAATGACTCCATACTTGTTTCTTGAAAAACTTTATATGGAATTATAGCTTGCATGAACTTTACTGCTTTATATATATATTACTTATGCCATTGACTCAGTCTTGTAGAGACTGACCCCTCCCTCTTTTGTCCCTCAGGTTCTTTTGCTGGAGTAGCTAGACGGGAAATTGCATTTAGTCAAGTGTATTTTCGTGTCTAGCTTGGTTTACACTTCATGGCTTGTATCACACGCCTACGATTATTATTCACTTTTGTTTTGTATATTCGGAGGCCGTGTAGGCCAAATACTCTTATCTCGTGTTGGATTCATATCTACGACTTGAAGGATTATACATATTGATCGACTTGATATAATTGAGCTTCCACAACTCTTGCTTATACTCTTATATTATATTTGTTGGAGATTTGTATTGTTGGTACAGGGTTAGTCCCGCCTAGCCAGGGTCCGTGTCGTGTCCCCGTTCGCTATGATTGGACTTGTATGCGGACTATATTCGTATACGAGTTTTGTCTTAGTGAGGGGGATGTGGTGACCCACGATAGGGCGTCACATCCCGAGCATTCCTTACCCATAATTCACGGGGTCCAACATACCAAATGAAACTATATTCCCATCTTTCAGGGCATCCTCACTCAAACTATAACATAAACGTATAAAAGGATTCAAAATCTTAAGCTTACATATGCTCATACTTATACATATTTCATAAGATTCAAACATTTGCATAAGATCATAATCATAGCTTAAAAACACGTATTTAAATATATATATAAGATATATATTTGCATATGGGGTGAGAAAACATCATATAATAGGCCATAGGTCCATAACTAATACAAAAGTTCCCAAACCTCACCTTACAACAAAAGTGGAGAAGAACCAGGGTCAAAACGGGCAAAGAAGCACCTAAACCTTGGGCTTAACAACGTCCGGAAGCGGCTCTGAAACAAAAGAACACAAGACCCGAGACTTAGACTCGAATATAAACCAATTAGACGCTCGACAATGCCCATGAATGAAATCTATGCCCATGAGATGCAAGAATGCAACACTTAAGTCATTAATGCTCAAAACTCGTATAAAACGTATCATATCAAATCACCCTACAAATTTAGTTCATAAGTCATAAATAAGCAATCATAATCCATACCAATGTATAAGGCATCAAGTAACATCTTAGGATCAAGTACGGGACGAGAAAAGACCATACAAACGAAGGGAAAACAAAAGTAACGAGTATCAAGCCAACCCAACCTCCCCTCTCAGAGAGATTTCATGTAAACAATGTCCCCTCCTGGGGACAAACATGCAGAAACTTTCTACATAGAAAGTCCCCGGCCGGGGACACAACACGTACAAATTCTCCCCGCCCGAGGAGAATTGCCCAGGCGGAAAAACTGCAGCCATATCCCCTGTTCGCCCTGCAAACCATTCCATACAACAACCAACATATATAGGGATGTAGAGGCATCAAAGAATACAGCAATTCAGCACAAAATCCCCAGCAAATCTGACCAAAAATGTTCAAGAAGTGCAGGCAACGAAAAGGAACCAAGTTCATGCGTATAAAACTTCAAAGCTCCAAAATCATTAATGGCAACTTCCAAACACCTCAACTACCATAAAAATCAAGTTCATACAACATTAAATGGAGCTTATGTGGTCACTTTTCATGCATTGAATCAAGAAAAACACAAGAGAGATCAAATAAATTCATATATATGCATAAACCCTTACTATTCATACCAATATTCATATCTCAATCATACATGGCTTAAAATCTGAATTTCATGGTGAAAAAGACAAAAAAAGGATGGAGATAACAATCATACACTTACCCCTTGAATATGGTGGAGTTTAATGAAGATTTGAGCTCAAAAACTCCTTGGGATGAATAGTGATGGGAATGAAGGTTATGTGTCCAAGTTGCTGAAAATTCTCATCCTTATCTTGCCTTGATCGAAATTGGGAGAGTGTGGGGTGATAGTGTGCTAAGTTGGGGTTAATTGGGGCCAAGAATCATGTAAAAAGGTTGAAAATTGTGGGACTTATGTGCAAATTACTCCACATTTAGGCGCGAGGTGAGTTTTCGGTCAAATTTCGGAGTAAAACGAGAATATACACATGTTTACAATAAATATATCTCATGTATAGCAAGTAAGCACAAAAAACGAAATTGAAAACGATAAAAAACGGAGCAAATATCAACGAAAGAGCATAACGTTCAAATACAAAATCGAATAATTATAGAATACAATTAAACATTTAATAAACATATAAGTATACAAGTAAGGAATTTAAATGTGCAATTACGTCATACTTGTACGGCCAAAAAGTCGAGGTGTCACAACCTCTCCCCCTTAAAATGGACTTGTCCTCAAGTCCGCTCGGGGCCTCAAATAACTCAGGATTTATGATCTCCCCAAAGAACTCTGACCAAAGGAATCTGTCGGTTCCTCAACTCTTGCATCTTCCGGTCTTGAATCGCAACCGGATGCTTTTCTATAATCAAGTGCGGCTCTAACTGAACCTCCTCAACAAGGAGAATGGTTGTCTGGATAATACTTATGAAGCTGAGAAATGTGAAACACGTTGTATATCCCGGTCAAACTTGGTGGTAGGTCTAGCCTATACTCCGTTTCTCCATTCTTCTCCAAGATCTCAAATTGACCAAGGTAGCGTGGACTGAGCTTTCCACCTTTACCTATTCAAGTGAAGCCCTTTCTAGGAGATGCTTTCAGAAAGATGCTATCTCCGACTTCAAACTCTAAGGGCCTTCTTCTCTTATCGGCAAAGCTCTTCTGACGAGCCTGAGCTGCTTTCATCCTCTGTCAGATTTTGTGAACCTTCTCAATAGTAGTAGCAATCTTTTCCTTAGGCTCTGCTCTCTCGAGTTTATCCTCTTCGGTCCATCTCCAATCCTCAATATCCTAAAACAGAGGAGACCTACACTTTCTCCCGTAAAGTACCTCATAAGGAGCCATCTTGATCGAAGCCTGATAACTGTTGTTATAAGCAAACTCAACCAAAGCTAGGTGCTCGTCCCACTTATCCTAAAAATCTAGAACACACGCTCTAAGCATAACCTCGAGGTACTAAGTTAACCTTTCAGATTGATCGTCCGTCGGAGGATGCGAAGCGGTGCTAAACTTGAGTTGGGTGCCCAAACACTTCTGAAGATTCTGCCAAAAGATCAAAGTCAACCTCGGATCTCCGCCCAAAACAATACTAGTCGGAACTCCGTGCAATCTGACAATCTCCCGACAATATAACTCGGCTAGCTTTGGTACCTTGTCGGACATCCAAGCTTTGAGAAAATGGGCTGATTTGGTAAATCTGTCAACAATCACCCATATTCCATCAAACCCTCCTTTAACTCTAGGCAAGCTGGACACGAAGTCCATTGTCACTTGCTCCCACTTCCATTCGGGAATAGGAAGTGGTTGTGTAACGCCCGAACGCGGGTCATCCACATCCCCCGCACCTAGACTCGGACTCACGCATGAAATGGAAGTCCATACATGAGCCCTAGTCTAAGCGAACGAGGACCTAAACACACCCACTAGGCTAAGCGGGGCTAAACCGGAGACCAGAGTGCGCAAAAGAATTAGCAGATAAGCGGAAGCAACCAAGATCAACATTCATTAATACCAGCATTAATATTCACATTGCCACACCGAAGCCAAAAGAATAATAAACAAGATCAAGAATCCCAAAAATATCAAACAAGAGTTCATAAAACTCCGAAACACAAAAGTATGAAATGCAGGCTCAACCTAGACCAGCTAGTACGACACCAGACGCACTTCCCCGCCTAGCTCGAGCAACCCTGCACTAAAGGTGGGAAAAGGACAGGGTCAGTCCAAACACTTGACTGAGTGAGGGGGGCTAACGCACACCCACACACCATATAAGTATAACAAAGCAAGTAACAAAGGCGATGTCTATGAACCGGGCTAGGGTTTTGCAAGCCAAAACCTTTAAAAGAATACGTATGTATACAAAGAAATCCCATCCCGATTCATAATCCATCTAGCATAAACAGAAACAAAGATCCGGCGAGTACGAATCATCCCTAACTCCTCAGAATATCATAAAACATATCAGAATCATAAATCAATCCTTCCCCATCCAATGGCAATCGGGAATCAAACCCAATTCGCCTACTTAACATATACACGGGGGTTGCGATCCCACAACGTGCTCGAAGATCCACGCCTCATCAACCTCCTGGAATCGTGCGTGTCACCACGAATGGGAATCATGCACAGGTATAACCCGACGGCCCTTGCCGTTCCGGGGCTCCTTACCCACAATTCCCGGGGCCCAACATACTTACCGGAACCAAATCCCATATTTCAGGGCTTACCTCGCACCAAACATAATAAAAACGTACCAAAACTTAAGCTTACTTACGCTTATACGTATATCTTTTCCATAAAGTTTGTAAAAGTTCTCATAAGGCCATAATCGTATTTTAAACAGTCATACACAAGAGAATATATAAGATATATATATTCGCATGCGGGATTAAAATCATCATATTTCGGCCATAGGTCAATAACTAATACAGAAAGATCCTAAACCTCACCTTGAAACAAAAGAACCGGTAGCAAAAGGGTTGATCCGACACCTAAGCCTCGGGCTCAACAACGTCCTGGGGTAGCTCTGAGACAAACAAACATAATACCCAAGACTTAGACTAAAAAATGTACCAATTAGACGCTCGGCAATGCTTATGAATGCAATGGATGCGTATGAGATGCACAAACGTATCTTAAGGAACATAATGAAGCATATTGAACCAAATCTATCTCAAATGAATAGTAGAAAATTTCCTAGATCCCCTGTACTTTTAAGTACCGGCACAAAAATTTTGAGTACCTACTCAACTGACAGTTTCAAGTAAAACGCCCCTGTACTTTTGAGTACCAGTGAAAATAGTTTTGAGTATCTACTCAACTGACGGTTTTAAAAGTGCAAATTCGGCCAAAACAAATCTAAACCAAGCAAGAACACTCCAAAGCTAAACTCAACACCAACATAAAGCTATGAAATCAGGCATTAACATATATGGTATCAAAAAGCATCAAAGGGACATGAGATCAAATGCACATTCTCAAAGAAACGCACACAAACTCACTTAAGAGCAAAAACCGGTAAGGTTTGCATTCAAGAAGCCAAAATGAAATCAAAACTCAACATAAAGTCACCAAAGTAAATAAAACTCATCTATCACATAACATGGCATTCAAATGCTCAAATGGGGAGAAGGGGATCAAGGGTTCTTGCCCAAAACTCAATCAAAATCCAACAAGCATGCTTGAAATCATCAAATAGCCACACATAAGGCACAGATTGATCAAGAACTCCAATACCCTAGCTTTCTACCACAAACCTACAAGTTTCATAAATGCTATAACCCCCTAATCCAACTACCAAACAAAGGAATCAATAAATGACCCAAGAATATGCAACAACCACCACAATGAATGCTTACAAGTGCAACAAGAACCAAGGAAAAGCAAGAATGCAACAAGTGCCATGAGACCCCCTTACTATTCACCCTCTTGCCCAAAACATGGTTCCCAACATAAATTCAAAGATCAAGATGCATAAATGAGGTCACTCAAGCATGTAGATTACAAAAATAAACTTACCAAGCAAAGAAATGAAACACCCAGGAGTCTTGGAGCTTGGAGTCTTGCACAACAATGGAGTTTGAAGGTTTTAGGCTTCCTTTCTCTTCTTTTTCTGGTAGGTCACGATTTGGGGGAGGAAAAATGAGGAAAAGGGGCTGATTTCGTATATGAGAGAGAAAGAGAAAGTCAACAAGTAGGGCTATGGGTCCCACATAGGTATTTTAGGTGTGTTTCTTGTACGTAGAAGTATTCGGGTAGGTATTTCGGTCTAAAAAGAATACGGAGGGCTCAAGACCAACACAAAAACATATAATCAAGTTCTCGAATCATATTAGACACGTAAACACGCTCAAGAATCGAAAATCACAAAACACGTAACAACGAGCAACAAGGAATTCACGTTTCACGTACGTTCACATAATTCACGTAATTCACTTAATTTCAAATAATACAAGTAATTTAGATAATAAAGGAATAAGAAAAGAGGTTAAACAAATAAATAAATCACATAATTAATAATTAAAACGTGCACATAATGCGTACCTCTTCGTCCGGCGGATCGGGGTGTCACAATCTCCCCTACTTAAAAAGGACTTGTCCTCAAGTCCGATCCGACTCCTCAAACAACCCCGGATATAACCTTCTCATCTTTTCTTTGGTTTCCCACGTCGATTCCTCGGACTTCTGATCCCTCCAAAGAACTCTTACCAACGGAATCTGTTTATTCCTTAATTCCTGAATCTTTCTATTTTGAATTGCAACCGGATGCTTTACTATAGTTAAATCCGGCTTAACTTGAACATCCTTAACGGAGATGATAGAACCTTCATCGGGAAAGAACTTCCGAAGTTGTGAAACATGGAAAACATTATGAATTCTGGTTAATTGCGGCGGCAAGTCCAATCTATACGCCGTTTCTCCAATCCTTTCCAAGATCTCATACGGCCCAAGGTATCGTGGGTTGAGTTTCCCACCTTTACCTATTCGAGGGAAGCCCTTTCTAGGGGATGCTTTCAAGAATACCTTATCTCCGACTTCAAACTCGAGGGGCCTTCTTCTCTTATCGGCGTAACTCTTTTGTCTATCTTGTGCCGCTTTCATTCTCTGCTGAATCACACGGACCTTCTCAATTGTTGCCTCAATATCATTTCTCGGCGTTGCCCTTATTAACCGATCTTTCTTAGTCCACTTCCAATCATCTATCTCCCAATAGACCGGTGATCTACACTTTCTCCCGTACAAAGCCTCGTACGGAGCCATCTTTATTGAGGCTTGGTAGCTATTATTATACGCAAACTCAACCAATGGGAGATGATCGTCCCACCTATCCTGAAAATCCAAAGCACAAGCCCGGAGCATGTCTTCCAAATACTGTATTAACCGCTCAGATTGCCCATCTGTCTGAGGATGCGAAGCTGTACTGAAGAGAAGTTTAGTGTCCAAGTGCTTTTGTAAATTCTGCTAGAAAACCGAAGTAAACCTTGGGTCACGGTCTGAAACGATGCTCTTCGGAACTCCATGTAGCCGAACGATCTCCTTACAATACAATTCTGCCAACTTCGGAACGTTGTCGGTCATCCGAACCTTAAGAAAGTGTGCTGCACGATAACCCAGATTCCATCGTACCCTCCTTTTACTCTGGGCAAGCCGGACACGAAATCCATAGTCACCTGCTCCCACTTCGATTCGGGAATCGGAAGTGGTTGGAGAGTTCCCCCGGCTTCTGATGTTCTGCTTTAACTCTTTGGCAGGTGAGACAACGCTTCACAAAGTTAGCGACGTCCCTTTTCATTCCATTCCACCAGAATCTCTCTTTCAAGTCCCGATACAATTTCGTACTTCCCGGATGGATAGAATATCTCGAGCGATGCGCCTCCTCAAGTATAATCCTCTTGAGCTCTTCGGGGGCGCATATTCTCGCTTTAAATCTCAATAAACCCGACTCATCAAAGTTAAACTTCGGATTAGGTGCCCGTTCTAACCTCTTCACCAACTTCTGTAAACCCGGATCCGATTTCTGAGCATCTAACAACTGATTGAACAACTCTGGTTGCACGGTAAGATTAGATAACCAACAAGCTGAAGCCACCAAACTTGGACCTAAACTAGAAGAACCCTTCTCCAAACTAGCCACGCTCGCCTTTCTACTCAGAGCATCGGCTACAACATTAGCTTTACCCGGATGGTATTGAATCTTGCAATCATAATCTTCTAAAAACTCCATCCAACGCCTCTGCCTAATGTTCAACTCCTTCTGAGTGAATAAGTACTTGAGGCTCTTATGGTCGGTAAACACTTCGAAGGTTGCCCCGTACAAGTAGTGTCTCCATTTCATCAATGCGAAAACCACGGCGCATAATTCAAGATCATGTGTTGGGTAATTCTTCTCATGCTCCTTCAACTTCCTTGAAGCATAAGCAACCACCCGACCATGTTGTATTAAAACAGCTCCTAAACCTTCCTTGGAAGCATCTGTGTACACTGCATATCCATCTATACCCTCGGGCAACACAAGAATCGGCGTAGAAGTTAACCTTTCCTTAGGAATCTGAAAGCTTTCCTCACAATTGTCATTCCATTCAAATTTCTCATCTTTCTTGGTTAAATGAGTCAATGGGGCCGCGATCTTAGAGAAATCCTGAACAAAGCGACGATAATACCCCGCCAACCCTAAGAAACTCCTTATCTCCGAGGCATTCTTCGGCCTTTCCCAATTAGCAACCGTCTCCACCTTCGATGGATCAACTTCTATACCATTTCCCGAAATAATGTGGCCTAGAAACATCACCCGGTCGATCCAGAACTCGCATTTACTGAACTTGGCATAAAGCTTATGTTTCCTTAGCGTCTCCAACACGATCCTCAAGTGCTGAGCATGCTCTTCGGTCGACTTTGAGTACACAAGGATGTCGTCAATAAAGACTACCACGAATTTGTCCAAGAATTCCCTAAACACCCTGTGCATCATATCCATGAACACTGCAGGAGCATTTGTCAACCCAAACGGCATCACAACAAACTCAAAATGCCCGTAACGCGTATTGAACCCTGTCTTGGATATGTCCTCCTCCCTAATCCACAGCTGGTAATAACCCTGCCTTAAGTCCAATTTAGAATATACACGAGAACCCTGCAGAAGGTCGAATAGCTCTTCAATATGAGGCAAAGGGTATTTATTCTTGACTGTCATTCTGTTCAACTCCCAGTAATCTATGCACATCTGTAGCGTCCCATCCTTCTTCTTTACAAACAAGACGGGAGCACCCCACGGAGAAGTGCTCGGACGGATGTACCCACATGAGAGAAGCTCATCAAGCTGCGTCTTAAGCTCCTTAAGTTCTGCTGGAGCCATTCTATAGGGAGTCATCGAGAAAGGCTCTGATCCGGGATAAAGGTCTATGACAAATTCAATGTCCCTATCCGGAGGCAAGGAGCCTAGGCTTTCAGGGAAAACATCGAGAAACTCTTGTACGACCTCCGTCTCTTCGAGTTTGGCCTGATCCTTGGGTTTATTCAAAAGATAGGCCACGAAACCCACTGTGCCGTCCCGGACCAATTCTCTAGCCTCTAAGAAAGAAACAAACGGGCTTGCCTTCAACCTCTCGCCCGTGAACACAACTGAGCCCAAGAGTACTTTCTTATCCCTACAATCCATTACCGCCCTGTGCTCGTAGAGCCAATCCATACCCAAGATTACACTATATCTCTTCATAACCATTTCAATCAAGTCAGCCACAAACACCCGATCTTCAAAACTAACCGGACAACCCCGATAGATCCTGCAAGTATTTACACTACCACCCAACGGAGAAGATATCACATAGTCATGCGCACACAAAGAAACAGGCAAGCACAACGAGGAAGCAACATCCAGGGAAATAAAGGAATGAGTGGCCCCGGGATCAAACAATGCGTGCAATGCAATGCCATGAATGTTTATTGTACCTTCCACCACGGCATTTGGGTCGATCTCGGCATTTTCTTCCTCCTCTCCTCCGAGTGCATAGGCCCGAGCTTGAACAGCCGGCCTTTGATTTCCTTCTTGAGCACTCATTTGCCTCTTCTTCGGACAAGCATTCACCATATGATCCGGTGATCCATATCCGTAACATTTGTTGTGAAGTCGAAAGCATTTCTCTCCCGGATGATTCCCCTGACAATGTGTGCAACGAATCGGGGCCGAAAGTGCTAAAGGTTGATGCTTTTGCCCTGCCGGTTTGAATTGCTTATTTTGGGGCTTGGCTTGAGGGAAAACTTGATATGCGGGTCTCTTCCCAAACTTGTTTGATCCGCCCGAGCTAGACCCTTGGCTAAAATGGAAACTTTTCCTCTTCATCACGACCCTCTCTTCAACCCTCAAGGCTTTCTCGGTCACCTTCGCCCATGTAGTAACATTTGAAGTGGCTAACGCGTCCTTCATGTCCTCGCAAAGGCCTTGGAAGAATTTTGAGGCCTTGCTCTCATCGTCGTTGGCTATGTTCGGGCAATAGCGTGAAAGCCTTTCGAATTCATTGATATATTCCGTAACCGTCACCTTCCCTTGTTTCAATTCCATGAATTCTCTCATCCTTCGGCTCCTAACAGCTTATGGGACATATTTGTTCTTGAATTCCCGCACAAAGACATCCTACGTGATCTCCTCACCAATAGCCTCCAACTTCACTTCCACACTAGACCACCACTCGAAAGCTTGCCCTTGTATCATTGTCAACGTGCTTTGCAACTTCTCCATCAACCCACAAGGTATGAGATTCCATATGTGATTGACTTGCACTAGCCAATGCTCGGCTTGAACGTCGGTTCCACCCGTAAAGACCGGTGGGTTTTGATTTTTGAATTCCTTGAGCATGGCTAGAATAGCTCCTCCGTTGTTGTTTCCTCCCGGGTTGGCATTATCACGGTCTCGTGCCCGTTGGTCTAGATAAGTAGCAAGCCGTTCCATAAAGTCACCCGGGTCACGTTGGGGAGGTGGTGGTGGATGAGGATCTTCTTCATGCCTCGGAGAGCGATCTCGGTGATGTCGAGGCTCCGGAGATCTCTCCCTACGATGGTGACGACGAGGAGGCATAATTTCCTACAAAACAAAGATTTCCAATACATATGCGTGCGAGTCAATACATGTTCATGTGCACAATAAAGAAATAAACACAAATAAATCACATATATGTACACAAGGCCACATTGTCCTAAGCCGACCGACCTAGACTCACCCGACACGGCTCTAGAGCTCCGGCATTGCATCCGGATGCTCTGATACCACTTAAGGATGTGACGCCCGAACGCTGGTCATCCACATCCCCCGCACCTAGACTCGGACTCACGCATGAAATGGAAGTCCATACATGAGCCCTAATCTAAGCGAACGAGGACCTAAACACACCCACTAGGCTAAGCGGGGCTAAACCGGAGACCAGAGTGCGCAAAAGAATTAGCAGATAAGCGGAAGCAACCAAGATCAACATTCATTAATACCAGCATTAATATTCACATTGCCACACCGGGCCAAAAGAATAATAAACAAGATCAAGAATCCCAAAAATATCAAACAAGAGTTCATAAAACTCCGAAACACAAAAGTATGAAATGCAGGCTCAACCTAGACCAGCTAGTACGACACCAGACGCACTTCCCCGCCTAGCTCGAGCAACCCTGCACTAAAGGTGGGAAAAGGAGAGGGTCAGTCCAAACACTTGACTGAGTGAGGGGGGCTAACGCACACCCACACACTATATAAGTATAACAAAGCAAGTAACAAAGGCGATGTCTATGAACCGGGCTAGGGTTTTGCAAGCCAAAACCTTTAAAAGAATACGTATGTATACAAAGAAATCCCATCCCGATTCATAATCCATCTAGCATAAACAGAAACAAAGATCCGGCGAGTACGAATCATCCCTAACTCCTCAGAATATCATAAAACATATCAGAATCATAAATCAATCCTTCCCCATCCAATGGCAATCAGGAATCAAACCCAATTCGCCTACTTAACATATACACGGGGGTTGCGATCCCACAACGTGCTCGAAGATCCACGCCTTATCAACCTCCTGGAATCGCGCGTGTCACCACGAATGGGAATCATGCACAGGTATAACCCGACGGCCCTTGCTGTTCCGGGGCTCCTTACCCACAATTCCCGGGGCCCAACATACTTACCGGAACCAAATCCCATATTTCAGGGCTTACTGCGCACCAAACATAATAAAAACGTACCAAAACTTAAGCTTACTTACGCTTATACGTATATCTTTTCCATAAAGTTTGTAAAAGTTCTCATAAGGCCATAATCGTATCTTAAACAGTCATACACAAAAGAATATATAAGATATATATATTCGCATGCGGGATTAAAATCATCACATTTCGGCCATAGGTCAATAACTAATACAGAAAGATCCTAAACCTCACCTTGAAACAAAAGAACCGGTAGCAAAAGGGTTGATCCGACACCTAAGCCTCGGGCTCAACAACGTCCTGGGGTAGCTCTGAGACAAACAAACATAATACCCAAGACTTAGACTAAAAAATGTACCAATTAGACGCTCGGCAATGCTTATGAATGCAATGGATGCATATGAGATGCACAAACGTATCTTAAGGAACATAATGAAGCATATTGAACCAAATCTAGATCAAATGAATAGTAGAAAATTTCCTAGATCCCCTGTACTTTTAAGTACCGGCGGAAAAATTTTGAGTACCTACTCAACTGACAGTTTCAAGTAAAACGCCCCTGTACTTTTGAGTACCAGTGAAAATAGTTTTGAGTATCTACTCAACTGACGGTTTTAAAAGTGCAAATTCGGCCAAAACAAATCTAAACCAAGCAAGAACACTCCAAAGCCAAACTCAACACCAACATAAAGCTATGAAATCAGGCATTAACATATATGGTATCAAAAAGCATCAAAGGGACATGAGATCAAATGCACATTCTCAAAGAAACGCACACAAACTCACTTAAGAGCAAAAACCGGTAAGGTTTGCATTCAAGAAGCCAAAATGAAATCAAAACTTAACATAAAGTCACCAAAGTAAATAAAACTCATCTATCACATAACATGGCATTCAAATGCTCAAATGGGGAGAAGGGGATCAAGGGTTCTTGCCCAAAACTCAATCAAAATCCAACAAGCATGCTTGAAATCATCAAATAGTCACACATAAGGCACAGATTGATCAAGAACTCCAATACCCTAGCTTTCTACCACAAACCCACAAGTTTCATAAATGCTATAACCCCCTAATCCAACTACCAAACAAAGGAATCAATAAATAACCCAAGAATATGCAACAACCACCACAATGAATGCTTATAAGTGCAACAAGAACCAAGGAAAAGTAAGAATGCAACAAGTGCCATGAGACCCCCTTACTATTCAACCTCTTGCCCAAAACATGGTTCCCAACATAAATTCAAAGATCAAGATGCATAAATGAGGTCACTCAAGCTTGTAGATTACAAAAATAAACTTACCAAGCAAAGAAATTAAACACCCAAGAGTCTTGGAGCTTGGGATCTTACACAACAATGGAGTTTGAAGGTTTTAGGCTTCCTTTCTCTTCTTTTTCTGGTAGGTCACGATTTGGGGGAGGAAAAATGAGGAAAAGGGGCTGATTTGGTGTATGAGAGAGAAAGAGAAAGTCAACAAGTAGGGCTATGGGTCCCACATAGGTATTTTAGGTGTGTTTCTTGTACGTATAAGTATTCGGGTATGTATTTTGGTCCAAAAAGAATACGGAGGGCTCAAGACCAACACAAAAACATATAATCAAGTTCTCGAATCATATTAGACATGTAAACACGCTCAAGAATCGAAAATCACAAAACACGTAACAACGAGCAACAAGGAATTCACGTTTCATGTACGTTCACATAATTCACGTAATTCACTTAATTTCAAATAATACAAGTAATTTAGATATTAAAGGAATAAGAAAAGAGGTTAAACAAATAAATAAATCACATAATTAATAATTAAAATGCGCACATAATGCGTACCTCTTCGTCCGGCGGATCAGGGTGTCACAGGTTGGATAGTTCCTTTTGGCTTCTGGTGGTCTGCTTTAACTCTTTGACACGTTAGACATTGCTTCACAACGTTCGCGACATCCCTTTTCATGCCACTCCACCAGAACTTCTCTTTCAAGTCTCGATACATCTTGGTACCTCCCAGATTAATCTAGTACCTTGAGCAATGTGCCTCCTCAAGTATAAGCCTCTTGAGCTCTTCTGGGACACATACTCTCGCTTCGAACCTCAACAAACCCGAATCATCAAATCTGAACTTGGAATTCAGATCAATTTTAGAACGAGCTACCAACTTCTAAATCTCTGTATCCGAGGCTTGAGCTTCCAACAACTGTTGTTTTAAATCCGGCAAAACAGTAAGATTGGCTAACCAAGTCCCTGAAACCAGTATCTCTGAACCCAAACTCGAAGAACCTGCTTCCAAACTACCCATACCCGCCTTTCTACTCAAGACATCGGCTACCACATTGGCTTTACCGGGATGGTATTGGATTGTCCAATCATATTCCTCTAGTAACTCCATCCAATGCCTCTGTCTTACATTCAAATCCTTTTGAGAAAAGAGATACTTGAGGCTCTGGTGATTGGTAAACACCTCGAAAGTTGCACCGTAGAGATAGTGTCACCACTTCATCAAAGCAAACACAACGGTGGCTATTTCAAGGTCATGGGTAGGGTAATTCTTCTCATGCTCCTTCAACTTCCTTGAAGCATAATCTACCACTCTACCATTCTGCATTAAAACCCATTCGAGACCCTCTTTGGAAGCATCTGTATAAACTGCATAACCCTCTGTGCCCTCAGGTAGGCTAAGAACCGGTGCTGAAGTCAACTTCGCCTTCAAATTCTGAAAACTTGCTTCACACTTGTCATCCCATTCAAATCGTACCTCTTTCTTGGTTAACCGGGTCAACGGGGTGGCAATCTTAGAGAAGTCATTTACGAACCTAAGATAATACCCTGCTAACCCAAGAAAACTTCTGATCTCTGAGGCATTACTCGGTCTTTCCCAACGAAGAACGGACTCAATCTTAGATAGATCAACTTCAGTTGCCTGCAATGATATGGCCTAGGAATATGACTCTGTCGATCCAAAACTCACAGTTGTTGAACTTAGCATAAAGCTTGTGTTCTCTTAGTGTTTCTAAGACGATCCGAAGATGCTGTACATGCTCCTCAGCGGACCTCGAATGCATTAGAATTTTGTCTATAAATATCACCACGAACTTATCAAGGAACGGCCTGAACACTCGGTGCATCATATCTATGAACACAGCTGGGGTATTTGTTAATCCAAACGGCATCACAACGAACTCAAAATGCCCATACTGATTATTAAACCCGATCTTCGGTATATCCTGCTTCCTGATACGAAGCTGATAGTAACCCTGCCTCAAATCTAACTTGGAGTATAACTTAGAACCCTGCAGAATATCGAACAACTCCTCAATGTGAGGCGAAGGGTATTTGTTCTTCACGGTCATCCAATTTAACTCTCAGTAATCAATGCACATCCGTAATATTTCATCTTTCTTCTTTACAAATAGAACGAGAGCACCCCGCAGAGAAGTGCTCGGATGGATGTACCCGCAAGTTAGAAGCTCATCAAGCTGCGACTTCAACTTCTTTAACTCAGCAGGAGCCATTCTGTAGGGAGTCTTCGAAAAAGGCTCTGCCTAAGGATGGAGGTATACTACAAACTCGATGTCCCTATCGGGTGGTAAAGAACCCAACGTCTCAGGGAAAATATTGGCATACTCTCGTACGATCTCCGTCTCTTCGAGGTTGGCCTGATCCTTCGATTTGTTCAAAAGATAGGCCACAAAACCTATTGCACTATCCCGGACCAGTTTACTTGCCATAACAAAGGAAACAAACGGGCTCAACTTCAACCTCTCTCCCGTGAAAACCACTGATCCCAACAAAACCTTCTTCTCAGGGCAATCCATCATAGCCCCATGCTCATACTACCAATCCATTCCAAGAATTACCCCATACCTCTGCATCGGCATCTCAATCAACTCAGTAAGAAAAACACGGCCCTCGAAGCTCACATGGCACTCCCAGTACACACGACACCGACATTCCCCCTTGCTTGAGATCGATAAATTCTCTCAAGCGTTTGATCCGTGTAGCCTTCGAGATATATTTATTCTTGAATTCCCGTACAAAGACCTCCCAAGTAATCTCTTCCCTAGAAGCTTCCAACTTCACCTGAACACTGGACCACCAATTATAAGCCTGTCCCTGTATCATCGTAAGAGGGCATTGCAACTTCTCCATTGGTCTACAAGGTATGAGACCCCATATTCGGTTCGTTTAAATCAACCATTCCTCCGCTTGAATGTCATTCCCACCAATGAAGATCGGCAAGTTTTGATTTTTGAACTCTCGGAGGGTGGTCATAATAAGTCCTCCTCCATGATTTCCGGCCGAAGGGGCATTGTTTCTCTCTTGATTATTATTCTCTTGCTGTGGGGAATGATCCCGGTGGTGATGATTTCGAGGGATCTATCCCGGCGATGATGTCTTCTCGGAGACATATTTCTGCAAAATTAAGAGATTCCAATTCATATGCGTGTGGGTCAATACATGTTCATGTGAACAATTAATAAAAAGATAAACAAATAAGCACATGAAGCCACATAACCACGTTGTCCTATGCCGTACGACCTAGACGACCCAACACGACTCTAGAGCTCCGGTTTTACAACTGAGAGCTCTAATACCACTTTAGGATGTGCTACATCCCCCGCACCCAAACCCGAACCCACATATGAAATGGACTTCCATACATGATCCCAAGTCTAAGCGAACGGGGACCTACACGCACTCACTAGGCTAAGTGGGGCTAAGACATAGTAGAGCCCGCAAAAACAAATATCAAAGTGCTGAAGCAGTTCCCAAGATCAACATATAAGAGCTCTAAACATATATACAATGACCACACGACCCAAAATGATACAAGTATTTACAAATTCTCCAAGCTATACATAACAGGTGTCAATAGATAACCGGAGTATCAGAAGATGTAAATATGAAATGCAGACTCGACCTAGATCGCTAAGTATGACTCAAAGACGTATTTTTCCGCCTAGCTCGAGCAGACCTGCATCTAAAGGAGGGAAAAAAGAGGGGTTAGTCTACAACTTGATTGAGTGAGGGGGCTAACACACACCCACACACGTATAAGTATAAACAGAGCATATAACAAGGTGATAGTCATGAATCGAGGCTTGGGTTTTGCGTACCAAATCATTTTCAAAAGGTAACGTAATATACATAATAGAAATCCTATCTCGATCTATTATCCATCAACGCAAAACATAAACAAACATCCGGTGAGTACAGACTTCCACCAACTCCTCATAACATATCATAAAAACCGAAAGCATAAATACAAACCCAACCCCACATCCTTGGTGTTTCGGGAATCAAACTCTCTCCACCTACAATACAAACACATACGGGGTAGCTAACCCATGATATGCCTTCCCCTGTTATCCACCAAGGGCTCAAGATATCACGGCTTCACCACCTCCAAGAGTTGCACGTGAATACCTCAAAGTGAACTATACACAGGCCAAACCCGATGGCCCTTGCCATCTCGGGTATTCCTTACCCATAATTCCTAGGGTCCAACATACCAAATCAAACCATATTCTCATCTTTCAGGGCATCCTCGATCAAACCATAACATAAACGTATAAAAGGAATCAAAATCTTAAGCTTACATATGCTCATACTTATACCGATTTCATAAGATTCAAACATTTCCATAAGATCATAATCATAGCTTAAACACACGTATTTAAATATATATATATATATATATATATATAAGATATATATTCGCATACGGGGTAAGAAAACATCATATAATAGGCCATAGGTCGATAACTAATACAAAAGTTCCTAAACCTCACCTTACAACAAAAGTGGAGAAGAAGCAGGGTCAAAACGGGCAAAGAAGCACCTAAACCTCAGGCTTGACAACGTCCAGAAGTGGATCTGAAACAAAAGAACACAAGACCCGAGACTTAGACTCGAATATGAACCAATTAGATGCTCAGCAATGCCCATGAGATGCAAGAATGCAACACCTAAGTCATTAATGCTCAAAACTCGTATAAAACATATCAAATCACCCTATAAATTTAGTTCATAAGTTATAAATAAGCAATCATAATCCATACCAAGGTATAAGGCATCAAATAACATCTTAGGATCAAGTACAAGATGAGAAAATACCATACAAACGAAGGGAAAACAAAAGCAACGAGCAGGAAGCCAACCAACCTCCCCTCCCGGGGAGATTTCATGCAAAAAATATCCCATCCCGGGGATGAGCATGCAGAAACTTTCTGCACAGAAAGTCTCCTGCCGAGGACACAACACACATAAATTCTCCCTGCCCAAGGAGAGTTGTCCAGGCGGAAAAACTGCAGCCATATCCCTTGTTCAGCCCTGCAAACCATTCCATACAACAACCAACATATATAGGCATGTAGAGGTATGAAAGAATGCAGCAATTTAGCACAAAATCCCCAACAAATCTGACTAAAAACGTTCAAGATGCATATAAAACTTCAAAGCTCCAAAAATATTAATGACAACTTCAAAACACCTCAACTACCATCAAAATCAAGTTCATACAACATTAAATGGAGCTTATGTGGTCACTTTTCATGTATTGAATCAAGAAAAACACAAGAGAGATCAAATAAATTCATATATATGCATAAACCCTTACTATTCATACCAATATTCATATCTCAATCATACATAGCTCAAAATCTGAATTTCTTGGGCGAAAAAGACCACAAAAGAATGGAAATAACAATCATACACTTACCCCTTGAATATGGTGGAGTTTAATGAAGATTCGAGCTCAGAATCTCCTTGGGATGAATAGTGATGGGAATGAAGGTTATGTCTCCAAGTTGCTAAAAATTCTCTTCTTTCTCTTGCCTTGATTGAAATTGGAGAGTGTGGGGTGATAGTGTGCTGAGTTGGAGTTAAGTGGGGCCAAGAATCATGTAAAAAGGTTGAAAATTGAGGGACTTATGTGCAAATTACTCCAAGGTGGTCATTTAGGTGCAAGGTGAGTTTTCGGTCAAATTTCGGACTAACAAATGGGCTTAGAAAAATACAAGGCTATTGGCTCTGAATCTTTGAAACGAGTCCAACGGAAGTGACGAAATTCGAATCTAAATTCTCGAGCTCGAGTTACACTACCCAGAACCCAAGGTGCGCTAAAACGTTTTAGCTTCCTTTAGGTTCCAAACAAACTAACACCTCAAAAACTCAACAAACAAACTCAATAATGTAAAATGAGCATATACACACGTTTATAACAAATATATCTCATGCATCTGAAGTAAGCACAAAAATGAAAAATGAAAACTGAAAACGATCAAGAACGGAGCAAATATTAACGAAAGATTATAACGTTCAAATACGAATTCGAATAAATTAAAAGAATACAATTAAACATTTAATAGACATATATATATATATATACAAGTAAGGAATTTAAATGCGCAATTACGTTATACCTGTATGACCGAGAAGTTGGCGTGTCACACCACTTGAGCTTCATTTATGAATATATGAGCCTAATTTCGTTGGTAGTTGGTTGTACCTTAAGTTGCCATTAATGCTTTAGGGGTTTGAAGCTTGAATACTTGATGAACTTATGCCTTGATGATGTTCTTCTCTTGCATTTCGGTTTGTGGCTGTTTTGGAGAGAATTTGTGCCTTGTTTTTATATCCTTTTGCAGCCATTTTGTACCTTGATGTGTTGCCTAGGTTGTTGCTCGAATTTGGGGAGTTTTGAAGAGGAGAACAGGTCCAATTTGCAGCTTGAAGCTGCTGTCGCAGGGTCAGAACGGTCGTTCGCACGAGCCCTTATTTTGGCCCGAACGGCCGTTCAATTGTACATAGAAGGACTTCAGCTTCGAATGGCCGCTCTTAGCTCCCTTTATGTCGTACTGAATAGCCGTTCAGTGGGACAGTACTGCCTCCAGCTCTAAACGGCCATTCACTCTTTTTGCTTGCGTTTTTGAACGACTGTTCACGGCCTAGCTTGTCTTTTTGTGTGGTGTTGCTTCGTTTCTTGCTTTGTATGATCTTTCCCACCCCTTATATGATTTATATGCTTTGATAACATGTAATACTATGTGTTATGTGCATTGTATAGAGTTTGATATGTGTTTTCCAAGTTGTGAGTTCATATGTCTTAAGTGGTATGTGTATGCATTTAATTTGCATCCTTTGTATTCATGAGCATTGTCGGGCATCTAATTGGTATATAATTGAGTCTAAGTCTCGAGTTTTGTCTCTTTTTGTTTCAGAGCCTCTATCGAACATGCGAGAGCCCGAGGTTTAGGTGGTTGTTCGCCCGTTTTTCCCTCCTACTTCTCTACTTTTGTTATAAGGTGAGGTTTAGGAACTTTTGCATTATTTATCGACCTATTACCTATTATATAATGTTTTTCCACCCCGTATACGAATATATATCTTATATATATTTAAATACGTGTGTTTATGCTATGATTATGATCTTATGGAAACATTTGAATCTTATGAAATCGGTATAAGTATGAGCACATGTAAGCTTAAGATTTTGAATCCTTTTGTACGTTTATGTTATGCATGAGCGAGTTATGCCCTGAAAGATGGGAATATGGTTTGATTCGGTATGTTGGGCCCCGGGAATTATGGGTAAGGAATGCCCGGGATGGCAAGGGCCGTCGGGTTTGGCCTGTGCATAGTTCCCTTTGAGATATTCACGTGCGAATCTTGGAAGTTGGGAAGACGTGATATCTTGAACCCTCGGTAGATAACCGGGGAAGGTATATCGTGGGTTAGCTACCCCATATTTTTTTGTATTGTAGGTGGAGAGGGTTTGATTCCCGAAATACCATTTATGTGGGGATGAATTTGTATTTATGAATTCGGTTTTATGTTATGTTTTGAGGAGTTGGTGGAAGTCCGTACTCGTAGGACGTATGTTTATGTTATGTATTGATGGGTTATGAATCGGGATAGGATTTCTTTTATGTATTATACGTTACCTTTTGAAAATGATTTGGTATGCAAAACCCTAACGTCGATTCATGACTATCCCCTTTGATATATGCTCTGTTATATACTTATACGTGTTTATATACTTATACGTGTGTGGGTGTGCGTTAGGCCCCTCACTCAGTCAAGTTGTAGACTGACCCATCTCTTTTCCCTCCTTTAGTTGCAGGTCTGCTCTAGCTAGGTGGGGAAGTGCATCTTCGAGTCGTACTTACCAGTCTAGGCCGAGTCAGCATTCATATTTACAGCTTTTGGATACTTTTTACTATGGATATGTATATGAATTTGTATATGCTGGAGAATTGAATACTTGTATTTATTTTTGGGCCTTGTGGCCATCGTATATATGTTAGTGTATATTTCATTGAGCTTTATTTGGATCCTGATTCTTGCTTCCGCATATTTATTTTCTTGTTTTGTGTGCTCTGTTTGTATCTTAGCCCCGTTTAGCCTAGTGTGTGCATGTAGGTCCCCGTTTGCTTAGACTTGGACTCATGTATGGAAGTCTATTTCATATGTGGGTTCGGGTTTAGGAGCGGGGGATGTGGTGGCCCACCGCTTCGGGCGTCACACCGACTACTTCCCATGGGCTTGGGTGGAAGCATAATTTTATATACATTCGATCACCCGTAGGTTGGCCAGGATTGAAACATACCTCCTGGAACGACATCGAGAAGGCCAAAAACCCTCGAGGGAAACCGACTTGGCCCCTTACTCTGATCATTTGCCTGAAAGATGTGGGTCTAATATGCTCGAAGTACCTGGCCCAACCTCAGCTGATCGTCGAAGTTGGATTGGGGCCGGGAAAGGTTAGATACAAGGACTTCACCCTTGGTACAACCATCCTCAATTTTGATCAGCCAAGCATGTCCCTCCTCTTTTATTCCTTTTACATTTTATTTCCTATCATCTTTCGAGTCGATGATTGTTACTAATTGTTCAATCATATCGCAGTGTACTATCATCATGGCATCTAGGAAAGAGATTATGTCTCAAGAGATTAAGGTAATCAAGGCTAACAGGAAGAACACCGGTCGTGCTCCTCCAACCGCAGAGAAGGAATAAGAGTATGAGAAAACCTCCGAGGAGGCGGTGGAAAAGTTGGTTGAGATAGCCGCTCAAGGGCCGGCTGGGTTGGGGGTTGGGCAAGCCCTCATCAAACTAGAACAAACATTACCACAAAGAGGAATCCGACTACGGAGGATGGGGATGCCTCTCTATCAAAGAAGAAAAAGAAGAAGAAACCTTCTTCTAAGTTGACCGGGAGACATCTGACCTTGACTCCATCGGCACAGAGAAGATCGAGGCTGTAGCAACCCCTTGACCACTCGTTGCCCGTATAACGTCCATCCCACTGCCTCTAATTGAGGAAAAGGTAAAGCGGTCGACCAAGTCGCCCCATTAGCTAGATGACCACAAGAAGTCTTTCAACTACCCTACACTGAAAGAGCCCAAGTACCTGGGTGAGCTCTCGACCATCAGGTAGAATGGAATAGAGCAGATGATCACTTTTGACCCCTTCAATATACACGCTGTCCGATTCATGTATCACTCCCTCCATAAAAAAGCCAACCACGAGACGTTGTGGGGGATAAATGACAACAAGAGTGAGGACTATCTGGCCTGCGAGCTTCTTTTTGCAAGTTTTGGGTCGGTTACTCTTCTTTCATAGCACTAACGCTTCTCCTCGACTAATTCATTTTTAATCTTGTTTTTGTAGGCTACTGCCCATGCCTTCCACAAGGCTCGAAGGTGACACCTGGCTCGGGAGGCCCGGATGGTGGGGGTAGATTTTCTCGTAAACGTCTCTCAATAAAATTCATTACAGCTTCCATAAAATTCTCGAGAGTGGCCCTTGGATTCCTCTCTTAAGGAGTAGGAGAGTCGTCACGGTGACGATGGCGACCTGGAGAATGGTCACGGTCTCTTCGGGGAGGCATCCGATAAGATCAAACACTGAAAATGCATGTTTGATCAGTTTATGCTCATGAAGCAAGGAACATAACATTTAAGTTCACATAATCAAGAAATTAACAAGTAAATACGAAAACACATTGACAAGTTATCCCTAAGCCGTAGAACCTAGACAGACTTGACGCTAGAACCCCGGTTTTGCAACCGGGTTCTAATACCACTTAAGGATGTGATGGCCTAGCGTGGACTCCACATCCCCCGCACTAAAACCTAGCCTATATACGAATATAGTCCGCATACAAGCCCAATCCTAGCGAACGGGGACACGACGCGGACCCTGACTAGGCGGGAGGCTAACCCTGTACCAACAATTCAAATCTCCAACAAACATAAACAAGAGTATAAGAAGTAGGTACGGAAACTTAATTACCAAAACGATCAATATACAACCTTCAAGTCACAAGGATGATTCCAACACAAGAACAGGGTATTTGGCCAACACGGCCTCCGAATAAACAAAACAAAAGTATATATATAACCATAAGTGTGTGGTACAAGCCATGAAGTGTGACACAAACTAGACACAAAATTACAAAAAACTAATGCAATTTCTCGCCTAGCTACGCCTGCAAGGAACCTGAGGGACAAAGAAGGAAGGGGTCAATATCTACAAGACTGAGTGAATGGCATAAATAATATATATAATGTTAGGAATAGTGCCCTAAAAGCCGATTGTATATCCGCTTTGTGCTTTTCCTTATTGTAATCACAGACAATCTTTGAATGAAATAACGAATTGAGGCAACACTTCTTTATATGCTCTTGTTTGGTATGCGTTTACTTTAGCTGTGCATGTATGAGAACTCCCCTAATCCTGATGACTTTAGGACTCTACCATTTAGGTGAAATGGTTCATGAAACGAGCCCTATATCACATAAGTCATGATTAGTAAAATACTCCAAGCCGATGAGTCCTACAGACAGTGGGAGTGTCAACCTGACTCCTCTAAGGCTTGCTTGTGGGATCACGCCCTTAAGAAGGACCACCTTGTTTCATGGAGGTGCAAAGTGTATAGTTGATACGTGCGTGATACATGAGGGTGCTTACTTTAACAAGTAAGTTCACTGAGGTGCCCCGTGTGAGAACATTCCTAAATGGGAAAGGAAGTTTCTATTTCAGGAAATGGAAACTTCCAGATTAGGAAATATCTCACGAGTCATTGATGTGATTAATTGATCCTTAGACTTGAGGTTCCTTCTCATCTTATGAGTTAACTCTGTAGTCTTAGGTATAAGCTTTAAAGGGTGTCGCCTTAGACAACTGATTCAAGGCTTATGCTGGGGCTGCACAAGTGACTCATGAAAGTGAATGAGAATCAAGAAAGGACCTACACTTGCATTTGCAAGGTGATCTCTTATTGTGTAAGTCATTCATATGCCATATGGAGTCCTTGGCCAAGGCAGTAGATCAAGACATCAAGAAAAGGGTTTCTTGGATTGAGATCAAATGGATATGAAATGCACTTAGCTTTAAGACCAGATTATTAGGGTTCTAATTATTCCCTTACCTTAGATCATGGTTGAGAGATAGTAAGTAGGAGGATTGTATCTCACATGAATCAATGACTTAAAGGTTCTGTCGAATCCGAACATTCCAATTCAGCTAGGGGTTAAACACCTGTTGCTAGACTATGGTCGTTTAATCTGTGGACTGATTAATTAATTAGTGAATTAATTAATTAGGGTCACTGCTAATTGAATTGAGAACCTAGAGGGTCACACACAACAACTTGGTTACATGAGTTGAGGCTTGAAAATGATTAAACGAGTTAATCGAGCCTAGAGGGTTCCACACGTGTGAAGCCACACGTGTGGGTCACGTGAGTGACACGTGTCCTTGTGACACGTGTCACACACGTGAATTTAAATATATATTAAATGATTAATTTAGTTAATTATTTAATAGACTTTGGTTTAATTTTGAATTAAAAAGAAAGTCTAATTTTGGAGAAAATAATCTAGTTAATTAATTATAAATTAATTAATTAGATAAAAATAAGTTATTTATTTTATAATAAATAAAGTATAAAATTATCCAAAAATAGTTTGGATATTTTTAGCTCTCTTAAAAGTTGACTTGAATTAGAATTCAAAGTCAAAGTTGGAAAATACTTGATGATCAAGTAATAGGAGAGAGAGGAACCAAATCCTTTCCCAACAAGGATTTGGATCGGCACCCTCTCCCTATAAATAGGGGAGCTCGAGCTCCTTTAGAGCTAATTGACAATTCTTGGTTCATGTGTTGAACACCTTCCTTTCTCCAAGATTAAATTAAACCCTAGGTTAAGCCTAAACACTAACTAGAGAACTAGCATCCTTACTAGTTAGATTGTGATCAAGTTGGTGGACTTTCTCTAGAGACTTCAAGTTAGAAGTTTGAAGATTCGAGCTTTACCAAGGAGAGGGGATCAAGCCGCGAGAAGAGCATTCTTGGGTGGCTTGAAACGCTTCAAGAAAGAATAAAAGAAAAGTAAGTTTTCCATCTTTACGAATTTGGTTACACGATTGCGAGTTCTAGGTCCTTTTGTTGGGAAAATTTTTAAATTCCGCTGCTTTCTGATTCGTATTTTCCAACAAGTGGTATCAGAGCCACCTCGTTAATCGTGTTTCTGATTCGTCTCAATTATACTGAATTTGGTAGAAATTCTTAGGCTTGATGCGATTGAGTATTTGTAATTGTTTTAGAAAGCCTGAATTACGAAACTGTATTTTTTTCCTGAAAGTTTCTGAAAATTGGCTTTTATAAAATTTAATTTTGAAAAACAATTTTAGATTTGAAACTGTATAAACTGTTTTTGGATTTCTTGGATTGGTTTTGCTTTTGAACGAAAACACGAAACGAAAGCCCGGATCGCGATGAACACGCAAAACCCCACGCGCGAAGGAGTCGCGCGCGCGGGCTTCGCGCGCCACCCTCCCGCAACAGCGCGGGAGGTCCTCCCGGGCGCGCCGCCCATCATCGCCCAGGGCTGGCCGGAACAGACCGGTCAGTCGTCCGCAAGCCGTCCGCCCGTCGCCGCCCAGTCCTGGCCGGGACAGACCGGCCAGTCGCCCAGCACCTCCCGCACGCCTGTGCGGGAGCCTAGGCGCGCCCGCCCAGGGCGGCCGAGACTGGCCGCCCAATGCCCGGCAGGAGCTGCGCGCTCCAGCGCGCACTCGCGCGGCCTTGGCCGCGCGCTGTGCGTGCATGCTGTGCGCACACGCCGCACTTGGGGCGGGCAACCCCGTTTTCGTGATCCGGCCTTTTCGTGTTTCGTGCAATCCGGTCCCAATTTTTTATTTTAATTTTAAAATTTTATTTTTGAATATTTATTTTAATTTTTTGAATAAAACTTAAAATTGGGATTTTTGAGAAATTGAAACGGTTTATATTTTGGGAAAATACATCTTGATAAAATTATTAATTTTCAGAAATTAATTGGAATTTTATTTGTTTTGGTAATTTGGGATTTATTGAAAACTTTTATAAATAAGACTCGCATCAAGTCGTGTTTTAAGCTATTAAAGCTTAAAGCGAGAATTTTAATTTATTGGTTAAATTTAAATTCTTGCAAAAGCATGTTAGGTGATCATGGGTTTAGATCTATGTATGGTTTTAATTTATGCACATGGATGGTTTAAATTGGGGTTGGAGCCCTATAGTTGCGTTTTTCAATTGAGGTTGGAGCCTCACTTATGTGCGTACTGTTATGTGATTTATTATGTGGCTTTCCATATTACTGTTTTTGAGGCCGGGGTATGCCCCGTGTAATTGTCTAAGGCCAATATGAAGATTGAGCCTTATTACTTTATGTCTTTTTCCTTTTTATTGTAATTTGAGAGTAGAGATAGGTGGTGAGGTTTTATTTTCATTTTGGAGACAATGCACCCATGGAGTAAGATGGACCACATTCAAGTAACAAGGAGGCCATAAGTGAAGACCCCTCAAAATGTTAGGGAGGGGAATCTCAATTGTTAAATGTAATAGAGATAGGGCTCGTATTTTGTTACCGCTTTCCCTTATGTGATTTGAACTGTTTATGTGGCATGTATGTTAGAACTTGTGATTGTGGAGTGGCTCCCACATATCACGCATAAGATAGGTAGAACCCATGATCATTACATGTTAGTATCATGCTAGGACATGTTATCTGTTTATGTGCTTGTTTGAAATGCATTTAAGTGTACTTGCATTAATCAAGACTAATAAAATTGGATAACATATATGTTGGTGAGGTCGAACCGGACAACTCTCCGGTTGATTCGAAAATTCCCATTAAATATTAAGCTAATTTCGAACAAATAGGTGTTTAATTCGAGATGCAAATTTTGAATTAAATTCCTATCATTCCATCAATAGGTTTTAAGTTTAGTAAGTAAAGCTAGTTATTGTCCGCGAGTCGTGGGATAGCTAGTGAAGCTTATTAGTTCTTAGTTACCTAATTAATCATTTTAAATGGTCAATATTTCGTGGTCAATTTTAGCAAGGGCGATGTCCGCGAGTCGTGGGTCGTTCGAACTAAGTTTTGGTCATGATCTTATGATTGATGGGTCTAGCTTAACGCCTAAGTAAATATGGATGTCGCACGAGTCGTGGGTCCATATTGAAAGATAGGTGATGCAAAAACAATTACTAAGAGTTCTAAAGGTGTTAGAATTGGTAAGTTGTACCTACCTAGGGTTCTTACTTAGAATGTCCGCGAGTCGTGGGTTCGAGGTAAAATGCCTAGGATCTTAGTACCCATTGGGAAACGTGTTCCTCTTAGATCTTTGGGAATTCTAGATCTTTGAAAAACAGTGGGAGCTACAATAGATTAAAGACCTTATCTTTTGTATATCGTTATAATTCAGCATGCTCACTAGTTCTCTGTTTTACCATTTAGGTCGTAGATTCTGTGATTCTCTACGTGTTTTGAAATGGCAACCAAAAACCCTCTTGTATCGATCCTCGAGTCAAACAAGTTGACTGGTCCCAACTATTCTGATTGGCTGAGGAATCTAAAAATCATTTTAGATTCTGAGAAGAGAACTTATGTTCTCTTCGAAGGGGAGCCTAGTCCCGAAGGGGAGGCTCCCACTCGGGCCGAGCGGGACGCGATTCAGAAGTGGAAGGATGATAATCTCCAAGCCCGTTGCCTTATGTTGGCTAACATGTCTCCGGACTTGCAAAGGCAACATGAGGCCATGGAATTTGCTTGGGAGATTTACGACCACTTAGAGCAACTTTACCGCTCTCATGAACGTGTTACAAGGTATAACACTTCAAAGGAATTGTTCCACTTGAGAATGAGGGAAGGTTCAAGTGTCCATGAATATGGACTCAAGTTTCTTGCCCTTACTGAGAAACTTGCTTCCATGGACATGCCACTGAAAGATGAGCTTTCAGTGGATTTGTTGCTAGCTTCGCTCCCACCATCATTCAACCCATTTGTCCTTAACTTCAACATGAATCATGCTGGTGCTACTGTAGCTGAGCTGATTAGTCAACTTGTGACTGCTGAAAGCACGATCAAGAAGGACAATAAGGTTTTGATGGTGAATGCTCCATCTTCCTCTTCTGGGCCTTCTAAAGGTAAGGGCAAGAAAGCCCAAAAGAAGAAGAGGAAACCCCTTAGGCCCACTGGTGGCATTTCGAAGGGGAAGGCCCAAAAGAAGAAGCGTGATCAGAAAGAGGATGTTTGCTTCCATTGTGGCAAAGCGGGACATTGGAGGAGAAACTGCCCAGAGTACAAGGCTACTCTGAAGAAAGGTATCTTTCTCGTTGAAGTAAATCTTTCTATTAATTCTAGTTCTTGGGTACTTGATACCGGTTGTGGAACTCATATCTGTAATGATGTACAGATGCTAAGTGAAGTCCAACAACTCAAAGAAGGAGAATGTGTCTTGAAGATCGGCGATGGCTCAAATGTTGAAGCTCGAGCTTTAGGCACAATTAGATTAGATTTAGGTAGTTTTGAGTTAGTATTAAATAAAGTCCTTTATGTACCGAGCATTATTCGTAATATAATTTCAGTTCCAATATTAGATTGTGAAGGTTATGAAACTTATATTAAGAATGCTAAATACTTTATCAAACGGAACAACTCTTCCGTTCATATCGGTACTCTAAGTAATGGACTTTACCTAACTCAAAATATCAATATTATGAATATACAACGAGAAACAAAGCGTAAGAGAGATGACAAAGTTTCAGCTCCCTTATGGCACGCTAGATTAGGACACATTTCCAAGAACAGAATTAGCAAGATAAACACTTTAGGATCATTCTCTGAAAATGATCTCAAAGAGTTGACTTCTTGCGAATCCTGTCTCAAAGGAAAGATGTCCAAAGTTCCTTTTAAAGGAACTGTGGAACGTGCCACTGAGGTTTTGGATTTGATCCATACTGATGTTTGTGGACCGCTTAGTGTAAGCACTAGAAACAATCATCAGTACTTCATAACCTTTACTGATGACTTTAGTCGGTATGGTTATGTATACTTAATGAAGTATAAATCTGAAGCTTTTGAGAAATTCTTAGAATTTCAAAAGGAGGTTGAGAACCAAACTGGTCACAAGATCAAAGCACTTCGATCTGATCGAGGAGGCGAATATCTCAGTGAAGAATTCCTTAATCATCTCAAGGATAATGGGATTATCTCTCAGTGGACTCCTCCGGGAACTCCTCAGCTTAATGGAGTTTCTGAGAGAAGGAATCGAACCCTACTTGATATGGTTCGTTCCATGATGAGTTTCACTGACTTACCACCTTCTTTCTGGGGTTATGCCCTAGAAAGTGCAGCAAAGATTCTGAATCTAGTTCCCTCTAAGTCAGTCCCCAAGACGCCCTATGAAATGTGGCATGGTAAAATCCCTAGTTATTCTTATTTAAGAATTTGGGGTTGTCCTGCTTACGTGAAGAGGACAGTGGGAGATAAGTTAGAATCTCGTTCTAACTTATGCTACTTTGTAGGTTATCCTAAGGAATCCATAGGATACTATTTCTATGATCAATCTGAGCAAAAGGTGTTTGTTTCCAGAAATGTTACTTTTCTGGAGGAACCGTTCCTTAAAGAAAAGAAAGGCAAGATCATAGAATTAGAAGAAGTATAAAGTGACCCAACACCACCCACTGAAGAAACGTCCCACTCTGATCAACCACAACCAATCACGAATTTCGATACACATGAAAATCCTCCTCTAAGGCGTTCTGAACGCACTCCTAGACAGCCGGAGAGATGGTATGGATTCTTCCATGAAATCTCTCAAAAGGATAATGATCCTTTAACATATGAGGAGGCACTTTCAGATTCTGACTCTAAACAGTGGATAGAAGCCATGAAATCCGAAATGGACTCCATGTACTCCAACCAAGTTTGGACCTTGGTAGATTTGCCTGATGGGGTCAAACCCATAGGTTGCAAATGGATCTTTAAGAGAAAGCTTGGAGCTGATGGAAGCATTGCGGCCTACAAAGCAAGACTGGTTGCAAAAGGATTCACTCAAAGACCCGGCGTGGACTTTGACGAAACCTTTTCACCAGTTGCAATGCAAAAGTCCATTCGAATCATGCTTGCCATTGCTGCATATTATGACTATGAGATATGGCAAATGGATGTGAAAACTGCCTTTCTCAATGGTGACATTGACAAAGACATTTATATGGAGCAACCCATAGGTTTCACATTCAGTGGGAGTGAGCAAAAGGTTTGCAAACTCCAAAGATCAATCTATGGATTGAAACAGGCTTCTAGGAATTGGAACATTCGATTTGATGAATCGGTCAAAGCGTTTGGCTTCACCCAAATTTCGAATGAATCATGTGTGTATAGAAAGGAATTGGAGACCTCAGTGCAATTCTTAGTACTTTATGTTGATGACATCCTTCTTATTGGGAATTCGAAGGATGACATGAAAGTGACTAAGTTATGGTTATCGAACCAATTCGAGATGAAAGATCTTGGTGATGCGTCCTATATCCTTGGAATTAAAATCTATAGAGATAGATCTAGAAGGTTAATAGGACTATCACAGTCGATGTACATTGACAAAGTATTGAAGAGATTCAATATGGAGTCAGCAAAGGTTAAGAACCTTCCTATGAGTGTAGGAACATGTCTTTCAAAGAAGATGTGTGCTAAGACTAACCTTGAAAAGGAAAGAATGACTCATACACCTTATGCATCAGCAATAGGTAGCATAATGTATGCAATGTTATGTACTCGACCGGATGTGGCTTATGCACTTAGTGTAACGAGTCGTTTCCAATCTGACCCTGGAGATGGTCACTGGGCTGCCGTGAAGAATATTCTTAAGTACTTGAAAAGTACTAAAGATTTATTCTTAGTTTACGGAGGTCAGAAAGATCTTACTATCGAAGGATACTGCGATGCAAGCTTTGCATCTGACTTAGATGATTTTAAGTCAATGTCAGGATACATTTTCTGCCTAAACGGCGGAGCAGTGAGTTGGAAGAGTTCTAAGCAGACTACCACTGCAGATTCGACCACTGAGGCCGAATACTTAGCTGCAAATGATGCAGCTAAGGAAGGTGTTTGGATTAGAAACTTCATTCAAGAATTGAATGTTGTTCCTAGCATGAAAGACCCCATTACTGTGTTTTGTGACAACACTGGGGCGGTTGCTCAAGCAAGAGAACCAAGATCTCACCAACGGACCAAGCACATTATGAAAAAGTATCACCTAATCCGTGATATTATCAAAAGAGGAGATGTGCGAATTGAGAGGGTCACATCGGCAGAGAACGTGGTAGATCCACTTACTAAACCCCTTAGTCGAGAAGCTTTCCAAGGTCATCTTCAGAAGATGGGACTTAGAGTAGCTTTAGAATGGCTTTGACGGGCAAGTGGGAGATTGTCAGGAATAGTGCCCTAAAAGCCGATTGTATATCCGCTTTGTGCTTTTCCTTATTGTAATCACAGACAATCTTTGAATGAAATAACGAATTGAGGCAACACTTCTTTATATGCTCTTGTTTGGTATGCGTTTACTTTAGCTGTGCATGTATGAGAACTCCCCTAATCCTGATGACTTTAGGACTCTACCATTTAGGTGAAATGGTTCATGAAACGAGCCCTATATCACATAAGTCATGATTAGTAAAATACTCCAAGCCGATGAGTCCTACAGACAGTGGGAGAGTCAACCTGACTCCTCTAAGGCTTGCTTATGGGATCACGCCCTTAAGAAGGACCACCTTGTTTCATGGAGGTGCAAAGTGTATAGTTGATACGTGCGTGATACATGAGGGTGCTTACTTTAACAAGTAAGTTCACTGAGGTGCCCCGTGTGAGAACATTCCTAAATGGGAAAGGAAGTTTCTATTTCAGGAAATGGAAACTTCCAGATTAGGAAATATCTCACGAGTCATTGATGTGATTAATTGATCCTTAGACTTGAGGTTCCTTCTCATCTTATGAGTTAACTCTGTAGTCTTAGGTATAAGCTTTAAAGGGTGTCGCCTTAGACAACTGATTCAAGGCTTATGCTGGGGCTGCACAAGTGATTCATGAAAGTGAATGAGAATCAAGAAAGGACCTACACTTGCATTTGCAAGGTGATCTCTTATTGTGTAAGTCATTCATATGCCATATGGAGTCCTTGGCCAAGGCAGTAGATCAAGACATCAAGAAAAGGGTTTCTTGGATTGAGATCAAATGGATATGAAATGCACTTAGCTTTAAGACCAGATTATTAGGGTTCTAATTATTCCCTTACCTTAGATCATGGTTGAGAGATAGTAAGTAGGAGGATTGTATCTCACATGAATCAATGACTTAAAGGTTCTGTCGAATCCGAACATTCCAATTCAGCTAGGGGTTAAACACCTGTTGCTAGACTATGGTCGTTTAATCTGTGGACTGATTAATTAATTAGTGAATTAATTAATTAGGGTCACTGCTAATTGAATTGAGAACCTAGAGGGTCACACACAACAACTTGGTTACATGAGTTGAGGCTTGAAAATGATCAAACGAGTTAATCGAGCCTAGAGGGTTCCACACGTGTGAAGCCACACGTGTGGGCCACGTGAGTGACACGTGTCCTTGTGACACGTGTCACACACGTGAATTTATATATATATTAAATGATTAATTTAGTTAATTATTTAATAGACTTTGGTTTAATTTTGAATTAAAAAGAAAGTCTAATTTTGGAGAAAATAATCTAGTTAATTAATTATAAATTAATTAATTAGATAAAAATAAGTTATTTATTTTATAATAAATAAAGTATAAAATTATCCAAAAATAGTTTGGATATTTTTAGCTCTCTTAAAAGTTGACTTGAATTAGAATTCAAAGTCAAAGTTGGAAAATACTTGATGATCAAGTAATAGGAGAGAGAGGAACCAAATCCTTTCCCAACAAGGATTTGGATCGGCACCCTCTCCCTATAAATAGGGGAGCTCGAGCTCCTTTAGAGCTAATTGACAATTCTTGGTTCATGTGTTGAACACCTTCCTTTCTCCAAGATTAAATTAAACCCTAGGTTAAGCCTAAACACTAACTAGAGAACTAGCATCCTTACTAGTTAGATTGTGATCAAGTTGGTGGACTTTCTCTAGAGACTTCAAGTTAGAAGTTTGAAGATTCGAACTTTACCAAGGAGAGGGGATCAAGCCGCGAGAAGAGCGTTCTTGGGTGGCTTGAAACGCTTCAAGAAAGAATAAAAGAAAAGTAAGTTTTCCATCTTTACGAATTTGGTTACACGATTGCGAGTTCTAGGTCCTTTTGTTGGGAAAATTTTTAAATTCCGCTGCTTTCTGATTCGTGTTTTCCAACATATAAAGCATTAAAGTTCATGCGAGTCATAATTCCATATAAAGTTTTTCAATAAACAAGTATAGAGTCATTATATGGAATTACAGCTATCGATTCATTTCTAGCAAGTGATCAAGTGGCTCGGCGAGTGAGCAATCTCCAACCTTTCTCCTTTAGGGTACAAAGTAATTATTAAGTGATCACACAGTTATTAAATTTCAATTGTTACTGAATCAGGTTCAAGTGCACAGGTACTCTTTTTTGCTCCGGGTTTGTGGTTCGGGTAGCTAGCCCTTACCACCCAGGACAAGGTGATCAATGGGTACATGAATCCCATTGACCAGAATCCCATCCGTCCATCAAACCTCCTGCTGGACGTCCGGGCTGCTCCAAAATGGTGGGGCGTATGCAAGAGGTGGCCGTCATCCCATGCTTTCACGGTTCCATCAATACAAAAGCCCCTGGGTCCCAGGAAGTGTAAAGTCCCCTTTAAAACAGGACAGGATCAAGATTTAGGTGCAGTTGAAAAACATTTGGCATTTGAAAACAAGTATAGATATAAATAGGTTTTTGGCCAAATTACACATAAAGAGGTTGTAGGAGTTATATAATATATCCTTGTGACGCCCGGAGCGGTGGGCCACCACATCCCCCGTACCTAAACCCGAACCCACATATGAAATGGCTCTCCATACATGAGTCCAAGTCTAAGCGAACGGGGACCTACACACACACACTAGGCTAAACGGGGCTAAGACTCAAACAGAGCTCGCAAAACAACATGTAAATATGCGGAAGCAACAAACAGGATCTAAAGAGCTCAATCATATAATAATTATTAACATTTACATGGCCTCACGACCCAAAATATCGAGTATATATATTAGGTATTCATAATTATCCAAAATTTGCAAACCATAATAAGAGTATCTAAAAGTAGGAACTATGAATGAAACTCGACCTAGACTCGAAAGTACTATACGACTCGAAGCACTTTCCCGGCTAGCTCAAGACAACCTGCAACTGGAGGTAAGAAAAGGGAGGGTCAGTCAAAACTCAACTGAGTGAGGGGGCTAAACGCACACCCACACCTAAATACATATAAAGCATAACAATTATCAAATGTGATGTTCATGAATCAAGCTTAGGTTTTTCCATACCAAAACGTTCTCAAAAGCATGGCATATACTAAGTAAAATAATCCTAACTCGATTCAAAATCCATCGAACAATACATAAACAAATGTCCGGCGAGAACGGACCTCCCCTTACTCCTTAACATAACATAAAACTGAAATCATAAATCAAATCCAACCCCAACGACCTTGGTGTTTTGGGAATCAAACCCTCTCCACCTACTTACTTATGTATAAGGGGTAGCTAACCTACAATGTACTCGGAGCATCACGCCTTATCAACCTCTAAGAATCGCGCGTAATACTACGAATGGGAATCATGCACAGGCTTAACCTGACGACCCTTCCCGTCCCGGGTGTCCTTACCCAAAATTCACGGGGCCCAAGATACCTTACCAATACCAATTCCTATTTTTCAAGGCATACTCGCGCATACATAACATAAACGAATTAAAACGCAAACTTACATATACTTTTACTTGTACCAATTTCATAAACTTTAAACTTATTCACAAGATCATAATATATCTTAAACACACATATTTAACTATATATATGATATATAGTCGCATACAGGGTGAGAAATCAACACATATTAGGCCATAGGTTGCTTAACTAGATTAAAAGAATCCTAAACCTCACCTTGTAGCAAAAATGTAGAAACCAGGGCCAAAACCGAGCAATAACACCTTGACCTCAGGGTCATGGACGTCCAAAAGTGGCTCTGAAACAAAAGAATACAAGACCCGGGACTTAGACTCAATTATGAACCAAATAGACGCCCGACAATGCAAATGAATGAATGAATGCACATGAAATGCATATACGTAGAACTTAAAGCATATCGGTTCAAATCATATCAATTAATTCCAAGAATCGAATACAATCAAGTTAAGACATATTATAACATATTAGTAGCAAGTAGGGATCAAATATGAGACAAGAGATCACGAAACAAATGAACGGATAAAAAAAAAATGAAACTAAACTCAAGGGAAACAAGCAAGGGTAACGGGCGTTACTCTTTTGCAGAACAAAAGAGCTAACTCCCTTTACCAGAGGCAGAAGCCTCGCCTCCAAAACACTAGCATAAAGTAACGGGCGTTACCCTAGCAAGAACAAACTGGGGTAACGGGTGTTACCCCAGGCAGTGGCTCAAAACTTAACGCAAGAATGAGGGTAACGGCCGTTACCCTCATCAAGTCATCAAGAAGTAACGGGCGTTAACAGCCCCAGGCCTCCAAAACCTGGAATTCCTCCCCTGCTACAATGAAGCAAACAACCACAACAACAAAAGCAAGCAAGGAACACCAAAACCAAGCTAGAAATGAAGCAAATATACATATAACACTCAAGACTTGATCAACCTTAATATATCCATGCATATCATCAAGAAATTCATGCAAGAATCCAACTTCCAAGCTTCAAGTCCAAGTTTATAAATGAAGGGATCAACCTAGCTCAACTTGTAACGCCCCAGTTTTTCAGTTTTAGATAATGTGGCGTATTTGTTTATAAATTACGCGATTTAAATATTTAATTATATGATTAATTGTGTATAAGTGTTTATATTTGATTTAAACTATAGACTATGGTTATTTTAAGTAATTCATTTTATTTTACTTTGATACTTAGTGTTTAAATTCTCAATTAGGGTTTCTTGTTACGTTAACTATTTTGGTAATTTCGTTAATTAATTTCAACATGTTATTAGTTGGTTTTAATTTAATTAATATGGAACTTAAGTTTTAGTAATTCATTTATAACAATATGAATTCGTTCATGCGCTTGAGTGTTCTATTTCTACTTCGTTCTTATATGTAATGATATCGGATTGGCGTGAAAATTTAATATGTCGTAAATATGTGTGTTATGAACATGCCTATATGCTCGGTTTATGTTTTCGGATTTATTTGACGTGTTTACGAATTTATATTGATTTGTGGAACCAAGTCGGGGGCTGACGAGCAATTAGCGCACCCTTGGTTCCGTATATGATATCTTGAGCTCGGGAATTCGGATTCGAATTCCGACACCTCCGTTGCCTTCGTATCGACGATTCGGAGACAATGGAACAAGCCTCATACCTTTTTGAAATCATTAAGACCTCCGAAATCCAACCGTAACGGAAAACTCGTACAAGAAGAGCTCTTTATGTTGACTAGTCTTCATGGTGGGACCCCATAACACCTCTTAACCTAACCATACCTTAACCATGACTCTTGTACCTAGAGTTAGCCCCTTTCTCTTCCCTTTAGCTCTGAAAACCGAACCACACATCTCCATTTTCAGCTGGAACTGAACGAGAGAGAGAGGAAGAGGAGAAGAAAGAAAACCCTAGGCCATCCTTGTGATTTTGGAGCTCAAAGCACCATCTTCTTTCACCAAATCTTCAAGGTATGAATATCTATGTCTTCTCTACTCTATTATACTTGATTTCATCTTCTTACAACATGATTTGGATCAGATTTGATTAGGTTTTGGATTATGAGTTTGGAATGAACTTTTAGGGATTTTTGTTCTAGTGACCTATTTGCTTGTGTGGCTGATTTTCTTGCTTATTCATGATCATTTGAGCTTGTTTCTTGACCTATTTCTTTCCCAACTGATAGTATATGATGTTAGGAGGATTTCATCTCTTGCTCCTTTTATGAAATTATGAGATATGGAGCTTCAAACTTGATGATCAAACTACTTCCCCTGTTTTCGAACTGCTGTGTGAAATATTGTGTTGTTGCTTGATCAAATGGTCTCCATTTCGTGTGAAATTGCATGGAGTTGATGTACACTCATTACTTTATATGTTAGCATTCATTTTTTAAGTATTTGGATCCATTAGAAGCCTCAAAACCGAAGTACATGGCCTGTTCTTATGCATGATCTTTGACAGAATTGTTGCTGTTGCAATTGTGTGGTTGTTGGTCACCCTAATGTGCTTTAAATTGTACCATTTTGCATATATATGATGTATATTAGTTGTTTAGTATGTTAGCATGCATTCCCCAAAGTTTCAGATCCAAATTCAACCCCTAAGTACTTGATCAAGGCATGATTGAACAATTGAGCTTTTACGTGCGATTTTGCCGACCCATTTTTGCTGTGTGATTTAGATGATCTTAACGTGTGATTTAGCCTTTGAACTCTAACTGAAAAATGTTCATAACATGCCAAATATGCTGTATATTAAGTTTCAGAGCATTTGGAGTTGGTTTGGTATGCTTTTGGTTTGAGTTTGTAAGGGATCAGTTTTTTGCCGGTCTAGCTTGTGAACGGTTTTGGTTCTGTACCGTGACACCCCCGTGTCTCATTTACTCATAAGAGTGAGACACGGGCGTGTCACACCCTCTGGTCAGGTCTGTACTGAGCCACGGTCGTGGCTCAGTTTGGCTAAGGAAGGTGATACCCCCGTGTCCCTTCCCCTGCGCAGTCCGTGTTGCTTCCTTTTCGATATTTGATTCGTTTCACCTCCTTAATGATTTTATCTCCTTTCGTGTTGAACTATGAACTTGTTTTGCTATATGTTGGGAGCATTATGGTGCAATTTCATGATATTTGGATGAGGTTTAAAGTATGCTTTTAGTGAATTGCTTTGACGTGGCTTAAATGCTTCTATATGAAATATTAAGTACATTCTTGCATTCTTTTGATGTCTTAAGTGATGTTCTTTGCCTTTTTGTGTATCATACTCAATGTAAACGTGTTTGAAGGTATAATATGATTATGGTTCTAAGATTTTGTAAGATATTGCTAAGAATTATGAAGGATATGAAATAAATGAGTATGATACCTTCATTTCTTGAAAGTATTTGAATGAATGGCTTGTTATATGCCTTAATTGCATTAATAGTGCACATGAACGTTTTTATGATATAACATGATCATATATGCATTCATTTCATATTCACTTCATTGTCGTGCGTCATATATGGTTCATTTAGAGTCTTGAGTCTCACGAACACGTCTTGTGGTCTTTTGTACAGTTTATCTCCAGGGTGGAGAGCTTTTGATCGTTCAGGCACTTGGTGCTCGATCCTTGTTTCATCACGGTTAAGGTGAGGGTGGTTTTTGTTTTAGCTATGTAACAAACCCTACAACCCTTATGTGAAAAGCTTTGGCCAAAACCTTATGATTATAAATATATGATTTTCAAATGAAGTTATCGAGTAAACCCTTCTGAATTATGCGTATGAGCGTATAGCTTAAAAATGGTTTGGTAATGAGGCTATGCTCCAAACCGTGTGTCTTCATGCTAGCTACGGAATTGGATGACACGGAGAGGTACGTATATAGCATATGCCGAATTACACGGTAAGGTATGATTTCTTATAGTATGTATTGATCGGGTAAACCCTTTTCAAAAGATTTATGAATTATGGTATGTACTTATGATTGATATGTTTTGGCGAGACACATTTATGACTTATGACTGAACGGGCCCCGGGACTTAGTATATGTAGCTAACCGAGGAAGCAAGGGCTGACGGGGATCCCATATACTAGTCCCAACCAACTACGGTGATACCGGCCCTCGCTAGGAGGTTTAGCGGGGAATGGGAGCTGAGTGCCCTTGGGGGAGTCATGAAACCCCATTGGCCCATGATTGAGGTGGTCGGGTCTTGCAAGCCCGTCCACCACCCGGAGGAAGAAGGTTGGATATGATTTATGATTTATGTTATGATTTTATTATGTTTATGCACCGTGCGGGAAGGCCGGGACACGGATTGCCCAAACGAATATATTTATGATTTATGATTTATGGTCTGTGTGTATTATGATATATCGCATGATCGCCTAATCAATATATTATTGATATTTGTCGTACACGGTCGGAGTTTGGTTGGAGATTGTGCACGCTCACTCGCCGAGCCTTATATTTATGTATGATTTATGAATGTAGTGAAACTAATATGACTTAGTCCTAAAATCCGAGCATTGATTAGTCATTCTCTTGCCCTTTTTGGGAACTAATTTCAAATAAAAACCTTGTTCGGAATTTACGACTTGCATGTGCATGTTTTTATATATGTATATCGCTCCTGCTCACTCAGTCTTCTAGAGACTGACCCTCTCCCTCCCCAACACTTTAGTGTGCAGGTTTGGCTTTGGAGTTTCGAGCTAGGCGGAGGTTTTGAAGTCTTTAGTTGGTCGAGTTAGGTTAGGAGAGTCTTTGCACTCACTCATGTATTAAATTTATGTCTGTATCGATTCTATGGTATCATGAACTTGAATAATTATGTAATCATAATTGAATTGTTTTATTGGACTGTAATTATGAGTTTAAAAGAGGCCTGAAGAGCCCAATTCTGGTTATGGTTGATATGATTGAACTCTGGCTTTGCTATGCTTTTTACTTTGTGAATTGGTATTCGTTGCAGGGTCTAGCTCCGCCTGGCTTAGGAAGGTTTTTATGTTTGTCTCCCGTTCGCTAGGGTTTGATACGGGTGCGGATTTACAATTTCGTTACTCGTGTTGAGCCTTAGTGTGGGGGATGTGGTGCCTCACGTGCGGGGTGCTACATCCTTAAGTGGTATCAGAGCCCGGTTGCAAAACCGGTGTTCTTGAGTCGTGTTTGAGTCAGTTAGGTCGCACGGCTTAGGAACAACTTGTTAATATATGTGCATTGCATCATTTTGGCATGAATATTTGATACTAATTGTTGGGAATTGCTTAATATGTGTATACAATCTACGCTTTCATTTAGTTGCGTTAAGTGTTGCATTTCGCATTCTATGTGCATTGATTTATTTAACTACGTGTCATAAGCATACGCTAATCTTCATGCACCCATATTTGAGTTGATCTTTCTTATATAGGTTACTATCATGCAAACAAAGCTACCATTCACACCAACTACAATTGACAAGGTAACTTGAATGCCGAGTGTTCAAATTCCGTGGCGTGCACAATGGAACCACCTATCATGGCTCGTATCATGGGAGGAAGCTTGGATCACGGGAAGGTTCATCAATCTTGCCCTACCTACAAACCTTGAAGGTTCTCAACATACAAGAATTGCAAAGACTCAAGCTTCGACTTAAGGGATGCGTGAGACAACAAGAGGGGTGTGGAACTCTTCACCACCCCGATTTTGGAGACATCTAATACAAGAGTAAATGCCCAAGGTTCACCTTTGAAGCTCCAAGTTTGGAATGATGAGGGATTGGAGAGCCAAATTGGGAAGCTTCAAGGAGTCGGATACATGACGTGTTAAAAAGGGATTCGACTCAACTCAGATGCAAGGATTGGGAGCCGTTAACCACAAAGCTCATTATGAGGTCAAATATGGAAGCTCACTTGATGCGAATATAAGCGTGGGACAACGAATGGACGCAAGGCAAAAGGGACTTATAAGCATCGAGGAATACAAATTACGTCATCTCCTTGGACCTTGGAACATGGAGACATCAAGAAGCAAGCAAGAATGGAAAACGTTATCATGGGTGAATTATGTGTGTAGATCGGAAACAAAGGATAAGCTAAAGGAACTTTAACCGGAGGGGATATCAAGATGAAGATTTGGACGACCTTTGGAGGTTGATGCTTGGAAGTACATTGAGGGGTAAACTCCATTGATAAATAAGATCTTGAGTTCAAGAATAGTACGTTCGGGCCATGGGATATACGAATGGATGAAGAAGATTAGGGAGATTCGAAGACCATGGAAAGCCAAGGAATTATTGATGTCTTCAAAGAAAGTTACAATCATGGGAATGAGGAACACGTCATCAAGCTAAAAGTTTACCACCTCGGTGACAGGTTCTGCATATTCATGGCATAAGCATCATGCATCAATTTAAATTAATTACTTTCTGTATCTATATGTACGTTTATGTTTAATTAATATAATTCCTTCAACGTGTTGCATTGTTGCATCTTTGACTGTTTATTAAGTGCATTGGCATGTTAATCCAACATGCATGGCTTAGTGTTTAATTGATAGGGAATGACTCCACCTTGTTCATCAAGCTATTCATTAATTAAGGCTTACTCGAATCAAGATGAGAAGAATAGTTGGGTTATATTTTGGAGTTCCGGGCATATAGCTTAGCTAGCACAATCTACACCGAAGAAACTAAGTTGATGAGTTTTGGAGAAACCTTAATCTCAGAGGCGAAGTAACGAATTCAACTGAAACTTTCAAATAAGGGAGCTTTGAGTAGGAAATAATGTAAGTCCTTTTTGACCCTTGAAAGGATTATCTTTAGTTGAAGAATGGAAATACAAGAGGGGATTAAATTGGTCTAGATTTCAAGAAGAGAAAGAAAGAGAAGAGTTGGTGATTAGAAGGAAGTAATTACTGAAGGGTTTGAATTGAACCTTAGGAGTGAATTAAAGAAACAGAAGTGGCTCAGCAAAAATTTCAATAAAAGAAGGATTCATAGAGGTTGATATGTAAGAGCAAAAATTTTAAGGGGGAGAGCACGACCGAGAGGTGAATTGGAGGATGGGAGTGGTGTTCGAATGAATATGTTAGGAGTAATGACGGGGATGCAAACTAAGGAGAATCTGGAAGTCCTGAGGGTGGAGATTAGGAATGAATAAGACGGTGGTTATGGTTAAGTATTAAGAGGGAAGCTACGTATGGAATTCTGGTTTGGAGGTAATGGAATCATAAGAGGGTTTCTATGGATTTCTAAGCTAGTATTAACAAGGGGGAAAATCGAATCAAGCTATCACATACGGGGATGGTGTCGGTCAAGATTTATTCAACGGAGTATGAAGGGGTCCAAGATAATATCATCGAGTTATTAGTTATATCAACGGTAACCTACAAGGAAGCTTAAGTAGAGACCAAATGGAAAAAGGGTTGATAATTGGAGTATTGGTCTCAAATTTCAAGAATCATCAAGAACCTTCTATCTTCAGTGAAGGAAATATGGGACCAGTTATCAAATATAACGTTGAGGGGGATCGAAAGGGAATGAACGGACAATGGGAACGGAAGGTGGGAAAAGATTTGTGTTGAGAGAGACTATAAGAATAAATCGTAAGGTTGGGATTGAATCGTCAAGGTTGTCAAGAGTAGTTATCCTTGAGGGTATTTTAAACTCCGATATGGGTAAGCTAGTAGCTATGGACCTAACTTCGAGATGGGTGGTCTAAGGGCATTCGGGAAGTCAAATTCGATTAATTAAAAAAGAGTTGGTGGGGCGAATGAGGATTGAGGGAAATGGTGAAGACTGGAAACAGTACAAGTCGGAACGGATCTAAGAATATGATCCTTAAAAGGATTCATTAATCGCTTCACCGGGGAACCCTGAAGAGGTTCAAGACAAGCTGGGCACTGAACTACATTCAGGACAGAGCATACCTTGGACAACGACAATTCACAAGTTAAATTTTTGCAACTACGTTGAACGGTACTTATAGCATTCATGATACATGCATCCATGCAGATTTAACCTACCCAATTTTTTTTATTAGGTGCTTTGATCTCGTACTGTGGTAAATTACTTGGAGTAATTGAAATCAATATGGGTGATATTTATTACTTGCTTTGAGTGCCTTACGTGATTTTAATTTTGGTTTTGTGTGTGTTGCTTGGGAGTATTGGAGACTTCCTTGCTTTATTTTCGGTTAAGAGACGGGGATTCTCTTATTTTTGTTTGGGAGACGGGGTACTCTCTTTGCTTGCGAGAGACGGGGTTCTCTCATTGTTGTTGGAGAGACGGGGTTCTCTCATTGCTGTTCGAGAGACGGGGCTCTCTCCTTGTTGCTTGTGAGAGACGGGGAATCTCTCATTGTTTGTTTTCAGGCGTGTGTGAATCCGAGGACGGATTCTTTTTAAGGGGAAGAGATTGTAACGCCCCAGTTTTTCAGTTTTAGATAATGTGGCGTATTTGTTTATAAATTGCGCGATTTAAATATTTAATTATATGATTAATTGTGTATAAGTGTTTATATTTGATTTAAACTATAGACTATGGTTATTTTAAGTAATTCATTTTATTTTACTTTGATACTTAGTGTTTAAATTCTCAATTAGGGTTTCTTGTTACGTTAACTATTTTGGTAATTTCGTTAATTAATTTCAACATGTTATTAGTTGGTTTTAATTTAATTAATATGGAACTTAAGTTTTAGTAATTCATTTATAACAATATGAATTCGTTCATGCGCTTGAGTGTTCTATTTCTACTTCGTTCTTATATGTAATGATATCGGATTGGCGTGAAAATTTAATATGTCGTAAATATGTGTGTTATGAACATGCCTATATGCTCGGTTTATGTTTTCGGATTTATTTGACGTGTTTACGAATTTATATTGATTTGTGGAACCAAGTCGGGGGCTGACGAGCAATTAGCGCACCCTTGGTTCCGTATGTGATATCTTGAGCTCGGGAATTCGGATTCGAATTCCGACACCTCCGTTGCCTTCGTATCGACGATTTGGAGACAATGGAACAAGCCTCATACCTTTTTGAAATCATTAAGACCTCCGAAATCCAACCGTAACGGACAACTCGTGCAAGAAGAGCTCTTTATGTTGACTAGTCTTCATGGTGGGACCCCATAACACCTCTTAACCTAACCATACCTTAACCATGACTCTTGTACCTAGAGTTAGCCCCTTTCTCTTCCCTTTAGCTCTGAAAACCGAACCACACATCTCCATTTTCAGCTGGAACTGAACGAGAGAGAGAGGAAGAGGAGAAGAAAGAAAACCCTAGGCCATCCTTGTGATTTTGGAGCTCAAAGCACCATCTTCTTTCACCAAATCTTCAAGGTATGAATATCTATGTCTTCTCTACTCTATTATACTTGATTTCATCTTCTTACAACATGATTTGGATCAGATTTGATTAGGTTTTGGATTATGAGTTTGGAATGAACTTTTAGGGATTTTTGTTCTAGTGACCTATTTGCTTGTGTGGCTGATTTTCTTGCTTATTCATGATCATTTGAGCTTGTTTCTTGACCTATTTCTTTCCCAACTGATAGTATATGATGTTAGGAGGATTTCATCTCTTGCTCCTTTTATGAAATTATGAGATATGGAGCTTCAAACTTGATGATCAAACTACTTCCCCTGTTTTCGAACTGCTGTGTGAAATATTGTGTTGTTGCTTGATCAAATGGTCTCCATTTCGTGTGAAATTGCATGGAGTTGATGTACACTCATTACTTTATATGTTAGCATTCATTTTTTAAGTATTTGGATCCATTAGAAGCCTCAAAACCGAAGTACATGGCCTGTTCTTATGCATGATCTTTGACAGAATTGTTGCTGTTGCAATTGTGTGGTTGTTGGTCACCCTAATGTGCTTTAAATTGTACCATTTTGCATATATATGATGTATATTAGTTGTTTAGTATGTTAGCATGCATTCCCCAAAGTTTCAGATCCAAATTCAACCCCTAAGTACTTGATCAAGGCATGATTGAACAATTGAGCTTTTACGTGCGATTTTGCCGACCCAGTTTTGCTGTGTGATTTAGATGATCTTAACGTGTGATTTAGCCTTTGAACTCTAACTGAAAAATGTTCATAACATGCCAAATATGCTGTATATTAAGTTTCAGAGCATTTGGAGTTGGTTTGGTATGCTTTTGGTTTGAGTTTGTAAGGGATCAGTTTTTTGCCGGTTTAGCTTGTGAACGGTTTTGGTTCTGTACCGTGACACCCCCGTGTCTCATTTACTCATAAGAGTGAGACACGGGCGTGTCACACCCTCTGGTCAGGTCTGTACTGAGCCACGGTCGTGGCTCAGTTTGGCTAAGGAAGGTGACACCCCCGTGTCCCTTCCCCTGCGCAGTCCGTGTTGCTTCCTTTTCGATATTTGATTCGTTTCACCTCCTTAATGATTTTATCTCCTTTCGTGTTGAACTATGAACTTGTTTTGCTATATGTTGGGAGCATTATGGTGCAATTTCATGATATTTGGATGAGGTTTAAAGTATGCTTTTAGTGAATTGCTTTGACGTGGCTTAAATGCTTCTATATGAAATATTAAGTACATTCTTGCATTCTTTTGATGTCTTAAGTGATGTTCTTTGCCTTTTTGTGTATCATACTCAATGTAAACGTGTTTGAAGGTATAATATGATTATGGTTCTAAGATTTTGTAAGATATTGCTAAGAATTATGAAGGATATGAAATAAATGAGTATGATACCTTCATTTCTTGAAAGTATTTGAATGAATGGCTTGTTATATGCCTTAATTGCATTAATAGTGCACATGAACGTTTTTATGATATAACATGATCATATATGCATTCATTTCATATTCACTTCATTGTCGTGCGTCATATATGGTTCATTTAGAGTCTTGAGTCTCACGAACACGTCTTGTGGTCTTTTGTACAGTTTATCTCCAGGGTGGAGAGCTTTTGATCGTTCAGGCACTTGGTGCTCGATCCTTGTTTCATCACGGTTAAGGTGAGGGTGGTTTTTGTTTTAGCTATGTAACAAACCCTACAACCCTTATGTGAAAAGCTTTGGCCAAAACCTTATGATTATAAATATATGATTTTCAAATGAAGTTATCGAGTAAACCCTTCTGAATTATGCGTATGAGCGTATAGCTTAAAAATGGTTTGGTAATGAGGCTATGCTCCAAACCGTGTGTCTTCATGCTAGCTACGGAATAGGATGACACGGAGAGGTACGTATATAGCATATGCCGAATTACACGGTAAGGTATGATTTCTTATAGTATGTATTGATCGGGTAAACCCTTTTCAAAAGATTTATGAATTATGGTATGTACTTATGATTGATATGTTTTGGCGAGACACATTTATGACTTATGACTGAACGGGCCCCGGGACTTAGTATATGTGGCTAACCGAGGAAGCAAGGGCTGACGGGGATCCCATATACTAGTCCCAACCAACTACGGTGATACCGGCCCTCGCTAGGAGGTTTAGCGGGGAATGGGAGCTGAGTGCCCTTGGGGGAGTCATGAAACCCCATTGGCCCATGATTGAGGTGGTCGGGTCTTGCAAGCCCGTCCACCACCCGGAGGAAGAAGGTTGGATATGATTTATGATTTATGTTATGATTTTATTATGTTTATGCACCGTGCGGGAAGGCCGGGACACGGATTGCCCAAACGAATATATTTATGATTTATGATTTATGGTCTGTGTGTATTATGATATATCGCATGATCGCCTAATCAATATATTATTGATATTTGTCGTACACGGTCGGAGTTTGGTTGGAGATTGTGCATGCTCACTCGCCGAGCCTTATATTTATGTATGATTTATGAATGTAGTGAAACTAATATGACTTAGTCCTAAAATCCGAGCATTGATTAGTCATTCTCTTGCCCTTTTTGGGAACTAATTTCAAATAAAAACCTTGTTCGGAATTTACGACTTGCATGTGCATGTTTTTATATATGTATATCGCTCCTGCTCACTCAGTCTTCTAGAGACTGACCCTCTCCCTCCCCAACACTTTAGTGTGCAGGTTTGGCTTTGGAGTTTCGAGCTAGGCGGAGGTTTTGAAGTCTTTAGTTGGTCGAGTTAGGTTAGGAGAGTCTTTGCACTCACTCATGTATTGAATTTATGTCTGTATCGATTCTATGGTATCATGAACTTGAATAATTATGTAATCATAATTGAATTGTTTTATTGGACTGTAATTATGAGTTTAAAAGAGGCCTGAAGAGCCCAATTCTGGTTATGGTTGATATGATTGAACTCTGGCTTTGCTATGCTGTTTACTTTGTGAATTGGTATTCGTTGCAGGGTCTAGCTCCGCCTGGCTTAGGAAGGTTTTTATGTTTGTCTCCCGTTCGCTAGGGTTTGATACGGGTGCGGATTTACAATTTCGTTACTCGTGTTGAGCCTTAGTGCGGGGGATGTGGTGCCTCACGTGCGGGGTGCTACACAACTACCATGGAATTAATTCATATAAATGCATTAAATAAGCCCCTTAGATCAACATATAAGTCCCATGAATCCAAGAGAGCAAGATATGATCAAGAACACCAAAATCCCTAAACCCCTCCTATTTATGTGGTATGCCAAATTCATGAAATTCCCAACTTAGAACATGAATCATATGGAGAATAAGATGTACAAAAGCATGGAGAGTCAAATATATCCTTACCTTGAAGAAATGGAGCAAGAAAAGCTTGGGACTTGAGCTCAAGGTGTAAAGCTATGGAGGAAAGCTTGGAATCTCTTTCTTTTCCTTTCTTCTCCAAGTGCTTCGAATGGTTCAGGGCAAGAGAGAGAGAGAGAGAGATATTGGTTGATTTTGAATGACCAAAGTCAAGGGTAGAGGTAAGGGCTAGATCTCAAAGTCTCCAAGTGGGCTTATAGGCACGTACTGGGTATGTGGAGTCAAAATCTGCGTCGTTGGGGGTGAAAACGGCATTGAAAAAGTTCAAGGCTTGTTCCATTGTTTCTAAATCGTCGATTTAAGTACAATGGCGAAGATGAAACTCAAATCCGAGTTCTCGAGCTCAAGTTACGAGAAAACGACTCAAGAGTTGCCAAATTATAAATTGGCCCAAAAGTTGAAATAAAATTCAATTGAGTCCAAGCCAATTCAAACAAGACCAAAACACATATAAATCATATAATTAAGTCCAGGAAACATATAATTAACGTTATACACAAATTAGGCATGCTCAGGTTCAAATTCTAAATCTCAAATCATAAGAATTCAAGTCAAACGTGCAAGTGGAGCAAACTCGTATCAAAATTCTCACATAATTCCTATAAGAAATGAATATAGGAATATAAATCAAATGAAATGCATCAAATAGTATGAAAAATAAATGCAGATACGGAAATTAAACTCACATGTGGTACCAACCAGTACGTGCGGACGGACGGGGTTTCACAATCCTAACAACTCCTCACCTGTACCAAACCAAAAGAAGCAAAACGGACTCCCCAAACTCTACAGAGCAGGCTCGTCACCCTCCTGAGAACTCTCTGAATAAGAAAACAGGTAACTAGTGAGACTCGACTCAAAATGAACCAAGTACAATGCACGGCAATAAAATGATGAAACGAGGAATTCAATTTATGTCATGAACAAGTTCATATGAAGAATCAATATTCTATTTATGCCTTAGTAAGAATTAAATCATGATAAAGTATAAAATAGAGTAAGGATTAACATAAAATTGATCAATTATATCACACATTAGTCACATAAACGAGGCTCGAACAAAGTGTAAACGAAACGAAGTAATTACACAGAACACCCAAAACTCAAATATGACATGCGTTACCCCTGGCAGAAACAGATCCCCTATTTTCTCTTCTTCTCGCAGCAACAACAACAACATCTCCATGGCTTTCTAGTTCAAACCAAACTCCCCAAACCAAGCTAAACACCAATATAAACCATGGATTCTACCAAATAACTTAAGAAAACATGTATATGCATCATATATCTCAATTAGGCTTCATTTAATCCAAGGAAACATGCTCAAATCCAACAAAGCTCATTCATGAAACCCTCATACAAAAGATGTGATCAACCATGCTCCAAGTTCACATAACTCATGATATAATTGCATAAAACCAACTTAAGATCAACATATACCACACATATTCATCTAAGGACTAGAAATAATCCATAAACCCTAACATTCTTCAAGAATTCAATAGACAAATGTGCATGATCTTACTTTGGATGAAGAAAATGATGGGGAAGAAGAAAGGATGAAGGTATGGAGCTTGATTCTTGTTGAAAATGGAAGAAAACTTGAGTCTTCTTGTCTTGCTTGGATCAAAATGGGAAGGAGAAGAAATAGAGAAGCTTATCTCTTACTCTTGTATGGAGAATGGAAAAAAATGTATGTATATGTGTGTATATGCATATATCGATCAAACGAGGGAAAGAAAAGGATGAAATTGCAACTTGGTCCTTATAAAATTTAAATGAATGCAAACAAGTTCAGTAATTCAAGAAAGTTACAATTAAGTCCTTCACCAATTATCAATTAAGTCCAAAGTTTTCCAAAAATTACAATTGAGGACAATTGATCAAGAATTCTTACAATTATGAAATAATTAAACCCTTAGGCATGCTCGGGAATTAAAACATGTAATTCACGAAAGGAAACTCACGAGAGAAGTAATTTAGAAAACATAATCCTCAAGCAATTATGTTAAGTAAATTAAGTCGTGCAAATAAAATAACGAAAAGGAAATAAATAAACCTAAATCTCAAAACTCACATGCGTGGCACGCGTACCTGTACGGTCGAGTAATCGGGGTGTCACAACCTCATCCCCTTAAAAGTACCTGGTCCCCAGATTCACTGCTCGTCTGGAAATAACTCCGGATGAAACCTTCTCATCCTGTCCTCTGTTTCCCAAGTAGCTTCCTCGGTCTTGTCACTTCTCCACAAAACCTTAACCAAAGGAATGCTCCTGTTCCTCAACTCTTGAAATTTTTGATCCAATATCTTAACTGGCTTTTGAACAAAAGTTAAATCTGGTTCAACTTCGACTTCTTCGAGGGCAAGGATTTCTGAATCATCGGGATAGTACTTCCTCAGTTGAGGCACGTGGAAGACGTTGTGAACCCCGGTGAGATTTGGCGATAGGTCCAATTAGTAAGCAACTTCTCCGATTTTCTCAAGAATTTCAAAAGGACCTAAATAACGAGGGTTTAACTTCCCTCCTTGGCCAATTCTCGCAAAGCCCTTGCGAGGAGATGCTCTTAAGATACACGATCACCGACTTCAAATTCAAGTTTCCTTCTACGGCCATCGGCATAACTCTTCTGTCGATCCTGAGCGACTTTCATACGTTACCTTATCATCTGAACTTTCTGAACCGCATTTTTGGTGGCTGCTGAGAGCTTTGTCTTTCTAACCTCTCTCTGAACACCTTCTTGTTTCGACCATCTCCACTCTTCAAGATCGAAAAACAACAGGGATCGACACTTTCGACCATACAAGATCTCGTAAGGGGCTGCTTTGATCGAGGCTTGGTAGCTGTTATTATAAGCAAACTCAATCAGGTGCAAATGTTCATCCTACTTAGTCTGAAAATCCAATGCACAAGCTCAAAGCATATCCTCCAAGTACTGAATCAACCTCTCTGATTGCCTATCTGTCTGAGGATGCGAAGCCGTACTGAACTTAAGCTTAATACCCAGCCTTTTCTGAAGTTTTGCCACAACTTGGAAGTGAATCTCGGATCTCTGTCGGAAATAATACTGAGAGGTGTACCATGAAGTTTGACAATCTCCTGAACATTTTTATCTGCAAGTTTACTTATCTTATCTGTCATCCGAACTGCAAGGAAGTGTGCTGACTTAGTTAACCTACCAATTATCACCCAAATTCCGTCAAGTCCACCCTTAGCTTTGGGTAATCCAGATGAAAATGCATGGTGACGTGTTCCACTTCCATTCCAGAATAGGTAGAGTTTGTAGCAAGCCCCCGGGCTTCTGGTGTTCTGCTTTTACCCTTTGGCACGTCAGATAATGTTTCACAAACTCGGCTACATCTTTCTTCAACCCTCTCCACCAATAGAACTTTTTCAAGTCCCGATACATCTTGGTAACTCCTGGGTGGATAGAGTTACCCGATCTGTGAGCTTCTTCGAGAATCACCCGTTTCAATTCCTCGGGTACACAAACCCTAGTCTTGAACCTCAACAACCCTGTATCATCTAAACCAAACGGACACTCCGGATCATCTCGGGCTTTCAACACCAGCCTCTGAATCTCGGGATCGGTAGCTTGAGCTCCATATATTCTTTTTCTTAACTCGGGTTGTACCATGATATTAGCCACGCAAGCCTTCAACACGGTAGGCTCGATACTTCCTCCCGAATCAACTTCCAGAGAAGACATGCTAGCCTTCCTACTCAACGCATCCGCGACCAAGTTAGCTTTACCCGGATGGTAGTGGATGGTACAATCATAATCTTCAAGAAATTCCATCCAACGTCTTTGCTTCATATTCAAATCCTTCTGAGTGAATAAGTACTTGAGGCTCTTGTGGTCAGTAAAGATCTCAAAAGAAACCCCGTAGAGGTAATGACGCCACTTAGCCAAAGCGAATACCACGGCGGCTAACTCGAGATCATAAGTGGGGTACTTCTTTTCTTGGTCTTTTAGCTTTCTTGAAGCATAAGGTATTACTCGACCATTCTGCATAAGAACGCAACCCAGGCCTTCCTTTGAGGCATCGGTATATACAGCATACCCTTCAGAACCCTCGGATAGGGCTAACACTGGAGCAGAACTCAACTTTTCCTTCAAGACTTTAAAACTTGCCTCGCAGGCCTCATCCTACGCAAACTTTACCTCTTTCTTAGTTAGCCAGGTCAAAGGTGTAGCACCCCAGACGGAGGATACCACAACCCCCGCACTAGGACTCAGACTCGGTCATGAAATAGGAAGTCCATGCCCGAATCCGAATCATAGCGAACAGGAGACCAACTCACACACTAGGCTAGGTGGTGGATCTAACTCGACAAACTCAGAGTGCGGAAGCAATTTAAAACATTCATCAACAAATAGCGGAAGCAAATAAATCAACATACCAAACAGGTAACGGGTTCAACTAGCATAGATACCTAATCCCGAATATCAATTCATAATCCAATAATAATCAGCATAAGTATCATCAACATCTAATAACAACCAAGTACTAGCTTACTAACCCCATATGGGTTTAAGTCTAAGTAGAACATAAACATAACCTTCAAGTGTGAAACATAAATACATAACATAAGTAAAGTATGCGACAAATGCATCCTAACCCCAACTAGACTGACAAGTGTGACTCAGAAGACTCACTTCCGCCTAGCTCAAGCCAAAAGAACCTGCAACTAAAAGATAAAACGAGGGGTCAGTCAACTGACTCTGTGAGGGGGCTAATGCACACCCACAATATATATATAGAGCACAGCACATAACATAAGGGTGGACTCATGAACCGGGACTAGGGTTTTGCACGCCAAAACAGTTGAAATACCCAAAGTAGTATAAGTTTGGAAAACCATTTAGAGAAGCCTATCCCGTTTCACAAATCCCATACATTCATAACATATACTCGGCGGCGAGTACGAGCTTCCAACCTTTACTCCGCATAACCGAACAGACATAAAGCAGAATCAATCCATCCTCTACTCCAATGATGGAAGAGCCACGCGTTGGCCCTAACCATCAATAACATACATACTCACAAGGGGTACCGAACCCACAAGTGCCCTCCCCGGCCTTAGCTGAAGGCTCAAGATATCACGCCTCCCCTATCTCCCTGAGTCACGCTATGATATCTCAAATGGAACTACGCACAGGTCTATCCCCGACGGCCCTAACCGTCCCGGGGGCTCCTTACCCATAGCTCCTCGGATCCACATACATACATACATACAGATGCCAATATTTCATGGCAAACTCACTACAGAATCATAACATATCATATTTTCCAAAATGGCTTACATATGCCTTCATATTTAATTTTCAAAACCAAGGATGGTCCACAAGGTCATAATCATATCATATCCAACATATATCTAATCATATATATATAGTATATAGTCGCATGCAAGGATTGAAATCATCATATTAAGGTCGTAGGTCGCTTAACTATACAAAATCCTAAACCTCACCTTGTGCGCGTATTGTCTGAGAGTGTGAAGGGCCAAACACTCTAAACCTCGGGCCCACCGGCACCACCAATGTAACGCCCCGACTTTTCGGGCATACAGGTATGACGTTACGAGTGGGTTTAGACTGAGAGTTATGTGACATTTATGTGTTTTAATTGTTAAGTGATCGTTTAACATATTAATTTCGTGAACTAAATTGCTATCATGTGACTAATATGACTTAGATGATTTATTTGATTATGCTATTTGAATTTGTTTTAACATGATTAATTGCCAATTAAATATTTATTTCACTTGTGCACTTATTTGAAATTATATGAAATCCTTGGACTCAATCGAACTTTTAATTGGACCTCAATTATTCACCTACCAAACCTTGGGGTCCTAATTGAATCACTTAAATTCTCAAAGGGCCAAAGTGCAAATTCTTCTCTTCTCCCTCTCCATTTACACGATCAAAGCCCCCCCCCAAATCCATTCTTCTTCTTTCATTTCTTCTATCAAAAGAAAGGCTCCCAACTCCTTTCCTCTTCTCCTTCTTTGATCGGACCATCAAGCAAGCAAGGAGACAAGAGATTTCTTCAAGCTTTGGCCCAAGAATTCAAGCTCCAACCATTTCTTCTTCTTCTCCATCATTTTCTTCCAAGGTATAAGTGTATATATATGAGTATGTTGGGTGATAACTAGGGTTGGGGAATTCTTGCTTTATAACTTGAATCTTTGGGTGTATATGCATGAATAGATGATAATCTTTGAATCCTAAGCTTGATTGTTGATATTCTTGGGGCAAGAAGGTATATATATATATATATATGTGGGTTTATGAATTTAGTTGTTTTAATTGTCCTAAACTTGTATTTAATGTTCCTACATAGTATATTGCATGTTTTAAGTGATTTGGGTTGAGTTTTGAGGTGTTTTGGTGATTTTTGGTCTTCTCCCGCGTTTGTGCCCTGTTTTCTGCATTTTTTTCGCCACTGACCTAAATCCACGAGGGTTGGAAAAATCCACGGGGGTGGATTTGATGCAGAAACGTTGGACCATCCCCTGTTTTGGCCTGAGATTGTTTTGCTTCGTTCTCCCTCATACGAACTCGGATTGACCTGATTTTTGAACCCACGGAAACCTATTGAAGTCTAGAACATCCTCCAATTGGAATCATCTTAATATCTTTTTCCATTTATGAGTTATGATCAATTAATTTTGGTGTCGCGACTTCTTCGACAATCTGCGTTCGTCCAACTTCAAACCTATGCCATTTTCACCTCGCTTTGAACCATGAATCGTGTCACATATCCTTGAAAACCTCTATGTGTCTAGTTTCACCTCCAACAAGAAAAACTTAATTCCAATGTCTCAAACTCAAGATATACCCATTTTTCTACAGCTTGCGCATTTCCGAAAATTGTCAATTTTTCCTAACTTTTGCTAAACTTTGCCAAAACTCGTTCTATCGCCTTCCTTGCACCTCCTAGACTCCTTATGTGACTTATATGCATTATATACATGCCTAATTGATCCATATGCCTTGTTAACATGTATTGTAATATATTATGAATTGAATGATTAAAACATGTATGTGTCTAAATGGCTTTATTGGTGTGCATGAACATGATCACATCAACTCATGACATCTTATGATCTATTGTATATTGAAACATGACATAGAATTTCACGAACACCTCATGTTAATGCCGTGCGTCCTAATTGGTTTCATATTGAGTCGTTTCTCACGAGTACACATTATGTCTTTCTCTTGTACAGTTCATCTCCAGGGTGGAGATATCGTGATCGATAGGCTCACGGCCTAGCTTGTATCCTTGTATCGTCATCTTCCAGGTGAGGGTGTTTTCGTTCTAGATATGTATTAAACCCTACAACCTTATGTGACAAGTTTTGGCCAAAACCTATGTATATCTATATATTGTTTTCAAATGGAGTCATCGAGTAAATCTTTTCTCAATGATTATGAAAGGGAATAAGTATGTTATAAATGTATTATGTTTCTCATGAATTGAACGTTTTGGCGAGAACATGAATGAATGCACGGGCCCGGGATCTAGCACATGTGGCTACCCGGGGAGGCAAGGGCCGACGGTGATCCCATGTGCTAGTCCCAACCATTTAACAGTGACCGGACCTCGTTAGGAGATTAGCGTGGAATGGTAGCTGAGCGCCCTTGGGGGATTCATGTACCCCCCTGGGTCAATGTATGAGGTGGTCGGGTCTTGCAAGCCCGTCCACCACCCGGAGGAAGAAGGTTGGAACTTATTTTATGATTATGTTTATGCTATGATTGATTATTGATTGATAGGCACTGTGCGGGAAGGCCGGGAATCGGATTGCCCAAACAAATATATTTAGGACATGCATGTGATCTGTGTGTATTATGATATATTGCCTGATCACCTATTTAATGTATTAATGATATTTGTCGTACACGGTCGGAGTTTGGTTGGAGATTATGCACGCTCACTCGCCGAGCCTTTATGATTATGTATGAATTATGAACATAACAAATTTAATATGAATTAGTCATAAAGTCCGAGCATTACTTGTTAATTTCTTGCCCTTCGTGGGAACTATCTTTGAATAAAATCTTGCTCGGGATTTATGGCTTGCATGCGCATGTTTCTATAGTATATGTATCGCTCCTGCTCACTCAGTCTTCTAGAGACTGACCCCTCTTTCCCACTTCTCAGTTTCTTGCAGGTTTTGCTAGGCGGAGGTCAAGTTTTACTTCTTTTGTTAGATCACTTGTACACTCGAGTCACATCTTACATTATTATGTTCTAATTGGATATTCCTATGTAATTGGGCCTTTGTGCTAGTTATGAAATTATTGGATATTGATTCGGGACAGGTTGTGTGCTTAGTTGAACCCGTTGTTAGGATGCATGATGGATTTAATTTTATGCATTGGAAATTCGGGCTTGTAGCCTTTGTTGAAATCTATGAATTGCACATTAATGCTTCCGCACAGCATTTTGATTATATGGTACGGGGTTAGTTTCCGCCTAGCAAGGTTGTTTTTATTTTGTCACCCGTTCGCTATGAGTCTGGTTCATGCTGAACTATCCATTTCATGTGTGGACTAGACTCATAGTGCGGGGGATGTGGCGCCTATCGTCCCGGGTGTTACAACCAAACTTTGTGACAAGACATACAGAAACCCAGAGTTAAACTCTATATGAACCAAGTAAGATGTACGGCATACCAAGAGATGAATGATAGGTAATACGGAATGAAGTGTACAAATAGGTCACGTAGCATAGTTCATATATTCCACCAAGTCATGCAATTAACGAAGTATTAAGGTTTAACAAAGCATTTGTAATCATATTAAAGCATATAAGTCATAAAGCAATTCAAACGGATCAAGCAAACACGGAAAAGACAAGTGCAAAGTGTAACGGTAGCTCAGGAAGGGCCATTCCCATGCATAACTAAGCAAGGGAATGGTCCTTCCCAGAAACCACCTAGCGAGCATGGAAACGGCCGTTCCCATCTCAAGGCAATAACGGAAATGGCCCTTCCCGTTCTCGCGTGCTGACATCAGCCCTTGGCGGGAAGGGTCATTCCGGGCACCAAGGCCAAACGGGAATGGCCGTTCCGGCCAGATCTGGGCGTCTGTCTTGTGCAGAAGCTTCACAGCTTCGGGAAGAAGGCAACCATGGCCGAAAATGGCCGATTTCACACCAATTAAACCATAAAATTTCCACGAAAATCATATATATTATCACATAAATCATGCTTATCACACAAATATCAATTTAGCTCAAGAATAAGGGTGATTTTGGCCAAAACTCATACAACCCTTTTTCATGAAAATCAAGCTTCAACCATGGCAAGATGCATGCAAACTCACTCCTTATCATACCATTAGAACTATAGCACATATTCAACATGGAGAAACATATATTCATGCTCAAGAACTCAAGGATTCATCATTAGAGTCATATTCTTCAAGTTGGGCATAAATCACCATTTTTACAAGACTTCCTCATACAAGCTCATACATTCAATTTCATGCTAGGATTCATAGATAGAAATGAAATACAAATGAAGGGAAATTCGTAACTTACCATGGCTCTTGAAATGATGAAGAAACGAGGGAGATATGAGCTCTTGAAAGTGTAGGAAAGTCTTAGATCTGCATCCTCACTTGAAGCTCTTCCATGGATGATATGATTTGTGTGAAGTGAAGATTAAAATGAAGCTAGGTTAGGGTTTTATGGTTTATATATTGTGGCTAAAGATTTCATTAGGGTTTCCAAGGTATAATATGAGGCTAGAGGTTTTATTAGGATTTGGGCTCAAATAAATGACTTTCGACCCAATAGGTCAAATTTAAAAGGTTTAAGGTCTAAACGATTTTCAAAAAATATAAAGTAAATTCCATTGGATCCGAATCACCGAATCAAACCCAATGGTGGTGTCGGAATTCGAATTCAAATTCCCGAGCTCGTATTGGTCCCGAACGACCCAAACTTACCTAACTTGAGTTAGGCCCAAACACACAAATAGGTCCAAGTCCTATTTAAATCCAACTACGAAAATTAATTTAAATTCATCCAAGTTCCATTCTTAAGTTGTCATGCAAGAATTCATATTTTACCATTTTGGATTTTAGTCAATTAAGTCACATTTTCAATCAAAGTTGGAATTAAACACATAAAAAGGGAATTAAATCACATAAGTGCGTAAGGTTAACTCTTTCGTGACGCATACCTGTACGATTTGTCGGACGGGGCGTCACAATCTCCCCCCCTTAGGAGAACCTGGTCCCCAGGTTCGCTGGTCGGCTTCAAACAAACCCGGTCACAACTTCTTCATTACCTCATTAATCTCCCAAGTTGGTTCCTCCAATTTCTGTCCTTTCCACAACTCGATCTTGATTCTCGTCCGGATACTTCACAATCATGAAGTCCGAAGTAAATGGTAATTCTTCCATCGTAAGAACAATCGACTCTTCGGTGTTGAACCAACGTCTATTCAAGGGCATACCGTTCTTGCTTCTTATAGTCCGTAATCATCAACGTGCATCGCAACAAAGACAGACAGAGAGAATCCCATCTCTCAGCACAAAAGACGAGAGAACCCCGTCTCTCGAACACAGAAAGCGAGAGAACCCCGTCTCTCGATCACACAAGAGAGAGCCCCATCTCTCAGCCTAAGTTGGATAGATTCCAGCATCTTCCAACATTCTAGTTGAAGAAATTCCAGTATTTCTCAAACCCCTAAATTCAAGAGAATCCAGCATCTCCCGAATATCTAAGTACAAGAGAATCCAACATCTCTCGTGCACAAAGCTTAGAAAGAATCCAGCATCTTTCTATCACATAAGTAGAGAATCCTGCAACTCTCTAACACATAAATTGAGAGAATGAACATCTCCAAAGCACGTAAATAGAGAGAATTAAATCTTTCTCACACTGAGAACGAGAGATCTTGACATCTCTCTAGCACATAAATACAATTATTTGAAGCACTTGTGCCTACGCACATCAAAATAGCACAGTTGAAAATTACAACAATCAACGCATATCACAATTAGCAAGTATATTGTCACGCCCCGGGTCCGCGGGCCCGTTGGACGTGAGCGCAAGTCTCCAGGCCCACCGAGTATAACCTGAAATTGGGCCTAAACCACTGCCCAAAAGGGATATCCATTTGTTATACTTGGACTCTTTAACTTATAAACTGAACTTAACTCTCATACTTTCCCGATGTGGGACAGGGGTATCACAATCACCCCTCCATCAGAATCGCGACGTCCTCATCGTGGCATGACATATAGCCCATGACCGACTCGTCTACGTTGGGACTCTAGAGGTGGCTCCTACGGGCTCAAGAGATGGCTCCCACACATGTAGCACTTTGCCCCGCAGGCTCAAGAGGTGGCTCCCATGTGCGTAGCACTTTGCCCCGTATAGCACTTAGCTCCTGCGGCTGACGAGCGGCTCTGATACCATTTGTCACGCCCCGGGTCCGCGGGCCCATTGGACGCGAGCGCAAGTCTCCAAGCCCACCGAGTATAACCTGAAATTGGGCCTAAACCACTGCCCAAAAGGGATATCCATTTGCTATACTTGGACTCTTTAACTTATAAACTGAACTTAACTCTCATACTTTCCCGATGTGGGACAGGGGTATCACAATCACCCCTCCATCAGAATCGCGACGTCCTCATCGCGGCATGACATATAGCCCATGACCGACTCATCTGCATTGGGACTCTAGAGGTGGCTCCTACGGGCTCAAGAGATGGCTCCCACACATGTAGCACTTTGCCCCGCAGGCTCAAGAGGTGGCTCCCATGTGCGTAGCACTTTGCCCTGTATAGCACTTAGCTCCTGCGGCTGACGAGCGGCTCTGATACCATTTGTCACGCCCCGGGTCCGCGGGCCCGTTGGACGCGAGCGCAAGTCTCCAAGCCCACCGAGTATAACCTGAAATTGGGCCTAAACCACTGCCCAAAAGGGATATCCATTTGCTATACTTGGACTCTTTAACTTATAAACTGAACTTAACTCTCATACTTTCCCGATGTGGGACAGGGGTATCACATATATCATATAATAATAAGAGTTAAATAAACGATGTATGTATGCTCGTGCTATGAATGTTTATTGTACCTTCCACTGTGGCATTCTGATTAACCTCTGTTGTTTCCTCCTCTCCATCAAGGGTATATGCACGAGCCTGAATGGCTGGCCTCTTCTTTGGACAGGTGTTCCTCTTGTGCTTAGCCGAACCACACACCAAGCATTTACCCAAATACCTCCAACACCTCTCCAATGGATGAGAACCCTAACAGTGAGAACAAATAGCTGGAGCTGGTAAAACTGGAGGTGCTGCGGGAGTAGTAGTTCGGGGCTTCTTGTTGATAAAGCCCTGTGGTCCTATGGGGGTATCGGAAACATCGGGTCCTTCTTGGTTCTTAATTTGAAGGCGCCGCTCTCGTACTCGTCGCATCTTAGCTCTCGATCGGTCACAATCAGAAATCTTATGCTTCGGCGACCCGCAACAGTAACATCTCCCCAACCTCTCCCAACACGTATCGTACACATAGGTGTTTTCCCCACAATAAGTGCACAACTGGGGTTCCTTCCTCTGCTTTGAAGTACTCCCAGTCTCGTGTCCCTTTCCACGGTTTCTTTTACCTCGAGTCCCATCTGGATAGAGTCCTCCTCCCATCGGAGTGTCCGAATACACTCTCGTCCCAAGTCCGATTCCTGATGTATCTCCTCTTCTGTCCAACTCTCTCATGCCAACCTCCACCGCTAATGCTCCCTCAATGACCTCCTCCCAAGTGCCCGTGTTCCCCACAAGTACAAACTCCTTAAATTCACTCTGTAGGCCTTCCAAGAAATGCCTAGCCTTCATCCAATCATTGCCCATGATGTGGGGTACAACCATACCCAACCTCTCAAACTCCTCCATGTAACCCTCAACAGTCCTATCCCCCTGCTTCAACGTGAAAAAGGCTTCCAATCTCTGCTTCTGTAGGGTGGCCGGTGTGAACCTCTTCCTAAACTCCAGAACGAACATATCCCATGTCAATCCTTCACCCCTTGCCCCAAAACTCTGAACAATTTCTCTCCACCATTGTTTTGTAGGCCCAAGTAAAAGTAGAAAGGTAAGTCGTGCCATATTGTGAGTGCTGCATGGCCACGCTTCAAATAAGCCCTCTATCCCCGAAAGCCACTGACTAACACAAATTTCATCACCTCCATCGAATAGGGCAGGGTTGAAAGACTTGAACTCCAGATACATCCTTGCCACGGGGTTCATAGGCGGTAAGTCGGTTGAAAGTTGCCCTTGATTGTACAGATTGGGTTGAGAAGACTGACCGTAGGGTAGCATCCTGAAATGTCAACAATTACAACTCCTATATATGCATGTTGGTTAGTAAATGCTCATGTCACATCATAAATCAATTATCAACATCAAAGGCAAGTAATGTTTCACATTATATAAATCCAACAATGTGATGAGAATTCAAATGTATAGCTTATCAAACTGAAATGTTCAAGCACACATAATCAAGTTGTCCTATGTCGTACAACCTAGACAGACTCAACACGACAGTAGAGCTCGGTTTTGCAACCTAGAGCTCTGATACCACTTAAGGATGTAGCACCCCAGACGGAGGATACCACATCCCCCGTATTAGGACTCAGACTCGGTTATGAAATAAGAAGTCCATACCCGAATCCTAATCATAGCGAACGGGAGACCAACTCACACACTAGGCTAGGCGGATCTAACTCGACAAACTCAGAGTGCGGAAGTAATTTAAAACATTCATCAACAAATAGCGGAAGCAATTAAATCAACATACCAAACAGGTAACGGGTTCAACTAGCATAGATACCTAATCCCGAATATCAATTCATAATCCAATAATAATCAGCATAAGTATCATCAATATCTAATAACAACCAAGTACTAGCTTACTAACCCCACACGGGTTTAAGTCTAAGTAAAACATAAACATAACCTTCAAGTGTGAAACATAAATACATAACATAAGTAAAGTATGCGACAAATACATCCTAACTCAAACTAGACTGACAAGTGTGACTCAGAAGACTCACTTTCACCTAGCTCAAGCCAAAAGAACCTGCAACTAAAAGATAAAACGAGGGGTCAGTCAACTGACTGTGCGAGGGGGCTAACGCACACCCACAATATATATATAGAGCACAGCACATAACATAAGGGTGGACTCATGAACCGGGACTAGGGTTTTGCACTCCAAAACAGTTGAAATACCCAAAGTAGTATAAGTTTCGAAAACCATTTAGAGAAGCCTATGCCATTTCACAAATCCCATACATTCATAACATATGCTCGGCGAGTACGAGCTTCCCACCTTTACTCCGCATAACCGAACAGACATAAAGCAGAATCAATCCATCCTCTACTCCAATGATGGAAGAGCCACGCGTTGGCCCTAACCATTAATAACATACATACTCACAAGGGGTAGCGAACCCACAAGTGCCCTCCCCGGCCTTAGCCGAAGGCTTAAGATATCACGCCTCCCCTATCTCCCTAAGTCACGCTATGATATCTCAAATGGAACTACGCACAAGTATATCCCCGACGGCCCTAACCGTCCCGGGGGCTCCTTACCCATAGCTCCTTGGATCTACATACATACATACATACAGATGCCAATATTTCATGGCAAACTCGCTCAGAATCATAACATATCATATTTTCCAAAATGGCTTACATATGCCTTCATATTTAATTTTCAAAACCAAGGATGGTCCACAAGGTCATAATCATATCATATCCAACATATATCTAATCATATATATATATAGTATATAGTCGCATGCAAGGATTGAAATCATCATATTAAGGTCGTAGGTCGCCTAACTATACAAAATCCTAAACCTCACCTTGTGCAAGTAGAGTCTGAGAGTGTGAAGGGCCAAACACTCTAAACCTCGGGCCCCCCGACACCACCAAACTCTGTGACAAGACATACAGAAACCCAGACTTAAACTCTATATGAACCAAGTAAGACGCACGGCGTATCAAGAGATGAATGATAGGTAATATGGAATGAAGTGTACACATAGGTCACATAGCATAGTTCATATATTCCACCAAGTCATGCAATTAACGAAGTATTAAGGTTTAACAAAGCATTTGAAACCATATTAAAGCATATAAGTCATAAAGCAATTCAAACGGATCAAGCAAACACGGAAAAGACAAGTGCAAAGTGTAACGGTAGCTCAGGAAGGGCCATTCCCATGCATAACTAAGCATGGGAACGGTCCTTCCCAGAAACCACCTAGCGAGCATGGGAACGGCCGTTCCCATCTCAAGGCAATAACGGAAACGGCCCTTCCCGTTCTCGCGTGCTGACATCAGCCCTTGGCGGGAAGGGCCGTTCCAAGCACCAAGGCTAAACGGGAACGGTCGTTCCGGCCAGATCTGGGCGTCTGTCTTGTGCAGAAGCTTCACAGCTTCGGGAAGAAGGCAACCATGGCCGAAAATGGCCGATTTCACACCAATTAAACCATAAAATTTCCACCAAAATCATATATATTATCACATAAATCATGCTTATCACACAAATATCAATTTAGCTCAAGAACAAGGGTGATTTTGGCCAAAACTCATACAACCCTTTTTCATGAAAATCAAGCTTCAACCATGGCAAGATGCATCCAAACTCACTCCTTATCATACTATTAGAAGTATAGCACATATTCAACATGGAGAAACATATATTCATGCTCAAGAACTCAAGGATTCATCATTAGAGTCATATTCTTCAAGTTGGGCATAAATCACCATTTTTACAAGACTTCCTCATACAAGCTCATACATTCAATTTCATGCTAGGATTCATAGATAGAAATGAAATACACATCAAGGGAAATTCGTAGCTTACGTTGGCTCTTGAAATGATGAAGAAACGAGGGAGATATGAGCTCTTAAAAGTGTAGGAAAGTCTTAGATCTTCATCCTCTCTTGAAGCGCTTCCATGGATGATATGATTTGTGTGAAGTGAAGATTAAAATGAAGCTAGGTTAGGGTTTCATGGTATATATATGGTGGCTAAAGATTTCATTAGGGTTTCCAAGGTATAATATGAGGCTAGAGGCTTTATTAGGATTTGGGCTCAAATAAATGACTTTCGGCCCAATAGGTCAAATTTAAAAGGTTTAATGTCTAAACGATTTTCGAAAAATATAAAGTAAATTCCATTGGATCCGAATCACCGAATCAAATCCAATGGTGGTGTCGGTATTCGAATTCGAATTCCCGAGCTCGTATTGGTCCCAAATGACCTAAACTTACCTAACTTGAGTTAGGCCCAAACACACAAATAGGTCCAAGTCCTATTTAAATCCAACTCCGAAAATTAATTTAAATTCATCCAAGTTCCATTCTTAAGTTGTCATGCAAGAATTCATATTTTACCATTTTGGATTTTAGTCAATTAAATCACATTTTCAATCAAAGTTGGAATTAAACACATAAAAAGGGAATTAAATCACATAAGTGCGTAAGGTAAACTCTCTCATGACGCATACCTGTACGATTTATCGGGCGGGGTGTCACAAAAGGAACAACAATCTTAGAGAAATCCTTCAGAAATCTCTATTAGTATCCCGCTAGACCCAAGACACTTCTTACTTCAGAGGCGTTCTTTGGTTTCTCCCAATGCACCACTGTTTCAATCTTAGAGGGATCCACCTCTACTCCATTACCGACACTACATGGCCCAAGAAAGTCACTCGGTGATCCAAAATTCACACTTACTAAACTTGGCGAACAGTTGGTGCTCTCTAAGAGTCTCTAGCACATTCCTAAGGTGTTGTGCATGCTCTTCGGGAGACTTGGAGTACATAAGGATGTCGTCAATGAAGATCACAACGAACTTATCGAGATACGAACAGAAGATCCTGTGCATCATATCCATAAAAGCTGTAGGTGCATTTGTTAATCTAAACGACATTATAACAAACTCAAAATGCCCATACCGAGTGTTAAATCCCATCTTAGGAATATCCTCTTTTCGGATTCATAGCTGGTAGTACCCTTGTCGAAGATCAAGCTTGGAATAAACCTTGGATCCTTGTAGTAAATTGAAAAGCTCTTCAATGTGAGGAAGAGGGTACTTATTCTTAATTGTCATCCGGTTAAGCTCACCGTAGTCAATACACATTCTTAAAGTTCCATCTTTTTTCTTTACGAATAGAGCCGGTGCACCCCATGGCGAACAACTCAGTCGGATGTAACCACTAGCAAGAAGCTCATCGAGTTGAGTCTTCAACTCCTTCAACTCGGCCGGAGCCATTTGGTATGGAGACTTTGAATAAGGCTCAGCTCCCGGAAACAAATCAATCACAAACTCAATTTCCCGCTCGGGTGGTAGAGAATCCAGAGTTTTGGTAAATATGCTGAGAAAATCCTTAACAACCTCTGTTTCCTCGATCTTAGCTTGATCCTTGGGCTTATTAAGAAGATAAACCAGAAAACCTGTAGCACCTTTTCGAACCAACTCATAAGCTTCAGTAAAACAGAGAAGTGACGCAGTCTTCAAACCTTCACCCACAAATACAACCGAGTCCAAACAAACCTTCTTCTCAAAGCAGTCAATCTTTGCTCGATGTTAAAAGAGACAATACATGCCCAAGATAGCCCCGTACCTATCCATGGGCATCTCTATCAAGTCTACTGGAAAAACAAGGCCCTCAATGCTCATCGGTACCTCCTTAAACACACGATTCGACTCTAAGCTCCCCCCGAGAGGAGAACTAATCACAAAGCATGAAGAGGTACAAGCAACAAGCAAAGGTATAGAAGGAACCAAGCCACGGGAAATAAAAGAGTGGGTAGCACCCGGATTAAATTATGCATGGATGTGAATGCCATGAATGTGTATAGTACCTTCCACCACGACGTTGGGATCAACATCGGTCTCTAGCTCCTCTCCTCCAATAGCATACGCACGAGCTCTTATCAATGGCCTTTGGCCTTCTTGTTGTACTCTCGGTGGCATCTCTGGACATGTGTCAATCTTATGATCAGCTTTACCGCACCTCAGATACAGACCCAACCGGCGTAAACAAGTATCATAAGTGTGAGAAGGGTGTCCACAATGTGAACAACCGGGCTTCCCTTGTTGAGTGGTGGAGCCGGCAGTGCCAGTAGCACCGCCGAAGCTTTCCCTTTGAACCTTTGTTTCTTATTGTTGCTTTTAGGAGCTTTGAGTTGTTGAAATACGGGCCTCTTTCCCGCTCCTGAGCCCGAACCAGCATGAAAGGTCCTTGCTTTACTCTTCAAGATTTTGGCCTCAGCCTTAAGAGCTTTATCGATGGCCGTTGCCCAAGTTCTCACGTTAGAGACCCCAATCACATCCTTGATCTCGTATCGAAGACCCTCCAGAAATTGCAAGGCCTTGAGTTCATCATCTCCAGAAATATGAGAAGCATAAGGAGCCAACCTATTAAATTCCAGAATATACTCGTTCACGGTCCTCGCTGCCGGTTTCAAATCAAGAAATTCCCGAAGCCTTCTAGTCCTCGTTGATGGTGGAATATAGTTATTCTTGAACTCCCTTACAAAAGTTTCCCACGTGAGTTCATTCCCATTAGCCTGAATTGTGATGTTAGTGGTATTCCACCAATTTCGAGCCTCTCCTTGAAGTTGAAAAATAGCAACATCAACCATTTTCTGAGGGCTACAACGGCACACTCTGAATATATCCTAAATTGCGGCAAGCCAATTCTCGGTGAGTACATCGTTCCCACTATGAAATTATGGTGGATAATAGGAACGAAAATCCCTCTGAGCCTAGGATAATCCCTCTTCCTGGATCGGGGGAGAAACTGGAGCCGGCGGTGGTGGGGGTGGATTCTCCCGTACCCTTCTCTCAACAAAATTCATTACAGCTTCCATAAAATTCTCGGGAGTGGCCCTTGTATTCCTCTCTTGAGGAGTAGGAGAGCGGTCACGGCGACCTGGAGAACGGTCACGGTCTCTTCGGGGAGGCATCCTATAAGATCAAACACTGAAAATGCATGTTTGATCAGTTTATGCTCATGAATCAAGGAATGAAACATTTAAGTAAACATAATCAAGAAATTAACAAGTAAATGCGAAAGCACGTTGACAAGTTATCCCTAAGCCGTACAACCTAGAAAGACTTGACCCTAGAACCCCGGTTTTCCAATCAGGCTCTGACACCACTTAAGGATGTGACGCTCTAGCGTGGGCTCCACATCCCCGCACTAAAACCAAGCTCATATACGAATATAGTTCGCATACAAGCCCAATCCTAGTGAACGGGGACACGACACGGACCCTGGCTAGGCGGGAGGCTAACCCTGTACCAACAATTCAAATCTCCAACAAACATGAACAAGAGTATAAGCAGTATGTAACACCCGAGCGCAAGGTGTCACATCCCCCGCACCGAGACCCGACCCGAATATGAAATGGACGATCCATACCCGAGCCAAATCACGGCGAACGGGGACAAACACACACTCTAAGCTAGGCGGGCTAACCCTTAAAACCATAAAACATTAAAGCGGAAGCAATAAACGGACATATACCATATATATTTATACCATGAGCATCCAAGCTCCAAAAATATTTCATATATATCATCAATTGCCATCACGGCCCAAAACATGTACGCTCCACATCATTATACATATACAATGATCAAAATAAAAGTATGCAAGTGTAAGACTAAAATACAGAGCTAGACACGAATGCAAGACCTAGGACTCGTATTCCCGCCTAGCTCCCTCAACACCTGCACAAAACAACTGAAAACCAAACGGGTTCAGTCCAAAAGGGAATGGTGGGTATAAAACAGGGCATAAATAGAATATATGACGGTAATTAAACAATCACATGCAAGCTATAATCCCAAATGAGGTTTTTAAAGAATTTCCCAAATGGGTGAATAGAATCATCAAATGGGATCATAACGAATCATTAACATTAGGTCATTAGTGGCCCGACGAGTGGGCATGCATTATCTCCAACCAACACCTTGTGTAAATCATTTAAACATTCGTTCATTCATTCTTTTCATGCAATCATTCTTTTGTGCACAATCATTAACATTTACACCTTCTTCCTCCGGGTTGGTGGTGGGTTTGCAAGGCCCGACCACCCATTCATTGACCAAAAGGGGTTACATGACTCCCAAGATGGCTCTCAGCGTCCATTCCTCGCTAACTCCTAACGAGGTCCGGTTACGCCGTTCATTGGTGGAACTAGTGTGAGGGATCACCGTCGGCCCGTGCCTCCCCGGATAGCCACTCACACTAAGTCCCTGGGCCCCATTCGTGCATTCGATCATTTCTCGCCAAAACATTAGGTAGGGTTCATAAATAAGGCTTTACGTTGAAAACATTTACTCTTTAAAACGACTCTCTATATATATAGAATTTTGGTCGAAAACTTTCACATTAAGGTATATATAGGGTCTTATATCTACATAGAAGAAAAACCCACCTTAAACCGCCAAAAGGAGAAAACACGAGCCTCACTGACCGGCCTCGTCTCCAACGGGTTCAAAATCTGTGCAAGAAAGGTGAAGTGAGACTCAATATGACCAAATAAGATGCTCGGCAATGCAATGATCATGATATGAATATATAAAAGATAAAATTATGTTATGAAAATGTTCATGTGCACTATTAATACATTTAAATCATATAATCAAGTCATTCACTTTCATAATTCCACATTTTCAATCCAATTAATTCACAAAATTCAAATATAATCATAGCACTTATTAAATCACATTAGAAATTAGAAATATAAACAATTAAACACATTCAACTAAATTTAGGAAATTAAATAAAACATGAAATAGGTAACAATTAAATTCTATAATTCAATTAAATCAAATAACATTTAATATTTAATAAACATATATAAATATATAATTAAATATAATATATATATACCATATTATATTATATATATATACATAATCCATGCATACATAGCTCATGCATGCAAAAAAAAAATAACATGCATGCAATGATATTTCAATCCAACAACAACCACATTAATGCATGCAAAAGAAAATTAATTTGCATGCAAAATCATGCATTAACCACTTACAATGCATGTAAACATTTCATGCAGGAAAGAAAAGAAAGGGAAAACGTGAAGCAGTAGCAGCAACTTAACAGCAAGACATGCATGGAAAGTTACATGGTGACACCCCCGTGTCACCCCCAAAGAACAAACCGAGACACCCCCGTGTCTCGGTACAGAAATTCAGACCACAAGAACACCCCCCTTTCACGCTGGAACACTGAAGAACGACACACCCGTGTCAACCCGTTCAGCAGCAGCAACAAACGCAGACCTTCCCCTGTTTTTCTAGCTTAAACGCAGCAACAACTGATGCAATATATCGGCAAGAAAAGCAGCAACAAATAGCATGAAAAGCAGCAACAAATCAGCCTTAACAATGCACAAAATTGACAGCAAAAGCAAGGAGGAAATGCAGCAGTTTTGACAGCAACTTTCAGGCCCAAAAACAGGGTATAAATCGCGAAAAATAGGGCATGAAATGATCTCCATTAATCCCAACACATTCATATAAGTTAGGCTATCAAATGTGCAGCAAAACACCACAAATTCAACCTATAAATCAGTTCCAAACAAGCTCAACCAAGAAAAGCTGTCATACGTGACATTTCATGAAAGTTTCTCAAGAAGCCATAAATGATATCTCATAAATACTTCAACTACCATGAAATCAATGATCATAAGTGAGAAAAGGATCTCAAAAAAATCATTTTCAAGCTTGGAATCAATCAAAACTATCAAGAATTGAATGGGATCAACAAATTTGCTTTAAACCTCTTATATTCAAAAATCAGTCAAAATCCCATGAAACCATGATCAAATTTGGGGATGAATGAATGAAAATGATCACGAATTAATATATATTACAACCCTAAGCTTACCTTGTTGATTGGATGAAGATTGGATGAGATTTGAGCCTCAAAATCTCCAAGGAAAGCAAGGTTACGGGGGAGCACTGGAAGGCAGTAACTTTGGCTGAGATTTGTGAATTGTGTGAGGGTTGGTTCGGTTAGGTCATGGTACAGCAGGTTAGGTGGTTGAGTTAGGGTTCTATAGCATCAAACCATGGTTAAATTGGCCAACAAATGAATGAGTTATGGCCATTTTAGTACAACAAGGTCAGTTTCGTCGCCGTTTAGTTTTTCGGTTGAATTTCGGAGGTTCAAATGACGTTAGAAAAATATAAGGCTAAGTTTACTAAACTCGAATCTTCGTTACGTGTTCAGCGAAGTTGACGAAACTCGAATCCGAGTTCCCGAGCTCAAGATATTAAATACGGAACCAAGGGTGCGCTAAGTGCTCGTTAGCCCCCGACTTGGATTCCAAAATTCAAATTAAATCCGAAACACATGCAAATGAATCCGAAAATACGAAACGAACAATTATTCATATACAAGACACGTATAAGTTCAACATATTAAATTTGCACAAAATTCCGGTACCAATTCATATAGAAACGAAGCACGTAAATGTCACTCATACGCAATGTAACAATAAAATTCATAACATTAACATTAATGAACAAAACAATTCATATATAATATATTATATATAAGGGATAATGATTTTCACCCATCCGAACTATAGGTCATTTGGCAATTCACCATCCAAACTATTTCGCCCCCGAAATCACCATCTAAACTTTCAATTTCTAACAAACCACCATCCCACAGCGGTTTTGACCCTTTTTTGAGCGGTTTTGACTCTTTTTTCAGCGTTTTTGAATGTTTTAACACATAATCTATGGAAAAATAACAAAGAGAGACAAATTTACATGTGTTAAAACACCCAAAACCGCTGAAAAAAGAGTCAAAACCGCTCAAAAAAGGGTCAAAACCGTTGTGGGATGGTGGTTTGTCAGGAATTGAAAGTTTAGATGGTGGTTTCGGAGTCGAAATAGTTTGAATGATAAATTGCCAAATGGCCTATGCTTCGGATGGGTGGAAATCATTATCTCTATATATAATAATGCATGCATACGTATATATACATATAATGAATACATGCATGCATATGTAATTTATAAATATAAATGCATGCATAATTACTTTCATGCACACGTACACAATAATATATATATTTATATATATATTTATATTATATAAATATATTTAATATTAATAACATTAAATACAATAATTAAAATTTAATACAATTAAAATATAAATTAAATACATAAAACACGTATAATTAATTATTTCGCGCAAATTGGTAAACACTTACATCATACCTGTGCGGCCGAAATATCAGGGCGTCACAACCTCTCCCGTTTAGAAGAATCCGTCCTCGGATTCATTGATCGCCCGGAAACAATTCGAGATGAAATCTCTTCATTTTATCCTCCGTTTCCCACGTAGCCTCTTCCGTTTTATCACTTCTCCATAAGACTTTAACTAGTGGGATCTGCCGATTTCGAAGCTCTTGAAATTTACGATCCAAAATCTTAATCGGCTTCTGAACGAAGGCGAGATTCGGTTCAATTTCTACTTCCTCGACGGGGATAACTTCCGATTCATCCGGATAATATTTCTGAAGCTGAGACACATGAAATACATTATGGATTCCGGTCAAACTCGGGGGTAGGTCCAAACGATAGGCCGTATCTCCAATTTTTTCCAAAATCTCATACGGTCCTAGATACCGAGGATTCAATTTCCCTCCTTTTCCAATCCTCGAAAATCCCTTACGAGGTGAGGCTTTCAAGAATACCCTATCACCAACCTCAAACAGAAGATCCTTCCTTCGGTGATCGGCATAGCTTTTCTGTCTGTCCTGGGCTGCTTTCATCCGCTGTCTGATTATTTGAACCTTATCAATTGCCTCTTGCACGGCCTTAGAGGGTTTTTCCTTGTTCTCTCCTCGTTTCACACCCTCTTGCTTCGTCCAATTCCACTCTTCCAAATCAAAGAACAACGGTGATCTGCATTTCCGTCCGTAGAGAGCCTCATATGGAGCCATTTCTATCGATGCTTGAAAGTTATTGTTATAGGCAAATTCAATTAAAGGCAATTGTTCGTTCCACGAACTCGAAAAATCCAATGCACATGCTCTCAACATATCCTCCAAATATTTAATTAATCTCTCCGATTGCCCGTCCGTCTGAGGATGGAAAGCTGTGCTAAATTGAAGCCTTGTGCCCAGATTCCTTTGCAATTCTTGCCAAAATCTAGAAGTAAACCTCGGATCCCGATCCGATACAATGCTAACCGGTACTCCATGAAGTAGGACGATTTCATCCACATACTTCTTAGCTAATTTATTCACCTTATCCGACACCCGAATAGCAAGAAAATGTGCCGATTTCGTCAGTCGTTCCACTATTACCCAAATTCCATCTAAACTACCTTTCACTCGTGGAAGACCCGTAACGAAATCCATCGCCACTTGTTGCCATTTCCATTCTGGAATAGGTAACGGTTGCAGTAGCCCCGATGGCTTCTGATGCTCTGCTTTCACCACTTGGCAAGTCAAACAATGTCTCACGAAGTTGATCACAACCCGCTTAAGTCCATTCCACCAATAAAATTTCTTTAAATCCTTATACATCTTATTTCCCCCGGGATGTATCGAATACCCTGATCGATGAGCTTCTTCCAATATCAACCGTCTCAACTCTTCCGGAACCACCACTCTGTTCTTAAACCTTAGAAGCCCGGTGTCATCAAATCCGAACGGACTCTCTGAATCATTTCTAGCTTTCTGCACTAACCTCTGAACTTCGGAGTCCACTATTTGAGCTTCAAACAATCTCTGCTGAAGATCCGGTTGAACGGTAATATTCCGAATACTAACTCTTAGCTTGAAAGACTGAGATTCATCCATAGTTTCCACTTTAACACTTGACACGCTAGCTTTCCTACTAAGCGCATCCGCGACCACGTTGGCCTTTCCTGGATGGTATCGAATCGTACATTCATAATCCGCCAACATCTCCATCCAACACCTCTGTCTCTTGTTTAATTCCTTCTGAGAAAACAAATACTGGAGACTCTTGTGGTCGGAAAAGATCTCAAAAGAAACTCCGTAAAGATAGTGTCTCCACTTTCCCAAAGCGAAGATCACTGCCGCTAGCTCGAGATCGTGAGTGGGATAATTCTGTTCATGATCCTTCAATTTCCTCGAGGCATAAGCTATTACCTTACCATTCTGCATCAAAACACATCCCAACCCTTCTTTCGAGGCGTCCGTATAAACCATGTATCCTTCAGAGCCCTCGGGAAGTGCTAATACCGGTGCAGTGGTCAATTTTTCCTTCAAGAGTTGAAAACTCGCTTCACATGCCTCGTCCCACTCAAATTTAGCTTCCTTCTTAGTCAATCGTGTTAAAGGACAGACTTTCTTCGAAAAATCCTTCACGAACCTTCGGTAATAACCTGCCAATCCCAAGAAACTTCTAACCTCGGAAGCATTTTTCGGACTCTGCCATTGAATAACCGTCTCGATCTTTGAAGGATCAACTTCCAAACCCTTACTTGAAATAATATGGCCTAGAAAAGCAACCCGGTCGATCCAAAACTCACACTTACTAAACTTCACATACAACCGGTGCTCTCTCAACGTCTCCAATACCAATTTGAGATGCCTAGCATGATCTTCCGGAGTCTTTGAATACACGAGAATGTCATCAATGAAGATTACGACGAATTTATCCAAATACGGCGGAAAAATCCGATGCATCATATCCATGAATGCTGCAGGGGCATTTGTTAAACCAAAAGGCATCACTACGAACTCATAATGCCCATACCGGGTATTAAATCCTGTCTTTGGTATATCCTCTTCCCGGATTTTGAACTGGTAGTAGCCTTGCCTTAAATCCAATTTCGAATAGACCTTTGAACCTTGCAACATATCAAATAAATCCTCAATGTGGGGCAACGGGTACTTATTCTTGATAGTCATCCGATTAAGCTCCCTGTAATCTATACACATTCTCAACGACCCATCTTTCTTTTTGACAAAGAGAACCGGAGTACCCCACGGAGATGAATTAGGTCGGATATATCCACTCTTAAGTAATTCCTCGAGTTGAATCTTCAGCTCTTTCAACTCTGCTGGAGCCATTCTATAAGGAGTCTTGGAATAAGGTTCTGATCCCGGATATAAATCAATGACAAACTTAATCTCCCGATCCGATGGTAGAGAACCTAAATTTTCTGGAAATACATCGGGATATTCCTTTACCACAGCCGTCTCCTCAAAACTTGATTGATCCTTTGGCTTATTAAGAAGATAGGCAATAAATCCCGTGGCTCCATCCTTTACCAACTTGCAAGCTTCCATAAACGATAATAGAGGTACATTCTTCGACCCAACTTCTCCAATCAACTCTTCACCCAATTTTATCTTCTTCTTAAAAGAATCAACTTCGGCCCGGTGCCGATACAACCAATCCATCCCGAAGATTACCCCATACTTCTTCATAGGCATCACAATGAAATCTACCGGATAATCTTTCCCTTCTATCAAAACTGAACAACCCCTGACAACCCGATCTGTCTGCAAACTACCTCCAAGAGGCGAACTCACATAATAACAGGAATTTGAACAAGCAACAGGTAGGCATAGAGAGGCACATAGATCAGAAGATAAAAAAGTATGCGTGGCACCTGGATCGAATAATGCATGAATGCTCGTGTTATGAATGCAAACGGTACCTTCCACCACGGCGTTTGGGTCGACCTCAACATTCTGCTCCTCGCTCTCAAGAGCATAGGCTTGTGCCTGAACCATCGGTCTCTGAGCTCCAGCTTGATATCCTGGGATCTTGTCCGGGTATGCAAAAAAGCCATGTGATCTCCTTTCCCACAAATCAAGCACAACTTCAATCTTTTTTGGCAATTGTTATAAGAATGAGTTGGCCATCCACAATAAGTACACGGTGGCTGATCATTGCGAGATCCCTTAGGAGCTGGTGGAGCCTGAGGTGGTCGTGGAACGGGTGCAATCGGACCTCCAATTCTTGGCTTCTTGAAAGGCCCTTTTTGTGGTGGAATTGGTACATTCATCGGCCTTTTTCCTTTGTTAAATCCCCAGCCGGATCCTAACCCTTGTCCTTGGCGAGAAACTGGCCTCCTAGCATTCACAGAATCTTCAACCTTTAAGGCTTTCGAAGTAGCCTTCGCGCAAGTGCTCGTATTAACTGCCTCTAAAGCTGTCTGGATGTCCGGTCGAAGCCCTTGAACAAACTGCATAGCCTTATGGAAGTCATCGCCTGCTATATTTGGTGCATAGCGGGATAACCTCTCATACTCTGAAATATACTCAGCCACGGACCTCGTTCCTTGCTTCAATTCGGTGAATTCCCTAAGCCTTCGAGTCCGAGATGAGGGAGGGATGAATTTATTCTTGAATTCCCTTGTAAATACTTCCCAATTGATCTCTTCTCCAGCTGCCTCCAATACAATCCGGGTGCTTTCCCACCAAGAGTACGCTTCCCCTTGTATTAAAGTGATGGTGCATCGAGCCTTCTTTCGGGACTCACATGGAATGAGTTCCCATATCCTCTCTACCTCTTTCAGCCACATTTCCGCTTGTATATCATTTCCCTTGAAGAACTTGGGAGGTCTTTGGTTCTGAAACTCCCTAAGTATAACAGAAATCGGTGCCTCGGGCGGTACAACAGGTGCAGGTGGTGCTGGAGGTGCCGGTGGTACATAATCTCGTAGCCTTTGATCTATAATATTGATAACTGAGTTAACAAAGGCCTCTGCCGGTGGTGGTTGTGGAGGTGGAAGTGTAGGAGTACGATCACGATGATGACGTCGTCCTGGAGATCTATCTTGATGTCTACGTGGAGGCATCCTATCAATAAAACACTAAAAATGCGTGCTATTTTTAGTTTATGCCTGTTAATGCAAGTAATTCAATCAAAATTCAAATTTTAAATCAATTAAGCACAAAAGAGATGCATACGCAACACATTGTCAAGTAGTCCCTAAGTCGAACGACCTAGACTGACTCACACGACACGAAAGCCCGGGTTTTGTAACCCTAAGCTCTGATACCACTTAAGGATGTAACATCCGAGCGCAAGGTGTCACATCCCCCGTACCGAGACCCGACCCGAAAATGAAATGGACGATCCATACCCGAGCCAAATCACGGTGAACGGGGACAAACACACACTCTAAGCTAGGCGGGCTAACCCTTAAAACCGTAAAACATTAAAGCGGAAGCAATAAACGGACATATACCATATATATATATACCATGAGCATCCAAGCTCCAAAAATAATTCATATACATCATCAATTTCCATCACGGCCCAAAACATGTACGCTCCACATCATTATACATATACAATGATCAAAATAAAAGTATGCAAGTGTAAGACTAAAATACAGAGCTACAGACGAATGCAAGACCTAGGACTCATATTCCCGCCTAGCTCCCTCAACACCTGCACAAAATAACTGAAAACCAAAAATGGTTCAGTCCAAAAGGGAATGGTGGGTATAAAACAGGGCATAAATAGAATATATGATGGTAATTAAACAATCACATGCAAGCTATAATCCCAAATGAGGTTTTTAAAGAATTTCCCAAGTGGGTGAATAGAATCATCAAAAGGGATCATAACGAACCATTAACATTAGGTCATTAGTGGCCCGACGAGTGGGCGTGCATTATCTCCAACCAACACCTTGTGTAAATCATTTAAACATTCGTTCATTTATTCTTTTCATGCAATCATTCCTTTGTGCACAATCATTAACATTTACACCTTCTTCCTCCAGGTTGGTGGTGGGTTTGCAAGGCCCGACCACCCATTCATTGACCAAAAGGGGTTACATGACTCCCCAGATGGCGCTCAGCGTCCATTTCTCGCTAACTCCTAACGAGGTCCGGTTACGCCGTTCATTGGTGAAACTAGTGTGAGGGATCACCGTCGGCCCGTGCCTCCCCGGATAGCCACTCACACTAAGTCCCTGGGCCCCATTCGTGCATTCGATCATTTCTCGCCAAAACATTAAGTAGGGTTCATAAATAAGGCTTTACGTTGAAAACATTTACTCTTTAAAACGACTCTCTGTATATATAGAATTTTGGTCGAAAACTTTCACATTAAGGTATATATAGGGTCTTATATCTACATAGAAGAAAAACCCACCTTAAACCGCCAAAAGGAGAAAACACGAGCCTCACTGACCGGCCTCGTCTCCAACGGGATCAAAATCTGTGCAAGAAAGGTGAAGTGAGACTCAATCTGACCAAATAAGACGCTCGGCAATGCAATGATCATGATATGAATATATAAAAGATAAAATTATGTTATGAAAATGTTCATGTGCACTATTAATACATTTAAATCATATAATCAAGTCATTCACTTTCATAATTCCACATTTTCAATCCAATTAATTCACAAAATTCAAATATAATCATAGCACTTATTAAATCACATTAGAAATTAGAAATATAAAAAATTAAACACATTCAACTAAATTTAGGAAATTAAATAAAACATGAAATAGGTAACAATTAAATTCTATAATTCAATTATATCAAATAACATTTAATATTTAACAAACATATATAAATATATAATTAAATATAATATATATATACTATATTATATTTTATATTTATATATATATATATATATATATATACATAATCCATGCATACGTAGCTCATGCATGCAAAAAAAAAATAACATGCATGCAATGATATTTCAATCCAACAACAACCACATTAATGCATGTAAAAGAAAATTAATATGCATGCAATATCATGCATTAACCACTTACAATGCATGTAAACATTTCATGCAGGAAAGAAAAGAAAGGGAAAACGTGAAGCAGTAGCAGCAACTTAACAGCAAGACATGCATGGAAAGTTACATGGTGACACCCCCGTGTCACCCCCAAAGAACAAACCGAGACACCCCCGTGTCTCGGTACAGAAATTCAGACCACAAGAACACCCCCGTTTCACGCTGGAACACACAAGAACGACACATCCGTGTCAACCCGTTCAGCAGCAGCAACAAACGCAGACTTTCCCCTGTTTTTCTAGCTTAAACGCAGCAACAACTGATGCAATATATGGGCAAGAAAAGCAGCAACAAATAGCATGAAAAGCAGCAACAAATCAGCCTTAACAATGCATAAAATTGACAGCAAAAGCAAGGAGGAAACGCAGCAGTTTTGACAGCAATTTTCAGGCCCAAAAACAGGGTATAAATCGTGAAAAACAGGGCATGAAATGATTTCCATTAATCCCAACACATTCATATAAGTTAGGCTATCAAATGTGCAGCAAAACACCACAAATTCAACCTATAAACCAGTTCCAAACAAGCTCAACCAAGAAAAGCTGTCATACGTGACATTTCATGAAAGTTTCTTAGAAGCCATAAATGATATCTCATAAATACTTCAACTACCATGAAATCAATGATCATAAGTGAGAAGAGGATGTCAAAATATTTCAAGCTTGGAATCAATCAAATCTATCAAGAATTGAATGAGATCAACAAATTTGCTTTAAACCTCTTATATTAAAAAATCAATCAAAATCCCATGAAACCATGATCAAATTTGGGGAGGAATGAATGAAAATGATCAGGAATGAACATATATTACAACCCTAAGCTTACCTTGTTGATTGGATGAAGATTGGATGAGATTTGAGCCCTAAAATCTCCAAGGAAAGAAAGGTTACGGGAGAGCACTGGAAGGCAGTAACTTTGGCTGAGATTTGTGAATTGTGTAAGGGTTGGTTCGGTTAGGGCATGGTACAGCAGGTTAGTTGGTTGATTTAGGGTTCCATAGCATCAAACCATGGTTAAATTGGTCAATAAATGAATGAGTTATGGCCATTTTAGTGAAACAAGGTCAGTTTCGTTGCCGTTTCGTTTTTCGGTTGAATTTCGGAGGTTCAAATGACGTTAGAAAAATATAAAGCTAAGTTTAATAAACTCGAATCTTTGTTACGAGTTCAGCAAAGTTGACGGAACTCGAATCCGAGTTCCCGAGCTCAAGATATTAAATACGGAACCAAGGGTGCGCTAAGTGCTCGTTAGCCCCCGACTTGGATTCCAAAATTCAAATTAAATCCGAAACACATGCAAATGAATCCGAAAATACAAAACGAACAATTATTCATATACAAGACACGTATAAGTTCAATATATTAAATTCGTACGAAATTCCGGTATCAATTCATATAGAAACGAAGCACGTAAATGTCAATCATACGCAATGTAACAATAAAATTCATAACATTAACATTAATGAACAAAAAAATTCATATATAATATATTATATATAATAATGCATGCATACGTATATATATATATATAATGAATACATGCATGCATATGTAATTTATAAATATAAATGCATGCATAATTATTTTCATGCACACTTACACAATAATATATATATTTATATATATATATTTATATTATATAAATATATTTAATATTAATAACATTAAATACAAAAATTAACATTTAATACAATTAAAATATAAATTAAATACATAAAACACGTATAATTAATTATTTCGCGCAAATTGGTAAACACTTACGTCATACCTGTACGGCCGAAATATCGGGGCGTCACACAGTAGATAAGGAAGCTTAATTACCAAAACGATCAATATATACAACCTTCAAGTCACAAGGATGATTCCAACATAAGAACAAGGTATTTGGCCTACACGGTCTCCGAATATACAAAACAAAAAAATATATATAACCATAAGTGTGTGGTACAAGCCATGATTCATGACACAAGCTAGATACAAAATTACAAAAAACTAATGCAATTTCCCGCCTAACTATGCCTGCAAGGAACCTGAGGGACAAAGAAGGGAGGGGTTAATCTCTACAAGACTGAGTTAATGGCATAAATAATATATATAAAGCATTAAAGTTCATGCGAGTCATAATTCCATATAAAGTTTTTCAATAAACAAGTGTAGAGTCATTATATGGAATTACAGCTACCGATTCATTTCTGCCAAGTGATCAAGTGGCTCAACGAGTGAGCAATCTCCAACCTTTCTCCTTTAGTGTACAAAGTAATTATTAAGTGATCACACAGTTATTAAGTTTCACTTGTTACAAAGTCAGGTTCAAGTGTATAGGTACACCTTTTTGCTCCGGGTTGGTGGTTCGGGTAGCTAGCCCTTACCACCCTAGACAAGGTGATCAACGGGTACATGAATCCCATTCACCGGAATCCCATTGGTCCATCAAACCTCCTGATGGATGTCCGGGCTGCTCCAAAATGGTGGGACGTATGCAAGAGGTGGTCGTCAGCCCATGCTTTCCCGATTCCCTCAATACATAATCCCCTGGGCCCCAGGAAGTGTAAAGTTCTCGCCATAACAGGACAGGATCAAGATTTAGGTGCATTTGAAAAACATTTGGCATTTGAAAACAAGTATAGACATAAATAGGCTTTTGTCCAAATTACACATAAAGAAGGTTTATATAATTTATCCTAACAACTCCTCACCTATACCAAACCAAAAGAAGCAAAACGGACTCCCCGGACTCTACATAGCAGGCTCGTCGCCCTCCTGAGAACTCTCTGAATAAGGAAAAAGGTCACTAGTGAGACTCGACTCAAAATGAACCAAGTATGATGCACGACAATGAAATGATGAAATGAGGAATTCAAGTTATGTCATGAACAAGTTCATATGAACAATCAATATTCTAATCATGCCTTAGCAAGAATTAAATCATGATAAAGTATAAAATAGGGTAAGGATTAACATAAAATTGATCAATTATATCACACATTAGTCACATAAACGAGGCTCAAACAAAGTATAAACGAAACGAAGTAATTACACAAAACACCCAAAACTCAAACATGATAGCACGGGGAGTAACGGGCATTACTCCCCTCAAGAACAAAAGCCGTAACGGCCGTTAACAGAGGTAGACGATTTCCTCCTGGAAAAGATTGGAGGTAACGGGTGTTACCTCCCTGCAGTACAAATCTGGTAACGGGCGTTAATCGAGGCAGGCATCCAACATCCTGAAAATCATGGAGGTAACGGGCGTTACCCCCCTTCAGTGCGAAATGGGGTAACGCTGGCAGAAACAGATCCCCTGTTTTCTCTTATTCTCGTAACAACAACAACATCTCCATGACTTTCTAGTTCGAACTTAACTCCCCAAAACAAGCTAAACACCAATATAAACCATGGATTCGACCAAATAACTTAAGAAAACATGTATATGCATCATATATCTCAATTAGGCTTCATTTAATCCAAGGAAACATGCTCAAATCCAACAAAGCTCATTCATGAAACCCTCATACAAAAGATGTGATCAACCATGCTCCAAGTTCACATAACTTATGATATAATTGTATAAAACCAACCTAAGATCATCATATACCACACATATTCATCTAAGGACTAGAAATAATCCATAAACCCTAACATTCTTCAAGAATTCAATAGACACATGTGCATGATCTTACATTGGATGAAGAAAATGATGGGGAAGAAGAAAGGATGAAGGTATGGAGCTTGATTCTTGTTGAAAATGGAAGAAAACTTGGGTCTTCTTATCTTGCTTCGATCAAAATGGGTATGGAGAATGGAAAAAAATGTATGTATATGTGTGTATATGCATATATCGATCAAACAAGGGAAAGAAAAGGATGAAATTGCAACTTGGTCCTTATAAAATTTAAATGAATGCAATCAAGTTCAGTAATTCAAGAAAGTTACAATTAAGTCCTTCACCAATTATCAATTAAGTCCAAAGTTTTCCAAAAATTACAATTGAGGACAATTGATCAAGAATTCTTACAATTATGAAATAATTAAACACTTAGGCATGCTCGGGAATTAATTTATCACCCTAAACGGTGGGGTACTACACTCCCGTACTATGACACGACACGTGTACGAAATGGAAAGTCCGCACACACACCAAGTCACAGCGACCGGGTGACAAACGAAAACACACACACTAGCTAGGCGGTATCTAACCCTGTACAAATGAAAGAATGCAAAACATAACAGCAGAAGCAGTACGAAATGCCAACTTTTCAAAAACTTCTCATACAATGCAATACAGACATCAAAATCAAGTATACGGGTTCGACTAATCCGGCAAACCTGTCCTATCCTTCCCCGAACAATTACACAACAAAACGGGCTCAACTGGCCCTAGAAACCCGTCCCGAATAATCATATAATCGCAACGGGTTCATCTAATTTGAGCACCTGTCCTAACTTGTCCCGAATTCCATACATTCGATTCATAATTGCAAACATGTACAAAATAAATCTTATACAAAATTTCCAGCATAAGTCAAAACAAAATACTTAACCAACTGAAACAAACAGACACAAACACGACACAAAAGCCGCTTAGCACGAACTCCAAGGCGAACCCAAAGCTAAACCTGCACACTAAAAACATAAAGAGGGAGGGGCCAGTCCAAAGACAGAACGAGGGGTTAAAACACACACACTATACATATATACAGAGCACAGCACGTTCAAAATTAAATGTTCGTGAACCCGGGACTAGTTTTTGCACGCCAAAACATTTGCCTGTGATAATATATATAGGGTGACTTATCAAAATAGAACGAACAAAACTTAGCTTATACATAACTTAAAACATACGTTCATGCAGACTTAGCACGCATACCGGAGCATATTTTATTAGATTGAAAGTATACCAATTTTTATCTTAATTTAGGAATCTACCCCCGTTTCACGAACTTGAGACCGATAGACAAAACTCGAAACCAAACTACAAATCATAAAACATAAGGCAAACACACATACCTCTTCTCCAGATGATGGAAGGGTTGTACACTCCCTAACCATCCACACTAATACGTCAGGGTATGAGTTTCATGACACTCACACCCAAGGACTCCATTCGCCACCTCCACAGGGTGGGTTCCGGGTTGATCCTATCTTCAGGGCCCCAGGCATAACGCAAAAATCACACTTATCGTAAAGCTTATCTCATAAACCATCACGCCACAGACAGATTGACGGACATATCACATGTATATCGTACTTATCATATCGTACGTATATATCACCCGGACTAACCTCAAAATCATAACATATCGAAACTAAGCATACATAGGCTCGTACATAGCGTTCCTTACTTTCAAACTTATGACAAAACCATCAAAGTACATATTTCACACATTTCTACGTATATATATAACGCTTATAAATCGCACACATTCGAAAACGAGCACGTTGCGATAGGGTATAACTATATCCCAACATCACCTGGTACCAGACAAAGCTGAAGACACAGCAAATGGTCCACCCCAGAACCTGCACAACCCACTAGTCACCACACCGGGTGCACCTATACCAACTGAACACACAAAGCACAAGACAGAACTCAGACTCGGACTCAGACAACCACACAGAGACGCACAACACATGCTCAAACACTTAAGAAATGCAATCACGTAAGCAGGGTTCAATTTCATATCAATTATATGCAAAAGAAAACCTTAGGACATGTATATGAATGCACAAAACGAAATTAATATGATGCACATTTACAAAACAACAAACTAAATTCACATATCACCTATCATACAAAAAAACACGTAATACAAGACCAAATAAATCATATTATAGCATGCTATGAATTTCATTTAATTCATAAGGTCACAAGTTAAATTCTAACTAAGTCATATAATCATTCAAGGTCTCATATAATTTTCCGATGCATAACAAATTCATAGATATTACATAATAGATTAATTTCCAATTTACGTGATTAAACCTTAATTCAAAGTTTCAAGGTTAGACATAATAATTTCTTTAACATAATCGTGATTAACATATTTATTTACCAATTGACAAGGTTTAATTAATTCAAATCATGCAAGTTTACATATCACATTCCAACCATACTAAGTTCATATAATTCATACGTTTTATACTCAATTCATATAACACATAACAGATTCAATTTGACAAAGTTTGTTTAAGTTAAATCAAACAAATTCATATCATTTCCAAAATTACACAAACACCCCTTAAAGTTAGACAAATAGCTCAAATTTTACATGTCGGGATTCAAATTGCAAATCAAAACATCTGTATATATCAAATTACATTTTATACATGTTTTCATATACATTGGAATTCATATCGATCGAGAATTCAAGCATATGACAATTAATTAGCATTTAGAACAATTAAATCAAATAAATTCGTAACAAATAAACCGAGCGTCCGATTAACGAACGGGAAGTGGCGTTGGACTCACCACGACGAGGCGGATAAACTGTCCGGAGCCCCCCGAAACGCCGCCACCGGAGCCGCCGGAGCAGTGTCTGAAAAATCCCAAAAAATTCACCCGTGCAAGTACTCCTCGTGCTCGTTCCAAATCCTCGATCAATTTCCGAAAATTCCAAGCCAATCGTCTCCAATTTCAGATCTAACAATACGAAACCCCAAAATCTTCAAACTTAAATTACTTCCAAACGTGTGAACGAAAATTGAATCCGTAAACGGCATTGTCTTAGAAGTTATTCATGAAAAAAACTTAAATTAAATTAAACGGTTGAGGTTTACGTACGAAATAACTTAAATTAACAATTACTCTTAATTAATTCGAATATTTAGCATACCGAATTGAATTCACATTTAATCATATGAGTCACATAATTCTTAAATTAAACATTCAAGTAGAAGGACTTATCCGTAAACATCGTCGGGTCGTGCTTCAGAGACGCAGGATGTTACAATTAAAACATGTAATTCACGAAAGGAAACTCAGGAGAGAAGTAATTTAGAACACATAATCCTCAAGCAATTCAATTAAGTAAATTAAGTTGTGCAAATAAAATAACGAAAAGGAATTAAATAAACCTAAATCTCAAAACTCACACGCGTGGCGCACGTACCTGTACGGTCGAGTAATCGGGGTGTCACATACATCATATTCATAATCAAAATTCAGAAATAAATACAAAGCTCAAAGTCAATCCAACCTTCTTCGTTTGGGTTGAGAGGACGTCCTTCTCTGTTTAGGATGAGAGGACGTCCTCTCAACCCCGGTTCAAAGTTCAAAGATTTGAGTCGGGGGATCCTACCCGCTCCTTTGACGGGGTTACTATCGGCTCAAGAAAACCCGCCTTCTCCTCGACCTCCCGAGGTTGGGCTAAGTCTCTCAAAGGGGGAGTTGTGTTGATGGGAGAGCTCGGCGACCCCAAGGCCGACCCGAGTTACCATACTACTTCTCCGGGGCCCAGTTCAAAGTTCAGAATTCAAAAGTTCGAAGTTCAAAGACTTATCTTTCAAAGTCGAATCTCACTAGTTCAAAACACACACCAACCCTTTTCAAATCAAACAAACGAAAATATAGTTTACGTATACATAAAAGCGTTTTCAAAAGATCTTATAGCAAACGGGCCAATTTTCACAAAATACATATCAAACACGTATCTATATACATGTATATAGATAAGTCACATGTGGGCTTCAAAATACATATAGGGTTATAGGTCATATTAACTAAAAGAAAGAAAACCTCACCTTCCAGACGTAACGGATCAAAAGGGGCAAATGAACGCCTATGGAACCACCTCGTCACCAACGGGATGACCCTCTAAACAAATCAAAGAACAAGAGATGTACTTAGACTCAATATGAACCAATTAGATGCTCGGCAAATGCATATGAATGCAAATGATGCAATGCGGGTCACATACGTCCCAACTTTAGGCATATTAGAGCAATTAATGTATTAACACTTAAAGGAAGCATAAATTAAACACATAGCACGTTGAATAAACACCTAATATAACGAATTATATCTGTAGCACCCTTAAAGATAGGCACCACATCCCCCGCACTACAAGTCTAGTCCACACATGAAATGGATAGTTCAAGTATGAACCGGACTCATAGTGAACGGGTGACAAAATAAAACAATCCTAGCTAGGCGGAATCTAACCCTGTACCAATTAATCACAAATTCTAAAATACGGTGCGGAAGCAATAATATAATGTATAATTTCCAAAGATAGCTACAAGTCCAACAATTCATAAACATAAATTAAATCCAACATGCAACCTAACAACGGGTTCAACTAGTCGTGCAACCTATCCCGAGTCAAAATCAATAATCAAAATTAGCACACAGGCCCAAATACATAATGTGATACAAATAATCATAATGAAGCCAAATGTGACTCGAGTGTACAAGTGTGACTCGAAAGAAGAAAGCTAAAACTCTACTCCCGCCTAGCAAAACCTGCAAGAAACTGGAAGAGTGGAAAGAGGGGTCAGTCTTTAGAAGACTGAGTGAGCAGGAGTTATACATATATATAAAAACATGCATATGCAAGTCATAAATCCTGAGCAATGTTTTATTTAAAGTTAGTTCCCATGAAGGGCAAGAAAATAACTAAGCAATGCTCGGACCTTACGACTAACTCATATTAAATTTGTTAAGTTCATAATTCATAATAATCATAATAGCTCGGCGAGTGAGCGTGCATAGTTCTCCAACCAAACTCCGACCGTGTACAATAGACATGACTTAATAATTTTGAATACGCGATCATGTAATACATAATAATACATGTGAGTCATAACATGAGACATAATCGTTTGGGCAATCCATGTCCCGGCCTTCCCGCACGGTGCATAATAATAATGATAATCATAAAATAGTTCCAACCTTCTCCCTCCATAATGGTCGGGCCTGCAGACCCGAACCGATACATCGTACAGGTATGCGCCACGAGAGAGTTTACTTTACGCACTTATGTGATTTAATTCTCTTTTATGTGTTTAATCCCAACTTTGATTGAAAATGTGACTTAATTCACCAAAATCCAAAATGGTAAAATATGAATTCTTGCTTGACAACTTGAGAATGGAACTTGGATGAATTTAAATCAATTATTGAAGTTGGATTTAAATAGGACTTGGACCTATTTGTGTGTTTTGGGCCTAACTTGAATTAGGTAAGTTTGGGTCATTTGGGACCAATATGAGCTCGGGAATTCGAATTCGAATTTCGACACCACCATTGGACTTGATTCGGTGATTCGGGTCCAACGGAATTTATTTTATATTTTTCGGAAACCATTTAGACTTTAAACCTTTTAATTGTGACTTATTGGGCCGAAGGTCATTTATTTGAGCCCAAATCCTATTCAAGCCTTTAGCCCCACATGTTATCTTGGTAACCATAACCTTGACCTAAAACTATTAGCCACCATATAAATAGCTTTATTCCCTTTTCATTTCATTTCAAACCACACAAGTTAGCTTCTAAGAGAATCATGGAGAAATTTCAAGAGAAGATCAAGACTTGAACCATCTTTCATTCTAAGAGCTCATATTCCTTGAATTCTCACTCCTTCACAAGACAAGGTAAACTTTGGATCTCTTTTACTGAGTATTTCATTACTATTCTTGGATTGGAGCATGAAATTTGTTGGTATGAACTTGAATGATGAGATCTTGAATTATTTGAGAAAGCTTGAAGATATATATTAATTAATTAATTAGGTTGAAACTTATTCCTTTCGTCCACTTTTCTTACAAAAAACGCGAGCAGCAATGCACTGGAAATGATTTTTTTTTTAGTGAACCATGATTCTCGAATTTATTTGCCTAAGTGATGATTTGCTTAGAAATTGGGATGGGATCTGGACATTTTGCACAGACTTCAACCTTCAAAGTTGGTGCTTTTAAATTTAATATGCTGCTAGGTGTACGAAGAAAAAAATAAAACAATTGCTGCGTGTATTGCCTAGGAAACCGTGAGAAATTTGTTTGAAATTATTTAACCATGGCTGATGTACTTGTGTCGGTTGGAGGTATGATTCTTGAACAGGTTGGAATTAAAAGTCAACATGCCTAAGTAATTCACCTTTGCTGTCGGTATAATTGAAAATAAGAAATTAAGGGATTGGTTGAGATTTATGACTAGGAACTCGAATTAATTGCATAGGGCCAGCATATCTTGTTATTTAATTGAAGTGATGATTACTTGCATATGGATGGGAGGTCTGGACGAAATAATTCCAATTTCAAACCGCAGCTCTTGTACCTTGAATGTATTAAATACATGATAAAGTACTAAAGTTGATTTAGTTGCTGCGTGAGTTTGTGCCTTGGAAACCGTAATGATTAATTGGAAATGGAATATAGATGAATTCAATAGATTGCAAGTTGCACTTTATTCCACGAGTATGTTTCTTGGATTTAATAAATAATAGATGCACTAAAAGGGAATTAAAGGTTGCCATTCATTCATTTAAATTGAACATTAAGTTCACGTATTTCAAACGTCAATGCACGCTGCTATCTCATACCGTTATTAATTGATTCAATATATGGGTGCATTACATTTTAAGTGCGAGTTTATGAAATTGAAAATGGTAATGAAATTCGATCCCTTCTTTTATTTTTAATTTTATATTGTCCTTCAAATACAAACCTTATTTTAATAATTAAAATGCATTATTTTAAATATTAATAATATGACTTTAATTTATGTTCTAAACTTTAATACTTCATTTTAATTGAATAATTTCGTATGAGAGCTTACCCCATGTTATGTTATGTGACCTATGTGTACACTTCATTCCATTTTCCATATCATTCATCTCTTGGTACGCCGTGCGTCTTACTTGGTTCATATAGAGTTTAAGTCTACGCTTCTGTATGTCTTGTTACAGAGTTTGGTGGTGCCGGTGGGCCCGAGGTTTAGAGTGTTTGGCCCTTCACACTCTCAGACACTACTATCACCAGGTGAGGTTTAGGATTTTGTATACTTATGCGACCTATTGCCTTAATATGTTGATTTCAACCCTTGCATACGAGTATATCTATTATAAATACGTATGTGTTGGGTATGATATGTTTATAACCTTGTGAATCAGCTCTGTTTTGGAAGATTAGATATGAAAGCATATGTAAGCTGTTTTGAAAAGTTATGTTATGTTATGATCTGTTCAGTATCGAGTTAGCCATGATATATGGTATCTGTTCTATTATGTTCTGTTATGGATCCGAGGAGCTATGGGTAAGGAATCCCTGGGACGGTATAGGGCCGTCAGGGCTCGGCCTGTGCATAGTCTCCATTTGAGATATCATTGCGCGACTCAAGGAGATAGGGGAGGCGTGATATCTTGAGCCTTCGGTGTACAGCCCGGGAGGACTCTTGTGGGTTCGCTACCCCTTGAGGGTTTGTCTGTTCTGGATGGTTTGGGGACGGTACATCCCCTCCATCATTGGTATGACGGTTGGATTGGATTTTGTGCTTATGTTTTGATCTGTTCTGAGGAGTAAAGGTTGGAAGCTCGTACTCGCCGAGCATATGTTCTGTTCTGTCTGGGAATTATGAATCGGGGTAGTGTCTTTCTAAAAATGGTTTCTAAACTTATACCTATATCTATTTTGGGTTGTTTTGAAATGTTCTGGTATGCAACACCTATCCCCGGTTCACGAGTCAACCCTTCTGTTATGTGCTATGCTCTATATATATATTGTGGGTGTGCGTTTGCCCCCTCACTCGGTCAAGTTGACTGACCCCTCATTTACACTTTTAGTTGCAGGTTTGTTGGCGTCTGCTAGGCGGAAGTGAGTCCTTTGAGTTGCACTTCGTCGGTCTAGTCTTTCTATTTGCATTTGTCTTTTCATGCACTTTACTTATGCTTTGACCAGTAGACTTGAGATTATATTTCACTATTCGGTAGCCATGCGTGGCACTTTCATTCGGCCCCTTGTGGCACTTGATGATTATTACCTTATGTTGATATTCGGGACTAGGGATTTATGCTAGTTGAACCCGTCACTTGTTATGTTTGTTGATCTATTATTCGGGATTAGGTATCTATGCTAGTTGAACCCGTCACCTGCTTTGCATGTTTTGTTTTAAATGCTTCTGCTATCTATTGATGTTGGTTTTAATTGCTTCCGCACTTTGAGTTTTGGTCAAGTTAGATCCGCCTAGCCTAGTGTATGAGTTGGTCTCCCGTTCGCTCTGATTCGGATTCGGACATGGACTTTCATTTCATGTTTCGGGTCTGGGTCATAGTGCGGGGGATGTGGCATCCTCCGTTTGGGGTGTTACATCCTTAAGTGGTATCAGAGCTCTAGGTTGCTAAACCGAGCTCTAGTGTAGTGTCGAGACTGTCTAGTTGGTACGGCATAGGACAATGTGATTATGTGATTCATTTACTTGAATACTTGTTTATTTCTAATACTTGTATACATACACACGTACTATTCCACATGCATCGATACTACTTGAATCTTTGAATTTCAGGATACCTCCTAGACACCGTGACCGAGAGGCTTCACCGGATGAGCCTAATCCGCCTCCGCCACCACCACTGAATGCGGAGAACATTGCTCAGGCACTTCTCAATCAGTTACAACAGAATCAGAGATAGCAGGCACCACCAGTTGATGGTCAGGATGGTACTATCTCAGCTGCATATAGGGAGTTTCGGAACAACAACCCTCCTAAGTGGTTTGGGAGAGATGACATCAAGGCTGAGGAGTGGTTAGCTGAGATCAGTGGTATTTGGGAGATTTGCCCAGGGAGTTCTCAGGATAGGGCTGTTTGTACTGCTCGATTCATTCAGGGACAGGCAGCTAACTGGCTCAAGGGAGTTCGATCCAGATTTAAGAGGAGTGGTATGGAGTTCACTTGGGAGACTCTCGTGCATGAGTTCCGTGAGAAGTATATACCTTATAGTGCACGAGAGCGCAGACTTCAGGAGTTTTCTGAGCTGAAGCAGGGATCTAGATCAGTTGAGGGCTACATTCTGGAGTTTGAGAGACTTGCTCCCTATGCTACCCACATCACTGATATCGATGCACACAGAGCCCGTCACTTTCTTCATGGACTTCGAGAGGATATTCAGAGAGCCCTTCAGGCTGTTGATGTTAGCACTTGGGATGAGGTTACCAAGAGGGCTATTCAGGTCGAGGCTCAGAGACGGAGATTGGGGCCCCCATCATTCTCTTCGGGGCGTGGTTCGGGTTCTGGATCGGGCAAGAAGCCCGTTACTCATACTTCTGCTACTGCTACACCAGCTTTCCGTCCACAGGGCTTCAGTAACAAGAAGCCTCGTCCCACTGCTCCTATAAGACCACCAGCATTACCGGCACCAGCTCCAGCTCGTTGCTCTCACTGTCAGGGTGCTCATCCATTGGAGAAGTGTTGGAGGTATTTGGGTAGATGCTTTGTGTGTGGGGCGGCTGATCACATGGTGGAGGCTTGTCCGAAGAAGAAGCCGGTAGTTCAGGCTCGTGGATATGCTCTGGATGGCGAGAAGGAGACAGCAGAGATTGATCAGAATGTTGTAGTGGAAGGTACAATACATATTCATGGCATCTCATTACATGCATTGTTTGATCCCGGGGCTACTCATTCTTTTATTGCCCGGGATATTGTTTCTTCTTTGCCTTTACTTGCTGAGATATCTGCGCATGTGTTTGTGGTGAGCTCTTCTTTGGGAGGGAGCTTGGAGACGAACAGAGTGTTTCGTGAGTGTCCGGTAGGTTTTGAGGGTCGAGTTTTTCCTACTGATTTGATTGAGATGCCGATGAGGAGGTACGGGGTGATTCTTGGGAGGGATTGGCTTTTCCGACATGGTGCAGTTATGGATTGCCGTTTGAAGAGGATTTCTTTTGATTCTGCGGTGTTTTCGGGAGAGAGTTTGGGATCCAGCCCGTTTATATCCTTTGTTGAGGCTAGTAAGTTAGTCTGGGATGGTGCTACAGGTTTCGTTGCTTACCTTCTGAACAAACCAAAGGACCAGGTTAAGCTTGAGGAGACGGAGGTCGTACGGGAGTATCTGGATGTGTTTCCGGAGAGTTTGGGGTCCTTACCACCGGACAGGGATATCGAGTTTGTTGTGGATCTCTATCCCGGAGCTGAGCCCTACTCGAAGACCCCCTACAGGATGGCTCCTACCGAGTTAAAGGAGCTGAAGAAGAAGTTGGATGAGCTTTTGGTTAGTGGATACATCCGTCCGAGCACTTCTCCGTGGGGTGCTCCCGTCCTGTTTGTTAAGGAGAAAGATGGGACGTTAAGGATGTGTACAGACTACCGCGAGCTGAACAGGATGACAGTTAAGAACAAGTATCCACTACCACATATTGAGGAGTTGTTTGATAGCTTACAGGGTTCGAGAGTGTACTCCAAGTTGGATTTGAGACAAGGATACTATCAGTTGAGGATTAGAGAGAAGGATATCTCTAAGACTGGGTTCAACACGAGATATGGACACTTTGAGTTTGTGGTTATGCCGTTTGGATTGACTAATGCTCCTGCAGTATTTATGGATATGATGCACCGGGTGTTTAGACCGTTCCTTGATAAGTTCGTGGTGATCCTTATAGACGACATCTTGGTGTATTCGAGATCGGTTGAGGAGCATGCACAACATCTCCGGATTGTGTTGGAAACACTTAGAGAGCACAAGTTGTATGCTAAGTTCAGTAAGTGCGAGTTTTGGATTGATCGAGTCACTTTTTTGGGTCACATCATCTCAGGCAATTGAATTGAGGTCGACCCCTCTAAGATTGAGACAGTGCTACATTGGGAGAGGCCTAGGAATGCCTCTGAGATACGGAGTTTTCTGGGCTTGGCAGGTTATTATAGGAGATTTGTGATGGATTTCTCTAAGATTGCAGCCCCGTTAACTAAATTGACCAAGAAGGAAGCCAAGTTTGAATGGGGTGATAGTTGTGAGAGGAGTTTTCAGATTTTAAAGGGAAGGTTTACTACAACACTGGTTCTTACCCTACCCGAGGGAGTTGATGGATATGCAGTTTATGCAGATGCTTCTAAGGAAGGACTGGGTTGTGTGTTGATGCAGAATGGTCGGGTTGTGGCTTATGCCTCTAGGAAGTTGAAGGTGCATCAGCAGAATTACCCCACCCATGATCTAGAGCTTGCAGCAGTCGTGTTTGCGTTATCTAAGTGGCGCCACTACCTCTATGGTGCTACATTTGAGGTATTTTCGGATCATAAGAGTCTTCAGTACTTGTTTACGCAGAAAGAGCTTAACTTGAGACAGAGGAGATGGGTTGAGTTCTTAGAGGACTATGATTGCACGATTCGCTACCATCCGGGTAAGGCAAATGTGGTTGCCGATGCGTTGAGCAGGAAGGTCAGTATTTCGAGTTTAGTGGCAGAATCTTCTGAGCAGAGTTCGACTGTTGTGGTTTCGGTGGCTAGGTTAGCCAACATCACGGTTCAGCCTGATTTGAAGCAGAGCTTGTTGGAGGCTCAGTCTACGGACCCCAAGGTTCAGAGATTGGTTGCTCGTTCTGGAGATGATCCAGAGACTAAGTTTGGGTTTGATGATTCGGGTTTGTTCAGGTTTAAGACAAGAGTGTGTGTGCCTAACCAGCTCAAGAGGGAAATACTTGAGGAAGCGCACCGCTCCGGTTATTCCATTCACCCAGGAGGTACAAAGATGTACCGGGACTTAAAAGAGTTGTATTGGTGGAGTGGCATGAAGAGGGATGTCGCATTCTTCGTGAAGCGATGTCTGACATGCCAAATGGTTAAGGCAGAACATCAGAAACCGGGAGGTACTCTCCAACCACTTCCGATACCGGAGTGGAAGTGGGAGCAGGTGACTATGGAATTTGTGTCCGGCCTGCCGAGGTCTATGAGAGGATTCGACGGGATTTGGGTAGTGATAGAACGTTTGACTAAGTCTGCCCATTTCCTTAAGGTTCGGATGACGGATAAGGTACCTAAGTTGGCTAAATTGTATTGTAATGAGATAGTGAGACTACATGGGTTCCGGCTAGCATCGTGTCAGATCGGGATCCTCGGTTTACAGCTAGTTTTTGGCAGGATCTTCAGAAGTGCTTGGGTACAAAGCTTAAGTTTAGCACCACATCACATCCTCAGACTGATGGACAATCAGAGCGGCTGATTAAGTATCTCGAGGATATGTTAAGGGCATGTGCATTGGATTTTAAGGATAAGTGGGATAAGCACTTGACCTTGGTTGAGTTCTCTTACAACAACAGTTACCAGGCTTCGATTGGTATAGCCCCTTACGAGGCACTTTATGGGAGGAAGTGTAGGTCACCACTATATTGGGATATTGAGGATTGACGTTGGACTAAGAATGGTAAGCTCACGAGAGCTAAGGTTTCATCTAAGATTGAGAAGATGGTTGAGAAGGTTAAGTTGATTCAGCAGAGAATGAAAGCGGCTCCGGATAGACAGAAGAGTTATGCGGATAAGAGGAGAAGGCCCCTCGAGTTTGAGGTTGGAGATCGTGTTTTCTTGAAGGCATCTCCTAGGAAGGGCTTTTCTCGTATTGGTAGAGGAGGAAAGCTTAGCCCTCGATATCTTGGACCGTTTGAGATTCTAGAGAGGATTGGAGAGGTGGCGTATAGGTTGGACCTACCGCCAAGTTTGACTGGGATTCATAATGTGTTCCACGTTTCACAGCTTCGGAAGTTCTACCCCGATGAGTAGACGGCTTTATCGGTTGAAGAGGTACAGCTTGAGTCAGATTTGACGATTGTGAAGCACCCAGTTGAGATTCAGGATCGAAAAGTGCAAGTGTTGAGAAACAAGCAGATTCCCTTGGTCAGAGTGTTGTGGAGAGATCAGAAATCTGAGGAATCGACTTGGGAGACTGAGGAGAAGATGAGGAAGTTGTATCTGGATTTGTTTCAAGCAGTGAACCTGAGGACAGGTTCTCCTAAGGGGGGGGAGGTTGTGACATCCCGTCCGATACATCGTACAGGTATGCGCCACGAGAGAGTTTACTTTACGCACTTATGTGATTTAATTCTCTTTTATGTGTTTAATACCAACTTTGATTGAAAATGTGACTTAATTGACCAAAATCCAAAATGGTAAAATATGAATTCTTGCATGACAACTTGAGAATTGAACTTGCATGATGAGATCTTGAATTATTTGAGCAAGCTTGATGATATATATTAATTAATTAATTAGGTTTAAACTTATTCCTTTCGTCCACTTTTCTTACGGAAAAAGCGAGCAGCAGTACACTGGAAATGATTTTTTTTTAAGTGAACTATGATTCTCGAATTTATTTGCCTAAATGATGATTTGCTTAGAAATTGGAATGGGATCTGGACGTTTTGCACAGACTTCAACCTTCAAAGTTGGTGCTTTTGAATTTAATATGCTGCTAGGTGTACGAAGAAAAAAATAAAACAAGTGCTGCGTGTATTGCCTAGGAAACCGTGAGAAATTTGTTTGAAATTATTTAACCATGGCTGATGTACTTGTGTCAGTTGGAGGTATGATTCTTTAACAAGTTGGAATTAAAAGTCAACATGCCTAAGTAATTCACCTTTGTTGTCGATACAATTGAAAATAAGAAATTAAGGGATTGGTTGAGATTTATGACTAGGAACTCGAATTAATTGCATAATGCCAGCATATCTTGTTATTTAATTGAAGTGATGATTACTTGCATATGGATGGGAGGTCTGGACGAAATAATTCCAATTTCAAACCGCAGCTCTTGTACCTTGAATATATTAAATACTTGATAAAGTACTAAAGTTGATTTAGTTGCTGCGTGAGTTTGTGCCTTGGAAACCGTAATGATTAATTGGAAATGGAATATAGATGAATTCAATAGATTGCAAGCTGCACTTTATTCCACGAGTATGTTTCTTGGATTTAATAAATAATAGATGCACTAAAAGGGAATTAAAGGCTGCCATTCATTCATTTAAATTGAACATTGAGTTCACGTATTTCAAACGTCAATGCACGCTGCTATCTCATACCGTTATTAATTGATTCAATATATGGGTGCATTACATTTTGAGCGTGAGTTTATGAAATTGAAAATGGTAATGAAATTCGATCCCTTCTTTTATTTTTAATTTTATATCGTTCTTCAAATACTAACCTTATTTTAATAATTAAAATGCATTATTTTAAATATTAATAATATGCCTTTAATTTATGTTCTAAACTTTAATACTTCATTTTAATTGAATAATTTCGTATGAGAGCTTACCCCATGTTATGCTATGTGACCTATGTGTACACTTCATTCCATTTTCCATATCATTCATCTCTTGGTACGCCGTGCGTCTTACTTGGTTCATATAGAGTTTAAGTCTAGGCTTCTGCATGTCTTGTTACAGAGTTTGGTGGTGCCGGTGGGCCCGAGGTTTAGAGTGTTTGGCCCTTCACACTCTCAGACACTACTATCACAAGGTGAGGTTTAGGATTTTGTATAGTTATGCGACCTATGGCCTTAATATGTTGATTTCAACCCTTGCATGCGAGTATATCTATTATAAATACGTATGTGTTGGGTATGATATGTTTATGACCTTGTGAATCAGCTCTGTTTTGGAAGATTAGATATGAAAGCATATGTAAGCTGTTTTGAAAAGTTATGTTATGTTATGATCTGTTCAGTAGCGAGTTAGCCATGATATATGGTATCTGTTCTGTTATGTTCTGTTATGGATCCGAGGAGCTATGGGTAAGGAATCCCTGGGACGGTATAGGGCCGTCAGGGCTCGGCCTGTGCATAGTCTCCATTTGAGATATCATTGTGCGACTCAGGGAGATAGGGGAGGCGTAATATCTTGAGCCTTCGGTGTATAGCCCGGGAGGACTCTTGTGGGTTCGCTACCCCTTGAGGGTTTGTCTGTTCTGGATGGTTTGGGGACGGTACATCCCCTCCATCATTGGTGTGACGGTTGGATTGGATTTTGTGTTTATGTTTTGATCTGTTCTGAGGAGTAAAGGTTGGAAGCTCGTACTCGCCGAGCATATGTTCTGTTCTGTCTGGGAATTATGAATCGGGGTAGTGTCTTTCTAAAAATGGTTTCTAAACTTATACCTATATCTATTTTGGGTTGTTTTGAAATGTTCTGGTATGCAACACCTATCCCCGGTTCACGAGTCCACCCTTCTGTTATGTGTTATGCTCTATATATATATTGTGGGTGTGCGTTAGCCCCCTCACTCGGTCAAGTTGACTGACCCCTCATTTACACTTTTAGTTGCAGGTTTGTTGGCGTCTGCTAGGCGGAAGTGAGTCCTTTGAGTTGCACTTCGTCGGTCTAGTCTTTCTATTTGCATTTGTCTTTTCATACACTTTACTTATGCTTTGACCAGTATACTTGAGATTGTATTTCACTATTCGGTAGCCCTGCGTGGCACTTTCATTCGGCCCCTTGTGGCACTTGATGATTATTACCTTATGTTGATATTCGGGACTGGGGATTTATGCTAGTTGAACCCATCACTTGTTATGTTTGTTGATCTATTATTCGGGATTAGGTATCTATGCTAGTTGAACCCGTCACCTGCTTTGCATGTTTTGTTTTAAATGCTTCCGCTATCTATTGATGTTGGTTTTAATTGCTTCCGAACTCTGAGTTTTGGTCAAGTTAGATCCGCCTAGCCTAGTGTGTGAGTTGGTCTCCCGTTCGCTCTGATTCGGATTCGGACATGGACTTTCATTTCATGTTTCGGGTCTGGGTCATAGTGCGGGGGATGTGGCATCCTCCGTTTGGGGTGTTACAAACCACCTCATTATAACATCGTGATGGGGGCTCATGACTCCTACCCGCTCCTTCGAGGGGTTAACCATTGGCTCAAGCAAAACTCACCTTCCACACTACGCGATCGCGTGAGAGATTCTCAATGGGTACTTTGTTCAATGGTTAGCTATACGTTGGCCCTATGTCGAACCGGTCTCCATTCACACATTTCCCCGGGGCCCAATACATGAACATGATCGATGTGCATAATCTCGCCAAAATATTTCAAGTCATGAGAATCATAATACATTTCCTAATCCTTGAAAATACTTTAATCAATAAGAATTTACTCGATGACTCTACTTTGAAAACAATACGTATATATACATTAGGTTTTTGGCTAAAACTTATCACATAAAGGTCGTAGGGATTGATACGTAGCTAGAACGAAAACACCCTCACCTGGAACACACGAGACAAGAAACATGAGTAATATGGGTGCCTATTCAATCCGGAAGTCTCCGCCCTGGAAACGAACTGTACAAGAGAACGAACAATGTGTACTCGTGAGAAATGACCTAATATGAAACCAATTAGGACGCACGGTATTGATATGAGGTGTTCTTGGCATGATATGGAATGATAAGATTGATAATAGATCATAAAATGTCATGAAGTGTTGCGAAGGTGTGCATGTACACAATTAATGCTCTCACGTAATAGGCGATCATAAGTTCATACCGTAACAATCAATCAACCATTAATTAATTATCAAGCTAAGGAGTGTAATTAACAAGATAATGATCAATTAAGCATGTATAAAATGCATGTAAGTCACATAAGAGGTCGAGGAAGTGAAAGCGAAGCGATAAAGCGAGTTTGGCAAAGTTTAGGAAAAGTTGACAATAATCGGAAATGCGTAAGCTATAGGAAAATGGAAATATCTGGATTTAGAGAAGTTTGAATTGGTTTTTGTTTATTGGATATAGAATTAGACAAATAGATCTTTCCAAACATATATGGCTCGAATTGTGGTTCAAAGCGAGGTGAAAATGCATAGGTCCGAAGTTGGATGAATGCAGATTTCGGTGAAGCGGCGACACCAAAATGGATTGATTATATCTCACAAAATAGAAATGATAATGAGGTGATTCCAATTGGATAATATTCTAGACTTCAAAAGGTTTCCGTGGTTCAAAATTCAGGTCAATCGGAGCACGTTTGAGGGGTAAACGGAACAAAACAATCTCAGATAGAAAACAGGGGAAGGATCCACGGCCATGGATTTTTTCTTCATAAAAATCCACGCCCGTGGGAAGGCGTCCAGGTTTCTGTACACGAAGCCATGGCCGTGGGTCAAAATCCACGCCCGTGGATCCTTCTAGAGCAGCAAAACACTACAATAACGAAGCTCAAACAAGAAGGCATCAAAAGGGCAAGCAAACTCACTCCAAATCCATCAAAATTCAAGGTATAAGCTCATATATACATGCTTTATCATTATAGCCTAGAAAAATGGCATGAAATGCACAAGAAACCAATCCACACCAAAGCACATATATACATACACATATATATAAATACAAACCTTGGAAGGAAATGAAGGAATGGAAGAATGAGATGATGGAGATGATGATGATGATGCCTTAATTCCTCCTTCTTCTTCATCTTGCTTGGATCAAATGAGGTGTGTGTGTGAAGAGTTGAGAGAAAGGGGTGCTTGTATGTGTGTTAGAGATTTAGTGTGTGTAATGGTTAGGTGATATTTTGTGTGTGTGTATGTATATATGTATAATATAATATAATATAGTTGTATGTATATGTATGCATAAAGTGTAAAGTGTAGTGGAAGATATTATGATATATAATATGTATATAAAAACATATGCTTTATTTTATAATATGAGATGTGTGTATGAAATGTATATGATGTATATGCATATATATATATATATATATATATATATATAAATATGTATATTCATATAAGTGTATGTAATATATATATATATATATATATATATATATATATATATATATATATATAAGTTGGAAGAAAATTTATGAAATGATTATGAATGAGTTTTATGAAACATTTATGTGTTATGAAATGGCTTGCAAATAAAATTCATGTATTTCAAATAATTCAATTAAATCAAATAGTTCAAGTGAGGTTATCAAATAATAACGCATGCAAGGACGAAATTAAATAAACAGTTAACCTAACTCTCAGGAAATCACACGTAAGGCGCGCGTACCTGTACGACTAAAACACGGGGCATCACAATTTGATAACATATGCATTCACAAGGCTAGAATACATAAAGAATGCAATAGATTTAATTAAACATCACACGTAGCTCTTAAGCGCATATAAGTTCACATCTTGCATAGTTCACGCTAACCGAATTCCTAAATTTAATACAATGCTCATAACACATCATTTAACATATTAATATTACATACATATCATAAAAAAAACAAAAAAATATCATACAAATCAAAAAAACGATATATCAGTTCATGCATTGCAACAAGGGAGCATTTTGATCATACTTCACGTATATGTATCGAAATCAGCAATAAATTCAAAACAAGAAGCACAACATGTAATATGGCAAGTTTACAATATATATGAAGTATAAAGAAGCTAAAAGATCAATTAAAACACAACAAGAATAAGAAAATAGCAGCAACAGCTCCAAGCATGCGAACGGTGGTTCAAAATTGCCACACACGGGCGTTCGTTGTCACGGAACCAAATCTGAAACTTCCATGGGACTGTCCCTTGTTTTACCTCTCCTAAATGGGCGTTCAGTGTTCCAGACTCAGCAACCATGGACTGAACGGGCGTTCAGTCCATTTCCTCCTTGGTGGGCGAAGGGGTGTTCACTCTTGCGCTGCTGCTGTTCCTCTTCGTTTAGCAGCTGAAAACCTGGGTAAAATCATGGAAAAAGCAGGTCAACATATAGGGAACACATACACTCAATAACCAAGTCATAAACACAAAGAAAATAGCACAAAAGATCATCATTTCAGTCCAAAGATCGCACGCAACAGTAGTTCATGGAAGAGCAGTTTATATGCTGTCAAAAATCACCCAAAACTCTTCATGTATTCAAAGCCATTAATGGTGATTCATATATACTTCATCTAGCACAAAATAGATGTTAATAAATGGAGCAAGGACTTAAATGATTAGCAAACAAGCATCAATTCATCACAAACTTCATGCTAGAACAAGGATTCAAGAATTTGATTTTAACCCTTACTATTAATATCATCAACCATAGCATGCTCAAAGCTTGGAGAAAATATACAAACTTATACTTAAAATGATCACAAAGAGATGTAGAATACAAATATAAGCTTACCTTTCAAATAGGATAAGAGATGATGAAGATATGAGCTCAAAATCAAGAGTTGTGAATAGTTTCCTTCCTCCTCCTCCTTGGTCTCGGTTTGAGCAGCAACTTTTCCTTCTTTCTTGGGTTTGGACGAAATGGAGCTGAAATGGAGTGATAGAGGAGTGTGTTAGTGGAGTGTGGGCCCAAGTTTGAAGTCTTTTGGTCAACAATTGAGGTAGTTATGGCCAAAATAGTCAATGAAGGTACAAAATCCACTTGAGGCTCAGTTCGGGCAAATTTTAGAGGATCAAACGGGCTTAGAAAAATGCAAAGTTAGGTTCCTTAGCTCCATATCTTTGTTACGAGTCTAGTACTACTTCCAAAATTTGAATCTAAATTCTCGAGCTCAAGTTATGCCTTCCGAAACCCAATGTGCACTAAAACGAGTTAGGCCCTCGAGTCCCTAACAAATAAAACGGTTTAAGAACCATATCAAATGAACTCAAAAACAAAAAACAATCACATAAACGAGTTCAAAACACACGTATTTCATGCATATCACATAGTCACAAAAATCATAAACAAGTACGGGGTCAAACGAATTAAAAACGGGATCAAACGGGGGCAAAACGTTTAAAAATCCAAACGCATACTTAACAAATAATTCAAATAAATTCAAGAATATCAATTCAACAATATAATAAACATATAATTACATAGTTAAATAATTTTAAATTCGCACTTACCACTCTCAAAATAGCGTATCTGTACGGCCGAACGAACGGGATGTTACATCCGACATCAAGAAAATGAACACCAAGATTTAGAGATAGCTTAAGACGAAGAAAAAGGCCAATTCCACACTTCAAGCCTTGCTTGGAGAGAAAAATAAAGCGATCGAGGAGTTAAGAAGCGAACTTGGTAAGTGTTGAGTATAAAATATGTGATATGTTTGGTATATATTTCATATTATTTTATGTCATTTTTGTGTCTTAGATTGGTAATATCATCCATTTTCAAGAACTTTTCACTCCGGAGTCATAAATATGAAAAATTACAAGATTATAGCATAAACGAGGCATTAAGGCACAAAACAAACCAAAATACAGCCCATCATCACGGCCAGATTATGCCAGGCGCGATGAAAGAAAAGAGAGTAAGCCTGTGAAACAGACCTACATCGTGGCCGCGACCAAATCACGAAGGAAACCTTCGAGGCCGCAACGCGCTACATTCCCAGAATTTCGAGACTCTGCACCCATCGCGCCCATGATCCATACAACATGAAAATCATCACGCCCGCGATGAAGTACAAAGAAGCGTACATATTGATGCTAAAAACTAATTTTCATATCATATCTATTCTCTCATAATATTCGTCATCTGTGCAACGTTATGAGAGAGAAGTCTAGGGTTTGAGTTTCAGAGTTCTTGGGAGTCGATGAAGGCTGTGAGGATGGAGACGTACGAGCATGCATGAGACGATGCAACCATGAGCCACGAATCACGCCAATAAACTTATAACTTTTTCGTTAGAACAATTTTAGTTTATTTTAGTTTTATTATTTAGTTTTTATGAATTAATTGTTGAGACTTAGTTTATGAATTCAATGGAATTATTAGTTATTTATTGCTTTATAATTTCATGGATTATGTTTAGTTAAACCCCTCCTTCTGTTTTAGCTTATCGATTGGAAAATGTACTGAGTAATTGATTGGTTTCCCTTCCCTGTGGGTTCGGCATCTTATGTGCTACACTTGACAAGTGTACGCTTGCATGCATATGAGGTTAATTAATTAAAACTTCCTCAACAACAATGAGGAAGGTCGAAGAGCACTCCGTGCTTGAGCTAAAAGTGTCTGAGCTAATGAAAGAGGTCGAGCGGGAAAGTGAAGATCACAATCAATCCTTCTTACGGGGGAACAAGGTATCAAAGAAGGCATAAAGAACGGGGTCGTGGCGGCTATGGCGTACAACTTCATGTTGCCCGATACATAGAGCTACAGGGTCTTCTGCTTCATTGAGAGCCCCATTTTTACTCGGGTAGCATTGACCAAGGGGGCTAGTGGCTTTGATGAACGGTTTTAGCTATGCTTGGCCCAAATGTGAGAAGCGGGTTACCTCCCAACTACTTATGACACACCAAAGGTTGGGACCGACTGCCCTGACCCCCAATCGGAAGAAGAACGCCCTCCGCTGCCACGGACGAATGAGCTCAACTAGGAGAAACAGGAATTCACAATCGATCAAATGAGGGCCTAAGCTTTAAACCACCGAGTTTTGGACGGAATACCCGATGTGGACGACTTCCGAGGGTTGATCGATCAACGCTTGCAGACCAAGAAGGCTGCCAAAAATCCGAAGGAGGTCCCAACCACATAGCCAATTAATCTATTGAGTTAGATTGAAAAAGTCGTGGAGTAGACTAAAAATTTAGAACAACTTATTTTTTCTTTCTTTATTTTTGTTTTCTTTTGTTTCGTTGTCATTGGAAAGCTATGGGAAGAATTCATGCGTTTTCTTTTATTCTTGTCTGTGCAGGTTTGCATTGGAAAACTCCAAGAAAGCATGGTTCCGATAAAGATTCGTTTATTTTAGGTTATTTAAGGTTTTCATGAAAAAAGGTGATGATCTTATTGGTATGAATGTTGCGAATGTGATTTTGAGCTTTTATTGAAAATTTTATACATGTTGGAATAAGCTTGATAATTGTTTAATTAGTTTGTGTTTTGAGTTTGAACGAAAATTGATTAAGCATCTGAAAATGTGTTTAATTTTGTTGGTAATGTGTGCTTAATTTCCTCGGGAAATTAGTTGAAAATTGTTATGCATGAGATAAGATTGTTTATTTTCGTTGCACTACAGTTAATATTAATGTGTGAACGAAAAACAAAATTTTTCTCGCGTTTTAAGCTTTGAAAAACGAAACTCAATGTTCTGTTTTGGACCGGCTCACTGCCGCAAAGAACGCATCCAGGAGCCACTATGACGTTCGAAGTTACCTCTTCATCGGTCCAATAAAGGGTTTTTTGTATAATCTCCCTATTGCATCCTAGGAGTAGTTAGCCGACCAACGCCTGAGTCGTCTGGCCTGAGTGGGATCTGCTAGAACCACCTCATCTCTGTGGAACAGGATAATTTAGTCAAGCCAGCATGGCTCGAGCGGATTGATCATCCATACTCCCTCTATCTTATTCTCAATAACCCTAGAGCCATTCTCAAATTTTGACATTGTATCTGCCCAAGAGTTTTTCTCCCTAGGAACTTGCTAGAGTCGAAATTCTTTGAAGCCTCAAGCGATAGCCTTGGCCAATGCAAGGTACTGTACCATGGTGTTTTCTCTAACTTCGTAGGTGCCATCGAACTGACTGACGACCAACTGGGAGTCAGTAATGGCGTTCAATCTCTCAACTTCATGATCCCTTGTAATTTTCATCCTCGTGATGAAGATCTCGTACTCGACCTCATTCTTTGTTGCTAGAAAATCGAGACAAATGGCAAAATCAAGCTTATTACAATTTGGGTTTGTCAGGGATACCCCTTGTAGCACCCCGGAGCGTAGGGTCACCACATCCCCCGCACTCTGACCCGACACACATACGAAACGGGAAATCTGTATATATGCACAAGTCAAAGCGAACGGGAGACAGACAAACACTCCTAAGCTAGGCGGATTCTAACCCTTACAAAATGCACATTCGAATATCAAATTACAACCACATGCGGAAGCGTAATATTTCAGAACGATTCACACACACGAGCCCATCACAGGCCATAACTGAGCAAATATATATCATTTACAAAAGCTATTCCAAAAGTTCAAGTCCGACAGGGGCAATTTAAAACTTAACATCTAAGCTAGCAAGGCCACAATATATACATGAATAAAATGTAGAGTGTATGCAAGTACAACCTGAAGACTCGACTCAATACTCCGCCTAGCTCGACCAAAGCGTACTTGTACCTGTGAAACTAAAAAATGGAAAAAGCGAGGAATCAGTCCACGACTGAGTGAGGGGTTAACCCACGCACGCTATAGATATAACAGAGCAGTGCACGTATCAAAATTCGAATGTTCATGAACCCAAGGATGGTTTTTGCACACCAAAACATTTTCTAGAAGCAAAAGGATATATATGTATACAAAAGGAATCAAAATCTTATTCAGTCCATCCTTGTTTCACCAACCCAAAATAGAAGAGAGTGAGAGTACGAGCTTTCAAACTACATCCATCAACACACCTCAAAGTACAGGAAAACAGAAATCAAAACACAATCCTGCCATCACGCCATGGAAAGGAAGGGAGTGCACCCCAATCCTTTCATAAACACGAATACACTTCGAGACGGGGGCTTATGACTCCTACCCGCTCCTTCGATGGGGTTACCACCGGCTCAAGATAACTGACCTCTACCAAACCTCCTGTAAACAAGCAAGTAATCTCAAATGAAGACTATGCACAGGGCACGGTCCTGACGGCCCAATACCGTTCCAGGCTCCCTTACCCACAGTCTCCGGGCCCAATACACGAAGTATACACAAATATCAGAAATGCACTTGCCATATCTTTCAATGGATTATCTCGCAAGAGTACAGATATCACATTTTATCACTTTTAAGAGTTACCACTTCTCAAAATCAAGGCATACATAGGCCAAAAATATTACACGTATCAAACAAAACCTTCAAGAGTGCAAATATCAGAAGTATACGTACATATATAACCTTAATACAGTTATTCAGGCCAGAAACAATCATATAGGGGTATTAGGGCATAACTAAAACACACCTAACCTCACCTTTGACAAAAGAGTTCCAAAGAACGACACTGAACACGGAAACGAGCCTATCCTTCCGGCTCGAACTCTCCTGGGATCACTTCTGAACAAACAAAAGGAAAAAACATAACATAACTTGATCATGAACCACTTAGACGCATGGCAAACGAAAATGAATGCAATTGAATGCAAGAAATGAAATGTACGTGAGCAAGGATTTCATTTAGGCATGCCAGGCTACGGAGAACAAATTACGGAGCATATTTTCAACTCATATCATAGCACCATAATCTGAACAGTAAATAATTACATAATTTAACATGTTAGGAACAAGTTCGGTATGGAAAAATCACGAAAGAAATGGAAGAGAAGCTCAAACGAGGCTTCGGTTGCAAATCTAGTAAAAGCTGGCAGTTTTCTTAAAATGACCAGGCTGTAGGAAAATCAAAATATCTTAAAATTTAGAAGTCCAAATTCGGTTTCGTTTTTTGGAAATTAAAGTAGACACACAGATCTTTCTAACCATATATGGTTCAATTTTTTATTCAAAGCGGATCAAAACAGTTTATTGTTTAAAGTTGGCTGAACGTAGGATTTCGGCAGACTGGCTACACCATTTTGCATTGGGCATATCTCATTCTCCAGAATGAATTTTGACAAGCCGTAAAAAGGAGAGTGTCCTAGACTCAAAGAAGTTTCAGTGGTTACAAATTCAGGCAATTCTAAGATGTTTTGGGTGGGTAACAGATGCGAGAAAGTCACTGCAGAAACTGTGAAACAGGGCAGAATAGAGGATTCTCTTGTTGGTTCGGTTCCTTCTTGTTCCAGGCCTCAAAACTTGAATTTCAGGTCCAAAAATCATACATAAAGAACCTATAATTTCAAATAAGGTAACATGCTGCCATTTAACCTCAGTTTATGCAAGAACTATGCAGTTTATGCACTTAAGAATCACATAAAAGATCATCAACGTTCAGCAAATACACAAGAATCTCCAAATCCTCAGAAATTCCTACACATAGCTGAACTCATAATTCCATGGCCACCATCTTAGAGGCTGAACCTTACTGAAATGGAAGGGGAAAGATGATGAGGGATCTGTTTCTTACCTTCCTTAACTGAAAACCGAAGATGGAAAGAGATGGAGGACTTTCTTCTTCACTTGTCTTCAATGAGATTCTTCAATTTTTGCAAGAAGAAAAGGGTTGTATGTGGGGAAAGAAAAGGAAGAAAATAGATGTGCTGCTGTTACTACTTCTTGCCTTAATGTGAGGGGAAATGGAAGCAAGGAGGTGATGATGCTCTTGAAGTTAGGAGCTGCTATCACTTGCTTTAACGTGAGGAAAAGTTGGAAGCAAGGAGGCGATGAGGCTGAATTTAGAGCTGTTGTCACTTGCTTAATTGTAAGGGAAAAATGGAAGCAAGGAGGTGGTGATATGCTTCAATTAGGAGGAAAGAGAAGGAAGCTAATAGGTCAATAATCTAGGTTAAATTTCAAGACTTAACCGGTTCATGTGGACCGGTTTTATGGCATCGGGGTAGCAAACGGTCTCCGAAAATTATGAAACTAACGCCAATCATCTTAAAACGTCAAAACGAGTCCAATGCCCAAAACGGATCTCAAATACCTCATCCCAAGATTAGGTTAATTCAAAGAGATTTGAAAGCGATCTATTGACGTTATTATCCCGAAACTAGCTTGATAGGGTTACGTTTGTTCTAACGGATTCTTCGGGCAAACTTCCCACAACCCTAGCACTTGTTAACCTAAACCTTTAGATGAACGGGGCGTCACACCCCTATCCCTCCCCCTTGCGTGGTCGAAAAGCCATCGACCGATAGCGTCCAAGCGACCAGCTTGTTAGGGGCTTTCTCAAGTAAATCGCTCTTGATTAAGAAATTAGCCAAGACTTAGGCTTGGTAGGCGGTGCGTAGTTGAAAGGATATATTACACTACCCTAATTCTACCGTCCACTTTACCAATCTCGCAGAGACATCAGGTTTCTCTAAGACCTTCCGCAAGGGATGATCAGTCAATACCACTATTGAGTGGGTTGAAAATAAGGTTTGAGTTTTTGAGCAGTGTGGACCAAGGCAAGTGTGAATTTCTCGATCTACATGTAGCGTGTTTCAGTACCATAAAGGATTTTATTGATGTAATATACGAGCATGTGTTTCTGATCCCGTACTGCCACTATCACCGAGCTAATGGCCTACTTTGATATGGTCAAATAAGCATACAAGGTTTCACCTAGATTTGATTTGGCCAACTCGTAGCTGGTCGAAAGCTTTGTCGTATTCATCACTAATAGTTGTGTTGGGAATAGTGACATAGAAAGTCGATTCGATGCAATCTGCTTTAGGACTTTCCTTAGATCACAGATAATTTTTGAATAATATACGATTGATTATTATCATAGGCAAACAATTCTTTATGTGAAATTACGTATTTTGTGTCCCTATTGTCATTAGGTGAATGACACATGAAACCACTCCAAGTCGATGAGTCCAACAAACAGTGGGAGTGTTAATTAGGCTCGATCGAGAATTGCTCGTGGGATTGCATCCTTAAGAAGGATCATCCTGTTTCATGGGGTGTAAAGTGCATAGTTGATGCATACGCAATACATGAGGGTGCTTGTTATTAGAACGGGTACACTAAGGTATCCCGCGTGAGAAGATTCCTAAATGGGAAAGGAAGTTTCCACTTCGGGAAGAGAAAACTTCCGGATTAGGAAATATCTCATAGGTAAATGACATGAGTAAATTAATCCTTTGACTTGAGATTCCATTGATGCTTTATGTGAGCTAACTCAGTAGTCTTTGATATACTCCTAAAAGTAGGTCTCACGAGACAGACGAATAATGGGTTATGTTGGGACTGCACAAGTGGTATATGGAAGCATATGAGAATCAACAATTGACCTACACTTGCTTTAATGCAAGAAGATCTCTTATTGCATAAGTCGTTCATATGCCATCCTAAACCCTCGGCCGAGGTAATGGATTAAGACATCAAGAAAAGAGTTTCTTGGATTGAGATCAAATGGATATGAAACGAACTTAACTTTAAGATTAAGATTAGTGGGGCTCTCATTATTCCCATGCCCTAGATCTTAATCGAGAGATGGGATGGTAGGAGGATCGTACCTCACGAATGTTATTGACTGAAAGGTTCTTTCAAATATACATTCATTGTTCGGGTAGGGGTCACTCACCTATTGCTAGATTATGGTCGTATGATCTGTGAGCTAATTAATTGGTAATAAGTATTAATTAATTAGGCTCACTGCTAACCGAAAATGAAAGTAGATGGTCACACACAAATGCCACGTTCAAAGGGTATTGATGGAAAGATCAAATAGTTGATCAAAACGAGACCACACGTATAAAGTACAAGTGTGGTGCGTGAGCAAGCGTTTTGGGCGTTTGGTCCAATTGAAAAATTGGACCATGTGTTAATTAATTGGAGAATTAATTGTAAAGTCCAAATATAATTAATTAGCGAATTAATTATAAAGCCAAATAAAATTAATTAGAGAATTAATTTTAGCTCGTTGGAATTAGTTAATGATTAATTCTAAAATCCTTCATGGAATTAATTAGAGAATTAATTCTAAGTATTTAATTATTTAGTTATCCTAATTTGATTAGAATAAATAAATAAATATTAAATATCTTCTATTTATTATTCTAATAAATATTAATTCTAATATGATTAGAATAAATATCATTAGGATAAAATATTTAATTATTATTAAAATAATTAAATATTCTTAATTTAATTAGGAGCTATTTTTTAAAAGAATAAATATCTTATTTTGAATAAGATGTTGCGGATATTGGCTTTTCGCATATCCATCTACAGCCTCACTCATAATCCCACACCTCTCATATAATCAATTTAAGAAAAACTTGTGTCATCCTATTTGTACTATGTCTATATTTTTGTGTCCAATATCATAAATCACAACTATTCGGGAGTTAAAAACTAAAAATGTATGAAGAGCAATATATTTCCGGAGTTGGTCTTAGTAACCAAGAAAACTAAAAATGTAGGCAGAACAACATATTGTCATCTTCTGATATAAAAGAAAAGGGACACAGTAGTAAGAACAACACTATGACTCTTTTTAAACTCCTACCAAGTTTGATTGTCATCCAACCAAAGCATTACAAAAATGCATAAAAACTAGTCATATTTCGAGGAAAATGACATGAATATAACATGCTTGAGACATGATTTGAGTTTTTGACCTCTATGTTAGCCTTATTTCTCGCAATAGAAAGCAAACAACAAATAGACATGGATAATTGCTACAATCGACCACCACTGTCCGGCCAATGATACCTGAAAGCTACATCCAAGATCCAACACAAATTCCTTTACCAATAACAAGACAGAAACAAAGAACTAACAACAATGTACAATTCAAAATACAAAAGATACAAAGTTTCTTGTCCGGCACAAGGAAAAACAAAGAGGACCACATTCCCTTCCCATGCACCACCATGCATAAAAACCCACAAATCTAATTGGAATATCAATCAAAGAATCAAGAATGGATTCATCAAGACTAAGATTCTCTCCCCTTCATCTCATCCTTCTTCTCTTTCTTTTCAACAATCTCTTCATCACAATCCAAGCCCAGAAAAGGCTCTTCAGAGAATACATAGGAGCCGAAGGCAAAAACGTAAAATTCTCAGACCTGCCGATTAACTCCGTTGTTGACTTCCACTTCATTCTCTCCTTCGCCATTGATTACACAGACACAAAATCTCCATCTCCCACCAATGGTGATTTTAAAGTCTATTGGGATTCGAACCACCTCGGCCCATCTCAGGTTTCTGCCATCAAATCCAAGAATTCAAATGTTAAGGTGGCCATGAGCCTTGGGGGCGATACAGTAACGAAAAATGAAAAAGCTTATTTTGCCCCTAAATCCATTAATAGCTGGTTATCCAACGCAATCAGTTCCATAACCAAGATTGTGAGCGACTACAATCTTGATGGGATTGATATAGATTATGAGCACTTCAAAACTGATCCTGATACATTTGCTGAATGCATAGGAAGGCTTCTTTCTTATCTAAAACAGAATAAAATTGTGTCCTTTGCTTCGATAGCACCATATGAAGATGATTCTGTACAGCGGTACTATTTGGCACTTTGGAGAAAATACGGGCATTTCATAGACTACGTTAATTTTCAGTTTTATGCCTATGAGAAGGGGACGACCGTTTCTCAGTTGTTGAAGTATTTTGATACACAAAGCTCGAATTATAAGGGAGGTGAAGTTTTGGTTAGTTTCGGGACTGATGGGAGTGGTGGGTTAAAACCGGAAAACGGGTTTTTTAAGGCATGTGGAATTTTGAGTAAAGAAGGGAAACTTAGTGGGATCTTTATTTGGTCAGCAGATGATTCCAAGAAGGCTAATTTCAAGTATGAAAAGGAGTCTCAAGATTTCTTAGCCAGTCAGTAGTGGGATTGATAAGGTTCTCTTCTTCTTTTTCTTTTTCTTTTTTTACCATAAATCCCCTGGAATTTGCATCGGAGGGCGAAAGCACGCTTGATCTATTGAAGAATAACAATTAAACTATATATTCTCTTACAGTAATGAAGTATCTTTAACAATAATAGAAACCAATTTTTCATCCATTTCCAGAAGTGTTTGCATAAACTTCATCTTCATCACTAATTGTCGCATGTTAGATTTCACAAATTTATAATGATGGATGTTAACTTGTCAAGACGGGGAATGGAGAGAAGTACCTTGACTTATTAACATCATGCATCAAGTAAAAGACTCCAATTCAACAGACAACGAGTTCATTGTCTTCATCATTACAAGCCTCTCGTACAACTTCATTTGGCATAGATAACTGCATATAAACGGTCAGAATACGAACTCATCAGATCCTACAAAATCTTTATTCTTAATGTTATAATTGAATTTTTCATCGAACTATTCAACCGTGTTCGATCTTCTCAACATCATCATATGGCCTAAAAATTGATGCACTTCTAGAAAACAACACTTTGATAATTTGATAGTTTATTAAACTAGCACGAAAAATCAAATACTATTGTCATAATTATATTATGATTACAAAAAAAGATAATAGTTACAACCTCTTGCTATGTTTTGTCCATTGCAAAATTTAATTTCTTGTTCGTTGGAAATGATAAATTGAACTGAACAGTGAAGTCTATTTACAAACCAATAAGGAAAATCTAAAAGAAGATATTATCAAACTAGGTACCTCAAACAGTCAGACAAGTAGTCATGATGAAATTCATCTGTATAACTAGATTTCAAAAAATGAATATACAAGAAAAAGCAACCTTGTTTCACCCACTTCATTTCACTTAAAAGCAAAAAATTCAATATTTGCATAAAACCAGTGTTGTAACTTTTAAAATATAATGTCCTCCACCCAAAAAGAGACTAATAATGCCACTTCCAGTCAAAATCACAAAATAAAAGAAAAAGAAAAAAAGAAGGCATTTTTATTCCAAGAAAGTTGAAACATACCGATAATCAATGCGGAACATCACAGACCGTAATCTGCAACTGTGATTCCACAGCATATTGTTTGACAAAAGCCCTCCTCCACCAAACCTCAAATGCTCTCTGAATATTGGGACAATCTTCGCCTCTTTTCAGAAACCTCTCAAACCAGTTAAGCAAAATCGATTGCTGCTGAGGCAGAGACAGAGTCAGAACCGTTTGACTCAGTCCTTCCTCAATCAGTCTCCTATCGACTGATCTTCCACTCATTTTCATCCAACCAAAATCATTGTAAAGAGCTTCCAACCACGTTGAAAGCAAACCAAATCGTGTCTCCTTAGGCACTAAAACCTCTCCTTTCCCAATAGAAACACATAATTGAGCAGTAATCTTGCTAATTTCATGCCGGTACATAATTGGAATCTTAGAATGAAGATTAACAAGTTCTGTCTGATCGGCCCACAATTTCACAAACTCCTCTCCACATTTTCTGTCTATTAAAATCCCAACAATCCACTGCAGGTTATCAGCTTCTCGAGCTATGTCAGCCATTAAAGAACCTCGATCCTGCTTGTTTTCATCCACACACGTTACTCCAGATAAGCATAGTATAAGAGAACTGAGACATTTATGGCAGAGGTGATAGAGGGTATCTTTTGAAATATCGAGAATGTTGCTATTCCGATCTTCTCTCAGCAATTTGAATATTAGCGACTTCATTTCTTTACGGGCTTTACTGTCTTTGGCTTGTAATATACCTAATGAAAGTTTTAGGAAAATTTCATCTGTTCTCGATGATGTTGATGGCTCAGGTATTATTCTCTCAAGCATGGCATCCGTTCTTGAAACGTTGAGGTGGAGTTGATTGAGAAGCGAAACTATGCTATCCTGTTCTTGTTCAGACCAAGGAATGGCTTCTAGATAATCCAAACACGCCCTTATACCGTCATCAAACATAATGGCTGAACATATCTGCACAAGCCAAGTTTGGAAAATTAAACATAATCACAACGGCATCAAGAAACAAAACTAAATACTTAATTCAAACTAACAAACCCTCAACAACATAATGAGATAATGTATCCCAGCAAATGAAATAATTTACCAAAACCATGACCGCAGTATATACAATTCATATAATGATTAAGAGAAACAAAGAAAATAAGGGAAATAAAAGATCAAAAGGAGAAACCTTTAAGAGGGTCAAGATCTTGGAAACCTCCCAACCTAAGATCTCCGTCTTCAATTCATCACAGTACATGAGAACCACGGCCTCCACGTACGCCGCCACGTCATCACAATCAAGAATCTCAACCGAGTGCGTCCCACTCCGCCGCAGCTTCTCCGCAAAAAAGCGGCTCTTCGCGGCCAAAACCCGGCGGTGCACGTCCATCGCCGCCCGGAAACCCTCCGCCGCCCTCGCCTCCACCGTCAGCCTGACGTCTCCCACCCCCCATTGATGAAAGGGGGCTTGAGACAGAAGCAAAGAAACCCTGTCCTGAATCTTCTTGTGCGATTCCGACACAGCTTTGGGCTCGGCGGAGATCATATCGAAAAGGGTCGGGCTCTGACTCGGGCTGCCGACGGCCCGGAAACTGGGAGGAGGAGAGAGAGAGTTTATGCGGGAAGGAGAGAGAAAGGGGTCGGAAATGAAGCCTTGCTTGATCATTGTGGACACTAATTGCTGCTGCTGGCGTCTTGATGATGAGAATTTATGGTGGTTGTTGCCATTGGAGGCCGCCATTGAATTTGGGGGCCTGAAGCACGCAAGCAAGGTGTAAATGCCACACAAGATGAGGATATCAGTGTGTGTATGTGAATGTGGGGAATCCAAGAAAGAAAGGAAAAGAGTGAGCTTTGGATCTGAAAGTGGGTATATTATTGTTTTGTGGGGGGACGAAGGGGAAAAGTGGGGTTCTTGGTGGAATTAACTAAATTATGAGGTTGGTTAAATTATTTAACTTAAATAATATAAAGGGGAGAAAGAAAAAAAAAGAGAAAATTGCATTTTTGGTCCCATAAGATATAGATCAATTTTTTTTTGGTCCCGTAGTTTTTAAATCATCCCGCACTTTTAGTTTTTCGACAAATATAGTCCTAAAGTGAAAATTTTTCAATATTAGTCCCAAAAAATTTAGAAATATATATTTATAATATTTTTCCTTAATTAAAAAATACATATCAAATATTAGGAAAGTTTTAAAAGAATACCAACCACAAGATATGCATTTTATTTTTATAATAAATAATAAATTATTAGATTTTAAAGTATAAGTATTACTTTAAAATTATAAAATAAAAAAATAAAAACATATACATAGTAACATAATTAATAAAATAATCTTCAATATTGTATTTAGTTAAAAATATATAACATAAAAAATTGAAAATAATTAATATATATCTACTAATTGAAAATAAAATATTGATGTTATTTTTGAATTCTCATTAAATATATATGGCTACTAATTACTTTTTAATTTCTTAATTAATATTATATTATTGAATAAAATATATATATAAATTTTCTGCTATTTTCAATTTTAACTACACCCAGCGTTAATTATTTTAAATAAATACAATGTTATATATATAAGAAATATGTAAGTATTATAAATATTAATGTTTTTTAATTTTTTAATTTTACATATTTTTAACTAAATGCAATATTGAATATTATTTTATTAATTATGTTATTATGTATATATTTTTATTTTCTTATTTTATAATTTTAAAGTAATACTTATACTTTAAAATGTAATAATTTATTATTTATTATAAAAATAAAATGCATATCATGTGGTTGATGATGGGGTCAAAATACGATCGTCCCACGACAAGACACGTGGCATCACGAGATGATGACATCTGTCTCCCCAAGGCTGCATCATCAGTTCACAAGCGCTGAACCCAACGAGCGCGGATCTTCTTCAGGAGTTAAGCCCAACGAGCGCTATCACTCCGACGAGCGTCCTACACACCAAGCGATGGGTACGCCTACGTGCCAAGGGGGCCCTCTTCGAGCGTCACATTCCCTCAGAGCGGCCTCCCCTTTGGCTCGTCACTTGAATTGGAGCCAACATTCCCCTCAGTGGATATCTTGGCCTCCAAGACTCAAGGTTGTCACGAGCGCGCTCTCAAGCCCTCGTCACCAACCACCCACATGGCTCTCTGACACAACGTACATGCCCGCGCACCTGCCACTGTTGCTAGCACTAACTTTTGGGCCGCTTTTGCAGAAGATTCCTCCTAGGTTTCTCTCTCACAGCGCCACGTGTTAGGGCAACATTCGGCCAGGACCACTTGAGGCAAATGACCAAAGGGCCCTTGACCCTCAACTATAAATAACCCAAGTCATCTTCTACACTGTAAGCATTCTCTAAGCTTTCTTCATCACTGCAACTGTAACTGAGCTTACATTTATCTTCATACATTGAACTGACTTGAGCGTCGGAGAGCCAAACTGGGTATCACCCCCAGTTCCCCCAGCTTGGCCATCTGACCTTTCTTGTGCTTGTCCCAACAGGTTGAACCCCTTTCTCTTTTTCCGGCGAAGCTCCGGTGGTTTCCTCCACAAAATACAAATCGTAAAGTGATCGGATTCGGACCCATCCATTCCCGGACCCATCATTTTTGGCGCCGTCTGTGGGAAACCAGTCTTCCATATTCTTCCTTTCTTTTTTGTTGGTAGAAAAACAAGCACATCTTCGTTTTCAACAGCCATGGTTGCAACGAGATCTGGAGCTGTGGGAGGAGGAGAAAACACCTCCCAAGATGCAAACATCGTTCTTCCCTCCACCGATACTGGTGGAGCACCACCTCTTTCCGTCGCCGCTGGTGGGGCACCTCCCGTCGCAGGAGTGACTCCACCAGCTGAATCTTCTGCGCCGCCGCCTGCACCGCCGTTGCTGCCCATTCCCACCACCGCGGGAGGAGTTTCTTTCTCAGCTCCACCGCCGCTTGCGCAGAATTCCTGGGTCCATCCCCAGATGAACCTTGGACTACAAGGTTACATGATGCCTCCGCCTGGCTATACTCTTACTCCGGCTATGATGGCGCCGCCGGTCCAGCCTTACCATGCCGGACAACTCCAGCTCCCAGTGGTGGTCCCCAGGGAGATTGAAGGAGTGGAGTTACCTCCACTCACCACCCAACAGCTACGGGCTCTTTACGCCCAATGTGAGGTTCAGGCGGCCCAGGGGGCATGGGAAAGATTCCATTCCATGTACTTTCCCTCTGGGCAGGCCACTCAGGTTGCGGCACCTTTAGGCGGACAACAGAACTTTCCCCTCAGAGAAGCCCAGGCTGTCCTGAGGGCACAACCACCACCACCACCAGCGAAAGAAGTGCCCCAGCAGGAGGGCAACGAGCGTGCCTCCGTGGGAAGGAACAAAGAGCCCACGGAGCGAGTGAACGAAAATGAAGGAGACTCTCATGTCTCCAGGAGGGGCTCACGAGCCCACAAGGACAAGCAAGTAGAAGTAAATCCTGACGTCCTCGCGGCTGTGCAAGACCAGCTACAGGGCCTCAAGGATATCGTGGGACAGAACTCACGAGGGCGCTCAACTCAGATCTCCCATAGTCGGGATGAACGGGTTGACGCCAGGAGTACCCGCACCAAGGACCCTCCACCAAGGGTCCCCCGTCGAAAGGAGCCGGAGGAAAACTTCGGCACGTACGAATACCACCCATTGGCGAGGGGTTCACCCCTCGTCGAAGAAGTTCTGATGGCCCAAGCCGGAATGGCCAAAGTCCCCACATCCATCAACAGATACGACGGGACAACCGATCCAGCGGAGCACTTGGATCATTTTGTGCATCTCATGCACCTTTACGAGCATTTCAGCCATTACTGGGCGAAAGTGTTTGTCACTTCCTTGGTAGGGATGGCTCAAGAGTGGTATAAGCGCCTGCCACCGCGCTCGATCCACTCGTATGAAGAGTTGGCCGATGCCTTCCTCAACCACTTCAACTCTTTGAAGGCACCCGTCACCGCACCCACAGCGCTTTACAACGTGGTGCAGGGCAGGAGCGAATCACTACGCTCGTTCTTCGCCCGCTTTAATAAGGAGATCTTGCAGGTGGAAAGGCCCTCGATGGATTTCTTGATCCCAGTTCTCTTCCAGGCTGTGGATCACAAGCAGTATGTGAGCAAAAAATTTGCTGACGCCATCGTGGAGAGAAGGCCTGGGACCCTCATGGGCCTAAGAGAAATAGCCGAGCCGTTCTTCGCGCTCGAAGATATGTATGGGACGAATGGTCCCCGTCATCACAGCCCGGCCCGGAACGAGCGACCTCATCACGAGCGGGGGCGGGATGTGGCAGTCAAGAAAGAGCGCCCTCAAGAGCGCAGGAGGTCGCCACCACCCCCTCGTCGATTCGAGCGCATTCCGCTCACCCGGCCAAATTCAGAAGTCTACAATCTCTCTGATAAGAAGCTCTTCAAAAGACCCATCAAAATGAGAGAAACAGACTCACTAAGGCGCTCGAATAAATACTGCGCCTTCCACAAGCAGAGAGGGCACGACACGGATGAGTGCCGACAGTTGGAGGCTGAAATCCAAAGGCTCGTTGCAGGGGGTCATCTGAAAGAATTTGTCCGGGTGCTCGAACGCTACGATGAACAATGCAACGAGCGCTCCGGAAGGAGAAGAAGGAGTCCTTCCCGGTCAAAGAGCCCAAGGGGTAGGGGACCCCCGGAAAGCAGCAGTCGCCGAGGCAACAAAGGCAAAGCCCCTGAGCAAGAGAACGAGCCCTTTGCAGTCATAAATATGATTGCAGGAGGCTCATCAGGGGGGGATTCAAACGCCTCCCGACGGAGGCACATACGGAGCTACAACCAACGCCCAGCAGTGCCCAAGCCTATCTACGCTATCCAGAGATCAAGCGCTCCAAAATCAAGAGAAAATGATGTAATAGGCTTTGATGATAGGGATCTAGAACATATTGTAACGCCCCATGGGGAGGGTGTAACCTCAGATTGCCCCATGGTGGTTAGTTTAGATGTTCATAACCATGTTGTAAAAAGAGTATTGGTTGATAGTGGAAGCTCCGTTAATGTTTTGCCTTACTCTACATTCTTAAAAATGAAGGTTGATCTCCCGCTCGAGCCTCTTAAAACAGCCCTCATTGGCTTTGGAGGCTCAGAAGTTGTCCCCCGAGGGCAAATACGCCTGGCTACTTCATTCGGGCGAGCCCCTCAGCGCAAAACGCTTTTGGTAACGTACGCGGTGGTGGAGATTGACATCCCGTACAACATCATAATCGGGCGCCCTGCCCTCGTGGATTTTAAAGCTATCATCTCCACCTACCACCAGAAGATTAAGTTTCCTACTTCCGAGGGCGTTGGAGAAGTGCTCTGCAATGTACGAGAGGCTTGGGAGTGTTACATGCTGTCCCTCAGAAAGCCTAAAGCGGAGAAAACCTTCCATGTCGGCTCCACCAAGAAGTCAGTGGATTTCCCCAATTTAGACGAGGACAGCCCAGCAAGGAAACGGGCGAAATTGAACAAGAAGAAGAATAAGAAGAAGAGGGGAGACAACGGGGAGAATCCCCTCGAAAATGTCCCCCCAGGGGTCGTTGGTGAATCGTCCTCAGGAGAAGATGAGCCGGAAGAGAGTGAACCAGCATCTGGCGATCGTTTAACAGGAAAGAAGAGGGCGCTCGAACTTCCTCGCCCAGAGGTAAGGATCGAACCCTCGGAAAAATTCCTTACCATTGAGCTGGAACCTGGAAACAAAGATAAGACTACACAGATCGGCTCAAACCTCTCAGGGCCTTCTCAGATCATGATGATTGATTTTCTAAGGGAGAACAAGGATGTATTCGCGTGGAAAGCCTCTGATCTCACAGGGATTGACCCGAGCGTCATTGTCCATAGACTTAATGTGGATCCATCTTTCAAGCCTATCAAGCAGAAAAAACGGGATGTACATGGCTTTCGAAAGAAAGTCATTGAAGAGGAAGTCAATAAGCTCTTGGAGGCTCAGTATATCGAGCCCATCTTGTATCCGGAGTGGCTGTGCAACGTAGTCTTGGTGCCCAAGAGCGCAAATAAATGGCGCATGTGCAATGATTTCACTGATCTCAACAAGGCTTGCCCTAAAGATCCTTACCCGCTGCCCCGGATTGATCAATTGGTGGATTCGACCGCTGGCTGCGAGCTCATGAGCATGATGGACGCTTTCCAGGGGTACTATCAGATCTTTATGGCCCCGGAAGACCGCCCCAAAACTTCGTTCGTCGTCCATATGGGGGTATATTGTTTCTTGGTCATGCCCTTTGGACTTAAGAACGCCGGAGCTACCTATCAGCGGCTCGTCAATAAGATGTTTGAAAGTGAAATTGGGAAGTCCATGGAGGTCTATGTGGATGACATGATTGTCAAAAGCGAGCGTCAGGATTCCCATTTGGAGGATCTCAAGCGCACGTTTTCAATTTTGCGCCAATATGGGATGAAGTTGAATCCCTCGAAGTGCACCTTTGGTGTACAAGGGGGAAAGTTCTTGGGATACATGGTCAGTCAGAGGGGAATTGAGGCCAATCCGGAGAAGATCAAGGCCATCTTGGAAATTCCTTCCCCTCGAAATTTGCGGGAAGTACAGGTCTTGGTAGGCAAAATCATCTCGTTGAACAGGTTTATTTCACGCTCGGCAGACAGGAACCTTCCCTTCTTCAAAATCTTGAGGAACGCACGTAACTTTGCTTGGACAGAGGAATGCGACAGGGCACTGCAGGATATGAAGGCTTATTTATCGAGCGCTCCACTGCTGACTAAGCCTGTCGAAGGCGAAAGGTTATTCATGTATCTTTCTGTCTCTCCTGAAGCCACGAGCGCGGTTCTGGTCGCTGTACGGGAGCGGAAACATTTGCCTGTCTATTATCTGAGCAAAACCTTGCAAGGAGCCGAAAAGAAATATTTGGAGATTGAGAAATTTGCGTTCGCTCTTATTAACGCCTCAAGAAGGCTAAGGCCTTACTTTCAAGCGCATTCCGTAACAGTTCTCACCGACCAACCCTTGAAACAAGTATTGTCCAAGCCGGACGTATCTGGCAGATTAATCAAGTGGGCCATCGAATTGAGCCAGTTTGACTTATGCTTCGAGCCCAGGACCGCGATACAAGCTCAGGTTATGGCGGATCTGTTGGTTGAACGTTTTGGTTTCGAACCCGCCGCTGCGGAGAATGAGGGGTTATGGGTACTGCACACGGATGGTTCCTCAACCTCTCAAGGGGGAGGAATAGGAGTGGCCCTCAGAAACCCCGATGGGATTGAACTGGACTTTGCGATCAAGCTGGATTTCCAAGTCACTAACAATGAAGCAGAATATGAAGCCCTCGTGCAAGGTTTGAACATAGCTTTTCAGAATGGAGCCTCCAGAATCACTGCTTATGTGGATTCACAGTTAATAGCGAGCCAGATTGAAGGAACATATGAGGCTCGAGAAACCACCATGATACAGTACTTAAAGAAAGCCAAAGAAATCATTGGGAAGTTCAAGGAATTTCATCTACTTCAGGTGCCGCGAGGAGAAAACGAGCGAGCGGACGCTCTGTCAAAGTTTGCGTCAGCTTTAGAGGGTACTTCTGAACGTTCTGTTACGTTCCTTAGGACTGAGGAACCTTTGATCAAAGAAAGAGTCGCCACCAAGATAATCGCTATGATTGATCCAAACGAGCCCTGCTGGCTTGATGACGTCATCATTTTCCTTAAGGATGGAATTCTTCCCACTAACAAGGTGGAAGCTAGGAAAATCCGAAATAAGGCCCCTCGTTTCGCTTTGGACCCCGAGGGGAGGTTGTTCAAAAAATCATTTCAAGGACCCCCAATGAGATGCCTAAGGCCTTCACCAGCAAAGGAGACGCTCGAACACATTCATAACGGGAGCTGTGGAAATCATTCTGGGGGGCGTATTTTGGCAAAAAAGGTTCTGAGAAGTGGGTTTTATTGGCCTACAGTTCTCCAAGACGCCATTGAATTTTCGAGGAAGTGCCCCAAATGCCAATTTCATTCAAATCTCCCTCAATTGCCAGCCGCACAAATGATCCCAATAGACGTCTCTTGGCCTTTTGACCAGTGGGGAATAGACATTGTGGGCCCCTTACCCATAGCTGCAGGACAAAGGAAGTTTGTCATTCTAGCCGTCGACTACTTCACCAAGTGGGCCGAGGCTGAAGCTGTTGCGAAAATCACTTTCAAGGTTGTGAGGGACTTCATTTGGAAGAACATCATTTGCAGGTACGGCATACCGAGGGTGCTCATTTCTGACAATGGATCCCAGTTCATAGCGGCAGACACACGAGAGTGGTGTTCTGAGTTGGGGATAGAACAGCGATTTACCTCTGTAGGACATCCACAATCCAATGGGCAAGCAGAAGTTACCAATAGAATCATCTTGCAGCATCTAAAAACCATGCTGGAAAGCAAGAAAGGCGAATGGGCTGAGGAGCTGCAAGGAGCGCTTTGGGCTTATCGCACCACCCCACGAGCGGCTACTGGAGAAACACCTTACGCGCTCGTTTATGGATCAGAAGCAATGATACCAGCGGAGATTGTAAATGAATCCGCTCGTGTCGGCTATTTCGAGCCTCAGCTCAACGATGGCAACAGGAGCTTGGAGTTGGACCTGCTGGATGAAAGAAGAGACCGAGCGTGGGCTAAGATCCACCACTATAAAGCCTCTGTGGCCCAACAGTACAACAAGCGTGTGAAGGAAAGAACTTTCCAGCTGGGAGATTTGGTCTTGAAGAAAGTGGAAGTATCCAAGCACGTGGGGAAACTGGACCCCAATTGGGAAGGCCCATTCAAGGTCGTACAACTCAGAGCTAACAACACTTACACCCTGGAGACACTTCAAGGTGAGCGCCTGCCTCGCCCTTGGAACGCATGTAACCTCCGGCGGTTTTATGTTTAAAAGCTCTTTACAAATCCTGATGTAACAACCCTCTTTGACGGGTTCTATGTACTTCAAATCACAAGTAGAAGGTAACATAATCTTTTTAATTTCTTTAATATTCCTGTTTCTTTGGTTGCTTGAATGAATAAGTCCCACGTCCCTCGTCTTCGCGAGCGTGGTTGGCAACTCATTCCATTGTGTATGCTGTTATCTTGTATGGGTTACGCTGGCCAGCACTCTACTCCGCATGGGGGGACGCCCTCGTAAGGATAGACTGGTTACGCTCACAACCAAACAGGTGAGTTGGAAGAAGATTGTGAAGAAAATCCTAGTAGGCCTTGGCTGTTTCTTACAACGCCTTGCGCTCGAAAACGGGATCTCCTACAAGAACGCATCCTAGTGGGCCTTGGTTGTTCATTAAAACGCCTTGCGCTCGAAAACGGGATCTACCACAGAAATAGTCCTAGTAGGCCTTGGTCGTTTCTTAAAACGCCTTGCGCTCGAAAAGGGGATTTCCTGCAGAACCAAGAAAACGATAAGAGCCAGAGCGCTCGAACGATGGCCTCAGGATTAAAAAGGAATTGCACAGGTCTTGCACGAGGGCAACCACTCAGTAAGACCCTCGCAAATACTCAAGACCTAGCAAAATCCCCCCAAGGGCGGAAAGAATGTCGCAAGTCTTGAACGAGGGCAACCACTCAGTAAGACCCTCGCACACACCCAAGGCTTAGCCAAATTCTCCCAGAGCAAAAGTTTATACAAGTCTTGAGCGTAGGGGCAATCTCACAGTAAGACCCTCACGATCGCTCAAGACTTAGACAGATTTTCAAGATAAATTTACAAAAGAAGAAATTTATACAAGTCTTGAGCGTAGGGGCAATCACACTATAAGACCCTCACGACCGCTCAAGACTTAGACAAATTTTCAAGAGCAAAAATAAAATTTATACAAGTCTTGAGCGTAGGGGCAATCTCACAATAAGACCCGCACGATCGCTCAAGACTTAGACAAATTTTCATTGCATCAAAGGAATAAAGCATTCACAGGGGTATACCACACAATCTTATTATATGATTCATAAAGGAAATGAAGAACAAAGGCATGGAAAACGGAATCTTTATTCATTAAAAAAGGGAATTATTACAAAACAAAAGGGCTCAAAGGCCCATGAAATTCTATTACAAGAAATAGCAGAAAGTCTGAAAAATACAGGAAATTGCTAAGGGGAAGGCTTCAAGCGGCGGGGGCAACGTCCTCATCAACAATCACCAGAATGGGGCCTTGAACTGGGCCCTCAGGCTCTTGTTGTTGAGCATGGGGATCGTTGGGCTCATCTGCAGCGTCTTCTGGAGGGTTGGCATTTTCAGCGGCTTGAACTGGGGCTTCTTCTATGAGGGGCGCTTGAGACTCGTTATCGGGATCATCAGATGGACCCACACCCCTTTCCCTGTGGGCATCGGTGTACTCGTCCTGGATCAGTTTTACCAGGAAGTCATACTCCATTTCCGCTATGATGTCCCCGGGGTCGTTTGGATCCTCATCTGCCTCCTCACAGCGCTCATTGAACATGAGCCCCGTACCCTCAGCACCCTTCATCGCCGGATCTGTCAGACCTTTGTGGATGCCCTGATCCACTGCCAGGTTGAAGGCATTTTGAGCCTCGTCCAAGCAGTGTAACGAGGCCGCAAAGTTGAAAGCTTTGGAATGACAGAATTTGATCAACGCCTCCTTGGTCGCACGCTCTAAGCTCCGAGGCCACTCGCTAACAGTATCATTAAACTTGCGCTCGGCCTCCAGAGCCCTTGTTCTCCAGCTCTCCCCCTCTGCCTCAGCCTTCTTGCACCGCTCGTTGGCTTCGGCCAACTGGTTGCCCAAACGGATTCGAGCGCCGTCAACCGCCAAGAAATCCTCTTTCAGTTTCGACAGCTCCTCCTCCGACGTATTGTATAAACCCTTGAGGGTTTCATACTTGGCGATTTCAGCATCCAACTCCGCCTGGATTTGAGCCGGATCATTTGAGCGGGCCATCTTCTTGTATTTGGCCTTGCGCTCGGCGTAAGTTGAGGCTCGCATTTGCACGTTTTTGAGCCGGGGAAGAACTTGCTGCGCGAATGAGGGGAAAAGTGTTAGAAAAAAAATGGTGATTTACAGAAAAGAAGAATGCAAAGAATGAAGACTTACAGAAATCAGAGCGTGTGCCGCATCGAGCGTCACTTTCTCTACAGACTCGCTGAAGAGGTGACGATGGTCGGCCGAGAATTGGGATCTGCTGAACAGATCCTCGGTTATAGTTTGTGCGACCGAGCCGGGCCTCAGTAAAACGGGCCCACCGTCTGGGGCGCCTGTAAAGCCCCTGTCCCCTCGTCGGGGGAACTCCCATGCATGTTCCTCCTCTGAGGAGGAAGTATCTCCTTGGCCCCTGGGGCCCTCAACTACCTGCTTCCCCTTGCCCTGGATTGCCACGGAATCGGGCATCCTCTTCCTCTTGCGGGAAGGCCTGCTTGCGCTCGCACTCGGGGAAGCCTCTCTTATCGCCAGGGTAGTCACTGGCCGCCTCGTTGTTTCTGCAGGAACGGGGGGTTGAACATCATCTCCTCTCTCCGTTCGCCTGTTCTCCCTGGGGACCAACCTACGTTCCCCTCGGCCACGAGGGGGTTGCACCTCAGGGTTGGTGCTTGAACTGGCACCCCCACGAGCGTCCCCTCTATCATTGCGGTTACGGGGGCGTTGGGGCTCGCGCTGTTGGTTCCCCTGGGCAGCTTGATTCCTCTGAGCGTTGGCGAAACGAGCCGCTTGTCTAATTCCACCGGCCATTTCTAAGATAGCGGCTCCTGCAAATATGAAAATACGAAGGTTATAAATCCTTGGACAAGAATTGTTAAGTGCAAATTACAAGTACAATAAAAGCAGTTAGTATTCATTCCTATCTAAGGTTAGTGCCCTAAGGATCTAACCGTCTCTCTCTATGTCACGAGCCGGAGGGTTGTCAAGGAAATGAGGGTCGTTGGTAAGACCACACAAGAACATGAGTTCCGCATCGTCTATCCAGTCCTTTGCTTGTATAAGGTGACCCTCGTCCCTTAGGGTTGTGGCCAGGTTTTTAGCCCAATCTCGGGGGAGTGAGGGTGGCAAACGGCTCTTTGAGTACGAGCCCCATTCCGTGATCACCCCAAAGCCCTCTTCCACTGGAGCCCTGACAAATATAAACTTTTCTTTCCAGTCAATGCCATAAGTGGTCGAGGGCGAATTGATCAGCTTCATGTGGGCCTTCGCTTGGACGTAATAAAAACCCGCTTCAGGAGAAGAGCGAGAGGAGCTGACCACTTGGAAAAGGGCATTGAAGTTCCGCAAATAGGGCTCGTAACCCATGGTCCTCATCAGAATTATGTAGCAGGTCAGGAGGGCCAAGCCGTTGGGCACTATCTGGGACGGACACAGGCCCAGGTCATTCAGCAAATGGGCCATTGAGACTGAGATGGGGAACCTCAGGCCTCCCGAGCTCACGGAATCCACGTATACTGCCATTTCCCCGGGAGGCGGATTATTTGCACGCTCGTGGTTTTGGGGAATTCTCCAAGTATATCGCTCATCCCAGTAGATGGGGGCCATCATTGTCTTTACATCTCCCACAGTGACGGTGCTGGGAGTTTCATCAGGCGTGCGCTCGGTAGCCTGATAACCTGAGCCCTCCCCCTCGTTGGGTCCTTTGGATTTCTGGGTTTTCTTACTCTTGCCCTTGTCACGGGCCCTTCCTGAAGGCCCGGTTACGGCTTCCGCCACCGGAAGCGGATTTGCAACACGGGCCCTTTCTGAAGGCCCGGTTACGGCTTCCGCCACTGGAAGCGGATTCGCAACGGCCACTGTCACTCTATGGCGATGGGGATGTGTGGCACTTTGAGTTATGGGGAGAGTGACTCCTTGCCTTTCTGCCTCTATTACCAAATCCATCTCCTCAAAGAGAGGATCCACTCCGCCTGGGTTTCGGTCTTCCATAGCCATTACTGCCGCCCCCAACTCTTCATCTCTGGGGGAATTGTGAGAAGAAGAACTCTCGGTGGCCATCTCTTGAATTTCACGGGCAAATTCTTCAATGTGGTGGTCGGCCATGGCAGAAATTGGGGTTTTGAAGGTTTTTCTGGGAGAGAGTTTAAGGTTCAGAAAGACGGGAATTTGAGGGATTACAAAATCCTAAGGTCCGAATCTACGGTTAGCAAAGTCAGAAATTCACACTGGAGATTTACCTTGAAAAGTTTCTGAAGAAAACTGGAGAAGAGGTTGAAGATGCTGGAGATGCGAGAGAATTTTTCTTGCAAAGGAGACTTGGAAAGTTTTGAATGCGTAAAGAATGACAAGATTTCAGAATCCCTTATTTATAGGGATGGGAGTTGGTACCGTTTTAGGCAATAAATTCAAAATGGCAATCATTTCCCGCCTAGGAAACCGCCCACTTTATGGAACCGGCACATGCTTCCCAATGCTCACGCGCCCCACGCGCACCCGCATTTAATGCTCTGACGTTTCAAGGGCTTCAGAATAGTACCAACATTTAATGCGGAAGTGATACGAACGGTCAATTGAAAAGACCGCATTAATGGCGCTTTCAGAGGAAAATTGCTCAACACGCCAAGCTTTACACGAGCGCTATGAACAAGAGATAGAGCGTGCCAAAATTCTACAGTCCTTATCAATAAGGACTACAGAATTGGGGGGCAAAATGATGGGGTCAAAATACGATCGTCCCACGACAAGACACGTGGCATCACGAGATGATGACATCTGTCTCCCCAAGGCTGCATCATCAGTTCACAAGCGCTGAACCCAACGAGCGCGGATCTTCTTCAGGAGTTAAGCCCAACGAGCGCTATCACTCCGACGAGCGTCCTACACACCAAGCGATGGGTACGCCTACGTGCCAAGGGGGCCCTCTTCGAGCGTCACATTCCCTCAGAGCGGCCTCCCCTTTGGCTCGTCACTTGAATTGGAGCCAACATTCCCCTCAGTGGATATCTTGGCCTCCAAGACTCAAGGTTGTCACGAGCGCGCTCTCAAGCCCTCGTCACCAACCACCCACATGGCTCTCTGACACAACGTACATGCCCGCGCACCTGCCACTGTTGCTAGCACTAACTTTTGGGCCGCTTTTGCAGAAGATTCCTCCTAGGTTTCTCTCTCACAGCGCCACGTGTTAGGGCAACATTCGGCCAGGACCACTTGAGGCAAATGACCAAAGGGCCCTTGACCCTCAACTATAAATAACCCAAGTCATCTTCTACACTGTAAGCATTCTCTAAGCTTTCTTCATCACTGCAACTGTAACTGAGCTTACATTTATCTTCATACATTGAACTGACTTGAGCGTCGGAGAGCCAAACTGGGTATCACCCCCAGTTCCCCCAGCTTGGCCATCTGACCTTTCTTGTGCTTGTCCCAACAGGTTGAACCCCTTTCTCTTTTTCCGGCGAAGCTCCGGTGGTTTCCTCCACAAAATACAAATCGTAAAGTGATCGGATTCGGACCCATCCATTCCCGGACCCATCAGTTGATATTCTTTTAAAATTTTCCTAATATATATTTGATATGTATTTTTTAATTAAGGAAAAATATTATAAATATATATTTCTAAATTTTTTGGGACTAATATTGAAAAAATTTCACTTTGGGACTATATTTGTCGAAAAGCTAAAAGTGCGGGATGATTTAAAAACTACGGGACCAAAAAACAATTGACATATGTCCTATGGGACCAAAAATGTAATTTTCTCAAAAAAAAATAAAGGGGGCGGGAGAGGTGATTATCAGTGATAATGCTGTTTTTAAACTTTTTACATTGCTGAAATAATGGTGTTTTTCTGGACTTTTACACTTTTATTTAAGAAATTTGATGTGTTCTTTAATCTATATACTTGAATGCCCAAGCAACTTCTTGATAACAACTTTCAACTACTACTTTTAAACTGATATGGTACCACATCCCTAATTACTACTTACTATTCCTTTTCATTTATCTTTTTGATGCAGAGTAGATGGAATCTGATTTCAATTAAATAAGAACTCATTCAATTCAGTGATTAATCTAAACAGCTAAACCAACTAAATATTCAACTCATCTTGAACTCGTAAATACTTCGACATCCCTTTTCTTCTTTCATAAAAGGAGAAGTTAAGAAAAAAGACTAGACTATTCAATAATTCCAAATTGAATGGAAAATTGAAGTAAGAGAAAAATATATACATGGGTTCTATATCTATATATATTGGACTTATCTTGAACCAAATCAAACCCACCCATTTCCCACCAGTGTGTGTTTGTGTTCTTTGTCAACATAAATACTTTTAATCGGTCTAACCACCCTTTTGTCTCTAATACTCCTCATTTTGTTTTAGGTGAAAACATTCTATCCTTGTCATTTCGCTTATAGAATATATGGGGAAGGGTTTTCAGTACAAACTTTTATTATGTTTAACTCTTTTAAGCAAAGAAAAGGTCATCTTCATTAAAAGACAACACAATGTGTTGGTGCGGTGGTGTGTCAATCCAACCATTGTGACTTGTGAGCTAGACAACAGAACAAAAGTTGGTCCTGTTGGAATTCGTCAACCCTAACGCAGCGGAAATTAAAATTTTTAGGGATTATAAAACCAATTTATCGGAATTCCAAACAAGATCACCTTTGATTAAAGATTTACGATTTAAACCAAAGAAGAATCAAATACCTCTTTCGCTTCCTATTGATGACGATGACTAGAAGGTTTTCCAAAATCTACCCGCTTCTCTTCTATCCGATCTTCATCCAAGAATCCCACGCGGAATTCCTCTAAGGTAGTCCACGACTCGTAATTGAATAACTAATCAATTAGCACACTAGAACACTAATTAGATATTGATTATCTAATAGTATTCTCAATACTGTATTGAGAAAAGAGAGAGAAGAAAGAGACTTGGAGAGAAAGCAGACAAGAAGAAAAAAACGATCATTTCTTTCTTCTCACAAATCTGTTTATATGCTTAACCCTAGGTCAAAAACCTTATGGGCTAAGCTAGTTGATATAATGGGCTTTAATTAAATTACTACTAATTAAATTAAAAGGCCCAATATTTATTTAATTAGTGGACTTAATTTAATCACAACAATTAAATCAAAAGTCCAACATCTAATTAAATTTGTGGACTTAAAAATTAATTACTCCTAATTAAATTTCAAGTCCAATTAATTTAAATACACTTATTTAAATTAATGTTAACTCTTTAACATCTATTCTCAATAGCTTAACAATTAAGCATAAATTAATTAATACAATTATTAATTAATTACTCTCTCATAAATTAAACTCTTTTAATTCATCAATCAATCTCTATTGATCTTTAGATAATCTTGTTGTTCAATTCGAGTCATTGTGTGACCCCTTAGGCTCACCAATGAATAGCAGTAGGCCCACATTCTTAATGTGGCATTTTAGATAACCACTTATCTTATTGATTTAATTGAACCCTTTCAATTAATCACTGTTTAACTAAAACTCCTTTTAATTAATCAGTACCTACAGATCATGATCGATGTCTAGTGACAAGCTCATGACCACCCATCCAACAGGTAAAGTTTATGTTGTGAACCTTTCAGTCTCATGGATACCGTGAGATAAGATCCTTCTATCGTCCAATCCCCGATTAGGACTTAGGGCATGAGAATGATAGAACCCTATTAGTCCTAATGCTATGAATTAATTCTAATAGCAATTCCATTTGATCTAACACTCTAGGAAACCCATTTCCTAATTTAGATCTCACTACCTTGCGCAAGGATTTAAGTGGAATGTGCTACAATAGAACTCATGGGTGATTCACTCGTTCTTCTAGACGAGCGATAGATTCTATGTTGGCCTCTCATATGCCCCCATACATGATTCGAACAATACCAACATACAACCATAACGAGATTCATGGAACCCATGAATCTCTAGGCGCATATCAAACATTGCCCTTGTCATGCACAAAGCATCAATGGAGCCTCACGTCTAAGGACCATTTAGACACTACCATAACTAGGGAACCAACCTCATCATTAAGGTGTAAAAGCCTTACCCCATTGAGGTGTTCCTGTCGAGATCCTCAGTGTACTTGTTCCCTAACAAGCACCCCCATACGCGTGTGAATGTCTCTACATTCAATACTTATGAAACAAAGTAACCTTTCTAAAAGGCACGTCGTATGAGCAAGTCTCAAACGAGTCAAGTCAACATCCCCGTGCTTATTAGACTCTTCGACTTGGAGTTGGTTTAGGTCACGCCATAGAGACTTGTTTCATAACCTCCATCCCTATGCGAGGTCAAGTCCCGTAGCTTAATGTGACCTTGGGGTTTCATCCATACACAAACAATTATAATATGTAATTAATAAACTTGAATGAGATATGATGAATTGGCCACATAGAATTAAACGACTATGAAACGTTACATTTATTATTTCATTAATGTCACAAATTGCTGCTAATAAGAGTAGTTTACAAAAAGAGGCCTAAACTATTTGGCTCTTCTAGGGCACTACTCTAACAATCTCCCACTTGCCCTCAGAGCCAATTTCCCATAGCCTTAAGACCCATCTCCTGGAGATGTCCTTCAAAGACCTTTTGGCTAAGAGGTTTAGTAAGCGGGTCTGCTACGTTTTCTGCCGAGGGTACACGTTCCACGATAACGTTGCCTCTTTCTACGATTTCTCTAATTAGATGAAATCTTCTTAGGATGTGCTTTGACCGTTGATGAGCTCTTGGTTCTTTTGATTGTGCAATAGCTCCGTTATTGTCACAGAAGACAACGACCGGGTCAGCAATGCTAGGCACTACATCCAACTCTTGGATGAAGTTTTTCATCCACACACCTTCTTTCACTGCCTCTGATGCAGCTATATACTCCGCTTCACAAGTGGAGTCGGCAGTAGTTTCCTGTTTGGAACTTTTCCAACTTACTGCACCACCATTTAACCGGAATATGAATCCGGACGTGGATTTAAAGTCGTCTACATCCGACTGGAAGCTTGAGTCGGTGTATCCTTCTAGTTTCAGTTCTCTCTTTCCGCCATATACAAGAAATAAATCCTTAGTCCTTTTCAAGTACTTAAGGATGGATTTCACGGCAGACCAGTGACTCTCACCAAAGTTTGATTGAAATCGACTTGTAACGCTCAAAGCGTATGCGACATCAGGTCTAGTACATAACATAGCATACATTATGCTCCCTATTGCAGATGTATAGGGTATACGAGACATCCTATCCTTCTCTTCTTCAGTGTTAGGACACATTGATTTAGAGAGGATCAACCCATGTCTCCTTGGCAGGAATCCTCTCTTACATTCCTCCATACTGAACCGTTTCAGTACTTTGTCTATGTACTGAACTTGGGACATACCTATTAATCTCTGTGATCTATCTCTATAGATTTTTATACCGAGAATAAAGGAAGCTTCTCCCAAGTCTTTCATGGAAAATTGAGTAGACAACCAAGTCTTTGTCGTTTGCAACACATCTTTCTCATTCCCAATGAGTAAGATATCGTCTACATACAACACCAAAAATTGTACGACTCGCCCACTAATTTTCTTGTAAACACATGGTTCATACTCGTTCTTGATAAAGCCAAACGATTTGACTGTCTCATCAAAACGGATGTTCCAACTTCTAGACGCCTGTTTGAGTCCATATATGGATCTCTGGAGTTTACAGACTTTCTGTTCGCTCCCACTGGATATGAAACCTTCCGGTTGTTCCATATAAATGTCTTTATCTAAATCTCCATTTAGAAAAGCCGTTTTCACATCCATTTACCATATTTCGTAATCATAGTACGCAGCTATGGCTAGAAGTATCCGAATGGATTTAGGCATTGCTACAGGGGAATACGTTTCCTCAAAGTCAACACCTGGCCTTTGAGTGTATCCCTTAGCAACCAACCTAGCCTTGTAGGTTGCCACTTCTCCATCAGCTCCAAGCTTTCGCTTGTAGATCCATTTACATCCTATAGCTTTCTCGCCTTCAGGAAGATCTACCAAGGTCCATACCTTGTTGGAGTACATAGAGTCCATTTCGGAATTCATAGCTTGCTGCCATTTCATCGAATCTCTATCCGATATTGCATCATCATATGATCTTGGATCACTATCCGATTGACCGGTTTCAGTTAGCAAATTGAGTCGGTCTGGCGGTCTAATTGTTCTCACAGATCTGCGAGGGCTTGTGTTTACTTCTTGTTGTGGGAAAGAGGAAGGTTCCATTGCTTGATCATTTGTAGGTTCTTGTTGAACTTCAGTAAGTTCTGCAATCTTGCCTGACTTTTCAACTAGAAACTCTTTTTCTAGAAAAGTGGCATTCCTCGAAACAAACACCTTTTGTTCCGAGGGATCATAAAAATAGTAACCCACAGACTCTCTAGGGTATCCTACAAATTTGCACAAACTGGATCTGGAATCCAATTTGTCTCCCACTAGTCTTTTGACGTATGCAGGACATCCCCAAACTTTAAGGTATGAATAAGTAGGGGGTTTTGAAAACCACATCTTATATGGTATTTCGGGCACAGATTTGGAAGGAACTAAATTAATTATCTTCGCAGCCGTTTCAAGGGCATAACCTCAAAACGATATTGGAAGATCCGTGAAACTCATCATGGATCGGACCATATCCAATAAAGTCCAATTTCGTCGCTCAGACACCCCATTTAACTGAGGAGTCCCGGGCGGAGTCCATTGTGAGATAATCCCATTATCTTTCAAATAACCAAGAAAGAGATCACTTAAATACTCGCCACCTCGATCTGATCGAAGAGCCTTAATTTTGCGATCTGTCTGGTTCTCAACCTCTGTTTTATACTCTATGAACTTTTCAAAGGCCTCAGACTTATGCTTCATCAGGTACACATACCCATATCTACTGAAATCATCAGTAAATGTGATGAAGTAATTACAGTCGTTTCGGGTACTAACATTTAGTGGTCACAAACATCTGTATGGATCAAATCCAAAAGATTTTGGCTTCACTCTACATGCCCTTTAAAAGGGGACTTAGTCATCTTTCCCTTTAAACAGGATTCACAAGTGGTTAACTCGTTTAGATCATTCGTACTGAATGATCCTAAGTTAACCATCTTTAGAAGCCTGTTCTTGGAGATATGTCCAAATCTAGCATGCCAAATCTTTGCTGAAGTTTGGTCATTTGATTTTCGTTTGTTTTCTCATTCGACATTTAGGAGGTTTAAATTAGTATTAGTTAAATACAAACCATTTTGTAAAGACCCTAATGCATGTGAAGAACCATTCTTCATAATGTAGAACATGACATTAGTAATAGAGAAGGGAAAACCTTCCAAGTCTAGTACAGGAATGGAAATAATGTTCTTAACTAACTCAGGAACAAATAAGACATTGTTCAATACTAAAATAAAACCATCTCCTAACATTAACCTAACATGTCCTATGGGTTTTGCTGCAACTCTTGCTCCATCGCCCACTCGAAGAACATGTTCTCTTTCATTAACCTCACGGACGTTGCTCATTCCCTGTAACGTATTACAGATGTGAGAAGCGCATCCAGAGTCTAATACCCAATTATTAGAATTGAATGAAAGGTTAATTTCAATGAGATTTATACCTTTTGTAAGGGTAGCTAAGTACTCCTTACAGTTCCTTTTCCAATGCCCTGGTTTCTTGCAATGGAAGCACTGATCCTCAGCTTGATTGGTCTTTTTCTTAGTGTTCGCTTTCTTAACCCCACCGGTGGGCTTAAGGGTCTTTTTATTCTTTTGGAAACTCTTTCCTTTGCCCTTCTTAAGCTTTGCAGCCTTAGTCTGGGATGAAGATGAACCTACTAAGAAAACAGCTTTGTCCTTCTTCATAGTTCGCTCGGCAGTTACGAGCATGTTCATCAGTTCCTCAACTGAAACTTTAGCTCCATTCATATTGAAGTTTATTATGAACTGTTTGAACGAAGGTGGCAGAGAGGTTAAGATCAAATCTATGTAAAGCTCATTATCCATGATCACCTCGAGACTTCCAAGCTTTTCAATAAGGCCTAAAGCCTTAATACAGTGTTCATGAACACTTATCCCTCAGCCATCTTGAGTGAGAATAACTCGCTAGATGCCGCGAATCGATCAATCCTATTGATGGGCTTGTAAATCTGTTCCAAGTGAAGATGGATCTCTGACGAGTTGCGCATCTCAGCATGCTGCCTCTGCAACTCGGGAGACATAGTGGCAAGCATTAGACATCTAGCCTGTAGATCATCTTCTTGCCACTTGAGAGCTGTTTCCCTCTCATCATCTGCCATGTCATCAGGTATGACATCGGGAGGAGACTGTGTCAATACATAGGTCCTCTTTTCAGAATCCAAGACAATCTTGAGATTGCGAAGCCAATCAGCATAATTCGAGCCAGTCAATTTATTGGCCTCAAGGATAGCACTAAGTGGATTTTTAGACATCACGATTTTAGCAGAAAATCTACATGTAAGCAGAAAACGTAGTATGAGTGACGGATATGAAATAATAACAATTACAAATGATATGGACTTTTATCAAATGTAGTCTCCCACTATTTTAATCAAACTCCTTTGACCCCCTTATAGAATTTAGAAAAATCATGTTTTTCAAATAGTGGGTACTAAGACCCCCAAGCACTTATCACCGGACCCACGACTCGTGAGACATCCGACTTTAAGTCTCAAGGTAGACGATCTTATCATCAATTGTATCTCTATACAACTCTTAATATTATTTTGCATTACCTTTCATATAGACCCACGACTCGTGCGACATCTATACTAATCAGTATTTAAATCCGACCCGTCAATCCCTAAGATTTCTCCATCGCCATTATGAATATCCCACGCCTCGTGGCCAATACCATAATTTTGACTTTGAAAAATTGCATCTTTTATGCAAAGAATTATTTTAATTCAATTAATCTCGTCATTTCGTATCCCACGCCTCGTGGCCAATACTTAATGATTTGATTAATTCTAAAACAAATAATTCTATTGACGGAATGCTTGGAAATTTATAAAATCGAATTTTATCCTTCAATTTCCATTTGGATTTAATATTTATATTGTCTGAGACTATCTAAGACGGTTCGGGGTATAAGAATTTCAAAAATTCTACCAAGACTCATCAATTGTAATTATTATCTTATTTTATCTTATTTAATGCATGAACACATTTATGCACATAAAGATAACATTCATAACAAGATAATAAAAACATAGCATGCTCCTACAAAAATGGATAATCATGGGCTTCCTATGCATGGTCCATAATAGCCATTTTATGGACCATGGTTCTATTCATGCATCAAACGGAATTAAACACACAAAGAGAGCACTTAAATAGAACCCTATTCTATTACATCAAAATAATTGCACCCAAACACTTTTGGGGCCTTGATGGACTTCTTATTCGGTTGCTTGCTCCGTCTTGTTTCTCCATCTCCTAATCTAATTAGAGATCTCACCCTAAAACTACTCTCTTTACAAAATAAAGGGGGATTACATTTTAAGGGGGAGAAAATAAAAACAATGCTTACAACAATTGAATAAGAGGCTCGCAGGCTCTCGTTTAAAACCAATATCAAAATGCATAAATAAAATAAAACCATACATAGCGCAAATAAAGCCCATGATTGATCCAACCATACATCCAATGCATTGCATAAAATAAATTTACCAAGTAAATAGTCATTATGCGATTTAAAGTCTTTAAATAACTTCTAAAATTATTTATTGACCAAGGATTATCTTTTAATTCACAAATTAAATTAATCCTTCAATTTTAATTAAATTTGAATTCTCTAATCCAATTTAATTCTCATTAGATCTCTATCTAATAAAATCATGCTTCTATTTTAACAATTCGTATTTGGGCAAAAATAATTAATTTTCAAGTAAAACAATTTTACAAAATTAATTTATAAAACTTTAGTTTTAAAAACAATTTAAAAACTGTGGCCTTAAAGGTAAGATCAAAACTTACCAAAATTAACTCAACAAGTTGAGTTAGCCTAGTCGGCTGAAGGAGCAGTTGCACTGCTGAGTGTCGCAGGTTCGACACCCAGCTACCCCAATTTTATGAAACATTTTTGTAAAAAGAAAGGGGTGCCATGTGCAACACATGGGCTGCTGGAGCACCATGCAGCGGGCCGACGCCCAGCCTGCTTCTCGGCCCATCTCCGGGATGGCCCAAGGCGGCCCAGTGACTATGCACAGGAGCCCAGCTTGCTGCTGTTGGAGGCCCAACCCACTGCTACCCTAAACTGCAAGGGGCCGCGACTTGGGCTGCAAGCAAGCCCAATCCGCTGCCCTAAAGCAGCAGCCAGACGCACACACTTCACGCTGTACAGTGCATCGATGCACTGTACAGATTTATTTTAAAATCTAATTTTAAAAGAAAATATATATAAATTATAATTTTATGAAATCAAGAAAAACAGTTTTTCGATTTTCACAAAATCTCATAATTTTTATATAAGTTTTAAAACAAGAACTTTTCTTCAAATTTTAAGACTTTGCCCTAACGAATCTCAAATTAAAATAAGCATGACACGCATCAACATATTAATCAAATTAATACAAAGAACTAACAATCGTAAATCAATCAAAGTATGGCTCTGATACCACTGTTGGAATTCGTCAACCCTAACGCAGCGGAAATTAAAATTTTTAGGGATTATAAAACCAATTTATCGGAATTCCAAACAAGATCACCTTTGATTAAAGATTTACGATTTAAACCAAAGAAGAATCAAATACCTCTTTCGCTTCCTATTGATGACGATGACTAGAAGGTTTTCCAAAACCTACCCGCTTCTCTTCTATCCGATCTTCATCCAAGAATCCCACGCGGAATTCCTCTAAGGTAGTCCACGACTCGTAATTGAATAACTAATCAATTAGCACACTAGAACACTAATTAGATATTGATTATCTAATAGTATTCTCAATACTGTATTGAGAAAAGAGAGAGAAGAGAGAGACTTGGAGAGAAAGCAGACAAGAAGAAAAAAACGATCATTTCTTTCTTCTCACAAATCTGTTTATATGCTTAACCCTAGGTCAAAAACCTTATGGGCTAAGCTAGTTGATATAATGGGCTTTAATTAAATTACTACTAATTAAATTAAAAGGCCCAATATTTATTTAATTAGTGGACTTAATTTAATCACAACAATTAAATCAAAAGTCCAACATCTAATTAAATTTGTGGACTTAAAAATTAATTACTCCTAATTAAATTTCAAGTCCAATTAATTTAAATACACTTATTTAAATTAATGTTAACTCTTTAACATCTATTCTCAATAGCTTAACAATTAAGCATAAATTAATTAATACAATTATTAATTAATTACTCTCTCATAAATTAAACTCTTTTAATTCATCAATCAATCTCTATTGATCTTTAGATAATCTTGTTGTTCAATTCGAGTCATTGTGTGACCCCTTAGGCTCACCAATGAATAGCAGTAGGCCCACATTCTTAATGTGGCATTTTAGATAACCACTTATCTTATTGATTTAATTGAACCCTTTCAATTAATCACTGTTTAACTAAAACTCCTTTTAATTAATCAGTACCTACAGATCATGATCGATGTCTAGTGACAAGCTCATGACCACCCATCCAACAGGTAAAGTTTATGTTGTGAACCTTTCAGTCTCATGGATACCGTGAGATAAGATCCTTCTATCGTCCAATCCCCGATTAGGACTTAGGGCATGGGAATGATAGAACCCTATTAGTCCTAATGCTATGAATTAATTCTAATAGCAATTCCATTTGATCTAACACTCTAGGAAACCCATTTCCTAATTTAGATCTCACTACCTTGCGCAAGGATTTAAGTGGAATGTGCTACAATAGAACTCATGGGTGATTCACTCGTTCTTCTAGACGAGCGATAGATTCTATGTTGGCCTCTCATATGCCCCCATACATGATTCGAACAATACCAACATACAACCATAACGAGATTCATGGAACCCATGAATCTCTAGGCGCATATCAAACATTGCCCTTGTCATGCACAAAGCATCAATGGAGCCTCAAGTCTAAGGACCATTTAGACACTACCATAACTAGGGAACCAACCTCATCATTAAGGTGTAAAAGCCTTACCCCATTGAGGTGTTCCTGTCGGGATCCTCAGTGTACTTGTTCCCTAACAAGCACCCCCATACGCGTGTGAATGTCTCTACATTCAATACTTATGAAACAAAGTAACCTTTCTAAAAGGCACGTCGTATGAGCAAGTCTCAAACGAGTCAAGTCAACATCCCCGTGCTTATTAGACTCTTCGACTTGGAGTTGGTTTAGGTCACGCCATAGAGACTTGTTTCATAACCTCCATCCCTATGCGAGGTCAAGTCCCGTAGCTTAATGTGACCTTGGGGTTTCATCCATACACAAACAATTATAATATGTAATTAATAAACTTGAACGAGATATGATGAATTGGCCACATAGAATTAAACGACTATGAAACGTTACATTTATTATTTCATTAATGTCATAAATTGCTGCTAATAAGAGTAGTTTACAAAAAGAGGCCTAAACTATTTGGTTCTTCTAGGGCACTACTCTAACAGGTCCACACAAGTCATCCACTTGTGTCCATTTTCATTGAACAATTGAAAAAATTCTAATCCAAATTCACAATAACCAAACTCAATTAATAATATGATAAGTATATTAAATTTAGTATATAGGGATACTTACGAATGACCCTTGAAATATGACGAACTTACAGATTATCCTTTGGGGTTTGAAAAATTACGAATATTCTCCTAAGGTTTATATTCTCCTCTAATACACGGGCACTCTGATTTTTCGTCCCGTGTAGTGTCTGTAACGTCCCGTTTTCTCGATAAGTCAGGTATGACGTCACGAGTGAGTTTAGGCCAAGTGTTATGTGATTTAATTATATTTTAATTGCTAAGTGAATGTTTAATTTAATAATTTCGTGAATTAATTGCTATTATGTGACCTATATGATTTAAGTGCTTATGTTATTTAAACTCGTTTTTAATATGTTTACATGCTAATTAATTGTTTATTTCGATTATATACGTATTTGAACTTATATGAAATCCTTGGACTCAACCGAATTTTGAATTGGACCCCAATTTGCTAACCTACCAAACCTTGGGGCCCTAATTGAAGCACTTAAATTGTTGAGCGACCAAAGTGCAATTTCTCCCTTTTTCTCCCATACATTCACGACATTCCCCACCCCCCCTTCTTTCATTCTTCTTCTTCTTCCCCTTTCTCTCCCAAGAGACTCCCAAACCCTTTTCCTTCTCTTCCAAAATTGAACCCAAGCAAAGACAAGAAGCAAGGAGATCTCATCAAGCTTCACTATAAGAATTAAGCTCCAATCTTTCTATTATCCATCTCTCTTCCAAGGTATATGTGACTCTATGTATATATGTGTATACATGGGTATATGTATATATATATTATGATTTTGTGAATTGTTGGATAAATGATGTTTTGGTGATGATATGTGCATATATGTATGTACTATGATGTATTTTGATGTATTTTAGTGTATGAATTGATCCGGATATGATTTGGGGAGGTTTTGGAACATTCCCTTTCGAACTCCTGCTTCTTGGCTATTGATTTTCGGAGAAGATGACCCAACACGGCCGTGTTAATGTTTCGAGTTGGAATTTTTTTTATTCCGACACGGCCGTGTCAGCTTCCAGGCCAATTTTGACACGGCCGTGCCGACTTTGTTTGACCTCCGATTGGCCTATTTTTGGATTGTAGAAACCTTGTTCAGTGTAGAACATTCTCCAATTGGAATCACCTTAAAATTCCTTGTGGTTTGTGAGATATGATCGTTTGAAAATTGTGTTGCCACTTCACCGAAATTCTGCAGTGGTCCAACTTTGAACCTACGCCATTTTCACCTGGCTTTGAACCATGATTCGTGCCATATACTATTGAAAAGCTCTATGTGTCTAGTTTCATTTCCAATAAGCAAAACTTAATTTCAACGTCTAGAACTCGAGATATCTCAAATTTTCTATAGCTTACGCATTTCCGAAAACTGTCAACTTTCGCCAAAATCCATTTTGTTGCATTCCTTTCACCCCCTTGACTTTCGTATGTGTCTTAATTGAACTCTTTTACCTTAAACGTGTTTTTACGATATTAATGGATTATTGAATGATATGTTATAATATGCTTATGAACGTTATGACTTGATTTGATTTGGACAAACGTGACATATATGCATAAACGTTTAATTGCTATAATGTGACTCTTCTTGTTGCCAATGTATTCCCTATGTGTTTAATGAATTCCTTGAACCTCTAAATGATTCATATGTATTGTTAACATGTATTATAAAGTATTATGAATTGAATATTGATTGAACAAATGGTATGGATTGAACGTATGATAATGAATGGACACGACTTATTCGTGTAATGAAAGATTGAATTATTTATGCATCAAAGTGACATTAATTGTGACATGAACATCTTATTACCACATTGTTATTGCTCATGCGTGTCTTATCATGTTGATGCATTGTCGTGCATCATATGTGGTTCATTTAGAGTCTTGAGTCTCATGTGTTACATAGTGTTGTCTTTTGTACAGTTTTCTCCAGGGCGGAGATCTATCGGGTTCATAGGCTACTTTCAAGTTTTTCTTTCTTCTTGATTTTAGTTCGGCTAGGTGTAGCCAGGTGGGTTTCTCTTCTATTAGTTAAACGACCCAATATATACCCAATGTGTAAAGCTTTAAGCTAAATATATATATATATATATATATATATATATATATATATATATCGAGTCTTTGAAGAGTCAATAATTTTTGAATGTTAACCCTTTTTTTCTTATTTATTGAATCCCTAACCTAATGTTTTGGCGAGACATGATCGAATGTACTGAATGGGAGCCCTGGGACGATGTGTATGCGGCTATTTGGGGAAATATGGGCTGACGGTGAACCTGTGCACTCATTCCAACGCATGACGGCGATACCGGCCCTCGCTAGGAGGTTAGCGAGGAATGGGAACCGGGCCTTTGGGAAGTCATGAACCTCACTGGCCACATTTATTGGGTGGACAGTGCTTTGGCCGAGTCCATCCACCAACCGGAGGAAAAAGGTGTAAGTGTAATGAATGAATGATTGTATGAATGAACGAAAGATTGAATGAATGACTGATTATGAATCAACGAATATTGCATGATCACTAACGAATGAGTGAATGAATAAATGCACACACGAGGAGAAGGTTGGAGAATTCACCCACTCGCCAGGGCTCACGTAATGACCTCATGAATGAATGAATGAAATGGATTGTTGTAATCCCGAGCGTTGTTTTTCTTTGTTTTTACCCACTTGGGAAATACCTCAAAAACCTCGCAAGGGATTATAGCTTGCATGTGTGGGTGTTTAAATTCTGCAATATTATTATAAATGCCCTGTTTTATACCCACCAGTCTTCTATAGACTGAACCTGGTTGTTTTCAGTTTCATGCAGGTTTGGAGGGCTAGGTGGGAAGTCGAGTTTGTCAAGTCTGTTATTTAAGTTTGAGTATTCACACGCATGTTGTAATTTGAATCAGTTTATATATAGAAAGGTATGAATGTTATGTATTATGATTTGGAATCCGGGACAGACTTCTAGGGATAGATTGAACCCGTGAATTACGATTTACAATTTATGCTTTATGTTTGAATTTTCGGGACTAGGAATATATGCTAGTTGAACCAGTCATTCATTGTCTTTATTGTGATAGATTATATGAACTACTTCCGCTTATGCTTTTATTTTGTTGAAGTGTTTATATGGTTTCGAGGTTCTAGCTCCCGCCTAGCAAAGCGAGTGAGTGAGTCCTCGTTCGTCGTGACTTGGCACGTGTATGGAGTTCCCATTTCATACACGGGTCGGGTCTCGGTGTGGGGGATGTGGCGTCATGCGCTCGGGTGCTACATCCTTAAGCGGTATCAGAGCTCCAGGTTGCAAAACCGAGGTTCAAGTGTTGTGTCGTGTCGAGTCTAGGTCGTACGACATAGGAACAACTTGTCAACGTGTGTGTTGCATCGATTCTTGCCATCACTTGATGATTAATTGAGATCAAAGTGCTGAAATTTTATATGTTCAATGCGTTTTACTTTAAATTTTGTTGATTATATGTCACATTTTGCATCAAGTATGTGCTTTGGTGCTTCAATTACGTGTCATAAGCATATACTAACCCTCATGCATATATATTTGAGATGAATTATGATTTCTAGGTTGTCACTACGATGTTGAAACTACGGCTAACCTCGAGAACAAGCATCCTTTCCCTAGTTGTTGGGTGATTCGCAAATGCAGCGAGGTTTAGAAGGGAGATAGGATCTTCAAGGTCTTTTCTTAAAAATATTATTTTCATTTACCCAAAGTCCGTAATAGAAGGCTCGACTCACAAAGAAATTCAACCAACTTTATCATTTCTACAAGTCCTAATGACTATTAATAAGGGTATATTGTGGGAACTACATCTCATTGCTCAACACCGTGATAGAAGGGGATTTTGGACTGTAAAAGGATTACCAGAGAAGTAGGAAAGCGAAGAATTTGAGCTATTATTTCTAGCAAACACCTCCAAGAGAATGTGAATAATACACTTCATGCAAGATTGAATCACTCAAAGTTCATCACCGAGACCTTCAAGGTTGAATGAGTCGATTAACATAGGAGGCCAAATTAGGGAAGTTCCAAAGATAATATCAGGTCCGGGGCCAGATTCATAGTGCGTTAAGAGCCTTCCAACTAAGATACATAGAACGGAGATTTATCAATCATGTAGATTCACAATGGGGCCAAGCAAGGAAGCTTAATTGATACGATGATTACCATGAACCAACTAGTGGATTTGAAACAAGGATACAAAAGGAGAGTTGAAAGAATTCAAGTTGCGTCATCCTCTAGGGACTTTGAGACACACGGTGATACAAGAAGGTGAACAAGGATTGTAAAGCATCACCAATAACCGAATGATGTTCAACCTCACAATTTATGCTTGCAACATCGATATCAAAGGATAGGATGTCGTGCTAAATCACTACTATGGTGACAGGTTCATTGCAATCATCGCACGTGCATCATACATTATATTGAATTATTTAAAATTTTTATTTTATGCACTTTAACATTATAATCATTAAATTATTGATTTGATGTTGCATACCTCAATGTGTACTCTGTGCTCCATGAATTTGACATCTTAACCCAACATGCACCATTTTGGTGTTTGCTTGTTAGGATGTCTTCCTGTGCGACGCTTTAACTACCACTTCAAGCAAAGTTTTTCTGAATCAAGGTGAAGAAGAGTGTTTTGGGTAATAGGATTCAGACAAAGATAAAGATGAGAATGGGATTTCAGAAATTAAGGGTTGAAGTGGATTTCGGGATATTTAGATCGAATAAGAAAAGAAAATTAGATTCCAGACTTCTAGAGGATTAAAAGAGAAACCTTGGAGAGCAAAGAATCTGGGATGTTATTCAAATCAACCACTTCAAAGTGAATGTGAGTAGTATACCAAACACCATCGCTAACAAGGATTACTAATTACTAGGAGATCAAGAATTTTGATAAGAAAATGATGGATAAAGCTCGAGTTGAGAAGGCGAAAATTCTTAAGGGGGAGAGCACGACCGAGAAACGAACTTAAATTCAAGGTTGTGCTCGAAGAAGGAATGAAATGGCCCTATTAATTCAACATTCAAAGTGGAAGTTAAGCTACCAAACTCGGGTTGAAGATTGCTATAGGGCATTGAAGAGATTGGCTTGATCGACATTTATATGTCAGTTCTAGAGAAAGAAACCCATATCAAAGTATCATATTCCGGGATGATGACAACGAAGATAAATTCAACTAAGTATTGGGAGAGTTTGGACGACACAACAAAATAGTCTCTTTAATAAGTCATCAGTTGTCTCTCCATGGTGACTTGAAGAGCTTTGAGATGAGAAGAATTGAAAATGGGTAATAATTGAAGGACTTGGTACAAACCTCAAGAATCATCAAGGAGCTTTTATCTTCGATTAAAGAATTGAATGGGTTGGAACTGAAGGCACTCTTAAAGGATTGAAGAGGATGAAGGGACCTTTGAATACAAGATGGGAAAGGCTCCACGAAAAGATTGATTTAAAATTTGGGAACCAATGATCTCAACTCGATTGGGAAAGAATTAGTGAAGAAGTAAACCATGGCGGTGACTATCCTAAGGTTGGGATCAAACTTAAAGGTTATCGAGAGTGGTTACCTTTGATTATGGTAGATTCAGGCATTGGCAAAGATAGAAGATTTGAACTTGACTTAAAGGATGAAGGTTCCGAAGGTATATGGGATAATTTAGAGCTTGGGCAATTAAAGAGTTGGTCGTACTACGAGGAAATTCATAGGTTGATGTTGAGGGATCAAAGAAGATCATGACCGTTATTTCTAAAGGTTTATTTGTATTTTAAGGCCTTCACCAAATTGAAGGAGGTTTCAAGGGGTAAGCTTCAGAATGAAACTAAGAATAGGATCAACTGGTTTATCTTCTTCTCAACTGGATGCACACTGAAGATATTAAAGACAAGTCAAGAACCGAGCCAACTTTTGAGTCAGACCATGCATGGGGCAATGAAGTAGCCAACTTCAAGTTTTCTTACCACGGTGAACGGTACATAAAGCATTCATGGCATATGCATACATGCAATTTTAGTTCAAATAAATTTTGTTATTATGTACTTTGATTCCCGACTGTATTACTTTCTTTTGCATGAGTAATGAATGATGTGACTGATATTTATTCCTTGCTCCTTGTGTGATTGTTGTACTTGATACTTTGCTACTTCCTACTTGTGTTTTATTCTGTGTTGTGCTGTGTTGCTCGGGAGTATTGGAGACTCACTTACCTTGTTGTTTGTAGGAGACGGGGTTCTCTACTTGTTGTTTGCGAGAGATGAGGTTCTCTCCTTGTTGCTCGAAAGACGGGGTTCTTTCGTTGCTTGCTACCTGCTTAGACTCTCCAGTGTTTAGGTTCCTGTAAGACAAGGGTCGTGATTGACCAACAACCTCCATGAAGCACCTACGAAGATTCTAGACACTTCTTGAAGACCACTTGTTGCTTGAAGACCTTTTCCGAACTAGTTCCTAACGGGGAGTTGCTAACCCGCGAGGGATGAACACGGAGAAGTTTGCTTAGAGTCCAGAACTCGAGCCAGTAGACCTGGAGACCAGGTCCTCTTAAGGGGGAGAGGTTGTAACACCCCGTTTTCTCGACAAGTCAGGTATGACGTCACGAGTGAGTTTAGGCCAAGTGTTATGTGATTTAATTATATTTTAATTGCTAAGTGAATGTTTAATTTAATAATTTCGTGAATTAATTGCTATTATGTAACCAATAAGATTTAAGTGATTATGTTATTTAAACTCGTTTTTGTTGGAAAACACGAATCAGAAAGCAGCGGAATTTAAAAATTTTCCCAACAAAAGGACCTTGGACTCGCAATAGTGTAACCAAATTCGTAGAGATAGAAAATTCACTTTTCTTTTATTCTTTCTTGAAGCGTTTCAAGCCACCCAAGAACGCTCTTCTCGCGGCTTGATCCCCTCTCCTTGGTAAAGCTCGAATCTTCAAACTTCTAACTTGAAGTCTCTAGAGAAAGTCCACCAACTTGATCACAATCTAACTAGTAAGGATGCTAGTTCTCTAGTTAGTGTTTAGGCTTAACCTACGGTTTTATTTAATCTTGGAGAAAGGAAGGTGTTCAACACATGAACCAAAAGAATTGCCAATTAGCTCTAAAGGGGAGCATGGGCTCCCCTATATATAGGCAAGGGAGAGGGACGGCCGAACCTATTCCTTGTTGGGCAAGGATTTGGTCCCTCTCTCTCCTATTACTTGATCATCAAGTAATTTCCAACTTTGACTTTGAATTCTAATTCAAATCAACTTTCAAGAGAGCTAAAAATATCCAAACTATTTTTGGATAATTTTATACTTTATTTATTTAAAATAAATAACTTATTTTTATCTAATTAATTAATTCATAATTAATTAACTAGAGTATTTTCTCCAAAATAAGACTTTCTTTTTAATTCAAAATTAAACCAAAGTCTATTAAATAATTAGCACATTTAATTATTTAATATATATATATACAATATATATATTCACACGTGTGGCACACGTGTCATAATGACACGTGTCCAGTCACGTGACCCACACGCGTGATTTCACACGTGTGGAACCCTCTAGGCCCGATTAACTCGTTTAATCATTTTAAAGCCTCAACTCATGTAACCAAGTTGTTGTGTGTGACCCTCTAGGTTCTCAATTCAATTAGCAGTGACCCTAATTAATTAATTCACTAATTAATTAATCAGTCCACAGATTAAACGAGCATAGTCTAGCAACAGGTGTTTAACCCCTACCTGAATTGGAATGTTCGGATTCGACAGTGTAACGCCCCGGTTTTTCAATTTTATTAATATGCCTTATTTGCTTCTAAATTACGCAATTTAATTATTTAATTATGTGATTAATTGTTTTTATGTGTTTTATATTTAATTTTATTATAATTGTTATTATTTTATTTTTAGTTTATTATTAATTCTAAATATATATATATCGTATTATATATATATATATATATATATATATATATATATATATAACTATTTCTTTAAGTATATATGTATACGTTTATTTATATTAGTATTAAATTAATGATTATGCTAATTATATGTTATGTTAATTAATCATGTTTTAGTTAATTCATTACGTGCCTAATATAATTTATTTAATATTAGATTTAATTTATTTATTTAAATGTTTATTGCATGGGAAATTATATTTTTGCATGGGATTTTAAAAATTATGCATGAATTGCATGGTTTGATCATATCACTAAGTTTGAGCTTCGTTCTTATGTGAAATGATTTCGGATTGCCACGAATATTTAGTATGTTGTAAATATATGTGTTATGAATATGATTTTATGCTCGATTTATATTTTCGAATTCATTTGATATGCCAACGGATTTAATTTGTGTTGAGGAACCAAATCGGGGGCTAACGAGCACTTAGCGTATCCTTGGTTCCGAATTTAATATCTTGAGCTCGGGAACTCGGATTCGAGTTCCGTCAACTCCTCTGAACTCGTAACGAAAATTCGAGTTTAGTAAACTTAGCCTTATATTTTTCCTAAATCATTTGAACCTCCGAAATCCAACCGAAAAATGAATCGGCGACCATTTTGACCTTGTTGTACTAAATCAGCCATATCTTGTCCTAACCATAACCAAATTAACCATGGTTTGATTCTTTGAAACCCTAACTCAACCACCTATCAGGATATTTCAAGCCCTAACCGAGATTATCCTCTCACAATCCCCAAAACTCAGCCAAAGCTACTGCTTCTCATTTCAGTCCCGTAACCCTTCAACCTTGGAGATTTTGGAGCTCAAATCTCCTCCAAACTTCAACCAATCAACAAGGTAAGCTTAGGGTTGTATTATATGTTTATTACTGAGCATTTTCATCCTTTCATTCATGATTTTGAGCATGGTTTCTTCTTCATGGACTGTTTTCCCGAAAATGGAGTTTTTGGGCAATTTGTTGATCTCCTTCGATTCTCAATGATTTTGATTGATTCCAAGCTTGAGATTGATTGTTTTGACATCCTCATATCATTTATGGTCATTGATTTCGTGGTTGTTGAGATATTTATGATATATCATTTATGACACTTTTGAGAAATTTCACTTGAAGGTCACGTATGTCTTCTCCTCTTGTTTGAGCTTGTTTGGGACTGATTTGAGTGTTGAATTCATGTTGTTCTGCTGCACATTTGTTGGCCTTAACTGAGTAAATAGATGGAGAAGGATTGAATGCAAGCCTGCCCTGTTTTTCGCGTTTGTTGCCCTGTTTTTTTTCACGCAGGAGTTGCTGTCAAAACTGCCATAATTCCTTCCTCCTTTTGCTGTTAATTTCGTGGCTTTATGGGATCATTCTAGAGGAGTTCTTACAGCTTTTCATGCATAATTTTGTTGCCTTTCTTGCTTGTACATAGTTGTAGTTGCTGCTGCGTTTTTCTGTGAAAAACAGGGGATGATTCTGCTGTGCGACACGGGGGTGTCGTTGTTGCTTTTCCGGTAAGGCACGGGGGTGCTGTGAGGGCTGGTTTTTCTGTACCGAGACACGGGGGTGTCTCGGTCCAGGCTTGGAGGGTGACACGGGGGTGTCACCCCGTTTTGCTTGAATTCTTGTTGTGTGTTCCTGGACTGTTGCTGCTGCCATTTCTGTTGCTGCTATTGTGTGTGTTCTGTGCGTTTGTGTTGTGTCTTGGATGCATGTGTGTGTGTGGCTGTGTATATATATATATGTCTGTTTGTGTGTGCATGCATGTGTATAATATATATAGTATATATATATGCATGTAAAATATGTAAGTGCATGCATGGTTTGTGTATAGTATATAGCATATATATTGCATGCATGCATGAGTGTGTTCATGTGTGTGTGCGTGTATATATAGGTATATATTATATATATATTGCATATTATTATATATGATTATTTATATATATTATATTATATATATATTTATTATATATTTTAAATATTATTTCATTTAATTTAATTATTGAAATTAGTTGATTTCTATTTCGCGTATTTAATTTACCGACTGTTGATTTAACGTTCTATTTATTTTATTCCTAAATGTGAATATGAATATTATGTGTTATGATTATTAAATGAATTCATGGATTAATTGATATGCATTATGAATGTTATGAATGTTATGAATATATGAAATTATGAAATTATGAATTTATGAATTTATGAAATTGAATTCAACATATGAATGAATGATTTGATTATATGTTTTAAATTTCTTAATCGTGCACATAAACATTTTATTGATATAACATGATCATTTATGCATTCATGTCATATTCACTTCATTGCCGAGCGTCACATATGGTTCATTGGAGTCTCGAGTCTCACAAACACGTCATGTTGTCTTTTGTACAGTTATCTCCAGGGTGGAGAGATCTTGTTCAGGCACTTGGTACTCCTTCCTTGTTTCTTCACGGTTCAGGTGAGGGTGGTTTTTGTTTTAGCTATGTAACAAACCCTACAACCCTTATGTGAAAAGCTTTGGCCAAAACCTTATGATTATATATATATTCGGTTTTCAAATGAAGTTATCGAGTAAATTCTTCTGAGTTATACGTACGAGCGTATATAAGCTTAAAAATGGTTTTGTAATGAGGCTATGCTCCAAACTGTGTGTCTTCATGCTAGCTACGGATTGGGATGACACGGAGAGGTACGTATATAGCATATGCCGAATTACACGGTAAGGTATGATTTCTTATAGTATGTATTGATCGAGTAAACCCTTTTCAAATGATTTATGAATTATGTTATGTACTTATGAATTGTTAAGTTTTGGCGAGTCACATTTCTGATTTATGATTGAACGGGCCCCGGGACTTAGTATATGTGGCTAACCAAGGAAGCAAGGGCTGACGGGGATCCCATATACTAGTTCCAACCAATTAAGGCGAAACGGACTTCGTCAAGGGAGGTTCTTGACGGGGAAACGCTAACCGGGCTTTGAGGCCTCATGAACCTCATAGCCGCATTGATATGATTGGGTGGTCGGGCCTTGCAAACCCGTCCACCACCCGGAGGAAGAAGGTTGGAATGATTTATGATTTATGTTATGTCATGTTATGTCTATGCACCGTGCGGGAAGGCCGGGACACGGATTGCCCAAACGAATATTTATGATATGATTTATGGTCTGCATGTATTATGATATATTGCATGAACACCTAATTAATATATTAATGATATTTATGTACACGGTCGGAGTTTGGATGGAGATTATGCACGCTCACTCGCCGAGCCTTATATTTATGTATGATTTATGAATGTAATGAATTTAATATGAATTAGTCATAGAATCCGAGCATTGACTAAGTATTCTCTTGCCCTTTTTGGGAACTAATCGCAAACAAAACCTTGTTCGGAATTTATGACTTGCATGTGCATGTTTTCATATATGTATATCGCTCCGGCTCACTCAGTCTTCTAGAGACTGACCCTCTCCCTCCCCAACTTTTTAGTGTGCAGGTTTGATTGTGGAGTTTCGAGCTAGGCGGAGGTGTTTGGAGTCTTTAGGTGGGTCGAGTTAGGTTAGGGGAGTCTCTGCACTCACTCTTGTATTGAATTTATGTTTGATTCGAGTCTGCAGTATCATGGAACTTGAATAATTATGTAATTGTTATTGAAATTGTTTGTTGGACTGTATTTATGAGTTTAAAAGAGGCCTGAAGAGCCCAAATTCGGCTTATGGTTGGTATGTTTGAAGTTGGCTGTGCAATGCATTATACTTTAGTTGATTGGTTTTCATTGCAGGGTCTAGTTCCGCCTGGCTTAGGAAGGTTTTATGTTTGTCTCCCGTTCGCTAGGCTTTGATACGGGTGCGGATTTACCATTTCGTTACTCGTGTTGAGCCTTAGTGCGGGGGATGTGGTGCCTCACATGCGGGGTGCTACATCCTTAAGTGGTATCAGAGCCCGGTTGCAAAACCGGTGTTCTTGAGTCGTGTTTGGAGTCAGTCTAAGTCGAACGGCATAGGGACTATGTGATATTGTGTGCATTGCATCGATCTTGAATATGGAATTTGGTTTCCTTAAGAATTTTGTTGAATTACTTGTTGCATTTTATATGGATTCTTATCTTTCGTATTGAATATGTGCCATGAGCATGTACTGATCGCATGCATCCATTTTTGAAATGAGTTATGATTTCTAGGTTATAAAGATGATATCAAACCACGGCCAAGTTCTATGATCACAACAATATATCACAATTCCTTCGGAGGCACGGAAGATAGGAAGGATGCCCGGGGAGGAATGTGGAGAATGCTAGTTGTGTCGCTTTGTAGACTGAGTTGCAATTAACGGTTGAGATTCAGAATGGGAGGTTTGACTTTGGCGATGCGATGGTATAGGGATATTTGGTGGAATAGGAATAGGAGTTAATCAAGGGATTGTTGTGACTCAGAAGAACAACTTATGTGAATCCACTACTTGAAGTGCATTAATTGGATTCAACAGGATCTTGCAACCTAAGGAATGAAGGGAACAAAACCTTGAAGATAAATTGGTCCCGGATTTGGATCATGGAAGAGGTAGTAGTAATTAAGAGGAGTAGGGATAACAGGGGTCCGGTAGAGGTTATGCATCAAGGGTCTACAAAGAAGGACTTTGAACTAAGCCTAGTGATTAGAAGTCGGGTTCTAGAAGACAAGCATTTGGGTAAACACAAATAGAGGGAAGGTGGCGATATGGAGAACAGGATTTGAGATCATTTTTCCAAATCCAAGCTGAATTGTCATGTTGTGAGGTTAAATTGGAAGATATGGAGCAACAAATGGAAACGAGAAAGAGAGGAAATCATGCGCTCAAGTAGAAGTAATTGGAGGTGAATTAAATCCACAAAGGATAAGCGCGGAATTCTTGATTGAGGTGATGATTAGAAGTAAAGGTCGAATTTCGAGAAGAAGTTTGGATACTAACTCTGTGGACGTGGAAGAATTAAGGATTAAGGAATTGCAATCTCGGATAGTGGAAGATACAGGTAATGCAAAAAGACTCATGGAAAACTTGAAGACCGTGGGAAAGGCAAGGGATAATCACCCAGTCAAAGTAACCTCGGGATTGGAGGAATGAGGAAAAGCTACCGAGCTAATAGCTTACCACCTTGGTGACAGGTTCCAAAACATTCATAGCATGTGCATCATATTTCGCATTAATTGTTTATTCTTTTAACCTTATGTTTATCCGTGCATTTCTAATTGGTTTTGTTACGCTAATGTGTTGTATAACTGCTTGATGTAAACGTGACACATGCATTGTCATTTTAACCCAACATGCATTTTAGTGTTTACTTGATAGGAAGCCCTTTCGCCTCAACTATCAAGTATCAGTTCAACCGAGCCGCACCTGAGTTATGAGGAAGAGAAATAATAGGATGATGTTAGAAGGAAGGTGAATTTAGGAAATAAGAACTTCTATTAAGGGATAGGTTAACGGAAACAAGAATTCAGAAGGAGAAGTGAGACTAGAGTTCCGGACAAGATTAAGAAAGGAGTTTCGGACATCAAGAGAACTAGGGAAGGAGTTGAAAGGCCAAATCTTTGATTTCTATATCAGTTAAAACTCCACCAAATGGGATTTACTCATCAAAAGTTTCGATAAGAGAAGAATTGATGGAGTTCAACCCGGGACCACAGAAATTTAAGGGGGAGAGCACGACCGAGGAACAAATTGGACGATTGAAAGGGTGCTCGAAGAAATATTTCAGTAAGAATAACGAAATTTCAAATTAAGGAAGACCTGGGAGTCTTATTAGGGATGATCAGAAATAAACAAGACGGCTTGAATGGTTAAGTTGTTAAGAGGAGAGTTAAGTTACTCAATTCGGGTTGGAGTCCCTCATTAGGTATAACGGAAATGGCTTGGAGAATATTCCTATGTATAGAACATGGATCTGGGGATAACAGAATTATAAGGGAGCTTCTGGAAACTTCTAAGTCAGAATTGACAAGAGAGAGTGTCGAATCAAGTTGGCATATGATGGAATGATGGCGATCACGAGTAATCCAATAGGGTAAAAAGGGGGTTCAATAATGACAATATTATCAAGTCTTCGGTTATTTCCACGATAATTTAGAAGGAAATTTAAGAAGAAACCAAACCGGAAAAGATGATTATTGGAGGATTTACATCAAACGTCGAGAATCATCAAGAACATTTTATCTCCGATTTAAGAAATGTGGGGCCAGATACCGAATATAGCCTTAAGGGGGTTAAAGAGTATGAATGGATAACATGGACGGATGATCTAAGGGTATTAGATCCTAATGACGAATACCTCTATGTAGGGATTGAATCGTCAAGGTTGTCAGGGGTAGTTATTCTCAAGGGTATTTTAAACTCCGATATGGGTAAGATAGTAGCTAGGGACCTAACCTCGAGACAGATGATCTAAGGGTATTCGGGAGGTCAAGCTTGGATAAGTAAAAAGAGTTGGCTGAATGAGGATTAAGAGGAATGATGAGTCTGGGAGCAGTACCAGGCAGAAGGGATCTAAGAAGTATAATCCCTGAAGGATTCATTAATTGTTCCATCAGGGTATCCTGAAGAGGTTAAAGACAAACTGAGCACTGAATCTATCTTCGGGACAGATGATACACTGAACAACGACAACTTACAATTTTAAAACTTCGTGACTACGGTGAACGGTATTTATAGCATTCATGAAGCATACATTCATGCAAATTCAATTTAATAATTTCTTTGTTATGTGCTTTGTTTCCTTATCAAGTTAAACTACGTGAAGGAATTGATAATTAACGTGGATGATATCTGTTAATTACCTTGAGGTGGCTTGTGTGATTTTGAATTTGGTTTTGCGTGTGCTGCTTGGGAGTATTGGAGACTTCCTTGATTTATTTATTTTGTTTGAGAGTCGGGGTGCTCTCGTTGTTTCTAAGAGACGGGGATTCTCTTAATTTTTGTTTGAGAGACGGGGTACTCTCTTTGCTTGCGAGAGACGGGGTTCTCTCATTGTTGCTCGAGAGACGGGGCTCTCTCCTTGTTGCTTGTGAGAGACGGGGAATCTCTCATTGGTGGTTTTAAGCGTGCAGTGAATCCGAGGACGGATTCTTGTAAGGGGGAGAGATTGTAACTCCCCGGTTTTTCAATTTTATTAATATGCCTTATTTGCTTCTAAATTGCGCAATTTAATTATTTAATTATGTGATTAATTATTTTTATGTGTTTTATATTTAATTTTATTATAATTGTTATTATTTTATTTTTAGTTTATTATTAATTCTAAATATATATATATCGTATTATATATATATATATATATATATATAACTATTTCTTTAAGTATATATGTATACGTTTATTTATATTAGTATTAAATTAATGATTATGCTAATTATATGTTATGTTAATTAATCATGTTTTAGTTAATTAATTACGTGCCTAATATAATTTATTTAATATTAGATTTAATTTATTTATTTAAATGTTTATTGCATGGGAAATTATATTTTTGCATGGGATTTTAAAAATTATGCATGAATTGCATGGTTTGATCATATCACTAAGTTTGAGCTTCGTTCTTATGTGAAATGATTTCGGATTGCCACGAATATTTAGTATGTTGTAAATATATGTGTTATGAATATGATTTTATGCTCGATTTATATTTTCGAATTCATTTGATATGCCAACGGATTTAATTTGTGTTGAGGAACCAAATCGGGGGCTAACGAGCACTTAGCGTATCCTTGGTTCCGAATTTAATATCTTGAGCTCGGGAACTCGGATTCGAGTTCCGTCAACTCCTCTGAACTCGTAACGAAAATTCGAGTTTATTAAACTTAGCCTTATATTTTTCCTAAATCATTTGAACCTCCGAAATCCAACCGAAAAACGAATCGGCGACCATTTTGACCTTGTTGTACTAAATCAGCCATATCTTGTCCTAACCATAACCAAATTAACCATGGTTTGATTCTTTGAAACCCTAACTCAACCACCTATCAGGATATTTCAAGCCCTAACCGAGATTATCCTCTCACAATCCCCAAAACTCAGCCAAAGCTACTGCTTCTTATTTCAGTCCCGTAACCCTTCAACCTTGGAGATTTTGGAGCTCAAATCTCCTCCAAACTTCAACCAATCAACAAGGTAAGCTTAGGGTTGTATTATATGTTTATTTCTGAGCATTTTCATCCTTTCATTCATGATTTTGAGCATGGTTTCTTCTTCATGGACTATTTTCCCAAAAATGGAGTTTTTGGGCAATTTGTTGATCTCCTTCGATTCTCAATGATTTTGATTGATTCCAAGCTTGAGATTGATTGTTTTGACATCCTCATATCATTTATGGTCATTGATTTCGTGGTTGTTGAGATATTTATGATATATCATTTATGACACTTTTGAGAAATTTCACTTGAAGGTCACGTATGTCTTCTCCTCTTGTTTGAGCTTGTTTGGGACTGATTTGAGTGTTGAATTCATGTTGTTCTGCTGCACATTTGTTGGCCTTAACTGAGTAAATATATGGAGGAGGATTGAATGCAAGCCTGCCCTGTTTTTCGCGTTTGTTGCCCTGTTTTTTTTCACGCAGAAGTTGCTGTCAAAACTGCCATAATTCCTTCCTCCTTTTGCTGTTAATTTCGTGGCTTTATGGGATCATTCTAGAGGAGTTCTTACAGCTTTTCATGCATAATTTTGTTGCCTTTGTTGCTTGTACATAGTTGTAGTTGCTGCTGCGTTTTTCTGTGAAAAACAGGGGATGATTCTGCTGTGCGACACGGGGGTGTCGTTGTTGCTTTTCCGGTGAGGCACGGGGGTGCTGTAAGGGCTGGCTTTCTGTACCGAGACACGGGGGTGTCTCGGTCCAAGCTTGGAGGGTGACACGGGGGTGTCACCCCGTTTTGCTTGAATTCTTGTTGTGTGTTCCTGGACTGTTGCTGCTGCCATTTCTGTTGCTGCTGTTGTGTGTGTTCTGTGCGTTTGTGTTGTGTCTTGGATGCATGTGTGTGTGTGGCTGTGTATATATATATGTCTGTTTGTGTGTGCATGCATGTGTATAATATATATAGTATATATATATGCATGTAAAATATATAAGTGCATGCATGGTTTGTGTATAGTATATAGCATATATATTGCATGCATGCATGAGTGTGTTCATGTGTGTGTACGTGTATATATAGGTATATATTATATATATATTGTATATTATTGTATATGATTATTTATATATATTATATTATATATATATTTATTATATATTTAAAATATTATTTCATTTAATTTAATTATTGAAATTAGTTGATTTCTATTTCGCGTATTTAATTTACCGACTATTGATTTAACGTTCTATTTATTTTATTCCTAAATGTGAATATGAATATTATGTGTTATGATTATTAAATGAATTCATGGATTAATTGATATGCATTATGAATGTTATGAATGTTATGAATATATGAAATTATGAAATTATGAATTTATGAATATTATGAATTTATGAATTTATGAAATTGAATGAAACATATGAATGAATGATTTGATTATATGTTTTAAAGTTCTTAATCGTGCACATGAACATTTTATTGATATAACATGATCATTTATGCATTCATGTCATATTCACTTCATTGCCGAGCGTCACATATGGTTCATTGGAGTCTCGAGTCTCACAAACACGTCATGTTGTCTTTTGTACAGTTATCTCCAGGGTGGAAAGATCTTGTTCAGGCACTTGGTACTCCTTCCTTGTTTCTTCACGGTTCAGGTGAGGGTGGTTTTTGTTTTAGCTATGTAACAAACCCTACAACCCTTATGTGAAAAGCTTTGGCCAAAACCTTATGATTATATATATATTCGGTTTTCAAATGAAGTTATCGAGTAAATTCTTCTGAGTTATACGTACGAGCGTATATAAGCTTAAAAATGGTTTTGTAATGAGGCTATGCTCCAAACCGTGTGTCTTCATGCTAGCTACGGATTGGGATGACACGGAGAGGTACGTATATAGCATATGCCGAATTACACGGTAAGGTATGATTTCTTATAGTATGTATTGATCGAGTAAACCCTTTTCAAATGATTTATGAATTATGTTATGTACTTATGAATTGTTAAGTTTTGGCGAGTCACATTTCTGATTTATGATTGAACGGGCCCCGGGACTTAGTATATGTGGCTAACCGAGGAAGCAAGGGCTGACGGGGATCCCATATACTAGTTCCAACCAATTAAGGCGAAACGGACTTCGTCAAGGGAGGTTCTTGACGGGGAAACGCTAACCGGGCTTTGAGGCCTCATGAACCTCATAGCCGCATTGATATGATTGGGTGGTCGGGCCTTGCAAACCCGTCCACCACCCGGAGGAAGAAGGTTGGAATGATTTATGATTTATGTTATGTCATGTTATGTCTATGCACCGTGCGGGAAGGCCGGGACACGGATTGCCCAAACGAATATTTATGATATGATTTATGGTCTGCATGTATTATGATATATTGCATGAACACCTAATTAATATATTAATGATATTTATGTACACGGTCGGAGTTTGGATGGAGATTGTGCACGCTCACTCGCCGAGCCTTATATTTATGTATGATTTATGAATGTAATGAATTTAATATGAATTAGTCATAGAATCCGAGCATTGACTAAGTATTCTCTTGCCCTTTTTAGGAACTAATCGCAAACAAAACCTTGTTCGGAATTTATGACTTGCATGTGCATGTTTTCATATATGTATATCGCTCCGGCTCACTCAGTCTTCTAGAGACTGACCCTCTCCCTCCCCAACTTTTTAGTGTGCAGGTTTGATTGTGGAGTTTCGAGCTAGGCGGAGGTGTTTGGAGTCTTTAGGTGGGTCGAGTTAGGTTAGGGGAGTCTCTGCACTCACTCTTGTATTGAATTTATGTTTGATTCGAGTCTGCAGTATCATGGAACTTGAATAATTATGTAATTGTTATTGAAATTGTTTGTTGGACTGTATTTATGAGTTTAAAAGAGGCCTGAAGAGCCCAAATTCGGCTTATGGTTGGTATGTTTGAAGTTGGCTGTGCAATGCATTATACTTTAGTTGATTGGTTTTCATTGCAGGGTCTAGTTCCGCCTGGCTTAGGAAGGTTTTATGTTTGTCTCCCGTTCGCTAGGCTTTGATACGGGTGCGGATTTACCATTTCGTTACTCGTGTTGAGCCTTAGTGCGGGGGATGTGGTGCCTCACGTGCGGGGTGCTACAGACAGAACCTTTAAGTCATTGATTCATGTGAGATACAATCCTCCTACTTACTATCTCTCAACCAAGATCTAGGGCAAGGGAATAATCAGAACCCTAATAATCCGGTCTTAAAGCTAAGTGCATTTCATATCCATTTGATCTCAATCCAAGAAACCCTTTTCTTGATGTTTTGATCTACTGCCTTGGCCAAGGACTCCATATGGCATATGAATGACTTACACAATAAGAGATCACCTTGCAAATCCAAGTGTAGGTCCTTTCTTGATTCTCATTCACTTTCATGAATCACTTGTGCAGCCCCAGCATAAGCCTTGAATCAGTTGTCTAAGGCGACACCCTTTAAAGCTTATACCTAAGACTACAGAGTTAACTCATAAAGTGACAAGGAACCTCAAGTCTAAGGTTCAATTAATCACATCAATGACTCGTGAGATATTTCCTAATCTGGAAGTTTCTATTTCCTGAAATAGAAACTTCCTTTCCCATTTAGGAATGTTCTCACACGGGGCACCTCAGTGAACTTACTTATTAAAGTAAGCACCCTCATGTATCACGCACGTATCAACTATACACTTTGCACCTCCATGAAACAAGGTGGTACTTCTTAAGGGCGTGATCCCACAAGCAAGCCTTAGAGGAGTCAGGTTGACACTCCCACTGTCTTTAGGACTCATCGGCTTGGAGTAATTTACTAATCATGACTTATGTGATATAGGGCTCGTTTCATGAACCATTTCACCTAAATGGTAGAGTCCTAAAGTCATCAGGATTAGGGGAGTTCTTATACATGCACAGATAAAGTAAACGCATACCAAACAAGAGCATATAAAGAAGTGTTGCCTCAATTCGTTATTTCATTCAAAGATTATCTGTGATTACAATAAGGAAAAGCACAAAGCGGATATACAATCGGCTTTCTAGGGCACTATTCCTAACAGTTTTTAATATGTTTACATGCTAATTAATTATTTTATTTTGATTATATACGTATTTGAACTTATATAAAATCCTTGGACTCAACCGAATTTTGAATTGGACCCAATTTGCTAACCTGCCAAACCTTGGGGCCCTAATTGAAGCAATTAAATTGTTGAGGGACCAATGTGCAATTTCTCCCTTTTTCTCCCCTAGATTACACGACATTCCCCCCCCCCCCCCCCCTCTCTTCTTTCATTCTTCTTCTTCCCCTTTCTCTACCAAGAGACTCCCAAACCCTTTTCTTTCTCTTCCAAAATCGAACCCAAGCAAAGACAAGAAGCAATGAGATTTCATCAAGCTTCAAGATAAGAATCAAGCTCCAATCTTTCTCTTATCCTTCTCTCTTCCAAGGTATATGTGAATCTATATATATGTGTATATATGGGTATATATATATATTGTGATTTTATGAATTGTTGGATAAATGATGGTTTGGTGATGATATGTGTATATATGTATGTACTATGATGTATTTTAGTGTATGAATTGATCCGGATATGATTTGGGGAGGTTTTGGAACATTCCCTTTCGAACTCCTGCTTCTTGGCTATTGATTTTCGGAGAAGATGACCTAACACGGCCGCGTCTAACCTCAGTTCATTTCCAACACGGCCGTGTCAATGTTTCGAGTTGGAATTTTTTTTATTCCGACACGGCCGTGTCAGCTTCCAGGCCAATTTTGGCACGGTCGTGCCGACTTCGTTTGAGCTCCGATTGACCTAATTTTTGGACTGTAGAAACCTTGTTCAGTGTAGAACATTCTCCAATTGTAATCACCTTAAAATTCCTTGTGGTTTGTGAGATATGATGGTTTGAAAATTGTGTCGCCACTTCACCGAAATTCTGCAGTGGTCCAACTTTGAACCTACGCCATTTTCACCTCGCTTTGAACCATGATTCGTGCCATATACCATTGAAAAAATCTATTTGTCTAGTTCCATTTACAACTAGAAAAACTTAATTCCAACTTCTAGAACTCGAGATATCTCCAATTCTCTACAGTTAGTGCATTTTCGAAAACTATCAACTTTCGCCAAAATCCATTTTGTTGCGTTCCTTCCACCCCCTTGACTTTCGTATGTGTTTTAACTTATCTCTTTTGCCACAAACTTGTTTTTATGATATTAATCGATTATTGAATGATATGTTATAATATGCCTACGAACGTTATGACTTGATTGTCGTTGGACAAACGTGATATATATACATAAACGTTTAATTGCTATAATGTGACTCTTCTTGTTGCCAATGTATTCCCTATGTGTTTAATGAATTCCTTGAACCTCTAAATGATTCATATGTATTGTTAACATGTAATATAAAGTATTATGAATTGAATATTGATTGAACGAATGGTATGGATTGACCGTATGATAATGAGTGGACACGACTTATTCGTGTAATGAAAGATTAAATGATTTATGCGTCAAAGTGACATTAATTGTGACATGAACATCTTATTAGCACATTGTTATTGGTCATGCATGTCTTATCATGTTAATGCGTTGCCGTGCGTCATATGTGATTTATTAAGAGTCTTGAGTTTCATGTTTACATAGTGTTGTCTTTTGTACAGTTTTCTCCAGGATGGAGATTTACTGGGTTCATAGGCTACTTTCAAGTTTTCCTTTCTTCTTGATTTTGGTTCGGCTACGCGTAGCCAGGTGGGTTTCTCTTCTATTAGTTATGTAACACCCCGTATTTTCGAAGCAAGATACGATGTCATTTCTGTACGAATAGAACGTTATTTATTTAATCTTGCACTTACTTGAATTGCTTTGTTTCATGTTATAAGTGTTTAATTGACTCAATTGCAACCTTATGAAAATATGTGGACTTAATTGAAATATGTCTTTAATACCTATTTGCTTTCTAATTCAAATTATGTGGGCTAATTTGTAATTATTAAAAGTTGGGACTGCTTTCATAATTTTGGAAACTTTACTTGGACCTAATTGGACACTACTCTAAATCTATGGGGTACTTTTATAATTTCTAAATTTCCAATTGGACTTACTAATACTTCCTTTAAAACTTTGGGATACCTTTATAATTTTTAAACCTCTAATTGGATCTATTTGAAACCTAATTGGAAATCTGAGGACTCAATCGCACGACTTCTATTCTCGAGGGGTTTATTGCAAATTCAGGAGATGGAACCCTCTTAAATAGCAGAAACCCTAACCCTAGCCATTTCATTTCTTCTTCCCCTTTCCATTTCAGCAGCTTACAGCGGCGCAACCATTCCCCACTGAACCGCCGACGCGACTCAGTGTAATAGCCAAAGGTGCTTGTCCCACATCGGATTGGAAAGTGGTTTGAAGCTGCTTTATAAGTAGTGGATCCCTCTCCCCTGAGTAGAGGCCTTTTGGGTGCATTGGGTTATACCAGTGGCTCGAAACGTAAAACCGTGAGGCGCTTGGGGTCTACCCTTGGCCAAAGCGGACAATATCGAATGACGGGTCTTTGGGCTGTTACAAATGGTATCAGAGCCAAGGACCCGGATTCGGTGTGCCAGCGAGGACGCTGGGCCCTTATGGGGGGGTGGACTGTAATAGCCAAAGGTGCTTGTCCCACATCGGATTGGAGAGTGGTTTGAAGCTGCTTTATAAGTAGTGGATCCCTCTCCCCTGAGTAGAGGCCTTTTGGGTGCACTGGGTTATACCAGTGGCTCGAAACGTAAAACCGTGAGGCGCTTGGGGTCTACCCTTGGCCAAAGCGGACAATATCGAATGGCGGGTCTTTGGGCTGTTACACTCAGCCTCCATCACCGCGCCACGCTTCGCCTCCAAGACAAGTTCGCCACCACCGATTCGCTGGCCTTTGCTCCACTAGCAGCAGCGGATCTGTCCGCGCCCTTCACCACCATCTCCGTTGGACACCTCGCCATTCGCTACAAGAAAGATGGTCAGCCCTCAACCACCAGCCCTTCTCTCATTCACCACCACCACCTTCACTCGCCGACAACAGCTCTTCCTTGGCGACACCGGATCGCCGCCGCTTCAGCCATGCATCACCATCAGGTCTCTTCCTCTCCCCTCCTAGAGTTCGTCCCGAACCACCACCATCGCTCTGATCTCTTCATTCTCGTTCAGATCTGAACAAGGGTGAAGCCACCTCCACCAGTCTTGATAGCCATGGATTCCAGTGAAATTGCAAGAGAAGAAACCCCCAAATCTTGTTCAGCAGGCTCGTTTCACGCCGCCATCGTAGGTCTCCTGCCATCCTGGTCGATTCTGACTACAACTACGATAATCACTGTTCGACCTGGCAATCATCAGTTCTGGTCCCTCCTCCACTGTTGTGCCATCATTTCTCCCTAGCCCAGTCATGGAAGCAGTGACAGAAATAGCCTGAAAGCTCCCAACAAACGACGGTCCCTTTTGCCCCTACTTTGGTAAATGACCGACCATTTCTTTCCCTTTTCAGATTCTATACAAAACCTTTTATTTTACGAAGTTGTAAGTGTAAACATATGAATCTGTTATTGTAGAGTATGCAATTGTTTTATGTAGTTGTGTGTTCTATTGGATTGAAATGAATGGTATTATAAAGGTTGTTGAAATGAGATTATATCTAATTATTTTGTTATGGAAATTGAGATTTACCTATTTTAGAATTTATGGTTGATTTGTGTATTGTGCTATGTGGCTGGTGCAGTGTTTGAGTGCGTGAATAAGTATGCATGAATGGTGTAATTACAATTGTAACTATGTTTCAGTGAATTCTACTCAGTACTTAATCTTGATTTATTTGGCGAAAGAATGATTCTTGATGTCCCGGATAATTTAGATTTTATTGATGGATTGTGCGTATATTTGATAACGGCCATGTCAATTCAATCTGGAAATTATAATGGGTAAAAACTGAATATTGGATATGAAATTTGTTTCGTGGTAGGATACTGGAGAAATGTTTTAATTGTAAAGCTGTAATGGATGTTGAATATGGTTTATGTTACATTAATTGGCATAGGTAATTGTGTACTCTTATAACTGAAAGTTAATTGAAAGCATTCATTATTAATTTCTAATGAATAACTTAATCAATTAAGTGTAATCCCAATCACTTGATATGTTTCCTTTATGACTTCTTTTATGATAAGCTAAAATCTTGGTTCAGAATAAGTTTGGTGGTGTAAACGTTGTTTCGAACGCAGTTAATGAGATAAATTAAAGTTATTACTCGAGTTGGATTATTAAATTAGGAATTTCAAGTACTTGGAATGTTGAAATGAGTTTTAAAATGTAAGACTGTGTATCTACATCACTTAATTAGGTAATAGATCTTTTGTATTTAACTCTCAATTGTTAGTTTTGGCACACATAGCACTGAGCTAGTTGAGTAGTTCGGGTATTTTGGTGTGATGTGAATCGTTTATCTTGATTATGATTGAGCATGGAATTACTTGATATAATAAGACCTTGACGCATTCTTGGAACGTTGAATGTTGTACAATATTTGAATTCATCATACACTTATATTTGTAATTGCCACATGTAAATATGACTCTGATGTACAGTGATATACCTTAATTGATCACGACACCACATTAGTAGCACAATGTGGACACTTATGCATACCATGATCATGTTGAGCTTCGCCGTGCGTCACTATGGTTCATGTCTGAGTCTTGTCTCATGAGTACACTGTATTCCCTTTTCTATACAGTGATCTCCAGGGTGGAGACAACCTGATCGAGTATGCATTCGTCTTGTCAGTTCAGGTATCTCGTCGCTTCTCAAGTGAGGTTTAGGATTTTGTGTAGTTATGCGACCTATGACCTTTATATGCTGATTTCTAGCCTTGCATGCGAGTATACCTTATTATAAATACTTATATGTTGGATATGATATGTTTATGACCTTTGCGTGCATCCTGCGTGGGTGGGAGCCTTCGTGGCTTAAATTCCACAGCGTGGGAATATATAAAAACAAGTTTTTGAGGCATATGTAAGGTATTTTGGAAAATTGAGTGGTGTTATGATTCTGTAGCGAGTTAGCCATGATATATGGTATCTGTTCTATTATGTTCTATTGTGGATCCGAGGAGGTACGGGTAATGGGTCCCTCGGGACGGTTAGGGCCGTCGGGGTTTCAACCATGTGCGTATGTTCAATTTGAGATATCATTGCGTGACTCAGGGAGATAGGGGAGGCGTGATATCTTGAGCCTTCAGCTAAGGCCGGGGAGGACTCTTGTGGGTTCGCTACCCCTTGAGGTCGAGTCTATTTTAGACGGTTCTATTATAGATGGTTAGGGCCAACGCCTGGCTCTTCCATTATTGGAATAGAGGATGGATTGATTTTGCTTTATGTTCTAAGGAGTAAAGGTGGGAAGCTCTTACTCGCCGAGCATGTGTTCTATTCTGTTATGGAATTATGAATCGGGATAGAGTCTTTCTGGAAAATGGTTTATAAACTTATATCTATATCTATTTGGGTTATTTCGTAATGTTTTGGTATGCAACACCTATCCTCGGTTCATTAGTCCATCCTTTTATGCTGTGCTATGCTCTTTATATATATATTATTAGTGTGCGTTAGCCCCCTCACTCAGTCAGTTGATTGACCACTAGTTTTATCTTTTAGTTTGCAGGTTTCCTTTTGGCTTGAGCTAGGCGGATGTGTGTCTTCTGAGTCATACTTGTCAATCTAGTTGGTGTTAGGATGCATTTGTCGCACACTCTACTTTTATTATGTATTTATGTTTCACACTTGAAGGTTATGTTTATGTTCTACTTAGACTTAAACCCGTGTGGGGTTAGTAAGCTAGTACTTGGATGTTAATAGATATTGATGATACTTATGCTAATTATTATATTGGATTATGAATTGATATTCGGGACTAGGTATCTATGCTAGTTGAACCCGTCACCTGTTATGTGTGTTGATATTCGAGATTAGGTATCTATGCTAGTTGAACCGTCACCTATTCTGCATGTTGTTTTAATTACTTCCGCTATCTGTTGATGATTGTTTTAAATTGCTTTCGCGCTCTGAGTTTGTCGAGTTAGATCGACCTAGCCTAGTGTGTGAGTTGGTCTCCCGTTCGTTATGATTCGGATTCGGGCATGGACTTTCTATTTCATGGCCGGGTCTGGGTCCTAGTGCGGGGGATGTAGTATCCTCCGTCTAGGGTGCTACATCCTTAAGTGGTGTCAGAGCTCTAGGTTGCAAAACCGAGGTCTTGAGTCGTGTTGAGTCTGTCTAAGTCCTACGACATAGGAATAACTGCGCATTGCATTTGTTTGACTTGATATTTTGACCCTTCGGTATGAATTGTTCCGTGATTATATGATTGTGTGCACATTATGACTTTGATTATGCAACATCTTATTTTTATGTGCTCTGTAAATTGCAACTAATTATTGCATTTACGTGATTTACGTGTTAGATTTCATCTGCATCTTTAACCCGTATGCATCGAATTTAGTGTTTGAATTTTAGGGTGCCTTATGAGTCAACACTGAGATTTTCCTCCGTCAACACAACCTATTGGCACTACAACGAAAACACACCATAATTCAAAGATGAAAGAATTCTCCACCAAGATCAATGGTCATGAAAAGGTTCAGAGCTGAAGGAATGAGATTTGATGTATTGACTTACTGTCTTAAAGTAAATTGAAAGATGGAGTTGACGAATTCTCACCTTGAGGATTCATTCATTTGAAAGTAGTCAACTTGTTGATAGAAACGAGCTACTGTAGAAGGATCTGATCAAGTAAGATCCGATCAAGTTCAAGGGATGTGGATAGGTCACCATGTTGACTTAAGCAACGGGCTACAAACTATCGGTGAATGTTGAAGGTTTTGACGCCGTTTAGAGTTAACGAATGACAAGACAAGATTGGTTGTTTCTTCAAGATGAGATGGAAGACACTGTTGAGGTGGGAATAGAACACTTAGATGCCGAAAGACTTTATCCAAGTTTCAGAATCATATACCATGGATTGCTTTGGGAAGTGCTTAGCACCACGATCATCCAACGAAACTCTGAGGTAAATATCTGATTGACAAAGGAATCATGGACAACTCCTTGAAGATGAGCAGACTAAGATTTAACACATCAAACAGAATTCTTGGGAGAAACTGAGGATGATTCTAGTTGAGCAAGGATTAAGGTCTAGTAAGGGGTTGGGTGATAAACAAGCTTTGTTGAATTACCACTTTACGAAAAGACTCAAGACAAAGAAGTTCAGATGACGAGGGTTGCATCAATGTTGGCTTAATCAACTCCTACTGCTTCATCCCGAAATTCTTATCAGATTTTTATACTTCGGTTAACGGTACGCCAAGCATTCATGGCATTTGCATACATGCATCGCTTAAATACTCTTACCTTATTTTGCTTGATGTGTGTTATGACTATGGTTTTAATTGTGATAACTTGGATATCTGATCTAGTAATTGTAACTTGGAATTTCTACTTGTTATGAACCGTTGCATAAATGGATGAGTAATGTACTTATGTGAGCTATTCATGCCTATGTGATTTAAAACTCTCTTGATTGCTCACTGACTTCTCATATAACATACATGCACACTATAACCTTGTTTTACAGGGATTCCATCGCGATATCCCCCTTGAGTTGAGGAATGAGCGTTGAATCTATACTCAAGGGATACCGATATCAGTTGTATAAGGTACACTAAACATGCATCGCATACTTTTCGTCAAGTGTTACTCTGATATGTGTATATATGAATAACTAATCAGGGGATTTATGTACAACAGAGACCTTAGGTTCCCTCTATTTACGTGTTAGAGAGATGTGGCATTCTCCCTATTTATGTGATAGAAAGATGTTGGATTCTTTCTAAGTTTTTTGCACGAGAGATGTTGGATTCTCTTGTACTTAGATATTCGGAGATGCTGGATTCTCTTGAATCTAGGGGTTTGAGGAATGCTGGATTTTCCCAAACTAGAATGTTTGAGAGATGCGAAAATCTGTCAGACTTAGGTTGAGAGATGGGGTTCTTTCCTTTGTGTGTTTGAGGGACGGGGTTCTCTCATTTGTGTGCTTGAGGGATTGGGTTCTCTCATTTGTGTGCCTGGGAGACGGGGCTCTCTCACTTATGTGTCGAGAGATGGGATTCTCTCTTGATTGTTATGGTTGTGACACACGTTGACCTGGTTATAGTTTGCAAGTGACGAGTTGCGACATCATTGAAGTTGAGTACGGTGGCAGCTATTCATCTCATGGGAGAGGCCGAACAAACTTGATGTAATCAATGGTCCAGTACTTGGATAAATCTCACCAACAACGAGACATCGAGAGAGAAGTTTGATAAAGACAATGAGGGTAAACTTCACAACAAGGGTGATAACTTACGCAATTCCTCGAGGAGGGGTTAAGACACTACAACTCGAAGCTATTCCAGGTCAGCAGTGGAACCTGGGGACCAGATTCTCTTAAGGGGGGAAGGGTGTAACACCCAGCATTTTCGGAGCAAGTTACAATATCGTTTTTGTGCGAATAGAACGTTATTTATTTAATCTTGTACTTACTTGAATTGCTTTGTTTCGTGGTATAAGTGTTTAATTGACTCAATTGCAACCTTATGAAAATATGTGGACTTAATTGAAACATGTGTTTAATACCTATTCGCTTTCTAATTCAAATTATGTGGGCTAATTTGTAATTATTAAAAGTTGGGACTGCTTTTATAATTTTGGAATCTTTATTTGGACCTAATTGGACACTACTCTAAATCTTTGGGGTACTTTTATAATTTCTAAATTTCCAATTGGACTTACTAATACTTCCTTTAAAACCTTGGGGATACCTTTATAATTTCTAAACCTCTAATTGGATCTATTTGAACCCTAATTGGAAATCTGAGGACTCAATCGCACGACTTCTATTCTCGAGGGGCTTAATTGCAAGTTCAGGAGATGGAACCCTCTTAAATAGCAGAAACCCTAACCCTAGCCATTCATTTCTTCTCCCCCTTTCGATTTCAGCAGATTGCAGCGGCGTAACCATTCCCCACCGAACCGCCGACGCGACTCAGCCTCCATCACCGTGCCACCCTCCGCCGCCAAGATAAATTCGCCACCACCGATTTGTCGGCCTTTGCTCCACCAGCAGCAGCGGATATGTCCACGACCCTTTACCACCATCTCCATCGCACACCTCGCCATTCGCCACAACAAAGATGGCCAGCCATCAACCACCAACCCTTCTGTCGTTCACCACCACCACCTTCACTCGCCGACAATAGCTCTTCCTTGGCGACACCGGATCGCCACCGCTTCAGCCATGCATCACCATCAGGTCTCTCCCTCTGCTCTCCTCTCGTTCGTCCCGAACTACCACCATCGCTCTGATCTCTCCATCCTCGTTCAGATCTGAACAGGGGTGAAGCCACCTCCACCAGCCCTGATAGCCTTGGATTCCAGTGAAATTGCAAGAGAAGAAACCCCCAGATCTTCTTCAGCAGGTTCGTTTCACGCCGCCATCGTAGGTCTCCTATCATCCTGGTTGATTCTGATTGCAACTACGATAATCATCGTTCGACCTGGCAATCATCAGTTCCGGTCCCTCCTCCACTGTTGCGCCATCATTTCTCCTTATCTCAGTCATGGAAGCAGTGACAGAAACGACCTGAAAGCTCCCAACAAACGACGGTCCCTTTTGCCCCTACTTTGGTAAATGACCGACCATTTCTTTCCCTTTCAGATTTTGTACAAAACCTTTTATTTTACGAAGTTGCAAGTGTAAACATATGAATCTGTTAATATAGAGTATGCAATTTTTTTATGTTGGAATGAAAATCGAATATTTAAGTTGGAGTTGTGTGTTCTATTGGATTGAAATGAATGGTATTATAAGACAATTTGTAGCATCAGGTTGTTGAAATGAGATTATATCTAATTATTTTGTTATGGAAACTGAGATTTACCTAATTTAGAATTTATGATTGATTCGTGTATTGTGCTATGTGGCTGGTGCAGTATCTGAGTGCGTGAATAAGTATGCATGAATTATGTAATTACAATTGTAACTATGTTTCAGTAAATTCTACTCAGTACTTAATCTTGTTTTATTTAGCGATAGAATGATTCTTGATGTCCCTGGTAATTTGGATTTTATTGATGGATTGTGCATATATTTGATAATGGCCATGTCAATTCAATCTGGAAATTATAATGGGTAAAAACTGAATATTGGATATGAAATTTGTTTCGTGTTAAAATACTGGAGAAACGTTTTAATTGTAAAGATGTAATGTATATTGAATGTGGTTAATGTTACATTAATTGGCATAGGTAATTGTGCACTCTTATAACTGAAAGTTAATTGAAAACATTCATTATTAATTTCTAATGAATAACTTAATGAATTAAGTGTAATCCCAATCACTTGATATGTTTCCTTTATGACTTCTTTTATGATAAGCTAAAGTCTTGGTTCAGAATAAGTTTGGTGGTGTAAACGTTGTTTCGAACACAGTTAATGAGATAAATTAAAGTTGTTACTCGAGTTCGATTATTAAATTAGGAATTTCAAGTACTTGGAATGTTGAAATGAGTTTTAAAATGTAAGACTATGTATCTACATCAAATAATTAGGTAATAGGTCTTTTGTATTTAACTCTCAATTGTTAGTTTTGGCACACTTAGCACTGAGCTAGTTGAGTAGTGTGGGTATTTTGGTGTGATATGAATCGTTTATCTTGATTATGATTGAGCATGGAATTACTTGATATAATAAGAACTTGACTCATTCTTGGAACATTGAATGTTGTACAATATTTGAATTCATCATACACTTATATTTGGAATTGCTATATGTAAATATGACTTTGTTGTACATTGATATACCTTAATAGATCACGACACCACATTAGTAGCACAATGTGGACACTTATGCATACCCTGATCATGTTGAGCTTCGCCGTGCGTCACTATGGTTCATGTCTGAGTCTTGTCTCATGAGTACACTGTATTCCCTTTTCTATACAGTGATCTCCAGGGTGGAGACAACCTGATCGAGTATGCATTCGTCTTGTCAGTTCAGGTATCTCGTCGCTTCTCAAGTGAGGTTTAGGATTTTGTGTAGTTATGCGACCTATGACCTTTATATGCTGATTTCTAGCCTTGCATGCGAGTATACCTTATTATAAATACTTATATGTTGGATATGATATGTTTATGACCTTTGCGTGCATCCTGCGTGGGTGGGAGCCTTCGTGGCTTAAATTCCACAGCGTGGGAATATATAAAAACAAGTTTTTGAGGCATATGTAAGGTATTTTGGAAAATTGAGTGGTGTTATGATTCTGTAACGAGTTAGCCATGATATATGGTATCTGTTCTATTCTGTTCTATTGTGGATCCGAGGAGGTACGGGTAATGGGTCCCTCGGGACGGTTAGGGCCGTCGGGGTTTCAACCATGTGCGTATGTTCAATTTGAGATATCATTGCGTGACTCAGGGAGATAGGGGAGGCGTGATATCTTGAGCCTTCAGCTAAGGCCGGGGAGGACTCTTGTGGGTTCGCTACCCCTTAAGGTCGAGTCTATTTTAGACGGTTCTATTATAGATGGTTAGGGCCAACGCGTGGCTCTTCCATTATTGGAGTAGAGGATAGATTGATTTTGCTTTATTTTCTAAGGAGTAAAGGTGGGAAGCTCTTACTCGCCGAGCATGTGTTCTATTCTGTTATGGAATTATGAATCGGGATAGAGTCTTTCTGGAAAATGGTTTCTAAACTTATATCTATATCTATTTGGGTTATTTCGTAATGTTTTGGTATGCAACACCTATCCTCGGTTCATTAGTCCATCCTTTTATGCTGTGCTATGCTCTTTATATATATATTATTAGTGTGCGTTAACCCCCTCACTCAGTCAGTTGATTTACCACTAGTTTTATCTTTTAGTTTGCAGGTTTCCTTTTGGCTTGAGCTAGGCGGATGTGTGTCTTCTGAGTCATACTTGTCAATCTAGTTGGTGTTAGGATGCATTTGTCGCACACTCTACTTTTGTTATGTATTTATGTTTCACACTTGAAGGTTATGTTTATGTTCTACTTAGACTTAAACCCTGTGGGGTTAGTAAGCTAGTACTTGGATGTTAATAGATATTGATGATACTTATGCTAATTATTATATTGGATTATGAATTGATATTCGGGACTAGGTATCTATGCTAGTTGAACCCGTCACCTGTTATGTATGTTGATATTCGAGATTAGGTATCAATGCTAGTTGAACCGTCACCTATTCTGCATGTTGTTTTAATTACTTCCGCTATCTGTTGATGATTGTTTTAAATTGCTTCCGCGCTCTGAGTTTGTCGAGTTAGATCCGCCTAGCTTAGTTTGTGAGTTGGTCTTCCGTTTGCTATGATTCGGATTCGGGCATGGACTTTCTATTTCATGACCGGGTCTGGGTCCTAGTGCGGGGGATGTGGAATCCTCCGTCTGGGGTGCTACAAATTAAACGACCCGATATATACCCAATGTGTAAAGCTTTAAGCCAAATATATATATATATATATATATCGAGTCTTTGAAGAGTCAATGATTTTGAACGTTAACCCTTTTTTTCTTATTTATTGAATCACTAACCTAATATTTTGGCGAGACATGATCGAATGCATTGAATGGGGGCCTTGGGACGATGTGTATGTGGCTATCTGGGGAAGCATGGGCTGACGGTGAACTCGTGCACACGTTCTAATCCATGATGGTGATATCGGCCCTCGCTAGGAGGTTAGCGAGGAATGGGAACCGGGCCTTTGGGGAGTTATGAACCTCACTGCCCACATTGATTGGGTGGACGGTGCTTTGGCCGAGTCCGTCCACCAACCGGAGGAAAAAGATGAAAGTGTAATGAATGAATGAATGAATGATTGTATGAATGAACGAATATTGGATGATCACTAACGAATGAGTGAATGAATAAATGCACACACGAGGAGAAGGTTGGAGAATTCGCCCACTCGCCAGGGCTCACGTAATGACCTCATGAATGAATTAATGAAATGGATTGTTGTAATCCCGAGCGTTATTTTCCTTTGTTTTTACCCACTTGGGAAATACCTTAAAAACCTCGCACGGGATTATAGCTTGCATGTGTGGGTGTTTAAATTTTGCAATATTATTATAAATGCCCTGTTTTATACCCACCAGTCTCCTATAGACTGAACCCGGTTGTTTTCAGTTTCTTGCAGGTTTGGAGGGCTAAGTCGAGTTTGGCAAGTCTGTTATTTAAGTTTGAGTCTTCACATGCATGTTGTAATTCGAATCAGTTTATATATAGAAAGGTATGAATGTTATGTATTATGATTTGGAATTCCGGACAGGTTTCTAGGGATAGATTGAACCCGTGAATTACGATTTACAATTTATGATTTATGTTTGAATTTTCGAGACTAGGAATCTATGCTAGTTGAACCCGTCATTCATTGTCTTTATTCTGATAGATTATATGAACTGTTTCCGCTTATGCTTTTATTTTGTTGAAGTGATTATATGGTTTCGAGGTTCTAACTCCCGCCTAGCATAGCGAGTGAGTGAGTCCCCGTTCGCCGTGACTTGGCATGTGTATGGACTTCCCATTTTATACACGGGTCGGGTCTCGGTGCGGGGAATGTGGCGTCATGCGCTCGGGCGGTACAGTGTCGGACATGGACACAGCTCGGATACGGCACCGACACGTGTCTGACATGACAAAAAGTGTGAAATTTTAAAAAAAATCTGAGACGGCGGGGATACATGTCGGACACGGCGAGGGCAAGTGTCGGACAAGGCGAGGACACGAGAAGCTATAAAAAAATTATTTTTTGTGTTTTTTTTCTAAAAGTTGAGTATTATATATATTTTTTTGAAAAAAAAAATAGTATATATTTACTAAACTATATTATATTAATTTATTTTTTTTATTTTTATTGTTATTTTAAATTTTTCTCATAATATCGTGACACGTGAAATGTAATAATATTATTTATAATGAATTTAACTATTAAATTTGATATGTGTGTTATTTTTTTAAATTTATAATATTCATTATTCTTATAAATATCTTATTTTAAATTAATTATTAAATATAAATATATTTATTTATATATATGATGGGGTCAAATTACGCTTGGTCCACGTTTGGACACGTGGCACAGTTAGCGCATGACAAGTGGGTTCGACGGTCTCCCAAATAAGTCCTTACGAGCGGCCAGGACCCTCACTGATCAAAAGTCACACATGAAGCGTATCATCGTAATCATGAAACACATGACCACCCGTGCCTCACTAACGAGCGCCCGCCTTTGCTGCAATGCGCACCCCCCATTGCTCTAAGGACGCTATCCACGAGCGCTACCTCTTCTCGGATAAACTTCCATGCGACAGCAGACTGAGGGGACCCAACTCCCCCTCGTTACATTGCTTTGGCGCTGATCCCCATACGGATCCCCAAGCTCATCTGTCTTGCTTGATACGAGCGCGCTCCCGACCCTCGTTACCAACCCCCGAAACGGCTCTCTGACCCCCCGTACACGCCCACGCACCTGCCACTGTTGCCCGCACCACCTTTTCGGCAGCTTTTGCGGAAGATTCCGCCTAGGTTTCTCTCGTTGCGCCACGTGTTAGGGCAACAATCAGGTAGGACCACTAAGGGTAAATTACCAAAGGGTCCCCAACCCTCAACTATAAATAGACGATGTCTTCTTCTCCATTGTAAGCAAGCAATATTTACTGAAGTTCTGCATTTTGCTTTCTACTTGATCTTCCTCAAGACATTATCTGACTTGAGCGTCGGAGAGCCAAAATGGGAATCACCCCCAGTCCCCCAGCTTGGCCTTCTGACTTTCTTGGTGTTTGTCCTAGCAGGTAGAGCCCTCAGCTTTTCCGGCGATCCACCTTGAGCTGCATCCTTTGTTTCCCCACGTTAACTAAATAGAAAGTGACCGGAGTTTGACCCTCGTGGAATCAGACACCATCATTTTTGGCGCCGTCTGTAGGAAACCACTCTCAGTTCACCCTTCTTCTTTGCTAGTTGAAGAACAAACACCCCCTGCCTTTCAAAACCATGGTTGCTATCAGGTCAGGTGCAGTGGGGGGAGGAGATGACCTTCTCCGCGAGCCCAACGTCAGCACTCTTCCGACGGCCGCAACAAGCGGAGCGCCGCACGCCAGAGGGATAATATCCCCCATGGAGCCAGTGGTGCCGTCGGCAGAGGTCACTCCTGAGCAACCCTCCACCGCCGCAGTTGGAGGTTCTGGGCTTCCGGCTTACCCAAACCTCCCCCAGAGTCAATGGGCTAACGCCCAAGCCAGTCCAGGAGGGCATTCCTACGTGATGCCATCCCCTGGGTACGTGTTTACCCCCGCACCCGTGATGCTTGCTATATAACCCTACCACGCCGGACAGCTCCAGTTGCCGGTGGTGGTACCTAAAGAGATTGATGGAGTGGAGCTACATCCCCTGACCTATCAACAGTTACATGCCATCTACACCCAATGTGAGGTCCAGGCAGCCCAGGGTGCATGGAAAAAGTTTACTTCCATATATTTTCCCTCTAGGCAGGCCGCTCAAATCGTCCCTCCTTTGGGAGGATTGTAGGCACACCCGCTCATGGCGGCATAGGCCGTCTTGAGGGCCCAGCCACCGCCTCCTACTGCAAGAGAGAAAGAAGTCCCCGCCCGGGGAGGGGAGGGACAACCCCAAGCGAACAAGGGCAAACCACCCGTGGAGAGGATCGACATTGATGAGGAGGCCCACTCTCAAGGGTCGAAACGAGGGCCACAAGCCTTCCAGCGAGGGATCCAAGTAAGAAAGGAAGGTCCCAATCTCCTTGCGGCTGTGCAAGACCAGCTCCAGGGGTTGCAGGAAATGGTTTGACAGCTCTCTCGAGCGCGGTCGCAAGTCCCCCATGTTGGGGACGAATGAGCCAATGCCAGGGACGCTCGTCACCCCGCCCGCCAGATTTGGAACAAAAGGAAAACTATGGGTACTACGATCCTCACCCGCTTGCGAGGAGCTCTCCCCTCGTAGAAGAAGTTTTAATGGCCTAAGCCGGCATGGACAAAGTTCCTACCTCTATCAGCCGCTACGATGGAACTACAGACCCGACCGAGCATCTCGACCATTTTCTGCATCTAATGCATTTGTACTAGCATTCTAGCCATTATTGGGCTATGGTTTTTGTCACTTCCCTTGTGGGAATGGCCCAAGAGTGGTACAAGCGTCTGCCGCCCAGCTCGATCCACTCATACGGCGAACTCACCGATGCATTCCTCAACCACTTCAACTCATTGAAGGCGCCTGCCACCGCCCCCACTGCTTTGTATAATTTGATCCAAGGCGAGCATGAATCCCTTTGGTCCTTCTTCGCTCGTTTCAACAAGGAGGTGCTCTTGGTGGAGAGGCCCTCAATGGATTTTCTGATACATGTACTTTTCAAGGCTTGCAATCACAAGCAGTATGTGAGCAAGAAGTTTGTTGATTCAATTGTGAAAAAGCACCCCTTATCACTCATGGCGATGAGAGAGATTACCGAGCCCTACTTTACACTTGAGGACATGTAAAGGTCTAACGCTCCCAGGCACTCCGGGTCCATTAAGAGTGAGCGAGGACGAGAAGAGCCTCACAAAGAAAGCCGCAAATCACCGCCTCCCCCTCGGAGGTTTGAGCGCATTCCTCTTAACAGGCCTAATTCAGAGGTCTACGCTCTGTCAGATAAAAAGCTTTTCAAGAGGCCCACGAAGATGAAGAATACCGAGGCATTGAGATGTTCAAACAAATATTGCGCCTTCCATAAAGAAAAGGGGCACTATACGGACGAATGCCGTCAGTTGAAAACGAAAATTCAAAGACTCATCGCGGGGGGGTACTTGAAAGAGTTTGTAAAGATGTTGGCGCATTACGATGAGCGCTGCAACGAGCGTTCAAGAGAGAGGAGGAGGAGCCCAGCGCGCTCAAGAGCCCACGAGGGCGAGGACCTCCGGAGAGCAGCCACCGTGGCAAAAAAAAGGTCACAGAACAAGAGAATGCCCCCCTTTACGATCATCAACATGATTGCTGGAAGGTTATCTGGAGGGGACTCTAATGCTTCCCGCCGTCGGTATGTTAGGAGCTACGATCAATGCCCCTAGATACCCAAACAAGTTTATGCTATCAAAGAAACGAGCGACCACCGCTCTAAAGAAAATGAGGCTGTTGCTTTTACTATAGCATATTGTAACACCCCATGGGGTCGGTGAAACCTCTGATTGCCCCATGGTGGTTAGTTTAGATGTCCATAACCACATTGTAAAGAGGGTTCTAGTTGATAGTGGAAGCTCTATTAATGTTTTGCCTTATACCACGTTTCAAGAAATGAATGTTACTAACATCCCGCTTGAGCCCCTCCAAATAGCCCTCATTGGCTTTGAAGGCTCTGAGGTTGTCCCCCGAGGGCAGATTCGCCTGGCCACCTCATTTGGTCACGCCCCACAGCGAAAGACGCCCATGGTTACCTATGCGGTAGTGGAAATTGAGATCCCATACAACATCATCATTGGGCGTCTAGCCCTTGTAGACTTCAAAGCAATCATCCCCACTTACTATTAGAAAATCAAATTCCCAACCGCCGACGTGGTGGGGGGAGTTCTGTGCAACGTCCGAGAGGCTTGGGAGTGTTATATGTTGTCCCTCAAGCAGCCCAAAGAAGAGAAGACGTTCCAAATCGGGTCCACCAAAAAGTCAGTAGATTTCCCCAACTTAGACAAGGATGGTCCCATGCGCAAAAGGGCCAAATTTAACAAAAAGAAAAACAAAAAGAAAGACACAAGCGCTGGAGACAAACCCGAGGGTATCCCACTTGGAGCGGTCGGGGAGTCTTCCTCTGATGGAGAGGAGAACGAGCGTGGGGAGGAAACGACCGGAGAACAGTTGACAGGAAAGAAAAGGGCGCTCGAACTCCCTCGTCCGGAGATCCGAATCGAGCCCACTGAGAAATTCCTTAGCATTGAGTTGGAACCAGGGAACAAGGACAAAACCACTCAAATTGGGTCCAATCTCTCGGGACCCTCGCAAATCATGATGATAGACTTCCTTAGAGAGAACATTGACGTCTTCGTATGGAAAACATCTTATCTTCCCGAAATTGATCCGACCGTCATAGTCCACCTGCTCAATGTGGACCCCAACTTCAAACCAATCAAACAGAAGAAACGAGATGTTCACGATTTTCAAAAGAAGGTTATTGAAGAGGAGGTTAACAAGCTCCTCGAAGCCCAGCACATTGAGCCCATTTTGTATCCAGAATGGCTGTGTAATGTGGTGTTGGTACCCAAAAGCGCTAACAAGTGGTGCATGTGTAACGATTTTACGGATCTCAACAAAGCCTGCCCCAAGGATCCATACCCTCTACCCCGGATTGATCAATTGGTAGATTCGACTGCAGGGTGTGAGTTAATGAGCATGATGGACGCTTTTCAGGGGTATTACCAAATCCTCATGGCCCCTGAGGACCGTCCCAAGACCTCATTTGTTGTCCACATGGGTGTATAATGCTTCTTGCTCATGCCTTTTGGGCTCAAGAACGTGGGGGACCACGTATCAACGCCTCGTTAACGGGATGTTTGAGAAGGAAATAGGAGGATCCATGGAGGTGTATGTGGATGACATGATTGTCAAGAGCGAGCGCCAAGGCTCACATTTAGAGGATCTTAAGCGCATATTTACCATTCTGCGTCAGTACAATATGAAGTTGAATCCCTCCAAGTGTACCTTCGGAGTTAGAGGGGGAAAGTTCTTGGGCTACATGGTTAGTCAAGGTGGGATTGAAGCTAATCCGGAAAAGATCAAGGCCATCTTGGATATTCCGTCCCCTCGCAACCTCAGGGAAGTGCAAATATTGGTAGGGAAGATAATCTCTCTGAACTTATTCATCTCCCGCTCGGTAGACAGAAATCTCTCCTTCTTCAAAATCTTACGCAACGCTCGGATTTTCTCTTGGACTAAGGAATGTGAGAAAGCCTTGCAGGATATGAAAGCTTACCTTAAAAGCGCTCCCCTCCTGACCAAACCCGTGGAGGGTGAAAACTTATTCATATATCATTCTATCTCCGCCGAAGCTACGAGCGCCGTTTTGGTGGCCGTACGCGAGCGCAAACACCTACCTGTCTATTAATTGAGTAAGACGTTGTAGGGTGCTGAAAAGAAGTATTTGGAAATTGAGAAGTTTGTTTTTGCCCTCATTAATGCATCACGGAGGTTGAGGCCTTACTTCCAAGCACATTCGATCACCGTCCTTATAGATCAACCCTTGAAACAAGTTCTATCCAAGCTCGATGTCTCCGGAAGACTGATGAAATGGGCCATTGAATTGAGTCAGTTTGACTTAAGCTTTGAGCCTAGAACTGCCATACAAGCGCAGGTGGTTGAGGATTTATTGGTTGAACGCTTTGGTTTAGAGCCTGCCGTTCCTGAAAACAATGGTCTATGGGTCCTGCACACAGATGGCTCCTCGACCTCTCAACGGGGGGGAGCAGGGGTGACCCTCAGAGATCCCAACGGAGTTGAGATTGAGTTTGCAATCAGGTTGGATTTTCAAGTTACAAATAATAAAGCAGAGTATGAGGCTCTCATATAAGGGTTGAGAATTGCATTTCAGAACGGAGCTTCTAGAGTCACAGCTTATGTTGATTCGCAATAGATTTCAAGTTAAATTGAAGGAACGTATGAAGCTCGATAAGCCACCATGGTGCACTATTTGGGAAAAGCGAAGGAGATAATCGGAAAGTTCAAAGAATTTAATTTGCTGCAAGTCCCCCGAGCAGAGAACGAGCGCGCAGATGCCTTATCCAAATTCGCTTCTGCCCTCGAGGGTTCCTGTGAACACTCTATCACTTTTCTCAGAATGGAGGGACCGCTAATTTAGAGGAAGGAGCCCGACCGAACGGTGGCAATGATTGATCCCACCGAGCCCTGCTGGCTCGATGGTATTGTCAGATTCCTTAGAGATGGTACTTACCCTACCGACAAAGTAGAAGCACAAAAAATTTGAAACAAGGCCCCTCGTTTCTCCCTGGACAACGAGGGTAGAATCTTCAAAAAATCCTTCCAAGGCCCACCAATGAGAGGTTTGAGGCCCTCACAGGCCAAAGAGACCCTCGAACACGTCCATGGAGGGTGTTGTGGGAGCCACTATGGGGGGCGCATTCTTGCCAAAAAGATACTGAGAAGTGGATTCTATTGGCCCACAGTCCTCCAAGATTCGATACCCTTCTCCAGGAAATGTCCAAAGTGCCAATTTCACTCTAATATTCCTCAAGTGCCTGCTGCTCAAATGATCCCTATAGACGTCTCATGGCCCTTTGACCAATGGGGTATCGATATTGTTGGCCCCTTGCATGTGCCGCTTGGGTAGAAAAAGTTCGTTATCCTAGCCGTCGATTATTTCACCAAATGGGCTGAGGCTGAAGCCGTGGCAAAAATCACCTTTAGAGTGGTGAGGGATTTCATTTGGAAGAATATTATTTGCAGATACGACATTCCAAGGGTGCTTATCTCGGACAATGGATCTCATAGCAACTGATACCCGGGAATGGTGTTCAGAGTTAGGCGTTGAACAACGTTTTACTTCCGTGGGTCACCCTAAGGCTAATGGACAAGCGGAAGTCACCAACCAAATCATTTTGCAGCATCTGAAAACCATGATTGAAAGCAAAAAGAGCGAATGGGCAGAAGAGTTACAAGGGGCTTTATGGGCTTATCGCACCACGCTACGAGCGTGAACTGGTGAAACCCCTTACTCGATTGTCTATGGCTCAGAGGCAATGATACCAGTGGAAATTGCGTATGAGTCCGCTCGAGTGGTATATTTCGAGCCTGGAGCAAACGAGGATAGCAGGTCCTTGGAATTGGAGCTCTTGGAAGAGAAAAGAGACAAGGCATGGGCACGTATCCACGAATACAAAGCGTCCGTCGCTCGTCAGTATAACAAGCGGGTTAGAGAAAGAACTTTCCAGTTGGGAGATTGGTTTTGAAGAAGGTTGAAGTGTTAACCGCAATTGGGAAGGCCCTTACAAAATTATCCAAGTTAGAGCAAACAACACTTACACGCTCGAGACGCTCCAAGGCGAGCGCCTCCCGCGTCCGTGGAATGCATGCAACCTACGAAGGTTTTATTTTTAATTATTTATAATTCTGTAAAAACCCATTCTTGGAATCTGTGTATTTCTTGTTTATAAGTGTTATCTCTTACAGTGATTTTTATGTGTTTTAAATATCTTTTGAGGATGGTAAGTGATCCCCCCCGAAAACCTAGGCAATCGCCACACAAGTCCGGGGCGCGAGAATCCCCTTTCGAGGGTATAATACGCTCATAAAAAAATGGCAAAATCCCAATTAGAGGTCCACCCTCTTGGGATGTTAATCGAGCGGTGGCCCTAGCGAAGAACGAGCCTAATCGGCCACAACTACCAGTTAGCGCTCGAACGCTTGAAAGGAAACTTTTAGACAAGTTTTACATGTCCCAGCCAAGGCTCCCTCGAAAACGGGACCCTCACAGCAGAAATCTTTTGCAATTCAAACACTAGGATGGAAAACTTTTAGACAAGTTTTCACAACTCTAGACCCTTGCGTCTGCAATGACTTGTTAAAATTCCTAAGTGATCAACAATTCCCTTGAGCTGGACCCGCGTGTCTCACGCTCGCGAAAGATGAGGATCAAACCTTTTCTCATAAGTATTCCTGTACAACGCTTGGTAAGAGTGGTAAAAAACATAATATGCATACACGAATATCCTAGTAGGCCCGGATTGCTTATCACACAAGCACCCGGCGCTCGAAATCGGTCTCGTTGCATACTTTGATCAAGCTATACCCTACAAGGGATTTAGACTAACTTGTACAAATTCTTAACCAGGGTACCCTCAGAGCCTGACCCTCGTGTTAGTCGAGAGTTCGCGACAAAGCCTCTTTACTGTACATAACAAAATTCTCACAAGTCTGGAATCAGGGCAACCTCAAAGAAAGACCCTCGTGATTATTGCAAGACTTAACAAAATTCTCACAAGTCTTGCATCAGGGCATCCACAAAGTAAGACCCTCGTGCTTACTCAGAGACTTAGTGAAATTTCCCAAAGCTTTATGTCATTTTTTACTTAGCTTATTACTTGACATCTTAACATTACAAGATTTTGATAAAACAAACGCAAAGTAAGAATTTATGGCATAAACAAGAGTAAAGACACCAAGTTATGAGAATTAAGCATTCATGAATAAGAATAAAGCTTACAGGGCTACAAAATAAGGGCAACAGGGCCCTTGGCTTTGAGGGTGCTCTAAGCAGCAGGGGCAACATCTTCTTCCAAGTTTACCACTTGAGTGTTGGAAAACAGGAATAAGAAAGCAGCGGAAATTTAAAAATTTTTCCAACAAAAGGATCTTGGACTCGCAATCGTGCATCCAAATTCGTAGAGATCAAGAAACTCACTTGGGTAGTAGCTTTCTTGACACGTTTTGAGCCGCCCTCAAACGCGCTTCAAGCGGTAATGGCAACCCGTTCCTCGAAATCTCTTTCTACTTCAGAATCCATTGTAGGGATAACAATCCACACCAACCTGGATTCAAATCATGTTAGGGAAGTTCTTACCAATACAACATAAAGAAAGAAACATGAAACGAGAAAGGCATGATTGAAACTCCCTTCGAAAACCAGTTTTGCGAAAGTAGGAATCTGCCAGCCATAAAACCCTCGTGAAAAAATTCATCCTTCAGGATATGGACGAACGGTTTTCGCCATCTTCTTTGGTTCAATTTTTTCACTCGTTTTCTGTTGGGTTCAGAATCGTTTCATCATCCCTTCTGATCGTTTTGCTTGATCCCCACTTTTTGGTAAAACTCGAATCTTCAAAACTTCTAACTTGAAGCTCTCTAGAGATAGTCCACCAACTTGGCTACAATCTAACTAGTAAGGATGCTAGTTCTCTAGTTAGTGTTTAGGCTTAACTTAGGGTTTTTTTTTTTTTTTAATCTTGGAGAAAGGATGGTGTTCAACACATGAACCAAAAGAATTGCCAATTCCTCTCTAAGGGGAGCATGAGCTCCCCTATACATAGGAAAGGGAGGGGTGACCGAAAATCCTAGTCCTCATGGACTACGGATTTTGGTCCCTCTCTCCTATTACTTGATCATCAAGTAATTTTGACTTTGACTTTGAATTCAAATTCAAATCAACTTTCAAGAGAGCTAAAATATCCAAACTATTTTTGGATAATTTTATACTTTATTTATTTAAAATAAATAACTTATTTTATCTAATTAATTAATTCGTAATTAATTAACTAGATTATTTTTCTCCAAAATAAGACTTTCTTTTTAATTCAAAATTAAACCAAAGTCTATTAAATAATTAACACTTTTAATTATTTAATATATATATATATATATATATATATATATATATATATATATATATATATATACAATATATATATTCACGTGCGAGACACGTGTCACAATGACACGTGTCACTCATGTGACCCACATGTGTGGAACCCTCTTGGCCCGATTAACTCGTTTAATCATTTTAAAGCCTCAACTCATGTAACCAAGTTGTTGTGTGTGACCCTCTAGGTTCTCAATTCAATTAGCAGTGACCCTAATTAATTAATTCACTAATGAATTAATCAGTCCACAGATTAAACGACCATAGTCTAGCAACAGGTGTTTAACCCCTAGCTGAATTGGAATGTTCGGATTCGACAGAACCTTTAAGTCATTGATTCATGTGAGATACAATCCTCCTACTTACTATCTCTCAACCAAGATCTAGGGTAAGGGAATAATCAGAACCCTAATAATCTATTGTTAAAGCTAAGTGCATTTCATATGCATTTGATCTCAATCCAAGAAACCCTTTTCTTGATGTCTTGATCTACTGCCTTGGCCAAGGACTCCATATGGCATATGAATGACTTACACAATAAGAGATCACCTTGCATATACAAGTGTAGGTCCTTTCTTGATTCTCATTCACTTTCATGAGTCACTTGTGCAGCCCCAGCATAAGCCTTGAATCAGTTGTCTAAGGCGACACCCTTTAAAGCTTATACCAAAGACTACAGAGTTAACTCATAAAGTGACATGGAACCTCAAGTCTAAGGATCAATTAATCACATCAATGACTCGTGAGATATTTCCTAATCTGGAAGCTTCCATTTCCTGAAATAGAAACTTCCTTTCCCATTTTGGAATCTTCTCACACGGGGCACCTCAGTGAACTTACTTATGGAAGCAAGCACCCTCATGTATCACGCACGTATCAACTATACACTTTGCACCTCCATGAAACAAGGTTGTCCTTCTTAAGGGCGTGATCCCACAAGCAAACCTTAATGGAGTCAGGTTGACACTCCCACTGTTTGTAGGACTCATCAGCTTAGAGTATTTTACTAATCATAACTTATGTGATATAGGGCTCGTTTCATGAACCATTTTGCCTAAATGGTAGAGTCCTAAAGTCATTAGGATTAGGGGAGTTCTCATACATGCACAGCTAAAGTAAACGCATACCAAACAAGAGCATATAAAGAAATGTTTGCCTGTGATATTAATCATTCGTATATTATTCAAAGATTGTCTGTGATACTAGGTAAGTCCCAAAACGGATTATGACTAATCGGCTTTCTAGGGCACTATTCCTAACAATCTCCCACTTGCTCGTAAAAGCCATTTAGGTACTCTAAGTCCCATCTTCTCAAGATGCACTTTGAGAGCCTATTGACTTTTGGCGTTTCCAAAGTGGATCTGCCATATTCTCTGCTGATGTGACCCTCTTGTTAACACATCTTTTAGGAAACACCTTTTCCTTATAAAGTGATTCGTAATCACGTGTTCAGTCTCTTGGTGAGGTCTTGGTTCTCTTACTTGAGCAACCATCCATTTTATCATACGATATGATAATGGTGTTGTTTCATGCTAGGAACTTCATCTAACTAGTTAGATGGAGTTTCTTACCCAAACACTTACCTTAGCTGTATACAATAGTCAAGATTTTGCCACGTTCATGCTTGGACTGTTTCCAACATGTTGCTTTGCCATTGAGGCAAAAATTGCATCCTTTCAATGATTTACAATCATCTATGTTTGATGCAACAATTACATCAAAATATCCTTTCTATGATAAGATCTTTTGGGCTCTGTAAACTAATACATATCCTTATTTCTTCTCAAGTACTCTGAGGACATCCTTAATAGAGATCTAATGACCTTCTCTGAGGTCATATTAGATTCAGCCCACTACACTTAGTGTTGCCCCATATCTAATTTAGTACAAAACTTTTCATACATTATGCACCCTTTCACTTAAAGGGATTTTGGACATTCTAACTTTCTCAAAGTCATCTTAGGACACATACTCTTCAAAAGAGATGTTCCATTGTCCATACTAAACTCCTTCTAGTATCGTGGTTATGTACTCGTTTTGTGATAATCCATTTATGCTCTTAGATCTATCTTCTATAGATCTGAATGTCGAGAATTTAGGATAATCACTAAGATCTTTCATGCCGAATTGTTTCTTAAACAAGAATTGGTAACTTTCACGTCATGCTTGACATTCCTAATGAGAAGGATGTCGTCTTCTAAAGAACCAAAAATTGACTCTTATATCACTAACTTTCATATGTAAACTTTTGAGACTTATTCGACTTCCATCTGTGTCAAACGATTTGACTGTGGAATCGAATTGTCTAACTCCTAAAAGCCTTTATCAATCCACAGATTGACTTAGGGATTTGCATACCTTATGCATACTCCCACTGAATATGAGACTTATAGAAATACCTTATTTCAGTCTCTTTCAATCTGTTCTCATATTCATTTATCATATCTCATAGTCAGAATATGAGGATGTGGTAAACATAATCCAAATGGACTTTTGCATTTCAACCGTCAAGAAGGTTGTAATACCTTCATTCACTCGAAGCTCCACGAGCTTGATCCTATCAGATGGATCAACCAAGGTCAAAACTTGGTTTGAGTATACGGAATCCATATTGGATTTCAATGCTTGCTTACACTACTCAGATTCCAAATCTGACAGTGTCTCCTCTTCAAGTAATTCCTTGGCTATCTAGGATCGCGTTCTAAACGCGTCTTAAGAGAAGGGTTTCACGCGTGTACATACTCTAAAATTTGGCTAAGTTTTATCAGATGGGCTCGTTTCTTCTATATGCGGCATGGATATTTATCCTCAAATTTCTTTGAGGTCTGCTTGCTTGCCTTTCTTCTTCTATAGGAACGATTCCTTAAGAAAGGTACATTCCTTGAGAAAAACAACCTTTGTTCAAGGGAATCGTAGAAATAATATCCTATATTGTTGTATAAACTTGAACTCATTTCAAGCTTATCTCCCACTATCCTCTTCACTTAAGAGGATTCCACTATATTCTTGGACAAGAATAATTAGGGAATTTAGTATGCCACATTGCATAGTGCAACTAAAGGACTGATTTTGTAAGGTACTAAATTCAAAATCTCGAACTGCATATTCTAGGAGTTTATTCCTAGAATGATTATAAGTCAGTAAAGCTTACTATGGAATGGACCATATCCTATTAGGTTTCATTCCCTCATTCGGAAACACTAAGGTGTTCTCGAATTAGTTTACTGAGAGATAATCCTTTTATCTCTAAGATGACTAAGGAATTAGTTGCTAAGATATTGGCTATCTCGATCATATCGATTTACCTATAACTTATGACTACTTCGGTTCCTAACCTCCTTTTGAAATTCTAAGAATTTCATATAAGTTTCGAATTTGATCTTTAATGTCTTTTGGGTGTACCCTTTACATGCCCCTCCATTGGGCTCTTAAGGGTTTCTTCTTCTTTAGGCCTTCAAGCCTTTAACTTAGTGAGTCTAGAAGAAGAATTAACCATCACAACCTTTTGTTCCTTCTTAAGGATGCTCTCGACCATTATCAACTAAATGATTAACTATGCTACATTAGCATCATTCTAGTTGAGCATAAAGGGTTTGAATGATGGTGGAAGCAATGTAAGCCATCAGTGCATTGAGAACTCTTTTCTCAGTTAATGATCGAGACCACAAGATCTTCTAATAAGATCTTTAGACCTTGTTTGTGTGCACTTGTTTCCTCATTTGGAATATTGAATAATTCCATAATGTTATACCTTGTAACATTTTATGAGGTGGTTCAATTGCTCTGTAACACCCCGGAGCGAAGGGCGCCACATCCCCCGCACCATAACCCAACACGTGAAGCGAAATGGGAACTCCGTCCACGTATCAAGCCACGGCGAACGGGTGACAAACAAAAATCCAACCTAAGCTAGGCGGTCTAGACCCTACTCAGAGCACGCAATAAAACAAATAACGAATGCGGAAGCACCAGAATCTCATAAAGCAAATAAACATACTCAAGACATATCAAACTTTCGATTCAATCTATACAAACTTTACAATTTCGAATTGGAGGCATAACTTATACATAATTCAGAATTAGCCAAAAGCATAAAGAAACGAAAATACCATGCATGAGACTCAAGCTATCCTCAAACCCGACTCAAAGACAACCGCCTAGCTCCAACACCTCAGAACGGGTACCTGCAACTCAAAACAAAGGGGGAAAAAGATAGAAATAACGAGGGTCAGTCCTAAAGACTGGTGAGGGGGCTAACACACACACCCATACATATACGTAAGAGCAAAGCATATACAAAGCTTAAAGGGTTCATGAACCGGGCACGGTTTTTGCATTCTAAAACATTTAACCCGTGGTAATATATATAAAGAAAGAAGGTTGGGGCCGAAGGCCAAATCAGTCAAGTTTTAGAGTTTAGAAATCCGCCCCCGTTTCACAACCATAATCGAAACATAACGAACTGAAAGCTTAAAACCAACTCAGTTACTCCTGAAACAAAGGCGAAGCGAAACATAAAACAAATCATATCTCAACTCCACCCCAACACCGTTTTGGGGAGAGAGGTGCCCCTCTCAACCCCTGCTGAAAGCTGAATGAGACGGGGGATCCACCCGCTCCTTCGACGGGTCACTAAGCACACCGCCGGCTCAAGAAGACCCGCCTTCCCCTCGACCTCGGGAGGATGGGCGAAATCTCCCTTTTGTGGAGTCGTGTTGATGAGAGAGCCCGGCGACCCCATGGCCGACCCGGGATCACATACCACTTCTCCGGGGCCCAAACTTACACTTACACTTATACTTGCACTTATCACACTTACCAGGCGAAGCTTATCCACAAATCTTATCACGCTTACAAACACACACACACTTAACAAAGCTTGTCAAAACAAAAGAAAATAGAGCTTATATACTTATAAAAGCGTTTTCAAATTCTTAAGGCAAACGGGACAAATCCCACGAAATACGTATCCAAACACATATCTATATATATACATATATAAGTCGCATGCGGGTTCGAAATTCAATTAGGGTCTTAGGTCATCATAACTAAAAGGAAAGAAAACCTCACCTGGACGAGCAAACCAACCAAAACGGACCAAAAGGAGTCAAACGAACCACTTCCTCAACAACGGAATGAACCTAAGAGCAAAACAAAGAGCAAGAGGCAAACTTAGACTCAAATGAACCACATTGACGCTCGGCGAATGCGTATGAATACATAAGAGATGCTATTATGTCATGAACACGTTCATGTGCACTATTAAGGAATTAAATCATATAATCAAATCATTCAATCCTTCGCTCACTTTCATTCGAATTCATAATTACACGTTTCCAATCAATTCAAGAAATTCAAGGCACAAGCTCCAACATTTAGGCAAATAAGAGCATTGAAGCAAATTAAGTTCGACACACATTCAAACGTACTCAATCTTACACAAAACTCTAATACATACACCCTATTACCTCATATAACATATCTCCAAAGTTTGAAAGCAAGAACAAATCACAAGACAAGGAAAATGGGTTAAGGAAATCACCAACGTCACCAAAACGCACATAAACGGCATTCAACAAAAGCATGTCTAAATCTCACCCAAATGTTATGAAATCGAACCACAATACTCCCAACACATAGTAAAACAAGTTCATAGTTCATCACAAACGAAGATAAAGGCAACAAAGAGGTGAAACAAACCAAAAACCGAAAAGGAAAACCAAGGGCTGCGCAAGGGGAGGGACACGGGGGTGTCCCTCAACTTAACTAAGCTGAGCCACGCCCGTGGCTCAGTCCAGACACGCCCAGGAAGCCTGACACGCCCGTGTCTCACCTTTCAAGGCAAATGAGACACGGGGGTGTCTCGGTACAGAACCAAAATTGCATACAAAGTTTGCCGGCAAAACTGACACTAAACAAAATCAATCCAAAAGCATAGCAAATCAACTCCAAATATTATGAAACTTGATATACAACATATTTAGCATGTTAGGAACATATTTCATTCAGAACTCAAAGGCTAAATCACGCGTTAAGGTTACCGAAATCATGCAGCAACTCAGGAGCGCCAAAAACGGACATATGAGCTCAATCATGCCATGATCAAGTACTTAGGGGCTGAAAATGAAGCTGAAACTCTAGGGAATGAATACTAACATGATAAGCAACTAATATACTCCATGTATATGCAAATTGACACGAATTGGAGCACATTAGAACCACCAAGTAATCACAAAATGCAACAGCAGCAGTTCGGTTCGCGCATAGCATACAAACAGGCCATCATGCTTCGATTAGGAGCTGAAAATGAATCTAAAAACTTGCAAGAGCAGGACTAACATATAAAGCAATTAGTATACATCATCTCCATGCAAATTCACACGAATTGGAAGTCATTAACTCAAGCAACGAAGCACAAATTCATACAGCAGTTCCAAAACAGGGGAGCAGATTTTAAGGTTCAAGAACTCAAGTTTGCGGCCATATTAAAGCATGAATTCCGGGAAAAACGAAGCACATTCATAGAAAAACATGTATACCACATTACCAAGCATTAGCATACGAAATTGGAGGCAAGAATTCATCCATTTGATCTCAAAAACGTGACAGCAGTTTGGTGGAAATGAGCAGATTTGCAGCAGTTCGGTTTTCAAGTTTCATAGCCAAAAACTCAAGGTTTCAATCATGTTATCAATGGGGAATCAACCCTAACACATCTATCAAGAAGTATAGATCAAGAATGGAAGCAAAGAAGCTCATATAAAAAAACAAGGAAGCACCAAATCAGCCACAAACTTTAGCTAAGCAATGGATTCAAAAATATGAGCTAACCCTAACTATTCATGCAAGCTTTCAAACCCTTAATAAATCTGATGCAAATCATGAATTTCAAGGATCAAATGAAGCATAGAAGAGAGGAGAATACATAAATATACTTACCTTTAAGAGTTCATGGAGTGTGGAAGAGATTGGCTCCAAAAATCACAAGGTCTTGAAGAGGGCTTTCTTCTTCTCCTCTTCTCTTCTCTCTCGATCTGTTTCAGCACAAATGAGGGGGGGTTTGGCTCGGTTTTCAGCTGATAATGGAGAGGGAGAGACTTAACTCAAGTCAAGTTATCAAGGGTTAGGCTTAGGTTGAGTTAAATTGGCCCCACAAGTACATGACTAGTCAAAGAAGGTGGCTTAAGCACAAGCTGTTCGATCCGGTCAAAAAACGAGGGTCTAAATGGGCTTAGAAAAATACCAAATCAGGTTCCTTGGCTTCATCTCTTCGTTACGAGTCCAACGCATCTTCCGGAATTCGAATCCGAATTCCCTAGCTCAAGTTATGGCCTCCGGAACAAGAGGCGCGCTAAAACTAGTTAGGCCCTCATGTCCCTCGTCAAATTCCAAAGGTTTAAAACCTCGACAAACGAGTACGAAAACTTAAAACGAGCATGCAAACACCTTCATAACTCACATATATCACGCATATCGAAATCTCACAAAAATCGGAATTGAATTCCGGCACATAACGAGCAAATTACGAGCATGCAAACTTAAACGTTTAAAAATCAAAGTTCAAGAATATAAACAATTAATTTCATATTAATTCAAATAATCATATAAGCATTAAAATAACATTCAAATACGTAATTAAATAATTTAAAGCACATAAAACCCTCTCGTTACGGCGTACCTGGAAATCCGAACGATCGGAATGTTACAAACTCCCCTCCTTCAAAAGGACCTGTCCTCAGGTCCTAAGGAGAATCTTGAACGGCTTCGAAGACAAGTCTAACTCCACACTTCTGCTGCGCCACTCTGATCACAACTCCTCTTGAGACCCTATCTCCTTAAATAGCGAACCGGACACAAAGTCCTAGGCGTTTGCCCCTACTTCCCAAATAAAGATTCGGGAGTAGTTGGAGAATTCTCAACCTTGGCACGTAGACATTACTACACAAAGTCCATAACGTCTTTCTTATGCCAGAATATCCGGGTCCCAAAACTCCGAACAACCTCAACCCTGAGTGGGATAAACTCGTGACCTTGCACTCCTTAAGGCGTAGGCTACCGTTCTTCTACGAGCAACACACAACAAAGGCCTTCCTTTATGCCTCGGTTGGAAACAAGGTAGCCTTTTGTACCTTCGGTTAGGCAAGAGCCAATACCGTGGGTAACTCTCTTCAACCGCCTCTTCCCACTCAAAACCGTCTCTTACTCTGAGGCAATCCTCGGTTCTTCTACGGGAAATACCAACGGGTTAGCCTTCTATCTAGTACCCGAAGATATCGTTGAGTCCCTTACGGACCTCCTAAAAGCATCCGCTAACGCCAACGAAAACAAGGCACCTTCAGACAAGCTGACCAAAAGCAGTTCGACCCTCACAACTCACCAAACACTCACGAACACTCCACACCACAAGCTCTCACCACAAGAAAGTACTAACGCAAAAGGGAAACAAACAAAGCACACAACGAACAAGAGCCAAGTAGGAAAAGAGATACGTAACAAGTAAAACTAGGAAATAAAGGAAGCACACTTCAAACAAAAACCAAGAAGAGAAAGAATCACACAATAGGCAAGAACCAAGGGTGAAAGCAATTACGCATCAAGCAAAACTAAAAAGGGAAGGAAACACATTACAAGTAAGAGCCACGAAGGGAAAGAAACACTTAACAAGCAAGAACAAGAAGAGGCATAATTACGCAACGAACATAATGAAGAATCACGTAAAACAAGGAGTAAGACAATAAGCACATGGGTTTCCCCCGAATGTTAAAATATGCGTGAAATGTAATGCCATGAATGCTTCATGTACCGTTCACCATAGGAGTAGCGTTGAGTGTGGTGCCATCCTCTTGTTTTCCGGGAGGATCATCTTGTGCTTGAACCGGGATCTTGAAGTCATAGTATTTCCTTGAAGACCTCAACTTCTTGTTATTCGATTAACTTTCATCATGCCTTCGATTCCTCCACAATTGAGTCCTCCTACCACCTTTGGTATTGAAATCTCTCCTTGTTTGATATTGGTGGCCTCATGAGATTCTTGAGTTTCTTCATTCCATGTAATTCGAGTCTCTACCATATATATATTAAATTGCTTCCGGTGAGGAGATGTAAAAATCTATCCATCTTCGGTATTTGAATCTTCTTATACTCGGCAACTTTGAAGTCTTATGTTTTCAAAATTTCTCTTGTCTCTTAGTTTCTCGCCTTGTCTCCCAATTATTTCGCCTTGAAATATTTTCCCAACTCGCGGCACTTGAAACAATTCCTAATTTCTCTTAATTTGATCCTTTTACTTCGGTGTTGGAATCTTTCTTTTCTTGACATTGTTGATATCTTGAAGCTTCTCGAAATTTCTTGAAATTTAGATTCCTTGCTGGATCTTCGAACTCCAAACTGATCTTTTCTTCTCATAAGTGTTGGCAAGACTCCCTTCATTAATTGACTATTCCTTCATAGCTCCTTTTATCTTGTATCCTCGGATCACGTACATATTCTTGAAATTTGAAAATTTGATCGAATTTCATACTTACTTGCTTGAAATCAATTCCGAACCTTAGGACAGTTCTCGAAGATACCCAATCTTTTAAACCCTTGTTGGAAATCGTCCATCTACTTTCATTCTTAAATTTGAAACTTTCCTATCACCAAACACGAAAGGAGGGTGCTTGCACAAAGTTCTCGAATAGAACTTCTTCACAGGAATTATTCTCGAACTCCTCAAATCTTTATTCTAATCTCTTGATCACCTAGAACTTGACCTTGATATCCCCATTTCAAACCCCTTCAAAAGATAAAGTCTCTAAACCCCTTATAGCCCGAATATACCTGTCTCCCTTGTCCTTTTCCCGGTAATGCTTGTTGATGTCGAAGGAGTATCCTGAAATAAAATACAATTCCAAGAAAGTATCGATGCATGCGGGGTTTCTAGTGCATGTTCATGTGAACTATTAGTATAACTAATATCAAATAATATCAAGTAAGTCACATAAATGATGTAGTGAATGCCAACGAACCCGTAATCCTAAGCCGAACGACCTAGACAAACCCGACACGACACGAGAGCTCCGGTTTTGCAACCTAGAGCTCTGATACCACCTAAGGATGTAACACCCCGGAGCGAAGGGCGCCACATCCCCCGCACCATAACCCAACACGTGAAGCGAAATGGGAACTCCGTCCACGTATCAAGCCACGGCGAACGGGTGACAAACAAAAATCCAACCTAAGCTAGGCGGTCTAGACCCTACTCAGAGCACGCAATAAAACAAATAACGAATGCGGAAGCACCAGAATCTCATAAAGCAAATAAACATACTCAAGACATATCAAACTTTCGATTCAATCTATACAAACTTTACAATTTCGAATTGGAGGCATAACTTATACATAATTCAGAATTAGCCAAAAGCATAAAGAAACGAAAATGCCATGCATGAGACTCAAGCTATCCTCAAACCCGACTCAAAGACAACCGCCTAGCTCCAACACCTCAGAACGGGTACCTGCAACTCAAAACAAAGGGGGAAAAAGATAGAAATAACGAGGGTCAGTCCTAAAGACTGGTGAGGGGGCTAACACACACACCCATACATATACGTAAGAGCAAAGCATATACAAAGCTTAAAGGGTTCATGAACCGGGCACGGTTTTTGCATTCTAAAACATTTAACCCGTGGTAATATATATAAAGAAAGAAGGTTGGGGCCGAAGGCCAAATCAGTCAAGTTTTAGAGTTTAGAAATCCGCCCCCGTTTCACAACCATAATCGAAACATAACGAACTGAAAGCTTAAAACCAACTCAGTTACTCCTGAAACAAAGGCGAAGCGAAACATAAAACAAATCATATCTCAACTCCACCCCAACACCGTTTTGGGGAGAGAGGTGCCCCTCTCAACCCCTGCTGAAAGCTGAATGAGACGGGGGATCCACCCGCTCCTTCGACGGGTCACTAAGCACACCGCCGGCTCAAGAAGACCCGCCTTCCCCTCGACCTCGGGAGGATGGGCGAAATCTCCCTTTTGTGGAGTCGTGTTGATGAGAGAGCCCGGCGACCCCATGGCCGACCCGGGATCACATACCACTTCTCCGGGGCCCAAACTTACACTTACACTTATACTTGCACTTATCACACTTACCAGGCGAAGCTTATCCACAAATCTTATCACGCTTACAAACACACACACACTTAACAAAGCTTGTCAAAACAAAAGAAAATAGAGCTTATATACTTATAAAAGCGTTTTCAAATTCTTAAGGCAAACGGGACAAATCCCACGAAATACGTATCCAAACACATATCTATATATATACATATATAAGTCGCATGCGGGTTCGAAATTCAATTAGGGTCTTAGGTCATCATAACTAAAAGGAAAGAAAACCTCACCTGGACGAGCAAACCAACCAAAACGGACCAAAAGGAGTCAAACGAACCACTTCCTCAACAACGGAATGAACCTAAGAGCAAAACAAAGAGCAAGAGGCAAACTTAGACTCAAATGAACCATATTGACGCTCGGCGAATGCGTATGAATACATAAGAGATGCTATTATGTCATGAACACGTTCATGTGCACTATTAAGGAATTAAATCATATAATCAAATCATTCAATCCTTCGCTCACTTTCATTCGAATTCATAATTACACGTTTCCAATCAATTCAAGAAATTCAAGGCACAAGCTCCAACATTTAGGCAAATAAGAGCATTGAAGCAAATTAAGTTCGACACACATTCAAACGTACTCAATCTTACACAAAACTCTAATACATACACCCTATTACCTCATATAACATATCTCCAAAGTTTGAAAGCAAGAACAAATCACAAGACAAGGAAAATGGGTTAAGGAAATCACCAACGTCACCAAAACGCACATAAACGGCATTCAACAAAAGCATGTCTAAATCTCACCCAAATGTTATGAAATCGAACCACAATACTCCCAACACATAGTAAAACAAGTTCATAGTTCATCACAAACGAAGATAAAGGCAACAAAGAGGTGAAACAAACCAAAAACCGAAAAGGAAAACCAAGGGCTGCGCAAGGGGAGGGACACGGGGGTGTCCCTCAACTTAACTAAGCTGAGCCACGCCCGTGGCTCAGTCCAGACACGCCCAGGAAGCCTGACACGCCCGTGTCTCACCTTTCAAGGCAAATGAGACACGGGGGTGTCTCGGTACAGAACCAAAATTGCATACAAAGTTTGCCGGCAAAACTGACACTAAACAAAATCAATCCAAAAGCATAGCAAATCAACTCCAAATATTATGAAACTTGATATACAACATATTTAGCATGTTAGGAACATATTTCATTCAGAACTCAAAGGCTAAATCACGCGTTAAGGTTACCGAAATCATGCAGCAACTCAGGAGCGCCAAAAACGGACATATGAGCTCAATCATGCCATGATCAAGTACTTAGGGGCTGAAAATGAAGCTGAAACTCTAGGGAATGAATACTAACATGATAAGCAACTAATATACTCCATGTATATGCAAATTGACACGAATTGGAGCACATTAGAACCACCAAGTAATCACAAAATGCAACAGCAGCAGTTCGGTTCGCGCATAGCATACAAACAGGCCATCATGCTTCGATTAGGAGCTGAAAATGAATCTAAAAACTTGCAAGAGCAGGACTAACATATAAAGCAATTAGTATACATCATCTCCATGCAAATTCACACGAATTGGAAGTCATTAACTCAAGCAACGAAGCACAAATTCATACAGCAGTTCCAAAACAGGGGAGCAGATTTTAAGGTTCAAGAACTCAAGTTTGCGGCCATATTAAAGCATGAATTCCGGGAAAAACGAAGCACATTCATAGAACAACATGTATACCACATTACCAAGCATTAGCATACGAAATTGGAGGCAAGAATTCATCCATTTGATCTCAAAAACGTGACAGCAGTTTGGTGGAAATGAGCAGATTTGCAGCAGTTCGGTTTTCAAGTTTCATAGCCAAAAACTCAAGGTTTCAATCATGTTATCAATGGGGAATCAACCCTAACACATCTATCAAGAAGTATAGATCAAGAATGGAAGCAAAGAAGCTCATATAAAAAAACAAGGAAGCACCAAATCAGCCACAAACTTTAGCTAAGCAATGGATTCAAAAATATGAGCTAACCCTAACTATTCATGCAAGCTTTCAAACCCTTAATAAATCTGATGCAAATCATGAATTTCAAGGATCAAATGAAGCATAGAAGAGAGGAGAATACATAAATATACTTACCTTTAAGAGTTCATGGAGTGTGGAAGAGATTGGCTCCAAAAATCACAAGGTCTTGAAGAGGGCTTTCTTCTTCTCCTCTTCTCTTCTCTCTCGATCTGTTTCAGCACAAATGAGGGGGGGTTTGGCTCGGTTTTCAGCTGATAATGGAGAGGGAGAGACTTAACTCAAGTCAAGTTATCAAGGGTTAGGCTTAGGTTGAGTTAAATTGGCCCCACAAGTACATGACTAGTCAAAGAAGGTGGCTTAAGCACAAGCTGTTCGATCCGGTCAAAAAACGAGGGTCTAAATGGGCTTAGAAAAATACCAAATCAGGTTCCTTGGCTTCATCTCTTCGTTACGAGTCCAACGCATCTTCCGGAATTCGAATCCGAATTCCCTAGCTCAAGTTATGGCCTCCGGAACAAGAGGCGCGCTAAAACTAGTTAGGCCCTCATGTCCCTCGTCAAATTCCAAAGGTTTAAAACCTCGACAAACGAGTACGAAAACTTAAAACGAGCATGCAAACACCTTCATAACTCACATATATCACGCATATCGAAATCTCACAAAAATCAGAATTGAATTCCGGCACATAACGAGCAAATTACGAGCATGCAAACTTAAACGTTTAAAAATCAAAGTTCAAGAATATAAACAATTAATTTCATATTAATTCAAATAATCATATAAGCATTAAAATAACATTCAAATACGTAATTAAATAATTTAAAGCACATAAAACCCTCTCGTTACGGCGTACCTGGAAATCCGAACGATCGGAATGTTACATGCTCTTAAGTGGTTTGGAGAAATCCATTCACCTCAGATTGCTTCCCTTTTGGCCCGGGTCGAATTTTCAGAATTGAAAATTTCGCCCTTCAGAGAACACCTTTCTCTATTCGGAATCTAAAACGAATTTTAGGGTCCGAAGCCAATTAGAGTTAGTTAGGACTTAGTCAACTCTTTTGACTGAAGGATGGATACGAATGGGTTTGCATTTCATATTGTAGAGAATCACAGAACTACAACCTAGATGCTAAGCAGAGAAAAAGTGAGCATGCTGAATTATAACGATATACAAAAGATAAGGTCTTTAATCAAATGTAGCTCCCACTGTTTTTCAAAGATCTATAATTCCCAAAGATCTAAGAGGAACGCGTTTCCCAATGGGTACTAAGATCCTAAGTATTTTACCTCGAACCCACGACTCGCGAACATTCTAAGTAAAACCCTAGGTAGGTACAACTTACCAATTCTAACACCTTTCGAACTCTTAGTAATTGTTTTGCATCACCTATCTTTCAATATGGACCCACGACTCGTGTGACATCCATATTTACTTAGGCGTTAAGCTAGACCCATCAATCATAAGATCATGATCAAAACTTAGTTCGAACGACCCATGACTCGCGGACATCGCCCTTGCCAAAATTAACCACGAAATATTGATCATTTAAAATGATCAATTAGGTAACTAAGAACTAATAAGCTCCACTAGCTATCCCACGACTCGCGGACAATAACTAGCTTCACTTACTAAACTTAAAACCTATTGATGGAATGCTAGGAATTTAATTCAAAATTTGCATCTCGAATTAAATACCTATTATTCGAAATGAGCTTAATATTTAATGGGAATTTTCGAATCAACCGAAGAGTTGTTCGGTTCGACCTCACCAACATATATGTTATCCAATTTTATTAGTCTTGATTAATGCAAGTACAACTTAAATGCATTTCAAACAAGCACATAAACAGATAACATGTCCTAGCATGATACTAACATGAGATGATCATGGGTTCTACCTATCTTATGCGTGATATGTGGGAGCCACACCATAATCACAAGTTCTAACATACATGCCACATAAACAGTTTAAATCACATAAGGGAAAGCGGTAACAAAATACGAGCCCTATCTCTATTACATTTTTACAATTGAGATTCCCCTCCCTAACATTTTGAGGGGTCTTCACTTATGGCCACCTTGTTACTTGAATGTGGTCCATCTTACTCCATGGGTGCATTGTCTCCAAAATGAAAATAAAACCTCACCACCTATCTCTACTCTCAAATTACAATAAAAAGAAAAAGACATAAAGTAATAAGGCTCAATCTTCATATTGGCCTTAGACAAATACACGGGGCATACCCCAGCCCAAAAAAAATAGCAATATGGAAAGCCACATAATAAATCACATAACAGTACGCACATAAGTGAGGCTCCGACCTCAATTGAAAACCGCAACTATAGGGCTCCAACCCCAATTTAAACCATCCATGTGCATAAATTAAAACTATACATAAGTCTAAACCCATGATCACCTAACATGCTTTTGCGAGAATTTAAATTTGCCCAATAAATTAAAATTCTCGCTTTAAGCTCTAATAGCTTAAAACACGACTTAGATGCAATTCTTGTTCAAGAGCCTTTTCTATAAAACCCGAAAAACTATAAACTAATAAAATCCCATTAATTTCTTAAAATTAATGATTTTTATTCTTTCAATAATTTCAGAAAATAAAGTTTGTAATTTTCCCAAAATTTAAATCGATTTTAATTTCTCAAAATCCCAATTTAAACAATTATTTGAAAAATAATTCAAATTTAATAAAACAAATTTTTCAGAAAATTAAATTGGGATTGGATTGGACTAAACACGAAAAACGAGACAGCCACGGATTGGACTGCCCGCCACGCCTGCCCAACGGCCCAGGCCGCCCGCACGCGGCGCGTGCGAGCATAGCGCGCACATGCCTGCAGCAGCGCTGCCGGCTTGCACATGCCTGGCGAGCGCCTTCTCGCGCGCATCGCGCGCAGGGGCCTAGGCCATCAGGCCGGCGCTGCGCGGACACCCTCCCGCGCGGTTGCGGGAGGGGCTGGCGGGCCAGTCCGGGCGCGCCTAGGACAGGCGCACGGCGATGGCGGGCGATCGCGCGGGCCTGGGCGCGCGACACCCTAGCACGCCTAGGCTCGCTTTTTCGTAATGCGATTTTCGTGTTTCGTGTTTCAGTTCAAAACCAACAACAATCCAAAATTTAAAAACACGATTTAAATGTATTTGATCCAAAATAATTTCAATCAAATTTTCGAAAACGTTTTTCAGAAACCTTTTTAGGAAAAATACAGTTTCGTAATTCAGGCTTCCTAAAAGAACTCATGAATACCTAATTCGCATCTAAGCCTAAGAATTTCTACCCAATTCAGTTTAATTGAGACAAATCAGAAACACGATTAACGAGGTGGCTCTGATACCACTTGTTGGAAAACAGGAATCAGAAAGCAGCGGAAATTTAAAAATTTTTCCAACAAAAGGATCTTGGACTCGCAATCGTGTATCCAAATTTGTAGAGATCAAGAAACTCACTTGGGTGGTAGCTTTCTTGACACGTTTTGAGCCGCCCTCAAACGCGCTTCATGCGGTAATGGCAACCCGTTCCTCGAAATCTCTTTCTACTTCAGAATCCATTGTAGGGATAACAATCCACACTAACCTGGATTCAAATCATGTTAGGGAAGTTCTTAACAATATAACATAAAGAAAGAAACATGAAACGAGAAAGGCATGATTGAAACTCCCTTCGAAAACCAGTTTTGCGAAAGTAGGAATCTGCCAGCCATAAAACTCTCGTGAAAAAATTCATCCTTCAGTATATGGACGAACGGTTTTCGCCATCTTCTTTGGTTCAATTTTTTCACTCGTTTTCTGTTGGGTTCAGAATCGTTTCATCATCCCTTCTGATAGTTTTGCTTGATCCCCACTTTTTGGTAAAACTCGAATCTTCAAAACTTCTAACTTGAAGCTCTCTAGAGATAGTCCACCAACTTGGCTACAATCTAACTAGTAAGGATGCTAGTTCTCTAGTTAGTGTTTAGGCTTAACCTAGGGGTTTTTTTTTTTTTTTTTTAATCTTGGAGAAAGGATGGTGTTCAACACATGAACCAAAAGAATTGCCAATTCCTCTCTAAGGGGAGCATATAGGAAAGGGAGGGGTGGCCGAAAATCCTAGTCCTTATGGACTAAGGATTTTGGTCCCTCTCTCCTAGTACTTGATCATCAAGTAATTTTGACTTTGACTTTGAATTCAAATTCAAATCAACTTTCAAGAGAGCTAAAATATCCAAACTATTTTTGGATAATTTTATACTTTATTTATTTAAAATAAATAACTCATTTTATCTAATTAATTAATTCGTAATTAATTAACTAGATTATTTTTCTCCAAAATAAGAATTTCTTTTTAATTCAAAATTAAACCAAAGTCTATTTAATATATATATATATATATATATATATATATATATATATATATATATATATATATAAATATTCACGTGTGAGACACGTGTCAAAATGACACGTGTCACTCACGTGACCCACACGTGTGGAACCCTCTTGGCCCGATTAACTCGTTTAATCATTTTAAAGCCTCAACTCATGTAACCAAGTTGTTGTGTGTGACCCTCTAGGTTCTCAATTCAAATAGCAGTGACCCTAATTAATTAATTCACTAATTAATTAATCAGTCCACAGATTAAATGACCATAGTCTAGCAACAGGTGTTTAACCCCTAGCTGAATTGGAATGTTCGGATTCGACAGAACCTTTAAGTCATTGATTCATGTAAGATACAATCCTCCTACTTACTATCTCTCAACCAAGATCTAGGGTAAGGGAATAATCAGAACCCTAATAATCTAGTCTTAAAGCTAAGTGCATTTCATATCCATTTGATCTCAATCCAAGAAACCCTTTTCTTGATGTCTTGATCTACTGCCTTGGCCAAGGACTCCATATGGCATATGAATGACTTACACAATAAGAGATCACCTTGCATATGCAAGTGTAGGTCCTTTCTTGATTCTCATTCACTTTCATGAGTCACTTGTGCAGCCCCAACATAAGTCTTGAATCAGTTGTCTAAGGTGACACCCTTTAAAGCTTATACCAAAGACTACAGAGTTAACTCATAAAGTGACATGGAACCTCAAGTCTAAGGATCAATTAATCACATCAATGACTCGTGAGATATTTCCCAATCTGGAAGTTTCCATTTCCTGAAATATAAACTTCCTTTCCCATTTAGAATCTTCTCACACGAGGCACCTCAGTGAACTTACTTATTGAAGTAAGCACCCTCATGTATCACTCACGTATCAACTATACACTTTGCACCTCCATGAAACAAGGTGGTCCTTCTTAAGGGCGTGATCCCACAAACAAGCCTTAGAGGAGTCAGGTTGACACTCCCACTGTCTGTAGGACTCATCGGCTTAGAGTATTTTACTAATCAAGACTTATGTGATATAGGGCTCGTTTCATGAACCATTTTGCCTAAATGGTAGAGTCCTAAAGTCATTAGGATTAGGGGAGTTCTCATACATGCACAGCTAAAGTAAACGCATACCAAACAAGAGCATATAAAGAAGTGTTTGCCTGTGATATTAATCATTTGTATATTATTCAAAGATTGTCTGTGATACTAGGTAAGTTCCAAAACGGATTATGACTAATCGGCTTTCTAGGGCACTATTCCTAATATTGAGGAGCAGGCTCGTTTTGAGCGGGTGCCATCGGACCTTGCGCTTGGGGGATTGGGTCATTAGAATCTTGAGCATGAGAAGGAGGGGGAACTAGCGGCTCAGTAGACGAGACCGGCGGAACGAGGGCATTCTCCGTGGCAGAAGTAGAAACATTCATCTGAGGGGCATTCTCTTGAGAGTCTTCGAGGGCAGGTGCGGCATCATTATCCCCCTCGTTTTATTCTCGAGGCGCCTCTTCCATCAGATGAGCGTCCATATATTCGTCCTGAAGAAGTTCAACTATAAAGTGGTACTCCGGCTCAGATAAATTAGTCTCCGGATCTTCGTTTCTATCTTCCTCTTCCTCACCGCGCTCATTGAATCTCAACCCCATGTCAGAGTGCCCCGAGCGGAAGCATCTGCCAAGCCTTATGGATCAGCTGTTCAATAGCCAGATTAAAGGCGTTTTGAGCGTCGTCAAAGCAGTGGAGCGAGGCAGCGAAGTAGAATGCCTTTGAATGGCAGAATTTGATATAGCCTCCTTGTCTGCCTTCTCGAGACGCTCGGGAAGTTGTGTAACAATGTCTGCATACTTCCTCTTAGCCTCGTTGGACTTGGTGACCCACCCATTCTGATCCTCCATTAGCTTCTTGTGGTTCTCCTGGAGGGTATTATGATCAAAGTGCCACTTCCTACGAGCGGTCTCTGATTTCTTCAAGTCCTCCTGGAGTTTCTTCATCTTCGCCTCCGGCTTTTTGTGCATTTTCTCAAAAGAAAGTACACTTGCTGCATTTTCTCAAAAGAAAGGAAGAAAGAAAGCATTCCATACTTAGCATCTTTTTAGGAGATTAAAAAAGATGCTCAAATAGAGAGAAATAAGAAGACTTACGGAGATAAGGGCATGAACCATATCCGCAGCCACTCTCTCGGAGTTCTGGGAAACCAACTCCCGATGGTCCCCAGTGAATTGCACCCTATCATAGAACCCTTCGGTGATGGTCCTCGAAAGCGGGCGCTCGAACAGAAGAATAGGGTCCTCATCAGGAAGGCGCTCGAAGTGCCTGTCCCCCATGCGGTCGAAGCTCCATAAGCGTTCCTCCTCAGAAGAGGAAGTTTCCCCGTCTCCGTACGTACCCTCGGCCACTTGTTTACCCTTGCTCGTTATAGGGATGGCATCGGGCATCCTCTTTCTTTTTCTGGAAGTTTGGGCACCATCCCCTTGATGTTCCCGAATGAACATGCTCGGGCGTGGCCTTTTAGTTTCTATGATAGGAAGGGTGGCCCCCCTCGGTGCGATGGTGTCTGTCGGCCTCGTGACAATTCTTGTTTCAGTATTGGCCGCTCGGTTTTCCCCGCGGCCCCTGGGTTGTTGGGCAGTACTTCAACTTGCCCCTTGATGGCCCCCCCTCGGCCATCACCGTGACCAGCCCCTCGGCCACTCGGATTTTGCTGATTATCTTGTGCCTGCGCTAGTTGATGACGGTTACGGACAAAGGTGGAAACATTGCACATATTTCCTCCAGCCATTATAATATTAGCGCCTGGAAGAAAGAAAAGAAAACAAGGGTTAAACCTTTGCTATAAGAAATTTTGTAAAAAGAGAATGCAAGTACAATTGAACAGTCAGTAGCCCTATCTAAAAGTTAGTTACCTAGGAAGCTAACCGTCTCTCTCCAACTCTCGAGCGGGGGGATTTCGGAGGAATTCAGGGTCATTTGTTAGCCCGCAAAGGAACATAACCTCTACGTCATCGATTAAGTCTTTGGCTTCAATTAACCAGCCCTCGTCCCTTATTGCCGCAGCCAAGTCTTGAGGCCAGTTCTATGGGAACGTATGTGGCAGACGGTTCCTAACTATGGGACCTTCCCCATGATCAACCCACTCTCGGGGTACCCCAAAATCATCGTCCTCCGGGGCCCTCACGAAGAAAAACTTGCTTTTCCAATCCACACCGTAGGTAGATGAGGGGGAATTAATCATTCTCAAACCGGATTTGGCTTGGATGTAGTAGAATCCTGTCCTTGGCGATGAGTGGGGTGAACGGGCGACTTGGAAAAGGGCATTAAAGTTATGGAACGAGGGCTTATGCCGGGTGCATGCTATAAGGATTACGAAAGTGGTTATTAAGGCCAAAACGTTGGGTACAATTTGGGTCGGGAGCGGAGATTGCCACTGTAACGGTATGGCGATGGGGGATGAGTCGCTCGCTTCGTTATTGGCAGTGGTTCGCCTTACCTCTTTGCCTCCATCACCATCTCCTTCTCTTCAAAGAGATGTTCAATCCCCTCCCCCCGGCCGGATTTCTCTACTCCATGGCACCCACTGCTGCATCCAACTCCTCATCCCTAGGAGATGAATTTTGACTGGCCATCTCTTCAACTTCCCAGGCAAATTCTTCGACATGGTCTCCTGACATGGTTTCTGGAAAATTTAGGGGGATTTGAGGAAGGTTTTGTAAGCACGAAAATTCTGGGAAATGAAATGATTCCAAGAAGGCTTCTTGATCCTAACAAGTACTAGGGTTAGCAAGTCAGAAATTAGAAGAATCGCAAGAAATTTACCTTTAGATTTCTGAAGAAAAGCTTGGAATTAAGTGAAGCTCTTTGAAATTTGCTCTGAAGAAGTTTCGCACAAAGGGGATTCTGAACTTTGGATCGCGTAAAGAAGAAGAAGTATGGCGAATCCTTTATTTATAGGGTGTGATTTGGGAATATTAAATTCAAAGGCCATCATTTCCCGTCTTGGTAACCGCCCACTTTTAGGAACCATCACCCATTTCCCGAGAGCACGCGCCGTTTCCTTGATAATCGCCCCCACTCGCCCATCAACATTTAATGCTGAGCTCAATGAGCGGTCATTTGAAATGACTACATTAATTTCTTGTCAGAAGAAACTTCCCCAACATGCTAGACCCACAAACACGAGCGTCGCCCTCGAATATGGGAGAATATTGAATCCTACAACCCTTATCATTACAGCCGCCAGGCCATTACAGAGGTTCTGGGTTCGCCAGACATGCTTCGCGGCCCCAAAGATATTTAACTGATTTTCAGTAGCGGCAGCAAAAATATTTGGTTTTTGTTTCGATTTTTACGTTGTGGACGACTACGATTTGGTCTTAAATTTGTTAACGGCCGCAACAGGCTTTTGTATTTTTCTTCGATTTTTGGTTCGCCACGGGCGAGACGATTTTGTGTAGAAATTGTTAGCGGCTGCGACGTATTTTCGTTTTTACTTTATTTTTTCAGTAGCGGCCGCGACATTTTTATGTTGAAAAGGCATAGTGGCCATGACAGTTGTTTGGCACTAATATGTGATTTAAATTCTGTTTTTGTGGTTAGCTCGTTTCTTTCCCGAGCCGAGCATTTCTCCTACTATATGAATCTATTATCTATGTTATGTTAAACCTTATATGCCTTTAATTGACTCAATTTACTTTGATTTTTTCATGAGTGGATTGTGTTTATTATTTGAACCTAATTGATTCGCTACGTGAACACGCATCACGATCATTGCATTTTGTGCATTCATATACATCGCCGTGTGTCTTAATTGGTTCATTTGAGTGTAAGAGTTGGGGCTTCGTGTGTTTGTTTCAAAGAAAGTTGCCAGTGGTGAGCCCGACACTTAGTAGTGGTCCACACTCACTCTCTCTTTCTTCAGCGCAAGGTGAGGTTTAGGATTTTGTATATGTGACACCCTATTTTCCGGCAAGCCAGGGACGAGGTCACGTGAGAGTTTTAATTTGGAATTTACGTGATTTAAGTGAATCACATGCCTACGTGTCAACGTGTAACTCTATTTTATTATGTGCGCTTTAGGATTTATTTAAATTGTTCTTGGACTCAATTGTCTAATAATTGCTCGTTAGGGACCTAATAATAATTAAGGTGTTTTGGGGCCTTCGTGGCTACCTTCAGCTCGGAAATTCGAATTCGAATTCTAACCTTACCATTAAGTTCGTTTCGGTGATTCGGATTCAATGAATTCACCTTTTTAAATTTCTAAAGCCATTTGATCGTCCTAACGTTTTAAAATCTGATCCGAATGGACCGGATACTATCGATCCTACCCGTTTCTCCCTAACCGACCCGTTTTCAGCCCTTTAAAGGCTGAACCCCTTTTCTTCCTTGCCCCATTTTCGCGTGAAACACCAAGAGAGAGAGAGGAAGAGAAGAAACATTCCCCTTTTTGGCCATTCAAGCTTTGAGCTCGGCTTGCTTCATCCGGCCACTCGATCGAAGATTGAAGGTAAGATTTGTAATCCTCTCTTTACTTGCTTCGATTCTACCCGATTGAATCTCTTTTCTCTTGCCTATTTTCATGCCTTTCGAGAAGATGATGAATAGTGTAAAAATATGAATATTTGATCTCTTGCTCTCAAACTTGAATTAAACTCTCCCAGATTGATATATATTGTTTCTTTGAGCTTCCTTGTTGCTTAATTTCAAGAATTCTTGTTGTTACTTGTGTATTTGCATGAAACTCCATTGTTGGAGCTTAAATGAGCTTTAATGGCAATTTTGTTTCTAGCTTGATTCATGCCTTCAAACTGACTTATGTGATAGAACACATGTATTTGAACTTATGCATTGCATTTGAAGTGTTTTGGTTGAGATTTGAGGTGGTTTTGATGAACTTTGGTTTCTCCCGTGTTAAGCCCTATTTTTGTTGCGCTCTTTCTGCCCAGAATGACTACCCGGGCGGGTAGATTTTGAACTAAAAAGTACCCGGGCGGGTACTTTAGTCCAAAGGGTTTTCTGCACTCTTTTTCCCCGGCCGGGTAAATTTCTGTCTTGTTTTTCCCCGGTCAGGTACCCCCTCATCCGTTTGACCTAATTTTTAAATCTTTGGAAACCTTTTGAAGTCTAGAACAATCTTCAATTGGAATCACCTCAATATCTTTTCTCATTTGTGAGATATTATCAATTCCTTTTGGTGTCGCCACTTTACTGACAATATGCGTTCATCCAACTTCGGGCCTACGCCATTTTCACCTCATTTTGAACCATGATCCGTGACACATATCATTGGAAAGAACTATGTGTCTACTTTCATTTCCAACAAAGAAAACCCAATTCCAATTGGTATAACTCAAGATATTCTCATTTTTCTACAACTTGTGCATCCCCGAAAACTATCAGCTTTTCCTAAACTTCGCCAAAACCGTTCTTCTTGCTTTCCTTTCACCCCTTTGGCTCCCGTATGTGACTTATATGAATTATATGCTTACTTAATTGGTAATTATGCTCTTATGTGACACTCATTGGTCTTTACTTGCTTAAACTTGATTGTTTGAACTCGTACTTTATATATGAATTGAATTCGTTTGAGTAATTGAGCATATGAAAACGATCACACCATTCCATGAAATTCTTATGCTTTATTTCATATTAAAACACGTCATGACAAGTTTCATCACTTCATAAACGTTCTTGCCGTGCGTCCTACTTGGTTCCATTTTGAGTCGAGTCTCACAAGTACACCGTGTTTTCTTTCTTGTACAGTATTCTCCGAGGTGGAGACTTTCCGGTTTCTTGGTCCTTCTCGTGGTCCTTCTTGCACTTGGAGGTGAGGGTTTTCTTTTATAAACGACCTATAACCTTGCATGCACTAAATAAGCCAAATGGTTTCTATATAAAACTAGCCTTATCTTTTATACCGGCTATCTACCGAAAATAGTTTATAAACTGTGTCGTGTTAACCCTGAGCCTGTTTTGTGAGATCCTGTTGCTGCCCCCGGCTCTGCTAGTGCTGGCTAGCCCGAGTGGATTCTTATACTTGTTCTTTGGCGCATGGGCTTGTGTATGGAGCGAACCGGGGAGGTATCGGGCCGACGGTGACCTCTGGCACAAGTCCCATGCTGTTGGACTACTCGGATATCCGCCAGGAGGTTTGGTGGAAGATGGGGCTCCTGGTCTGGCGGGCGTCATGAACCCACAGATCATCCTACCTGGATGGCGAGGGTTAGCTACCCGGACCATCATTGAAGAAGGAGGTTAACTTGTACCTGTTTTCCCATTAATTATAACTGTAATTGATTCATGATTCCTGCTTGTTTCCTGTATACCTACTTGTCCCAGTCATTTAATAACTGAGAAGTGGAGTCCAGGATGGATTAACACCCGTTCTCGTCGGGTCCCCTAAAATGTAATTGCATAGATATCCGTGACCTCTGGCATACCCCCAGTCTTGATGTAACAACTTGAGTGCGTGGAGGGTTAAGGTAAAACGGGCATCAACAGAGGACGTACGGATATCGACACACGTATTGTATATCCTGATTACCTGACTGCATGACTTGATGTAATTCCACCCATACGTGTTAATTGAATCCTGTTTCTTGTTCCCTGTTTTATTAACGAATCATGTATAGTGGAATTACGCCTGCCTAACTACCTGTTTATATATATAAGCGTGTGTTAACCCCTTCACCCAGTCAGTTGGTTGACCCCTCCCTCTCGTTGTTTTTAGTGTCTGTCTTACAGGTTTTGTGGTCGTTAGGCGGGAGTCTTTTGAAGTCTTTAATCGAGTCTTGGTCCTGCTTGCACTGCATCGTACTGTACCTTCATTTCCTATATTGAACTAAGCCTTGTAGGCCACACTCTATCTTTACTGTTTTACTGAACTCGGGACAGGTTTCTAGGGCTCTAGTTGAACCCGTATTTACTTTCATGTTCGAATTGTATTACCTTGTTGACTGTGAATATTTGTATTCAATTGATTGGTACAGGGTCTAGACCCGTCTAACAGGTTGGTTTTTGTTCTGTCTTCATTCGCCGTGAGCTTGGTTCATGTATGGACCCCCATTTCATGGGTGGACCGGGCTCCCGGTGCGGGGGATGTGGTGCCCTCCATTTAGGGTGTCACATCTTAAAGTGGTATCAGAGCTCCAGGTTGCAAAGCCGGAGTTCTTATGTCGTGTCCTATCGAGTCTAGGTCGGACGACATAAGAACTACTTGATAACGTGAGCATTGCATTGACCTTGAGCACGGAATTGCATTCCTTTTTTGAACCTTGTTGAATTAATTCCTACTTATTGCATTGGATTCTTGCCTTTCGTGTTAAAAATGTGACATGAGCATGCACTAATCGCATGCATATATTCTTGGAATGAGTTATAATTTATAGGTATGAAGCTAATATCAAATCACGACCAATCTCTACGACAACAATGGTTTATCATAAGCTCGATTCTCAGGCATGGAAATTATAAGGAACGTACCGGGGAGTATATACAGGAATCCTAGATTCAAGACCTTCTCCGATTAAGCTACGGCTCAGAGGTAGAATCCGGAACTGGAGACCGATGTATAAGGAAAAGTTTCCATATTCTATTGGAGATGGTAAATCCGGGGTGACGTGATGTTTTACAAGAATCGACACCTACGCTCATATTATAGAAGTTAGTCTATAATGCCTTGTTTTTCATTTATGCATTATGTTACATTATATTAAATTTCATAACATTATATGTTATATATTCTTATGCATTTATATAGATTATCATTAACGTGGAATTTACGTGAATTAATTGATTACGTGCTTAATTGCTATTATGTGACTTTAATTGATCATTCCATAAATTTATGGACTTAATTGCATAATAAATATTGGAGTTATTTGATTAATTGTCTAGAGAAGGAACTTGTGTGCATGAATTCAAATAGCTTAGGCACTTATTGGCAAAAAGTGATGATTTATGCAATTAGGTGGAAGACTTTGTAAAATATCTCATTCTTCTCTCTCATTTCATTTATCATCATATTTCATCAAATCTCACACATACACACACATTTTATCACGGTTTACACACCAAGGGAAGAGAAGGGAAGAATTCTTCATGATTTCAAGCTTGAATAAAGGAAGATAATTGCATAAGTTGAAGCATCATCATTTCATCTTCTTTGCATCCATTTCTTTCTTCATTTCAAGGTATAAATGGATAATTTGTTGGATCTCTTGAGATGTTTGATGTAGGATTTGTTGAGTATATTAAGATCCCTTGATTAATTGTGGATTAGAAGCATGCTTAGAGTCTTTGAAGTTGGAATCTTGCATGAAACCTTGAGTTTATATGAAAGTTTATGACATGAATATATATGGGGTTTGATGATGATGTTCATGATGATCTAAGCATGTTTCCTTGGATTATATGAAGCTTAATTGATATATATGATCATATACGTGTTATATGTTAATTTGGAGTTGAATTCTTGCATTGATTCGGGCAATGCTTAAAGATCGATACTTGGGAAAGAATTGGGTTCAAGAACATTCAATCCCGAGCCATAGAGAGGTACAAGTTGATGTCAGAGAATTCTAAAGATTTAGAAGACCGTGGGTAACAAGAAATGACTAACAAATTCAAGGCAAGCCTATAATTCAAAAACAAGGAACAAGTGCCAAGCTAAAGGATGTAATTACGGTGACAGGTTCAACGCATACATGAGCACGTGCATCATACATTGCTTCGAATTAATTAGGTTTCTTTATTTATATGTATTACTTTAGTTAATATAATTGTTCCAACATGATGCATTTTATTACTTACAATTGCTATACGTGCATTGGCATATTAACCCGACATGCATTGTTAAGTGTTTACTTGATAGGAACTCTCCCCACCTCACTTATCAAGTACTACTCCAACCGAGACATAACTAAACTATGAGAAGGAAAATAATTGGATTGTAAAGTATGGACCAAACAGGGAAAGAATTAGATGATTATGATAAGTGATGACCTTTAAATTTGGGGTGAGAAAATTTTGAGAATAATTTCAAGAAGGAGAAGCATTTCAAGAATTAGAAGTGAATACTCAAGAAATGGTGGGAGAATTTGCACTCGGTGAAATTTCAAGATCGAGGTGAGGAAGACTTCGGGATTAATATTGGAAGAGACGAGTGCCTCGAGAGATGAAGATACGGATTCAAAGAGAGTTGAAAAGTTAATGGATAAGACGGGGTAAAATTTTTGAAATAATATCGGAGGAGGTAAGTACTTCAAGAGTGGAAGGTGAGTATTCCAGAAGTGTTTGGGAATTAAAATGACAAAGTAGCGTAAAGAATGATCGATGACGACTTGGGTTGAAGTATTAACATCATTGGACTCTTACCACCGGACACGCATGAATTCAAGTCTTCTAAGGTTGAACGGATTGAGTTCTCTATATAACGTGTTTCATATCTTGGAAAGGATGGGGCTGTAAGAGAACTTCAAGGAAAAAAAAATTTGGTAAGGAAAGTACGGATAAGGGAAAACAGGTTTGTCGGTTGTTTTCCATAATAAATCGGAGACACTTTTAGGTGGAAGACTATGATTTGAGTTATTAAAAATTAGATCGAGTAGTTAAGGAACCGGGTACAATATGTGATGAGAAGCCGATCTAATTATTACATTTCGTGTCCGACAAAGTCAGAGTAATTTAACCAAGCCTTGGACATCACATGAACAAGACAGGTTACAGGCTCGTCAGTTGTTTCCGTGATGAACTGGGAATACTTTTGGGATTAGAGGTTAGAATTCAAGCTACGAAATATTAACTTGAGTATTCGAAAAGGTCGAGTATAATTCGTTGTGAATAAGAGGTGAGTTGAACTAATATCAAGTGTACACCCAAGATTGGGATGTTGGTCCGTGGTAACAGTTAGGATAAGAGAATTGATCATGGAAGCAGGATTGAATTATCATTTAAGTATTGGATTTTACGGATTTCAATGTTCGATGCTTTGGGTGGAGGAATCTCCAACATCAAATCGAGTGTTGAAACAGATCACTACTATGGAAGATTCCCGAATAATGGTGAATGGTACGCTTAATCATGCATATCACATGCGTCATGAATTTTATTCTTGTTGATTGCAATTTGGTGGTATATAAGTGTTAGTTATGTGATTAACGTGATTCTACTGCTCTATGTGACATTTATATGAATGTTTTACAATTTGTTCTCTTGAATCGTTGTTTTGTGTGTGTGTGAGAGACAGGGTTCTCTTATTTCTTGTTTGAGAGACGGGGTCCTATCATTTCTTGTGGAGAGACGGGGTGCTCTCATTTCGTGTTAGGAAGACGGGGCTCTCTCATTACTTGTCTAAGAGACGGGGCTCTCTTGTTGCTTGTTTTAATTTTGAAACTCGACAGTGGACCTGGGGACCAGGTCCTTTTTTTGGGGGGGGGGGGGGGGGGGGGGGAGGAATTGTAACGCCCCGTTTTTCATTTATGCATTATGTTACATTATATTAAATTTCATAATATTATATGTAATATATTCTTATGCATTTATATAAATTATCATTAACGTGGAATTTACGTGAATTAATTGATAACATGCTTAATTGTTATTATGTGACTTTAATTGATCATTTCATAAATTTATGGACTTAATTGCATAATATGTATTGGAGTTATTTGATTAATTGTCTAGAGAAGGAACTTGTGTGCATGAATTCAAATAGCTTAGGGATTTATTTGCAAAAAGTAATGATTCATGCAATTAGGTGGAAGACTTTGTAAAATATCTCATTCATCTCTCTCATTTCATTTATCATCATATTTCACAAAATCTCACTCATAAACACACACTATATCACGGTTTACACACCAAGGGAAGAGAAGGGAAGAATTCTTCATGATTTCAAGCTTGAATCAAGGAAGACAATTGCATAAGTTGAAGCATCACCATTTCGTCATCTTTGCATCCATTTCTTTCTTCATTTCAAGGTATAAATAGATAATTTGTTGGATCTCTTGAGATGTTTGATGTAGGGTTTGTTGAGTATATTATGATCCCTTGATTAATTGTAGATTAGAAGTATGCTTAGAGTCTTTGAAGTTGGAATCTTACATGAAACCTTGAGTTTATATGAAAGTTTATGACGTGAATATGTATGGGGTTTTATGATGATGTTCATGATGATCTAAGCATGTTTCCTTGGACTATATGAAGCTTAATTGATATATATGATCATATACATGTTATATGTTAATTTGGAGTTGAATTCTTGCATTGATTTGGTATTGGAATGACTTGGGAGCCAATTCCCGTGCCTATACTCTGTTTTCCCCTGTTTTTCGCCCAGATCTCTTCCAAACTACCATTTGGGCTCCTAGTTATTGTTGGGAAAACGAGATAGAAACGCAGCGGAAATTTAAAATTTTTCCCAAAAGATAGCATCGAAAACTTGCAATTCCTATTTCCAGATTCGTAGAGATCAAGAAACTCACTTAGGTAGTAGCTTTCTTGACACGTTTTGAGCCGCCCTCAAAAGCGCTTCATGCGGTAATGGCAACCCGTCCCTCGAAAATTTCTTTCTACTTCAGAATCCATTGTAGGGACAACAATCCACACCAACCTAGATTCAAATCATGTTAGGGAAAGTTGCTTAACGATACAACATAAAGAAAGAAACATGAAACGAGAAAAGCATGATTGAAACTCACTTCAAAAACCATTTTTGCGAAAGTAGAAATCTGCCCGCCATAAAACCCTCATGAAAAAATTCATCCTTCAGGATATGGACGAACGATTTTCGCCATCTTCTTTGGTTCGATTTTTTCACTCCTATTCTGTTAGGTTTAGAATCGTTTCATCATCCCTTGTGGTCGTTTTTGCTTGATCCCCAAAAGTTCCTTCGAATCTTTCAAGACTTCACGATAGAAGCCCTCTAGAGAAAATAGTTCACCAACCGCGACCATGATCCGAATAGGAAGGATGCTAGTTCTATATTCGGTGTTAGGCTTTAAGGGGTTAGTGTATAATTATGGAGAAGGAGAAATTTTGTATCATCTTCCCATGGAGTTCGAACCCCTCTATTTATAAGGCTAGGGTTCGAACCGCTTATCCGTTTTGCAAAAGGATTCCAAACTCCTTTTGGAAAGGGATATCTTTCTTGGAGACCAAGTCTCTTACTTTGACCAAAAGTCTCCTCTTGATCAACTTGGAAAGCAAGAATCTAGTCTAACACTTTTAGACATTTAAAATTACTTTATTTATTTTACAATAAATAACTTGAAGACTAATAATTAATTAATTCATAATTTATTATTTATCAGACTTTATTTCTCCAAATTAGGACTTTAATATTAATTCAAAATTAAATCAAAGTCCATTAAATAATTAACACAGTAATTATTTAACATTTATACACATGCTTGCACGGGACTACACGTGTCCATAAGGACACGTGTCATTCACGCCTCCCACACGTGTGATTCATTCTCATTCACTTTCATGAATCACTTGTGCAGCCCCAGCATAAGCCTTGAATCAGTTGTCTAAGGCGACACCCTTTAAAGCTTATACCTAAGACTACAGAGTTAACTCATAAAGTGACATGGAACCTCAAGTCTAAGGATCAATTAATCACATCAATGACTCGTGAGATATTTCCTAATCTGGAAGTTTCCATTTCCTGAAATAGAAACTTCCTTTCCCATTTTGGAATCTTCTCACACGGGGCACCTCAGTGAACTTACTTATGGAAGTAAGCACCCTCATGTATCACGCACGTATCAACTATACACTTTGCACCTCCATGAAACAAGGTTGTCCTTCTTAAGGGCGTGATCCCACAAGCAAACCTTAATGGAGTCAGGTTGACACTCCCACTGTTTGTAGGACTCATCAGCTTAGAGTATTTTACTAATCATGACTTATGTGATATAGGGCTCGTTTCATGAACCATTTTGCCTAAATGGTTGAGTCCTATAAGTCATATTGATTAGGAAAGTTCTAATACATGCGCACATAATGGAAACACACAAAAACATATATTGGCATATAAAGAATTGTTTGCCTTTGATATTAATCAATCGTATATTATTCAAAGATTGTCTGTGATACTAGAAAAGTCCCAAAATGGATTATGACTAATCGGCTTTCTACGGCACTTTTCCAACAATCTCCCAGTTGCCCGTAAAAGCCATTAAGGTTCTCTAGGTCCCATCTTCTCAAGATGTATTTTGAGAGCCTATTGACTTTGGACGTTTCCAAAGTGGATCTGCTATGTTCTCTGCTGGTGTAACCCTTTTATTTACACATCTCTAAGGAAACACGTTTTTCTTATAAAGTGATTCGTAATCACGTGTTCAGTTTCTTGGTGAGGTCTTAGTTTTCTTACTTGAGCAACCATCCATTCATACGATATGATAATGGAGTTGTTTCATGCTAGGAACTTCATCTAACTAGTTAGACGGAGTTTCTTACCCAAACACTTAACTTGGCGGTATTAAATACGACTAAGTACTCCACTACAATAGTCGAGATTTTTGCAACTTTCGTGCTTGGAATGTTTCAAACACATTGCTCTGCCATTTAGGTAGAAATTGTATCCTTTCAATGATTTACAATCATCTATGTCTGATGCAACAATGACATCAAAATATCCTTTCAATGTTAAGATCTTTTGGGCTCTGTAAACTAATACATATCCTCATTTCTTCTCAAGTACTCTGAGGACATCCTTTACAGAAATCTAATGACCTTCTCTGAGGTTGTATTAGATTCGGTCCACTACGCTTAGTGTTGCGCCATATCTAATTTAGTACATAACTTTTCACACAATATGCACCCTTTCCTTTAAAGGGGTATTTGGACATTCCAACTTTCTGAAAGTTATCTTAGGACACTTCTCTTCAAAAGAGATGTTCCGTTGTCCATACTAAACTCCTTTTAGTACCTTTGTTTATGCACTCTTTTGTGATAATCCTTTTATTCTCTTAGATCTATCTTCCATAGGTCTCAATGTCGATAATCAAGAATAATCACTAAGATCTTTCATGTCAAATTGTTTCTTAAACAAGAATTGGTAACTTTCACGTCATCCTTAACATCCCTAATGAGAAGGATGTCATCTTCTAAAGAACCAAAAATTGACTCTTACATCACTAACTTTCATATGTACACTTTTGAGACTTATTCGACTTCCATCTGTGTCAAATGATTTGGATATCCTATGGAATCGAATTGTCTAACTCCTAGAAGCCTTTATCAATCCATAGATTGACTTTAGGGATTTTGATAGCTTATGCATACTCCCACTGAATATGAGATTTATAGAAATGCCTTATTTTAGTCTTTTTCAATCTCATATTGAACAAGATAGTTCTCATATTCATTTATCATATCTCAAAGTCAGAATATGAGGATGTGGTAAACACAATCCAAATGGACTTTTGCATTTCAACCATCAAGAAGGTTGTAATGCTTTCATTCACTCGAAGCTCCACGAGCTTGATCCTATCAGGTGGATCAACCAAGGTCAAAACTTGGTTTGAGTATATGGAATCCATATTGGATTTCAAGGCTTACTTACACTACTCAGTTCAATCCTGCTCCTGCTACGACATTTGCACATTTAGATGCTACTACCGTACTATCAAGAGGATTAGCTGCCAAAGGGATCTATCCAACAGTAGATCCTTTAGATTCAACTTCAACCATGCTTCAACCTCGGATCGTTGGTGAGGAACATTATGAAACGGCGCAAAGAGTTAAGCAAACTTTACAACGTTATAAGGAACTTCAGGACATTATAGCTATCCTTGGGTTGGACGAATTATCCGAGGAGGATCGTTTAACCGTAGCAAGAGCGCGAAAAATTGAGCGTTTCTTATGACAACCCTTTTTTGTAGCCGAAGTATTTACCGGTTCTCCGGGGAAATATGTTGGTCTAGGAGAAACCATTAGAGGTTTTCAATTGATCCTTTCCGGCGAATTAGATGGTCTTCCTGAACAGGCCTTTTATTTGGTAGGTAATATTGATGAAGCTACCGCGAGGGCTATAAACTTAGAAATGGAGAGCAATTTGAAGAAATGACCTTAAATCTTTGTGTACTGACCCCGAATCGAATTGTTTGGGATTCAGAAGTTCCAAATCTGACAGTGTCTCCTCTTTAAGTAATTCCTCGGCTATCTAGGAACACATTCTAAACGCATCTTAAGAGGAGGTTTTACACGTGTACAGTACTCTAAAATTTGGCTAAGATTTATTAGATGGGCTCGTATCTTCTATATGTGGCGTGGGATTAATCCTCAAATTCCTTTGAGGTCTGCTTGCTTGCCTTTCTTCTCTTATAAGAATGATTTCTTAAGAAGGTACACTCCTTGAAACAAATAACTTTTGTTCAAGGGAATTTGCAGAAACAATATCCTGTATTGTTGTGTAAACTTGAACTCGCTTCAAGCTTATCTCCCACTACTCTCTTCACTTAATTAAGAGGATTCCCCTAGATTCTTAGACTAGAATAATTAGGGAATTTGGTATGCCACATTGCATGGTGCAACTAAAAGACTGATTTTGGAAGGTACTAAATTCAAAATCTCTAACTGCATATTCTGGGTGATTATTCCTAGAATGATTATAAGTCAGTAAAGCTTACTATGGAATGGACTATATCCTATTAGGTTTCATTCCCTCATTCGGAAACACTAAGGTGTTCTCGAATTAGTTTACTGAGAAATAATCCTATTATCACTAAGATGACTAAGGAATTAGCTGCTAAGATATTGGCTATCTCGATCATATCGATTTACCTATAACTTATGACTACTTCGGTTCCTAACCTCCTTTTGAAAATCTAAGAATTTCATATAAGTTTCGAATTTGTACTTCAACAAGTACACTCATTCATAATGATTAAACCGACGATTGTATCTGGTGCTTACATTAAGCATCTTACATTCATCAGCATGGATCGAAATCCACTATAATTTTGGCACGTTCCACGTTTCACCTAAATAATGTTTCGGGAACGTTTCCCTCTAAGATAGGATTCATAGGAAGTTAACTCTCTAGGTTCATTTTCGTAAAATGATCCTAAGATGTCTAACTTGCTAATCCTTTTATGTCTCAACGTTCCAAAGTAATTCGAAGCTTTGTCATCTCACTTACTTTTGTTATCTCATTCTATGTTCAGAACATTAGTGCTTTGAGTCTTTGCACAACGGATTATACAGAATCAATTCAAGACTAGTCTTTGCACAACGGATTATACAGAATCAACTCAAGACTAGTGAATTCTATTCCTAGTAGAATTACTAAACGAGGTAACATTTCAGAGTACTCATACTCTTTGCAGTTCCCTTTCAAAGTCCTTATTTGTTACCATAGAAGCAAACGTCCAATTTGATCTCTAGTGACTTTTGGGCGTACCCCTTACATACCCCTCTATTGGGTTCTTAAGGTTTCTTCTTCTTTAGGCCTTCAAGCCTTTAACTTAGTGAGTTTAGAAGAAGAATTAACCATCACAACCTTTTATTCCTTCTTAAGGATGCTCTCAACCATTATCAACTAAATGATTAACTATGCTACAATGGCATCATTCTAGTTGAGCATAAAGGGTTTAAATGATGGTGGAAGCAATGTAAGTAATCAGTGCATTGAGAACTCTTTTCTCAGTTCACGATCGAGACCACAAGATCTTCAAATAAGATCTTTAGACCTTGTTCGTGTGCACTTGTTTCCTCATTTGGAATATTGAATAATTCCATAATGTTATACCTTGTAACATTTTTATGAGGTGGTTCAATTGCTCTCAAGTGGTTTGGAAAAATACATTCACCTTAGATTGCTTCTCTTTTGGCCCGGGTCGAATTTTCAAGTAAATGAAAATCTTGCCTTATAGAGAACACTTTCTCTTTTCGGATTCTAAAATGAATTTTAGGATCCGAAGCCATTTAGAGTTAGTTAGGACTTAGTTAACTTGTTTGACTTAAGGATGGATACGAATGGGTTTGCATTTCATATTGTAGAGAATCACAAAACTGCAACCTAAATGCTAAGCAGAGAACTAGGTGAGCATGCTGAATAATAACGATATACATGAGATTAGGTCTTTAATCTATGTAGCTCCCACTGTTTTTCAAAGATCTATAATTACCAAAGATCTAAGAGGAACAAGTTTCCCAATGGGTACTAAGATCCTAAGCATTTTACCTCGAACCCACGACTCGCGGACATTCTAAGTAAAACCCTAGGTAGGTACAACTTACCAATTCTAACACCTTTAGAACTCTTAGTAATTGTTTTTGCATCACCTATCTTTCAATATAGACCCATGACTCGTGCGACATCCATATTTACTTAGGCGTTAAGCTAGACCCATCAATCATAAGATCTTGATCAAAACTTAGTTCGAACGACCCACGACTCGCGGACATCGCCCTTGCCAAAATTGACCACGAAATATTGATCATTTAAAATGATCAACTAGGTAACTGAGAACTAATAAGCTCCACTAGCTATCCCACGACTCGCGGACAATAATTAGCTTCACTTACTAAACTTAAAAACCATTGATGGAATGCTAGGAATTTAATTCAAAATTTGCATTTCGAATTAAACACCTATTATTCGAAATGAGCTTAATATTTAATGGGAATTTTCGAATCAAACGAAGAGTTGTTCGGTTCGACCTCACCAACATATATGTTATCCAATTTAATTAGTCTTGATTAATGTAAGTACAACTTAAATGCATTTCACATAAGCACTTAGCAGATAACATGTCCTAGAATGATACTAACATGAGATGATCATGGGTTCTACCTATCTTATGTGTGATATGTGGGAGCCACTCCACAATCACAAGTTCTAACATACATGCCACATAAACAGTTTAAATAACATAAGGGAATTGGAAATAAAACGATGCCCTACCTATTACAATAATAGTAGTCCTCTCTAACAATTCGAGAGGTCTTCACTTATGGCATCCATCTTGTTACTTGTTGTGTGGATCCATCTTACTCCATGGGTGCATTGTCTCCAAAATGAAAGAAAAAGACCTCACCACCTATGTCTACTCTCAAATTACAATAAAAAGAAAAAGACATAAAGTAATAAGGCTCAATCTTCATATTGGTCTTAGACAGTTACACGGGGCATGCCCCGGCCTCAAAAACAGTAATCTGGAAAGCCACAAAATAAACACATAACAGTACGCACATAAGTGGGGCACCGACCCCAATTGAAAAACGCAACGATGGGGCTCCAACCCCAATTTAAACCATTCATGTGAATAAATTAAAACCATACATAAGTCTAAACCCATGATCACCTAACATGCATAAATTGCAAGAATTTAAATTTAACCAATAAATTAAAATTCTCGCCTTAAGCCCTAATGGCTTAAAACACGACTTAGATGCAATTCTTGTTCAAGAGCCTTTTCTATAAAATCCAAAAAATAATAAACTAATAAAATTCTAATTAATTTCTAAAAATTAATAATTTTATTCCTTCAATATTTTCAGAAAATGTAGTTCGTAATTTTTTTCCAAAATTTAAATCGTTCTTAATTTCTCAAAATCCCAATTTAAACAATTATTCCAAAAATAATTCAAATTTAATAAAACAAAATTTTACAGGAAAATTAAATCGGGATTTCAAGGACCGAAAATACGAAAAACACGAAAACACGAAAATGAGCCAGGAACCCCGGAATCCCGAAGCACCGCCACGCGGCAGCGCACCCCAGCAGCGTGCACAGCGTGCGGCAGTTGCTGCATGCGTGTGCGCTCGGTGCGCGTTGTACACAAGCGCGATTGGGAGGGGGGGAGGGCGATTGGGAGGGGGGAGGGGCTGGCCCGGCATCCCGCGCAGTTGCGGAACGGATCGTGCGGGACGTCCCGCGCGGTTACGGGAAGCCTGTGGAAGGGCGCCTAGGCGGATCCCGCACGGTTGCGGGAGGTACTCGCGGGGTTGGAGTGTGCGACACGTTGGCACGTCCCAATCCGCGTGTTCGTTTCGCGTTTCGTTTTTCATATCTCAAGTTTCTCCAAAACCCAATTCAATCAAAAATTAAAAATTACGATTTAAATGAATTTAAACTAAAACAACTTTTTAAAAACAGATTTAAGAAAACAGTTTTCAGAAATTTTTAGGAAAAAATACAGTTTCGTATTTCAGGCTTTGTAAAAGAACTCAAGAATACTCAATTCACATCTAAGGCTAAGAATTTCTACCAAATTCAGAATAATAGAGACGATTCAGAAATAGGCCTTGCAAAGTGGCTCTGATACCACTTTTTGGGAAAACGAGTCAGAAACTCAGCAGAAATTTAAAAATTTTCCCAAAACATAGCATCGAAAACTTGCAATTCCTATTTCCAGATTCGTAGAGATCAAGAAACTCAATTAGGTAGTAGCTTTCTTGACACGTTTTGAGCCGCCCTCAAACGCGCTTCATGCTGTAATGGCAACCCGTCCCTCAAAAATCTCTTTCTACTTCAGAATCCATTGTAGGGACAACAATCCGCACCAACCTAGATTCAAATCATGTTAGGGAAAGTTGCTTAACAATATAACATAAAGAAAGAAACATGAAACGAGAAAAGCATGATTGAAACTCCCTTCGAAAACCAATTTTGTGAACGTAGAAATCTGCCCACCATAAAACCCTCGTGAAAAAATTCATCCTTCAGGATATGGACGAACGATTTTCGCCATCTTCTTTGGTTCAATTTTTTTCACTCCTATTCTGTTAGGTTCCGAATCGTTTCATCATCCCTTGTGGTCGTTTTTGCTTGATCCCCAAAAGTTCCTTCGAATCTTTCAAGACTTCACGATAGAAGCCCTCTAGAGAAAATAGTTCACCAACCGCGACCATGATCCGAATAGGAAGGATGCTAGTTCTATATTCGGTGTTAGGCTCTAAGGGGTTAGTGTATAATTATGGAGAAGGAGAAATTTTGTATCATCTTCCCATGGAGTTCGAACCCCTCTATTTATAAGGCTAGGGTTCGAACCCCCTATCCATTTTGGAAAAGGATTCCAAACTCCTTTTGGAAAGGGATATCTTTCTTGGAGACCAAGTCTCTTACTTTGACCAAAAGTCTCCTCTTGATCAACTTCGAAAGCAAGAATCTAGTCTAACACTTTTAGACATTTAAAATTACTTTATTTATTTTACAATAAATAACTTGAAGACTAATAATTAATTAATTCATAATTTATTATTTATCAGACTTTATTTCTCCAAATTAGGACTTTAATATTAATTCAAAATTAAATCAAAGTCCATTAAATAATTAACACAGTAATTATTTAACATTTATACACATGCTTGCACGGGACTACACGTGTCCTTATGGACACGTGTCATTCACGCCTCCCACACGTGTGATTCACACGTGTGGGTCCCACCATTCGCTTAATGGTTCGATCAGCTCGTTTAATCGATTAATGCCTTTACCCACGTGACTGGGTTGTTACGTGTGACCCTCTAGGTTCTTAATTCAATTATCAGTGACCCTAATTAATTAATTAGTCCACAGATCAAACGACCATTATCTAGTAACAGGTGTTTGACCCCTAGCTGAATAAGAATGTCTCGATTCGACAGAACCTTTAAGTCATTGATTCATATGAGATACAATCCTCCTACATCCCATCTCTCAACCAAGATCTAGGGTAAGGGAATAATTAGAACCCTAATAATCTGGTCTTAAAGCTAAGTGCATTTCATATCCATTTGATCTCAATCCAAGAAACCCTTTTCTTGATGTCTTGATCTATTGCCTTGGCCAAGGACTCCATATGGCATATGAATGACTTACACAATAGGAGATCACTTTGCAAATGCAAGTGTAGGTCCTTTCTTGATTCTCATTCACTTTCATGAATCACTTGTGCAGCCCCAACATAAGCCTTGAATCAGTTGTCTAAGGCGACACCCTTTAAAGCTTATACCTAAGACGATAGAGTTAACTCATAAAGTGACATGGAACTTCAAGTCTAAGGATCAATTAATCACATCAATGACTCGTGAGATATTTCTTAATCTGGAAGTTTCCATTTCCTGAAATAGAAACTTCCTTTCCCATTTAGGAATCTTCTCACACGGGGCACCTCAGTGAACTTACTTGTGGAAGTAAGCACCCTCATGTATCACGCGCGTATCAACTATACACTTTGCACACAAGGTGGTCCTTCTTAAGGGCGTGATCCCACAAGCAAACCTTAATGGAGTCAGATTGACACTCCCACTGTCTGTAGGACTTATCAGCTTGGAGTATTTTACTAATCATGACTTATGTGATTAGGGCTCGTTTCATGAACCATTTCGCCTAAATGGTTGAGTCCTATAAGTCATATTGATTAGGGGAGTTCTAATACATGCGCACATAATGGAAACACACAAAAACATGTATTGGAATCTAAAGAAGTGTTTGCCTATGATATTAATCAATCGTATATTATTCAAAGATTGTCTGTGATACTAGGAAAGACCCAAAATGGATTATGACTAATCGGCTTTCTAGGGCACTTTTCCAATAATCTCCCACTTGCCCGTAAAAGCCATTGAGGTTCTCTAGGTCCCATCTTCTCAAGATGTATTTTGAGAGCCTATTGACTTTGGACGTTTCCAAAGTGGATCTACTATGTTCTCTACTGGTGTAACCCTCTTATTTACACATCTCTAAGGAAACATGTTTTCCTTAACAAGTGATTCGTAATCACGTGTTCAGTTTCTTGGTGTGGTCTTGGTTCTCTTACTTGAGCAACCATCCATTCATACGATATGATAATGGAGTTGTTTCATGCTAGGAACTTCATCTAACTAGTTAGATGGAGTTTCTTACCCAAACACTTAACTTAGTGGTATTCAATACGACTAAGTACTCCACTACAATAGTCGAGATTTTTGAAACTTTCGTGCTTGGAATATTTCCAACACGTTGCTCTGCCATTTAGGCAGAAATTGTATCCTTTCAATGATTTACAATCATCTATGTGTGATGCAACAATTACATCAAAATATCCTTTCAATGATAAGATCTTTTGGGCTCTGTAAACTAATACATATCCTCATTTCTTCTCAAGTACTCTGAGGACATCCTTTACAGAAATCTATTGACCTTCTCTGAGGTCATATTAGATTCGGTCCACTACGCTTAGTGTTGCGCCATGTCTAATTTAGTATATAACTTTTCACACAATATGCACCCTTTCCTTTAAAGGGGTATTTGGACATTCCAACTTTCTGAAAGTTATCTTAGGACACTCCTCTTCAAAAGAGATGTTCCATTGTCCATACTAAACTCCTTTTAGCACCTTTGTTTATGCACTCTTTTGTGATAATCCTTTTATTCTCTTAGATCTATCTTCCATAGATCTCAATGTCGATAACCAAGAATAATCACTAAGATCTTTCATGTCAAATTGTTTCTTAATGAGAAGGATGTCGTCTTCTAAAGAACCAACAATTGACTCTTACATCACTAACTTTCATATGTACACTTTTGAGACTTATTCGACTTCCATCTGTGTCAAACGATTTGACTATCCTATGGAATTGAATTGTCTAACTCCTAGAAGCCTTTATCAATCCACAGATTGACTTTAGGGATTTGCATACCTTATGGATAACCCCACTAAATATGAGATTTATAGAAATACCTTATTTTAGTCTCTTTCAATCCCAAATTGAACAAGATAGTTCTCATATTCATTTATCATATCTCATAGTCAGAATATGAAGATGTGGTAAACACAATCCAAAAGGACTTTTGCATTTCAACCGTCAAGAAAGTTGGAATGGTTTCATTCACTCGAAGCTCCACGAGCTTGATCCTATCAGGTGGATCAACCAAGGTCAAAACTTGGTTTGAGTATATGGAATCCATATTGGATTTCAAGGCTTGCTTACACTACTCAGATTCCAAATCTGACAGTGTCTCCTCTTTAAGTATTTCCTCGGCTATCTAGGAACGCGTTCTAAATGCGTCTTAAGAGGAGGTTTTCACACGTGTGCTGTACTCTAAAATTTGGCTATGTTTTATCAGATGGGCTCATATCTTCTATATGTGGCGTGGGGTTAATCCTCAAATTCCTTTGAGGTTTGCTTGCTTGCCTTTCTTCTCTTATAAGAATGATTTCTTAAGAAGGTACATTCCTTGAAACAAATAACTTTTGTTCAAGGGAATTTGCAGAAACAATATCCTGTATCGTTGTGTAAACTTGAACTCGCTTCAAGCTTATCTCCCACTATTCTCTTCATTTAAGTAAGAAGATTCCCCTAGATTCTTAGACAAGAATAATTAGGGAATTTGGTATGCCACATTGCATAGTGCAACTAAAGGACTGATTTTGGAATGTACTAAATTCAAAATCTCTAACTGCATATTCGGGGTGGTTATTCCTAGAATGATTATAAGTCAGTAAAGCTTACTATGGAATGGACTATATCCTATTAGGTTTCATTCCCTCATTCGGAAACACTAAGGTGTTCTCGAATTAGTTTACTGAGAAATAATCCTATTATCTCTAAGATGACTAAGGAATTAGCTGCTTAGAAATTGGCTATCTCGATCATATCGATTTACCTATAACTTATGACTACTTCGGTTCCTAACCTCCTTTTGAAAATCTAAGAATTTCATATAAGTTTCGAATTTGTACTTCAACAAGTACACTCATTCATAATGATTAAACCGACGATTGTATCTGGTGCTTACATTAAGCATCTTACACTCATCAGCATGGATCGAAATCCACTATAATTTTGGCACGTTTCACCTAAACAATGTTTCACCTAAACAATGGTCCTTGTGTCTAGTTTCATATCCAACAAATAAAACTCAATTCTAACTTGTAGAACTCAAGATATTCTAGTTTTGCCTCAGCATGCGCATTTTCGAAAATTGTCGACTTTTGCCAAACTTTGCCAAAACCTCTCTTATTGCATTTCTTTCACTTCCTTGGCTCCCGTATGTGACTTATATGAGTTATATGCTTGGTTAATTGATAATTATGCTTTTATGTGACATTCCTTAATTGCTATTGCATGACATATTGATCATGACTTTGCCATGCGTCTTAAATGGTTCATGCGAGTTGTGTCTCATGAACACTTGTTCCTTTTTACATAGATTGTCTTCCAGTTGACGAGGAGCAAGCTCTTTAGCCGTATCCTTGTTATTTTTTCGGCACAGGTGAGGTTTAATTCTAGATATATAAAAACCCTACAACCTTATGTGATCTTTTAGGCCAAAATGTATCTATATATCTATAGTTTTCCAAATCTAAAATGATTGCAAGTAAGCCATGTTATTGTATTGAATCAAGCAAGCCATGTTATTGATTGATTGATTGATTGGGCGGGTAAGCATGTTCACGTTGGGCCCGAGCGTAGTGTATTGAGCCAACTAGGAAAGCAAGGGTTGACGGGTAACTCTTGCACTATCCTCACCATTTTGGGATCACTTCTGAATCCACCAGGAGGTTTGGTGGAGGAAGAAATCACTTCTGACGGGAGTCATGTTCCTGACGTACAACATTCATGGATGGTTGGGTCTTACAAACCCACCATCCCCCGGAGGAAGAAGGGTTCATGAAACTGCTAATTGTGCAGTGTAATAACTTGCATGATAACCATTGAATTGAAACCTAAATATTGATTGTTCACTGTTGGTGTAAAGGTTGGAGAATTTCCCTCACTCACCGGGCCACAGAATGAATTGATCATGATTGAATTATTAAATTGATTAGTTGTAATCTCTGGCGAGTTCTACTTTATTATTGAACTTACATTACCTTCTTTTATAAAACCTTACCCGAGGTTATAACTTGCATGGTAATTGCAAGTTTGCCCAATTCTGATGTCGTTTGCCCCTTATACCGTTCGTCTCGCGCACGAGGACCCGGGATAAAACACCCGGACCCTCGTTTTTCGAGCTTAACGGATCAGCTCTTTCTCTCTGTTCTCTTTCGTCTCTCTTCTCTCTCTCTCTCACACTATACCTTAAATATACAGTCGACCATAACTCGACCGTTTCTCAACGGAATTCGACGAACCTATAGTGCTTTTCGAAGATCTCGATGAGCCCGTGACAATGATACCAGATTCGTGGCCTGACGACGAGCGGTGGCGGAGATATGGTGGAATTTCAGTCGCCGCTGGAGGGGAGTGGCGGAGTCGCCACTTCGTCGGCATCCCGCGGTGGTTTCCGGCCACCATTTGTGACACGCGCCCCAAGGACGACAAGAAGACTTCCTAGCGTAATTTTCTGTGCAGGCGGAGCCGCCCCGGAGGCTACACACACCACCTAAAGCGGATGACGGGTGGCGGAGCTACTGTAACGGCGCGATTTCGCCGCCTCCGGTGGTTTTTTCCGGCGACTATAGGCGGTTTCCATTTTCAACCTCCTTTTTATCAGATTCGAGGCAGAGATGGGGTTTTTTGGCATGGTGGCCGTGAGGTTGAAGGCGGCAGCGGTTCGGCCTTTTCTGGTGGGCTTTTGACATCGGACCCTTCACAAGAATTACTCAGCACGACGAGGCCGAATTTTTCATGTAGGTGGCAGCCCAAAAACCGGCCATTGGTGGCGGACCGGCGGTGAACAGGCGGCCCATTTTTTCGGCGACTTTTCCAGCGTTTGGCTAGGGGCCTTTCGAAGGCCTCGTTACGGGCTTTCCAACGGTATGTTCGGATTTTATTTTCGTTTTACGGTTTGCGTTTAATTTTAGTTTTCGTTATTAGGATTTAGTTCAATTTTTCGTCAACGAAATCCGGTGTGTTTCGTATTTTCTGAAATTGGTTGAGGCCTTTTGTCAGGCAGGCCGAGGTGCACGTTTTTGTGCTTACGGGGAATTTTCTGACCGTCGAAGGTTGCGGTCCGACGGTTGCACGTGGAGGTCCGGCAGGTTCCGGCTGCGGTGTTCCGACGCCCTTCGAACGACACATTCCTTGCGTCGTGCTGAGTTCAACGCCACTTTCCATTCATCAATCGGGTGTCTGGTTGATTTGTTTTGAATTTCTGAAGTTTTAGGAATTAATTGTTAATTGCTCTAATTCGTAATTCATTCATATATGCTTAGTAAATTGAGGAATACGTGTTGTATGGAATCTGAAAATTTGTAATGAATTATGGAATAAAGGAATTCATGATTTGTTGTTGATATTAGCCTCGTTTCATGCCTACAGTTGAATATAATTATTGTACAAGAAGTGTTTATGTAATTTTAGGATAATATAAATTTGTATAACTTGATTTAATTGAACCTTATTATTTGAAAATGATTATGTTAATTTTGATTAAGTAAAAGACGAATTTTATGCCTTGGATGTTTTAAATTTGAAACTTTCGTTATTAAAGTTAAATTGCATAAATTGAATATGAATCCGTTATGTAACAAATTAATTGAATTAAGCTTATATATGATTTAACTAGAAACTTGATTAGGTGAGAAATAATTTATCCGAACAAATATAAATTGATTATGCTATGAATGAATTGGATTGAATTAATATGAAATAATGTAATTTGTATTTGGTTTTGATTTCTTTTAATTGTATTAATTGTGCATATGAATGCCTCTCGATGTGTTTTATGAGTATGATAGGCCATGTGAATACGTGAATTTAATTTATATGTAGGTTTCAAAATATTGCTTATAAATGTGACCTTGTTGAGTATTAATATGCTTATTTTGATCACGACACCACACTAGAAACACAACATGGGCACTTATGCATACTAGTATTCATCTTGAGCATCGCCGTGCGTCTTTGTGGTTTATTCTTAAGTCTGAGTCTTCTGTTTGTGTTCAGTTTAGTTCAGGTGCACCCGGGGTGGTGACAATTGAGTCGTGCAGGTTCCGGGGTGAACCGGTTGCTTTGTCTGCAGCTTTGTTTGGTACCAGGTGAGGTTAGGATATAGTTATACCCTAGCGCAATGTGCTCGTTTTCGAATGTGTACGATTTATAAGCCTTATATATACGTAGATATGTGTGAAATATATACTTTGATGGTTTTGTCATAAGTTTGAAAGTACGAAACGCTATGTATGAGCCTATGTATGCTTAGTTTGGTTTGATATGATTTTGAAGTCAGTTTGCGTGATATGTACGTACGATATGCTAAGTACGATATGCATGAATTATGTCTGTCTGTCTGTCTGTAGCGGGCTTAAGTTTTGCTACGTGTTATGCGTGATATGTTCTGCTTAAGGGGGGCCCAAATTCCGTGTAAGGGATGTACCGGAACCCACCTGGGATTAGGTTGGGGGATGGAGTCTGAGTGTTGGAGAACCATTGAGCACTCCCCTCATCTGCTTATGGATGGCTAGGGTCGCGTAACCCTTCCATCACACCTACCTGGTATGTATTGTTTTGTTTTTCTTAGTCCTTGTTTAGACTCGTACTCACCGAGTCTATCCGTTTATCATAAGTTCGTGAAACGGAGGTAGATTCCAAAATTAAGATAAAATTTGGTATACTTTTAAACTAATAAAATATACTCCGATTTGTGTGCTAAGTCTGCATGAGTTTAAACATATGTCTTGAGTTTTGTATAAGCTAAGTTTTGTTTGTCATGTTCTGATAAGTCACCCCCCGTATATATATTATCACGAGAAAAATGTTTTGGCGTGCAAAAACTAGTCCCGGGTTCACGAACAGTTAATTTTGAACGTGATGTGCTCTGTATATATATGTATAGTGTGCGTGTGTTAACCCCTCGCTCAGTCTTTGGACTGACCCCTCCCCATTTATGTTTTAGTTGCAGGTTCAAGTCGTCAGAGTTCGTGCTAGATGGCGGTGTGTCGTCTCTGTTGAGTTGGTGTCTGTTTGTTTAAGTATGTTAAGCTTTGGCCCTGAGTTATGATTTGTACATTCGGTATAAGATATGCTGTACATGATGCATGTATGTTTTGATTGTTTGGAATTCGGGACAGGTTAGGACAGGTGCTCGGATTAGATGAACTCGTTTTGATTATATAATTATTCGGGACAGGATAGGACTGGTTTCCAGGATTAGTTGAACCCGTATATTTGATTCGGATGTATATACTGCGCTCTGATACTTGGTGTGTAAAAGTTTTTAAAAGTTAGCATTTTACATTACCTCCACTGTCATGTTTGTATTCTTTCTTTTGTACAGGGTTAGGTACCGCCTAGCTTAGGCCTGGAGTTTTTGGTTTTGTCTCTCGTTCGTTATGACTTGGCGCGTGTGCGGAGTCTTCATTTCGTTACACGTGTCGGGTCATAGCGCGGGGATGTGGTGCCCACCGCTTGGGGCGGTACAGGTTGAGTGCTAGGCGGGGTTGAGTCAGGGCAAGTCTTTACTTTGAGCCTAGCACAGTTCATTTATCTACTTGATGCATATATATTGCTTAGGAATTGTTATGGTTTCTAGGTATATTATAACTTGTCTTTGGAAAATTGATATTGTATATATGAAAGATGTTAAGGACATGAATATATATTATGCTTCCGTTTATTGTTTATGCATGTTTGTATATAATTGAGGGTTAGTCCCTCTTAGCTAGTGAGTCATTTTTTTTTTATTGTCTCCCGTTCGCTATAGGCTTGATTCATGTATGGGTGTTCGTTCCATATGTGGATTGAACTATAGTATGGGGGATGTGGCTACCTAGCGTTTCGGGTGCTACATAGTCAATCGGATCCCCTAGGATCATTCATTCAAGAGAGAAATGAAGAAAATCTCGAAGTTACTTTAGTTCGAGGTTTGAATCATTGAAGAAGCGGTGATAATCAAGAGAACTCAAGGTAAAATCGGTTGATGAAAGAAAGCAACAAGGGACGTCGAGGAGGAGCTTCCAAGTGAATCAAGTTATTTGAATTCTAGTCCGGGATAGAAGATTCAAGATATAACAAGGATCGTGAATGGTTGAACAATAGGGATCGTGAAGGAGGAAGTTAAGTTTGGACTTATGGGAGAAGAAGAGGTGATTTGTGGTATTTCGGGTTTCGAGTAAGAAAGAGTTTGGCCTGAGATGCTTTGGATTTCGACTAAGATGGAAAAATGAGTCGGGAAGGGATTAGAAAAAGCCAAGTAACGTGGTAAATACAAGTTCATGGAAGGTGACAATGCTAAGGACAGGATTTGAGTTCATCTTCAAAATCCAAGCTGAATTGTCGTGTTGTGAGGTCGAATTTGGAAATATGGATCAACAAATGGGAACTATAAAGAAAGACAAAGAGTTTCTAGAGGGAAATTAGGTGCTCAAGTGTGAACAATTGGAGGACGGATCTCTCAACCAATTTGAACTCGAGGGAGATGAAAGCCAGGGAACCTTGATCAAGGTGATGGTTAGGAGTAAGATTCGGGGCAGCGATTGGAAGATCGATTATTGGGAAGAAGTCAAGACACTAGATCCGTAGACGTAGAAGACTCTGGATTCAAGAAATTATAATCTCGGACCTTAGAGATGTACAAGTTAATGCGCGAAGATTCATAGAGATCTTGAAGACCGTTGGAAAACAAGCAATGATCAACGAGTCAAAGCAATCTCGTGATTAGAGAAACGAGGACAAGCTACTGAGTTAACAGCTTACCACCTTGGTGCCAGGTTCAAAGCATTCATTGCACGTGCATCATACGCCATATGAAATTGTTTAATCTTTTACATTTATATATGTGTACGTGCATCTTTATTTGATATGTTTTCTCTAAAGTGTGCATCTCTATTTGTTGGCTACGTGCATTGGCATCTTAATCCAACACGCATGGTTTAGAGTTTATTTGATAGGGAATTTTCTTCCACTCCATTCATCGAATGCTGCTTCAACCGAGCTATATTTGAATCGAGTTAAGAAGGAATTTTGGGTTGTAAAGTGTGAATTAAAAGAAAGGAAGAAATACGGAGGCTCGGGAAAATAGAACCCGATTTTGGAATAAATGAAAGAGGTGGTTATCCTTACCAAATCACTTCAACGTAATGTGAGTAATTTCTCCGGACACATAGCTTGACTAGGACCTTTATACCAAGGAAGCTAAGATGAAGAAGTTGGGAATCTCATATCCCATAAGTGATAGAACAAGTTTAAGAGATTGGGATAGAAACTTTTACGGGGGAGAGCCGACCGGGAGATAAATCGAATTCACGGTTGTGCTCGGATATGTTACTTCAAATAGGAACAATGAAAATGCAAGAGCCCCGAACAACGAGATTCTATAAGGAATGGCAAGAGATGAACTATAAGGTTATGGCACTTGACGAATTTTAAGATCAAGGTGGAAAACTTCAAGAACGGCATGAGGAAATTTCGAGAATAATTTTGAGAAGGGTAAGTGCTTCAAGGGTTGACAATGGATATTTAAGGAAAAGATCGTAAACGGTGTAACGTACCTCATATCTTGGAGACGATGGGACCGTGGAAGAATTTCAAGAATTGGCAAGGGAATGTAACACCCCAAACGGAAGGCGCCACATCCCCCGCACTCAGACCCGACCCGTATGTGAAATGGGAAATCCATACACGTGCCAAATCAGAGCGAACGGGGACTCACTCACTCACTATGCTAGGTGGGAACTAAACCTTCAAAACCAATTAAACAATTCCAACAAGAGAAATGTAATTGCGGAAGCGGAACATATATTAAAAAATTATAACAATCATAGAGACACGTTCAACTAACATAAATACTTAGTCATGAAATTCAAACATAAACATAAATCATACATTCACGGGTTCGCTTTATCCGTAGAAGCCTATCCCAAAGAAATAACAAAAATCAATACCATTCATGGAATTTAAATCAATGTACAAAATGTAGTGGCGTGACAAGGACTAGACCACAAGACTCGACAGACTCGAACTCCCGCCTAGCACTCCAAACCTGCAAAAGAACTGAAAATAATCCGGGTTCAGTCTATAGGAGACTGGTGGGTATAAAACGGGCATAAACATAATATAAGACAATATTTAAACATTCACATGTGTGTTATAATCCCAAATGAGGTTTTCAAAACATTTCCCCAAGTGGGTGAGATAAAGAAATCATCACAAGGGATTATAACAACCAATTTCCATTAGGTCTTTCGTGGCCCGATGAGGGGGCGTGCACATTCATGATCATTTACACCTTTTTCCTCCGAGCGATGGACAGGTTAGCAAGACCCGACCACCTCCTTCATTGACCAAAGGGGGTTCATCAGTTCCCCAAAGGCGTTCAACGTCCATTCCTCGCTAACTCCTAACGAGGTCCGGTTACGCCGTAATTTGGTTAGAACTAGCGTAAGGGATCACTGTCGGCCTATGCCTCCCCGGATAGCCACTCACACTAAGTCCCTGGGCCCTATTCTGTGCATTCATTCATTCTTTCTCGCCAAAACATTCAGTAGGGTTCATAAAAGAAAGACTTTACGTTGAAATCATTGACTCTTGAAAACGACTCTATATACATATAATAAGTTTGGCCGAAATCTTTACACATTGGGAGTATATAGGGTCATTTAACTAAATAGTAGAGAAACCCAACTGTTACACCTTACCGACCAATACCAAAGAAGAAAACGAGAGGACTCGAAAGTGTCCTATGAACCTGGCATCTCCGCCCTGGAGAAAACTGTACAAAAGTTAATATAGTGATCTCGTGAGACTTAAGACCCTAAATGAACCATATATGATGCAGGCATGTTATGTACATGATGTGAGATGCATAAAGGGTATAAATCATGTTACAATATCATATAATCGAGTAATTCATTCAAAATGTTCAATGCATGGTGGTTTCATATTCATGCGTTTAATATCTTTCATATCCTCTGACGAATCAATTCATAGATTCCATATAACAATCACAACACATACTTTAACATTTAAATAATTCAGATGAATCATAAGAGAAGGTAGAAATTATCAATTAGGGTTCCCGAACAAAGCACCAAAGCATGCATGCATGTTATGGAAGTATAAAGACAAACCTTCTCATATATCACTTAAATATGTAACGAAATTACATTTTAAATTCATAATAAAACAAATAACATGATATATAGCATGTTAACATGATATAGTACCAACTTAGGATCAATAAGAATCATTCAAGTCTAGGAAAGAATGCAAGAAAATCATATAACACTTCACATGTTAGCATTCAAGCCACTTGAATTAACATTCACCCGTTGTTCGACTAAAATATATCAATTCAATCCATAACTTTCAAATAATCAAGTTAACACGTGCTTTATCATGTATAGAATCAATATGGGTTAGGAAAGAAGGTAGAAGTTGTCATCTAAGGCTCACAAACTAAGCATCCAAGCATGCAATCACATTTAGGAGTAATGAAGGCATGTTCGTTCAGAACTCGAAAAATATTCATCTAAAATTCATGAAAATTCACAACACACAAGATAACATGTTATATGACATGTCAATGAAATGTATGAACCAGAAAAAAGCCAAGGAAACCATGTAAAACATGTTTGAAAAATGAATTTCATGAATGCGTGTGAGAGGGTCGCGGCATTTCCTTCATGAAATGGTAGCAGCCGCTACCTCAATTAAATCAAATTTTCAGAATTTTCACCCCAAACTCGAAACATAGCTAAAATGGGGTCACGGGGGCGACCAAAAATTAGCTAAAATAGGTCGCGGGCGTGACCTATTCGAAACATTAGCAGAAGAAGGTCGCGATCGTTACCAAGTTTGTTCTTGGTGCGATCGTGGCCGCGACTCCCATTTCCAGCAGTAAAAACATAACGAAACAATGCTGTAACTCCATAGTTCTTCAACTAATTCATATTCAAAGTATCAAGGCACATTTAGGCAGTAAAAACAACACAAAAACAGTACAAATTCTAGCCTCAAAGTTGCTCTAAAGATTAAAAACGTGAGTGAAGGTATAAGTGCTCATTTTCTTCAAATTTCATTAATGGTAACTCATTTAATCCTCAACCATCATGAAATACAAGTTCATAGAAATGAAATAGGATGTCTTAGGATCAATTAATATGCATCAAGCTCAAAGAAATCACAAGGAATCAAGTATACTTAAGAAACGACTCCAAACCCTTACTATTCAACCATATACCCAAAACTCAATCAAGTCTCCATCACAATGAGCATTTAAGTGATGAAAAGAAAGATGGAAATATCCTAAACACAGTCATGGGCTTACCTTTCAAGTATGGGAAGTGATGGAGGTATACGAGCTCACAAGGACGAAGATGAATAGTATTTTCTTATTCTTCAAAGAGGGGCTCGGTTCTAGCAGACTTTTGGCTAAGTTTGAAGTATGAAATGAAATGAGGGTGTGATATCTGATGGAGGTTTAACTGAGGGTCATTTTGGTCTAAACCTTGCTTAATTTGGTTAAGTATAGAGAGAGTTATGGCCTTTTTAGTGAGAAGGGGTCATTTTAGGCGAGATAGTTTATTCTGGGTGAAATTCGGAGGTCCAAACGAGTTTATAAAAATACAAGACTTGTCCCATTGAGTCTAAATCATCGATTTAAGCTCAGCGGAGGTGACGGAGTTCGAATCCGAATTCCCGAGCTCAAGATATCACATACGGAACCAAGGGTGCTCTAGTTGCTCGTTAACCCCCGATTTGGTTCCACAATTCAAAATAAATTTAAAACTCAGTCAAACGAATCCAAAAATGTAAAACGAGCATATGTACATGTTCATAACACACATATCTCCAACATATAAAATTTTCACGAAATTTCGACTTCAAATCATATAGAAACGACACGCAAACAATTCACACATGCGCAACTAGTTCAAGTATTCATATAAATTCTAATTCAAATATTTCATATATTTCAATTAATCGTATATTTAACAATTAAATAATAAAATCAATTATATAAAACACTTATAAACAATTAATTCGCACAAATTAGTAAACACCTACGTCATGCTATACGATTGAAAAAGCCGGGGCGTTATAGGGAAGGTATTGGATAAGAAAAAGCCGATCAAGTCATCATATTCTGTGATGGGCAAAGTGAGAGCCAATTCAACCATGGGCTTTAGAAGTAAAATAACTCGGAAAGATCATAACATGAACGAGATGGATTATTGACTCGTCAATCATTTTTCCACAATGAGCCGAGAACGCTAATAGGGTTAAGGTTTGCGTCCGAATTATTAAGGGTACGCTTGGGTATCCGAGGAAGGGCGAACATGATTATGGTGAAGAATGAGTTGAATGGATTAAGATCAAGTGCGATCTCGAGAGTGGAACTTCAGACCGTGGTATTTAATAAGGACAAGAGGATTAATCATGAGACTTTGGACCATAGAGTGGGTAAAGCAAGGAAATGGACCAAGGAAGGGACTGGGTGGTTATTGTAATATCGATACATCATGGAATCTTAAAGCTTACCACTATGAGAAAAGAAAAATTCAACAACGAATCAAGTGCCAAACCGGATCATTTTCGTGAGAGATTTCAAAACAGTGGTGAACGGTACATTAAGCATCCATATCATGTGCATCATATATTTTTTTATGTTTGTTGTATGTGTTTACTTGTTAATTGCTTTTGGAGTGAACGGGGCCTTTAGTCCCACGGTGAGACAAGGGTCGTGCTGTGCAACGGACTTTGCAACAGGTCTTCGGAGACCCTGTTTAGAAGCTAGTGGCTGTTCAAGAAACCAACTTCGAACTGTGAAGTTGATGAAGTGATAGAAGACCCGTTTGGGGTTGGAGAACGAGTGGTGGGAGTTCGTTAACTACTCCACTTGTGATACCGAGTTGTGGGATGGTTAGGATGGATTCAAGTGGTGGGAGTTGAATCTCGTTTAGACCCTCCTATAGGGCGAGATGTCCCAACTACTGATGGTCGGATCTAGTTCGTGAGCAGCTTGAAGCCCCTTTTGTGCTAGAAGACCCTTTCTGAACTAATTCCTGTGGGGAAGTCGTGAACCCCACGTGGGATGAACACGGAGAGGTTTGCTTAGAGTCCAAAACTCGAGGCAGTGGACCTGAGGATAGGTCCTTCTTAAGGGGAAGAGGTTGTGACACCCCGTTTTCCGATAATCCAGGAATGAGGCCACGTGAGAGTTTTAATTTGGTATTTACGTGATTTAAGTGAATCACATGCCTACGTGTCAATGTGTAACTCTATTTTATTATGTTCTCTTTAGGATTTATTTAAATTGTTCTTGTACTTAATTGTCTAATAATTGCTCGTTAGGGACCTAATTATAATTAGGGTGTTTTGGGGCCTTCGTGGCTACCTTGAGCTCGGGAATTCCAATTCAAATTCTAACCTTACCATTGAGTTACATTTCGGTGATTCGGATTCAGTGAATTAACCTTTTTAAATTTCTAAAGCCATTTGATCGTCCTACCGTTTTAAAATCTGATCAGAATGGACCGGATACTGTCGACCCTACCCGTTTCTCCCTAACCGATCCGTTTTCAGCCCTTTAAGGGCTGAACCCCTTTTCTTCCTTGCCCCATTTTCACGTGAAACACCAAGAGAGAGAGAGAGAGAGGAAGAGAAGAAACATTCCCCTTTTTGGCCATTCAAGCTTTGAGCTCGGGCTTGCTTCATCCGGCCACCCGATCGAAGATTGAAGGTAAGATTTGTGATCCTCTCTTTACGTGCTTCGATTCTACCCGATTGAATATCTTTCCTCTTACCTATTTTCATGCCTTTGGAGAAAATGGTGAATAATGTAGAAATATGAATATTTGGTCTCTTGCTCTCAAACTTGAATTAAACTCTCTAAGATTGATATATGTTGTTTCTTTGAGCTTCCTTGTTGCTTAATTTCAAGAATTCTTGTTATTAGTTGTGTATTTGCATGAAACTCCATTGTTGGAGCTTAAATGAGCTTTAATGGCAACTTTGTCTATATCTTGATTCATGCCTCCAAATTGAATTATGTGATAGAACACATGTATTTGAACTTATGCCTTGAATTTGAAGTGTTTTGGTTGAGATTTGAGGTGGTTTTGATGAACTTTGGTTTCTCCCTTGTTAAGCCCTATTTTTTCTGCTTTGCTTCTGCCCAGAATGACTACCTGGGTGGGTAGATTTGAACTAAAAAGTACCCGGGCGTGTACTTTAGTCCAAAGGGTTTTCTGCACTCTTTTTCCCCGGCTGGGTAAATTTCTATCTTGTTTTTCCCCTGCCGGGTACGCCCTCATCCAAACTCCGCTTGACCTGATTTTTAAACCTTTGGAAACCTTTTGAAGTGTAGAACAATCTCCAATTGGAATCACCTCAATAACTTTTCCCATTTGTGAGATATTATCAATTATTTTTGGTGTTGCCACTTTACCGACAATCTGCATTCAGCCAACTTAGGGCCTACGCCATTTTCACCTCGTTTCGAACCATGATCTGTTACATATATCATTGGAACTCTGTGTGTGTCTAATTTCATTTCCAACAAACAAAACCCTATTCCAATTTGTATAACTCAAGATATTCCCATTTTCCTACAGCTTGTGCATCCCCGAAAACTGTCAGCTTTTCCTAAACTTCGCCAAAACCGTTCTTCTTGCTTTCCTTTCACCCCTTTGGATCCCGTATGTGACTTATATGAATTATATGCTTACTTAATTGGTAATTATGCTCTTATGTGACACTCATTGGTCTTTACTTGCTTAAACTTGATTGTTTGAACTCGTGCTTTATATATGAATTGAATTCGTTTGAGTAATTGAGCATATGAACACGATCACACCATTCCATGAAATTCTTATGCTTTATTTCATATTGAAACACGTCATGACAAGTTTCATCATTTCATAAACATTCTTTCCGTGCGTCCTACTTGGTTCCATTTTTAGTCATGTCTCACAAGTACACCGTGTTTTCTTTCTTGTACAGTATTCTCCGAGGTGGAGACTTTTCGGTTTTGTGGTCCTTCTTGCACTTGGAGGTGAGGGTTTTCTTTTATAAATGACCTATAATCTTGCATGCAATAAATAAGCCAAATGGTTTCTATATAAAACTAGTCGTATCTTTTATACCGGCTATCTACTGGAAATGGTTTATATACTGTGTCGTGTTAACCCTGAGCCTATTTTACGAGATCCTGTTGCTGCCCCCGGCTCTCCTAGCACTGGCTAGCCGGAGTGGATTCTTGTACCTGTCCTTGGGTGCAGGGGCTTGTGTATGGAGCGAACCGGGGAGGTATCGGATCGACGGTGACCTCTTGCACAAGTCCCATCCTGTTGGACTACCCGGATATCTGCCAGGAGGTTTGGTGGAAGATGGGGCTCCTGATCTGGGGGAGTCATGAGCCCACAGATCATCCTGTCTGGATGGCGAGGGTTAGCTACCCGGACCATCATTGAAGAAGGAGGTTAACTTGTACCCATTTTCCCATTAATTATAACTGTAATTGATTCCTGATTCCTGCTTGTTTCCTGTATACCTGCTTGTCCCTGTCATTTAATAACTGAGAAGTGGAGTCCAGGATCGATTAATACCCGTTCTCATCGTGTAACAGCCCAGATTTTTTGAGATCAGGATAGCACGGGTAAGTAAAGGGTTAAGAGGAAAGCGTTTATAGCCTTAGTCCATTACACATTCCATTTTATGTGAATTATGTGCATTTATGTTCTGATTTATGATTTGTGCCTTTTTTAGAGAATCACATCACTATTTATTCACCGAACCCTAAACCTTTACCTAGACCTTGAAAAAAAAAACCTTAGAAAGCTGATTTCTATATTTTCCAAACTCATATCATAGCTTTCATTGTTCCAAAATATATTTTTAAAATTGTTTGTTGAAAATTCCATTTAGGTCCCTAGATACTATTCATCTTTAATTGTAGGAATTTTCGAAACACTTTTACCTATTAAATATTGGGCTCGATAGAATCCTTGCGAAATTTTATGAATTTTGGTATGATTTCCGAACCCTAATTCTTAACGTAGCTTCCATAGAAATCAAAATCGGCCGAAAAAACCTAATTTTGCCCTAAATTAGAAATTTCTGAATTTCAACGTTTTTCCTATACAATATTATAACCATTACGATCCTTGGATTATTTTATGAATTTTAGGATATTTTCCAAACTCTAGTTCAAATCCTAACTCGATTTATAAATCTTTCTTTATTTTTCCCAAAGTACTATTTCTACCGTAAAAACTAATTTTCAAACCATCCAACATTTGGTATACAATATTACAGTCAAAATGATCCTTGAATTATTTCAAGAATCATGGACACTTTCTTGGGAATCAATTCACATTCTAGCTTCGTTTATGAATTTTATCGTATTTTTCAAAATTCCCGAACGACTACTACTTTAAATGTAGACGTTCAAACGCTAAGTATTTATAACCATTAGAAAGCTCTTTCGATTCTCTTTCTTTTGCAATTTCTCTCATTTCAAACTAAACCCTAGACGTTCTTCTACGAATTTATTACCATCTTCATCCTATTTTAGAATTATTTTTATTTGGTCATGATTACTAAATTAATTAATTATTTCTTAAACTTACACATAAGTATACACTTAACCCCCCTAATAAATGAACCTACCTTATTCACTACATGATTCATCTAATTAATTGCAACATAAGCCCTGAAATACCAACTATAAATACCCTAGAGCTTATAACATAAAATTCACACAAAATTCTCTCCCTCTAACTCCAAAACTCACGGCAATCACTCTCTCTCTCTCTCTCTAAGGTGCAATTTTCTTTTATTATTTCATGCTTTATGTTATGTTTTTAATATTATAATATTAGTAGCATGCTTAGGAATAATAAAATTATGCTTTAGGAATTTATTTTTATAATATATATGCATAATTGTTAGTTTTATGTGTAATGTGCCTACATTATGAAATTTTATTTAATTAATTGCATGAATTATGATATGTTGTAGCATGAGTATGTATTTAAATAATTATTTTCTTATTGGATTAAATTTATGCTTAGAATAATTTATTTAGATTTAATTTCATAATTAAAGTGTTACATTTGAATTTAATTATATGATATGAATTCAAAAATTTATTGAATGTGATCATGAATTAGTATGAACATCTTCATAAGCTTAAGAACACCTTCATAATGTTCTTGAACCAAATTCATGTGCTCGTGTGATAGTGTGTGTATGTATGTGTTTAATTTTGTGTTATTAAGAGTTTAATTATAAGAAATTGAATAGTAAATGTTTTTAATAGTAATTTTAACTTTTTGGTCAACATTTAATTAATAATTTAAAATTAATTATAAAATAGGATTTTGGAATTTTAAATAAAGATTTTTCCAAATTAATTCAAAAATTAATAAAATTATAAAATAATTTCAAAATCAACCTACATTGTTGAATTAAATTCTAAATTTAATTACTAATACTCTAAGTAAGGTCACAACATGATTTATAAATATTTAAGTGGTTAAAGAATTTTTGAAACATAATTAATTAATTAATTTTCCTTAAACAGTTAAAATTAAATTTTGCCGGGAAATAATTTCTAAATGTTATAAGAATTTTATAATATGTTATATTTCCTAAACCTTATGTGATTGTTTGCTTAGAATAATAAGAACCTAGTTCTAAGTCAGTAGTAATTATTTTCAGGCGACAATTGCACTAAACAGTGGGATCCGTTCCAATCTGTTTGAATTTCGATACTAGGTGAGGGTTAAAACATTTTCAACTGGAATCATGTTTATATCTATATCTAATTATAAAATGATTTCCAAACCTATCTATTATTTGATTTCCTATCTATATATATATCAATATTATACATATTCCTCTTTATGAGGAAAATACCAATAAGTCGGAATCAGGATCTTATACGTACATTTTATATTTCAGTCCTATTAATACTAAGAACTGATTCCCGACTAAGCAAGTCAATCATTATCATTTATCAAAATGGGCCAGGCGTGCAGCTGTGTCGAGCAATACTCGGAAGGTATCGGGCCGAGGGTATTGTTGGTGCCACAGACCGCCACCAACTCTTGGTCGTGGTTTAGCTGGAGGTTAGTTACTCCACGCCAAGAGACTTACAAGGGAGAATAACCTCCCTGGGAGAGATAGCTTCCTCCCACATATTACATATCGTCGGTAGGGTTTGCTCCCCTACTGACACTACGGTGTTGCGGAGTTATTATCATATTTAGTTTTATTAAAGTACTGGTGCCTTGATCAGCCCGGTACTAATTTACAAATACTTTAAGGAGATTTGAGGGAGACGCCTTACTTGCAGGCGGTACAAATCTTTTATCAAACGGTTCATCAATTATAAACTAAACTCCAAATACCCCTATCCCGAATTTAAACTTATGAACCGTATCATATTTGCTATATACTATTGCTATCATTTTATATAAATATATATTTATATATATAATCTAATCTTCCTTCACTTAGTCACTTTGACTAATTCCTCGCCTGTTTCAAACACATGATTTCAGGGAGCGAGGACAACGACACCTAGAGGTATCTTGAAGCTATAGGTGTCATATTTATTAGACCAGGCTTAGATTAAGAGCATTTAAATTGACTGATCATGTATATATTGCTAATAAATTGCTCTCACATTAACTCCGTACACTACACTATTATATTACCCTCTTACAATATCATGCACTATTTTGTGTGTTATCATGTTGCTTGTTGCAAATTTTAAATTCTTCCATTTTCCGCTGTATTTTACCCTACGCTCTACTTAAGTACCGTCTATACCGTTCGCCGTAGTATTTCTCGAGTGCTAGGTCTCACATCCGCTCGAGGGTAGTACGGTGCAGGAGTTGTAGTGTTAGGGGGCGCTACAGCTTAAGGTGGTATCAGAGCATCAGGTTTGATTAAGAAGAGACTTAACCTATAAATGCTGGGAGAATGCTCGTTTTGTACTTGAACTTTAGAATTCACTCTAAGTGTTTCTTTATATAGCAATGGAGAATCAGGAACAAGGGAACCCACATCATATCTGGCTTGAGGAGTACGAGGCCCCACACACTATAGCGGTATCTCGTCATGAGAGTCCTATACGTTATTATACTTGGCAGAGGGCAAGACATGTAGTTCGGGGAAGTAGAGCAGGTAGAGTTGGGCATGCTTATCCGAACCGTTTAGTGCACATACTTGAGTCAGAGCGAGATGCATATTATATGGAGGCTCAGATGGCTCGTGAGTATCAGCTGGAGTCTACTAGGCATCTTGATTTAGCCTTACAGAATGCTGTGAGTAGGAATTTTGCTCAGCAGCAGACATCCACGCTAGGGCAGGAGAACGCCGATCTTATGGCACAGGTAGCGACTTTACAGCAGGATCTAGCTACTATGACTCTTTCCAGGAATGCCGCTCGGACTTTATATCAGCGTTACCGCTCTTGTATTCGGAGCCGCCTGGCCGGTGCCTATCATCTGTCTGGTGTACAGGCTATTCAGGAGATTGCAGCAGCAGAGCCTGAGGAGGAGGAGCCCGGAGGTGAGGTAGAGGCTGAGCAGGAGCCTGAGGAGGATGAGCAGGGTACAGAGGAGGAGCAGCAGGGTGACGGTTGGAGCCCTATTCGAGGTGAGGTTGTGGATAGGGATCAACATGATTAGATTGAGGATATTATGGAGTTTGGTATATATATAGGAGTAGTATCAGTGGGAGATTGTACAGATCAGTCAGTAGAGGACCTTCCCCTTTTGACGTAGCAGTTGACGCAGCTAGCCTGATGGAGATGAGTGAGTTGAGAGCTTTGTAGGGTGTAACTTGACATAGATCAAGTCCACCCCATTTTGCTTTTTATAGTTGTAGCTATAGCTCTCAAACTTGATGCATATATATAACCCACTTTTGCAGTTACATTCTTGTTCTACATTTACTGCTTTCATACTTATTGCATTACGAGTTAGAATTGCTTCAAGATACCAGCAGGACTGTGAGTGAGTATTTTATTTTCCTGCGCCTTTACTTGTTATTATGTTTGTGTTTTACTTTTTGCACTCTTTTACTTGTTGTTTTGTTTAATTTTGTGCTTTACCAAATCTGTGTGATATGATATCTACTGCTTGATATTATTTGAAACATGTATTTATGAGATTATATGCAACACATTCATAACCATCATGCATTATATTCTTTATAAAGCAACTGCAAATCAATATGTCTCCTCGAAGAGCTACCCAAGACAACACCCCCCCTCAAGAAGGTGCATCCTCGGCAGGAGGAAACTCTGAATTAGTAGATGCTTTGAAAGAGATAGTGCAAACTTGTGCTAATGGAACAAAGGGGAATAATGAAAAGACTCTGGAGAAATTTCTACGAATGAACCCGCCAAAGTTCTTTGGAGAACCCAGTGATGTAAAAGCTGAAAGTTGGATAGCTAGTATCGAAAAGATATTTGAGGCTATGGGTATTTCTCCTGGAGAACCTGAAAGAATCCAGTTTGTAGTTTTTATGTTAGAAGGAGCAGCATTAAGTTGGTGGAATTATATCAAGCGTGTTTGGGTAGAAGATCAAGTTAATTATAGGTGGGTAGACTTTGTCAGAGTATTTCAAAACAAATACATCCCTCAGATAGTTAGGGATGCTCGAGAGGCAGAATTCATGGAATTAGTACAAGGCAATATGTCGGTAGCTGAGTACGAAGCTAAGTTCATCCGATTGATCCAATATGCCCCACACATCCTCCATGATGAACGTCGAAAAACTCAACGATTCATTAAAGGACTTAAGTCGGATCTTAGGTGGGCTTTGGCTCCATTCGAGTTGGAAATCTATACTAAGGCTGTGGAAACGGCTATGAAAATAGAGGCTACACATAAAGAGCTTCGTATGGCTAATAGCCGTCCTGGATCCTTCTACAAGCCAACTCAGGGATCTAAACGACCTGCTGGACCAGTAAAGCCAAATCCAGGAAAGAAACCGGTGCAATCATGGTCCCGACCTCAACAGACATTCCCAAAACCTCAAGAAGAGATTGTCTGTGAATATTGTCAGAAGCGCGGACATACTGAGAAGGATTGTCGTAAGAAAGCTGGAGTCTGTACATGGTGTGGAAGCCCTGAACATCAGTACCCAGAATGCCCAAAGGGACCAAAACAATGGAATAAAGGAAAGGTTCCAACTAAGACTCCTAGAAGACCAGTAGTTAAGGGACGTGCTTATGCTATAGAGGGCAGTGAGGATCCCGATCCTACCAAGGTTGTTGATGGTACGGTACACATTCTAAACACGCCAGTTATTGCTTTATATGACCCTGGCGCCACGCATTCATTTATTGCATCTGAATTATGTGTGCATTTTAATTTTCCACTTGAATCATTATCTTATATGCTCGAAATAAGTTCTCCTTTGGGAGCTTGTTTTACTACGGATAGAGGATATAAACGCTGTCCTATAAGGATTGGTACCCAATACTACCCGATAGATCTTATAGAATTACCGATGTCAAGATATGGAATTATTCTGGGAACGGATTGGCTTAGTAAGTACCATGCTAAGTTGGATTGTTTTAAGAAAGAGGTCACCATAGGGAATTAGCACCCGCGACGAGAGCACCACATCCCCCGCACTATGAGTTCAGTTCACATATGAAATGGAATGATCCATACATGAACTAAACTCACAGCGAACGGAAGACAATGAAAAAGACAGTCCTAGCTAGGCGGAATCTAACCCTGAAACGATCAATAGTGACCACAATGCGGAAGTAAAGCAATTATCTATTCAATATCAATAAAATGAATGCGAGTTCAATGAAAGTAAATACGGGTTCTACTAATTCAATGAACCTGTCCTAACCTGTCCCGAATCAATTTAATTCAGTAAGTAGCATACTAATCCAATAGCAAGTTCAATACAGTAATTAAAATACAATATGCAGTGAGTGTAAGTGAAGAGACTAGAACAACACTCGAAAGGAAAGACAAGACACAACTCTGACTCCCGCCTAGCACACCACCTGCAAAACTGAAAAGTGAGGTGTCAGTCTCCACAAGACTGAGCGAGGGGCGTAATAACATATAAGCGCAGATAACATGCAAGTCGTAACCTCGGGTAAGGTTTTATAACAGAAACAAAGTAGGTTCAAGAATACTTAGAACTCGCCCGAGATTACAACTATCAGATTAGACACTTCAATCAATTTCAATCAATCAATCAGTGGCCCGGCGAGTGAGGGCAATCTCCAACCTTACTCCGACAGTGTACAATAATTCAATTATTAAGTGATTAGGTGATCAAACAATCTATTTACAGTGCACAATTAGCAGTTTCAATCCAACCTTCTTCCTCCGGGTGATGGGGGATTGCAAGGCCCCGCCATCCAATCAATCTGGGCAGAGGGTGCATGATTCCCTAAGCCCGGAACTCCTTCCCCGCCCTAATCTCCTAGGGGGTTCAGGGGTCATCCCAATTTGGTGAGGATAGCTCCCGAGTTACCCGTCAGCCCATGCTTTCCCGGTTGGCTCGAGTCACTACCCTCGGGCCCACAGTGCAATACAATACTCGCCCAATCAATCAATCAATCAATACAGTACAATTCAATAGATCAGTGGAAAATCAATAGAGTTTAGAAAACTATAGATATATAGATACCTTTTGGCCAAAAGTTCACGTAAGGGTTGTAATGGTTCTATGTATCTAGAAATTAAACCTCACCTGGAATATCACGAGACAAGAACAACAACAAGAGCACTACGGTTGCCTATTCGATCCAGAAGTCTCCACCCTGGAGAAGAACTGTACAATAAAGGGAATAATGTGTACCAGTGAGAGGAGACTCAATATGAACCAAATAAGACGCACGGCAATATTCATGAAATGGTATCAATAAGTTATGCAATAATCCAATATATAATAAATTACAAAAGTCATGTAATGTTCGGGTGTACATTCAAGTTTCCAAATAACAATTAAACATATAATTAAAGCTACATGTATGATTCATGAACGTTAAGTTCGTATTTCCAATTAATTAAGCATTTGGAATAATTATGCCCACTCATATAAATTCAAACAATTCTCAATTAAATCAATTAAGACAAGTAATCAACATGAAACGAGGCCCATAAAATCAATGAGTTAAGAATTCGAGTTTTCATATATCATAGATCATTTAATACATGCTTTCGTACACATTGGAATTCATATTGATCGACAAATCAAGCAATTGACAATTTATTGCAATTAAAACAATTAATTTCAATTAAATAGAAATACACAAAATAAATCACAATAAATCAACCGGGCATCCGATTGACGAACGGAAAGCGGTGATAGACTCACCACGACGAAAGGAACACAATGTCCGGAAGTCACCGGAATGCCGCTACCGGAGCCGCCGGAACAGTCACCGGCCGCCACCGGAATACCGTCTCCGGTGGTCGGAAAAAACCCCGGAAGGAAAGGAACGTACGTCTCGGCCTGCTCAACAAAAACCCTCAATCAATTTCAGAAAATGCCAAACACGCCGAACTTCGTTGACGAAAAACCGAACTTAAATCCTAGCACGAAAACTGAAATTAAACGTAAACCGTAAAACCAAAATGAAATCCGAGCATACCGTTGGAAAGCTTGTAACAAGCCCTACGAAAGCCCCAAGTCAAATCGCCGGAAAAATCACCGGAACAGTAACCGGTTCAGACCCGCCGGTTCACCACCGGTTCACCGCCGGTCCGCCGCCAACGGCCGGTTCTTGGACCGTCGTCGATGCCATCTGCTAAGTTCCATTATTCTGAGCAACTTTTGTAAAAGCTCCACCTCCAAAACCGGCCGGGAAAAGGCTGGTCCACCACCCCAAAGCCGCGCCACTGCGTCACCGTCGGAACCACCACTTCCGCCGCGATTCGGGTAAAACGAAGGCCGGAAATGGAACGGGAAGGGTCGAAAACATGGGGTAGGGTGGTTGTTGGCCGGCGAGGGTCGCCGGAACGCCGCCGGCATGGAGGTGGCGCAACCCACCACCGTCGGACCGCCGCTGCTCCGCCGCTGGTCACTTTCAGGCCACGAAACTGGTACGGTTGTGACGGGCTCGTCGAGCTGATGAACGTGGACTATTGGATCGTCGAATTCCGTCGAGAAACGAGGGAGAACCAGCATGTATATGTAAACATACCTCCACTGTGTGTGAACAGTGCCTGTCGCTGGAGGAAGACGATGGCTGGAGCAGATCTGATTTTGGCACGCAAAACGAGGAGATCCGAGTATATATCTCGGGTCTTCGTACGCAAAAGCAATCGGAAGGACGGGCTAACGAAGTCAGAATGGGGCAAACTTAGAGTCTACGGACTCGTCTCGATGCCCCGGATGCAAAGGAGGGGTCAAAGAAGTCAAAATCTCTAACGAACGAGAAGTGACCGGAAAACCCCTTAAAAGAAGAAAATTACAAAAAGGGCCCTAACTCTAAAAGATTCCAAAAGAGGGCCACACACCACACCAATCACATAATTAAACACATAAAAAGGTTGGAAAATGACGTACCTTATTTATCGAATGAGCGGGGCGTTACAATCTTCCCTCCTTCAAAAGGACCTGTCCTCAGGTCCTACTGCTAGACCGAAAAGGTTTCAAACTGAAATGTATCGATCTGTTTCCCGAAATTGCATAGCATCTTAGCCCTGGTTGTGAAGTTTACTCCCCTTATTTGTATCAACCCCTTCAGATTTGGTAGTCCTAAAGATCTGCTCGAACACTTGGCCGTTAATCACTTCAAAACTCGTTCGACTGCTACTAGTCCATTGCCTCGTCACTTGTTATCCGTTGTCTGTCCAGGCGTAATGCAAACATGACAAACAAGAGAGAATCCCATCTCTCAACATACAAGTGAGGAAACCCCGTCCCTCAACACACACAAAAGAGAGAACCCCGTCTCTCGGGCACAGAATTGAGAGAACCCCGTCTCTCAAACACAGAATTGAGAGAACCCCGTCTCCCAGCCTAAGTCTGTCAGATTCCACATCCTTCCAGACATTCTAGTTTGAGAAAATCCAGCATTTCTCAAACTCCTAAATTCAAGAGAATCCAACATCCCTCGAATACCTAAGTACAAGAGAATCCAGCATCTCTCGTGAACAGAAAACAGAAAGAATCCAGCATCTTTCTGACACATAAACAGGGAGAATCCACATCTTCCTGTCACGTAATCAGAGAGAATCAAATCTCCCTTCCACTCAAGCACACAAGCAGAAGCAAGGTTCACCATAATCAACACACACTCCACTGGCCAGGGTATCACATAATAACAAAATTTAAATATGTAAACGATGCATGTATGCTCGTGCGATGGATGCTTAGTGTACCGTTCACCGTAGCAATGGAATTGATGTTGTGACTTTACTTCTACGATTTGCATAGTCTGATCTCTAGCTGGCTTGATTCCCAACTTGTCTTTCCTATCTTCAGTATATGTTTGACTGAGAAAGTCAGACCCTTGGTTGATCCTATTCTCGATTCCATTCGGATCCTTACTCACAGTTATCTCTTGTAATTAACCGAGCACCAGTTTATTCCGCCTACGATCAGAACATTTGTCTTTGTACCAGGTTCATTATATTATCTTTGGCCGTACAAGAATCTTGAACTTTGACTCCTACTTCATACATTGTCACCAACTGGTTAAGTCCTTTGTTGAAGATTTGGTCATCTAGAACTAGTGAACATCCTTCTTAAAGGTGATAAATTTGACCAATTTTCCTTTCTTGAAACTAATTTAGGAATCCATCAGAAGTTCCCTGATAATATCATCATCCTCGCTGTCTGAATCACGTGCTTATAAATTCCCAAACGAACCACTCTCTTCGATGCCTTATGAAGATCTTCATCCCGGTTATATTAACTTAACTCAACTTTGAAGGTTTACTGATAAGCCGCCTTATTCTTTTCCTGTCACTATCATTGGGTCGTTCATGTCCGTCATGGCTTGCAAATTTTTTTTTTTCTGCTACGAGAAGTAACTTCCTCGAGCACAACTGTGAATTTAAGTTTGTGAGTAGTCGCACTCTCCCCCCTTAAGAATTTTCTATCTTAATTCCTTGAATTTATTACACCGCCTCGCGGATCACATATCCTGAATTTTATCATTTTTGCATCCTTGGTTTAAATGATTCTAGTTGTTCCACGTGCCAGGTGATCTCACTCACAACTATCTTAAAATGATAGGTAGGAATAGCCATTTACTTCTATCGTTCCAATCTTCGGTTCCACCTTCCAATTCTCGGTATCTCTTTTCCCTTTTTGATCCACGATTTGCAACTCAAATATTTCTTCTATTCTTGATTCAAATGAGACTCGGTCAGAGTAATGTTTGAGGGGGAAGCAAAGGAGATTCCGTTATGTCGCGGTTGAAGTGATGCTTGCCGGATAAAGTGAAGAAAATTCCTACGAAGAAAACACTTAAGATGCATGTTGGGTAAAAATGCCGATGCACATATCACTCTTATAAATAATTTAAAGATGCAACATGTTGGAGCAATTATATCAATTAAAGATACATAAATAAATAAAAGAAGTTAAATAATTTAAAATAACGTATGATGCACGTGCCATGAATGCGTTGAACCTGTCACCGTAGTTGTATCTTTTAGCTTGACACTTGTTCATGTTTCGTTGAATTGAAGCGTGTCCCGAATTTATTGATCATCTCTTGTTACCCACGGTCTTCCAATTCTTCAAAATTCTTTATCATCAACTTACACACCTCCATCACCCGAGATTGAAATTTCTGAAATCCGATTTCTTTCCATGTACCGACCTCCAAGCGTTACCCGAACCTTTACCATAAATATTTCCTTGCTCAAAGTTTTCCTTGTATCACTCGCACAACTTTATAAACCAAAATTATGCTTCTTGAACTCAGATGCTTCTACCCCCATGAAGTTGGTATCTTGACTTCTCTTGAAGAATCAATCTCCAATTGTTTACATTTGAATACATAATTCCCTCCAATAGCTCTTTGTTCTTTTTCGTTTCCATTTGTTGCTCCAAATCTCCTAATTCGATCTCACAACTCGACACTTCATCTTGGATTTGAAAGATGAACTCAAATCCGGCCGAAAATAAAATCCTTAGCATTGTCACTCTCCATGAGCTTATACTTACCACGTCGGCTGATTTTCTTTAATTCTTCTCACTTCAACTTTCATCTCATCTCAATTCTGAAGTATGTGAATTCCCTCTTCGTAGTCTCTTCATCCTTTTTCCATCGATCTAAATCCCAAGCTATACTATTCTTCATATTTTCTTTCGCCTCTTTCTCAAGTTAAATGGTCTTTACTACTTCTCAACCACGAACCTACTTTACTTTAATTCTCTTGAAGGTCATCGCCTCCACGTTGATAGAACCTCGAATCTAAAACATCTTCGAGATTTCTCTTCTTTGGAATCTGGTTGACAAATCTACGTAGTGTAAACAAACATGTTGATCTCGTGAAACCCAATCATTACACACCACACATCCCGTCTCATCATGGATTCACCATCGGTAATAGAGCTGGCAAACTTCTCCTTCGAACTGACCTCTTATTCTGGACTTTGGCACTCGAGCCCTAACCTCATTTCAGAAAAGATTGGACTCTTAAATTTCTGTAGAAATCCCCAAGGCATTCCTTACAACTTTCGAGCCAGAAAGAAGAGCTTGTGGTAGCCTGTGGTTGTCATAAAGATTGGCCGTGGTTTGATATTGTCTTCATATCCTATGAATCACAGCTCATTTTGAAAATAAATGCATGCGATTAGTATATGCTCATGCCACATAATTAACACCAAAAGAATGGATTCAATGCAAAATGTAACAAATAATCTAATAAAGTTTGAAAAACATCACAATTCAGTGTTCAATGATGATGCAATGCACACATTGACAATTAGTTCCTATGCCGTGCGACCTATACTCGAGACAACACAACCTAGAGCACCGGTTCTGAACCTGGTAGCTCTGATACCACCTAAAGATGTAGCACCCGCGACGAGAGCACCACATCCCCCGCACTATGAGTTCAGTTCACATATGAAATGGAATGATCCATACATGAACTAAACTCACAGCGAACGGAAGACAATGAAAAAGACAGTCCTAGCTAGGCGGAATCTAACCCTGAAACGATCAACAGTGACCACAATGCGGAAGTAAAGCAATTATCTATTCAATATCAATAAAATGAATGCGAGTTCAATGAAAGTAAATACGGGTTCTACTAATTCAATGAACCTGTCCTAACCTGTCCCGAATCAATTTAATTCAGTAAGTAGCATACTAATCCAATAGCAAGTTCAATACAGTAATTAAAATACAATATGCAGTGAGTGTAAGTGAAGAGACTGGAACAACACTCGAAAGGAAAGACAAGACACAACTCTGACTCCCGCCTAGCACACCACCTGCAAAACTGAAAGTGAGGTGTCAGTCTCCACAAGACTGAGCGAGGGGCGTAATAACATATAAGCGCAGATAACATGCAAGTCGTAACCTCGGGTAAGGTTTTATAACAGAAACAAAGTAGGTTCAAGAATACTTAGAACTCGCCCGAGATTACAACTATCAGATTAGACACTTCAATCAATTTCAATCAATCAATCAGTGGCCCGGCGAGTGAGGGCAATCTCCAACCTTACTCCGACAGTGTACAATAATTCAATTATTAAGTGATTAGGTGATCAAACAATCTATTTACAGTGCACAATTAGCAGTTTCAATCCAACCTTCTTCCTCCGGGTGATGGGGGATTGCAAGGCCCCGCCATCCAATCAATCTGGGCAGAGGGTGCATGATTCCCTAAGCCCGGAACTCCTTCCCCGCCCTAATCTCCTAGGGGGTTCAGGGGTCATCCCAATTTGGTGAGGATAGCTCCCGAGTTACCCGTCAGCCCATGCTTTCCCGGTTGGCTCGAGTCACTACCCTCGGGCCCACAGTGTAATACAATACTCGCCCAATCAATCAATCAATCAATACAGTACAATTTAATAGATCAGTGGAAAATCAATAGAGTTTAGAAAACTATAGATATATAGATACCTTTTGGCCGAAAGTTCACGTAAGGGTTGTAATGGTTCTATGTATCTAGAAATTAAACCTCACCTGGAATACCACGAGACAAGAACAACAACAAGAGCACTACAGTTGCCTATTCGATCCAGAAGTCTCCACCCTGGAGAAGAACTGTACAATAAAGGGAATAATGTGTACCAGTGAGAGGAGACTCAATATGAACCAAATAAGACGCACGGCAATGTTCATGAAATGGTATCAATAAGTTATGCAATAATCCAATATATAATAAATTACAAAAGTCATGTAATGTTCGGGTGTACATTCAAGTTTCCAAATAACAATTAAACATATAATTAAAGCTACATGTATGATTCATGAACGTTAAGTTCGTATTTCCAATTAATTAAGCATTTGGAATAATTATGCCCACTCATATATATTCAAACAATTCTCAATTAAATCAATTAAGACAAGTAATCAACATGAAACGAGGCCCATAAAATCAATGAGTTAAGAATTCGAGTTTTCATATATCATAGATCATTTAATACATGCTTTCGTACACATTGGAATTCATATTGATCGACAAATCAAGCAATTGACAATTTATTGCAATTAAAACAATTAATTTCAATTAAATAGAAATACACAAAATAAATCACAATAAATCAACCGGGCATCCGATTGACGAACGGAAAGCGGTGATAGACTCACCACGACGAAAGGAACACAATGTCCGGAAGTCACCGGAATGCCGCTACCGGAGCCGCCGGAACAGTCACCGGCCGCCACCGGAATACCGTCTCCGGTGGTCGGAAAAAACCCCGGAAGGAAAGGAACGTACGTCTCGGCCTGCTCAACAAAAACCCTCAATCAATTTCAGAAAATGCCAAACACGCCGGACTTCGTTGACGAAAAACCGAACTTAAATCCTAGCACGAAAACTGAAATTAAACGTAAACCGTAAAACCAAAATGAAATCCGAGCATACCGTTGGAAAGCTTGTAACAAGCCCTACGAAAGCCCCAAGTCAAATTGCCGGAAAAATCACCGGAACAGTAACCGGTTCAGACCCACCGGTTCACCACCGGTCCGCCGCCAATGGCCGGTTCTTGGACCGCCGTCGATGCCATCTGCTAAGTTCCATTATTCTGAGCAACTTTTGTAAAAGCTCCACCTCCAAAACCGGCCGGGAAAAGGCTGGTCCACAACCCCAAAGCCGCGCCACTGCGTCACCGTCGGAACCACCACTTCCGCCGCGATTCGGGTAAAACGAAGGCCGGAAATGGAACGGGAAGGGTCGAAAACATGGGGTAGGGTGGTTGTTGGCCGGCGAGGGTCGCCGGAACGCCGCCGGCATGGAGGTGGCGCAACCCGCCACCGTCGGACCGCCGTTGCTCCGCCGCTGGTCACTTTCAGGCCACGAAACTGGTACGGTTGTGACGGGCTCGTCGAGCTGATGAACGTGGACTATTGGATCGTCGAATTCCGTCGAGAAACGAGGGAGAACGAGCATGTATATGTAAACATACCTCCACTGTGTGTGAACAGTGCCTGTCGCTGGAGGAAGACGATGGCTGGAGCAGATCTGATTTTGGCACGCAAAACGAGGAGATCCGAGTATATATCTCGGGTCTTCGTACGCAAAAGCAATCGGAAGGACGGGCTAACGAAGTCAGAATGGGGCAAACTTAGAGTCTACGGACTCGTCTCGATGCCCCGGATGCAAAGGAGGGGTCAAAGAAGTCAAAATCTCTAACGAACGAGAAGTGACCGGAAAACCCCTTAAAAGATGAAAATTACAAAAAGGGCCCTAACTCTAAAAGAGTCCAAAAGAGGGCCACACACCACACCAATCACATAATTAAACACATAAAAAGGTTGGAAAATGACGTACCTTATTTATCGAATGAGCGGGGCGTTACAATCTTCCCTCCTTCAAAAGGACCTGTCCTCAGGTCCTACTGCTAGACCGAAAAGGTTTCAAACTGAAATGTATCGATCTGTTTCCCGAAATTGCATAGCATCTTAGCCCTGGTTGTGAAGTTTACTCCCCTTATTTGTATCAACCCCTTCAGATTTGGTAGTCCCAAAGATCTGCTCGAACACTTGGCCGTTAATCACTTCAAAACTCGTTCGACTGCTACTAGTCCATTGCCTCGTCACTTGTTATCCGTTGTCTGTCCAGGCGTAACGCAAACATGACAAACAAGAGAGAATCCCATCTCTCAACATACAAGTGAGGAAACCCCGTCCCTCAACACACACAAAAGAGAGAACCCCGTCTCTCGGGCACAGAATTGAGAGAACCCCGTCTCTCAAACACAGAATTGAGAGAACCCCGTCTCCCAGCCTAAGTCTGTCAGATTCCACATCCTTCCAGGCATTCTAGTTTGAGAAAATCCAGCATTTCTCAAACTCCTAAATTCAAGAGAATCCAACATCCCTCGAATACCTAAGTACAAGAGAATCCAGCATCTCTCGTGAACAGAAAACAGAAAGAATCCAGCATCTTTCTGACACATAAACAGGGAGAATCCACATCTTCCTGTCACGTAATCAGAGAGAATCAAATCTCCCTTCCACTCAAGCACACAAGCAGAAGCAAGGTTCACCATAATCAACACACACTCCACTGGCCAGGGTATCACATAATAACAAAATTTAAATATGTAAACGATGCATGTATGCTCGTGCGATGGATGCTTAGTGTACCGTTCACCGTAGCAATGGAATTGATGTTGTGACTTTACTTCTACGATTTGGATAGTCTGATCTCTAGCTGGCTTGATTCCCAACTTGTCTTTCCTATCTTCAGTATATGTTTGACTGAGAAAGTCAGACCCTTGGTTGATCCTATTCTCGATTCCAATCGGATCCTTACTCACAGTTATCTCTTGTAATTAACCGAGCACCAGTTTATTCCGCCTACGATCAGAACATTTGTCTTTGTACCAGGTTCATTATATTATCTTTGGCCGTACAAGAATCTTGAACTTTGACTCCTACTTCATACATTGTCACCAACTGGTTAAGTCCTTTGTTGAAGATTTGGTCATCTAGAACTAGTGAACATCCTTCTTAAAGGTGATAAATTTGACCAATTTTCCTTTCTTGAAACTAATTTAGGAATCCATCAGAAGTTCCCTGATAATATCATCATCCTCGCTGTCTGAATCACGTGCTTATAAATTCCCAAACGAACCACTCTCTTCGATGCCTTATGAAGATCTTCATCCCGGTTATATTAACTTAACTCAACTTTGAAGGTTTACTGATAAGCCGCCTTATTCTTTTCCTGTCACTATCATTGGGTCGTTCATGTCCGTCATGGCTTGCAAATTTTTTTTTTTCTGCTACGAGAAGTAACTTCCTCGAGCACAACTGTGAATTTAAGTTTGTGAGTAGTCGCACTCTCCCCCCTTAAGAATTTTCTATCTTAATTCCTTGAATTTATTACACCGCCTCGCGGATCACATATCCTGAATTTTATCATTTTTGCATCCTTGGTTTAAATGATTCTAGTTGTTCCACGTGCCAGGTGATCTCACTCACAACTATCTTAAAATGATAGGTAGGAATAGCCATTTACTTCTATCGTTCCAATCTTCGGTTCCACCTTCCAATTCTCGGTATCTCTTTTCCCTTTTTGATCCACGATTTGCAACTCAAATATTTCTTCTATTCTTGATTCAAATGAGACTCGGTCAGAGTAATGTTTGAGGGGGAAGCAAAGGAGATTCCGTTATGTCGCGGTTGAAGTGATGCTTGCCGGATAAAGTGAAGAAAATTCCTACGAAGAAAACACTTAAGATGCATGTTGGGTAAAAATGCCGATGCACATATCACTCTTATAAATAATTTAAAGATGCAACATGTTGGAGCAATTATATCAATTAAAGATACATAAATAAATAAAAGAAGTTAAATAATTTAAAATAACGTATGATGCACGTGCCATGAATGCGTTGAACCTGTCACCGTAGTTGTATCTTTTAGCTTGACACTTGTTCATGTTTCGTTGAATTGAAGCGTGTCCCGAATTTATTGATCATCTCTTGTTACCCACGGTCTTCCAATTCTTCAAAATTCTTTATCATCAACTTACACACCTCCATCACCCGAGATTGAAATTTCTGAAATCCGATTTCTTTCCATGTACCGACCTCCAAGCGTTACCCGAACCTTTACCATAAATATTTCCTTGCTCAAAGTTTTCCTTGTATCACTCGCACAACTTTATAAACCAAAATTATGCTTCTTGAACTCAGATGCTTCTACCCCCATGAAGTTGGTATCTTGACTTCTATTGAAGAATCAATCTCCAATTGTTTACATTTGAATACATAATTCCCTCCAATAGCTCTTTGTTCTTTTTCGTTTCCATTTGTTGCTCCAAATCTCCTAATTCGATCTCACAACTCGACACTTCATATTGGATTTGAAAGATGAACTCAAATCCGGCCGAAAATAAAATCCTTAGCATTGTCACTCTCCATGAGCTTATACTTACCACGTCGGCTGATTTTCTTTAATTCTTCTCACTTCAACTTTCATCTCATCTCAATTCTGAAGTATGTGAATTCCCTCTTCGTAGTCTCTTCATCCTTTTTCCATCGATCTAAATCCCAAGCTATACTATTCTTCATATTTTCTTTCGCCTCTTTCTCAAGTTAAATGGTCTTTACTGCTTCTCAACCACGAACCTACTTTACTTTAATTCTCTTGAAGGTCATCGCCTCCACGTTGATAGAACCTCGAATCTAAAACATCTTCGAGATTTCTCTTCTTTGGAATCTGGTTGACAAATCTACGTAGTGTAAACAAACATGTTGATCTCGTGAAACCCAATCATTACACACCACACATCCCGTCTCATCATGGATTCACCATCGGTAATAGAGCTGGCAAACTTCTCCTTCGAACTGACCTCTTATTCTGGACTTTGGCACTCGAGCCCTAACCTCATTTCAGAAAAGATTGGACTCTTAAATTTCTGTAGAAATCCCCAAGGCATTCCTTACAACTTTCGAGCCAGAAAGAAGAGCTTGTGCTAGCCTGTGGTTGTCATAAAGATTGGCCGTGGTTTGATATTGTCTTCATATCCTATGAATCACAGCTCATTTTGAAAATAAATGCATGCGATTAGTATATGCTCATGCCACATAATTAACACCAAAAGAATGGATTCAATGCAAAATGTAACAAATAATCTAATAAAGTTTGAAAAACATCACAATTCAGTGTTCAATGATGATGCAATGCACACATTGACAATTAGTTCCTATGCCGTGCGACCTATACTCGAGACAACACAACCCAGAGCACCGGTTCTGAACCTGGTAGCTCTGATACCACCTAAAGATGTAGCACCCGCGACGAGAGCACCACATCCCCCGCACTATGAGTTCAGTTCACATATGAAATGGAATGATCCATACATGAACTAAACTCACAGCGAACGGAAGACAATGAAAAAGACAGTCCTAGCTAGGCGGAATCTAACCCTGAAACGATCAACAGTGACCACAATGCGGAAGTAAAGCAATTATCTATTCAATATCAATAAAATGAATGCGAGTTCAATGAAAGTAAATACGGGTTCTACTAATTCAATGAACCTGTCCTAACCTGTCCCGAATCAATTTAATTCAGTAAGTAGCATACTAATCCAATAGCAAGTTCAATACAGTAATTAAAATACAATATGCAGTGAGTGTAAGTGAAGAGACTGGAACAACACTCGAAAGGAAAGACAAGACACAACTCTGACTCCCGCCTAGCACACCACCTGCAAAACTGAAAGTGAGGTGTCAGTCTCCACAAGACTGAGCGAGGGGCGTAATAACATATAAGCGCAGATAACATGCAAGTCGTAACCTCGGGTAAGGTTTTATAACAGAAACAAAGTAGGTTCAAGAATACTTAGAACTCGCCCGAGATTACAACTATCAGATTAGACACTTCAATCAATTTCAATCAATCAATCAGTGGCCCGGCGAGTGAGGGCAATCTCCAACCTTACTCCGACAGTGTACAATAATTCAATTATTAAGTGATTAGGTGATCAAACAATCTATTTACAGTGCACAATTAGCAGTTTCAATCCAACCTTCTTCCTCCGGGTGATGGGGGATTGCAAGGCCCCGCCATCCAATCAATCTGGGCAGAGGGTGCATGATTCCCTAAGCCCGGAACTCCTTCCCCGCCCTAATCTCCTAGGGGGTTCAGGGGTCATCCCAATTTGGTGAGGATAGCTCCCGAGTTACCCGTCAGCCCATGCTTTCCCGGTTGGCTCGAGTCACTACCCTCGGGCCCACAGTGCAATACAATACTCGCCCAATCAATCAATCAATCAATACAGTACAATTTAATAGATCAGTGGAAAATCAATAGAGTTTAGAAAACTATAGATATATAGATACCTTTTGGCCGAAAGTTCACGTAAGGATTGTAATGGTTCTATGTATCTAGAAATTAAACCTCACCTGGAATACCACGAGACAAGAACAACAACAAGAGCACTAAGGTTGCCTATTCGATCCAGAAGTCTCCACCCTGGAGAAGAACTGTACAATAAAGGGAATAATGTGTACCAGTGAGAGGAGACTCAATATGAACCAAATAAGACGCACGGCAATGTTCATGAAATGGTATCAATAAGTTATGCAATAATCCAATATATAATAAATTACAAAAGTCATGTAATGTTCGGGTGTACATTCAAGTTTCCAAATAACAATTAAACATATAATTAAAGCTACATGTATGATTCATGAACGTTAAGTTCGTATTTCCAATTAATTAAGCATTTGGAATAATTATGCCCACTCATATATATTCAAACAATTCTCAATTAAATCAATTAAGACAAGTAATCAACATGAAACGAGGCCCATAAAATCAATGAGTTAAGAATTCGAGTTTTCATATATCATAGATCATTTAATACATGCTTTCGTACACATTGGAATTCATATTGATCGACAAATCAAGCAATTGACAATTTATTGCAATTAAAACAATTAATTTCAATTAAATAGAAATACACAAAATAAATCACAATAAATCAACCGGGCATCCGATTGACGAACGGAAAGCGGTGATAGACTCACCACGACGAAAGGAACACAATGTCCGGAAGTCACCGGAATGCCGCTACCGGAGCCGCCGGAACAGTCACCGGCCGCCACCGGAATACCGTCTCCGGTGGTCGGAAAAAACCCCGGAAGGAAAGGAACGTACGTCTCGGCCTGCTCAACAAAAACCCTCAATCAATTTCAGAAAATGCCAAACACGCCGGACTTCGTTGACGAAAAACCGAACTTAAATCCTAGCACGAAAACTGAAATTAAACGTAAACCGTAAAACCAAAATGAAATCCGAGCATACCGTTGGAAAGCTTGTAACAAGCCTTACGAAAGCCCCAAGTCAAATCGCCGGAAAAATCACCGGAATAGTAACCGGTTCAGACCCGCCGGTTCACCATCGGTTCACCGCCGGTCCGTCGCCAACGGCCGGTTCTTGGACCGCCGTCGATGCCATCTGCTAAGTTCCATTATTCCGAGCAACTTTTGTAAAAGCTCCACCTCCAAAACCGGCCGGGAAAAGGCCGGTCCACCACCCCAAAGCCGCGCCACTGCGTCACCGCCGGAACCACCACTTCCGCCGCAATTCGGGTAAAACGAAGGCCGGAAATGGAACGGGAAGGGTCGAAAACATGGGGTAGGGTGGTTGTTGGCCGGCGAGGGTCGCCGGAACGCCGCCGGCGTGGAGGTGGCGCAACCCGCCACCATCGGACCGCCGCTACTCCGCCGCTGGTCACTTTCAGGCCACGAAACTGGTACGGTTATGACGGGCTCGTCGAGCTGATGAACGTGGACTATTGGATCGTCGAATTCCGTCGAGAAACGAGGGAGAACGAGCGTGTGTGTGTAAACACACCTCGACTGTATGTGAACAGTGCCTGTCGCTGGAGGAAGACGATGGCTGGAGCAGATCTGATTTTGGCACGCAAAACGAGGAGATCCGAGTATATATCTCGGGTCTTCGTACACAAAAGCAATCGGAAGGACGGGCTAACGAAGTCAGAATGGGGCAAACTTAGAGTTTACGGACTCGTCTCGATGCCCCGGACGCAAAGGAGGGGTCAAAGAAGTCAAAATCTCTACCGAACGAGAAGTGACCGGAAAACCCCTTAAAAGAAGAAAATTACAAAAAGGGCCCTAACTCTAAAAGAGTCCAAAAGAGGGCCACACACCGCACCAATCACATAATTAAACACATAAAAAGGTTGGAAAATGACGTACCTTATTTATCGAATGAGCGGGGCGTTACAGGGAAAGGTGATAGCTCTGGATCGAAAGGAAAATATGAGTCGATGCCATTGGTTACAGCTGCCGAAGCTAAGAAGTTAGTGAGTAATGGAGCTACTGGATTCATTGCCAATTTGTTAAATAGGTCTAAAGATCAGCTGAAAATTGAGGAAGTAGATGTGGTAAAAGAATTCACTGATGTTTTCCCTGAGCATCTGAATTCATTACCTCCTGACAGGGAACTAGAATTTGTAATTGATTTAGTCCCTGGAGCTGAGCCATTTTCTAAAACACCTTATCGAATGGCTCCAGTCGAGCTCCAAGAGTTGAGAAAACAACTTGACGAGTTGTTAGCTTCAGGATACATCCGTCCTAGCACATCCCCATGGGGAGCGCCTGTGTTATTTGTCAAAAAGAAAGACGGATCATTGCGATTGTAACACCCCAAACGGAGAAGTGCCACATCCCTCGCACTATGACCCAGACCCGGAACATGAAATGAAAGTCCATGCCCGAATCCGAATCAGAGCGAACGGGAGACCAACTCACACACTAGGCTAGGCGGATCTAACCTGACCAAAACTCAGAGTGCGGAAGCAATTAAAGCCAACAACAATAGATAGCGGAAGCATTTAAAACAAAACATACAAAGCAGGTGACGGGTTCAACTAGCATAGATACCTAATCCCGAATAATAGATCAACAAACATAACAAGTGATGGGTTCAACTAGCATAAATCCCTAGTCCCGAATATCAACATAAAGTAATAATCATCAAGTTCCACAAGGGCCAAATGAGAGTGCCACGCAGGGCTACCGAATAGTAAAGTATAATCTCAAGTCTACAAGTGAAAGCATAAGTAAAGTGTATGAAAAGACAAATGCAAATAGAAAGACTAGACCGACGAAGTGCAACTCAAAGGACTCACTTCCGCCTAGCAAACGCCAACAATCCTGCAACTAAAAGTGTAAATGAGGGGTCAGTCAACTTGACCGAGTGAGGGGGCTAACGCACACCCACAATATATATATATAAGGAGCATAGCACAGAATAAAAAGGATGGACTCATGAACCGGGGATAGGTGTTACATACCAAAACGTTTTGAAAGAACCCGAATAAGATATAGATATAAGTTTAGAAACCATTTTCCAGAAAGACTCTATCCCGATTCATAATTCCATAACATAACATAATCAACTGCTCGGCGAGTACGAGCTTCCAACATCAACTCCTCATAACATAAATCAAAATCAATCCAACCTCTACACCAATGATGGAGGAGATGTACCGTCCCCATACCATCGAGAATAAACCGTCTAAAATAGACTCACCCTCAAGGGGTTGCGAACCCACAAGAGTCCTCCCCGGCCTTAGCCGAAGGCTCAAGATACCACGCCTCCCTCATCACCCTAAGGTCGCATAATGATATCTCAAATGGAACTACGCAATGGATAAATGCCCCGACGGCCCTAACCGTCCCCTGGGGTACCCATTCCGCAGCTCACCAGGATCGATCCACACACAGATCACAACGGATCACAACAGAACAAATCACAACGGATCACAAGAGAACAGGTCACAACGGATCACATACGCCAATCTTTCATGGCAATCTCGCTACATAATCACAACACAACTGTTTTCCCAAAATAGCTTACATATGCTTTCATATTTAATTTTCCAAACAGAGTTGATTCAGAAGGTCATAAACATATCATATCCAACACCTACGTATTTATAATAGATATACTCGCATGCAAGGGTTGAAATCAACATATTAAGGCCATAGGTCGCGTAACTATACAAAATCCTAAACCTCACCTCGTAGTAGTAGAGTCTGAGAGTGTGAAGGGCCAAACACTTTAAACCTCGGGCCCACCGACACCACCAAACTCTGTGACAAGACATACAGAAGCCCAGACTTAGACTCTATATGAACCAAACAAGACGCACGGCGTTGCTCAACATGATCGTGATTATGCATAAGTGTTCATGTTGTGCTTGGATAAGGTGTCGTGGTCATTCAAGGCATATCAATGCTCAACAAGGTCATATTTACAAGCAACCATCATGCAATTCCATATCCAAAGATGCAAGATCAATTTAGGAAGTCAATGTATTCACAAAATGCATATTAAATCATCCAATGTCACAGGGTTCAATTATAATATTAGAATTAAGCATCAAGTTCATGACGAGTTATAAAGGGCATAAGTAAGAGCAACTTGATCATATAAACATACAAGGTTGTTGTACGTAGATGGCATGCTTGATACAATTAAAGAGTGCATCTAATTCACTTAAGATCATACTTTACAACTTCACAACATGTTTGGTATACAAGCTCAAGTCACATTCATAGTTTCATAAATATTACACTTACATCCCCTAAGTCATTTATAAAAGTTTAGAATTATTACACATACATCCCCTTAGTCGATTGCTAAGCATAATTGTTCATTTAAAGTGTTTATACAATTATTCAACTAGGAATTAATTACTTACAAGCATGACAATTATCAATTTATCATAATTGATAATATACCATTTTCAAGTAGTAAGAGTAAATCAAGATATTACAATTCTAACTCCTATCATGCATCAAGTCTCAAGTTGTTCAAACATCTTTCATGTATCTCAATTTTATATTGGAAACACAATTTACAACAAATATAACATTGAGAACGTCTCAAATTCATATAGAGAAATCACAACATGTTCGTTCTTCTAAAATACCATTCAAGTTCATTTAGTCACATAAAAGATTAGTTTCTAAATATTACACTAATACCCCTTCATATCTAAACACATAGCATAAATTCATCACATCGGGATTCAAATTGTAAATCGAAACATTCATGCATATCACAATCCATTCAATACATGTTTTCGTATACGATTGGAATACATCTCGATCAACAAACCAACAATAACCAATTTATTTGCACTTAAAACAATTAATTCAAATAATCACAATTACGCAAAATAATTCGTAATAAATAGATCGAGTGTCCGATTTAGGAACGGAAAGTGGCGTTGAACTCACCACAACGAGACGAACATTCTGACCAAACGCCGCCGGAACGCCACCACTGTAGCTGCCAGAATTTGGCCGGACCGCCACCGGGCCGCCACCGAAGGTCGCCGGAAAAAACCCGAAAAATCAGTCCTGAATGAAGTCTTTGTGCCCGTTCCGAATCCTTGATCAATTTCTGAGAATTCCAAGCCGATTGTTCTATATCTGAAATCTAAGAACACGAAAACCCTAAATCTTCAAACTCAAATTACTTCCAAACCGGTGAACCAAAATGCGATCCGTAAAAGCCATTGTCTTACCCATGACGAGCTCTTCGAAATCACTAAGGTAGCTCGCCGGAAAAATCCTCGGAGCTAGTGCCGCCGTTGCACCGCCACTTTGCCGCCCCGATCCACCGCCAAACCACCGAATCTGGAGTCGCCTGATCACAGGCCACTAGTTCTCGTCGTTTCGAACAACTTTTGTGAAGAGCCCGAGACCAAAAGATGGCCGGAAAAGGCCCCCGTTGGCCGCCGAAGTTTCTGCCGCCGCTGCTACAGTAACTCACGCCCCTTCCGCGAGCTTTGGGCGGCGCGTGCGGCGCCGTCACTGCTCCGATGGCCGTGCCTCCGACGTCAAACGAAGCGCCGGGATGTCCTCTTGCTGGGTCTTCGGCGCGTGCACCAAGGAGGTGGCCGGAAAATGCCGCGAAGTGGCGGCGGTCTGACAGCTCCGCCGCTGCTACTGAAATCTGGCCATATCTCCGTCACCATTCGTCGTTAGGCCGTGAAATTGGTACTCTTGCGTCAGTCTTGCCGAGATAATCGAAATAGACTATTTATTTGTTGAATTCCATCGAGAAACGATCGAGTTATGGGCTCGTAACCGAAGCCGCGATAGTAACCCGCGGGAGAGAGAAAGTGGGAGAGGATAGAGAGAGAGAGAAAAAGGGATTGGGAGAAATGTGTCTTGTGCACAAGCTATATACAACCGGGTATCCTTATCGCGTAGCAAAGAGAAATATCGCATACAATTAATCGTAAATAAAATTGGTAAAGTTACGAATAAACATTCAAGCTCCGAATTAATTTTATAAATTAAAATGAAAGAGAGAGATTTACCAATTAGAGTTTAATTCAATTTAATTTTAGAAACCTTTCGTACAATTTAATGACACTCGTAAACACATGATTGAAAATTTATCTCAAGGAATTCAAGTAAACCGAAATTAAACAAGTTAAGTAATATAACGGATTTAAAAATCAACTTGACAATTATTTCATGGAATAAATTTGAATTAAATCAAATTAGACAGTTAGGGTTAAATATGCGCGTAATTAATCAAGTTGCAATTAATCTTAGAATAATTTGAATGAACACATATTAAATTGGATTTACATTAAATCACATAATTCAAGAACTCTTAAATTAAACACACATAAATGTAGAGACATACTTGTTGCTGCCGTAAGGATGCCCTTCGAGAAAACGGGGCGTCACAACCTTCCCCCCTTAAGAGAACCTGGTCCCCAGGTTCCACTGCAAAAATGTAGATCCTCGAGTTATAGTGCTCCAACCCTTCTCCCGAACTCGCGTGAGATCATAACTCTAATGGTGAGGCTTACTCCGGTCATCTACACTGAACCTCCTTTAGGATGTCTTGTTATCGTCGAGGTCCGTGCGAGTACTTGATCCGCTAGTTGTTCGAACTCGATCGGTCATTCCCATGATCGGATAGCTGCAACTGCACCCAACCTCGATGTCGTCTCAGACTCGCCATTTGCAACCCGTAGTCAGATCAATGCGTAACGCAACCACAACAAACAAGAGAGAATCCCATCTCTCAACACGTAAGTGAGAGAACCCCGTCCCTCAGCACCCACAAGAGAGAGAACCCCGTCTCTCGAGCACATATAAAAGAGAGAGCCCCGTCTCCGAAAGACATAATTGAGAGAACCCCGTCTCTCAACCTAAGTCGGGCAGATTCCAACATCTCCCAACATTCTAGTTTGAGAAAATCCAGCATTCCTCAAACCCCTAGATTCAAGAGAATCCAGCATTCCTGAATATCTAAGTACAAGAGAATCCAACATCTTTCGCGCACAAAACTTTGAAAGATTCCAACATCTTTCTACCACATAAATAGAGAGAATCCTGCATCTCTCCAACACGTAGAAAGAGGGAACCTAAGGTTTCTCTTGCACATAAATCCACTGATCAGTTATTCATATATACACACATCATAGTAACACTTGACGAAAAGTATACGATGCATGTTTGGTGTACCTTATACAACTGATATCGGTGTCCCTTGAGTCTAGATTCAACGCTCATACCTCAACTCAAGGGGGATATCGCGATGGAATCCCTATAAAACAAGGTTACAGTATGTATGTATGTTATATGGGAAGTTAGTGAGCAACCAAAAGAGTTTTAAATCACATAAGCATGAACAGTTCACATAAGTACATAACTCATTCATTTCAGCAACAGTTCATAACAAGTAGAAATTTCAATTTACAAGTACTAGATCAGGTATCCAAGTTATCACAATTAAAATAGCAATAGTCATCACCCACATTAAGCAAAACAAGGTAAGAGTATTTAAACGATGTATGTATGCAAATGCCATGAATGCCCTGGCGTACCGATCACCGTAGTGTCAAACTCTTGACAGGAAGTTGAGATGAAGTAGTAGGAGTTGATTAAGCCGACAATGATGCAACCCTCGTCATCTGAACCTCTTTGTCTTGAGTCTTTTCATAAAGTGGTAACTCAGCAAAGCTCGTCTATCACCAAACCCCTTACTATACCATAATCTTTGCTCAACTAGAATCATCTTCAGTTTCTCCCAAGAATTCTCATTTATGTGTTAAATCTTAGTCTGCTCATCTTCAAGGAGTTGTCCATGATTAGTTTGTCAATTAGATATTTACCTCAGAGTTTCGTTGGATGATCGTGGTGCTAAGCACTTCCCAAAGCAATTCATTGTATATGGTTCTGAAACTTGGATAAAGTCTTTCAGCATCTAAGTGTTATATTCCCACATCAATAATGTCTTCCATCTCATCTTGAAGAAACACCCAAAGAGCTAACAACCAATCTTGTCTTGTCGTTCGTTAACTCTTAAACGGCACCAAAACCTTCAACACTCACCGATGGTTTGTAGCTCATTGCTTACGTAACATGGCTACCTATCCACATCCCTTGAACTTGATCGGATCTTATTTGATCGGATTCTTCTATATTAACTCGTTTCCATCAACAAGGTGACTACACCCAATTAAACGAATCAACAAGGTTAAAATTTGTCAAACTTCATCTTTCAATTGACTTTAAGATAGTAAGTCAATATAGCAATTCTCATTCCTTCAACTCTGAACCTTTTCATGACCATTGATCTTGGTAAAGAATCCTTTCATCTTCGAATTATGGTATGTTTTCGTTGTAGTGCTAATAGGTAGTGTTGACGGAGGGAAATCTTAGTGTTGACTCATAGGACACCCTGAAATTCAAACACTAAATTCGATGCATGCGGATTAAAGATGCAAATGAAATGTAACACGTATATCACGTAAATGCAACAATTAGTGTAATTTATAAAGCACATAAAATAAGATGTTGCATAATTAAAGTCACAATGTGCACATAATCATATAATCACAAAACAATTCGTGCCCAAGGGTCAAAATATCAAGTCAAACAAATGCAATGCGCAGTTATTCTTATGCCGTACGACCTAGATAGACTCAACACGACTCAAGAGCTCGGTTTTGCAACCTAGAGCTCTGATACCACTTAAGGATGTAACACCCCAAACGGAGAAGTGCCACATCCCCGCACTATGACCCAGACCCGGAACATGAAATGAAAGTCCATGCCCGAATCCGAATCAGAGAGAACGGGAGACCAACTCACACACTAGGCTAGGCGGATCTAACTTGACCAAAACTCAGAGTGCGGAAGCAATTGAAACCAACAACAATAGATAGCGGAAGCATTTAAAACAAAACATACAAAGCAGGTGACGGGTTTAACTAGCATAGATACCTAATCCCGAATAATAGATCAACAAACATAACAAGTGACGGGTTCAACTAGCATAAATCCCTAGTCCCGAATATCAACATAAAGTAATAATCATCAAGTTTCACAAGGGCCGAATGAGAGTGCCACGCAGGGCTACCGAATAGTAAAGTATAATCTCAAGTCTACAAGTGAAAGCATAAGTAAAGTGTATGAAAAGACAAATGTAAATAGAAAGACTAGACCAACGAAGTGCAACTCAAAGGACTCACTTCTGCCTAGCAAACGCCAACAATCCTGCAACTAAAAGTGTAAATGAGGGGTCAGTCAACTTGACCGAGTGAGGGAGCTAACGCACACCCACAATATATATATATAAGGAGCACAGCACATAATAAAAATGATGGACTCATGAACCGGGGATAGGTGTCACATACCAAAACGTTTTGAAAGAACCCGAATAAGATATAGATATAAGTTTAGAAACCATTTTCCAGAAAGACTCTATCCCGATTCATAATTCCATAACATAACATAATCAACTGCTCGGCGAGTACGAGCTTCCAACCTCAACTCCTTATAACATAAATCAAAATCAATCCAACCTCTACACCAATGATGGAGGAGATGTACCGTCCCCATACCATCGAGAATAAACCGTCTAAAATAGACTCACCCTCAAGGGGTTGCGAACCCACAAAAGTCCTCCCCGGCCTTAGCCGAAGGCTCAATATGCCATGCCTCCCTCATCACCCTAAGGTCGCATAATGATATCTCAAATGGAACTACGCAATGGATAAATGCCCCGACGGCCCTAACCGTCCCGGGGGTACCCATTCCGCAGCTCACCAGGATCGATCCACACACAGATCACAACGGATCACAAGAGAACAGGTCACAACGGATCACATACACCAATCTTTCATGGCAATCTCGCTACATAATCACAACACAACTGTTTTCCCGAAATAGCTTACATATGCTTTCATATTTAATTTTCCAAACAGAGTTGATTCAGAAGGTCATAAACATATCATATCCAACACCTACGTATTTATAATAGATATACTCGCATGCAAGGGTTGAAATCAGCATATTAAGGCCATAGGTCGCGTAACTATACAAAATCCTAAACCTCACCTCGTAGTAGTAGAGTCTGAGAGTGTGAAGGGCCAAACACTTTAAACCTCGGGCCCACCGGCACCACCAAACTCTGTGACAAGACATACAGAAGCCCAGACTTAGACTCTATATGAACCAAACAAGACGCACGGCGTTGCTCAACATGATCGTGATTATGCATAAGTGTTCATGTTGTGCTTGGATAAGGTGTCGTGGTTATTCAAGGCATATCAATGCTCAACAAGGTCATATTTACAAGCAACCATCATGCAATTCCATATCCAAAGATGCAAGATCAATTTAGGAAGTCAATGTATTCACAAAATGCATATTAAATCATCCAATGTCACAGGGTTCAATTATAATATTAGAATTAAGCATCAAGTTCATGACGAGTTATAAAGGGCATAAGTAAGAGCAACTTGATCATATAAACATACAAGGTTGTTGTACGTAGATGGCATGCTTGATACAATTAAAGAGTGCATCTAATTCACTTAAGATCATACTTTACAACTTCACAACATGTTTGGTATACAAGCTCAAGTCACATTCATAGTTTCATAAATATTACACTTACATCCCCTAAGTCATTTATAAAAGTTTAGAATTATTACACATACATCCCCTTAGTCGATTGCTAAGCATAATTGTTCATTTAAAGTGTTTATACAATTATTCAACTAGGAATTAATTACTTACAAGCGTGACAATTATCAATTTATCATAATTGATAATATACCATTTTCAAGTAGTAAGAGTAAATCAAGATATTATAATTCTAACTCCTATCATGCATCAAGTCTCAAGTTGTTCAAACATCTTTCATGTATCTCAATTTTATATTGGAAACACAATTTACAACAAACATAACATTGAGAACGTCTCAAATTCATATAGAGAAATCACAACATGTTCGTTCTTCTAAAATACCATTCAAGTTCATTTAGTCACATAAAAGATTAGTTTCTAAATATTACACTAATACCCCTTCATATCTAAACACATAGCATAAATTCATCACATCGGGATTCAAATTGTAAATCGAAACATTCATGCATATCACAATCCATTCAATACATGTTTTCGTATACGATTGGAATACATCTCGATCAACAAACCAACAATAACCAATTTATTTGCACTTAAAACAATTAATTCAAATAATCACAATTACGCAAAATAATTCGTAATAAATAGATCGAGTGTCCGATTTACGAACGGAAAGTGGCGTTGAACTCACCACAACGAGACGAACATTCTGACCAAATGCCGCCGGAACGCCACCACTGTAGCTGCCAGAATTTGGCCGGACCTCCACCGGGCCGCCACCGAAGGTCGCCGGAAAAATCCCGAAAAATCAGTCCTGAATGAAGTCTTCGTGCCCGTTCCGAATCCTTGATCAATTTCTAAGAATTCCAAGCCGATTGTCCTAAATCTGAAATCTAAGAACACGAAAACCTTAAATCTTCAAACTCAAATTACTTCCAAACCGGTGAACCAAAATGCGATCCGTAAAAGCCATTATCTTACCCATGACGAGCTCTTCGAAAGCCCTAAGGTAGCCCGCCGGAAAAATCCTCGGAGCTAGTGCCGCCGTTGCACCGCCACTTTGCCACCGCGATCCGCTGCCAAACCACCGAATCTGGAGTCGGCTGATCACAGGCCACTAGTTCTCGTCGGTCCGAACAACTTTCGTGAAGAGCCCGAGACCAAAAGATGGCCGGAAAAGGCCCCCGTTGGCCGCCGAAGTTTCTGCCGCCGCTGCTACAGTAACTCGCGCTGTCACTGCTCCGATGTCCGTGCCGCTCCGGGATGTCCTCTTGCTGGGTCTTCGGCGCGTGCACTAAGGAGGTGGCCGGAAAATGCCGCGAAACACAGGCGAAGTGGCGGCGGTCTGACAGCTCCGCGGCTGCTACTGAAATCTGGCCATAACTCCGCCACCGTTCATCGTTAGGCCGTGAAATTGGTACTCTTGCGTCGGTCTCACCGAGATAATCGAAATGGACTATTCGTTTGTTGAATTCCATCGAGAAACGATCGAGTTATGGGCTCGTAACCGAAGCCGCGATAGTAACCCGCGGGATAGAGAAAGTGGGAGAGGAGAGAGAGAGAGAGAGAGAAAAAGGGGTTGGGAGAAATGTGTCTTGTGCACAAGCTATATACAACCGGGTATCCTTATCGCGTAGCAAAGAGAAATATCGCGTACAATTAATCGTAAATAAAATTGGTAAAGTTACGAATAAACATTCAAGCTCCGAATTAATTTTATAAATTAAAATGAAAGAGAGAGATTTACCAATTAGAGTTTAATTCAATTTAATTTTAGAAACCTTTCGTACAATTTAATGACCTCGTAAACACATGATTGACAATTAATCAAAAGGAATTCAAGTAAACCGAAATTAAACAAGTTAAGTAATATGACGGATTTAAAAATCAACTTGACAATTATTTCATGGATTAAATTTGAATTAACTTAAATTAGACAGTTAGGGTTAAATATGCGCGTAATTAATCAAGTTGCAATTAATCTTAGAATAATTCGAATGAACACATATTAAATTGGATTTACATTAAATCACATAATTCAAGAACTCTTAAATTAAACACACACAAGTGTAGAGACTTACTTGTTAATATTGTCAGGACGCCCTTCGAGAAAACGGGGCGTCACAACCTTCCCCCCTCAAGAGAACCTGGTCCCCAGGTTCCACTGCAAAAATGTAGATCCTCGAGTTGTAGTGCTCCAACCTTTTTCCCGAACTCGCGTGAGAACATAACTCTAATGGTGAGGCTTACTCCGGTCATCTACACTGAACCTCCTTTAGGATGTCTTGTTATCGTCGAGGTCCATGCGAGTACTTGATCCGCTAGTTGTTCGAACTCGATCGGTCATTGCCATGATCGGATAGCTGCAACTACACCCTACCTCGATGTCATCCCAGACTCGCCATTTGCAACCCGTAGTCAGATCAACGCGTAACGCAACCACAATAAACAAGAGAGAATCCCATCTCTCAACACGTAAGTGAGAGAACCCCGTCCCTCAGCATCCACAAGAGAGAGAACCCCGTCTCTCGAGCACATATAAAAGAGAGAGCCTCGTCTCCCAAACACATAATTGAGAGAACCCCGTCTCTCAACCTAAGTCGGGCAGATTCCAACATCTCCCAACATTCTAGTTTGAGAAAATCCAGCATTCCTCAAACCCCTAGATTCAAGAAAATCCAGCATCCCTGAATATCTAAGTACAAGAGAATCCAACATCTCTCGCGCACAAAACTTTGAAAGATTCCAACATCTTTCTACCACATAAATAGAGAGAATCCTACATCTCTCCAACACGTAGAAAGAGGTAACCTAAGGTCTCTCTTGCACATAAATCCACTGATCAGTTATTCATACATACATACATCATAGTAACACTTGACGAAAAGTATGCGATGCATGTTTGGTGTACCTTATACAACTGATATCGGTGTCCCTTGAGTATAGATTCAACGCTCATACCTCAACTCAAGGGGGATATCGCGATGGAATCCCTATAAAACAAGGTTACAGTATATATGTATGTTATATGGGAAGTTAGTGAGCAACCAAAAGAGTTTTAAATCACATAAGCATGAACAGTACATAACTCATTCATTTCAGCAACAGTTCATAACAAGTAGAAATTTCAATTTACAAATACTAGATCAGGTATCCAAGTTATCACAATTAAAATAGCAATAGTCATCACCCACATTAAGCAAAACAAGGTAAGAGTATTTAAACGATGCATGTATGCAAATGCCATGAATGCCTGGCGTACCGATCACCGTAGTGTCAAACTCTTGACAGGAAGTTGAGATGAAGTAGTAGGAGTTGATTAAGCCGACAATGATGCAACCCTCGTCATCTGAACCTCTTTTGTCTTGAGTCTTTTCATAAAGTGGTAACTCAGCAAAGCTCGTCTATCACCAAACCCCTTACTATACCATAATCTTTGCTCAACTAGAATCATCTTCAGTTTCTCCCAAGAATTCTCATTTATGTGTTAAATCTTAGTCTGCTCATCTTCAAGGAGTTGTCCATGATTAGTTTGTCAATTAGATATTTACCTCAGAGTTTCGTTGGATGATCGTGGTGCTAAGCACTTCCCAAAGCAATTCATTGTATATGGTTCTGAAACTTGGATAAAGTCTTTCAGCATCTAAGTGTTATATTCCCACATCAATAATGTCTTCCATCTCATCTTGAAGAAACACCCAAAGAGCTAACAACCAATCTTGTCTTGTCGTTCGTTAACTCTTAAACGGCACCAAAACCTTCAACACTCACCGATGGTTTGTAGCTCGTTGCTTACGTAACATGGCTACCTATCCACATCCCTTGAACTTGATCGGATCTTATTTGATCGGATTCTTCTATATTAACTCGTTTCCATCAACAAGGTGACTACACCCAATTAAACGAATCAACAAGGTTAAAATTCGTCAAACTTCATCTTTCAATTGACTTTAAGATAGTAAGTCAATATAGCAATTCTCATTCCTTCAACTCTGAACCTTTTCATGACCATTGATCTTGGTAAAGAATCCTTTCATCTTCGAATTATGGTATGTTTTCGTTGTAGTGCTAATAGGTAGTGTTGACGGAGGGAAATCTTAGTGTTGACTCATAGGACACCCTGAAATTCAAACACTAAATTCGATGCATGCGGATTAAAGATGCAAATGAAATGTAACACGTATATCACGTAAATGCAACAATTAGTGTAATTTATAAAGCACATAAAATAAGATGTTGCATAATTAAAGTCACAATGTGCACATAATCATATAATCACAAAACAATTCGTGCCCAAGGGTCAAAATATCAAGTCAAACAAATGCAATGCGCAGTTATTCTTATGCCGTACGACCTAGACAGACTCAACACGACTCAAGAGCTCGGTTTTGCAACCTAGAGCTCGGATACCACTTAAGGATGTAACACCCCAAACGGAGAAGTGCCATATCCCCCGCACTATGACCCAGACCCGAAACATGAAATGAAAGTCCATGCCCGAATCCGAATCAGAGCGAACGGGAGACCAACTCACACACTAGGCTAGGCGGATCTAACTTGACCAAAACTCAGAGTGCGGAAGCAATTAAAACCAACAACAATAGATAGCGGAAGCATTTAAAACAAAACATACAAAGCAGGTGACGGGTTCAACTAGCATAGATACCTAATCCCGAATAATAGATCAACAAACATAACAAGTGACGGGTTCAACTCGCATAAATCCCTTATCCCGAATATCAACATAAAGTAATAATCATCAAGTTCCACAAGGGCCGAATGAGAGTGCCACGCAGGGCTACCGAATAGTAAAGTATAATCTCAAGTCTACAAGTGAAAGCATAAGTAAAGTGTATGAAAAGACAAATGCAAATAGAAAGACTAGACCGACGAAGTGCAACTCAAAGGACTCACTTCCGCCTAGCAAACGCCAACAATCCTGCAACTAAAAGTGTAAATGAGGGGTCAGTCAACTTGACCGAGTGAGGGGGCTAACGCACACCCACAATATATATATATAAGGAGCATAGCACAGAATAAAAAGGATGGATTCATGAACCGGGGATAGGTGTTACATACCAAAACGTTTTGAAAGAACCCGAATAAGATAAAGATATACGTTTAGAAACCATTTTCCAGAAAGACTCTATCCCGATTCATAATTCCATAACATAACATAATCAACTGCTCGGGGAGTACGAGCTTCCAACATCAACTCCTCGTAACATAAATCAAAATCAATCCAACCTCTACACCAATGATGGAGGAGATGTACCGTCCCCATACCATCGAGAATAAACCGTCTAAAATAGACTCACCCTCAAGGGGTTGCGAACCCACAAGAGTCCTCCCCGGCCTTAGCCGAAGGCTCAAGATACCACGCCTCCCTCATCACCCTAAGGTCGCATAATGATATCTCAAATGGAACTACGCAATGGATAAATGCCCCGACGGCCCTAACCGTCCCGGGGGTACCCATTCCGCAGCTCACCAGGATCGATCCACACACAGATCACAACGGATCACAACAGAACAGATCACAACGGATCACAACAGAACATGTCACAATGGATCACATACGCCAATCTTTCATGGCAATCTCGCTACATAATCACAACACAACTGTTTTCCCAAAATAACTTACATATGCTTTCATATTTAATTTTCCAAACAGAGTTGATTCAGAAGGTCATAAACATATCATATCCAACACCTACGTATTTATAATAGATATACTCGCATGCAAGGGTTGAAATCAGCATATTAAGGCCATAGGTCGCGTAACTATACAAAATCCTAAACCTCACCTCGTAGTAGTAGAGTCTGAGAGTGTGAAGGGCCAAACACTTTAAACCTCGGGCCCACCGGCACCACCAAACTCTGTGATAAGACATACAGAAGCCCAGACTTAGACTCTATATGAACCAAACAAGACGCACGGCGTTGCTCAACATGATCGTGATTATGCATAAGTGTTCATGTTGTGCTTGGATAAGGTGTCGTGGTCATTCAAGGCATATCAATGCTCAACAAGATCATATTTACAAGCAACCATCATGCAATTCCATATCCAAAGATGCAAGATCAATTTAGGAAGTCAATGTATTCACAAAATGCATATTAAATCATCCAATGTCACAGGGTTCAATTATAATATTAGAATTAAGCATCAAGTTCATGACGAGTTATAAAGGGCATAAGTAAGAGCAACTTGATCATATAAACATACAAGGTTGTTGTACGTAGATGGCATGCTTGATACAATTAAAGAGTGCATCTAATTCACTTAAGATCATACTTTACAACTTCACAACATGTTTGGTACACAAGCTCAAGTCACATTCATAGTTTCATAAATATTACACTTACATCCCCTAAGTCATTTATAAAAGTTTAGAATTATTACACATACATCCCCTTAGTCGATTGCTAAGCATAATTGTTCATTTACAGTGTTTATACAATTATTCAACTAGGAATTAATTACTTACAAGCATGACAATTATCAATTTATCATAATTGATAATATACCATTTTCAAGTAGTAAGAGTAAATCAAGATATTACAATTCTAACTCCTATCATGCATCAAGTCTCAAGTTGTTCAAACATCTTTCATGTATCTCAATTTTATATTGGAAACACAATTTACAACAAACATAACATTGAGAACGTCTCAAATTCATATAGAGAAATCACAACATGTTCGTTCTTCTAAAATACCATTCAAGTTCATTTAGTCACATAAAAGATTAGTTTCTAAATATTACACTAATACCCCTTCATATCTAAACACATAGCATAAATTCATCACATCGGGATTCAAATTGTAAATCGAAACATTCATGCATATCACAATCCATTCAATACATGTTTTCGTATACGATTGGAATATATCTCGATCAACAAACCAACAATAACCAATTTATTTGCACTTAAAACAATTAATTCAAATAATCACAATTACGCAAAATAATTCGTAATAAATAGATCGAGTGTCCGATTTACAAACGGAAAGTGGTGTTGAACTCACCACAACGAGACGAACATTCTGACCAAACACCGCCGGAACGCCACCATTGTAGCTGCCGGAATTTGGCCGGACCGCTGTCGGGCCGCCCCCGAAGGTCGCCGGAAAAATCCCAAAAAATCAGTCCTAAATGAAGTCTTCGTGCCCGTTCCGAATCCTTGATCAATTTCTGAGAATTCCAAGCCGATTGTCCTAGATCTGAAATCTAAGAACACGAAAACCCTAAATCTTCAAACTCAAATTACTTCCAAACCGGTGAACCAAAATACGATCCGTAAAAGCCATTGTCTTACCCATGACGAGCTCTTCGAAAGCCCTAAGGTAGCTCACCGGAAAAATCCTCGGAGCTAGTGTCGCCGTTGCACCGCCACTTTGCCGCCGCGATCCGCCGCCAAACCATCGAATTTGGAGTCGCCTGATCACAGGCCACTAGTTCTCGTCATTCCGAACAACTTTCGTGAAGAGCCCGAGACCAAAAGATGGCCGAAAAAGGCCCCCGTTGGCCGCCGAAGTTTCTATCGCCGCTGCTATAGTAACACAGGCCGCCTCCGCGAGGTTTGGGCGGCGCGTGCGGCGCCGTCACTGCTCCGATGGCCATGCCGCCGACGTCAAACGAAGCGCTGGGATGTCCTCTTGCTGGATCTTCAGCGCGTGCACCAAGGAGGTGGCCGGAAAATGCCACGAAACACCGGCGAAGTGGCGGCGGTCTGACAGCTCCGCCGCTGCTACTGAAATCTGGCCATAACTCCGCCACCGTTCGTTGTTAGGCCTTGAAATTGGTACTCTTGGGTCGGTCTCGCCGAGATAATCGAAATGGACTATTCGTTTATTGAATTTCGTCGAGAAACGATCGAGTTATGGGCTCGTAACCGAAGCCGCGATAGTAACCCGCGGGAGAGAGAAAGTGGGAGAGGAGAGAGAGAGAGAGAGAAAAAGGGATTGGGAGAAATGTGTCTTGTGCACAAGCTATATACAACCGGGTATCCTTATCGCGTAGCAAAGAGAAATATCGCGTACAATTAATCGTAAATAAAATTGGTAATGTTACGAATAAACATTCAAGCTCCGAATTAATTTTATAAATTAAAATGAAAGAGAGAGATTTACCAATTAGAGTTTAATTCAATTTAATTTTAGAAACCTTTCGTACAATTTAATGACACTCGTAAACACATGATTGACAATTAATCTCAAGGAATTCAAGTAAAACGAAATTAAACAAGTTAAGTAATATGACGGATTTAAAAATCAACTTGACAATTATTTCATGGAATAAATTTGAATTAAATCAAATTAGACAGTTAGGGTTAAATATGCGCGTAATTAATCAAGTTGCAATTAATCTTAGAATAATTCGAATGAACACATATTAAATTGGATTTACATTAAATCACATAATTCAAGAACTCTTAAATTAAACACACACAAGTGTAGAGACTTACTTGTTAATATTGTCAGGACGCCCTTCGAGAAAACGGGGCGTCACAACCTTCCCCCCTTAAGAGAACCTGGTCCCCAGGTTCCACTGCAAAAATGTAGATCCTCGAGTTGTAGTGCTCCAACCCTTTTCCCGAACTCGCGTGAGATCATAACTCTAATGGTGAGGCTTACTCCGGTCATCTACACTGAACCTCCTTTAGGATGTCTTGTTATCGTCGAGGTCCATGCGAGTACTCGATCCGCTAGTTGTTCGAACTCGATCGGTCATTGCCATGATCGGATAGCTGCAACTACACCCTACCTCGATGTCATCCCAGACTCGCCATTTGCAACCCGTAGTCAGATCAACGCGTAACGCAACCACAACAAACAAGAGAGAATCCCATCTCTCAACACGTAAGTGAGAGAACCCCGTCCCTCAGCATCCACAAGAGAGAGAACCCCGTCTCTCGAGCACATATAAAAGAGAGAGCCCCGTCTCCCAAACACATAATTGAGAGAACCCCGTCTCTCAACCTAAGTCGGGCAGATTCCAACATCTCCCAACATTCTAGTTTGAGAAAATCCAGCATTCCTCAAACCCCTAGATTCAAGAAAATCCAGCATCCCTGAATATCTAAGTACAAGAGAATCCAACATCTCTCGCGCACAAAACTTTGAAAGATTCCAACATCTTTCTACCACATAAATAGAGAGAATCCTACATCTCTCCAACACGTAGAAAGAGGTAACCTAAGGTCTCTCTTGCACATAAATCCACTGATCAGTTATTCATACATACATACATCATAGTAACACTTGACGAAAAGTATGCGATGCATGTTTGGTGTACCTTATACAACTGATATCGGTGTCCCTTGAGTATAGATTCAACGCTCATACCTCAACTCAAGGGGGATATCGCGATGGAATCCCTATAAAACAAGGTTACAGTATATATGTATGTTATATGGGAAGTTAGTGAGCAACCAAAAGAGTTTTAAATCACATAAGCATGAACAGTACATAACTCATTCATTTCAGCAACAGTTCATAACAAGTAGAAATTTCAATTTACAAATACTAGATCAGGTATCCAAGTTATCACAATTAAAATAGCAATAGTCATCACCCACATTAAGCAAAACAAGGTAAGAGTATTTAAACGATGCATGTATGCAAATGCCATGAATGCCTGGCGTACCGATCACCGTAGTGTCAAACTCTTGACAGGAAGTTGAGATGAAGTAGTAGGAGTTGATTAAGCCGACAATGATGCAACCCTCGTCATCTGAACCTCTTTTGTCTTGAGTCTTTTCATAAAGTGGTAACTCAGCAAAGCTCGTCTATCACCAAACCCCTTACTATACCATAATCTTTGCTCAACTAGAATCATCTTCAGTTTCTCCCAAGAATTCTCATTTATGTGTTAAATCTTAGTCTGCTCATCTTCAAGGAGTTGTCCATGATTAGTTTGTCAATTAGATATTTACCTCAGAGTTTCATTGGATGATCGTGGTGCTAAGCACTTCCCAAAGCAATTCATTGTATATGGTTCTGAAACTTGGATAAAGTCTTTCAGCATCTAAGTGTTATATTCCCACATCAATAATGTCTTCCATCTCATCTTGAAGAAACACCCAAAGAGCTAACAACCAATCTTGTCTTGTCGTTCGTTAACTCTTAAACGGCACCAAAACCTTCAACACTCACCGATGGTTTGTAGCTCGTTGCTTACGTAACATGGCTACCTATCCACATCCCTTGAACTTGATCGGATCTTATTTGATCGGATTCTTCTATATTAACTCGTTTCCATCAACAAGGTGACTACACCCAATTAAACAAATCAACAAGGTTAAAATTCGTCAAACTTCATCTTTCAATTGACTTTAAGATAGTAAGTCAATATAGCAATTCTCATTCCTTCAACTCTGAACCTTTTCATGACCATTGATCTTGGTAAAGAATCCTTTCATCTTCGAATTATGGTATGTTTTCGTTGTAGTGCTAATAGGTAGTGTTGACGGAGGGAAATCTTAGTGTTGACTCATAGGACACCCTGAAATTCAAACACTAAATTCGATGCATGCGGATTAAAGATGCAAATGAAATGTAACACGTATATCACGTAAATGCAACAATTAGTGTAATTTATAAAGCACATAAAATAAGATGTTGCATAATTAAAGTCACAATGTGCACATAATCATATAATCACAAAACAATTCGTGCCCAAGGGTCAAAATATCAAGTCAAACAAATGCAATGCGCAGTTATTCTTATGCCGTACGACCTAGACAGACTCAACACGACTCAAGAGCTCGGTTTTGCAACCTAGAGCTCGGATACCACTTAAGGATGTAACACCCCAAACGGAGAAGTGCCATATCCCCCGCACTATGACCCAGACCCGAAACATGAAATGAAAGTCCATGCCCGAATCCGAATCAGAGCGAACGGGAGACCAACTCACACACTAGGCTAGGCGGATCTAACTTGACCAAAACTCAGAGTGCGGAAGTAATTAAAACCAACAACAATAGATAGCGGAAGCATTTAAAACAAAACATACAAAGCAGGTGACGGGTTCAACTAGCATAGATACCTAATCCCGAATAATAGATCAACAAACATAACAAGTGACGGGTTCAACTAGCATAAATCCCTTATCCCGAATATCAACATAAAGTAATAATCATCAAGTTCCACAAGGGCCGAATGAGAGTGCCACGCAGGGCTACCGAATAGTAAAGTATAATCTCAAGTCTACAAGTGAAAGCATAAGTAAAGTGTATGAAAAGACAAATGCAAATAGAAAGACTAGACCGACGAAGTGCAACTCAAAGGACTCACTTCCGCCTAGCAAACGCCAACAATCCTGCAACTAAAAGTGTAAATGAGGGGTCAGTCAACTTGACCGAGTGAGGGGGCTAACGCACACCCACAATATATATATATAAGGAGCATAGCACAGAATAAAAAGGATGGATTCATGAACCGGGGATAGGTGTTACATACCAAAACGTTTTGAAAGAACCCGAATAAGATAAAGATATACGTTTAGAAACCATTTTCCAGAAAGACTCTATCCCGATTCATAATTCCATAACATAACATAATCAACTGCTCGGGGAGTACGAGCTTCCAACATCAACTCCTCGTAACATAAATCAAAATCAATCCAACCTCTACACCAATGATGGAGGAGATGTACCGTCCCCATACCATCGAGAATAAACCGTCTAAAATAGACTCACCCTCAAGGGGTTGCGAAACCACAAGAGTCCTCCCCGGCCTTAGCCGAAGGCTCAAGATACCACGCCTCCCTCATCACCCTAAGGTCGCATAATGATATCTCAAATGGAACTACGCAATGGATAAATGCCCCGACGGCCCTAACCGTCCCGGGGGTACCCATTCCGCAGCTCACCAGGATCGATCCACACACAGATCACAACGGATCACAACAGAACAGATCACAACGGATCACAACAGAACATGTCACAATGGATCACATACGCCAATCTTTCATGGCAATCTCGCTACATAATCACAACACAACTGTTTTCCCAAAATAACTTACATATGCTTTCATATTTAATTTTCCAAACAGAGTTGATTCAGAAGGTCATAAACATATCATATCCAACACCTACGTATTTATAATAGATATACTCGCATGCAAGGGTTGAAATCAGCATATTAAGGCCATAGGTCGCGTAACTATACAAAATCCTAAACCTCACCTCGTAGTAGTAGAGTCTGAGAGTGTGAAGGGCCAAACACTTTAAACCTCGGGCCCACCGGCACCACCAAACTCTGTGATAAGACATACAGAAGCCCAGACTTAGACTCTATATGAACCAAACAAGACGCACGGCGTTGCTCAACATGATCGTGATTATGCATAAGTGTTCATGTTGTGCTTGGATAAGGTGTCGTGGTCATTCAAGGCATATCAATGCTCAACAAGATCATATTTACAAGCAACCATCATGCAATTCCATATCCAAAGATGCAAGATCAATTTAGGAAGTCAATGTATTCACAAAATGCATATTAAATCATCCAATGTCACAGGGTTCAATTATAATATTAGAATTAAGCATCAAGTTCATGACGAGTTATAAAGGGCATAAGTAAGAGCAACTTGATCATATAAACATACAAGGTTGTTGTACGTAGATGGCATGCTTGATACAATTAAAGAGTGCATCTAATTCACTTAAGATCATACTTTACAACTTCACAACATGTTTGGTACACAAGCTCAAGTCACATTCATAGTTTCATAAATATTACACTTACATCCCCTAAGTCATTTATAAAAGTTTAGAATTATTACACATACATCCCCTTAGTCGATTGCTAAGCATAATTGTTCATTTACAGTGTTTATACAATTATTCAACTAGGAATTAATTACTTACAAGCATGACAATTATCAATTTATCATAATTGATAATATACCATTTTCAAGTAGTAAGAGTAAATCAAGATATTACAATTCTAACTCCTATCATGCATCAAGTCTCAAGTTGTTCAAACATCTTTCATGTATCTCAATTTTATATTGGAAACACAATTTACAACAAACATAACATTGAGAACGTCTCAAATTCATATAGAGAAATCACAACATGTTCGTTCTTCTAAAATACCATTCAAGTTCATTTAGTCACATAAAAGATTAGTTTCTAAATATTACACTAATACCCCTTCATATCTAAACACTTAGCATAAATTCATCACATCGGGATTCAAATTGTAAATCGAAACATTCATGCATATCACAATCCATTCAATACATGTTTTCGTATACGATTGGAATACATCTCGATCAACAAACCAACAATAACCAATTTATTTGCACTTAAAACAATTAATTCAAATAATCACAATTACGCAAAATAATTCGTAATAAATAGATCGAGTGTCCGATTTACAAACGGAAAGTGGTGTTGAACTCACCACAACGAGACGAACATTCTGACCAAACACCGCCGGAATGCCACCATTGTAGCTGCCGGAATTTGGCCGGACCGCTGTCGGGCCGCCCCCGAAGGTCGCCGGAAAAATCCCAAAAAATCAGTCCTAAATGAAGTCTTCGTGCCCGTTCCGAATCCTTGATCAATTTCTGAGAATTCCAAGCCGATTGTCCTAGATCTGAAATCTAAGAACACGAAAACCCTAAATCTTCAAACTCAAATTACTTCCAAACCGGTGAACCAAAATGCGATCCGTAAAAGCCATTGTCTTACCCATGACGAGCTCTTCGAAAGCCCTAAGGTAGCTCACCGGAAAAATCCTCGGAGCTAGTGTCGCCGTTGCACCGCCACTTTGCCGCCGCGATCCGCCGCCAAACCATCGAATTTGGAGTCGCCTGATCACAGGCCACTAGTTCTCGTCGTTCCGAACAACTTTCGTGAAGAGCCCGAGACCAAAAGATGGCCGAAAAAGGCCCCCGTTGGCCGCCGAAGTTTCTATCGCCGCTGCTACAGTAACACAGGCCGCCTCCGCGAGGTTTGGGCGGTGCGTGCGGCGCCGTCACTGCTCCGATGGCCATGCCGCCGACGTCAAACGAAGCGCTGGGATGTCCTCTTGCTGGATCTTCAGCGCGTGCACCAAGGAGGTGGCCGGAAAATGCCACGAAACACCGGCGAAGTGGCGGCGGTCTGACAGCTCCGCCGCTGCTACTGAAATCTGGCCATAACTCCGCCACCGTTCGTTGTTAGGCCTTGAAATTGGTACTCTTGGGTCGGTCTCGCCGAGATAATCGAAATGGACTATTCGTTTATTGAATTTCGTCGAGAAACGATCGAGTTATGGGCTCGTAACCGAAGCCGCGATAGTAACCCGCGGGAGAGAGAAAGTGGGAGAGGAGAGAGAGAGAGAGAGAAAAAGGGATTGGGAGAAATGTGTCTTGTGCACAAGCTATATACAACCGGGTATCCTTATCGCGTAGCAAAGAGAAATATCGCGTACAATTAATCGTAAATAAAATTGGTAATGTTACGAATAAACATTCAAGCTCCGAATTAATTTTATAAATTAAAATGAAAGAGAGAGATTTACCAATTAGAGTTTAATTCAATTTAATTTTAGAAACCTTTCGTACAATTTAATGACACTCGTAAACACATGATTGACAATTAATCTCAAGGAATTCAAGTAAAACGAAATTAAACAAGTTAAGTAATATGACGGATTTAAAAATCAACTTGACAATTATTTCATGGAATAAATTTGAATTAAATCAAATTAGACAGTTAGGGTTAAATATGCGCGTAATTAATCAAGTTGCAATTAATCTTAGAATAATTCGAATGAACACATATTAAATTGGATTTACATTAAATCACATAATTCAAGAACTCTTAAATTAAACACACACAAGTGTAGAGACTTACTTGTTAATATTGTCAGGACGCCCTTCGAGAAAACGGGGCGTCACAACCTTCCCCCCTTAAGAGAACCTGGTCCCCAGGTTCCACTGCAAAAATGTAGATCCTCGAGTTGTAGTGCTCCAACCCTTTTCCCGAACTCGCGTGAGATCATAACTCTAATGGTGAGGCTTACTCCGGTCATCTACACTGAACCTCCTTTAGGATGTCTTGTTATCGTCGAGGTCCATGCGAGTACTTGATCCGCTAGTTGTTCGAACTCGATCGGTCATTGCCATGATCGGATAGCTGCAACTACACCCTACCTCGATGTCATCCCAGACTCGCCATTTACAACCCGTAGTCAGATCAACGCGTAACGCAACCACAACAAACAAGAGAGAATCCCATCTCTCAACACGTAAGTGAGAGAACCCCGTCCCTCAGCATCCACAAGAGAGAGAACCCCGTCTCTCGAGCACATATAAAAGAGAGAGCCCCGTCTCCCAAACACATAATTGAGAGAACCCCGTCTCTCAACCTAAGTCGGGCAGATTCCAACATCTCCCAACATTCTAGTTTGAGAAAATCCAGCATTCCTCAAACCCCTAGATTCAAGAAAATCCAGCATCCCTGAATATCTAAGTACAAGAGAATCCAACATCTCTCGCGCACAAAACTTTGAAAGATTCCAACATCTTTCTACCACATAAATAGAGAGAATCCTACATCTCTCCAACACGTAGAAAGAGGTAACCTAAGGTCTCTCTTGCACATAAATCCACTGATCAGTTATTCATACATACATACATCATAGTAACACTTGACGAAAAGTATGCGATGCATGTTTGGTGTACCTTATACAACTGATATCGGTGTCCCTTGAGTATAGATTCAACGCTCATACCTCAACTCAAGGGGGATATCGCGATGGAATCCCTATAAAACAAGGTTACAGTATATATGTATGTTATATGGGAAGTTAGTGAGCAACCAAAAGAGTTTTAAATCACATAAGCATGAACAGTACATAACTCATTCATTTCAGCAACAGTTCATAACAAGTAGAAATTTCAATTTACAAATACTAGATCAGGTATCCAAGTTATCACAATTAAAATAGCAATAGTCATCACCCACATTAAGCAAAACAAGGTAAGAGTATTTAAACGATGCATGTATGCAAATGCCATGAATGCCTGGCGTACCGATCACCGTAGTGTCAAACTCTTGACAGGAAGTTGAGATGAAGTAGTAGGAGTTGATTAAGCCGACAATGATGCAACCCTCGTCATCTGAACCTCTTTTGTCTTGAGTCTTTTCATAAAGTGGTAACTCAGCAAAGCTCGTCTATCACCAAACCCCTTACTATACCATAATCTTTGCTCAACTAGAATCATCTTCAGTTTCTCCCAAGAATTCTCATTTATGTGTTAAATCTTAGTCTGCTCATCTTCAAGGAGTTGTCCATGATTAGTTTGTCAATTAGATATTTACCTCAGAGTTTCATTGGATGATCGTGGTGCTAAGCACTTCCCAAAGCAATTCATTGTATATGGTTCTGAAACTTGGATAAAGTCTTTCAGCATCTAAGTGTTATATTCCCACATCAATAATGTCTTCCATCTCATCTTGAAGAAACACCCAAAGAGCTAACAACCAATCTTGTCTTGTCGTTCGTTAACTCTTAAACGGCACCAAAACCTTCAACACTCACCGATGGTTTGTAGCTCGTTGCTTAAGTAACATGGCTACCTATCCACATCCCTTGAACTTGATCGGATCTTATTTGATCGGATTCTTCTATATTAACTCGTTTCCATCAACAAGGTGACTACACCCAATTAAACAAATCAACAAGGTTAAAATTCGTCAAACTTCATCTTTCAATTGACTTTAAGATAGTAAGTCAATATAGCAATTCTCATTCCTTCAACTCTGAACCTTTTCATGACCATTGATCTTGGTAAAGAATCCTTTCATCTTCGAATTATGGTATGTTTTCGTTGTAGTGCTAATAGGTAGTGTTGACGGAGGGAAATCTTAGTGTTGACTCATAGGACACCCTGAAATTCAAACACTAAATTCGATGCATGCGGATTAAAGATGCAAATGAAATGTAACACGTATATCACGTAAATGCAACAATTAGTGTAATTTATAAAGCACATAAAATAAGATGTTGCATAATTAAAGTCACAATGTGCACATAATCATATAATCACAAAACAATTCGTGCCCAAGGGTCAAAATATCAAGTCAAACAAATGCAATGCGCAGTTATTCTTATGCCGTACGACCTAGACAGACTCAACACGACTCAAGAGCTCGGTTTTGCAACCTAGAGCTCGGATACCACTTAAGGATGTAACACCCCAAACGGAGAAGTGCCATATCCCCCGCACTATGACCCAGACCCGAAACATGAAATGAAAGTCCATGCCCGAATCCGAATCAGAGCGAACGGGAGACCAACTCACACACTAGGCTAGGCGGATCTAACTTGACCAAAACTCAGAGTGCGGAAGTAATTAAAACCAACAACAATAGATAGCGGAAGCATTTAAAACAAAACATACAAAGCAGGTGACGGGTTCAACTAGCATAGATACCTAATCCCGAATAATAGATCAACAAACATAACAAGTGACGGGTTCAACTAGCATAAATCCCTTATCCCGAATATCAACATAAAGTAATAATCATCAAGTTCCACAAGGGCCGAATGAGAGTGCCACGCAGGGCTACCGAATAGTAAAGTATAATCTCAAGTCTACAAGTGAAAGCATAAGTAAAGTGTATGAAAAGACAAATGCAAATAGAAAGACTAGACCGACGAAGTGCAACTCAAAGGACTCACTTCCGCCTAGCAAACGCCAACAATCCTGCAACTAAAAGTGTAAATGAGGGGTCAGTCAACTTGACCGAGTGAGGGGGCTAACGCACACCCACAATATATATATATAAGGAGCATAGCACAGAATAAAAAGGATGGATTCATGAACCGGGGATAGGTGTTACATACCAAAACGTTTTGAAAGAACCCGAATAAGATAAAGATATACGTTTAGAAACCATTTTCCAGAAAGACTCTATCCCGATTCATAATTCCATAACATAACATAATCAACTGCTCGGGGAGTACGAGCTTCCAACATCAACTCCTCGTAACATAAATCAAAATCAATCCAACCTCTACACCAATGATGGAGGAGATGTACCGTCCCCATACCATCGAGAATAAACCGTCTAAAATAGACTCACCCTCAAGGGGTTGCGAACCCACAAGAGTCCTCCCCGGCCTTAGCCGAAGGCTCAAGATACCACGCCTCCCTCATCACCCTAAGGTCGCATAATGATATCTCAAATGGAACTACGCAATGGATAAATGCCCCGACGGCCCTAACCGTCCCGGGGGTACCCATTCCGCAGCTCACCAGGATCGATCCACACACAGATCACAACGGATCACAACAGAACAGATCACAACGGATCACAACAGAACATGTCACAATGGATCACATACGCCAATCTTTCATGGCAATCTCGCTACATAATCACAACACAACTGTTTTCCCAAAATAACTTACATATGCTTTCATATTTAATTTTCCAAACAGAGTTGATTCAGAAGGTCATAAACATATCATATCCAACACCTACGTATTTATAATAGATATACTCGCATGCAAGGGTTGAAATCAGCATATTAAGGCCATAGGTCGCGTAACTATACAAAATCCTAAACCTCACCTCGTAGTAGTAGAGTCTGAGAGTGTGAAGGGCCAAACACTTTAAACCTCGGGCCCACCGGCACCACCAAACTCTGTGATAAGACATACAGAAGCCCAGACTTAGACTCTATATGAACCAAACAAGACGCACGGCGTTGCTCAACATGATCGTGATTATGCATAAGTGTTCATGTTGTGCTTGGATAAGGTGTCGTGGTCATTCAAGGCATATCAATGCTCAACAAGATCATATTTACAAGCAACCATCATGCAATTCCATATCCAAAGATGCAAGATCAATTTAGGAAGTCAATGTATTCACAAAATGCATATTAAATCATCCAATGTCACAGGGTTCAATTATAATATTAGAATTAAGCATCAAGTTCATGACGAGTTATAAAGGGCATAAGTAAGAGCAACTTGATCATATAAACATACAAGGTTGTTGTACGTAGATGGCATGCTTGATACAATTAAAGAGTGCATCTAATTCACTTAAGATCATACTTTACAACTTCACAACATGTTTGGTACACAAGCTCAAGTCACATTCATAGTTTCATAAATATTACACTTACATCCCCTAAGTCATTTATAAAAGTTTAGAATTATTACACATACATCCCCTTAGTCGATTGCTAAGCATAATTGTTCATTTACAGTGTTTATACAATTATTCAACTAGGAATTAATTACTTACAAGCATGACAATTATCAATTTATCATAATTGATAATATACCATTTTCAAGTAGTAAGAGTAAATCAAGATATTACAATTCTAACTCCTATCATGCATCAAGTCTCAAGTTGTTCAAACATCTTTCATGTATCTTAATTTTATATTGGAAACACAATTTACAACAAACATAACATTGAGAACGTCTCAAATTCATATAGAGAAATCACAACATGTTCGTTCTTCTAAAATACCATTCAAGTTCATTTAGTCACATAAAAGATTAGTTTCTAAATATTACACTAATACCCCTTCATATCTAAACACATAGCATAAATTCATCACATCGGGATTCAAATTGTAAATCGAAACATTCATGCATATCACAATCCATTCAATACATGTTTTCGTATACGATTGGAATACATCTCGATCAACAAACCAACAATAACCAATTTATTTGCACTTAAAACAATTAATTCAAATAATCACAATTACGCAAAATAATTCGTAATAAATAGATCGAGTGTCCGATTTACAAACGGAAAGTGGTGTTGAACTCACCACAACAAGACGAACATTCTGACCAAACACCGCCGGAACGCCACCATTGTAGCTGCCGGAATTTGGCCGGACCGCTGTCGGGCCGCCCCCGAAGGTCGCCGGAAAAATCCCAAAAAATCAGTCCTAAATGAAGTCTTCGTGCCCGTTCCGAATCCTTGATCAATTTCTGAGAATTCCAAGCCGATTGTCCTAGATCTGAAATCTAAGAACACGAAAACCCTAAATCTTCAAACTCAAATTACTTCCAAACCGGTGAACCAAAATGCGATCCGTAAAAGCCATTGTCTTACCCATGACGAGCTCTTCGAAAGCCCTAAGGTAGCTCACCGGAAAAATCCTCGGAGCTAGTGTCGCCGTTGCACCGCCACTTTGCCGCCGCGATCCGCCGCCAAACCATCGAATTTGGAGTCGCCTGATCACAGGCCACTAGTTCTCGTCGTTCCGAACAACTTTCGTGAAGAGCCCGAGACCAAAAGATGGCCGAAAAAGGCCCCCGTTGGCCGCCGAAGTTTCTATCGCCGCTGCTACAGTAACACAGGCCGCCTCCGCGAGGTTTGGGCGGCGCGTGCGGCGCTGTCACTGCTCCGATGGCCATGCCGCCGACGTCAAACGAAGCGCTGGGATGTCCTCTTGCTGGATCTTCAGCGCGTGCACCAAGGAGGTGGCCGGAAAATGCCACGAAACACCGGCGAAGTGGCGGCGGTCTGACAGCTCCGCCGCTGCTACTGAAATCTGGCCATAACTCCGCCACCGTTCGTTGTTAGGCCTTGAAATTGGTACTCTTGGGTCGGTCTCGCCGAGATAATCGAAATGGACTATTCGTTTATTGAATTTCGTCGAGAAACGATCGAGTTATGGGCTCGTAACCGAAGCCGCGATAGTAACCCGCGGGAGAGAGAAAGTGGGAGAGGAGAGAGAGAGAGAGAGAAAAAGGGATTGGGAGAAATGTGTCTTGTGCACAAGCTATATACAACCGGGTATCCTTATCGCGTAGCAAAGAGAAATATCGCGTACAATTAATCGTAAATAAAATTGGTAATGTTACGAATAAACATTCAAGCTCCGAATTAATTTTATAAATTAAAATGAAAGAGAGAGATTTACCAATTAGAGTTTAATTCAATTTAATTTTAGAAACCTTTCGTACAATTTAATGACACTCGTAAACACATGATTGACAATTAATCTCAAGGAATTCAAGTAAAACGAAATTAAACAAGTTAAGTAATATGACGGATTTAAAAATCAACTTGACAATTATTTCATGGAATAAATTTGAATTAAATCAAATTAGACAGTTAGGGTTAAATATGCGCGTAATTAATCTAGTTGCAATTAATCTTAGAATAATTCGAATGAACACATATTAAATTGGATTTACATTAAATCACATAATTCAAGAACTCTTAAATTAAACACACATAAGTGTAGAGACTTACTTGTCGATGCCGTAAGGACGCCCTTCGAGAAAACGGGGCGTCACAGCGATTGTGTATCGATTATCGAGAACTCAATCGTATGACTATCAAGAACAAGTACCCTCTTCCCCATATTGAAGAACTGTTCGACATTCTTCAAGGATCACGAGTGTTCTCCAAGTTGGATTTAAGGCAAGGGTATTATCAGCTGAGGATTAAAAAGGAGGATATTCCAAAGACTGCTTTTATTACCCGCTACGGCCACTTCGAATTTGTAGTAATACCTTTTGGGTTAACCAATGCCCCAGCTGCATTCATGGATTTAATGCACCGAACGTTCCGACCGTATTTAGATCAGTTCGTGGTCATCTTTATTGACGACATTTTGGTATTCTCAAGAACCCCGGAAGAACATGCTGAACACCTTCGTAAAGTGTTAAGAGCTTTAAAGGATCATAAGTTATACGCGAAGTTCAGCAAGTGTGAATTTTGGTTAGAAAGAGTGTCCTTCCTTGGACATATAATATCCGGTTCTGGAATAGAAGTAGACCCTTCAAAGGTTGAAACCGTAATGAATTGGCAGGCACCAAAGAACCCATCAGAAGTGGGAAGTTTTCTAGGACTTGCCGGATATTACAGGAGGTTTGTAAAAGATTTCTCCAAGGTAGCAGCGCCTCTTACTCAGTTAACCAAGAAACAAGGAAAATTTGAATGGACAGAAAAGTGTGAACGGAGTTTTCAAGAACTGAAACAAAGATTAACGTCTACCCCGGTATTAACCTTACCAGAAGGAAAAAAAGGTTATGTGGTTTATACGGATGCATCCAAAGAAGGATTAGGGTGTGTCCTAATGCAAAATGGTAAGGTTATAGCCTATGACTCAAGGAAACTTAAACCTTATGAAGAGAATTACCCCACACATGATTTAGAATTAGCTGCAATTGTATTCACTTTAGCTAAATGGAGACATTATCTGTAGGGGGTAACAAATCACCATGGACTTCATCACGGGCTTGCCAAAAGTTAAAGGAGGATATGATAGTATATGGGTTATCATTGATCGATTAACTAAGTCTGCACATTTCTTATCGGTCAAGACTACTGACAAGGTCGGTTCTCTAGCAAAGTTGTACCAGAAAGAGATTATAAGGTTACATGGTGTACCCATTAGTATAGTCTCCGATAGAGATCCGAAATTCACTTCACAGTTATGGCAAAGTCTTCGAGAAACAATGGGGACTAAGCGCATTTCAGTTCAGCCGCACATCCTCAGACCGATGGTCAATCAGAAAGGACGATCAAATATCTAGTGGATATGTTGCGAGCTTGTGCCTTGGATTTTCAAGAGGACTAGAAAGAATGTTTACCTCTTGTAGAATTTACATATAACAATAGTTATCAGGCATCAATCCAAGAAGCACCTTATGAAGCCTTATATGGAAGGAATGTAGGTCTCCGTTATATTGGGATATGGAAGAAACTAAAGCAACTGAAAGAGGAGATACCAGGAAAACCATTAGAAAGTGGATAGCGGAGTCTACAGAAAAGATTGAAATTATCCGTCAAAGAATGAAAGCAGCTCAAGATAGGCAAAAGAGTTATGCCGATACCCGGAGAAAGGATATAGAATTTACAGTAGGCGATAAAGTGTTTTTAAAGGCATCACCAAGAAAAGGTTTCACACGTATTGGGAAAGGTGGAAAACTGAATCCCAAATACATAGGACCTTTTGAAATCATTGAATGTGTTGGACCGACAACCTATCGCCTAGATTTACCAGCAAACCTCACTGGAATACATAACGTATTCCATGTGTCTCAGCTCGGTAAATATTTTGCGGATGAATCCCACATCTTGCCAATAGAAGAAGTTCCTCTAAAGCCCGACTTGACTTATACAGTAAGACCAACCGAAATCTTGGATAGGAAATTCCAAGAACTAAGGAATCGGAAAATCCCCCTTGTTAAAGTGTTATGGAAAGGACATGGGACAGGAGAACAAACCTGGGAAACTAAGGAAAAGATGCAAAAATATTACCCAGAGTTGTTCCGAAACAAGAATAGAATCTGAGGATAGATTCTCTTTAAGGGGGGAAGATTGTAACAGCCCGGATTTTTTGAGATCAGGATAGCACGGGTAAGTAAAGGGTTAAGAGGAAAGCGTTTATAGCCTTAGTCCATTACACATTCCATTTTATGTGAATTATGTGCATATATATTCTGATTTATGATTTGTGCCTTTTTGAGAGAATCACATCACTATTCATTCACCGAACCCTAAACCTTTACCTAGACCTTGAAAAAAAAAAACCTTAGAAAGCTGATTTCTATATTTTCCAAACTCATATCATAGCTTTCATTGTTCCAAAATATATTTTTAAAATTGTTTGTTGAAAATTCCATTTAGGTCCCTAGATACTATTCATCTTTAATTGTAGGAATTTTTGAAACACTTTTACCTATTCAATATTGGGCTCGATAGAATCCTTGCGAAATTTTATGAATTTTGGTATGATTTCCGAACCCTAATTCTTAACGTAGCTTCCATAGAAATCAAAACCGGCCGAAAAACCCTAATTTTGCCCTAAATTAGAAATTTCTGAATTTCAACGTTTTTCCTATACAATATTATAACCATTACGATCCTTGGATTATTTTATGAATTTTAGGATCTTTTCCAAACTCTAGTTCAAATCCGAACTCGATTTATAAATCTTTCTTTATTTTTCCCAAAGTACTATTTCTACCGTAAAAACTAATTTTCAAACCGTCCAACATTTGGTATACAATTATTTCAAGAATCATGGACACTTTCTCGGGAATCAATTCACATTCTAGCTTCGTTTATGAATTTTATCGTATTTTTCAAAATTCCCGAACGACTACTACTTCAAATGTAGACGTTCAAACGCTAAGTATTTATAACCATTAGAAAGCTCTTTCGATTCTCTTTCTTTTGCAATTTTTCTCATTTCAAACTAAACCCTAGACGTTCTTCTATGAATTTATTACCATCTTCATCCTATTTTAGAATTATTTTTATTTGATCATGATTACTAAATTAATTAATTATTTCTTAAACTTACACATAAGTATACACTTAACCCCCCTAATAAATGAACCTAGCTTATTCACTACATGATTCATCTAATTAATTGCAACATAAGCCCTTAAATACCAACTACAAATACCCTAGACCTTATAACATAAAATTCACACAAATTTCTCTCCCTCTCACTCCAAAACTCACGGCAATCACTCTCTCTCTCTCTAAGGTGCAATTTTCTTTTATTATTTCATGCTTTATGTTATGTTTTTAATATTATAATATTAGTAACATGCTTAGGAATAATAAAATTATGCTTTAGGAATTTATTTTTACAATATATATGCATAATTGTTAGTTTTATGTGTAATGTGCCTACATTATGAAATTTTATTTAATTAATTACATGAATTATGATATGTTATAGCATGAGTATGTATTTAAATAATTATGTTCTTATTGGATTAAATTTATGCTTAGAATAATTTATTTAGATTTAATTTCATAATTAAAGTGTTACATTTGAATTTAATTATATGATATGAATTCAAAAATTTATTGAATGTGATCATGAACTAGTATGAAAATCTTCATAAGCTTAAGAACACCTTCATAATGTTCTTGAACCAAATTCATGTGCTCGTGTGATAGTGTGTGTATGTATGTGTTTAATTTTGTGTTATTAAGTGTTTAATTCATAAGAAATTGAATAGTAAATGTTTTTAATAGTAATTTTGACTTTTTGGTCAACATTTAATTAATAATTTAGAAATTAATTTAAAATTAATTATAAAATAGGATTTTGGAATTTTAAATAAAGATTTTTCCAAATTAATTCAAAAATTAATAAAATTATAAAATAATTTCAAAATCAACCTACATTGTTGAATTAAATTCTAAATTTAATTCCTAATACTCTAAGTAAGGTCACAACATGATTTATAAATATTTAAGTGGTTAAAGAATTTTTGAAACATAATTAATTAATTAATTTTCCTTAAACAGTTAAAATTAAATTTTGACGGGAAATAATTTCTAAATGTTATAAGAATTTTATAATATGTTATATTTCCTAAACCTTATGTGATTGTTTGCTTAGAATAATAAGAACCTAGTTCTAAGTCAGTAGTAATTATTTCCAGGCGATAATTGCACTGAACAGTGGGATCCGTTCCAATCTGTTTGAATTTCGATACTAGGTGAGGGTTAAAACATTTTCAACTGGAATCATGTTTATATCTATATCTAATTACAAAATGATTTCCAAACCTATCTATTATTTGATTTCCTATCTATATATATCAATATTATACATATTCCTCTTTATGAGGAAAATACCAATAAGTCGGAATCAGGATCTTATACGGACATTTTATATTTCAGTCCTATTAATACTAAGAACTGATTCCTGACTAAGCAAGTCAATCATTATCATTTATCAAAATGGGCCCGGCGTGCAGTTGTGTCGAGCAATACTCGGAAGGTATCGGGCCGAGGGTATTGTTGGTGCCACAGACCGCCACCAACTCTTGGTCGTGGTTTAGCTGGAGGTTAGTTACTCCGCGCCAAGAGACTTACAAGGGAGAATAACCTCCCCGGGAGAGATAGCTTTCTCCCACATATTACATATTGTCGGTAGGGTTTGCTCCCCTACTGACACTACGGTGTTGCGGAGTTATTATCATATTTAGTTTTATTAAAGTACTGGTGCCTTGATCAGCCCGGTACTAATTTACAAATATTTTAAGGAGATTGCAGGGAGACGCCTTACTTGCAGGCGGTACAAATCTTTTATCAAACGGTTCATCAATTATAAACTAAACTCCAAATACCCCTATCCCGAATTTAAACTTATGAACCGTATCATATTTGTTATATCCTATTGCTATCATTTTATATAAATATATATTTATATATATAATCTAATCTTCATTCACTTAGTCAGTTTGACTAATTCCTCGCCTGTTTCAAAACATGATTTCAGGGAGCGAGGACAACGACACCTAGAGGTATCTTGAAGCTATAGGTGTCATATTTATTAGATCAGGCTTAGATTAAGAGCATTTAATCCTGATCATGTATATATTTCTAATAAATTGCTCTCACATTAACTCCGTACACTACACTATTATATTACCCCCTTACAATATCATGCACTATTTTGTGTGTTATCATGTTGCTTGTTGCAAATTTTAAATTCTTCCATTTTCCGCTGCATTTTACCCTACGCTCTACTTAAGTACCGTCTATACCGTTCGCCGTATTATTTCTCGAGTGCTAGGTCTCACATCCGCTCGAGGGTAGTACGGTGTGGGAGTTGTAGTGTTAGGGGGCGCTACACATCGGGTCCCCTAAAATGTAATTGTATAGATATCCATAACCTCTGGCATGCCCCCAGTCTTGATGCAACAACTGGAGTGCATGGAGGGTTAAGGTAAAACGGGCATCAACAGAGGGTGTACGGATATCGACACACGCATTGTATATCCTGATTACCTGACTGCATGACTTGATGTAATTCCACCCGTACGTGTTAATTGAATCCTGTTTCTTGTTCCCTGTTTTATTAACGAATCATGTATAGTGGAATTACGCCTGCCTGACTGCTTGTTTATATATATACGTGTGTGTTAACCCCTTCACTCAGTCAGTTTGCTGACCCCTCCCTCTCATTGTTTTTAGTGTCTGTCTTACAGGTTTTGTGGTCGTTAGGCGAGAGTCTTTTGAAGTCTTTACTCGAGTCTTGGTCCTGCTCGCACTGCATTGTACCGTACCTTCATTTCCTATATTTTACTAAGCCTTGTAGGCCACAATGTATCTTTATTGTTTTACTATATTCGGGACAGGCTTCTAGGGCTCTAGTTGAACCCGTATTTACTTTCATGTTCGGATTGCATTACCTTGTTGACTGTGAATGTTTGTATACATTTGTATTGAATTGATTGGTACAGGGTCTAGACCCGCCTAACAGGTTGGTTTTTGTTCTATCTCCGTTCGCCGTGAGCTTGGTTCATGTATGGACCCCAATTTCATGGGTGGACCGGGCTCCCGGTGCGGGGGATGTGGTGCCCTCCATTTAGAGTGTCACAGTATAGTTATATGACCTAAGACTTTTATGTGACGTTTTCCTATCCTCGGATGCGACTATATATTGTATATATAGTTAAATAAGTGTCAAGTATGATATGTTTATAACCTTATGAACAAGCTTTGGTTTTGGAAAGTTAAAGTATGTTAGCATATGTAAGCTAGTGTTGAAGGTTCAATAATGTTAAGTTATGTTCCATTATGTAGAGAGTTATGCCACGAAATATTGGTATGTTCTGTTCTATTTCTATTTGTAGGCCCTGGAGCTGTGGGTAAGGAATCCCTGGGACGATATCAGGGCTTGGCCTATGTATAGTTTCCTTTTGAGGTTTCATGCGCGACCCCAAGAGTAGGAAAGACGTGGTATTCTTGAGCCGTCGGCGTAATAATCAGCAAGGACACATTGTCGGACCACCACCCCACGTGGCTTTGTTCAATTCGGGATGTCTAGGGTCGCACGTAGCTCTTCCATCATTAGAGTAGTGCTTGGATATGTTTTTGTATTTCGATTTTTGTTCTGGGAATTATGAATCGTCGTCGAGTTTATGAGAAGCTTTTCTATATGTATAAGTTTGGTTTGAAATGTTTTGGCGTGGAAAACCTATTGTAGGTTCATGAGTCCACTTTTGTTATGTGCTTTGCTCTATACTTATAATGTGTGAGTGTGCTTTAGTCCCCCTCACTCAGTCAGTTGACTGATCCCTTTCCTTATCTTTTAGTTCCAGGTTCTTTTAGACTCGAGCTAGGTGGGGAAGTGCGTATTCTGAGTCGCACTTGTCAGCTTAGGTCAACTTAGGATGCATATGTCTTCATACACTCTTTTATTATTATGTGTTTATGATTTGTATATTTAAATACTTATGCTTTTGTTTTGTTGAGTCGTGTAGGCTCGTATGATGTTATTTTGAATATTAATACATATATGTTGAATGGATGCTTCCGCACTTATGTTGATGTTTGGTTTTAATTGTTTTCGCGCACTCTGAGTTTGTTTGGTCTTAGCTCCGCCTAGCTTAGGGTGTGAGTTGGTCTCCCGTTCGCTTTGACTTGGACTTGGGTACGGACTTTCCATTTCGTAACTAGGTTCGGGTCTTAGTGTGGGGGATGTGCTACAGGATATATTGTAATGATATTGAAACTTTGGGGGGTATTTTGTAATACTATTGAAATTGTAAGGATATATTTGTAATGTTGGTTAAATTTGTATTCTTTAATTTGAAAATTTTTAAGTTTATTTAAACCTTGTTCGTTTTAAATAATAAATTTTTTAAATTGACATAAATATCCATCAGAATTATTTAAACAAATATTTCAAATTTTGATGATTTCTAATTCATCTATTTTAAATACGAATAACATTTCAATATAAACATATAAGCCCAAATTTATTTATTTTTTAAATATTTGTTATCCATAAACTTTAGGAATGAAATTAGGAAACATTTGGTACCTAAGATGACTTTTTTTTTAACTTAATTTTATTTGGGCTTTTTAAGTGATATTAGGTTAGATTGAGAAAAACTAATATACCATTTGGTAGTGGAATTTGTCATTAATATACACTAATCTTCATTTCATAATTTAGTGTTTGTTATAGCAGATTAAATTCGATTAATACTGAATTTCCCATTTTACCCTTAAAATATGGTGCACTTTCTACTTTCATATTTGTAAAATAACACTTCATAATTTTATAAAATTTTCCTGCATTAAACACTTCCTATTTATAAAACTTTCCTGCATTTGTAAAATTATGTATTGGTGTACTTTCATACATTTTGAACTATTTTGAACTATATATATGTGTGTTATAGTTTTGATATCCATATCATAGTTGCTAAATTGGAAAAAAGAGAAGGTAGCTCATACTTTACTACAAAAGTAAAAACTGATTCAAGGTCTCTTCGAAAATTTAGCTTAATCCAAATTAAAAACATTTTATTCTTTCTAAACATACCATCCAAGTTCAATTGCACAAACAATAGATTCTCTCTCTTAACAAATCTATGCTATAAAATAAATATCTAATTCAATACAAAAAAACGTAGTTCTAAATGCTATCGGACATTTATCTACTCTGACATTGCTAGATTTCTTGACAGTATCATATAACCAATACTAAAAACAAAAGATAACCTTAATTTTGTTAGGAATAGTGCCATTAAAGCCGATTGTATATCAGCTTTAGTACTTCCCTTTGTAAATCACAGACAATCTTTGAATAATAAACGAACTTTGGCAACACTTCTTTATATGCTCTTGTTTGATTATGTGATTACTTTAATTGTGCATGTATAAGAACTTCCCTAATCAATATGACTTATAGGACTCAACCATTTAGGTGAAATGGTTCATGGAACGATCCCTATATCACATAAGTCATGATTAGAAATCACTCCAAGCCGATGAGTCGTAAAGACAGTGGGAGTGTCGACTTAACTCGTTCGAGGCTTGCTCGTGTTGGGAATAGTGCCCTAGAAAGCCGATTCGTCGCAATCTGCTTTGGGACTTTCCTTATATCACAGACAATTTTTGAATAATATACGATTGATTATTATCATCGACAAACACTTCTTTATGTGTAATACATGTTTTATGTGTTTCCATTATGTGCGCATGTATTAGAACTCCCCTAATCTATAAGGTTGTTAGGGACTTTATCATTAGGTGAATGGTACATGAAACAAGCCCTATCTCAAAGCCGGACTAGAAACCACTCCAAGTCGATTAGTCCAACAAACAGTGGCAGTGTTGATTAGGCTCGATTGAGACTTGCTTGTGGGATTGCATCCTTAAGAAGGAGCATCCTGTTTCATGGGGTGTAAAGTGCATAAGTTGATGCGTACGCAATACATGAGGGTGCTCATTATTATAACGGGTAGACTGAGGTGTCCCGCGTGAGAATCGTAAATGGGAAAGGAAGTTTCCACTTCAAGAAGAGGAAACTTCCAGATTAGGAAATATCTCAAAGGTCAATGGCATAAGTAAAGTAATCCTTTGACTTCAGATTCCATTGATGCTTTGTGGGCTAACTCTGTAGTCTCAGGTATAAGCTTTAAAGGATGTCTTACGAGACAACTGATTCAAGGCTTATGCTGAGGCTACACAAGTGGCACATGGAAGCCTATGAGAATCAACAAAGGACCTACACTTGCTTTAATTCAAGAAGATCTCTTATTGCATAAGTCGTTCATATGCCATCCCAAACCCTCGGCCGAGGTAGTGGATCAAGACATCAAGAAAAGTGTTTCTTGGATTGAGATCAAATGGATATGAAACAAACTTAGCTTTATGATCGAGATTAGTGGGGCTCTCATTATTCCCATGCCCTAGATCTTAGTCGAGAGATGAGCTGGTAGGATGATCTTACCTCACAGATATCATTGACTGAAAGGCTCTTTCGAATATATATTCATTGTTCGGGTAGGGGTCATATACCTGTTGTTAGACAATGGTCGTGCGATCTGTGAACTAATAAAGCGTATTAGTCTCACTGCTAACTAAAAATGAACCTAGGGGGTCACACACAAATGCCAGATTCAAAGGGTATTGAAGGAAATATCAAATTAAAAACACATTTTAATTTTGGGAAAAATTGACACTTATTATTTTTGAAATTATGGAGAATAAAATTATTAATTTTCAGAAATTTATTGGAATTTAATTTATTTAATATTTCTTGGTTTATTTGAAAAGGCCCATGAACAAGAATTTCTTCTAAGTTGTGTTTTAAGTTATCAGAACTTAAAGCGAGAATTTTAAATTTATTGGTAAATTTAAATTCTTACAATTTTAGAATTTCTTCTAAGTCGGGTTTAGTCTTGTGGATGTTTTAATTTATGCATATAGATGGTTTAAATTGGGGTTGGAGCCCCATAGTTACGTTTTTCAATTGGGGTCGGTGCCCCACTTATGTGCGTACTGTTATGTGTTTATTATGTGGCTTTCCATATGACTATTTTTAATGCTGGGGTATGCCCCGTGTATTTGTCTATGGCCAATACGAATTGAGCCATATTATTTTATGCAAAGAGAGTAGATTACAGAAAAGTGAGGTTTTTCTTTTTTACTTTGAAGATTTGCACCCATGGTGTAAGATGGATCCACACAACAAGTAACATGGAGTTCATAAAGTGAAGACCCCTCAAATTGTTAGGGAGGGTTTCTATTATTGTAATAGATAGGGCATTGTTTTATTTCCAATTCCCTTATGTGATCTAAACTGTTTTATGTGGCATGTATGTTAGAACTTGTGGTTGTGGAGTGGCTCTCACATATCATGCATAAGAAAGGAAAACCCATGATCATCTCATATTAGTATCATGGTAGTATATGTTATCTGCTAATTGCTTATGTGTAATGCATTTATGTGAAACTGCATTAAACAAGACTAATTAAAATGGATAACTATACATGTTAGTGAGGTCAAAACTGGACAACTCTCCAGTATTCAAAAAATCCCATAAATATTAAGCAACTTCGAAAAATAGGTATTTTGTATAAAGTGACAACTTTAAATAAAATTCCTAGCATTCCATCAATAGGATTTAAGTTTAATAGGGGAGCTAGTTGCTGTCCATGAGTCGTGGGGTGGCTATGTGAAACCCATTAGTTCATAGTTTCCTGATTCATCACATTAAGTGATCGATATTTCATGGTTATTTTGGAATGGGCGATGTCCGCGAGTCATGGGTCATTCCTGACTAAGTTTAATCATGATCTTACGATTGATGGGTTTTGCTTAACGCCTAAGTAAATATGGATGTCGCATGAGTCTTGGGTCTATATTGAAAGATGGGTGATGCAAAAATATTACTAAGAGTTCCATAGTGATGGAATTGGCAAGTCGTACATACCTTAGGCTTTATTGAGGATGTCCGCGAGTCGTGGGTCCAAGATAAAGTGCTTGGAATCTTAGTACCCATTGAGAAAATATGTTTCCTCTAAGATTGTTGGGATTTTAAGATCTTCTAAAACCAGTGGGGGACTACATACGATAAAAAACCTAAATCATATGTATTAAGTTATTATTCAACATACTCACATTTTCTCTACTTAGCATTTAGGTTGCAGTTCTATGATTCTCTACAATATGAAATGCAAACCCATATGTATCCATCCTTAAGTCAAACAAGTTGACTAAGTCCTAACTAACTCTAATTGACTTCGAATCCTAAAATTTGTTTTAGATTCCGAAAAGAGAAAAGTGTTCTCTGTAAGGCGAGATTTTCACTTGTGAAAATTCGAACCGGGCAAAAAGAGAAGCAATCTAAGTTGGATGGATTTTTCCAACTACTAAAAAGCAATTGAACCACCTCATGAAAATGTTACAAGGTATTACATTGTGGAATTGTTCCATATTCCAAATGTGGAAACAAGTGCACACGAACGAGGTCTAAAAATCTTAATCGAAGATATTGAAGTCTTGATCTTAATTGAGAAATGAGTTCTCAATGCACTGATTGCTCGCATTGCTTCCACCATCATTGAACCCTTTTATACTCAACCAAAATGATGCCATTGTAGCATAGTTGATCACGATTGAGAGCATCCTTAAGAAGGGATAAAAGGTTATGATGGTTAAATCTTCTTCTAAACCCACTTAAGTAAAGGCTTGAAGGCCTAAAGAAGAAGAAACCCTTAAAGCCCGATGGAGGGGTGAGTAAAGTGACACGCCTAAAAGACGATAGAGATAAGATAAGGACGTTTGCTTTAATTGTACCAAATAAGGACTTTGAAAGGGAACTGCAAAGAGTATGAGTACTCTAAAATGTCATCTCGTTTAGTGATTCTAATAGGATTAGAATTCACAAGTTTTGAGTTAAGTTTGCATAATCCGTTGTGCAAAACTCAAAGCACTAATGTTTTTGAACCAACAACGAGATAACGACAGTAAGTAAGATGACAAAGTTTCGAATTACTTGGGCACACATTTAAGAGATGAAAGGATTAGTGAGTTGGACATCTTAGGATCATTTTTCAAAAATGGACCTAGAGAGTTAAATTCCTGTGAATCCTGTCTTAAGCGAATCCTTCTCAAAACCCAATTCTCAAAATGGACCTAGAGAGTTAAATTCCTGTGAATCCTAGAGAGTTCTGAACACATTCCTAGACAACCAGAGAGATGGTATGGTTTTCTCCACCAAACATCTCAAGTGGATAATGATCCATTAACTTATGAGGAAGCACTGTTAGATTTGGACTCTGAACAATGGAAAGAAGCAATGAAATCTGAAATGGATTCCATGTACTCTAACCAAGTTTGGACCTTAGTTGATCCACCTGATGGGATAAGGCCCATAGGGTGCAAATGGATATATAAGCGTAAGCTTGGAGTAGATGGAAATGTGGCAGCCTTTCAAGCAAGATTAGTTGCTAAGGGTTTCACTCAAAGACCAGGTGTAGACTTTGATGAAACCTTCTCCCCGGTTGCAATGAAAAATTCCATTCAGATCTTGCTTTCCATTGCAGCATATTATGACTATGAGATATGGCAAATGGATGTGAAAACTGCCTTTCTCAATGGAGACATTGACAAAGACATTTACATGGAGCAACCCATGGGTTTCACATTCAATGAGAGCGAACAAAAGCTATGTAAGCTCCAAAGATCAATCTACGGATTGAAACAAGTTCTAGGAATTGGAATATTCTATATGATGAAGTAGTCAAATCGTTTGGCTTTATTCAAAATCCGAATGAGTCCTGCGTGGACAAGAAAGAATTGGAAACCTCGGTTCAATTTCTGATACTTTATGTAGATGACATCCTCCTCATTGGGAATGTGAAGGATGACATGAAAGTAACAAAGTCTTGGTTATCGAACCAATTTGAGATGAAGGATCTTGGTGATGTATCCTACATTCTCGAGATAAAGATCTATCGGGATAGATCTAGGAGATTGTCAGGATTATCACAATTGATTTACGTAGACAAAGTACTAAAGAGGTTTAGTATGGAAGAATCTAAACGTGGAAAACTTTCAATGGGCCCGGGAACAGTTCTTTCGAAGAAGCTGTGTCCCAAGACTGAACTTGAAAAGTCCAGGATGTCCAAAATTCCTTATGCATCAGCTATAGGAAGCATAATGTATGCGATGCTATGTACTCGACCGGATGTGGCTTCAGCACTTAGTGTGACTAGCCGATTCTAATCTAACCCTGGTAAAGGTCACCGGACTGCTGTAAAGAACATCCTGAAGTACTTACGAAGAACTAAGGATTTATTCCTAGTTTATGGAGGTCAACAAGATCTTGTCATTAGAGGATACTGTGATGCAAGCTTTGCATCAGACATGGATGACTTTAAATCCATGTCAGGATACATATTCTGCCTGAACAGCGGAGCAGTGAGTTGGAAAAGTTCCAAGCAAGCGACCACTGCAGATTCGACTACTGAGGCCGAATACTTAGCTGCAAACGATAATGCTAAGGAAGGTGTTTGGGTAAGAAACTTCATCCTCGAGTTGGATGTAGTTCCTAGCTTTAAAGACCCCATTACAGTGTTTTGTGACAACACTGGGCGGTTGCTCAAGCTAGAGAACCAAGATCTCACCAAAGGACCAAGCACATTTTGAGGAAGTATCACTTAATTTGTGATATCATCAAGAGAGGAGATGTGCAAATTGAAAGGGTCACATCGACAGAGAACATGGCAGATCCGCTTACTAAGGCCCTTAGTCAACAGGCTTTCGAAGGACATCTTCAGAAGATGGGTCTTAGATTAGCTCCTGAATGGCTTTGATGGGCAAGTGGGAGATTGTTAGGAATAGTGCCCTTAAAGTAGCTTTTGGTTTTACTATTTCCTTTTAATATCACAAACAGTCTTTGAATAATAAACGGGATGATTTTGTTCATAGGCAATCACTTATTTATGTGCTTATTTATGTTTGTTTGGGTTGACTGTGTTTTGCATGTATTGAACTCCCCTAATCCGATGAGGCCGTTAAGAACTTTGTCATTATTGGAACGACACATGAAGCAAGTTCTTAACTCTATAGGCCAGGATTAGAAACTTCTCCAAGTCGAGAGTCCGACAGACAGTGGGAGTGTCGACCTTGACTCTGCTGAGACTTGCTTGTGTGATTATGTCCTTTTGAAGGATCACTCAATTTCATGGGGTGATAAGTGCATACGATGATGCGTTCATAATACATGAGGGTGATTGTTATAAGAACTTCATCACTGAGATGTCCCATGTGAGAACATTCCTAAATGGGAAAGGAAGTTTCCAGAAACTTCCAGATTAGGAAATATCTCACAGGTCAATAACATGATTCATTAATCCTTAGACTTGAGATTCTGTAATGTCTCATATGAGCTAACTTTGTAATCTTTGATATAGGCTCAAATGGGGGTCAACATATTGACACCTGAACCACATCCTATGTTGGGATTACACAAGTGGCATATGTAGAATTAGTAGAATCAACAAAGGACCTACACTTGTTGCAAAAACAAGAATGATCTCTTACTGATTGAGTTGTTCGTAGTCCATTAAACTTAAACCCTTGGTCGAGGTGGATAAAAGATCAAGACATCAAGAAAATGGGGTTTTCTTGGATTGAGGTCTAAATGGATATGAAACGAACTTAACTTTAAAGATCAAGAATATTTGGGCTCTAAGAATATTCCCACACCTTAGTTCTTGATTGAGAAATGGAGATGTAGGAGGATCGTATTTCACTGTATGTTATTGACTGAAAGGTTCTTCGATTCATTTCGTTATTCGGCTAGGGGTCACACACCCATTGCTAGCTTACGGTAGTGTGATCTGTGAAGTGAATAATTAATTAGTGAATTAATTAATTGCTATCACTGCTAATCGAATAATAAGCCTAAAGGGTCACACACAAATGCCAGGACACGAGGGTTATGGTAGGATGTTAATATGATTAACGAAGGATCAAATTGTTGATCGAATTGGAGAGAGTAACACGTAGGCATTGCCACGTGTCAAAAGCACATGAGTGCCACGTGTCACACGTAGCCACTGCGTGGCCGCCACACGTGACACGTACGTGTCATGCACACGTGGCACGTACGTGTCTCCAAGCGTGTAATTTTATTACAGGCGAATTCTTTGCTAGAATTAATTAATTAAATTGTAATTAATTATTTTAAGTCTTTTAATTGATTTTGAATTAATTATTAAGATTTTATTTCTCAAGCTTAACCCAAAAAATAATTAATTGGGAATTAAATTATTTATTGAATCTTGACTTTTAACTTTGGGAATGTTGAAAAGTCTAACTTCCTATTATAGGAGAGGGAAAGTTGATTCTTGCAAGACTTGGAGAATAAGTTAGGAACTTATTATTCCAATTAAATAATTAATTAAACTAGTTAATTATTGAGCAAGAAAACTAATCCCATTGGTTCTTGGAAACCCTAAGGGGTTCAATTGCTTCCGTTATCTGTTGATGATTGTTTAAATTGCTTCCGCGCTTTGAGTTTGTCAAGTTAGATCTGCCTAGCCTAGTGTGTGAGTTGGTCTCCCATTCGCTATGATTCGGATTCGGGCATGGACTTCCTATTTCATGACAGGTTCTGGATCTTAGTGTGGGGGATTTGGTATCCTCCGTCTGGGGTGCTACATCCTTAAGTGGTATCAGAGCTCTAGGTTGCAAAACTGAGCTCTAGTGTCGTGTTGTATCTGTCTAGGTCGAATAGCGTAGGACAATTTGGTTATGTGCGCACCTGCATTATGATTTGAAGAGCTATGCATTCGAATTTTCATCACTTTGCTGAATTTATACTACTTGTTGCGTTGCATTTCTTGGTAGTTCTTGATTGATTTATTACGTGGCATGAGCATTTACTAATCGACATGCATATTTCGACATTGAAGTTGTGAGATTTTCAAGATGCCACCGCGTCAACAATACCACAGTCAACCGTCTCATCCAAATCTGAGCGACCGGGGACAATCTTCGACTGGAGTACCACCAATGAATTTGATGGCGATGATGTACCGAGAATTTAAGACATTTAATCCTCCTCAATTTCGGGAAGGGAATGATATAAGGGCCGAAGAGTGGCTTTTGGAAATAGAGGGCCTTTCTTAGATATGGCCATGCAACTCCCAAGATATGGCTCGCCTTGCTATGTTTCTTCTACAAGGTCAAGCAAGGCAATGGTGGAAAATAGTTGCCCAACAGTTAGAGACAACGGGCGAAGAGTTGACGTGGGATGTGTTTGTTCGAGAATTCCGAAAGAGGTTTGCACGGGTCATATTGCACGACCGAAGATTTGAAGAATTTATCGCTTTAAAACAAGGAGAAAGAACCGTTGTGGACTACATAGAGGAATTCGAGAGGTTGGGCATGTATGTACCCCACATTACGGGTAACGGTCGGGTGAAGGCTAGATACTTCATGGAAGGTCTTCGGGATGAGTTCAAGGAAGCCTTAATCGCAGAGGATACAAGCACTTTGGATAAAGCCACGGAGAAAGCATTACGAGTTGAAAATAGGTGGTTGATAAAAAGTAAGGAAAGAAATGTGTCAGGACCTAGACCTGAGCTGGGTTTATGCTCAAATTTATACGTGAGAGGGAGATCCGATCAACAGGGAACTCGAACCAAGAAGATTCATGGAAAGAAGCATAAGAACAGAAACCCTCGAAAGCTGAAAAAAGAAATCCAACCGTGTACCCATTGTGGAGGAATCAACCATGCTTACGACGGGTGTCGGGATCGATTGAAGAGGTGCTATGCTTGCGGGTCAAAGGATCACAAGGTTTTTGACTATGACCGATCGAGAATTAATAAGCAACGAATATGAGACCAACGACTTCAGATTGGAGATCAAGATGAACTCGAACATTGAGGTATTAGCATTCATGGCACTTGCATCCATACCACATTTCAATTTTGCAATTGTTTAATTGTTATGACATAATTGCCAATCATTACTAATTGTTACTTGATTGCCGTTATGTGCTCGAGTGATAACTATGCGATGCATCTCATTGCACTGTGACCCAACATGCATATCTAGTGTTTACTTTTGGGATTTTGCTTCATCTATTCTGCCGAGTTCTGTTCGACGAATCTAGGAAAGACGGGTAGAGTAACGGGTCAGTTTGGGAAAGTCCACATACAAGATCAAAAGTCTGGGAATTGGTACACACTTTGAAGGAGGATTAACTCTCCAAAAGAAATTTTTTTGTCAAGCATAAAACGAACTGAGGGAGGATTAGACTTGAGAAATAATGGACGTGTCGGGATTAGCTCATGGGAATGTGATTAATGAAGACAACGAGGAGTCCCACTATTGGAGCAGTTTGAACCAATATAACTACTGTTGAAATAAGAGTGTGAGTCAAAGATTGGGGATAAGTGTGACGAATTATAATGTGAGGGTTTGGAGACCGATTTAATACAGATGAAAGATAGTGGCGCTACGGGTGAAAAAACAAGGAGCAACTCAACAACAAAGGAAGGTACTCGGAGGTGTAGAAATTATGGATTGAATTAATGTGAGAGCTGAACCTTAAAATTATTGCACTACCCAACAGTACGGGTAACACCAAAAACTACATATGGATTAGAAAGAAGACCACAAGGATCATCCAAAGACTCTCTGCGCATTCTCATTTGACTTCAAGAGAAGGTGGGTGTATACCGTGATAAGATCAATGTCATACTCGATGGATCTTATCAGGAAAGAACTACAATTGCAAAATGAGACTTGTTTTTGGTTTCTGTAAGAAGACGTATGGACGGAAGGAACTTGATTTTAGGATTACCAACGAACAACCAGACATGTAGATCGTGCAGGAGGACTCCAATGATAAACCGGAGTCCGAGGAGATTAATCCATGGGAATGAGAAACAAGATTCGGGTAAAACTTAAGAGCAAAAGATTGGGTTAAAAGGAAAATTCCCGGGAATAGTAAATGACTATGGCTATGAATTGAAGACCGGAACGATTATTGAAGTATCGGACACATTGACAACTTCACAGAATGATAGCTAACAAGAAACTTCAGCATCGATCAACTTACCATCACAGAGATTTCAATACATCGGTGAACGATACATTAAAACATGCATATCATGTGCATCATGCAGTTTCATTTTGTTGTGTGTGCTTTGATTTGATTGTTGGTTGCCTTTCGGGGTAACCTGAGCATACGAGAGTTCTAGTTACGCGGTAAGATGAGGGTCGTGCCTTGCAACGGACTTTAACTGATGGCTACGGTGATTAGGATACCTTGGGTTCCGTGGTATCTGTGTACGAGGGAGTTGTAAGATTTCCTCTATTTATGTGACAGGAAGATGTTGGATTCTTTCTAAGCTTTGTGCACGAGAGATGTTGGATTCTCTTGTACTTAGATATTCGGGAGATGCTGGATTCTCTTGAATCTAGGGGTTTGAGAAATGCTGGAATTTCTTGAACTAGATCGTTGGAAGATGCCGGAATCTGTCCAACTTAGGCTGAGAGACGGGGTTCCCTCAATTGTCTGCTCGAGAGACGGGGTTCTCTCTTATGTGATCGAGAGATGGGGTTCTCTCGCTTTCTATGTTCGAGAGATGAGATTCTCTCAGCTTTTGTGCTGAGAGATGGGATTCTCTCTGTATGTCTCGGTTACGATGCACGTCGACGACTACGGACTACAAGAAGCAAGAACGGAACGTCCTTGAACCGACGTTGGTCCTACATCGAAGAGACGACTGTTTTTATGATAGAAGAATTACAATTTGCTTTTGACTTGATGATTATGAAGTATCCATTTGAGATCCAAATCGGGAGATACAAGTCTAGGGAAACAAGCAAATTCCTATGGTCAGGGCACTGTGGGAAGGACAGAAATTAGAGAAATCAACTTGGGAGACTAAGGAGGAGATCAAGAAGTTGTGTCCGGGTTGTTGAAGCCGAAGAGTGAACCTGGGGACCAGGTTCACCTAAGGAGGGGATATTGTGACTCCCCGTCTGATAAATCGCACAGGTATGCATCACGAGAGAGTTTACCTTACGTATTTATGTGATTTAATTCCCTTCCTATGCGTTTATTCCAACTTTGATTGAAATGGGATTTAATTGACTAAAATGAAAAATGATAAAATATGAATTCTTGCATGACAACCTAAGAACGGAACTTATATGAATTTAAATTAATCGTTGGAGTTGGATTTAAATAGGACTTGGACCTATTTGTATGTTTGAGGCCTAACTTGAGTTAGGTGGCTTTGGGTCGTACGGGACCAATATGAGCTTAGGAATTCGAATTCGAATTCCGACACCACCATTGGACTTGATTCGGTGATTCGGATCCAATGGAATTTACTTTATATGATTCGGAAACTGTTTAGACAGTAAACCCTTCTACTTTGACCTATTGGGCCGTAAGTCATTTATTTGAGCCCAAATCCTAATAAAGCCTCTAGCCTCATATTATATCTTGGAAACCCTAATGAAATCTTTAGCCACCTTATATATACCATAAAACCCTAACCTAGCTTCATTTTAATCTTCACTTCACACAAATCATATCATCCATGGAAGAGCTTCAAGAGAGGATGAAGATCTAAGACTTTCCTACACCTACAAGAGCTCGTATCTCCCCCGTTTCTTCATCATTTCGCAAGCCGAGGTAAGCTATGGATTTCTCTTGATGTGTATTTCATTTCTATCCATGAATCTAGGCATGAAATTGAATGTACGAGCTTATATGAGGTAAGCTATGGAAGCTATCACGTTTCTGCACAAGACAGATGCCCAGATCTGGCGCCATTCAGGCCATGAGCCCGGAACGACCCTTCCCAGCCAGGGCTGATGTGAGCATCGAAGACGGGAAGGACCGTTCCCATTTATGCCTTGTGCTGGGAACGGCCGTTCCCAGCTTCGCTGGGGAGATCCACGGGAAAGACCGTTCCCATGCAAGACTATGCATAGGAACAGCAGTTCCCAACCCTCTGTTCCCCTTTTATGCATGTTCTTTTGTGTTTACTTGATCCGTTTGAAATGCTTTATGAATTATATGTTATGATATGACTTCGATTCCATTCTTAGATGATAATACATCATTTTAATTGAATAACTTCGTATGAAAGTTTGTCCTATGTTATGCTACTTGACCTATGTGATTCATATCATTCCATAATGCATTGTTATACCTTAATACTTCGTTAATTGCATGATTTGGTGGAATATGTGAACTATGCTATGTGATCCATGTGTACACTTCCTTCCATATTACATATCATTCGTCTCTTGGTATGCCGTGCGTCTTACTTGGTTCATATAGAGTTTAAGTCATGGGCTTTTGTACATTTGTTACAGAGTTTGGTGGTGCCAGTGGGCCCGTGGTTTAGAGTGTTTGGCCCTTCACACTCTCAAACTCTACTATCACGAGGTGAGGTTTAGGATTTTGTATAGTTATTCGACCTATGGCCTTTATATGCTGATTTCTACCCTTGCATGCGAGTATAACCTATTATAAATACGTATGTGTTGGACATGATATGTTTATGACCTTGTGAATCAGCTCTGTTTTCGAAAATTAGATATGAAAGCATATGTAAGCTGTTTTGAAAAGTTATATTATGTTATGATCAGTTCTGTAGCGAGTTAGCCATGATATATGGTATCTGTTCTGTTTTGGATCCGAGGAGCTATGGGTAAGGAATCCCTGGGACGGTATAGGGCCGTCAGGGCTTGGCCTGTGCATAGTCTCCATTTGAGATATCATTGCACGACTCAGGGAGATAGGGGAGGCGTGATATCTTGAGCCTTCGGTGTACAGCCGGAGAGGACTCCTGTGGGTTAGCTATCCCTTGAGGGTTTGTCTGTTCTGGATGGTTTGGGGACAGTACATCTCCTCCATCATTGGTGTGACAGTTGGATTTGATTTTGTATTCTATGTTTTGATATGTTCTGAGGAGTAAAGGTGGGAAGCTCGTACTCACCGAGCATGTGATCTGTTCTGTCTGGGAATCATGAATCGAGATAGAGTTTCTGAAATGTTTTCTAAAAACTTACATATCTATATTTTGGGGTACTTTGGAAATGTCTTTGGTATGCAACACCTATCTCTGGTTCATGAGTCCACCCTTCTGATATATGTTGTGCTGTATATACATATATTGTGGGTGTGCGTTAGCCCCCTCACTCCGTCAGTTGACTAACCCCCTCATTTTATCTTTTAGTTTGCAGGTTTTCTTTTGGCTTGAGCTAGGTGGAAGTGAGTCTTCTGAGTCACACTTGTCAGTATAGTTGGTGATAGGATGCATTTGTCGTATACTCTACTTACGTTATGTTTTTATGGTTCGTACTCGAAGATTATGTTTATGTTCTACTTAGACTTAAACCCGTGTGGGGTTAGTAAGCTGGTACTTGGAAATCATTAGATGTTATGAAGATACTTATGCTACGTCCTTATGTTGGATTACGAATTGATATTTGGGATTAGGTATCCATACTAGTTGAACCCGTCATCTGTTCTGCATGTTGTTTCAATTGCTTCCGCTATCTGTTGATGATTGTTTAAATTGCTTCCGCGCTCTGAGTTTGTCAAGTTAGATCCACCTAGCCTAGTGTGTGAGTTGGTCTCCCGTTCGCTATGATTCAGATTCGGGCATGGACTTCCTATTTCATGATCGGGTCTGGTTCTTAGTGCGGGGGATGTGGTATCCTCCGTCTGGGGTGCTACACGTGTCCATATATGACATGTGTCACACACGTGACCCACACGTGTGGAACCCTTTTGGCTCGATTAACTCGTTTAATCATTTCAAGGCCTCAGCTCATGTAACCAAGTAGTTGTGTGTGACCCTCTAGGCTCTCAATTCAATTAGCAGTGACCCTAATTAATTAATTCACTAATTAATTAATCAGTCCACAGATTAAACAACCATAGTCTAGCAACATGTGTTTAACCCCTAGCTGAATTGGAATGTCTCGATTCGACAGAACCTTTAAGTCATTGACTCATGTGAGATACAATCCTCCTAGTTACTATCTCTCAACCAAGATCTAGGGTAAGGGAATAATCAGAACCCTTATAATCTGGTCTTAAAGCTAAGTGCATTTTATATCCATTTGATCTCAATCCAAGAAACCCTTTTCTTGATGTCTTGATCTACTGCCTTGGCCAAGGACTCCATATGGCATATGAATGACTTACACAATAAGAGATCACCTTACAAATGCAAGTGTAGGTCCTTTCTTGATTCTCATTCACTTTCATGAGTCACTTGTGCAGCCCCAGCATAAGCCTTGAATCAGTTGTCTAAGGCAACACCCTTTAAAGCTTATACCTAAGACTACAGAGTTAACTCACAAAGTGACATGGAACCTCAAGTCTAAGGATCAATTAATCACATCAATGACTCGTGAGATATTTTCCAATCTGGAAGTTTTCATTTCCTGAAATAGAAACTTCCTTTCCCATTTAGGAATCTTCTCACACTGGGCACCTCAGTGAACTTACTTATGGAAGTAAGCACCCTCATGTATCACGCACGTATCAAATATGCACTTTGCACCTCCATGAAACAAGGTGGTCCTTCTTAACGGCGTGATCCCACAAGCAAGCCTTAAAGGAGTCAGGTTGACACTCCCACTGTCTGTAGGACTCATCAGCTTGGAGTATTTTACTAATCATGACTTATATGATATAGGGCTCGTTTCATGAACCATTTCACCTAAATGGTAGAGTCCTAAAGTCATCAGGATTAGGGGAGTTCTCATACATGCACAACTAAAGTAAACGCACACCAAACAAGAGCATATAAAGAAGTGTTACCTCAATTCGTTATTTTATTCAAAGATTGTCTATGATTACAGTAAGGAAAAGTACAAAACGGATATACAATCGGCTTTCTAGGGCACTATTCGTAACATTGCTATCACTGTTAATCAAATAATAAACCTAAAGGGTCACACACAAATGCCAGGACACGAGGGTTATGGTAGGATGTTAATATGATTAACGAAGGATCAAATTGGAGAGAGTAACATGTGGGCATTGCCACGTGTCAAAAGCACGTGACTGCTACGTGTCACACGTAGCCACTGCGTGGCTTCCACCTGTCATGCACGTGGCACGTACGTGTCTCCAAGCGTGTAATTTTACTACACGCGAATTCTTTTCTAGAATTAATTAATTAAGTTGTAATTAATTAATTTAAGTATTGACATGGCATGATAGTACGAGGCCACGTGGCCGCCCCGGTTGGTGCCACGTGGACCTTTGCACCAACCTGGACAAACCAGAAACGACCTTTTTGGACAGATCGTCAGATCGATATAAGGTCCTCAGATCATCAGGTCTGCACAAGGAAATCAAGTCGATTTACATGTCACCCGATCATCAGATCATCAGATCGATCAGACCTCTCCTATGAGGAAACCTACAGTTGAGGATCCCGGAAGGCAATGTCGATCTCCAGATCGACTACATACGTCACCGGACACCCAAATACTGTAAAACACTCCTGTCGGGACACGTGTATACTTCCCATTCCCTGGAATAGGCATACTACGACTCATTAATGACCGTCAGTCCTTGCTTTTACCCCAAGGGGAAAGAAGGTACAATCGACCCGTCTCAAGCCGGTTCCATCGTCCGACATCCAGATTGACGAATGGCAACGCCATTAATCCACACCTACAGTATACACACTACTGTGTCATTTGGCCACGGCTATAAATACTCGCCCTTTGAACAGTAGTTGGTAAGCCTTTAATACGCATTCAATTACATTTATTCTCTCTCTAAAGAGCTCCATTGCTGACTTGAGCGTCGGAGTGCCAAACTTGGGTAAAACCCCAAGTTCCCCAAGCTGGTACTTAGCTCGCGTGTGTTAGTGCTTTCAGGTCGATAAAGAGCCCGCTTAAACAAATTCTTGACTGATTGACCCATATCTGATAGCCAGATCGACCACGTCAGATCGACCAGGTTTGAGCCAGATCAGTTTGGCACCGTCTGTGGGAAACCTTTTTTCGCATCGACCTAGACAAAAGCCCTTTCATTCTCTTTTCAACACCATGGTTAACACAAGGAACACCAACTGTGACGAGGACATGGAGGAGGTTTCCAAAGGCAGGCATGACTACAACGCGCCGCTTGGCAATGCCCCCAACGTCCCCCCGATCGGCCCTAGCACCAATGTTCCCCAGCCTCCGCTGGAGGTCCCCCCTAGGTTCACTGTCACTCAGGCGGACCTTGATAGCTTTCTCGACCAGTGGCGGGTCGAGATAGAGCGCGCCCAGACCGAGGGTCGCGAACCCAGGCACCCCAAACTACCGAGGGCCAGCCCAACCACCACAATCCCCAGCCCCGTGGTGGGCAACGCGCTGGCCCCCTCCGTCCAAGCAAACGGGAACCCAGTTCCCTATGTCTTCCAACCGCTCGACGGTCGACCTGCCCAAATCATTTGGGGCCTCAGTCCCCAGATCGGGGCCGGTCAGGTCCAAGAATTCGCTCTGCCACCGCCGCCCTCTGCGAAGAGCAAACAAATACCCCGCGAAGGCCACGGGGACTCCGACCACCCGAGCCGTAACAACCGCGGAAAGCACGTGGTCGACGAGGACAATGAGGAGTTCGACGACCTCCGAGCGCGGATCCCCGCTCGATCCGCTAGGGAGGAGGCCGCCCGAATCGCCGCGGTCCGCGCTGGGAAAGAGCAGGATCATTGCGTGGACCCACCTCGTAGACGGGTCCAAGACCGCCTGGGTGACCATGGCTCCCACGTCACCCAGAGGCAGGTCGACCTCCGGGATGGGCTGAACCGACGCCCCCTCCGTTACCGCAGCGACAGGGAGGAAGCTTCCCCCTTCTGTGAGGACATTCTCCGCACGACCTGTGACGGAGATAGAATTCCGACCGGCCTGCCCATGTATAACGGGGCCACAGATCCCGAGAAACATGTGATGGCCTTCGAGAATCGGATGCTGCTACACTCCCACACGCAGCATATTTGGGCCAAACTTTTCATCACCACGTTGACAGGCCCTGCACAGGATTGGTTCATCCACCTGCCACCGCGGTGCATATCGACCTACAACCGATTTGTAGATCGATTCACGGCGCACTTCTCCTCGATGTCCGGGGAGACGCTGCCCCCCTCCTATCTCAATAGCATCTACCAGAAGGAGGGCGAGTCCCTGCGAGATTTTATGACTCGCTTTTCGAGAGAAGTGGTTCGGGTCAAGAACCCGACGATGGACACCTTGCTTTCCGTAGTCCATCGGGCTCTTCACAACCGCCTTTGGGCAGATGAGATCGTCAGGGCCGGGCCCCGCAACCTGAGGGAGATACAAGATATCGCCCACGGCTTCATGCGTGTCGAGGAGATAGCCCTCGTGCATGGACCTCCGCCTCGATCTGAGAGGCGGGTCATTGGGTCCAGCTCGTCCCCACACCGGAAAGGGAACGAGCAAAAGAAAATCAAGGGGAAAGTCGACCAACCGACCCAGGTCGACCGACGAAACTATGTTCCCTTGACCAAGTCCATCGACCAGATCTACGTGGGCATGGACCAAAGCCTTCTGAAGAAACCAAAGCCCATCCGAGAGGGCCCGAAGGCTGAAAAATCGGGGAAATTCTGCGGCTACCATCAACAATGGGGCCACACCACCGCAGAATGCAGCGCCCTCCATGACGAGATCGAAAGACTCGTACGAAGAGGGCACTTGAAGGATTTTGTTCGAAAGATCGACCACGGACGACCCAACGATCGTGACCGCTCCAGGTCGAGGTCTCCCCCGAAACGATTTGGGAAGCAGCCACTGGAAAGAGCTGAAGACAATCCCCCTACTCACGGAAAGATCTATATGATAGTCGGGGGGCATGAGGGCGGTGACTCCAATGCAGCTCGAAAGAGGAACATCAGGCGAGCAGCTCGAGAGTTCAACGGTCCCCACGAAGAGGTCTTCCAGATCGATCAGGGTAGAGAGTGGGAGAGGCAAGAGGTTAGCTTTAGTGAGAGTGATAGCCGCCCTGGCCCCCATCGGGAAGGTGACGCGCCTAGCTGTCCGATGGTGGTGACCTTGGGCATGGCTAATTATGATGTAACTAAATGCCTAGTTGATAATGGAAGCAGCTCAAACATTATCCCTTACTCGACTCTTGTTATAATGAAATTGCATAATCTAAAGCTCGATCCGATCCGAACACCGCTCTCCGGGTTCGGTGGATCGGAAGTTATACCGTTAGGGCGCATCCGACTCCTCACCTCGATGGGAACATTCCCCAAGAGGGTGACCCAGGAGGTCGAGTACGTCATCGTCAATATACCCCTAGCGTATAATATGATCTTCGGCCGACCTGGCCTTATTCAATTCAAAGCAATCATCTCAACGTACCATCAAAAGCTGAAAATGCCCACCCCGAACGGGGTCGGAGAGGTGACTTACGATGTCATGGACAGTTGGGCTTGTTACGCCATCGTCCTTAAAAACCCATCCAGAAAAGAGGTGGACGAAGAACTCGACCTCCAGACCTATGCCGACGGGGAGATCAGGCTACCCACGAAGGCGAGTGAGGCGGAGAGATCCCCTGCAGCTCGAAAAAGAAAGGCCAGCGAGCGGCTCGAGCCCTCTGAAGAGCTAAAAGAAATTGCTCTTATCCCCAGAGACAGCAATAAAACCACCAAGATCGGGCCGAACATGCACCCCCAACATGAAATCATGATGATAGAATTCTTGAGGGACAACTCTGACATCTTCGCTTGGGCAGCCAAAGATCTGATCGGGGTCGACCCGAAGGTGATCTGCCACCTACTCGGGATCGATCTGTCAGTCAAGCCCATAAAACAAAACCTGAGACCTCAAAGTCGGGCAAGGACTGATATCATCGAGGCTGAGGTCAATAAGCTCCTCGACGTGGGATACGTCACCCCAGCTCAATACGTTGACTGGTTGTGTAACGTTGTCCTCGTGCAGAAAACGGGGGGAAAATGGAGAATGTGCAATGAATTCACCGACCTCAACAAGGCCTGCCCGAAAGATCCATATCCGTTGCCCCGCATCGATCAGCTCGTCGACTCGATGGCTGGGTGCGAGATTCTCAACATGATGGACGCGTTCCAAGGATATTACCAAATCTCTATGGCCCCCGAAGATCGAAAGCATACCGCCTTCATTGTAGTAAAGGGAATATACTGCTTCAAGGTCATGCCCTTCGGATTGAAGAATGCTAGAGCCACATACCAAAGACTGGTCAACCTGATGTTCAATGACGAGATTGGCAAGACCATGGAGGTCTACGTCGACGATATGATCGTGAAGAGCCGCTGGGCGTACCGTCATCTAGATCATCTACGCAGATCGTTTGAGATCTTGCGGCAATACGGGATGAAGCTCAACCCTGACAAGTGCATGCTCAGGGTCGAAGGGGGAAAGTTTCTAGGATATATGGTGAGCCAACGAGGCATCGAAGCCAATCCCACCAAGATCAAAGCTGTCCAGATCATACCCCGAGCTCGGTGCATCAACCAAGTCCAATCACTTGTAGGACGAATAATCTCCCTCAATCGGTTCATATCGCGATCGTCAGAACGAAACCTCCCGTTCTTCAAAGTTTTAAAGAATCTAAAAAAATTCGAGTGGAACGAAGAATGCGACCGAGCGTTAGATCAATTGAAAGAGTACCTGGCCTCTCCAGCATTGCTGGCCATGCCAAATGAGGGAGAGACCTTGTACCTCTACTTCTCCCTTTCTAATGAGACCTTCAGCTCAGTCTTGGTCGCCATTCGAGATCGAAAACACCTACCGATCTACTACCTGAGCAAGATCCTACACGGTGCGGAACGGAACTATCTCGAGATCGAGAAATTCGTGTTCGCCCTCACGCACGCAGCCCGGAAGCTACGTCCGTACTTCCAGGCCCACCCCATAGTTGTCCTAACAGATCAGCCGCTTAGGCAGGTGTTATCCAAACCCGATGTGTCGGGTCGAATGATGAAATGGGCGGTCGAGTTGAGTCAGCATGACATCACCTACCAAGCTCGAGCCGCCCAACAAGCTCAAGTTCTGACTGACTTTCTAGTCGAAAAGAACACCAGTTCGATGGAGATCGTCCGTACCTCGCATAGCTGGACCATGTACACGGATGGCTCATCGACCTCTCAAGGAGGGGGAGTGGGCATATCCCTTATAAACTCAGATGGACTACAACTCGATTTCGCCATTAAGCTCGATTTTAAAGCGACAAACAACGAAGCTGAGTACAAAGCACTGGTGGCAAGGCTAAGGTATGCCGCGGAGAACCAGATCGACAGGTTAGCCGTTGTAACTGACTCGCAGCTCGTCACTGGCCAAGTCAACGGCACGTACGAAGCTCGGGAAGAGTCCATGGTAGCGTATCTCAGAATGGTGAAAGAGCTGACCTCGAAGCTGAAAGAGTTCAAAATCGAACAGGTCCCCTGCCAAGAGAACGGTCGAGCTGATGCCCTATGGAAGTTGGCCAACGGATTCCAAGGAACAAAGGATGTAACCATCTCGTTCATGGTCTCGGGGGGCCGTGCGATCGATGAAGGAAAGGTCGAGATCGCCACAATCGATCCGACGGAGCCTTGCTGGATGGACGATCTAATCGCTTACCTCAAAGACGGGCTTTTGCCCCAAAATCGAACTGAGGCCAGAAGAATAAAATATCGATCTCTTCTCTATATGATAGATCATGAAGGTAGGTTGTTCAAAAAATCCTTCACCGGTCCCCCTCTAAGGTGCCTACGACCTAGTCAAGTCCAAGATGTCCAGGAAGAAGTCCATGAGGGATGCTGCGGAAGCCATTCCGGAGGTCGAGCTCTAGCTCGAAAGATCTTAAGGAGTGGGTATTTTTGGCCGACTATGGTGTGGGATGCGAAGATCCACTCTAGGAAATGCCCCAAGTGCCAAAAACACGGCAACCTAATCCACGCTCACCCGGCATCCATGATACCGATCGATGTGTGCTGGCCCTTCGACCAATGGGGGGTCGACATCATCGGTCCCTTCCCCTTGGCACCCAGACAGAAAAAGTTTGTTATAGTATGTGTCGAGTACTTCTCAAAGTGGGTTGAGGCCGAGGCAGTCCCCAAAATTACTGATGCAGTGATAAGAAATTTCCTCTGGAAGAATATAATCTGCCGTTTTGGAGTTCCGAAGGTACTCATCTGTGACAATGGTCCTCAATTTCGATCTGAGATTACCAAGAGCTATTGTCGGGACCTCGGGATCGACCTCAGATTCAGTACAGTTGGTCATCCGCAAGCAAATGGCCAAGCTGTAGTCACCAACCGAATCATTATCCGAAATCTCAAGACCCGCCTTGATGCCAAACTGGGGGCATGGGCGGACGAGCTCGACGGCGTACTATCGGCATATCGAACTACCCCGCGGACAGCCACGGGACAAACACCATACTCTCTGGTTTACGGATCCGAAGTCGTCATCCCATCGGAGCTGTTACATGAAACCGCTCGTGTATCGCAATACCAGCTCGACCGGAATACACAGATCAGAGCTGAAGATCTAGATGTGATTGAGGAAAGCAGGGAACACACCTATAAGAAGCTCAAACAGTACAAGGCAGCGGCGGCTAGATCATATAACAAACACGTGAAGCCCAGATCGTTTCAGATCGGCGACCTAGTGTTAAAAAAGGTCGAAGTCTTGCAGCATGTCGGAAAACTTGAGGCTAACTGGGAAGGACCCTATCGCGCTACGGAGATCGGGAAAAACATGGACTACCGGCTCGAAGACATGGTCGGGGAGCCATTACCCAGACCGTGGAATGCGTACAACTTGAAGAAATTTTACACTTAGCCTTTAAATCATTTCAAGTTGTAACGGTTAAAGCGGTCGAATTCGCCCGAGAATCGATCTCTATTCAGTAAATTAATATACATGTTTTGGAACGACATCCGATTGGAGTCAATACGTAATCCTGTACCAGGTTACTATCCCCTCGGGTAAGCTCTCATTCGACCTACGGTCATGAGTCGAGGTGGGAGCGAACCCCCCCCCCCCCCCTCCTCCAATCCAATCGTTAGTGATCGAGATCCAATGAGGTCGTTTTTTAGACCCAACGAGATCCTAAAAATCCTAACGTATTGGGTGCTTTTAAATCATTGTTAGAGATCGAGATCCAATGAGGTCGCTCTTAGACCCAAAGAGATCCTAAAAATCCTAACGTGTTTAATGTTCTCAAACGCCGTTAGAGATCGAAAAGGTAGATCCTAAGATCCAATGAGGTCGCACGTAGACCCAAAGAGATCCTAAAAAACCTAACGTGTTTAATGTTCTCAAACACCGTTAGAGATCGAAAAGGTAGATCCTAAGATCCAATAAGGTCGCTTTTAGACCCTAAGATCCTAAAAAGCCTAACGAACCTAATGATCCAATGACCCAAGGAGATCGTTTTAGATCCAAAGAGGTCCAGAGATTAATGGTTTTCGAAAATTAATGATCCAGAGACCCAGGGAGATCGTTTTAGATCCAAAGAGGTCCAGGGATTAATAGTTAAAACCCACATCCGATCGTTACATATCTAAGATCCAATGAGGTCATTTTTAAGACCCAAAGAGATCCTAAAAATCCTAACGAACCTGATGATCCAGAGATCCAAGGAGATCCAGAGATTAATGACTCAAAAAATCTTACGATCCGGAGACCCGGGGAGATCGATTTAGATCCGGAAAGGTCCAAAGATTAGCGATTCAGAAATTCTGGATCGCCACTTTATGGTCTAAGAGATCCGACGAGATCGATTTAGATCCAGTGAGATCCAGAGAGGCCAAACCTAAAGAGCTGGCATATCTCAGAGATCGCCATCGATCCGACGAGAATGCCGTAAACAGTATGATGAAGGAAAAATGCGAGCACCCAACGATGCTAGATAAGCACCCAAAGGAGATCGAGAGCGTGATGCACCTATCGATCTGAAAAGCGGTAAAAATCTAGCTAAGGGGTAAGCAAAACCTAGATCGACAAACCACCAGCATGCCAGGTCGAGTTAATGTTCAACTTGCAGAGAGAAAACACAAGTATGAGAAACATAATTCATTCATGCGAAAAATGATCTCAATGACTAACAGGGATCGATTATACCTAGCGCATCGAGCTCACCACGCGACGTGGCTCGATGGGCAAACGTGGCTCGATGGGCAAATGTTCAGAAACAAAAAAAACAACAAGTATTCACCCAGCCACAACCCAGCTGGAAGGTGGAATTAATAAGATCGAATCAGTCGAGCTCAACAAGAGCCGATGTGGATTCCGAAGCAGATCGATGGAGGGTTCTCTCGAGTTCTCTAACGGTAGAAAGGAAGCTCTCGACCGGGACCGGCATGGGAAGCTCACATGCAACTGGGCGCTTATCATTCTTGGCACGAGCGATCTAAATGGCATGGCCATACTTGTAGGTCGCCCAGTCGATCTGAACCGGCTCCTCCTCCTCTTGTACTTCGATGGCACATGGGTCGGGGAGCATAGGGCCAATTGTCTCAAAGTTAAAGTTAGGAACGATAGCATCCTGGGCTTTGAGCTGATTAATGGCTATTTGAAACCCCTCAGCAACATCGTTCATGCTAATGATCAGGCTCGCCTCTTCGAAGCCAGGACCCTGCATGAACTCACGAACGGCATACCGCTCGATCTCCGATATGCATTTCTTCATCTCGTCAGTAGCCTTGCAGATCTTCGTCCGAGCGAGATCAAAGACTTCATTCCGTCCCACTTCCTTGGACGCAGCAACAACAACCTCGAGCTGCTTGGCGTAGTCCTCCTTCATCTTGGTCAGCTCGTTCGCATGAGCCTTCTCCGCCTCCTTAAGGGCCTCCTGCGAACTCGCCCACTGAACCTCCAAAGTGTGCTTCTCTTCGACCCGTTTCCTCTTCTCTTCGCGAGCTTCCCGGAGTTCATGCTCGAGCTGTTCAACCTTCTCTGGGTTCGCTGAAGCGAGCCGGCCCTTCATCATATAGTACTTCTCTTTGTAATTTTCCTTGCCGGCCTTGAAGACCTCCGCCTCGTGGATCGAGTTGATAAGAACAGGAAGAACGTCCTGAGATCGATCAATCAAATCGAATTAGTCCGATCCCTAGGAGTTTTACAAAAAAAAAAAAAAAAAAAAAAAAAAAAAACCGAAACGAACTGAACTTACCCCGAAAAGACCTCTGGCAGCTTGATACCTCTTCTGCCTCGCCGACCTCTCAGAGAGCTTCTTCTGCTCATCGATAATGCATCCGGAGTTGAAGAGGGCAGCCAATAGTTCAGGATCATCTTTTTCGAACGCCAGAGCTCGTTTGGTACCATCCGCCTTTTCGAGCACAAGACCGGCAGGTCATTGGGGAAGGGGGGTCTTGGGGAAATTCAAAAGCTGGGCCTCCTCGTCGGATTCTTCCGAGTCCTGCAGTTCGTGAACCAGTTCTCTAAAAGGTATCTTGCCTACCCCATGCCTCGCCTGAACAAACTGGACTTGAGGATCAACATCTTCATCAAAATATAAAGGGAGATGGTCTAAATTTATTACTTGTTCGACGTCCTCCCCGACCTGACCAATCGGCTGTGCGGATGACCCGGCGTGCCCCTCAAGCTCCTGACCGCGAAGGGGATCCCCAGCTGGCTGTTGATCCAGGTCGGTGTCCAGATCGTGCAGCTCCTTCGAGCACCTCTCCTGTTGAGCGCGTTGGGCTGCCGGGAGGGAGTCGATTATGGCACGAGCGGCATCCGCCACGGGTCGAAGCTCGTCTGGGGTGGCGTTCCTCTGATTCATCGCCCTCATCTTGGCAGCTCGAGATATGATCAACGGTCTTAGATCTGCAGAACGAAAAGAGTCAGATCGAAATAATAAACCAGAAAAGCAAAATAATTTAAGACCCTGAACGAGTAGGGGTCTGGTCGAAGTAAGAGCATACCGAAACGGAAGTTCTTTCTCCGAGTCCCAAGTATAATGCCCGCTTCGACCAGATGCCCCGTCCTCGACATGTTAGTATGATCAAGGAGTCCGATATTAGTTAGTAGTTCGAAGTGGTTGAGCAGCCAGGTCGATGACTTGGTCACGAGCCGCCTTGGGCCGTTATCCCCCCAAGTGATCAGGAAGCGGGGTACGACGGGCAGATCGATGAAGAAGAACTTGGACTTCCAATTGATCCCATGTGATGGCGACGGGATCGATACCATTTTCCGGTTCGGCTTTGATTGGAGGTTGAAGGATCCTACCCCGGACTTAGTGGCATTGTTAAGTGTGAAGAATTCCCCGAAGTCGCAGATCTCCGGCTCGAACCCGAGGCACTTCATTGTAATGATCATGCAGTGCATTAGCGAGAAAGAGTTCGGAGTCAACTGGGAAGGACACAGGTTGTATCGAACTAAGAAATCCATGATGACCTGAGGAAGAGGGAGCCTAAATCCATACTTGACGGAGGCGTAGTATATACCAACCGACCTCAACCCCCTCGGTCTCTCGACGGTCTCCCCCTCCTCCGGCCTACGGACTGTGTACTGGGGACCTAACCCTAACAGCTTCGTGACCTCCGCGAGCTCCTGAGGAGTTATCTTGGAAAATCTCTCAGAAACATGCGAGAGGGTCCTGTAAACATGTGGAGGCCGAGCTGGAGGGTTCCCAACCTGCGCCGTAGGTTCGCTTACACCGATCTGCCTCCCACCGACCTGATCCTGTCCGGTTTCCTCCTCTTCCAGTTCGTCCAAAAGCCCTATAGGTCGCCGTACCCTCGACTTCGACGCCAATCCCCCTCTATTCGCCATCAAAACTTCGTCCCTTCCCGAAGACGATCCCAACGCGAACTCAAAACTCTTGCTTGGCAAAGGGGGGGGCCGACAGATCGTTGTCTCGTTCCGGCGAAGGCGTGAACGCTGCCTTTTCCTGAGCCATAAAGATGGGGATAGAAAGATTTTTACCTTTAAAAACGATGGAAGTCGGAGGCGGTGGTCGTTGACGAGCTGGTGAAGGCGGGAGCAGTTCGAAATCTCTGAGTGAGAAAGCGGTGAAATAAGGCCTGGGGGTAACCTCCTATATATAGGAGTTGAAAAGTAACGCCTCGAAATACGAAACGACACCATAATTACCCTGCACACGTCTATCCTATGGAAGGTCGCATCACATTAAATGCTTTATCGGACCGATCTGACTCAAAAGGTCACGCTTATAACTGAGGCGACGACTCGATTTAAACGGTCACGACGGTTCTCCTAACCATTGCCAGATCGATGAAATTACCACTGCAAAAATTCACACTGGTAATTTGGGGGGCCTCTGACATGGCATAATAGTACGAGGCCACGTGGCCGCCCCGGTTGGTGCCACGTGGACCTTTGCGCCAACCAGGACAAACCAGAAATGGCCTTTTTGGACAGATCGTCAGATCGATATAAGGTCCTCAGACAATCAGGTCTGCACAAGGACATCAAGTCGATTTACATGTCACCCGATCATCAGATCATCAGATCAATCAGACCTCTCCTATGAGGAAACCCATAGTTGAGGATCCCGGAAGGCAATATCGATCTCCAGATCGACTACATACGTCACCGGACACCCAGATACTGTAAAGCACTCCTGTCGGGACACGTGTATACTTCCCATTCCCTGGAACAGGCATACTACGGTTCATTAATGACCGTTAGTCCTTGCTTTTACCCCAAGGGAAAAGAAGGTACAAACGACCTGCCTCAAGCCGGTTCCATCGTCCGACATCCAGATCGACGACTGGCAACGCCATTAATGCACACCTACAGTACACACACTACTGTGTCATTTGGCCACGGCTATAAATACTCGCCCTTTGAACAGTAGTTGGTAAGCCTTTAATACGCATTCAATTGCATTTATTCTCTCTCTAAAGAGCTCCATTGCTGACTTGAGCGTCGGAGTGCCAAACTTGGGTAAAACCCCAAGTTCCCCAAGCTGGTACTTAGCTCACGTGTGTTAGTGCTTTCAGGTCGATAAAGAGCCCACTTAAACAAATTCTTGACTGATTGACCCATATCTGATAGCCAGATCGACTACGTCGGATCGACCAGAATTGAGCCAGATCAAGTCTTTTAATCAATTTTGAATTAATTATTAAGTTTTTATTTCTCAAGCTTAACCCTATAAATAATTAATTGGGAATTAAATTATTTATTGAATCTTGACTTTTAACCTTGGGAAAGTTGAAAAGTCTAACTTCTTATTGTAGGAGAGAGAAAGTTGATTCTTGCAAGACTTGGAGAATAAGTTAGGAATTTATTATTCCAATTAAATAATTAATTAAACTAGTTAATTAGTGAGCAAAAAAACTAATCCCATTGGTTCTTGGAAACCCTAAGGGGTTCGAACCACATGAGTATAAATAAGGGGATTGGGGCTTTCTCATTCTTTAGACCAACACTCACGAAGTGTTATGTTTTTTAGAAAAATAAAAGAAAAGTTTTCAAAACAAAACCCTAGCCATTAACACAAGCTATAGAACTAGCATTCTCACTTGCTTGATCGTTTTCGAGGACTGGTATGGATATGCTTTGGAGGCCTTCTACTTTGGAGTTTAATTCGAAGGACCGTTCGAGGGACTTTCCGCTTGAAGGGTGTTTGTTAGGGGGTAACAACATCACAAGAAAGCTTCAATTAAAGTGAGTTTCTTGTTATTCCCAACGTTACATTACGAAAATTGCAAGACAACGATTAAACTTGTGGAAAATTTTTAAACTTCCACTGCTCAACTCTTTCGTGTTTTCCAACAAGTGACACGTGTCATGTGTGTATGTGTTAATTAAATAATTGTAAGACAACGATTAAACTTGTGGAAAATTTTTAATCTTCCGCTGCTCAACTCCTTCGTGTTTTCCAACAAGTGACACGTGTCACGTGTGTATGTGTTAATTAAATAATTAATCTTGTTTAATTATTTAATGGATCTTAATTTAATTATGAATTAATATTAAAGTGCTAATTTGGAGAAATAAAGTCTAATAAATAATTAATTATTAGTTTCAAGTTATTTATTATAAATAAATAAAGTAAATTAAAATATCTAAGAGAGTTGGATATTTAATTCTTGCTTGACAAGTTGGTCAAAAGAATACTTTTGGCCAAAGTAAGAAACTTACTCTTCAAGGAAGTAATCCCTCTCCAAAAGGGTTTTGAAAAGTCTTGCTAATCAAGACTTGGGGTTCGAACCCCTTGCCTATTAACACATAGGGTTCGAACCCCATGAGGGTTAATGCACAAATTCTCCTTCTCGAAATTATGCACTAAACCCTAGAGCTAAAACACCTAATATAGAACTAGCATCCTCCCTATTCGGATCGTGGTCGCGGTCGGTGGACTAATTCTCTAGAGGGCTACTATCGTGAAGTCTTGAAAGATTCGAAAGAGCTTTTGGGGATCAAGCCGCGTGAAGAGCGTTCTTGGGTGGCTAGAACGTGTCAAGAAAGCTACTGTCTAAGAGAGTTCTTGATCCCTACGAATTTTGGAATAGGAATTCCAAGATTCGATTCTATCTTTTGGGAAAATTTTTAAATTTCCACTGCGTTTCTGTTTTGTTTTCCCAACAAGTGGTATCAGAGCCACCTTGGAAGGCCTATTTCTGATTCCTCTCAATTATTCTGAATTTTGTAGAAATTCTTAGATTTAGATGCGATTGAGTATTCATGAGGTTCTAGAAATCTAAGAAAAATTGAATCTGTATTTTTTCTTGAAATTTCTGAAAAAATGTTTCTGAAAAACTTTTGAATTTAAAACGTTTTGAATCAAATTAAATTGAATCATGTTTTTAATATCTGGATTGTTGTTGTTTTGAACTGAAAATATGAAACATGAATTCGTGTTACGAAAACACGAGCCTAGATGTGCTAAAGCATAGCACGCTTAGGCTCACATGCCGTGTCTGCCCAGCAGTCCCGCAACCGCGCGGGATTGCCCTCCCATGCCTGCCGCTGGTGCTTGCTTACGCCTAGACGCATGCCTAGTCGCGCTTGCTCGTCTCCCCTAACCGCGCGGGAGCCTCGTCCAGGACGCCCGCCTGCTGCTGCGCGTGTTGCGCGCAGAGCGACGTGCGGGCGGTCGGTCCGGGTATTCCAGGCCTGGTTTCGCGATGTCGATTTTCGTGTTTAGTTCAATCCAATCCCGATTTAATTTATGTAAAATTTGTTTTATAAAATTAAATTTTATTTTAATTTTTTTTTAAATTTGAATTTTTATGAAATTTAAGCAGATTTAATTTTAAAAAAAATTACACTAATTATTTTTGAAATAATGGAGAATAAAAAATTATTAATTTTCAGAAATTAATTGGAATTTTATTGATTTAATATTTCTTGGTTTGTTTAAAAAGCTCAAGAACAAGTATTACATCTAAGTCGTGTTTTAAGCTGTTAGAGCTTAAAGCGAGAATTTTAATTTATGGGTAAATTTAAATTCTTACAATTTAAGCATGCTAGGTGATCATGAGTTTAGTCTTATGAATGGTTTTAATTTATGCACATGGATGCTTTAACTTTAGGGTTGGAGCCCCATAGTTACGTTTTTCAATTGGGGTCGCTGCCCTACTTATGTGCATACTGTTATGTGTTTATTATGTGGCTTTCCATATTACTATTTTTGAGGCCGGGGTATGCCCCGTGTAATTGTCTAAGGCCAATATGAAGATTGAGCCTTATTACTTTATGTCTTTTTCTTTTTATTGTAATTTGAGAGTAGAGATAGGTGGTGAGGTATTTTTCTTTCTTTTTGGAGACAATGCACCCATGGAGTAAGATGGATCCACACAACAAGTAACAAGATGGAGGCCATAAGTGAAGACCTCTCAAAGTGTTAGAGAGGATTACTATTATTGTAATAGATAGGGCATCGTTTTATTTCCAATTCCCTTATGTGATTTAAACTGTTTTGTATGGCATGTATGTTAGTACTTGTGATTGTGGAGTGGCTCCCATATATCATGCATAAGATAGGTAGAACCCATGATCATCCCGGCTCAAGCACAAGATGACCCTCCAGAAAAGCAAGAAGTTGACATCGAACCCAGCACTACTACTATGTTGAACGGTACATGAAGCATTCATGGCACTATATTTCATGCATATTTTAATCTCGGGGAAACCCACGTGTTGTTACCTTAGTCCTTGTTCTTCGGTGATTCTTGGTTACACTTGTTGCTTAAATTTCTTTCCTTCTTGTTCTTGCTTATTGTGTGTTTCTTTCCCTTCTTGGTTTCTATTTGTAGTGTGCTTCCTTTCCTTCTAAGTTTCGCTTGTTGCGTATATCTTTTCCTTCTTAGCTCTCGCTCGTTGTGTTCTTTATTTTCCTTTTGTGCTAACTCTCTTTTGGAGAGAGTTTGGTGGTGTGGAGTGTTCGTGAGTGTTTAGTGAGTTGTGAGGGTCGAGTTGCTTTTGGTGGGTTTGTTTAGAGGAGTTTTACTCTTGTTGAAGTTGGCGGTTGCTTCCAGGAGATCCGCTCAGGGCTCAAAGGTGTCATCGGGCACTAGATTGAAGGTTAACCCGTTGATACTCCTCGTAGAAGAACCGAGGATTGCTTCAGAGTAAGAGGTGTTGTAACATCCCGATCGTTTGGATTTCCAGGTTCGCCGTAACGAGAGGGTTTTATGCGCATTAAATTATTTCATTGTGTAATTGCGTGTTATTTTTAATGCTGATATGATTATTTGAATTTATATGAAATTAATTGTTTATATTATGAACTTTGAATTATAATGTTTAAGTTTGCATGCCCGTAATTTGCTCGTTATGTGCCGGAATTCAATTCCGATTTTTGTGAAAGTTTGATATGCATGATTTATGCGAGTTATGAATGTGTTCGCATGATCGTTTTAAGTTTTTGGGTTCATTTGTCGAGGTTTTAAACCTTAAGTATTTGATGAGGGACTCGAGGGCCTAACTAGCTTTTTGCGCACCTTGGGTCCCAGACGCCATAACTTGAGCTCGTGAATTCGGATTTGAATTTCGGAAGAAGTGTCGGACTCGTAACGAAGAAAGGAAACTTTTGAACCTGATTGGTATTTTTATAAGCCCCTTTGGACCCCCCTTTTTCACCCGGAATGAACAGATTGCACCAAAGTAGCCTTCTTTGACTAGTCTCACACTTGTGGGCCCCAATTTAACCTTACTCAAGCCTTAACCCTTGGTTTATTTGACCATAACTCAGATTTGTCTCTTCCCTACCTATCCATTTCGAACCACGCACCCCCAAGAGAAGGAAAAAGCTGCTGAAAATGGAGAAACAAGGAGAAAGAAGAAACCCTCTTCCATGCCTTGCGATCTTGGAGCCAAATCTTCTCCATACTTCATCAACTCTTCAAGGTATGTATATTTTTGAATGGTCCATGATTATATGATGATTTTGATCCATGAATTTCATCCTTTATTTAAGATTTGATATGAGTTTGGGAGATGGCATGAATAGGAATGGTTATAGGTCAATTCTTGCTTCCATGTCTTAGCTTGCGTTTAGGGCTGATTTCATGCATCTTTGATGATTATATGAGCTTCTTTGCTTACATTTTTTATTTATACTTCATGCTAGATGTGTTAGGGTTGTTTATTCTTTGATAACTTGGATGAAACTTTGAGCTTTTGAGCATGAAAACTAGATTTTTCGAACTGCTCTCCTGCTATGAACTGCTATCACGTTTTTGAGTTGTTTTTGATGAATTCTTACCTCCAATTTCGTGTACTAATGCGTGATTATGTAATATACATGTTGCTCTATGAATATGCTCTGTTTTGCCCTAATTTCATGCCTCATTTCAGTTGCATGAGTTAGAGCATGACTTATTTTCTTTCCTTCCTTGCAACGGTTTTGTTTGGCTGTTTTGGTGCTCAATAGCTGATTATATGAACTTGCTTTGTTTCCTTTTTGATACTTGACGCTTGGTAGATGTGTTATGGATGATTTTCCTTTGAAACCCTTTGATGAATTGTTTAGTTTTGAGCTTGGAAAACTGCTGCAAATCTGCTCCCCTTTCAACCGACCTGCTAACAGATTTTTGTGCTTGGTTTGTTGATTTCTTGAGCTCCAATTCATGTGAAATTCTACATGTTAGCTATGTGTTCCCAAGCTTTTATCCCCTGTCTCAACCCCATATTTGAAGAGAATGGCCTGCTTGCATTCATGCTTCTCTTTGATCCGATTTTCTTACATGATTGAGATCAGTTTCGTTGTCGCTCGTTAGGGCATGAATTCTTGTATCTTTGCTGCGTATATCTTGGTTAATGTGTTAACTCGATGCTTGTGTAATTTGTTTGGAGTTTTAAGGGAGTTGCAAGCTTGTTTCCCGAAAATTTGGCCCCTGACCCAAATCCACAGGGGTTGATTTTCTATTTGAAAAATATCCACCGGGGTGGATTTGAGGCAGCCCCCTTCCTGGAACTTTCTTACATAAATCCACGGGGGTGGATTCTCCTTTTGAAAAAAAATCCACCGGGGTGGATTTAGGGCAGTGGTTTCCTTTTTACTCCGAACTTTGTTTTCTTGTTTCTTTTCGCTTGTTTCTTACTCTCCTACCACTAACTTGATCCCCATGCTTTACTAACATGTTATATTATGTGTTATAATTATTGTATTAGATTTATGGATTCGTTTTACGTGTTATGTGTCCTATATGATTTAATATGCTCTCTTACGTGTATACGCGACTTCATACTTTGATTGTTTGCCTCTTGTATAATTTCCTTGCTCTTATATGAAGTATATTCAATTCTAATATGTCGTATAACTCCTTATGTGTATTGTATGAATTATATGGGCTTATTTAATGTGACATATGTGAAATATGATCTTATGTGTCTTACGTGATATCTCTTTGTAACTCTTTGCCTTACTTATGTTCCTTCTTTGCTTTGATGAGTGGTATATGATCTATTTTACTTCCTTTCCGGATTTTTATGCTTCATTAACGTGTTGTATTTGCTTTATATGCCTTTGTCGTGAACTTTAGATGTGATTTCGGTGCTTATATACGAGTTGTGAACTAATGTGACCTAAGTGCTATCTTGTTTCCCTTCATACACATCCTTTGCATTTATAAGCATTCGCCGAGCGTCTAATCGGTTCATTTGGAGTCTAAGTTTGTCTCTTGTTCTTTGTTTTGCTATTAGGTTCATTCCATTGTTGAGGAAGTGGTTCGTTAGACCTTTTTTCGCCCGTTTTGTCCGGTTTGGTCGGCAATGTGAGGTTTCTTTCCTTTTAGTTATGATGACCTAAAACCCTATTTGTATTTCAAACCCGCATGCGACTTATATATGTATATGCATAGATATGTGTTTGATACGTATTTTGTGGGATTTATCCCGTTTGTGAAGAGGCTTTGAAAAACGTTTTTATATGTATCTAAGCTCTATTTTCGTTTACTTTACAAAGCTTTATTAAGAGTATGTGTGTATAAGCGTGACATGACTTGTGTGTAAGCTTCGTATGGTAAGTGTCATAAGTGTAAGTGTAAGTTTGGGCCCCGGAGAAGTGTTATGTGATCTCAGGTCGGCCATGGGGTCGTCGGGCTCTCTTGTCATGGCCCGTCGAAGGAGCGGGCGGGATCCCCCGACTCATTATAAGTGTAAGTGTGGGGGTGGAGAGTGGCACCTCTCTTCCCCAAACGGTATAGGGGTGGGATTGATTTATGATTCGTTTTGTTTTCGCTTTACCTTTTCTTATGGAGTAAGTGGGTTGGAATTCAAGCCTTCGGTTTGGGTATGTTTATGCTTTTGTTATGGTTGTGAAACGGGGGCGAATTTCTAAACTCTAAAATTAGGTTGATTTTGGCCTTTGGCCTCAAACTTCTTTCTATATATATCTATTACCACGGGTTAAAATGTTTTAGAATGCAAAAACCACGCCCGGTTCATAAACCCTTTCAGCTTTGTATATGCTTTGCTCTTATGTATATGTATAGGTGCTTGTGTTAGCCCCCTCACTAGTCTCTAGGACTGACCCTTGTTGTTTCTCTCTTTTTCCCCCTATGATTTGAGTTTGAAGGTATCCGTTTGGGAGTTGGAGCTAGGCGGTTGTCTTGTATCGTGGGTTGAGGACAGCTCGAGTCTCATGCATTGTACTTTGGTTTTTTTATTCATTTTGCAAATTTTGAAATGTGTTTAACTCTGCTACTTAGTTCTGCCCTAGGATTTAATTATGTATATTTTTGCCTTGTATCTAGTTGTATAATCCATATATGGAGAATAAGTGATGATATGTGCTCGTATGCGATAAGTTTTAAATTAATTACTTCCGCGAATTATGTTTCTTGTGCGCTATGAGTAGGGTCTAGACCGCCTAGCATATGTTGGATTTTTGTTTGTCACCTGTTCGCCATGGCTTGATGAGTGGGTGGAGTCCCCATTTCGTTTCACGTGATCAGCTATGGTGCGGGGGATGTGGCGCCCTTCGCTCTGGGGTGTTATATCCTTAAGTGGTATCAGAGCTTTGGGTTGCAAAACCGGAGCTCATGTGTCGTGTCGGGTTTGTCTAGGTTGTTCGGCTTAGGATTACGTGTTTGTCAGCATTCACTACATCACTTGTGTGAATTATTTGATATTAATTGATATTATTTGCATTAATCGTTCACATGAACATGCACTAGAAACCCCGCATATGTCGATATCTTCTTGGAATTGTATTTTATTTCAGAATACTCCTTCGATATCAACAAGTATCACCGATAAAAGAACAAGAGGGACAAATATTTTCGGGCTACAAGGGGCTTAGGGATTTTGATCTTTTGAAGCGATTTGAAATGAGGATATCAAGGCCAAGTTCTAGGTGATCAAGAGAATGAAGTTGAGATTTGAGGAGTCCAAGAAAAATTCTTTTGAGGGAGTTCTATTCAAGAACTTTGTACAAGTACCTCCCTTTCGAGTTTGATAATAGGATGATTTCAAAGTGAAGAATGAAAGAAGATGGATGATTTTATAAGGGTGTGAAAGATTGGGTACCTTTGAGGTCCATCTTAGAGTTCGGAATCAATTGCAAGTAAGTAGGCATGGAATTCGATCAAACATTCAAATTCCAAGAGTATATGCATGATTTGAGGATGCAATACACAGAGGCTATGAAGGAATAGGTAATCAAGGGATTGAATATCACACACTACTTATGTGATGAAAGGACCGGTTTGGGGTTAGAAGAGCAAGCAAGGAATCCAAACTTCAAGGATTCTCGAGAGGTTTCAAGATGCCAACAGTGTCAGAAAAGGAAAATTTCAATCTCGAAGTGGAAAGATCAAATTAAGAAGAACTAGGAATTGTTTCCAATGCCGTTAGATGGGAGAAGACTTCAAGATGAAATAGTTGGAAGGCAAGACGAGGAAACCAAAAGATAAGAGAAATTTTTTAATATTTAAGATTTCAACGATGCCGAGTATAAGAAGATTCAATTATCAAAGATGGATGGATTTTTACATCTCCTCACCGGAAGCAATTTAATATACACATGGTAGAGACTCGAACCACATGGAAAGGAAACTCAAGAATTCCATGAGACCACCAATACCAAATGAAGAAAGATTGCAATACCAAAGGTGGTAGGATGATTCAATTATGGAGAAAATTGAAGGCATGATGAAAGTTAACCGAACAACAAGAATTTGGGATCTTCAAAGAAATACCATGACTTCAAGACCCTCCCGGAAAGCAAGAACATGACACCACACTCAACACTACTACTATGGTGAACGGTACATGAGGCATTCATTGTAACACACCGCTCATCCGACATATAAGGTACGCCACATTCCAACTTTATTATGTGTCTAATTATATTATTTTGTGTTTTGCCTGGCCCTATTTTGAACTCTTTTAGAGTTTAGGGGCCTATTTGTAATTTTCTCTTTTTAGGGGTTATTCGGTCATTTCTCGTTCGAAAGAGATTTCGATCTTTTTGACCCCTGCTTTGTGTTCGGGGCATCGAAACGAGTCCGTAGACTCTAAGTTTGCTCCATTCTGACTTCATAAGCCCGTTCTTCCGACCGTTTTTACGTACGAGGACCCGAGTTAAATACCCGGATCCTTGTTTTGCGTGCCAAACCAATCAGCAGCTTTCTCTCTCTCTCTCTCGTTCCTCTCCAGTGAAACACCATACACACACACACGAAACATGCACAAATTGGAGGGCGGCCGTTTCTCGACGGATTTCGACGAGTGAATAGTCCATTTCGAAGAGCTCGACGACGCGGTCACAACCGTACCAAGATCGTAGCCCGACGACAATCGAAGATGGGCCTTTTCGCTGAATTTCAGTCGCGGTAGAAGGGAGGCGGACCACCGTGACTTCGCCGGCTCTTGCGGCGGTTTTCGGTAGCCGTTTTCCGACACGCGGCCCAAGACCTGACAGGAGACTTCCCGGCGTTCCATTTTTCGTTGGTGGCGCGGCAAACAAGGCGGCGACGGAGCGTCAAGCGCTGCCTGAAAGTTGCGCAGCGGCGGCGGTGCTACTGTAGCATGACGGAACTCGTCGTTCCGGCGACCTTTTCCGACGGACTTCAACGGTTCCTAGTGTTTTTGATCCTCCTAGACTCATTTCCAGCCTCAGATTGGAGGAAATCGCGCCGGAGATGGCTGAACCGGCAAGTGGCGCAACGACGGGTTTTTGGGCGACGGTTTGAAGCTTTTCCGACGATCTTTTGGCAACGGTTCCTTCTGAGAAATTGTTCCTCACATCAAGTCCGAGCCATTCGTGGTGGTGGCGGCCCAAGACCCGGCCGGCGACGGCGAACCGGTGGTGGACCGGGGCTGGACCGGCGGTCCGATTTTCCGATGATTTTTCCGTGGTTTGGCTATAGGGCTTTTGTAGGGCTCGTTACGGGCTTCCCAAAGGTATGTTCGGATTTCATTTTCGTTTTGCGATTTGTATTTAATTTCAGTTTTCGTCCTTTGAATTTTGTTCGGTTTTTCATCAACGAAGTCCGACGTGTTTGCTATTTTCTGGAATTGGTTGAGGGCTTTTGTCAAGCAGGCTGAGGCGTACGTTTCTATCCTTCCGGGGAATTTTCCGACCACCGGAGGTGGTGGTCCGACGGGTGTGCGTGGCGGTTCGGCTGGTTTCGGTCGCGGCGTTCCGACGCCCTTCAGACAGCAAGTTCCTCTCATTGTGGTGAGTTCAACGCCACTTTCCGTTCGTCAATTGGATACCCGGTTGATTTATTGTGATTTATTTTGTATAATTTGAATATTTTGAATTAATTGTTATAATTGCAATAAATTGTGTATTATTGTATTTGTCGATCAATATGTATGCCAACGGATATAAAATCATGTATTAAGTGAAATGTGATATGTATGAATATATTGATTCGCAAATTGGACCCCGATATGTTGAATTCAAGCTATTTGTTTAAACTTGAAGGGGTGTATGTGTAATTTCACTGAACATATAAATTGTATGACTTCAATTAATCCTTGTCGATTGATAAACAATTATGCTAATTATGATTTCGATTAAGATAAATTATTATGGTTAAGCTTGAAGCCTTTTAATTAGTCTAATCACTTAAATTGAAATAATCCTATTATGCGATATATGAATTGTATGAAACTTATATGATTCAATTAGAACTTTTGCACTTAAGAAATAAGTTATTCGTATGAATATGAATTAGTCATTTGATATATGAATTTATATGAAATAATGAGATATGCATTGCCTTCCATTTTGTTTATTTGAATTGATTGTGTATAAGAACATCTCTTGATCTACTTTGTGAATATGTTGAGCTATGCGATATTGTATTTTACAAGTAATTAGTATGATTATGAACTTGGCTTATGTGATTGCATTTCTTAAGTACTTGAGCATGTGTCGTGCGTCTTTATATGGTTGTCTTAGTCTGAGTCTGAGTTTTGTACTGTGTTTTGTGTGATCAGTTGGTACAGGTGCACCCGGGGTGGTGACTTGTGGTCGTGCAGGTTCCGGGGTGGACCATTTGCTTTGGGTTTGGCTTTGTCTGGTACCAGGTGAGGGTGTTTTCGTGCTAGTTACATATTAAACCCTACAACCTTATGTGACAAGCTTTGGCCAAAACCTTATATATATATATGTTGCTTTTAAAATAAAGTCATCGAGTAAACTTTGATCGAGTAAACCCTTTTATAATGAATTATGAATTATGTTATGTTTCTTATGAATCAAATGTTTTGGCGAGATTATGCATGTATGATATGTTCACGGGCCGAGGGACTTAGTATATGTGGCTATCCGGGGAGGCATGGGCCGACGGTGATCCCATGTGCTAGTTCCACTATGTTTTACGTCGAAATGGATCTCGTCAGGAGTTTTGACGAGAAAACGCTAGTCGGGGTTTTGGGGACTCATGAACCCCTCTAGCTATTATGTATGAGGTGGTCGGGTCTTGCTAACCCGTCCACCACCCGGAGGAAGAAGGTTGCAACTTATTTTATGATTATGATTATGATTATGTTTATGATTGATAGGCACCGCGCGGGAAGGCCGGGACACGGATTGCCCAAACGAATATGTTTAGGATATGATATATGATTTGAGTGTATTATGATATATTGCATGATCACCTATTTAATGTATCAATGATATTTGTCGTACACGGTCGGAGTTTGGTTGGAGATGATGCACGCTCACTCCCCGAGCCTTTATGTTTATGTATGAATTATGAACTTAATGAATTTAATATGAATAGTCGTAAAGTCTGAGCATTGCTTAGTCATTCTTTTGCCCTGTTTGGGAACTAACTTTAAATAAAACCTTGCTCGGGATTTATGACTTGCATGTGCATGTTTTTATATATATTTATCGCTCCTGCTCGCTCAGTCGTCTAGAGACTGACCCTCCCCCTTCTTTTCCACTTTTCAGTTCTTGCAGGTTTGAGCTAGGCGGCCTTGAGTCGGGTCTGTTGAGTCTGTGTCGGTCTGTTTGATTTGTTAAATACCTTGTTTTGATTTGGGTAGGAAACTATGTATATGATATGTAGATATTATGCAGGTTGGTACTCATGATTTGGATGTATGAATTTCGGGACAGGTTAGGACAGGTGCTCGGTTTAGATGAACCCGTTTTGATTATATGTTTGATCGGGACAGGTTTCTAGGACAGTTGAACCCGTTTAGTTGATGTTGAGTTACTTTTTGAAATATATGAATTATGATTGCTGATTATGGTTTTTGAGAATTCATATTTTGTATCGCTTCCGCATTCAGGTCTTGCATATTTCCGCTTGTACAGGGTTTAGGTACCGCCTAGCTTAGGTTGGTTTTTGTTTGTCACCCGTTCGCTGTGACTTGGTGCGTGTGCGGATATTCCATTTCGTACACGTGTCGGGTCATAGTGCGGGGGTGTGGTGCCCCATCGCTTGGGGTGCTACATCTTAAGTGGTATCAGAGCTACCAGGTTCAGAACCGGTGCTCTGGAGTCGTGTCGTGTCAGTTTAGGTCGGACGACATAGGAATACTTCTGCATTGCATTCGTTTGATGTGAAATTTTGACTTCTCTACATGAATTTGTTTGAGCTTATGTGATTGTGTGCACACTATGATTACGATTCTTGGAAAATTATCACTGTTATGCTTTAAATTTTATTAAATTACGTATTGCATTTGCATTACTTAAGTGTTCTTAATTGTTTTTATTACTTGACATATCCACATACTAACCCGCATGCATAGATATTTATTCAATTTGTGAATTGCAGGGAGTTGGCTTGATGACAAAATTTTTAATTGATCGTGACAACATTTCCCGCTTCTATAAATTGATGACAGAGGATTCAAAACTACCATGCCTTGATTACTTGAATGAAGGATAAATGGATTTCTGAAAGAATTCGATAATATCTAGGTGCTAACGTTATGGAAACAGGTATTATGCATTCATAGCACGTGCATCATGCATTGGATTAAATTATAATTATTTTGAACATTTGTTCTACGTGCTTGACTGTCTTCTTTGCTGGATAAGAGTGTAGACCATTTACATCCCTAACCCCACATGCATTAGACTTGTGGTTATATTTAGGTGGTTTTGTTACCTGTTTCAACGAGTACTGATTTTAGTGGAAGCTGCATGGGGATCTGAATATGAGTGGATCAGAAATTGGATAGTTGATCTAATAAACTCGGGGTATAGGGTGGATAAAAGAAGATGTCTGTATACAAGGGAAATAAGAGATCTTTTAACTAACGAGGTGCCTTCAGGATATATACTTAACTACCTGGAGGTACTCGGGGTTAGCAAATTTTATAAGAAAGTCAGAATTTCTAAATCTGAATGACCTGAGGTGACAATGAAGAAATCAAGGCACTTGTACAATTCAGAAAATTCTAAAGAGGGAATCGGATTACTATTATAGAGACACCACCAGAGTAGTTACTCTTACACAAAGGAAAAAGGGGGGGGGGGGGGGGGGGGAAATTTTGTAATTTATTTCCCCACGATGGTCCTGAGAGATTTTACCGTTGAAAGAAATAGCAATTCCCGATTACCGAGAATTTTACTGGGATTTCAAGAGACCCCACGTATCACTTTACTCTGAGAATTAAGTGAGACGGTCCAAGACCATTTGGGTACCCGAGAATCTGAGGGAATGCTAAAGGATGTAAATTTGAACGGGAAGTTGAAACTATGGCCAGTTACGGATTCGATTATCCTTCCAAATTAAAGAATTACCAACCTCGACTTCATTTCCACGGTGAACGGTACCTTAAGCATTCATGGCATTTGCACCCATGCATTTTATAAGTAATTATATTTTATTTTGCTTGATATATGTGACAACGTGTAATGTTTGATGTTGCTCGATTGTAATAAAGTGACTAACTGCTTTAATTTTTCATAACTTAAAATTTGTTGTTTTTGTTGTTAATTCTTGTAAACTGAATGGAATACTTGTGTGAATTGTTCGTGTCTCTATGTTTATAATTTCTTTGGTTACTCACTAACCCTTCATGCACATACAAGCATATTGTGGTTTTATTTTACAGAGATTCCATCGCGATATCCCCCTTGAGTTGAAGCATGGATGTTGAATCAATACTCTAGGGACACCGATACCAGTAGTGTTAAGGTACACTAAACATGCATCACATGTTTTGCATCAAGTGTTACTTTAATGTGTGTATGTATGAATGCTGAGTAAGTGAACTTGTGTGCTAGAGAGTTGTTGAGATCTCTCTATTTACGTGTTAGGGAGATGTGGGATTCTCCCTATTTATATGATAGAAAGATGTTGGATTCTTTCTAATTATGTGAGCAAGAGATGCTGGATTCTCTTGGTGTTAGATATTTGGGAGATGCTGGATTCTCTCGAATTTAGGGGTTTGAGAAATGCTGGATTTTCTCAAACTAGAATGTTTGGAAGATGTGGAAGTCTGCCAGACTTAGGTTGAGAGACGGGGCTCTCTCGATTACGTGGTTGAGAGACGGGGTTCTCTCAATTCTGTGCCTGAGGGACGGGGTTCTCTCTTTTGATGTGCTGGGAGACGGGGCTCTCTCTCTTGCGTGCTGAGAGATGGGATTCTCTCTTGTTTGTTGCGGCTTAGTTACGGGTGGCCTGACAGCAGCTAGCAAGCGATGAGGGTGCGACGGTATCGAGCTTTGGGTGCAGTGGCTTAGTGGAGATTGAACGAGTTTGAAGCGACCAACGGTCAAGTGTTGAACAAACCTCTTGGACTACGGAACTTTGAGGGGAGTTGATGCAATTAGTGGGAGTAAACTTCACAGCCAGGGCTATGACTCTACAGGATTTCAGGAGATGGATTGAAGTTCTTCAGTTCGAAGCTTTACGACTCAGTAATAGGACCTTAGGACAGGTCCTTTTGAAGGAGGGAAGATTGTGACACCCCGCTCGTCCAACGTATAAGGTACGCCACATTCCAACTTTATTATGTGTCTAATTATATTATTTTGTGTTTTGCCTGGCCCTATTTTGAACTCTTTTAGAGTTTAGGGGCCTATTTGTAATTTTCTCTTTTTAGGGGTTATTCGGTCATTTCTCGTTCGAAAGAGATTTCGATCTTTTTGACCCCTGCTTTGTGTTCGGGGCATCGAAACGAGTCCGTAGACTCTAAGTTTGCTCCATTCTGACTTCGTAAGCCCGTTCTTCCGACCGTTTTTACGTACGAGGACCCGAGTTAAATACCCGGATCCTTGTTTTGCGTGCCAAACCAATCAGCAGCTTTCTCTCTCTCTCTCTCTCGTTCCTCTCCAGCGAAACACCATACATACACACACGAAACACATACAAATTGGAGGACGGCCATTTCTCAACGGATTTCGACGAGTGAATAGTCCATTTCGAAGAGCTCGACGACGCGGTCACAACCGTACCAAGATCGTAGCCCGACGACAATCGAAGATGGGCCTTTTCGCTGAATTTCAGTCGCGGTAGAAGGGAGGCGGACCACCGTGACTTCGCCGGCTCTTGCGGCGGTTTTCGGTAGCCGTTTTCCGACACGCGGCCCAAGACCTGACAGGAGACTTCCCGGTGTTAGATTTTCCGTTGGTGGCGCGGCAAACAGGGCGGCGACGGAGCGTCACGCGCCGCCTGAAAGTCGCGCAGTGGCGGCGGTGCTACTGTAGCACGACGGAACTCGTCGCTCCGGCGACCTTTTCCGACGGACTTCAACGGTTCCTAGCGTTTTTGATCCTCCTAGACTAATTTCAGGCCTCAAATAGGAGCAAATCGTGCCGGAGATGGCTGAACCGGCGAGTGGCGCAACGACGGGTTTTTGGGCGGCGGTTTGAAGCTTTTCTGGCGATCTTTTTACAACAGTTCCTTCTGCGAAATTGTTCCTCACGTCAAGTCCGTGCCATTCGTGGTGGGGGCGGCCCAAGAACCGGCCGGCGGCCCAAGAACCGGCCGGCGGCGACGAACCGTTGGCGGACCAGGGCTGGACCGGCGGTCCGGTTTTCCGACGAGTTTTCCTGGGTTTGGCTATGGGACTTTTGTAGGGCTCATTACGGGCTTTCCAACGGTATGTTCGGATTTCATTTTCGTTTTGCGGTTTGTATTTACTTTCAGTTTTCGTCCTTGGAATTTGGTTCGGTTTTTCGTTAACGAAGTCCGACGTGTTTGCTATTTTCTGAAATTGGTTGAGGGCTTTTGTCAAGCAGGCCGAGGCGTACGTTTCTGTCCTCCCGGGGAATTTTCTGACCACCGTAGGTGGTGGTCCGGCGGCTGTGCGTGGCAGTTCGGCTGGTTCCGGTGGCGGCGTTCCGACGCCTTTCGGACGGCAAGTTCCTCTCGTTGTGGTGAGTTTAACGCCACTTTCCGTTCGTCAATCGGATGCCCGGTTGCTTTATTGTGATTTATTTTGTATAATTTGAATATTTGGAATTAATTGTTTTAATTGCAATAAATTGTTTATTATTGTATTTGTCGATCAATATGTATGCCAACGGATATAAAATCATGTATTAAGTGAAATGTTATATGTATGAATATATTGATTCGCAAATTGGACCCCGATATGTTGAATTCATGCTATTTGTTTAAACTTGAAGGGGTGTATGTGTAATTTCACTAAACATATAAATTGTATGACTTCAATTAATACTTGTCGATTGATAAACAATTATGCTAATTATGATTTCGATTAAGATAAATTACTATGGTTAAGCTTGAAGCCTTTTAATTAGTCTAATCACTTAAATTGAAATAATCCTATTATGCGATATATGAATTGTATGAAACTTATATGATTCAATTAGAACTTTTGCACTTAAGAAATAAGTTATTCGTATGAGTATGAATTAGTCATTTGATATATGAATTTATATGAAATAATGAGATATGCATTGCCTTCCATTTTGTTTATTTGAATTGATTGTGTATAAGAACATCTCTTGATCTACTTTGTGAATATGTTGAGCTATGCGATATTTTATTATACAAGTAATTAGTATGATTATGAACTTGGCTTATGTGATTGCATTTCTTAAGTACTTGAGCATGTGCCGTGCGTCTTTATATGGTTGTCTTAGTCTGAGTCTGAGTTTTGTACTGTGTTTTGTGTGATCAGTTGGTACAGGTGCACCCGGGGTGGTGAGTTGTGGTCGTGCAGGTTCCGGGGTGGACCATTTGCTTTGGGTTTGGCTTTGTCTGGTACCAGGTGAGGGTGTTTTCGTTCTAGTTACATATTAAACCCTACAACCTTATGTGACAAGCTTTGGCCAAAACCTTATATATATATATGTTGCTTTTTAAAATAGAGTCATCGAGTAAACTTTGATCGAGTAAACCCTTTTATAATGAATTATGAATTATGTTATGTTTCTTATGAATCAAATGTTTTGGCGAGATTATGCATGTATGATATGTTCACGAGCCGAGGGACTTAGTACTTGTGGCTATCCGGGGAGGCATGGGCCGACGGTGATCCCATGTGCTAGTTCCACTATGTTTTACGTCGAAACGGATCTCGTCAGGAGTTTTGACAAGAAAACGCTAGTCGGGGTTTTGGGGACTCATGAACCCCTCTAGCCATTATGTATGAGGTGGTCGGGTCTTGCTAACCCGTCCACCACCCGGAGGAAGAAGGTTGCAACTTATTTTATGATTATGATTATGATTATGTTTATGATTGATAGGCACCGTACGGCCTGGCCGGGACACGGATTGCCCAAACGAATATGTTTAGGATATGATATATGATTTGTGTGTATTATGATATATTGCATGATCACCTATTTAATGTATCAATGATATTTGTCGTACACGGTCGGAGTTTGGTTGGAGATGATGCACGCTCACTCCCCGAGCCTTTATGTTTATGTATGAATTATGAACTTAATGAATTTAATACGAATAGTCGTAAAGTCTGAGCATTGCTTAGTCATTCTTTTGCCCTTTTTGGGAACTAACTTTAAATAAAACCTTACTCGGGATTTATGACTTGCATGTGCATGTTTTTATATATATTTATCGCTCCTGCTCGCTCAGCCTTCTAGAGACTGACCCTCCCCCTTCTTTTCCACTTTTCAGTTCTTGCAGGTTTGAGCTAGGCGGCCTTGAGTCGGGTCTGTTGAGTCTGTGTCGGTCTGTTTGATTTGTTAAATACCTTGTTTTGATTTGGGTAGGAAACTATGTATATGATATGTATATATTATGCAGGTTGGTACTCATGATTTGGATGTATGATTTTCGGGACAGGTTAGGACAGGTGCTCGGTTTAGATGAACCCGTTTTGATTATATGTTTGATCGGGACAGGTTTCTAGGACAGTTGAACCTGTTTAGTTGATGTTGAGTTACTTTTTGAAATATATGAATTATGATTGCTGATTAAGGTTTTTGAGAATTCATATTTTGTATCGCTTCCGCATTCAGGTCTTGCATAGTTACGCTTGTACAGGGTTTAGGTACCGCCTAGCTTAGGTTGGTTTTTGTTTGTCACCCATTCGCTGTGACTTGGTGGGTGTGCGGACTTTCCATTTGGTACACGTGTCGGGTCATGGGTGTGGTGCCCCATCGCTTGGGGTGCTACATTCATGGCATCATATTTCATGCATATTTTAATCTCGGGAAAACCTATGTGATTATTGCCTTATTCCTTATACTTCGTTGATTCTTGGTTACACTTGTTGCGTAATTGTTTTCCCTCTTGGTTATTGTTTATTGTGTGTTTCTTTCCCTTCTTGGTTCTTGTTTGAAGTGTGCTTCCTTTCTTTCTTAATTTTTACTTGTTACGTATTTCTTTCCCTTCTTAGTTCTTGCTCATTGTGTGCTTTATTTTACCTTTTGTGTTAACCCTCTTTTGGAGAGAGTTTGTGGTGTGGAGTGCTTGTGAGTGTTTGGTGAGTTGTGAGGGTCGAGTTGCTTTCGGTGGATTGGTTTGAAGGAGTGTTGCACTTGTTGAATTAGTGGTTGTTTTCAGGAGGTCCGTCACGGGCTCAACGATATTTTCAGGTATTATTTTGAAGGCTAACCCGTTGATATTTCTCGTAAGAGAACCGAGAATTGCCTCCGAGTAAGAGGTACGTTTTTGAGTGGGAAAAGGCGATTGAAGAGAGTTACCCACGGTATTGGCTCTTGCCTAGCTGGAGGTACAAAAGGCTACCTTGTTTTCAACCGAGGCACAAAGGAAGGCCTTTGTTGTGTGTTGCTTGTAGAAGAACGGTAGCCTACACCTTAAGGGGTGCAAGGTCACGAGTTAATCCCACTCAGGGTTTGAGGTTGTTCGGAGTTTTGGGAAACCGGTTGTTATGGCATAAGAAAGACGTTATGGACTTTGTGTAGTAATGTCTATGTGCCAACGGTTGAGGATTCTCCAACTACTCCCGAATCTTTATTTGGGAAGTGGGGGTAAACGACTAGGAATTTGTCTCCGGTTTGCCATTTAAGGAGATAGGGTCTCGAGTAATATGAGATCAGAGTGGCACAGCGGAAGTGTGGAGTTGGATTGTCTTTGGAGCCATTCAAGACCTTTAGGACCTAAGGACAGGTCCTTTTGAAGGAGGGGAGTTTGTAACATCCCGATCGTTCGGATGTCAAGGTACGCCGTAACGAGAGGGTTTTATGCACATTTAAATTATTTAATTGTGTAATTGAGTGTTATTTTTAATGCTTATATGATTATTTGAATTTATATAAAATTAATTTTTTATATTACTAACTTTGAATTATAACGTTTAAGTTTGCATGCCCGTAATTTGCTCGTTATGTGTCTTGCATGCCGGTAATTTGCACGTTATGTGTCGGAATTCAATTTCGATTTTTGTGAAATTTTGATCTGCATGATTTATGCTAGTTATGAATGTCTTTGCATGCTCATTTTAAGTTTTCTTATTCGTTTGTCGAGTTTTTAAAACTTAAGTATTTGATGAGGGACTCGAGGGCCTAACTAGCTTTAGCGCACCTTGGGTTCCGGATGCCATAACTTGAGCTCGTGAATTCGGATTTGAATTCCGGAAGAAGCATCGGACTCGTAACGAATAAAGGACACTTTTGAACCTGGTTTGGTATTTTTCTAAGCCCACTTGGACCCCCGTTTTTCACCAGGAATGAACATGTTGCACCAAAGTAGACTTCTTTGACTAGTCTCACACTTGTGGGCCCCAATTTAACCTTACTCAAGCCTTAACCCTTGCTTTATTTGACCATAAACCAGCTCTCTCTCTTCCCTACCTATCCATTTCGAACCACACACCCCCAAGAGAAGGAAAATGCTGCTGCAAATGGAGAAAGAAGGAGAAAGAAAAAACCCTCTTCTATGCCTTGCGATTTTTGAGTCAAATCTTCTCCATACTTCATCAACTCTTCAAGGTATGTATATTTTTGAATTGTCCATGATTATAGGATGATTTTGATCCATGAATTTCATGCTTTAATTAAGATTTGATATGAGTTTGGGGGATGGCATGAATAGGAAGGGTGAGAGGTCAATTCTTGCTTCCATGTCTTAGCTTGGGTTTAGGGCTGATTTGATGCATCTTTGATGATTATATGAGCTTCTTTGCTTACATTTTTGAATTATACTTCATGCTAGATGTGTTAGGGTTGTTTATTCTTTGATAACTTGGATGAAACTCTGAGCTTTTGAGCATGAAAACTGGATTTTCCGAACTGCTCTCCCGGTATAAACTGCTATCACGTTTTTGAGTTGTTTTTGATGAATTCTTACCTCCAATTTCGTGTACTAATGCATGATTATGTAACATACATGTTGCCCTATGAATATATTTTGTTTTTCCCTCATTTCAGCTGAATATATGAGTTATAGCATGACTTATTTTCTTTCCTTCGTTGCAACGGTTTTGTGTGGCTGTTTTAGTGCTCAATAGCTGATTATATGAACTTGCTTTGTTTCCTTTTTGATACTTGACGCTTGATAGATGTGTTATGGATGATTTTCCTTTGAAACCCTTTGATGAATAGTTGAGTTTTGAGCTTGGAAAACTGCTGCAAATCTGCTCCCCTTTCAACCGAACTGCTGTCATATTTTTGTGCTTGGTTTGTTGATTTCTTTAGCTCCAATTCATGTGAAATTTCATGAACATGAAGTACATTGGTTGTTCTACATGTTATCTATGTGTTCCCAAGCTTTTATCCCCTGTCTCAGCCCCATATTTGAAGAGAATGGCCTGCTTGCATTCATGCTTCTCTTTGATCCGATTTTCTTACATGATTGAGATGAGTTTTGTTGCCACTCGTTAGGGCATGAATTCTTGTATCTTTGCTACATATATCTTCCTTGATTTGTTAACTCGATGCTTGTGTAATTTGTTTGGAGTTTTGAGGGAGTTGCAAGCTTGTTTCCCGAAAATTTGGCCCCTGACCTAAATCCACAGGGGCGGATTTTCTATTTGAAAAATATCCACCGGGGTGGATTTGAGGCAGCCCCCTTCCTGGAACTTCCTTACCTAAATCCACGGGGGGTGGATTCTCCTTTTGAAAAAAAATCCATCGGGGTGGATTTAGGGCAGTGGTTCCCTTTTTACTCCGAACGTTGTTTTCTTGTTTCTTTTCGCTTGTTTCTTACTCTCCTACCCCTAACTTGATCCCCATGCTTTACTAAAATGTTATATTATGTGTTGTATTAGATTTATGGATTCATTTTACGTGTTATGTGTCATATATGATTTAATATGCTCTTTTACGTGTATACGTGACTTCATACTTTGATTGTTTGCCTCTTGTATAATTTTCTTGCTCTTATATGAAGTATATACAATTCTAATATGTCGTATGACTACTTATGTTTATTGTATGAATTATATGGACTTGTTTAATGTGAAATATGATCTTTTGTGTCTTACGTGATATCTCTTTGTAACTCTTTGCCTTACTTACGTTCCTTCTTTGCTTTGATGAGTGGTATGTGATCTTTTTTACTTCCTTCCCGGATTTGTATGCTTTTTTAACGTGTTGTATTTGTTTATCTGCCTTTGTCGTGAACTTTAGATGTGATTTTAGTGCTTATATACGAGTTGTGAACTAATGTGACCTAAGTGCTACCTTGTTTCTCTTCATACGCATCCTTTGTAATTATAAACATTCACCGAGCGTCTAATTAGTTCATTTGGAGTCTAAGTTTGTCTCTTGTTCTTTGATTTGCTGTTAGGTTTGTTCTGTTGTTGAGGAAGTGGTTCGTTAGACCTCTTTTGGTCCGTTTTGTTCAGTTTGGTCGGCAAGGTGAGGTTTCTTTCCTTTTAGTTATGATGAGCTAAAACCCTATTTATATTTCAAACCCGTATGCGACTTATATATGTATATGTATAGATGTGTGTTTGATACTTATTTTGTGGGATTTGTCCCGTTTGTCAAGAGGCTTTGAAAAACGCTTTTATATGTATCTAATCTCTATTTTCGTTTACTTTGCAAAGCTTTAATAACAGTATGTGTGTATAAGCGTGACATGACCTATGTATAAGCTTCGTATGGTAAGTGTGATAAGTGTAAGTGTAAGTTTGGGCCCCGAAAAATTGGTATGTGATCTCAGGTCGGCCATGGGGTCGCCGACACTCTCATCAACGCGACTCCACATACGGGAGACTTGGCTCAACCTCGGGAGGTCGAGGGGAAAGCAAGTTCTCTTATGCCGGTGGGTGCATGTGTCATGGCCCGTCGAAGGAACTGGCGGGATCCCCGACTCATTATAAGTGTAAGTGTGGGTCTAGAGAGGGGCACCTCTCTTCCCCAGACGGTGTAGGGGTGGGATTGATTTATGATTTGTTTTATTTTCGCTTCGCCTTTGCTTATGGAGTAAGTGGGTTGGAATTCAAGCTTTCGGTTTGGGTATGTTTATGGTTTTGTTATAGTTGTGAAATGGGGGCGAATTTCTAAACTCTAAAACTAGGTTGATTTTGGCCTTCGGCCTCAAACTTCTTTCTATATATATATATCTATTACCATGGGTTAAAATGTTTTAGAATGAGAAAACCACGCCCGGTTTATGAACCCTTTCAGCTTTGTATATGCTTTGCTCTTATGTATATGTATGGGTGTGTATGTTAGCCCCCTCACCAGTCTCTAGGACTGACCCTCGTTGTTTCTCTCTTTTTCCCCCTTTGATTTGAGTTTGCAGGTATCTATTTGGGAGTTGGAGCTAGGCGGTTGTCTTGTATCGTGGGTTGAGGGTAGTTCGAGTCTCATGCATTGTACTTTGTTTTCTTTACGGATTTTTCAAATTTTGAAATGTGTATAACTTTGCTACTTAGTTCTGCCCTGGGATTTAATTATGTATATTTTTGCCTTGTATCTAGTTGTATAAGCAATATATGGAGAATAAGTGATGATATGTGCTCGTATGCGATAAGTTTTAAATTAATTACTTTCGTGATTTTGTTTCTTGCACCCTCTGAGTAGGGTCTAGACCACCTAGCATAGGTTGGATTTTTGTTTATCACCCGTTCGCCATGGCTTGATGAGTGGGCGGAGTCCCCATTTCGTTTCATGTGTTGAGTTATGGTGCAGGGGATGTGTCGCCCTTCGCTCCGGGTTGTTACAGGTACGCTTTCGAGTGGGAAGAGGCGGTTGAAGAGAGTTGCCCACGGTATTGGCTCTTGCCTAACCGGAGGTACGAAAGGCTACCTTGTTTCCAACCGAGGCACAAAGGAAGGCCTTTGTTATGTGTTGCTTGTACAAGAACGGTAGCCTACGCCTTGAGGAGTGCAAGGTCACGAGTTTATCCCGCTTTTTGTTTGAAGTTGTTTGAAGTTCTTGGGAAACCGATTGTAATGGTATAAGAAAGACGTTATGGACTTTGTGTAGTAATGTCTATGTGCTAGCGGTTGAGAATTCTCCAACTACTCCCAAATTTTTATTTGGGAAGTGGGGCCAAACGACTAGGACTTTGTGTCCGGTTCGCCATTTAAGGAGATAGGGTCTCGAGAAGTCTGAGATCAGAGTGGAGCAGTGGAAGTGTGGTGTTGGGTAGTCTTTGGAGCCGTTCAAGATTCTGCTTAGGACCTGAGGACTGGTCCTTTTGAAGGAAGGGAGTTTGTAACATCCCGCTCGTCCGGCCGTATAGGTACGCCTTAATGAGAGTGTTATTTGTATTTTCTAATTCTTTATTTATGCAATTCTAGTTTATTTTAATTATTTTGTGATTATTTTAATTTAAATGAAATTAATTGTTTATATTATAAGCTTTGAATTTTTAACGTTTATATTTGCATGACCCGTAATTTGCTTGTTATGTGCTGGAATTCAATTCCGATTTTTGTGAAATTTTGATATGCATGATATATGTGAGTTATGGATGTGTTTGTATGTTCGTTTTAAGTTTTCGGGTTTGTTTGTCGAGGTTTTAAACCTCTGGTACTTGACGAGGGACATGAGGGCCTAACTAGTTTTAGCACGCCTCGTGTTCCGAGAGGCTTAACTTGAGCTCGGGAATTCAAATTTGAATTCTGGAAGAAGCATCGGACTCGTAACGAAGAAAGGAAACTTTTGAACCTGGTTTGGTATTTTTCTAAGCCCATTTGAACCCTTGTATTTCACCCGGAATGAGCATCTTGCGCCAAAGTAACCCCCTTTGACTAGTCTTGTATTTGTGGGCCCAATCTAACCATACTTAAGCCTTAACCTTTTGTTTATATGACCATGATTCACCTCTCTCTCTCCCTTACTTGCTGAATTTCGAACCACACACCCCACAAGAGAGGAAAAAGCAGTTGATCCAAGAAGAAGAGAAGAGAATGAAGAAACCCTTTCCATGCCTTGTGATTTTGAACTCTAAACTCTTCCATACTTCATCAACTCGAGAACGTATGTATATTTTCGAATTCTCCATGATTATATGATGAATTATATCCATTAATTTCATGCTTTAATTCAGATTTGATTTGAGTTTGGGGCTATGCATGAATAGGAAGGGTTAGAGGTTATTTCTTACTTCCATGCCTTTTTCTTCCTTTTCGATACATGATACTTGGTAGATGAGTTACGGATGAATTTCCTTTGAAGCCCTTTGATTAATTGTTGAGTTTTGAGCTTGGAAAACTGCTGCAAATCTGCTCCCCTTTCAACCGAACTGCTGTCAGATTTTTGTGCTTGGTTTGTTGATTTCTTGAGCTCCATTTTGTGTGAAATTGCCTGACCATGAAGTACTTTAGTTGTTCAACATGTTAGCTATGTGTTCCCAATCTTTTATCCCCTGTTTCAGCCCCATATTTGAAGAGAATGGCCTGCTTGCATTCATGTCTTTCTTTGCTTCATTTTGTTGCATGGTTGAAAGGATCCTTGTTGCTTCTTGCTAGGGCTTGATAATGTGGTGATTTTGTGTTTAAGTCATGCATGTTTCATGTGGTTTTGAGGCCTAAGAAATCCCCTAAGAGCTGCTGCACAAATACCCTGTTTTGCCTTCCAAAATCGAACTGCTGTGCCTTGTATTATTTTTCGAAAATTTGAGCTTGACACGGTCGTGTCCAATATAACTTGAATCCTGACAGGGCCGTGCCAGGGGTTCGACTTGGGGATTTGATTTTTGAAAAATCGGACACGGCCATGTCTGTTTTATGTGTATTTTGGACATGGCTGTTGATGAGACATAAAACCACACTCATATCGGAGCCGTCCACGTGTCACTGCTTGCCGGCTGAGGGATTGGACGCTCGCATTGATGGGCACGCGGGCCAACCCAGCCCACTCACTTGCTTACTAGTACGGGCCCATGAGCCTCGACCAACTATTCAGGTAAAGGGTTCAAGTTGACAGGCTTGACGCTCACATCCCGGCCCTCAGGGTCATCCTTCTCAGGGAGGCACCCACACGAGGGCCCCGCTCCTGATGCTCGAGGGTCATCTGCTGTGGGGAACACATCCGTACCCTCTTCGAGCGTCACCAACGCTCGTATATGATCCTCCATCCCCGCGACGGATCCGAACATTAGCAAAATGGACCTTGGGCCTTCCCCACGCACGTCCCTCGCCAACAACCTCTGACATAAAGGTAGTGTGCACCTTGCACCTGACACGCCACCTCCTTTTCAGAAATGTCTTTCTCACGCCCCCATAAGCTGCCACATGTTAGGGCAACACAGGTTTGGGACCACACGGTCAGTTTACCGGATTTACCCTCACCCCTAACATATAAATAGGGGAGAACACATGATTTCTTCCCCAAGTGATCCTCCTTACACACATCATACTGGGCATATTTTCCTCCCTCTTCTCAAGCTCTATAAGATTTTCACCACAGCTGCTTCATCATCACGTTTTTGCACACCTTGGTGTTATCCTAGCTGGAAGAACCCACGCTCATAAGGAAACCCAGTTCCTGAGGCTCTAACGTCTGTGATGGTCTTACCCTTTTCAAACAAATAGTGAAAGTGTTATTGCTTTAGGAAACTCTGATTCCTCCACCATCACTTTTGGCGCCGTCTGTGGGAAACCATCAACATCTTCAGCTTCATCTTCATCTGTTTCTTCTATAAGCTAGTTGAGATATAACACCTCTTACATTAAACATGGAAACTGCAACAAGATCTGGGGCGGTAGAGAACAGGGGTGTTCTTCCGCCCATCAATGTGGAGAATGCAGGGAAGAACGTCCCCGCTGAGGGTACGCCCCCACCCACGGATGGGAATGGGGCCGGAAACATGGAAACCGCTGATGCAACTCATCCTTCCAACGGAAACGGGGTAGAAGGATCTGGCTCCATTCCTTCCCCCTCAACCTTCATCCACAACGCTCCTGCTTCCCATCCCGGCGTGTACTCCACGGTCATGCCGCCGCCAGGATATGCTTATATGCAACCGGGGATGATGCCCGGAATGGTGCCCATGGTCTAGCCCTATCAAGTGGGGGCCCTAAATCTCCCCATGTCGCTTCTGAGAGAGATACAAGGGGTGGAAATACCCCAGATCACCACTCAACAACTGCAGGCGCTCTACGCGCAGTGCAAGGAGCAAGTGGTCCAGAATGCCTGGGAACACTTCACCACTGCGTATTTCCCCTCCTTGGTAGGCGCTCGTGCGGCTCCACCCGTTGGAGGACTCCCAGTTCATCCCCTAACAAGGGCACAAAATGTGTTGAGGGACCAGCCGCCTCCGCCACCTCCTGCTCAGGAAAGAGAAGTCCCACCGAGGGTCCAGCAAGGGCAGCAACCCGATGGAAATGAAAGGGCCCCACAAAATGAGAGGGCTGAAAACATCGAAGAGGTCCAATCGAGGGCCACAGAGAGGGCAAACCACAGAAATGTCGGCGGCCCTCAGCTTGCTGCAGTACAAGATCAACTTAAGGGGCTCCAGAATGTGGTGGAGCAGCTCTCTCGAGCAAGGTCTCAAGTCCCCCGCGACGGGGGCGAGAGGTCCAGGGCCAGATACGCTCGCCGACCACGTAGCCAAATTTCTCACCACCGAAGAGAAGCCAGCTATGAGGATCCTGAGGACAGGGATTACAGAATCATGACGGGCGATTCCCCTCTCATCGACGAGGTTCTGATGACCTGTGCGGGGAATGGCAAAATCCCCACGTCCGTCAATAGGTATGACGGAACGTCTGATCCGGCCGAGCATCTGGATCACTTTGTACACCTGAATCACTTATACGATCACCCGAGCAACTATTGGGCCAAGGTGTTTGTCACTTCCCTCATTGGAATGGCTCAAGACTGGTACAAAAAGCTTCCCCCGCGCTCAATCCGAGGGTACTCTGATCTGACAGACGCCTTCATAAGCCACTTCAACTCCCTGAAGGCACCAGCCCTAGCCGCGACAGCTCTCTACAGCTTGGTCCAGGGGCCGAACGAGACGCTCAGGTCCTTCATGGGAAGGTTTAACAAGGAAATCCTGCTGGTGGAGAAGCCATCGATGGATTTCTTGAGGAATGTACTCTTTGGGGCCATCAACATGAAGCATTATGTTAGTAAAGAATTTGTGGAAAAGGTGGCCAAGAAGAAGCTGAGCTCGTTGATGGTGATCAGAGATATAGCGGACTCGTTCTTCACCCTCGAGGATATGTATATAGCAAGGGATCAGAAAATGGCGAATGCCCCTCGCCCCAGTAAAGCCCATGAGGACAGAGGAGATCCTAACAGGGGTCGCCGCCGCAGCCCTATCCCCGCTCGTCGAAATCTTTCGCCTCCGCATAAGTTCGAGCGTATCCCCCTCAACCGCCCAATTGTCGAAGTATATTCCATGGCGGACAAGAAATTGTTCAAGAAACCACCAAAGTTGAGGGAGACTGAGGCTCAGAAGCGCTCGGGAAAGTACTGCGCTTTTCATAATCAAAAGGGGCATGATACCAACGAGTGCCGCCAGCTTGAGAGCGAGATCCAGAGGCTTATCGCAGGGGGGGGCACCTCAAGGAGTTTGTAAGGGTACTGGAAAGGTACGATGAGCATTGCGCTGAATGAGCACGTATTAGAGGAAGAATCCGCTCGCACTCGCGAAGTCCCCACCACCATCACACCGAAACGAGCTACCGCGGCAAAGGGAAAGTTGCGGGTACGGAGAATCAGCCCTTTGCGGTCATTCACATGATCGCCGGCGGACCTTCGGGGGGTGATTCTAATGCTTCCCGGTGCCGCCATATTCGGAGTTACGACCAGGGGTCATCCTTGCCTAAGCTTGTGCTCTCCGTTGACAGCTCCCCACGCTCGAAAGAGAACGATAATGTAGGGTTCACAGAGAAAGACTTGGAACACATTGTAACACCCCATGGGATTGGTGAAACCTCTGACTGTCCCATGGTGGTTAGTCTAGACGTTCATAACCATGTTGTAAAGAGGGTTCTGATTGATAGTGGAAGCTCTGTGAACGTTCTCCCGTACTCAACATTTCAAAAAATGAATATAACAAATATTCCGCTCGAACCTCTAAAGACTGCCCTAGTCGGCTTTGGGAGTTCCGAGATTGTCCCTCGCGGACAGATTCGCTTGGCCACCTCTTTTGGTCGGCCCCACAGCGAAAAACTTTGAGCGTCCTCTACACGGTCGTCGAGGTGGACCTCCCTTATAATATCATCATTGGACGTCTGGCCCTCGTAGACTTCAAGGCAGTAATCTTCATTTATCACCAGAAAGTCAAATTCCCCACTCCTGAGGGCACGGGCGAGGTTCTATGCAATGTCAAGGAGGCTTGGGAATGTTACGTCCTTTCCCTTCGAAGCCATAAGCCCAAACAAACCATTCGGGCGGGATCCACCAAAAAATCAGTTGACTTCTCGAAATGGGCCAAGTTGTACAAAAGGGCACTCACATATAACACGAAAAAGGGCCAAGTTGTACAAAAAGAAAAACAAAAAGAAGACCCCCAATGGAGCCCAGCGCCCGGAGGACGGGCCACTTGGGGCCGTCGAAGGATCTGCCTCAGAGAACGAGGGTGATGGGCCCTTGGGTGAGGAAGGGGCTAAGCTTACTGGGAAGAAACGAGCGCTCGAGGCTCCTAGGCCTGAGGTTCGAATCGAGCCCGCCGAAAAGTTTTTGACCATCGAGTTGGAACCGGGGAATCCAGATAAAACCACCCAGATCGGCTCAAATCTCGACGGTCCCTCGCAGGTTATGATGATTGATTTTCTCCGAGAGAACCTCGATATATTCGCCTGGAAAGCTTCTGATCTCACTAGAATAGATCCGAGTGTCATAGTCCACAGGCTCAACGTGGACCCGGCCTTCAAGCCAGTCAAACAAAAGAAAAGGGACGTCCACGGTTTCAGAAGACAAGTCATTGAATAAGAAGTGGGTAAGCTCCTGGACGCTCAGTACATTGAGGAAATCTTATACCCAGAATGGCTTTGTAATGTGGTACTCGTTCCCAAGAGCGCCAACAAATGGCGCATGTGCAATGACTTCACGGACCTCAACAAAGCGTGCCCCAAAGACCCTTACCCCCTGTCGAGGATCCATCAGTTGGTGGACTCAACAGCGGGATGCGAGCTCATGAGCATGATGGACTCCTTTGAATGGTATTATCAGATCTTCATGGCGCCCGAGGACCGCCTAAAAACCTCGTTCGTTGTGCAATTAGGCGTTTATTGTTTCAAAGTCATGCCATTCGGACTCAAAAATGGGGGAGCAACTTATCAACACCTCGTCAACAGGATGTTTGAGCGCGAAATAGGAAAATCTATGGAGGTATATGTGGACGACATGATAGTCAAAAGTGAGCGTCAGCACTCCCATCTGGAGGATCTCAAACAAACTTTCAATGTCCTACGCCATTATGGAATGAAATTGAACCCCTCTAAGTGCACATTTGGTGTTCGGGGTGGTAAATTTTTTGGGTACATGGTCAGTCAGCATGGTATAGAGGCGAATCCGGAAAAGATTAAGGCGATCCTTGATATTCCCTCCCCTCAGAACGTGAGGGAAGTCCAAGTGCTGGTGGGAAAGATCATTTCATTGAACAGATTCATCTCCCGCTCGGCAGACAGGAACTTACCTTTCTTCAGAATTTTACGCAACGCTCGCAACGCTCGCAACTTCGCCTGGAGCGAGGAATGTGAGAACGCTTTGCAGGATATGAAGCAATACCTCACGAGCGCACCACTGTTGACCAAGCCTAGCCCTGGAGAAAGCTTGATTATTTACCTTTCAGTCTCTGTAGAAGCTACGAGCGCTGTCCTAGTGGCGATCTACGAGCGTAAACATATGCCGGTCTACTATTTGAGCAAAACTTTGCAAGGGGCAGAGAAGAGATATACGGAGATAGAGAAATTCGCTTTTGCGCTCGTTAATGCATCCCGAAGGTTAAGGCCTTATTTCAGGCTCATTCTATCACAGTGCTCACAGACCAACCCCTCAAGTAGGTACTCGCAAAGCCGGACGTATCAGGGAGGTTAATCAAATGGTCTGTTGAACTCAGCCAATTCGACATCACTTTCGAGCCTCGCATAACAATACAGGCTCAGGCAGTGGCGGACTTATTAGTGGAGCGATTCCATTTGGATACCGGGCCCCTAGTAGAAGAAGGGTTGTGGCTCCTGCACACAGACGGCTCCTCGACCTCACAAGGGGGGGGAGGCGGGACCCTCACGGTACGGAAGTGGATTACGCTATTAAATTGGCGTTCCAGGTCACCAACAATGAGGCCGAGTATGAGGCTTTAATCTAAGGGCTCTGGATAGCCCTCCGGAATGGTGCGTTCGGGTCACTGCTTATGTTGACTCCCAGCTGATCGCAAATCAAATTGATGGCACTTATGAAGCTCGAGAAGCTACTATGGTGCAGTACTTGGAGAAGGCTAAGGATGTGATCGCCAAGTTCAAAGAGTTCCATCTGTTGCAGATCCCACGAACGGAAAACGAGCGTGCAGACGCTCTTTCCAAGTTTGCTTCGGCCCTTGATGACACGTGCGAGCGTTAAGTCACGTTCCTCAGGACAGAGAAACCGCTAATTAATGGAACGGAACCCTCGTGAGGGGTAAACACGATTGATCCCTTTGAACCCTGTTGGTTGGATGACATCATTAGGTTTATCAGGGATGGAACTTGCCCGAGCGATAAGGTAGAGGCTCGAAAGGTTAGGAGTAAAGCCCCTCACTTTTCTCTTGACAGCGACGGACGGCTTTTTAAGCGGTCTTTCCAAGGTCCGCCGCTGAGGTGCTAGAACATGTGCATAACAGAAGTTGTGGGAATCAATCCGGCGGTCGAATCCTGGCAAAGAAAGTCTTGAGGAGTGGGTTCTACTGGCCCTCGCTATTGCAGGATGCCATCAGTTACTCCAAGAAATGCCCTAAGTGCCAGTTTCATTCTAACACCCCCCAACTGCCGGTAGCTCAAATGATCCCTATTGACGTCTCTTGGCCCTTCGACCAGTGGGGCATTGACATTGTGGGACCGCTTCCAATGGCGGTCGGCCAAAAGAAGTTTGTAATACTCGCCGTGGATTATTTCACTAAGTGGGCCGAGGCTGAAGCGGTCGCCAAAATAACGTTCAAAGTTGTGAGGGATTTCATCTGGAGGAACATCATCTGCAGGTATGGCATCCCGAGGGTGCTCATCTCGGACAACGGTTCCCAATTTATTGCGACTGAGACACGGGATTGGTGTTATGAGCTGGGGATTGAACAACGCTTCACTTCCGTGGGCCATCCTCAAGCCAACGGTCAAGCTGAAGTGACCGACCGTACCATACTCTAACATTTGAAAACGATGCTCGAGAGTAAGAAAGGGGAGTGGGCAGAAGAACTTCAAGGTGCCCTCTGGGCATATCGTACTACCCCATGAGCAGCGACAGGGGAAACCCCTTACTCCCTCGTATATGGCTCCGAGGCTACGATACTTGCGGAGATGGCTCAAGAATCCGCACGCGTTGCCTACGTCGAGCCCGTAATCAATGAAGCCAACCGGACATTCGAATTGGATTTGCTAGATGGGAGGAGGAACATAGCTTGGGCTCGCATCCACAAGTACAAGGCGTCCGTAGCCCACCAATATAACAAACGTGTCAAGGAGAGGGCCTTCCAGCTAGGGGACTTGGTCCTCAAAAAGGTTGAAGTCTCCAAACATGTGGGTAAATTGGATCCCAACTGGGAAGGCCCCTTCAAAGTCATCCAAGTACGAGCGAACAACACCTACTTGCTAGAGACTTTGCAAGGCGAGCGTCTCCCAAGACCGTGGAACGCGTGCAATCTTAGACGGTTCTACGTGTAAGTGTCAACCTTTGTAATCGCCCGCTCGCGGCACTTTGTACTTTCTTTTGACATAAAGCATGTTGTAATCATCTTTAAATTGCAAGCATAACAGTAAGTATTTTATCCATTATTATGTCATTTATTTGCTTTCCCTTTGATTAATGATCCGGGTAACAAAAAGCCTACTCCGTGTCGAGCATCTTCCACGTCGAACGGCTTAATTAATACCCCAATAATGACAAATCAACGCTATCTGTGTGTTGAGAACCCTCCACGCTGAATAGTTGACCGACGCTCATAAGTGTGTAAACCTATGAATGAGCATGTCGAAAATGCGGGATGTTAAATGCTTAATTTACACCAACTGGATGCTGATCACACTAGTTGTGCTCGTAAACCCCTGAGACCCTCATCCTCTTGAGTATGGGTACGCTCGTAAAAAGCTATCACCAGGCTAATCCTCTCACGGATACCTAAGTACTAAGCTAACACTATAGCTACGCTCGAGTTGATTCCCTACGTAGAAAGTCCTATAGTTGACTCCTGGGTTCACTCAAGTGGCTGCAGCGCCTAAATTAAAAGTGTGGGTTATTCTCTTAAGGCCAATACTTAGTTAAACTCTCAGAGGGTTTCTAAGTTCAAATTCGAGCCTCGTTACGAATATGGCCAGGGAGCGCTCGTAAGGAACGCCCTCGAGTCCATACATTCATCTCTCAAATGGCCAGGCATTCTCAAGTCCTAAGCCTAGAACGCACTATGATATGCGACAGGGTACCCTCGAGAGAAACACCCTCATACGCATACGGTTCCATCACAGATATTCAAGTATTAAGGAAAACATGCATGCAAACATCAAACATGGAGCATCAACATTGCATAACAGTCAGAAACAGGAAAAGTTAAACATAAGCATTCAGGCGAAAAGGAAACAGGTTTGGATACTTTGTCAAAGGTACAGGGATCAGATCCAGAAATTAAAAATGTCCATAAAACAAGAATGGAAATTTAGCAAGAAAAATCTTGGGATGGCAGTGGAGGAGCATCATTGGGCTTGGTTCTCAGGCTGTGGGGGAGCAGTTGCAATAGGAACTACAGTTAACGCGTGGGCGTCAGAAGTCTGAGCCTCTCCAGGTTCCTCATCGTCCGGCGCGTCCATGGCGGTACCCTTTCCGTCCATTTGAATGGGCTCGTGGTCTATGGGGTTGGCCACTATGAACTCTTGTTGGAGCATCGTCACCAGTTCTTGATACTCCGGCTCCGCCAGACTCTCCGAGGGATCCTCATCGCAATCCATGGGCTCACAGTTGTCATCTAAGTCCATGCGCAAGCGCTTATCAGTTCGAGCGCTCTCAGGAGCCAGTCCTAGTTTCACCATTTGCCCAATCGCCTTGTAAAAGAATCGCGGAGCGTTGTCGAAACATTGGATGTTGGCCGCGAACGCAAAGGCCTTGGAGCGTACGAATTTCCTCACCGCATCCCATGACACCTTCGCTTCCAAACCTACAACTTTCTCCTGCAACTCAGCAAGGGCCTTCTTTGTGGTATCATTCTGGTGAGTGCTCTCCGCCAGTTGCTCTCCTAGCTCTCTATTCTGGACCCTCAGCTGGTTATGCTCCTCTTTAAGCTTCTTGTGACACTCGTCAAGGGCCAGATAGGCATCATCTGATTGCTTCAACTTATCCCTCAACCTGTCCTTGTCAAGGTTGGCGTCAGTCAGTGGGGCACTGACGGTGTTGTAATCCTCCTGCAGCTGGCCCGGATCAGAGATGCGTAGCAATTTCTTGTACTTGGCCTTATGTTCGGAATAGGCCTGCGCTCGGCCCTACAAGTTCTTCAGCCTGGGGATTACTTCCTAGAAAGCCAGAAGCGAGGGTCAGTATCAAAGTTAGCATAGAAAAAGTTGGAACCTCACAAATAGCACTGGAGACTAACCGTCAGGAGGGTGTGGCAAGCATCGTCCGTGACACGAGCGGCGTCGTTCTCGTTCAACTTGTCATGGTCGCCGGAGAATTGAAGTTTTTCGAGGATGTCAGAGATCAGGTTCACGGAGTACGCGCTCTTCTTCAGCAGAACTGGACCTTCCGTCCATGGTCGTTTGTAACGAGCGTCGCCTCGGCAGCCCATTTTTCCAGAAGTCCTCATCCTCCGATGAGGAAGTGTCGCTGCCCTCGCCGCGGTGGCCCATGACCACCTCTTTCCCTTTGCCAGAAATAGGGATGGAGTCTGGCAATCTTTTTCTCTTCCCCTGGCGGTCGGCCCTGATTGCATCATAAAAGCGGGCCAACTCCCCCGAGCGGTTGCGGGAGTCGCTGGAGCTTAGCGCGATGGGACCCTCGGGGGCGGCCGGCAGAGGTGTAGCCCCACGAGCGCCTTCGTTACCACGTCCGGCCCCTCATCGGGCTCCTCTCCCCCTTGGGGCGTTGGGAGGGCGTGCTTGTTCTTGTTGCTGTTTCTGAGGGTTGACGCCAGGCCTCTGAGCGCGCATCATCCGGGCAAGTCTTTCGGCATTCATCCCTGACGTTAGTATCTGGATATCTACAAATAGGAAGTACGGGCGTCAGAAATTGGTCATTTGGATGGTGATTACAAAAGTATAACAAGTCAAGTAAAGTCAGCGATGCTATCCTAAAAGTTAGAATAGTCTGTTCCTAGAATCTAACCGTCGAGGGCCATGATTTGAGCGGGAGGATTAATTATCATGCTTGGGGGGCAAGATAGGCCATAGCGGAATAATATTCCCTCATTCTTCATCAAGACCTCAGCCTTCATTCATTTCTTCTCATTCTTCATCTCGAGGGCCAACCCCTTCGTCCAATCCTCGAAAACTTTGTTCTTTGTCCTTTCCCTAATCAGTGGTCCCTCGCCATGTATAAACCACCCTCGATGAACCCTGAAAATTCCCCCAGGAGCCCCTACAAAGAAGTACTTCTCTTTCCAATGCTCGCCATGGGAGGTGGAGGGAGAATCTATCATTTTAAAGCCCGATTTGGCCTGGGCATAATAGAAACCATCTGTGGGGGACGAGCGTGTTGAGCGGGCTACTTGAATCAAACTATCAAAATTGTTAACAGAGGGTTCGTAGCCTAGGGCCCTCATCAGTATTACGAAGGTGTTGATTAGGGTAATGCCATTCGGCAGGATCTGGGAAGGACAGAGTCTAAGGTGGTGGCAGATGTCACAAACGACGGGAGGAATCGAAAACCTTAGACCCCCGGCCAGGACCGCGTCCCAGTAAACTGTCATCATCCTCGGCAGCGGTAAATTTGCTCTTTCCCACTCCTCGGGAAGGCGCATGGGAAACACCGCTTTATCCCAGTATGCTTTTGCCCTCAACTCTTCTAGATTGTCGAGCGTTAGGATGCTTCCAATCTCATCCGGAGACCTGTCAGTTTGGTGTGGATTGTTTTGCCTTACTCGTGTACCAGGTTCTTTGCCCTTCCTTTGGCGTTTTCTGGGAGGCTCATCCCCAACTCGACGCTCGGAAGGCCCTGTGTCGCCCTCGGGAGCGGCAATTGCCACCGTAATCCTGTGATCTTGAGGCCTTACGGCGTTATTGAGCACAGGGAGCACCCTCTCCCCTTCTCTTGGCATCTCCATGACATTACCCATCTCTTCAAAGAGATCATCTACACCTCCGGGAGCACGCTCGTTCATCCCTTGAACAGCGGCATCAACTTCTTCATCCCCAGCTTCAGCCGGTGCCCTGTCCACGAGGATGGCGATTGGAATCTCATCGCCGGGAGAGGCCCTGGCCATTGGGACCGCCGTAGGTACATTACCATGAGGGGAGGAGCTCCCAACCGACATCTCGTCTATCTCCCTCACGTAATCATCTTCTTGGTTCCCTGCCATGTCTGCTCTTTGATTTTTCGAGAAGAAGCTTCTCGTAGAAAACCCAGTGAAGAAGGAAATTTCCGAAATAAATTCAGTGGCAGAAAGGGGCTATTCACTCAAGAGTTTCACTCAGCCAACCTAAATCTAAAGTTAGCACAAGAATATCAAGGATTATGGAGTTTTACCTAAAGACTGAAGAAGAATTCGTCGGAGTCCGTAAAATTTTGCAGAAGAAGTTCTTACTTTTTGATTGCTTGAAGAAGGTTGAATGCGTGAAAGAGGTGCAGGGACTGTGCAAGGCCCTATTTATAAGGGGGGATTTACATCGTCTAGGTTATGGAAATTCAAAACGCAATCATTTCCCGCCTAGGAAATCCCCCCACTTTTGGTAACCGCCTCACGTCTCCCAGAGTGCACGCGCCCACGTTCCCACTTGGCATTTAATGCGGACACGACTCCATTTAATGTGATGTCAGAACGTGTCCATTACGGAAGCCAACCGGTCACTTCTCTTGCAGAGGCTTGACCCTCGAATATTCAAAAATTCAAGGCTCGCTTCTCTTAAATTCTACTGTACGCTCAAGCGATACTACAGAATTTGGGGGGCAAAATGATGAGACATAAAACCGCGCTAATATCGGAGCCGTCCACGTGTCACCGCTTGCCGGCTGAGGGATTGGACACTCGCATTGATGGGCTCGCGGGCCAACCCAGCCCACTCACTTGCTTACTAGTATGGGCCCATGAGCCTTGGCCAACTATTCAGGTAAAAGGTTCAAGTTGACAGGCTTGACGCTCACATCCCGGCCCTCAGGGTCATCCTTCTCAGGGAGGCACCCACACGAGGGCCCCGCTCCTGATGCTCGAGGGTCATCTGCCGTGGGGAACACATTCGTGCCCTCTACGAGCGTCACCAGCGCTCGTATATGATCCTCCATCCCCGCGACGGATCCGAACATTAGCAAAATGGACCTTGGGCCTTCCACACGCGCGACCCTCGCCAACAACCTCTGACATAAAGGTAGTGTGCACCTTGCACCTGACACACCGCCTCCTTTTCAGAAATGTCGTTCTCACGCCCCCATGAGCTGCCACGTGTTAGGGCAACACAGGTTTGGGACCACACGGTCAGTTTACCCGATTTACCCTCACCCCTAACATATAAATAGGGGAGAACACATGCTTTTTTCCCCAAGTCATCCTCCTCACACACATCATACTGGGCATATTTTCCTCCCTCTTCTCAAGCTCTGTAAGATTTTCACCACAGCTGCTTCATCATCACATTTTTGCACACCTTGGTGTTATCCTAGCTGGAAGAACCCACGTTCATAAGGAAACCCACTTCCTGAGGCTCTAACGCCTGTGATGGTCTTCCCCTTTTCAAACAAATAGTGAAAGTGTTGTTGCTTTAGGAAACTCAGATTCCTGCACCATCAGCTGTGTCATATCTCACGGCAGCACCTCAGGGGAGTTTTTTCATCGTTTTATTGCTTTTCTTTGCCTTCTCTCGTCCCGTTTGTGACTTATATGCATTGTTAACTTAATGTATTATGTGTTATCTCTTATTTTGTGAATTTATGGCTTGGTTTGAATGCTCGTTTTCGAATTATGATCTCTTATGTGAAGTATGCTACTTTAATGTGCATTTATGACCTCATGTCTTGTTTATATGCCTTGCATGATCATTCCTTGCTCCTTATATGATATGAATGTTTTGATAACATGTTGTATGATATGATATGCGTGTTATATGAAATTTATGAATTCGTTTAATATGATTTATGATTTAATATGAACTTGTATGCATTATATGTTAATTTTTAAGCTTCATACGCATCACTTGCATTCCTTTGAATTGCCGAGCGTTTAATTGGTTCACATTGAGTCTAAGTTTGTCTCTTGTTCTTTTTTTTACTCTTAGGTTCATCCCATTGTTGAGGAAATGGTTCTTTAGTTCTCTTTTGGTCCGTATTGTTCGGTTTGGTCAACAAGGTGAGGATTCTTTCTTTTTAGTTATTATGACCTAAAACCCTATTTGAATTTTGAACCCGCATGTGACTTATACATATACATATATATATATATATATACATATATATGTATATATATATATGTATATATATATATATATATATATGTATGTGTGTGTGTTTGATAGGCATTTTGTGGGATTTGTTCCCTTTGTTCTGAGGTTTTGAAAAACGCTTTTATATGTACCTAAGCTCTATTTTGTTTAATTTGCAAAACTTCGATAAGTGTGTGTGTGTGTAAGCGAGAAGTGGTTTGTGAGATAAAATAAGCTTTGTAAAAATTAAGCCTCTTAAGTTATGCTTCTTTGCTTTTCGCTTTGAGCCCCGGACAAGTGGTATGTGATTCTCGGGTCAACCGTGGGGTTGCCGGGCTCTCTCATCAACACAACTCCACAAAAGGGAGACTTAGCCTATCCTCGGGAGGTCGAGGGGAAGGCGGGTCTTCTTGTGCCGATGGTGTGCTTAATGGCCCGTCGAAGGAGCGGGTGGGATCCCCCGACTCATTATGCTTTATGTGCGGGGGTAGAGGGGTAGCTCCTCTTTTCCCCAAACGGAGAAGGTGGATTGATTTATGCACTCTATTTTGCTCTTTGCACTTTGCGTATGATATAAAAAGGTGGAAGGAGAACTCATGCTCGTCGGGTTGGTATGTTTATGCTTTTGTTTATGGTTGTGAAATGGGGGCGGATTTCTAAACTCTAAAACTTGGCTGATTTTGGTCTTTGGCATTGAACTTCTCTCTTTATATATCTATTATCACGGGTTAAAACGTTTTAGAATGCAAAAACCACGCCCGGTTAATGAACCCTTTTAGTTTTGAATATGCTTTGCTCTTATGTATATGTACGGTTGCGTATGTTAGCCTCCTCACCAGTCTCTAGGAATGACCCTCGTTATTTCTCTCTTTTTCCCCCTTTGATTTGAGTTTGCAGGTAACCGTTTGAGAGTTAGAGCTAGGCGGTTGTCTTTGAGTCGTGGTTGTGGATAGCTCGAGTCTCATGCATCGTACTTTGTTCTCTCTACGCATTTTGCTAAGTTTTGAGATATGTATAAGTTTGTTATTTAGCTTTTGTCCTGGGATTTAGTTTTGTATAATTGCCTTGTATCTAAATTGTATAAGTGGTATATGATGATTATAATATGAAATATGCTAGTATTTATGAGTTATGATTAATTGCTTCCGCGAGTTATGTTTGTTGCGCGCACTAATTTAGGGTCTAGACCGCCTAGCTTAGGAAGTGTTTTTGTTTGTCACCTGTTCGCCATGGCTTGATGCGTGGGCGGAGTTTTCATTTCGTTACACGTGTCAGGCTAGGTGCGGGGGATGTGGCGCCCTTTATAACGCCCCGCTCATCCGATAAATAAGGTACGTCATCTTTCAACATTTTTTTTATGTGTTTAATTATGTGATTGGTGCGTTGTGTGGCCCTCTTTTGAACTCTTTTAGAGTTAGGGCCCTTTTTGTAATTTTCTCCTTTTAAGGGGTTTTTCCGGTCACTTCTCGTTCGGTAGAGATTTTGACTTCTTTGATCCCTTTAACGCGTCCGGGGCAGCGAAATGAGTCCGTAGACTCTAAGTTTGCCCAATTCTGACTTCGTTAGCTCGTTCTTCCGACCCTTTTTGCATACGAGGACCCGAGATATATACCCCGAATCCTCGTTTTGCGTGCCATTTCAGTAGCTCCAGCCGCATCGTCTTCCTCGTGTAGCAACACTGTTCATGCACTCGAGGTGTGTTTTCACACACATGCTCGTTCTCCCTCGTTTCTCGATGGAATTCGACGAATCAATAGTGGAAATTCATCAGCTCGACGAGCCCGTCACAACCGTACCAATTTTTTGGCCAACCGAAGACCAACGGCGGCGCATCGACGGCCTGAAGGTGGCGGGTAGCGCCACCACTTCTCCGCCGGCGTTCCGGCGAGTTTCGCGAACGGAGCTTGACCCTACCCTACGTTTTTTGACCTTCCAGTTCCATTTCCGGCCTCCGTTCAGCACGAAAACCACCGCAAGTGGTGGTTCCGGCGGTGACGCAACGGCGCAACTTGGAGACGGCGGTTCGGCCATTTTTCGGCCGATTTCGGTGGTGCTCCCTTCACAAAAGTTATTCCTGACGATGAGTCCGAGCTATTCGTGGTGGTGGCGGCACGAGAACCGGTCAGCGGCGGTGAACCGGTGGCGAACCGGGACTGGACCAGTGGTCCGATTTTTCGATGATTTTTCCGGCGATTTGACTTGGGGCTTTCATAGGGCTCGTTACAAGCTTTCCAACGGTATATCCGGATTTTATTTTCGTTTAGCGGTTTGTATTTAATTTCAGTTTTCGTACTAGGATTTAAGTTCGGTTTTTCGTCAACGAAGTCCGGTGTGTTTGGTATTTTCTGAAATTGATTGAGGGCTTTTGTTGAGCAGGCCGAGACGTACGTTCCTGTCCTTCCGGGGATTTTTCCGACCATCGGAGATGGTATTCCGGTGGCGGCCGGTGACTGTTCCGACGGCTCCGGTAGCGGCATTCCGGTGACCTTCGGACAGAAGGTTCCTTTCGTTGTGGTGAGTCCAGCGCCACTTTCCGTTCGTCAATCGGATGCCCGGTTGATTTGTTGTGATTTATTTTGTGTATTTCTATTTATTTGAAATTAATTGTTTTAATTTCAATGAATTGTCAATTGCTTGATTTGTCGATCAATATGAATTCCAATGTGTACGAAAGCATGTATTAAATGAATGTGATATGGATTGATGCTTGGAATTGTAAATTGAACCCCGTTATGCCTAAATTGTATTAATTGTTAATTGTTTTAAAATGTAATTTGATCTTGTATGCTTGATAATTAATGAATATGCATTGTATGGCATTTGAAAACATGTAATAAATTATGAATGTATGAATTCATGTTGTTGTTGATATAGTTGGAAATTGATAAATGACTTTGTGAATCTATATGGAACTCGTAACATGTTATATGAATTAATTGGCCATATATATTGTGAATTTGTATGAAATGTGATATATGAATTTGTTTGATTTAATTAAATAATCTTGCTAATTGAATCCATTTCATGACTTGTGAATTGATTTGATTTCTTTGTAAATGCGCATTATATGAACCAAGTATGCAATATCTGAATTGAATAAGACTTATGTGATTAAATTATGAACTTTTGCATGTAAGAATAGTTTAATTGTACGAATATGGAATTACTATGTGCTATATGAATTAATATGAAATAATTCGAATTTGCTTTGTCTTTCTATTTCTCTTGTTTACATTAATTGTGCGCATGAATGTGTCCTAATTTGTAATATGATTTCTTTGAGCTATTTATCTAACTTGAAGGGGTGTATGTGTAATTTTGTAAACAATATGAATAAGGTTTGATTTAATTAGGTAACCTTGTTAATTGAATCTGTTTAGTGATATATGAATTGAGTATGCCATGTGTGAATTATATAAAATTGATATAGTTAGAATTGGTATGTGATTTTGTGAGATTTAAATGATTTGAATGTCTCTATTTGTCTATTTTACAATTGTAAACTTGATATACTTGAATTATAAATGTTATATGAAGTTCGTGACTTGATTTGCTATGAATTATGAAATGATTGGGCTTGAAACCCTCATGTATGGAATGTACTTGAACGAATTACTTGATTATGTAACTCCATAACATCATTTTACTTCTTTTACATCTCATATCATGTGTTTAGCATTGTCGTGCGTCTATGTGGTTTCATATTGAGTCAATTCTCACTAGTACACATTGTTCCTTCTCTTGTACAGTTTGTTTCCAGGGCGGAGACTTCCAAATTGAATAGGCACCCGTATTGCTCATGTTTCTTGTCTCGTGGTATTCCAGGTGAGGGTGTTTTCGTTCTAGTTACATATCAAACCCTACAACCTTTATGTGATAAGTTTTGGCCCAAAACCCTATGGATATATATATATATATATATATATATATATATATATATATATATATATATATATATATATATATATATATGTATGTATCGTTTCAAAATGGAGTCATCAAGTAAATGATTTTAATAGAGTAAATTATTTTCTAATGAATCGATATGTATTATGTTTCTTATGAATTGAATGTTTTGGTGCGATGTATGATATGATTATGAACCACATGGGCCCCGGGACTTAGTGCATGTGGTGATCCGGGGAGGCAAGGGCCGACGGTGAACCCGTGTACTAGTTCCACCAAACTAACGGCGATTCCGGACCTCGCTAGGAGATTTGGCGGGGAATGGGAGCCGAGTGCCTTTGAGGGATTCATGTACCCTCATTGTGCCTATGTATGGACCGGTGATCAGGTCTAGCTAACCTGTCCACCAACCGGAGGAAGAAGGTTGGAACTCATTTTATGATTATGATTATGATTATGATTATGAATATGTTATGATTGATAGGCACCGTGCGGGAAGGCCGGGACAAGGATTGCCCAAACGAATATGATTTAGGATATGATATATGATTTGTGTGTATTATGATATATTGCATGATCACCTATTTAATGTATTGATGATATTTGTCGTACATGGTCGGAGTTTGGTTGGAGATAATACACGCTCACTCGCCGAGCCTTGATGTTTATGTATGAATTATGAACTTAATGAATTTAATATGAATTAGTCGTAAAGTTCGAGCATTGCTTACTTAATTTCTAGCCCTTCGAGGGAACTAACTTCAAATAAAACTTTGCTCGGGATTTATGGCTTGCATGTGCATGTTTCTATATTATATGTAGAGCCCCTGCTCACTCAGTCTTCTAGAGACTGATCCCTCTTTTCACTCTCTCAACTCTTGCAGGTTTAGCTAGGCGGGAGTCGAGTCTTATCATGTTTGTTCGAGTCACTTGTTCACTTGAGTCACATTTCACATTATTATGAATTTAATTGTATCTCTTTATGAATTTAGGCCTCGGTGCCAATTTTGATTATTGGATTTAATTCGGGACAGGTTGCGTGTTTAGTTGAACCCGTTGTTAGGTTGCATGTCTGATTTAATTTACGTTCATGATATGTATTGGGCTTGTAGCCATTATTGAAATTCATGTTTGGCTCTAATGCTTCCGCAATATGCTTTGGTATTCTGATTTAATTTGGTTCAGGGTTAGATTCCGCCTAGCCAGGATATTTTGTTTGTCACCCGTTCGCTATGAGTCCGGTCCATGCTTGAACTATCCATTTCTTGTGTGGGCTAGACTTGTAGTGCTGGGGTTGTGGCGCCTATCGTGGTGGGTGCTACACCCTTCGTTCCGGGGTGTTACATCTTTAAGTTGTATCAAAGCTCTTGGTTACAAAACTGGAGCTCTCGTGTCGTGTCTGGTTTGTCTAGGTCGTTCGGCTTAGGATTACGTGTTTTTTTGCATTCAATACATCACTTATGTGAATTATTTGATATTATTTGTATTAATCGCTCACATGAACATCCACTAAAACCCTACATGCATCGATATTTTGGAAATTTTACTCTTATTTCAGGGTATCGCTTCAATATCGACGAAGATCACCGGGAAAAGAACAAGAGAGACAGGTATATTTGGACTACAAGGGGCTTAGGTATTTGAAATGAGGATATCAAGGCCAAGTTCTAGGTGATCAAGAGAATGGAGTTGAGATTTGAAGAGTCTGAGAAGAATTCTTATGAGGGAGTTCTATTCGAGAACTATGTACAAGTACCTCCCTTCCAAGTTTGATTATAAGGAGATTTCAATTTGAAGAATGAAAGAAGATGGATGATTTCACATAAGGGTTTGAAAGATTGAGTATCTTTGAGGACTATCCTAGAGTTTGGAATTATTTGCAAACAAGTAGGCATGAAATTCGATCAAACTTTCAAATTCCAAGAGTATGTGCATGATCTGAGGATGCAATACACAAGGGCTACGAAGGAATGGGTAATCAATGGATTGAGTCTCACACACTACTTATGTGAAGAAAAGACCGGTTTGGGGTTCGAAGGTCGAGCAAGGAATCCAAACTTTAAGAATTCTCGAGAGGTTTCAAGATATCAACAATGTCAGAAAAAGGAGATTTCAATGCCGAAGTGGAAAGATTAAATTAAGAGAAATTCCCTAAAATTCAAGATTTCAATGATGCCGAGTATAAGAAGATTCAATTATTAAAAGATGGATTTTACATCTCCTCACCGGAAGCAATTTAATATTCATATTGTAGAGATTTGAATCACATGGAAGGAGGAAATTCAAGAATTTCAAGAGGCCACCAATATTAAACAAGGAAGGATTCTAATACTGAAGGTGGGAGAATGTAGCACCCCTACACGTGGAGATGCCACACCCCCCGCACTATAAGTCGATCCACATACGAAATGGAATGTCCGTACATGAATCAACCTATAGCGAACGGGTGACAACACAGACAAAACGATAAGCTAGGCGGAACTAACTCGCAATCATCAGCCATAATGCATAATACATAAACGGAAACATGCGATATTATCGATCATTTATCAAGTAATTCGTACTTGGATTTTACATATCAATACATTATCATCTCCTAAAATACATAACAAGTAACATTAACAATAATTCCTTTGAAATGATAAATAAATAAATACATTGTGCGGGGCTCGAATGCAAGGACTCGACTCAGCTCGATTCCCGCCTAGAGTGTACCTGCAAGAACACTGCACATATATCGATGTCATGAATAACTCCATCACTCCTATAAACCCCATCACTCCATTAACGAGAAGGTTGCGAGCCTTCACCGTTCACGGTAATACGGTAACACAATGACACGATAATCACGATGCACGCAGCGTTAGGATTCTAGAGGTGGCTGCTACGGGTTCAGGAGGTGGCTCCCACACATGTAGCACTTTGCCCCGCAGGTTTGAGAGGTGGCTCCCATGTGCGTAGCACGCTGTCCCGTATAGCACTTAGCTCCTGCGGCTGACGAGCGGTACACGGTAATCACGATGATCACAATAATCACGATGCATGCGTTGCTTTGCATGATCATGACACTAATCAAGCTACACGCATTGCTTTGCATGAGCCTGACTTGCTTGCTGATAGGTGACACGACGCCTCATGGGTGCGTGAATGTACTCATTGATCCCAATCTTTGCTCTGGAGAACAACTGGATAAGAAATAGAAACATTTGTGCCCTCATGAGATCATAACTCGATAATGTTACCAAAATGTAACGCACGGCATAATCATGTAACGAGGTAATATGCATTAACAAATGTAATATGATATAATCATATTCTTGCATGTAATTGATCACATAATATCATGTATAGGTCATTTGAAGGTAAAGGAATGGAAATGGAAATATCAATTTTTGTGCAGAAACTCACTGCCTCTCCAGAGGCCTGGGAACGGCCGTTCCGGGTTTTAGTACAAAATGGGAAGGGCCGTTCCCAGCTCCCCGAGACTGTGTCCCGAAGATGGGAACGGCTGTTCCGGCTTATAAGCTAAAACGGGAAGGGTCGTTCCCGTCCTCGCCGCCAGGCACGTTATTCAAAATATGCGAACGACCGTTCCCCAACTACAAAGGGAACGTGAAGGGCCGTTCCCGTTACACAGGAATTGCAGAAAACAGAGCAGAAGAACAGGGGAGCCATGAACACCATTAAATCTCCCTAAAACACTCATAATTCAATCCCATAAGCTAAAATTCATGAAAAGATATATGCATATATACTTGAGATGCAATAACACCCATATAAACACTTATATTAGTCATCAATCATCAAGAATCATCATCATCTACCCATATATGAATTCATCATATAATTCCATAATTTCATAATATATGCAAGGAATTCAGATTTAAAGCTCCTAATCATGTTTCCAGCTTCAAATAAACAACTTATTACATAAAAATCACAACCCTAGCTTCAAGCTCATGAATTCAAAAGTTCATGTATTCATGTCTTATCTTGAAAGAAAGAGATGAGAGATGATGATGAAGCTTCAAGCTTTAAAGTAATGACTTAGATTGAAGGTAGCTTGATGATGATCATGAACTCCCACTTCTCCTCTTCTTTGATGGATGAACCGAGAGAAGGAGAGATGGAAATGAATATGATTATATGTTATGGAATGGAATGGAAGGAGAAAGAAAATATAACGTGATATATCTCCTCAAATTTGATGAAAGCCTTTAATTGCAATTTAATTCTCCAAAGATATAAGTTGATGCAATTAAGTATAAAAAGTTTGGGGAATAATCAATTAGGTCCAAGAAATATTTATTCAATAATTCCCAAATTGATACATATTTCCTATAATCACATTGAAGTATAATTTATATATTATTATAAAATGTAGGAATTTAATAAATACAAGAATTAAAATAATCGTAACTCCCGGAAAATTCACACGTGTCGCGCGTACCTGGAAAGCCGGAGATCGGGGCGTTACAGAGAATGATTCAAGTACTGAGAAATTTAAGGTATGATGAAAGTTAACCGAAGAACAAGAATTTCAGATCTTCAAAGAAATGCCATGACTTCAAGATCCCGGTTCAAGCACAAGATGACCCTCCCGAAAAGCAAGAAGTTGACATCGAACCCATAACTACTACTATGGTGCACGATACATGAAGCATTCATGGAACTACATTTCATGCATATTTTAATCTCGGGGAAACCCACGGGTTGTTACCTTATTCCTTGTTCTTCGGTGATTCTTGGTTACACTTGTTGCGTAAATTGCTTTCATTCTTATTCTCGCTTATTGTGTTTTTCTTTCCCTTCTTGGTTTCTGTTTGTAGTGTGCTTCTTTTCCTTGTTAGTTTTGCTTGTTGCGTATTTCTTTTCCTTCTTAGCTCTTGCTCATTATGTGCTTTATTTTCTTTTTGTGCTAACTCTCTTTTGGATAGAGTTTGGTGGTGTGGAGTGTTCGTGAGTGTTTAATGAGTTGTGAGGGTCGAGTTGCTTTCGGTGGGTTTGTTTAGAGGAGTTTTGCTCTTGTTGAAGTTGGCGGTTGCTTCCAGGAGGGCCGTTCAGGGCTCAAAGGTGTCATCGGGCACTAGATTTAAGGTTAACCCGTTGATACTCCTCGTAGAAGAACCTAGGATTACCTCAGAGTAAGAGGTACGCTTTCGAGTGGGAAGAGGCGGTTGAAGAGAGTTACCCACGGTATTGGCTCTCACCTAACCGGAGGTACGAACGGCTACCTTGTTTCCAACCGAGGCACAAAGGAAGGCCTTTGTTGTGTGTTGCTTGTAGAAGAACGGTATCCTACCCCTTGAGGAGTGCAAGGTCACGAGTTTATGTGACAATTACGTGCGTGTTTAATTCATTTTAATTACGTCATTATTCGTTTTATTTTATATTATTTGAATTATTTGAAATTGAATTTATTTGAAATTCTTGAACAATATGTGCTTGTGTGATTTGTTTGCTTGCCGTTTCAATATGGAATCAATTCGAAATTTCGTGGAAATTTAATATGTTGGAGATATATGTCTTATGAATATGGATATATGCTCGTTTCATGTTTTCGGATTCATTTGCATGAGTTTTGAATTTATTTCGATCTTGGAATCCCAAATGGGGGCTAACGAGCAATTAGCGCACCCTTGGTTCCGTATGTGATATCTTGAGCTCGGGAACTCGGATTTGAGTTCCATCAACTTCGTTGAACTCGTATCGAAGATTCGGGTTTAATGAACATAGCCTCATATTTTTCCAAAATTATTTGAACCTCCAAAATTCAACCGAAAAACGAAACGGCCGCCAAAACTGCCACACCTTACTAAAATGGCCATAACTCCTACAAACCTTGACCAAATTAATCATGGTTGGAGTCTTTGGAACCATAGTTTAGCCCACAAACACTCCTTACCCTCTCCCAACCGAACCACACACATCACACAAGGAAAAACTCAGGCAAAACCCCTGCTTCCAGTTTCATTCATTAGTGGCCATTTTGAACCATTCATCCCTAATTTTAAGCATGTATTCATGGAAATTAGATGATATGAGGGAATATTTAGGTTTAAGTTAAAATTCTTGATCTCATGGAATACTTGATGCTTTTGTTTGTTTTAAAGCTTGAAAGTGACCACTTTACTTCTTTTATTTCATTTATGAACTTTTATTTAGTGGTAGTTGAGGTTTGGTTGAGATGCCATTAATGATACTTGGAAGAAAATTGCATGAAATGATCACATATTCCTCCTTCTCACGTTGGATCACTTTGGGAGCATGTTTGAGAGTTGTTTTGTGGATGTTTTGTTGCATATTTTTGGTTAAATCATACCTGGACATGTTGGTTAAGGTTTGGCATGGCTGCTGCTCTGTTTTCATTGCGTTTTGTTGCTAGTATAGGGCCGTCGCGCGATTAGAAAAAAAATGGTAGCGGCCGCGACTTGTGAGTGTGTTTGTTGCATTGTTCACTCAGGTCTCGCCTATGACCTGAAACAAGTGTATTTCATGTCGCGCCCACTACCCATTTTTGGCCATGTTTCGAGTTAGTAAAAATTGGAGGAAAAATTGAAAAAATTAGGTAGCGGCCGCTACCATTTCATGATGGAAATGAGCGGCAGCGACCCTTCACCAATCTGCATGAAAATCTGATTTTCAAACTTAAATTACAGGGTTTCCATGGCTCGTTTTTGGCATGTACACTTCATTAACATGTTATATAATGTGTTATCTTGTATGTTATGAAGTTTCATGATTTTTCGTGGAATATTTTACGAGTTATGCCTCAACGTGTCTTCATTGTTCCAAATATGCGCATGCATGGATCTTTGCTCTCAACTTGAACCCTAATTGCTCATATATCTCTTATCTTATGACTTGTATGATATGTATACATGTTATAGTACGTGTTATGATCATTGTATGAATTTGATACATTGGTTTGAAGTGCAACATGAAGAATAAGGACTCGAATGATTATAAACGTTCTTATGATGAGTAAATGAGTTGAATACATGCTTTAATGTATTAATCGTGCACATGAAAGTGTTCATTACATAATATCATTGTTTATGCATTCATGTCATATTTATTACATTGCCGAGCGTCTATGTGGTCATTTGAGTTGCACTTCGTTTTCTTTGCACAGATCCGGGTCTAGTTGGAGACGAGGACGAGCAGTGAGGCTCTTCTTCCTATTTCTTTTGTCTTTCAAGGTGGGTTTCTCTACTACGTAGTTAAACGACCTAATATATCCCAATGTGAAACGTTTTAAGCCAAATTAATATATATATATACCGAGTCTTTCTAAGAGTTTATGATTTTAACGTTAAACCATTTTCTTCATTGAACACCCTACCTAAATGTTTTGGCGAGTATTGATTGATTGCACTGATTGGGGTCCGAGACTTAGTGTACGTGGCTAACCGGGTAAGCACGGGCTGACGGTGAACCCGTACACTAGTTTCACCATACCACAGAGTCCGAAACTCTCTAGGAGATTAGGGAGGAAAGGAAGCTGAGTGCCTTTGGGGAACTCATGAAATCCCTCTGGCCAATGATTGAGGTGGCAGGGCTATACAAACCCGTCTACCGCCCGGAGGAAAAAGGGAATTATATGAATGATTATGAATGATCGAAAGGTTATGATTGATCGATTGATTGTGCACGAAAGAATGTATGCATGAACACCTACTTAATACTTTAATGATTACATGAGGTGGAGGTTGGAGACTTAGCCTTCTCGTCGGGCTCACGTATAACCTAATGATTGAATATGAAAATGAGACTTATAATCCCGATGAATGAGTTCTTGTTTTACCCACATGGGAAACCGTTCTAAAACCTCTTTCGGGATTATAACATGCATGAATATGTTTAAGTTTCGCATTACCTATATATTATGCCCTGTTTTACACCCACCAGTCTTCTATAGACTGAACCCGGATTGTTTTCAGTTGTTTTGTGTAGGTGTAAGTGGAGCTAGGCCGGAATTCAAGTCGGTGTGTCTTGTATTAGTCTCTAGCTCTTTATTTTGGGTCTTGCACGCACTCATATTAGTTGTTTATGATTTTTGTATAGAGCCTTTGACTTGGGCGTACATGATAGGCTGTGATGGCATGTCAGCTTTGTAAATACTCTATTTTGGAGCTTAATTGCTCATTGTAAATGTTATATGCCAATGAATGCTTTCGATTTACTATCTTTACTCTGATTTATTGTTATCTCTTAGTTATATGGTCCAAGGGTTAGTCCCGCTTAGCATAGCTTGTGTGTGTGTCCCCGTTCCTCGTGATTTAGCTCGTATATGGATTCACCATTTCATATGCGGGTCGGGTCCCGGTGCGGGGGATGTGGTACCTTACGCTCGGGTGTTACATCCTTAAGTGGTATCAGAGCTTCGGGTTACAAAACCTAGGCTCTCGTATCGTGACAAGTCTGTCTAAGTTGTTCGGCAATAAGAAATTCTTGTCAATGTGATTCTTGTGCATTTCTTACGTACTTATGTGCTTATTTCTTGCATTTTGAATGAATTATCTTGTGTTTTCATGCATGGACTAAACATAGCACGTATTTCAGTGTTTCTTCTACAAGATGCCTCCCCGTAGACATCTTGATAGATCTCCAGGACGGCGTCGCGATCATGATCGCTCTCCTACTCCACCACCACAACAACCACCACCCACTAAAGCCTTTGTGAACTCAGTTATTAATATTATTGATCAAAGGTTGCGTGATTATGTCCCTCCGACACCACCTGCAGCTGCACCGGCCCCTGCTCATGAAGGAGGAATAACTGCAATATATCGGGAATTTAGGAATCAAAATCCTCCCAAATTCTACTCGGGGAATGATATGCAAGCCGAACAATGGCTTAAGGAGATTGAACGGACATGGGAGCTTATTCCTTGCGGTCCTCAAGAGAAAGCAAGATGCACTATTGCTCTATTGCAGGGACAAGCTTATTCTTGGTAGGAAACGAACAGGATTCAGTTAGATGCCGCCGTGGTAGAGGTTGATTGGGATGTATTTGTCCAGGAATACAAAGGAAAATTCATTCCACTTGCTTCAAGGACTCGAAGATTGAAGGAATTCACGGAATTAAAGCAGGGAAATCGGACTATATCTGAGTATATTGCAGAGTTTGATCGGTTGGTTCGTTATGCTCTGAACATTGCCAATGATGATGCACATAAAGCTATGCACTTTGACCAAGGTTTGAATCCGGACATTCAGAGAGCTATTGAGGCCGAAAATACGAGTACGTGGTTGAAAGCCACAACTAAGGCGATGAGAGTGGAACATGGAGTGATGAGCCGGAGGAATACTTACCGCTCGGGTCAAGGATTCGGTTTGGGATCGAGATATAATCCGGGCAAGAGACCAATGAATCGAATAGCACCACAAAACAAAGGCCAAAACAAGAAGCCTCGTACATCCGGACCCATTTTCAAACCACCAACACCGCCGGTTAAGAAGGGGGATCAACAGGACATACCACAATGTACTTATTGTGGTGGACCGACTAACGCCTACAATAATTGTCGAAGAAGATTGGGTCTATGTCTGATTTGTGGCAAGGGAACTCGTATGGCAAATACTTATCCCGACAAGAATCAGGGATTTCCAGCTAGAGCTCAAAGGCCTATGATTCCAGCACGTGCTTATTCCCTTGAGGGCGAGGAGCAGAACGTTGAAGCAAATCCAAACGTCGTGGTGGAAGGTACCGTTTGCATTCATAGCACGAGTGTCCGTTCATTATTCGATCCGGGCACCACACATTCTTTTATATCTTGTGATCTATGTGCCTCTCTGTGCCTACCTATTATTTGTTCGAATTCTTGTTATTTTGTGAGTTCTCCTCTGGGAGGAAGTTTACAGACAGATCGGGTTGTCCGGGGTTGTTCAGTATTGATAGAAAGGAAAGATTATCCGGTAGATTTCATTGTGATGCCTATGAAGAAATATGGGGTAATTTTTGGGATGGATTGGTTATTCCGGCATCGACCCAAAGTTGATTGTTTTACGAAGAAGATTAAGTTGGGTAAGGAATTGATTGGGGACGTTGGGTCGAAGAAGGTACCACTTTTATCGTTTATGGAAGCTCGCAAGTTAGTAAAGGATGGAGCCACGGGATTTATTGCTTATCTCCTTAATAAACCAAAGGATCAAACAAGCTTTGAGGAGACTGCCGTGGTAAAGGAATATCCCGATCCAAAATTTCTGGAAATACATCGGGATATTCCTTTACCACGGCAGTCTTCTCAAAGCTTGTTTGATCCTTTGGTTTGTTAAGGAGATAGTTCTCTATCACCAGATCGGGAGATTGAGTTTGTGATTGACTTATATCCGGGATCAGAATCGTATTCCAAGACTGCTTAAAGAATGGCTCCGGCAGAGTTGAAGGAATTGAAGATTCAACTTGAGGAATTACTTAAGATTGGGTACATTCGACTGAGTTCATCTCCGTGGGGTGCTCTGGTTCTTTTCGTTAAGAAGAAGGACGGGACATTGAGAATGTGCATAGATTACTGGGAACTTAATCGGATGACTATCAAGAATAAATACATGTTACCCCACATAGAAGATTTATTCGATATGCTACAAGGTTCAGGAATTTATTCAAAGTTGGACTTAAGACAGGGGTATTATCAGTTGAAAATTCGGGAATAAGATATTCCAAAGACAGGATTTAACACCCGGTATGGGCATGACGAGATTGTAGTGATGCATTTTGATTTGACTAATTCCCCTGTAGCATTCATGGATATGATGCATAGAATTTTCCGTCCCTATCTCGACAAGTTCGTGGTAATATTTATTGATGACATTCTTTTGTATTCACGGACAGTTGAAGATCATGCTCAACATATCAAGTTGGTGTTGGATACATTAAGAGAACATCGGTTATATGCAAAGTTTAGTAATTGTGAGTTTTGGATCGAAGTAAGGGTTTGGAAGTAAGGGTTTGGAAGTAGACCACATTCTTTTTCTAGCCACATTGTTTCAAGTAAGGGTTTGGAAGTAGACCCTTCAAAGATTGAGACGGTTACTCAGTAGCAAAGTCCGAAAAATACTTCCGTGGTAAGGAGTTTCTTGGGTTTGGTAGGTTATTACCGAAGATTCGTGCAGGATTGTTCTAAGATTGCTACCCCTTTAACTCGACTGACTAAGAAGGGGGTTAAATTTGAGTGGGACGAGACATGTGAGGCAAGTTTCCAACTTTTCAAGGAAAAGTTAACCACTGCACCGGTATTAGCACTTCCTGATGGCACTGAAGGATATACGGTTTATATGGACACCTCGAAGGAAGGATTGGGATGTGTTCTGAAGCAGAATGGTAAAGTGATAGGGTATGTGTAGCATCCCGGAGCGAAGGGAACCACATCCCCCGGTACTAGAGTCCAACGCGAGTAACGAAATGGAGTCTTCGCACCCGTGCCAAACAATAGCGAACGGGAGACACACAAAACACACCCTCACGAGGTGGCAGACCCTCAAGAACTAAGATAGTTAAAATCAGAGTAGCGGAAGCGATAAAACAATCATACTGAAATCCCAAGATCACAAATATACATATCAAAATGGTCAAGTTAACAAGCTAGTCATGCAAGTTTATATACAAGATATACAATGCCCATCGAGGCCAAAACATCATAAGTATTCATATTACATAAACCCTAAAGTGCATAAGTAACTAAAATGTAAAACCACTACAATGCGTGACTACTCAAGCTATACCACAAGGAAAACCCAACCGACACTTGCCGCCTAGCATGACTTGGAAGTACATGTAACTCAAAGAGAAGGGAAAAAGGGGAAAACAACAACGAGGGTTAGTCCTAGTGACTAGTGAGGGGTTAACTCACACACCTGATATACATATAGAGCAAAGCAACTAAACAAATCGAAAGGATCCTTGAACTGAGAGTGGTTTTTCCTAGCTAAAGTGATTCTCGTGATATAGATATACATAGGTTTAAAATGAGGAAAGTTATGGCTAAAGGCGAAACATCACGTGTTAGTCATTTAGAAGTCCACTCTCATTCCCTAGATCAAACAAAATCAACCAACTCGGCGAGAACAAGTCACACCTCTCAACTTCCATATACAAAGGGACATAACAAAACAAAGCAAAAACTCATAATCCATCCCCACACCGAGTGATAGAAGGGTTGATGGCCCTAACTATCAATATACACACGAGACAAGGTTTAATCACGACCTTGAAACCTTCGATGGTTATCTCCGCCTGCTCAAGAGAAACACCCTTCCTCGATCTTCCCAAGGTTGGGTGAGACTCTCAAATGGAGGGTGTTGATGGAAGAGCTCGGCGACCCCTCGGCCGTCCCGAGATTACCATACCACTCTCCGGGGCCCAAAACATATCACAAAGAACACACACACATACCATAAAGCTTATCTTTCAAAGCCACATCTCGCTTACACACACACACACACGAATAGCCAAAGTTTTCCAAACAAAGGTAAAATAGCTTATATACTTATACAAAACCTTTTCAAAATCTTATAACAAATGGAACAAGCCCTCAACATATGTATCATACACTTATCTAACATATAATATACATATTCACATGCGAGGCTTCAAATCAATTAGGGTTGTAGGTCATTTAACTAAATGAACAAAACCCTCACCTTAACAACACATGTAGTGGAGATAAAAGTGTAATCCGGACGCCGAAGGGGTAATCTCGTCCACAACAGAAAGGTCCTCTGAACAAAACAAATAACAAGAGACACTCTTAGACTCAACATGAACCACATTGACGCTCGGTAAATGCGTATGTATGTTTATGATGCAATTGATATGAAATGAATCAATACTTAGGTCATATAAAAGCATACTTTGCATATAAGCTCCTCTCTCACAAACGAGAGCATAAAACGAGCCAAAAAATCACAACATAAAGCTTAACACATAATAAAACATGTTAATCATACATACAAGTTAGAAACGAGACAAGAAAGGCCAACAAAAAGCAATGAAACGACGCAAGAAACCCCCCCGGATAATACCTACGAAGTGGACACGGCCATGTCCAAAATACACATAAAACGGACACGGCCGTGTCCGATTTAAATTAAATTAGGACCCGAAGTGGAGAACATAACACGGCCGTGCCAAGTTTCAAGTGTTTTAGGACACGGCCGTGTCCAACTCTAGGCCAGTTCGGTTTTGGGGCATAAAATAGGGCAGTTCGTGTGCAAGCCTTAGGGAGTCTCTTAGGCCATGAAAGCTCGCATATGATGCATGGAAATAACACCAAATCAACATATATTCATGCCATAAAAAGCTAGCAACAAGATCAGCTCCAAACATTCAAGAAAACAAGGCAAGAAAGTGAATGAATTCGTCAAACCATTTACATCAAGTTCTCAAGAGTTCATTAATGGTGGATCATCCTAATCTCAACTACCATGTAAAATCAAGTATTAATTACAATAAATAATGTCTTAGGAACAACATATATTCATCAAACCTCCAAGAATTCAAGCATGAAACAAGAATTCCATCAAAATCTCCAACATACACTATTTATAAATATAGCCCAAACATAATCAAACCTCCATGGATTTCAGCCCAAAAGCACATAAAAGAAAGAGGAAAGAGTGTATAATCACATCATGAACTTACCTTTCAAATTTGAGAAGATTTGGAGGTGATTTGAGCTCAAAATCACAAAATGGCAAAAAGGGGTTTCTTCTCTTCTCTCTTCTCTTCACTTGGAGCTGAAATCTTGTTGTTTGGGAGGGGTTTGGTTCGGTTCTATTGGGGTTAAGGGGCTGAGATGTTGTTAACTCAAGTCTAAGAGTCAAGGTTTAGGTTTGGTTAGTGTCAAGAGGGACCCCACTACTCAAAGTTAGGTTAAAAGGTGTCATATAGGCGCGAGGGCTTGTTTCGGTTTAATTTCAGAGGTCTAAATGAACTTATAAAAATGTGAGGCTTGTTCCATTGAACCCGAATCATCGAAAGGAGTTCAACGGAGGTGACGGAATTTGAATCCGAATTCCCGAGCTCAAAATATGTTACCCGGAACCCAAGGTGGGCTAAATGCTCTTTAGCCTCCTTTAGGTCCCATCTCCAAAACGAACCAAAAAGGCAAACCAAAAATGTTCCAAAACATAAAACGAGCATATAAATGAGTTCATAACTTACATAATTCACACATATCAAAAATTCACAAAAAAAATTGGAATTAGATTCGGATACAAATTGAGCAAAATACAAGGCATGAAAGTTTAAACGTTCAAAATAATCGTATTCATATTAAAGTAATTAAATTCAAATAGCTTCAAATATTCACGTTAACATTTGATTATCATGTAATCACACAAGTAAATAATTAAATCGTGCACATAATAGGTTATCTGAAAGTCCGATCGGTCGGGATTTTACAGTATACCTCGAGGAAATTGAAGGATCATGAACAGAACTATCCCACTCACGATCTCGAACTTGCAGCAGTAATCTTTTCTTTGGGAAAGTGGAGACACTATCTTTATGAAATTTCTTGTTAGGAATAGTGCCCTAGAAAGCCGATTCGACGAAATCTGCTTTGGGACTTTCCTTTTGTCACAGACAATCTTTGAATAATATACGATTGATTATTATCATAGGCAAACACTTCTTTATATGCTAATACGTGTTTTGTGTGTTTCCATTACGTGTGTCTGTATTAGAACTCCCCTAATCCATAAGGCTGTTAGGGACTTTGTGATTAGGGGAATGACACATGAACCAAGCCCTAACTCAAGGACGGATTAGAAACTACTCCAAGTCGATGAGCCCAACAAACAGTGGGAGTGTTAATATGGCTCGATTGAGACTTGCTCGTGGGATTGCGTCCATAAGAAGGATCATCCTTTTTCATGGGGTGTAAAGTGCATAGTTGATACGTACGCAATACATGAGGGTGCTCGTTATTAAAACGGGTACACTGAGGCGTCCCAGGTGAGAAGATTCCTAAATGGGAAAGGAAGTTTCTATACCTAGAAATAGAAACTTCCAGATTAGGAAATATCTCACAGGTCAATGGCGTGAGTAAATTAATCCTTTGACTTGAGATTCCATTGATGCTTTGTGGGCTAACTCTGTAGTCTTAGGTATAAGCTTTAAAGGGTGTCGCCTTAGACAATTGATTCAAGGCTTATGCTGGGGTTGCACAAGTGGCACATGGAAGCATATGAGAATCAACAAAGGAACTATACTTGCTTAAATGTAAGAAGATCTCTTATTGCATAAGTCGTTCATATGCCATCCTAAACCCTCAGCCGAGGTAGTGGATCAAGACATCAAGAAAAGGGTTTCTTGGATTGAGATCAAATAGATATGAAAATGAACTTAGCTTTAAGATTAAGATTAGTAGGGCTCTCATTATTCCCATGCCCTAGATCTTAATCGAGAGATGGGTTGGTAGGAGGATTGTACCTCACAACTGTCATTGACTGAAAGGTTCTTTCGAATATATATTCATTGTTCGGGTAGGGGTCATACACCGGTTGCTAGATTATGGTCGTATGATCTGTGAACTAAAAAAGCGTATTAGTCTCACTACTAACTAAAAATGAACCTAGAGGGTCACACACAAATGCCGGGTTCAAAGGGTATTGAAAGAAAGATCAAGTAGTTGATCAAAACGAGACCACACGTGTAAATGTACACGTGTGGCACGTGAGCTCGAGTTTGGGCGTGTCGTCCAATTGTAGAATGGACCATGTGTTAATTAATTGGAGAATTTATTATAAAGCCCAAGTATAATTTATTAACAGAATTAATTATAAATCCCTAATATAATTAATTAGGAGAATTAATTATAAAGCCAAATAAAATTAATTAGAGAATTAATTTTAGCTCGTTAGAATTAATTAGAGAATTAATTCTAAAGCCCTTCGTGGAATTAATTGAGAGAATTAATTCTAAGTATTTAGTTATTTAGTTGTTCTAATTTGATTAGAATATATAAATAAATAAATATCAAATATCTTCTATTTATTATTCTAGTAAACATTAATTCTAATTTGATTAGAATAAATATTATTGGAATAAGATATTTAATTATTATTAGAATAATTAAATATTCCTAATTTGATTAGGAATTCTTTTCTAGAAGGAATAGATATCTTATTTTGAATAAGACTCCTATTACTTGGAGAGAAAGAAAATAGAAGTAAAGTCAAAGTTGGAATCCGATTCCGATTAGGGTTTTCGGGTTCGAACCCTAGGCTATAAATAAGCCAAGGGGTTCGAATTTTCACCTTACGCGTGACTTGGGATTCACGTCCAATCTACATGGCTTCAAGAATTTGGGAGAATTCTCTTGCTCTCTTTCTTCTCGTTTTATGTTTCTTTCTTTACACATGTTATATCGCTAGCACTTTCCCTAACATGATTTGAATCTAGGTTGGTGTGGATTATTACTCTAGAAGAAACCTACTTTGAAATCTGAAGTAGAAAGAATCTTTCGAGGGACGAGGGTTGCCATTACCGTATAAAGCGAGTTTGAGGGCGGCTCAAAACGTGTCAAGAAAGCGACGATTCTTGTAAGTTCTTGAATCCCTAAGATTAGAAATAGAAATTACAAGTCCGATCTTGCTTTTTGGGAAAATTTTTAAATTCCGCTGCGCTTTCTATTCGTGTTTTTCCCAAGAAGTGGTATCAGAGCCACCTTGCAAGGTCTATTTCTAATCTATCTTTTAATTGAATTTTGAGAAATTCTTGGATCTGAGTTACAGGTATGTATTCTTGAATTGGCTTCGTAATCTGAGCTTTTGAATCTGAGAGGTTTCCTGTAAAATTTTAGAAAATCATTTTCTAGAAAGTCTTGTTAAAATGGTTTTATTTTCGATTTATTAGAATCGTGATTTTGATTCCCGAATCGAGAAGAAAATTTCTCTAAAAAATTTTATACGAAAAACGATGCGGGACGATGAGGACCAAGCGAGTTCGTCACTCGTCGTCGTCGCACACGGATGGGTCGGGACGAGGCCGGAAACCTCATGTCGGGAGTCATCGGCATGTCCCTCGCGCATCCGAAACAGCCTTTGCGGGATCGCCAGCACACCCCTGTGCAGGACTACCCGCACGTGTCCGCACACCCTTGTACGGGATCGCCCGCACATGCCTGCACATCCCTGTGCGGAACTGCCCGCACGCGTCCGCACACCCCTATGCGGGATTGCCTCGATGCGACTTTTCATGTTTTTGGCCCAAATTTTATTTTAAAATTTTTTTTATTGAAAATATTTTATTTTTGAAATAAAAATTATAATTTTGGAATTTTGGGAATTAAAGTCAATTTTAATTTTTCGGGAAAAGTAATATTATTATTTTTGAAATAATAATTTTATAAAATTGTTAATTTTTGAATTAACTTGAATTTTATCAGATTCGAGCTTTTGATTTTGAAATTATTCTTGAACAAGGAACCGTTTTCAGATTACTTTAAGTTAGTCGAACATAAAGTTAAAGGAATTTTAAATTTATTGGTAAATTTAAATTCTTGCAAGTTTAGAATATTAGGTGATCATGGGTTAGTCTTGTGGATTTTTTAATTTATGCACATGGATGGTTTAAATTGGGGTTGCAGCCCCATAATTGCGTTTTTCAATTGGGGTCGATCCCCCGCTTATGTGCGTACTGTTATGCGTTTATTATATGGCTTTCCATATTACTGTTTTCTAAGCCGGGGTATGCCCCGTGTATTTGTCTATGGCCAATATGAAGATTGATCCTTATTATTTTTATGCAAACAGTGTAGATTTTAGAAAGTGAGGTTTTTATTTTACTTTGGAGATTTGCACCCGTGGAGTAAGATGGATCCACACAATAAAGTAACAAGGAGGCCATAAAGTGAAGACCTCAAATTGTTAGGAGGGTTTCTATTATTGTAATAGATAGGGCACCGTTTTATTTCAAATTCCCTTATGTGATTTAAACTGTTTTATGGGGCATGTATGTTAGAACTTGTGGTTGTGGAGTGGCTCCCACATATCACGCATAAGATAGGAAAACCCATGATCATCTCATATTAGTATCATGCTAGGACATGTTATCTGCTAATTGCTTGTGTGTAATGCATTTATGTGAAACTGCATTAAATAAAACTAATTAAAATGGATAACTGTATATGTTCGTGAGGTCAAAACTAGACAACTCTCCGGTATTCGAAAATCCCATAAATATTAAGCAATTTCGAAAATAGGTATTTTGTATAAAGTGAGAACTTTAAATAAAATTCCTAGCATTCCATCAATAGGATTTAAGTTTAATAGGGGAGCTAGTTGCTGGTCATGAGTCGTGGGGTGACTATGTGAGACCTATTAGTTCTTAGTTTCCTGATTGAACACCAAAAATGTTCGATATTTCGTCGTTATTTTGGAATGGGTGATGGCCGCGATTCGTGGGTAGTTCAGGCCTAAGTTTAATCATGATCTTATGATTGATGGGTCCTGCTTAACGCCTAAGTAAATATGGATGTCGTATGAGTCGTGGGTCCATATTGAAAGATGGGTGATATAAAAAATATTACTAAGAGTTCCATAGAGTTGGATTTGGCAAGTTGTACCTACCTGAGGCTTTATTGAGGATGCCGCGAGTCGTGGGTCCAAAATATAGTGCTTAGGATCTTAGTACCCACTGGGAAAACAAGTATCCTCTTAGATCATTGGGATTTTAAGATCTTCTAAAAACAGTGGGAGCTACATATGATTAAAAGACCTCAATCCTATGTATTACTTTATCATTCTACATGCTCACATTTTCTCTGCTTAGCATTTAGGTTGTAGTTCTGTGATTCTCTACAATATGAAATGCAAACTCATTCGTATCCATCCTTAAGTCAAAAGAGTTGACTAAGTCCTAACTAACACTAATTGCCTTCGGACCCTAAACTTCGTTTTAGATTCCGAATAGAGAAAGGTGTTCTCTAAAGGGTGAAATTTTCAATTGTGAAAATTCGACCCGGGCCAAAAGAGAAGCAATCTGAGGTGAATGGATTTTTCCAAACCACTTAAGAGCAATTGAACCACCTTATAAAAATGTTACAAGGTATAACATTATGGAATTATTCAATATTCCAACTGAGAAAACAAGTGCACACGAACAAGGTCTAAAGATCTTATTTGAAGATATTGTGGTCTCGATCATCAACTGAGAAAAGAGTTCTCAATGCACTAATTGCTTACATTGCTTCCACCATCATTTAAACACTTTATGCTCAACTAGAATGATCTCATTGTAGCATAGTTAATCATTTAGTTGATAATGGTTGAGAGCATCCTTAAGAAGGAATAAATGGTTGTGATGGTTAATTCTTCTTCTAAACTCACTAAGTTAAAGGCTTGAAGGCCTAAAGAAGAAGAAAACATTAAGAGCCCAGTAGAGGGACATGTAAGGGGGGGTACGCCCAAAAGACACTAGAGATCAAATAGGACGTTTGCTTCTATGGTAGCAAATAAGGACTTTGAAAGGGAACTGCAAGGAGTACGAGTACTTTGAAATGTTACCTCGTTTAGTAATTCTACTAGGAATAGAATTCACAAGTCTTGAGTTAATTCTGCATAATCCGTTGTGCAAAGACTCAAAGCACTAATGTTCTGAACATAGAACGAGATAACAAAAGTAAGTGAGATGACAAAGCTTCGAATTACTTTGGAACGTTGAGATATAAAAGGATTAGCAAGTTAGACATCTTAGGATCATTTTACGAAAATGAACCTAGAGAGTTAACTTCCTATGAATCCTATCTTGAAAGGAAACGTTCCCGAAACATAGTTTAGGTGAAACGTGCCAAAATTATAGTGGATTTTGATCCATGCTGATGAGTGTAAGATGCTTAATGTAAGCACTAGATACAATCATCAGTTTAATCATTATGAATGAGTGTACTTGTTGAAGTACAAATTCGAAACTTATATGAAATTCTTAGAATTTCAAAAGGAGGTTAGGAACCGAATTAGTCATAAGTTATAGGCAAATCGATATGATCGAGATAGCCAATATCTTAGCAACTAATTCCTTAGTCATCTTGGAGATAATAGGATTATCTCTCAGTAAACTAATTCGAGCACACCTTAGGATTGCCGAATGAGGGAATGCAACCTAATGGGATATGGTCAATTCCATAGCAAGCTTTACTGACTTATAATCATTCTAGGAATAAACTCCCAGAATATGCAGTTAGAGATTTTGAATTTAGTACCTTCCAAAATCATTCCTTTAGTTGCACTATGCAATGTGGCATACTAAATTCCCTAATTATTCTTGTCCAAGAATTTAGTGGAATCCTATTAAGTGAAGAGGAAAGTAGGAGATAAGCTTGAAACGAGTTCAAGTTTGTACAACAATAAAGGATATCATTTCGGCGATTCCCTTGGACAAAGGTTGTTTGTCTCACGGTTTGTCTCACGGAATGTACCTTTCTTAAGGAATCGTTCCTATAGAAGAAGAAAGGCAAGCAGGCCACAAAGAAATTTGAGGGTAAATATCCAGGCCACATATAGAAGAAACGAGCCCATCTGATAAAACTTAGCCAAATTTTAGAGTATGTACACGTGTGAAAACCTCCTCTTAAGATGCGTTTAGAACGCGTTCCTATATAGCCGAGGAATTACTTAAAGAGGAGACACTGTCAGATTTGGAATCTGAGAAGTGTAAGCAAGCCTTGAAATCCAATATGGATTCTATATATTCAAACCAAGTTCGGACCTTGATTGATCCACCTGATAGGATCAAGATCATAGAGCTTCGAGTAAATGGAAAGCATTACAACCTTCTTGACGGTTGAGATGCAAAAGTACATTTGGATTGTGTTTACCACATCCTCATATTCTGCAAAATGAATATGAGAACTGTCTTGATTCAATATGAGATTGAAAGAGACTAAAATAAGGTATTTCAATGAATCTCATATTCAGTGGGAGTATGCATAAGGTATGCAAATCCCTAAGTCAATCTGTGGATTGATAAAAGGCTTCTAGGAGTTAGACAATTCGATTGTATAAGATAGTCAATTCGTTTGACACAGATGGAAGTCGAATAAGTCTCCAAGTGTACATATGAAAGTTAGTGATGTAAGAGTCAATTTTTTGTTCTTTAGAAGACGACATCCTTCTCATTAGGAATGTCAAGGATGACGTAAAAGTTACCAATTCTTGTTTAAGAAACAATTTGACATGAAAGATCTCAGTGATTATCCTAAATTCTCGACATTGAGATCTATAGAAGATAGATCTAAGAACATAAATGGATTATCACAAAGGAGTACATAATCAAGGTACTAAAAGGAGTTTAGTATGGACAATGGAACAACTCTTTTGAAGAGATGTGTCCTAAGATAATTTTAAGAAAGTTAGAATGTCCAAAACCCCTTATATGAAGGGTACATAATGTATGCAAAGTTATGTACAAAATTAGATATGGCGCAACACTAAGCGTAGTGGGCCGAATCTAATATGACCTCAGAGAAGGTCAATAGATTTCTGTAAAGGATGTCCTTAGAGTACTTGAAAAGAAATGAGGATATGTATTAGTTTACAGAGCCTAAAAGATCTCATCATTGAAAGGATATTTTGATGCAATCGTTACATCAAACATAGATGATTGTGAATCATTGAAAGGATGCAATTTTTGCCTCAATCGCAAAATCGACGTGTGGAAAGGCGTTCCAAGCACAAACGTTGCAAAATTCTCAACTTTTGAAGTTGAGAACTTAGCAGTATTAAATACCGCTAAGGTAAGTGTTGGTGTAAGAAACTCTATCTAACTAGTTAGATGAAGTTCCTAGCATGAAACAACTCCATTATCATATTGTATGATAAAGTGGATGGTTGCTCAAGTAAGAGAACCAAGACCTCACCAAGAGACTGAACACGTGATTATGAATCACTTTATAAAGGAAAACGTGTTTCCTTAGAGATATGTAAATAAAAGGGTTACATCAGTAGAGAACTTAGCAGATCCACATGGAAACGCCCAAAGTCAATAGGCTCTCAAAGTACATCTTAAGAAGTTGGGACTTAGAGTACCTAAATGGCTTTTACGGGCAAGTGGGAGATTGTTAGGAATAGTGCCCTAGAAAGCTGATTCGACGAAATCTGCTTTGGGACTTTCCTTTTGTCTCAGACAGTCTTTGAATAATATACGATTGATTATTATCATAGGCAAACACTTCTTTATATGCCAATACGTGTTTTGTGTGTTTCCATTATGTGTGCATGTATTAGAACTCCCCTAATCCATAAGGCTGTTAGGGACTTTATCATTAGGTGAATGACACATGAACCAGGCCCTGACTTAAAGCCGGATTAGAAACTACTCCAAGTGAATGAGCCCAACAAACAGTGGGAGTGTTAATATGGCTCGATTGAGACTTGCTCGTGGGATTGCGTCCATAAGAAGGACCATCCTGTTTCATGGCGTGTAAAGTGCATAGTTGATGCGTACGCAATACATGAGGGTGCTCGTTATTAAAACGGGTACACTAAGGCGTCCTGCATGAGAAGATTCCTAAATGGGAAAGTAAGTTTCTATACCTAGAAATAGAAACTTCCAGATTAGGAAATATCTCACAGGTCAATGGCGTGAGTAAATTAATCCTTTGACTTGAGATTCCATTGATGCTTTGTGGGCTAACTCTGTAGTCTTAGGTATAAGCTTTAAAGGGTGTCGCCTTAGACAACTGATTCAAGGTTTATGCTGGGATTGCACAAGTGGCACATGGAAGCATATGAGAATCAACAAAGGACCTACACTTGCTTAAATGTAAGAATATCTCTTATTGCATAAGTCGTTCATATGCCATCCTAAACCCTCGGCCGAGGTAGTAGATCAAGACGTCAAGAAAAGGGTTTCTTGGATTGAGATCAAATGGATATGAAAATGAACTTAGCTTTCAGATTAAGATTAGTGGGGCTCTTATTATTCCCATGCCCTAGATCTTAATCGAGAGATGGGTTGGTAGGAGGATTGTACCTCACAGCTGTCATTGACTGAAAGGTTCTTTCGAATATATATTCATTGTTCGGGTAGGGGTCATACAACTGTTGCTAGATTATGGTCGTATGATCTGTGAACTAAAAAAGCGTATTAGTTTCACTACTAACTAAAAATGAACCTAGAGGGTTACACACAAATGCCGGGTTCAAAGGGTATTGAAAGAAAGATCAAGTAGTTGATCTAAACGAGACCACACGTGTAAATGTACACGTGTGGCACGTGAGCTCGAGTTTGGGCGTGTTGTCCAATTGTAGAATTGAACCATGTGTTAATTAATTATAAAGCCCAAGTATAATTAATTAAGAGAATTAATTCTAAATCCCTAATATAATTAATTAGGAGAATTAATTATAAAGCCAAATAAAATTAATTAGAGAATTAATTTTAGCTCGTTAGAATTAATTAGAGAATTAATTCTAAAGCCCTTCATGGAATTAATTGAGAGAATTAATTCTAAGTATTTAATTATTTAGTTGTTCTAATTTGATTAGAATATATAAATAAATAAATATCAAATATCTTCTATTTATTATTCTAGTAAATATTAATTCTAATACGATTAGAATAAATATTATTGGAATAAAATATTTAATTATTATTAGAATAATTAAATATTCCTAATTTGATTAGGAGTTCTTTTCTTGAAGGAATAGATATCTTATTTTGAATAAGACTCCTATTACTTGGAGAGAAAGAAAATAGAAGTAAAGTCAAAGTTGGAATCCGATTCCGATTAGGGTTTTCGGGTTCGAACCCTATGCTATAAATAAACCCAGGGGTTCGAATTTTTCACCTTACGCGTGACTTGGGATTCAGGCCCAATCTATATGGCTTCAAGAATTTGGGAGAATTCTCTTGCTCTCTTTCTTCTCGTTTTATGTTTCTTTCTTTACACATGTTATATCGCTAGCACTTTCCCTAATATGATTTGAATCTAGGTTGGTGTGGATTATTACTCTAGAGGAAACCTACTTTGGAATCTGAAGTAGAAAGAATCTTTTGAGGGACGAAGGTTGCCATTACCGCATGAGGCGCGTTTGAGGGCGGCTCAAAACGTGTCAAGAAAGCGACGATTCTTTTAAGTTGTTGAATCTGTAAGATTAGAAATAGAAATTGCAAGTCCAATCTTGCTTTTTGGAAAAAATTTTAAATTCCGTTGCGCTTTCTGTTCGTGTTTTTCCCAACATTTCTTTCGAGATCTTTTCCAACCACAAGAGTCTCCAGTATTTGTTTTCTCAAAAGGAGTTGAACAAGAGACAAAGGCATTGGATAGAGATTTTAGCGGATTATGAGTGTACAATCCGATATCATCCCGGTAAAGCTAACGTGGTCGTGGATGCGCTTAGTAGGAAGGCTAGCGTGTCTAATGTTAAAGTGGAAATTGAGGATGAACCTGAGTCCTTCAAGTTGAGAGTTAGTATTCGGAATATTACCGTTCAACCAGATCTTCAACAGAGGTTATTTGAAGCTCAGAGAGTGGATCCCGAGGTTAAAAAATTAGCACAGAAAGCTAGAATTGATCCAGAATGTCCATTTGGGTTCGATGATACCGGGCTTCTAAGGTTTAAAAAACAGAATGGTTGTACCAGAAGAGTTGAAACGGTTGATATTGGAAGAAGCTCAACGGCCAGGGTATTCGATACATCCCGGGGGAAACAAAATGTATAAGGATTTAAAGCAATTTTATTGGTGAAATGGACTTAAGAGGTGTAGCGCCCGGAGCGGCGAGCCACCACATCCCCCACACCTAGCCCCGAACCCACATATGAAATAGAAATCCATATATGAGCCCAAGACTAAACGAACGGGAACCTACACTCACTCGCTAGGGTAGGCGGAGCTAAGACAGGACCAGAGCGCGCAAGAATAAGGAAACGGAAGCATATAACAAAATCCAAGAAGATAAATCCACAAAATATACAAAATAGAAATTCATACATAATTCATTAACAAATGCATAACATATACATACTTCAATTACCACAATCGAATCATATACAAAAGCATGACTGAATGTAAATAAAAATGCAATTCGAACTAGAAGACATAAACCCGACCGACTTAAGACTCCGCCTAGCACGCCAAACCTGCAAACTGAAAAGTTGAAAGGAGAGGGTCAGTCCACCGACTGAGTGAGGGTTCTAACGCACACCAACACACGTATACATATAGAGCAAAGCACATAATAAACAAAAGACTATGAACCGGGATAGGGTTTTGCACACTAAACCATTTTCAAAACAAACTTATACATTTTATACTCAAAACAAAACTTACTAGAGTTTAAGGAAGCTCCTATCCTGTTTCATAATCAATGAATCGTACAAAAGCTCGGCGAGTACGAGCACTAAGTCCCATCCTGCGCTCCTCCGACTAATCACACAAGCAAATAAAATCAAACGTACATTATACTTACACATTATCCTCCTTCTTCGGTGATGGAAGGGTTGCGCCACCCTAACCATCCATTACGTTATGTATGGGTCGTGAGTTTCATTACACTCACGCCCGAGGACTCCATCCCCCACCAAACCTCTTGGTGAGTTCAGGCGTAATCCTATCGAAGTGGAGACTACGCCCAGCAGTACCAATACGAATCAATACATTACCAATTAACTCATTAACGTACTTAACTCGCTATAGAACTTAAAATAAATTACGTACCTTATCGAACATACCTTACCTTGCAACTCGGCATATGTTATACGCGTACCTCTCCGTGTCTTCCTTAATCATAAGATGTTGAGGTAGATCCTAGCTTGCGTGACAACACACGGTTTGGAGCATAGCCTCGTTACAAAATATTTTCAAGCTTATATACGCTCATACTTATATTTCAAAACATTTCAATCGTAAGATAAGATCATAAACATATCATAAAGCACGTGTCTAGTATGTAGATATATATTATATTCGCATGCGGGTGAGAAATCATCACATTTGGGCCATAGGTCGCTTATCTAAAAGAAAAGGTCCTAAACATCACCTTTTACCAAAAGAGCACCCGAAAGAGTGTTGACGACCAGAAGAGGCTAAATGGTGGATCCGACACCTCCCGAACTCAAATCTGAGATAAACAAACTTAAGACTTAGACTCGATCATGAACCAATTAGACGCACGGTGAAGCATAGGAATGCAAATGGATTCAATGCGTATCCTATAGATTCGTATTTAGGCATATTGGGGCAATTAACAAGATATCACATAACGAATTCAAGAATTAAACTCATAACATATTAAATAACTCATAACGTGTCATATTATAGCATATCATATGCATTCATAAGCTTAAAGTGTAGCAAGAAAGCAAGAGGTGCAAGAAAGCATTAAACATTCAGATATCGATCATGAATCCACTTCAAAATTACACTTAGCAAACATGGTCATAAACTTAAAATAATTAATGAAACATAACATATTACAACATATTAACCTATTAGGATCACAATTGGGGTGAGAAGATATGGGAAAAATGGAATAGAAATGCAAAATAGGGCTCCGAGTGAAAATAGGTCAAAGCTGACAGTTTTACCTAAACGAACAAGTTGTAGGAAATCGGGCATAACTTGAGTTTGAGAAATGGGAATCAAGTTTTGTTTTTTAGGAATGAAACTAGACACATAGGGCTTTCCAATGATATATATTACGAATCGTGATTAAAAGGGATCTGAAAATGGTAGAGGTTTGAAGTTGAACGAGTGCAGAATTTTGGTGAAGTGGCGACACCAAAATAAAATGATTATATCTCACAATATAGAACGAATTTTGAGGTGAATCCAATTGGATAGTGTTCCAGACTCAAAAAGGTTGATTCTATCCAAAAATCAGGTCAATCGAGGGTCGTAGGAGGGGGTACCCGGCCGGGGAAAACAGTTCAGAAACATTCTGCACAAAAGGTACCCGCCCGGGGACTATCAAGGCAAGAATCTCCCCGCCCGGGGAGACTAGTTCAGGAACGGAAAAAGCTCAAAACACCCCTGTTCAGCCCTGCATCTCCCCCCAATCCTCAATCTACTCATATAGTCATGTAATGGCATGAAAAATGACAGCAATCCAGCCCATATTCACCAAGAAAACAAGCTAAGATCGAACACCAAGTGAAGGTATCGAAAATGGGACCGAACTCATGCATTTACTTTTTAAAACTTCATGATCATGAATGAAAACTCTCACATACTTCAACTACCATCAAATTCAGGTTTATACAACACTAAATGAAGTTCAAATGATCAATATTCTAGCATCAATTCAAGAAATATCCAAATGAAGTCATGGAATTCAAGTTAGGGCAAAAAATCGAACTATTCAAGTCATGTGGCAAAAATCAATCATACATGGCTCAAATTATGGAATTTATTGGATGAAAAAGACCACATGACTTCCTTGCATGATTTTTCGGTCAAGGTAAGGTTTGGTACGAGAGTGCACGATTTACCTTTCCTTGCATGATTTACATGGAATTATACCTTGATTTGATAATGGATTTGTGCATAAGTGAAATATATTAAGTGTGTGATATATGTGGCTTTATGACATATTAATTATATGCTTGTATTGCTATTATTGAGCGTTGATAACATGTTTTATAGTTTAACGAAATAATGTGCTTATGTGGACATTAAAGCATAATTTAGGGACTAAATACTAAATTTATTTTCCAAGCCTGGAACTGGTTAGAACTTAATGAAATTGAGTAGATAATTCAATTACGAATTTGTGCGTTCTTGAATCGCTCAATTTCGAGTTCGGACGTAGAAGTTATGGCCATTTTACGAAAGGTCAGCCCTTTTAAGCCTAAATGTAGACCTTCGACCCAATTTCAATTTTGACCCAATTTGAGATCCAATTTCACTTAAATCTGACCCGTATGACCCTCTCCATGATCCTATTTAGCTGACCCAAATCAAATCCTAAACACCAAACATAAGTTACGTTATTTTCCAAGAATCATATTCATTCTCTCCCAACACTCTTTCAGAGTCTATTCATATTCTCTCTAGAACTTCAAGCCACCTTCAAGCCATCTTCAAGAGCCAAGAGTGGAGACTAAAGCTGGAGATTCAAGACTAGAGAACAAGATTCCCTCTTCGATTTCCAGCTCCCAAGGTAAGATTTGTGTGCTCTTTTCATGGGTTTCTGTCCTTGGAGCTTTAAACTTGAATGTGAATCTAGGGTTCACGTTAGATAGATTAAATCCTAGTCTTATGATGGAAATATGTTTATCTTGATGCTAGGAACGATTTGATATAAGAATTTCTTATTTTCATGTTCATTTGAAGATTTCACCATTAAAGCACTTTGAAGCTTTCATAAAAACTTATGCATGTTCATGCCCTAGCTTGTTTTAACTTGATTTGATAATGGATTCATGTTCCTTATGTGATTTTATGAAGAATAGGATAGGTTTCCTTGAGTTTCATGCTTATTTGAAGAATCCTCCATTGATGACCTTTGAAGCTTTCTTGAGAATTCTTGCATGTTTATGTTCTTGTGTGATTTAGCTTGATTTGATGATTGATTCTTGTTCCTTGAGCAGTTCCATGAAGAATGTGATTAATTCCTTTGAGTTCTTGCATGATTGTTAATTTCACCATTGTTATGCTTGAAGCTTTCATGAAACTTGTAGAAGACGAAGTTCTTGTATGAATTGCTAGCTTTCTTGATATTTATATGTTCCTAGGTGCTTTATTATGTAAGTTGATGATTTATGATGCTTAATTGTGGTTTTGGAATCTTAATTTCATGTTTTGGGGTGTTTTGAACTCATTCCCATCGAGTTTGAAGTTGATGTCACATTTTTTTAAGTTCTGGGCAGAATCCACTAGGGTGGATTTTTGTTGTGTAAAAATCCATGGGGGTGGATTTCAGGCAGTAGCTTTTGGACCAAATCCGCGATGGTGGATTTTTTGTGAAGGAAAATCCACGGTCATGGATTGTCCCCAGCCTTATTTTCTTGATTCGTTTCACTTGTTTTGCCTCTCGTTTGTTCCTTACTTATTTATATTATGTCTCTAATGTATTGTGACCTCGTTATATGTTGTGACATCTCATTCATACCTTATATTATGATCTTTATACCTCAATCATGCTTAAGTTATCTTAATTGACTAAGTTATGCGTTTAATTAAATTGTGTTAAGTATGATTCATAGGTCACTTATTACATATGACTTGAGAACTTGATATGTAACAGCCCGAAAACCCACCTGTCGATATTGTCCGTTTTGGGCAATACGGTATAACCCGGCCTTCCCTCACGGTTTTGTTTCTCCCGGTGGAATTTAAACCCGAAGGTGCCCACCCAGGAAAAGGCCTGAACAGGGAAGAGTTATCCACCCCCTTATAAGGAAGGCTTCGTTCTCCTCCTCTTCTGATGTGGGACAAGCACTTTGAGCCTTACATGATAAATGACTTATATGATGCAATGTGATCATAATTACCAATATATACCATCGTCGGACATTTCTTGCACATCATTAGCATATTTGCATTCATGTCAAAGCCGTGCGTCGTCTTGTTGGGTTTCGAGTCGCGTCTCACCTTTCATAGTACGTTTGTCTTGTTAGGTGGTGAGCCTCCGGTTGACTAGTTGTTGCTCGTGATTGGCCTTCGAAGTTCTTGGTAAAGATGAGGAGTTATATATATATAAAATGTTTTCAAAACTATGGACACCTATAGCCTTTCATATTTATTGGTTTTAAGCTCCCGTTTTCAAACGTATATATATATATATACAGGCTTAATAAGCCAAGTTTTGTGAGTTATGCTCGTATATTGGATATTCGCTTATGGGAATGGTTTACAAGTAGAATTTGAGTTTTCGTATATGGGATACATACCAAAAATTCCTTTGGAACTTTTATTTGGATATTATGTATTTGTGAGTTGTGTAGCGAGGTTATGATGTACCTTGCAATGACGCTTGCTTGGGGCAATTGAATTTGAGCTCGGGGATGGAGGTGAGAGATATTCCGGGAAGGCAAATGTAGCACCCCACACGGTGGGTCACCACACACCCCGCACCTAAGCCCCATCCACATACGAGATGGGAAACCCGTACATGAACCGAGCAGAGGCGAACGGGTGACAGACAGACACACAACTAAGCTAGGCGGAACGTAGACCCTGCAAAATTAAACCACCCAACAGAACGAAAGCATATGCGGAAGCATTCACACCAACAGACTTAAATTAAAAGCAACAGTTGACGGGTTCAACTAACATAGATCCCTAATCCCAGATATAGCATGAATCAAAATACAAACGGGTTCAACTAAATCCACGAACCTGTCCTAACTTGTCCCGTAATTCATATATTCAAATAAAAACAAACCTGCATAAAATAAATCATATACATATACATAACTTCTTACACAATATGGAGCAAAGCACTTAACGAAACAAATAGACAGACACAGACTCGACAGACCCGACTCAAAACCGCCTAGCTCGAACTCCAAAACCTGAACCTACAACTAAAACGGAAGGGGAGAGGGGTCAGTCACACAGACTGAGTGAGGGGCTACCCACACACGCTATATGTATAAGACCAAAGCACATAACAATCACATAGTGCGTGAACTCAGGGATAGTTTTTGCATACCAAAGTTTAACCCGTGATACATACATATAGGGATTCTAAAAGAAACAAAGCAAACCAAAGCTTAAAGGATTTCATATAAAACCAGATCATTAATTTATAGCAAATCTTATCGAATCAAATCATATCTTAGCATACATATTCAAAAGGTTCACATTTTATTTTAATTTAAGAGTCTATCCCCGTTTCACAAACTTTACCAAAGCATACATACATAACTCGGCGGGTACGAGTACCTAATCCCATCCTGGGCTCCTCAAACTAAACATACATAACAAATCAAAACATAACATAGCATACGTATCATACATACCTCCTTCTCCGGTGATGGAAGGGTTGCGCGACCCAAACCATCCAATCGTACGAGGGGAGCGCGAACACTCAAACCCTCAAGTTCCCATCCCCCTACCAAACCTCCTAGCGGGTTCAGGGTTATTCCTATCTAACTATAGAGATGTGCACGGGGTCATAAACCGGCGACCCCATGGCCGACCCGGGTCCCCCTTACCCACAACTCCGGGGCCCAATCATACCAAACAAATCATAGGGAGCATACCATAACATAACCCGCTACATAACAAAATTAACATAACAAACTGACATAAAAATCTTACATTGCAACAACTATACTGTACATACCTCTCCGTTTCAAATTCACAGCACATCCATAGCTCGTAGCTCTCGGCTCGTAAGAGGTACACGGTTTGAAGTATAGTTTGATGTTGCAACCATAGTAAATCATAACATACCCAAAACAAGCGTACATAGGCTTGTACATAGCGTATCATACTTGGAAAGACTAGTCACATTGCATATTTCACACATATTTACTTATACTTATGGTTATAGTTCACATATACAGAAAACGAGCACATTTCAAAGGGTTTAACTATAACCTAACCTCACTTTATACCAAAGGAAGCCAAGAACAACACAAGTGATCCACCCCGGAATCAAAACGGCTCACGAAACACCACCCCGGGTGCAGCTGGACAAACTGAAGACAAAAAGCAGGACTTAGACCCAAAGAAGAACCACATAGACGCACGGCGTATGCATAGGCACATAAGAGATTTAACTACCTAAACAAAATTCATATTCAAACTTATTTCATACAAGGGAATGCATTTCATAACTTGTCATACGCTTGAAACACATTAAAGCATGTTCAAGTGCACTATCAATGCATACAAAGGTAAACGAAAGGTAAATGGTTGCACTTATTCATGTATGATCACAAATCACATTACTAAAGCGATATAAAATGCATATAAGAACAAATACATACACATAACATAATATACAGCAAGTTAGGAATGGGTTCGGAGGTGAAAAGGTGCAAGAAAAGCATAAGAAATGGTTCCAAGCAAAACGGGCAAAAGTTGGAAATTTTCCGAAATGGACAAGCTGTAGGAAAACATTCGTAACTTGAGTTTGAGAAATAGGAATTAATTATTGTTTCTTGGGAATGAAACTAGACACATAGATGTTTCAAATGGGAATGAAACTAGACACATCGATGTTTCAAACTAGACACATAGATGTTTCAAATGAAACTAGACACATAGGTGGCTCGAATTGTGGTTCAAAGCGAGGCGAAAATGGCGTAGGTTCGAAGTTGGACGAATGCAGAATTTCAGTGAAGTGACGACACAAATTTCAAACGATTATATCTCACAAATGCAAGAAGATAGTGAGGTGATTCCAATTGGAGGATGTTCTAGACTTCAAGAGGTTTCTGTGGGTTCAAAAATTAGGTCAATTGGAGCTCGGACGAAGTCTGCACGACCGTCTCAATATTAGCCTGAAAACTGACACGACCGTGTCGGGTTAACAAAATTCAAACTCGAGAGCCTGACACGGCCGTGTTGGAAATGAACTAGCGTTCGACACGGCCGTGTTGGGTTGTCTTCTCCGAAAAAGAGCAGCAAGGAAGCAGGGGTTCGATGGGAAATGGTCCAAAACCAACCCAAACCACATTCCAACCAATTAATACACCAAAATGCATCAAATTACACATATAAAACATATTAGCATCAATTTAAATCGCAAATAAACACGTTGGGAGAAAGTTATCGTGTTTAGGCACTATTCATCAATCCGCCTAACCAAGGAATCGAGCAAGAACAAAGGAATTCAATCGGTAGAAATAAAGTACGTAATGAGAGGATCACATTGCTTACCTTGGAACTTCGATCGGATGGTCGGACGAGGCAAGAGCTTGAGCCAAAGCTTGGAATGGCCAAAGGGGTGTTTTTCTCTCCTTTCTTCCTCTTCCCTTGCTTCACGTGAGAAAATGAGGGAGAGGGCTGATATTTTCAGCCCTTTAAGGGCTAAAACGGGTCGGACACACGGGGTAGGGTCAAACGGTATCCGGTCCACTCGGATCAGATTTTAAAACGGTAGGGTTATCAAATGGCTTAGGAAATAAAAGGTTAATTCGTTGAATCCGAATCATTGAAACGAACTCAATGACAAGGTTAGAATTCGAATTCGAATCCCGAGCTCAAAGTAGCCACGAAGGCTAAAACACCCTAAATACAATTAGGTCCCTAATTTGCAATTATTGGACAATTGAGTCCAAGAACATTTAATTAAATTCTAATGCGCACATAATATATAAGATAAAAATTGACACGTAAGACATGCGAATCTATGTAAATCTCAAAATTATCAAATTAAACTCTCTCGTGACAACATACCTGGATTGTCGACAAGACGGGGTGTCACAAACTCCCCCCCTTAAGAGAACCTGGTCCCCAGGTTCGTAGCGCGAGAAAGTTCTTCAAGCACAAGGGGTTTAAATCTCTAAATCGATCCGGTCGTTTGAATTGCTCGTTCGACTCGCACAATTAAGAGGGTCTAAAATAGATTCAACTCTCACCGTTTGAGTCATTTGAGTCAACTCTTAAGCTCATCGACACCGCTCCACAACCAAGCTCAAACCGAACCTCTTCTTGTCCACGATCTAAGGTCCGAAGTGTCTAACATCCGAACCCTCTTCGTGTACCACCAAAATCGTCAAAGGGTTGTTGATCTCGTTGCAAAGCTCGACCCTCATCTTACCAAGACATCACTCTCGAGCACTCAAAACACAAATGAAAACTAAAATGCATTATGTATGTGACATGTATGTTTAAGTGTACCGTTCACCGATGTGGGAAAATTTGATCTTATGATGATATGATCAAAGTCGAAGTCCCTTTGTCCATATTTTCGCCTTGAGGTTCACGGTGCCCTTTTTCTTCAAATTTCATCCCGTAGTTGTTGCCTATCCTCGGAATTTTCTCTAACCCAATCTTGCACTCTTAAATGTTCCCTTGGTCTTATTATTGGTCCCAAGAATTACATCCATCGAGCTCTAATTCATTACCAACGGCCTTACTCCGGATTCTTTCACTCGAAGACTTACTCGTAGAAATCCTAAAGAAGAGGTATTGTCTTGTAATCATAAATCCTCTTCGTTAAGATGCTCGAAAGTACCGCGTACTCTTTTCCTGGAATATAAGAGAATTACATCCAAAGCCTCTTAGTAATTCTCATCAAACTCTTCCTCTAACCCGAGGACATCTCCTTGCGTTATCCTTGTTGTTAGGAAATCTCGAAGTTCCCCAACTTAAACACCACACATTCCCTAATTCCTTCTCGCCCGAGTACCCTCTTCATTACCAAATTTTACTTCTTATCATCTCGCCTTTAGCCTACGACTTCATTCAAGACCTTTATCTTAATCTATTGAAATCCCCCAAAAGCCCAACAAAAGTCTCCTATTAATTCTCCTCGAAACTCTTCTCCAAGGGCACGGCTGACAAATGAGTCAATCTCCATGCCCCGAGATTTTGGTTAACCCAATTTTCGTACCCATTAACAGAGTTCTTCACAATTTTGCTCATGGATTAATTGCTTCCCTTTTCGGCACTTTCATCATAGTACCTCTTCAAGAAATTTTTTTTTTCCTTGAATCTTCAATCCCCGTTTGTAAGCCTCCCAAACCAACCTTGTTCAATATCTTCTTCACGTCTTTCTACAATCTTCAATCCGATCTCGATAGGGGTCCTTACCCCAACCATTACTCTAACCATCCCTTCCAACTTCATTGAATACCAAACTCGGAGACATGAAAGGAGCGACATCCTATCAAGCAAACACTAAATATGCATGCCGGGTCAACGTGTAAATGGGATGCATCACATAATTACCACTCAAACACATAAAAAAATATTATATAATGGCAATTATAGCACAATAAATAAATAATTACAGAACCTAAAAATGTCGTGAATGCATGTGCTATGAATGCAAATACCTCCATCCTTGGATTCATGTTGGTTTCCAAATTGAAGCCTTTGTTCTCGCTTCCATTGCTTGTTAGCCTTGTATTGATCACATTCGGCAACCATATGTTTCTTTGATCCGCACGCATAGCACTTCTTCAGTCTATCCCAACACGAGTTGTAGGCATGATTAGTTCCTCCACAGTAAGCACACGGTTGAGATTCTTTCCTTGGTCTCGAAGGATCCCCGATTTTATGTTTCTTTCCTCGAATCCTTTTCTTCTTAGCTTGGATACCGGGAGGTTCGATTCTTTCTTCCATTTGTAGGTTGAAGCAAAATCCTAATTCACCTCTCGGCCTCAACTCCTCTTCTTCTTTGCCTCTTGTTATTCTTCGATTTTCAACCCTTAAAACTTTCGTGGTAGCCTTGTCCCAAGTACTCATATCCTTGGAAATTAAGGCCTCCTTGAACTCATCTCGTAGTCCTTCCATGAAGTACCAAGTCTTCATCTCTTCATTGTTCATGATATGAGGTACGTAGGTGCCTAACCTCTCAAATTCTTCGACGTATTCCATAACCATTTTGCCTCCTTGTTTTAGAGTACGAAACTCCTCAAATCTTCGATCTCGTAAAATAGCCGATGAGTAACTTCTTCTAAACTCTTGAACGAAGGTATCCCATGTCAATCCTTCGTTCGTTGCTTCTAATTGTGGAGCAACTCTTTTCCACCACTGTCTTGCTTGTCCTTGCAAAACTAGTAAGGCAAGGTGAGCCTTATCTTGTGAGTCGCACGGCCATACCTTGAATATACTTTCAATCTCGGAGAGCCACTCTTCCGCCCTGATATCATTGCCTTCTCTAAATTGGGGAGGATTGAATGTTCGAAAATCTCGATACAATGTTGCTATCCGACTCATAGGTGGCAATTTGGTCATTGCTTACTCTCGATGATAAGGATGTTGATGTGACGATGAACCGAAATCTTATCGTTGAGGCGGCCTCCTGAAAATCTCACAACTACGACACAGATATATGCATGTCGGTTAGTACATGAGAATGGCACATGATTAAATCAAGTAAGAACAATTAGGTAAATGCAATGCATCACGAAAAGTAAAATTAACAAAATATTAAGAATTCAAACGCATATCATAGCAAATCACGAGATAAATACGAGCACATAACCACATTATCTTATGTCGTTCGACTTAGACTGACACACTACAACTCTGAGCTCAGGTTTTGCAACCCAACGCTCTGATACCACTTTAGGATGTAGCACCCCGCACAGTGGGTCACCACACCCCCCGCACCTAAGCCCAATCCACATACGAGATGGGAAACCCGTACATGAACCAAGCAGAGGCGAACGGGTGACAGACAGACACACACCTAAGCTTGGCGGAACGTAGACCCTACAAAATTAAACCACCCAACTGAACGAAAGTGTATGCGGAAGCATTCACACCAACAGACTTAAATTAAAAGCAACAGTTGACGGGTTCAACTAACATACATCCCTAATCCCGGATATAGCAAGAATCAAAATACAAACGGGTTCAACTAATTCCACGAACCTGTCCTAACCTGTCCCGTAATTCATATATTCAAATAAATACAAACCTGCATAAAATATATCATATACGTATACATAACTTCTTACACGATATGGAGCAAAGCACTTCACAAAACAAACCGACAGAAACAGACTCGACACACCCGACTCAAAACCGCCTAGCTCGAACTCCAAAACCTGAACCTGCAACTAAAACGAAAGGGGAGAGGGGTCAGTCACACAGACTGAGTGAGGGGCTACCCACACACGCTATATGTATAAAACCAAAGCACATAACAATTACATAGTGCGTGAACTCAGGGATAGTTTTTGCATACCAAAGTTTAACCCGTGATATATACATAGAGGGATTCTAAAAGAAACAAAGCAAACCAAAGCTTAAAGGATTTCATATAAAACTAGATCATTAATTCATAGCAAATCTTATCGAATCAAATCATATCTTAGCTTACATATTCAAAAGGTTCACATTTTATTTTAATTTAAGAGTCTATCCCCGTTTCACAAACTTTACCAAAGCATACATACATAACTCGGCGGGTACGAGTACCTAATCCCATCCTGGGCTCCTCAAACTAAACATACATAACAAATCAAAACATAACATAGCATACGTATCATACATACCTTCTTCTCCGGTGATGGAAGGGTTGCGCGACCCAAACCATCCAATCGTACGAGGGGAGCGCGAACACTCAAACCCTCAGGTTCCCATCCCCCAACCAAACCTCCTGGCGGGTTCAAGGTTATTCCTATCTAACTGTGGAGATGTGCACGGGGTCATAAACCGGCGACCCCATGGCCGACCCGGGTCCCCCTTACCCACAACTCCGGGGCCCAATCATACCAAACAAATCATAGGGAGCATACCATAACATAACCCGCTACATAACAAAATTAACATAACAAACTAAAATAACAATCTTACCTTGCAACAGCTATACTCTACATACCTCTCCGTGTTAAATTCACATCATATCCATAGCTCGTAGCTCTCGGCTCGTAAGAGGCACACGGTTTGAAGTATAGTTTGATGTTGCAACCATAGTAAATCATAACATACCCAAAACAAGCGTACATAGGCTTGTACATAGCGTATCATACTTGGAAAGACTTTTCACATTGCATATTTCACACATATTTACTTATACTTATGGTTATAGTTCACATACACAGAAAATGAGCACATTTCATAGGGTTTAACTATAACCTAACCTCACCTTATACCAAAGGAAGCCAAGAACAACATAAGTGATCCTCCCCGGAATCAAAACGGCTCACGAAACACCACCCCGGGTGCACCTGGACAAACTGAAGACAAAAAGTAGGACTTAGACCCAAAGAAGAACCACGTAGACGCACGGCGTATGCATAGGCACATAAGAGATTCAACTACCTAAACAAAATTCATATTCAAACTTATTTCATACAAGGGAATGCATTTCATAGCTTATCATATGCTTAAAACACATTAAAGCATGTTCAATTGCACTATCAATGCATACAAAGGTAAACGAAAGGCAAATGGTGGCACTTACTCATGTATGATCACAAATCACATTACTAAAGCGATATAAAATGCATATAAGAACAAATACATACACATAACATAATATACAACAAGTTAGAAATGGGTTCAGAGGTGAAAAGGTGCAAGAAAAGCGGAAGAAAAGCATAAGAAATGGTTCCGAGCAAAACGGGCAAAAGTTGGAAATTTTCCGAAACGGACAAGCTGTAGGAAAACGTTCATAACTTGAGTTTGATAACTGGGAATTAGGTTTTGTTTCTTGGAACTGAAACTATACACATAGATTTTTTAAATGGTAGATGGCTCGAATTGTGGTTCAAAGCGAGGCGAAAATGGCTTAGGTTCGAAGTTGGACGAATGCAGAATTTCTGTGAAGTGGCGACACAAATTTCAAACGATTATATCTCACAAATGATAAAAGATACTAAGTGATTCCCATTGGAGGATTTTCTAGACTTCAAGAGGTTTCCGTGGGTTAAAAAATCAAGTCAATTGGAGCTCGGACGAAGTCTGCACGACCGTGTCAATATTGGCCTGGAAACTGACACGACCGTGTCGGGTTAAAAAAATTCAAACTCGAGAGCCTGACACGGCCGTGTGGGAAATGAACTAGGGTTCGACAAGGCCGTGTTGGGTCATCTTCTCCGAAAAAGAGTAGCAAGGAAGCAGGGGTTCGATGGGAAATGGTCCAAAACCAACCCAAACCACATTCCAACCAATTAATACACCAAAATGTATCAAATTACACATATAAAACATATTAGCATCAATTTAAATCGCAAATAAACACGTTGGGAGCAAGTTATCGCGTTTAGGCACTATTCATCAATCCGCCATAACCAAGGAATCGAGCAAGAACAAAGGAATTCAATCGGTACAAATAAAGTACGTAATGAGAGGATCACATTGCTTACCTTGGAACTTCGATCGGATGGTCGGACGAGGCAAGAGCTTGAGCCAAAGCTTGGAATGGCCAAAGGGGTGTTTTTCTATCCTTTATTCCCCTTCCCTTGCTTCACGTGAGAAAATGAGGGAGAGGCTGATATTTTCAGCCCTTTAAGGGCTAAAACGGGCCGGACACATGGGGTAGGGTCAAACGGTATCCGGTCCACTCGGATCGGATTTTAAAACGGTAGGGTTATCAAACGGCTTAGGAAATAAAAGGTTAATTCATTGAATCTGAATCATCAAAACGAACTCAATGACAAGGTTAGAATTCGAATTCGAATCCCGAGCTCAAAGTAGCCACGAAGGCTAAAACACCTAAATACAATTAGGTCCCTAATTTGCGATTATTGGACGATTGAGTCCAAGAACATTTAATTAAATTCTAATGTGCACATAATATATAAGATACAAATTGACATGTAAGACATGCGAATCCATGTAAATCTCAAAATTATCAAATTAAACTGTCTCGTGACGACATACCTGGATTGTCGAGAAGACGGGGTGTCACAGCAAGGGCCGACGGATGTCCTTATCCAAAGTTCCCACTTTGGACAAGACTACTAAGACTCCGAGGAGGTTTCTAGGTTGAAGTTTTCTTGGAGAGAGCTAGGTTGCATGGACCGAATTCTCTACGTTATGGATGCTCGGGGGGTGCACACCCTCGACAACAACGGTGTAAAGGATGGATTGGTTTGATTTCCTTGTTTGGGAAGATCGGATGGAGTGCTCGTTCTCACCGAGCCGGTTATGTGTGGTTTATGATCCATATCTTTCTAAAACTTGCATTTACTTTGAAAATAAGTTGGATCATGAACACCTTTGTTTTGAGCATGCATTAAACCCTCTTATTTCACTTATATTATGTACACTTCTCTTCACCGGTTCCTTTTGAGCTGACTCCCTTACCTTTCGTGTCCGCAGGTCGCGTTTTGGAGTCAAGCTAGGCGGGGACTTTTGAGAGTCTTATCTTGAGTCTAGTTTGCACTTGTTTACGCTTGTAGCGTACCTTGCTTTATGATGTATGTTATGTTTCGGGATGTATAGATTTAGTATGTATGATATTTTATTATGCTAGTTTGGACCGTGATGGTCATCAGGTTGATTTACATTCCGTACTTTGAGCATTATGTGCTGGACCGCGATGGTCACCTTACTTGATGAATAAACCCTATGCACATGTTATTATACGATTTAAGCTTCCGCATACTTGTGTTTATTTTTATCCTCGCTTTGTGAGTCTAGTACCGCCTAGATAAGTTTTCCGTTTGTCACCGCTTGCTTCAGTCCCGGCAGGTATATGGATAGCAATTCTGTATACAAGCTAGGTCCGTAGCGCGGGATAGGTGTGGATTCCCTCGTCAGGGCGTTACACCCCTATTTAGTTGGTATCAGAGCCGAAGGTTCAAAACCGGGCTCTTGAGTCGTCTTGAGTCGTCTAGGTCCTACGGTAATAGGAACAACTTGCTTATGTGCTTTAAAGTGACTCGGTTTGCATATGCTACGTTGTTGATTAACATAATTGTTCTTGCATTACATGAGCATCTTGGATGGAATATGTTGTTTCTATTGAGGCTTTTCATTAACTACCTTCTTATATCACCTAACTTGTAACTACTTTGTTGTATCTAAATTAACTTCGTGCTTATGTGTTGGTTTGTTTTCATATATGAACGTCCTCATGATATATATCTTGTTAACTATTGCTTCTAAATTATGCAAATGCATTGCTTAGTTGACATTATGTGACATAAAGATATGACTAATCGACATGTATACATGATAAGATTGTTTGTAGGATGCCTCCCCGCAGAAGTGGTTGCTCTCCGGCACACCAAAATGAGTGAGACCCTCCGGCAGAAAGTCAAAATGGACTACCAACGTCGCCTCCGAATGTCAACGATTTGCTCACTATTATGATTCAGATTTTACAACTCCTACAAGCACCGCAAACCTTATTGGCACCTCCGGCGTTGATACCTACGCCTACCGTCAAGGAACAAGGGTTTCAAACTAAAGGAGTAGTTTCCGGATTGGGGTCTGAGAGATCACCATCTTTGATGGCACCTTCGACTCCCCGAGTACCACATAAGGAGTCAGGAGGTAAGAAGGCTAAAAATTTTGCATCTGGATCATCGACCTTTTCGACTATTAAGGGCCGAAACTCGTACAAGCATTATGGGAGCGCCAATCACTTCGGGGATAACTACCGGAAAGGACACGGGAAGTATATTATATGTTGTGGCAACCCAAAATGTAAAGCTAAGGATTGCGATCAGAGGAGAGTCCACCATACGGATGAGAAAGGTAAGGCTAAGATTTCTACATCTCAAGTACAGGCCCCTCGAGCTACTAAGGGCCATGACCCGTGTGAGCATTGTGGTCGTGCTACACACCTTGGGGAAGATTGTTGGTGGAAACAGGGCAAATGTTTCAAGTGCGGCAGCACCAAACGCTGGGTAAAGAATTGTGATAAACCGGGAACTAGAGGTTCGTATGAACATCATAGTGACATTAGCCATAAGAGAGATGAATGTTGGGGAAAACTTGGGAAATGCTTTACTTATGGAAATTCAGCACTTTGGGTAAGGGATTGTATTCAGAGGATGGACCGACAGAATTTGGAAGGGCTTCGTGGGAAGTTAGCAAGGACCTTGACTCAGGTAGAGACCAACGATTGGGCCACCGCTACCGGGCCAGCTATGGAAGTTGAAGCGGAGGAACAAAGACTTGGAACTAGGAAGAATGTTGTTAATCCTTGTTTCAGTTCGGGTCTTAAGAGAGTTGTCCCTAGTTCTTTCTCTCAACCTCCACCGCCGAAGAAGGGCCACGTGATGGTTAAGAAAGGGAAAGGAAAGGAGATTCTATCAACTACACAAGGGCGTAAACCTTGTTATCATTGTGGTAGCATCACTCATCGTGAGGGAAATTGTTGGAAGAAGCTTGGTAAATGTTTCAATTTTGGGAGGCTCAAACACATCGCAAGGAATTGTGACAAGCCAAAAACTCAAGGTTCAGGTGGTGTGGCAAGGCCCGTGGCTCATACACGTGCCTATGCATTGAATGGAGAGAAAGAGGATGATGAGCATGATTTCATTACTACGGTGAAAGGTACAGACTGCATTCACGACATTGCACTCATACATTTTGATTTGGATATTATTATTACCCGATTATTATACTTGTTGATGATATATGCAAGAATGTAATTATTTGATATGCATGTGACTTGCGATGCTAATTGCTTTAAGTGCCAATGTGAATACGGTAAGTTAGAAATTGATTGTAGTTTACCGGGTGATGTACTTGGTAGTTGATACATGCACTCTAACTAAACTTGAATTATTTTGTAGCCTCTCTTATGCTACAACGGTAATGATTGACAATAAATGTTACGTTTGTATTTAGCTCGTCTCCTACTTGTGCAAGTTGTATAAATGCTTTCTTGGATCAGTTGTGGTACCATATGATAACTCCAGTAACCCTTGCATTAATGCAACCTTGGGATTTCTGAACTATGTTGAATGGATGTAAAGCATGAATAAGTACTTGTGAGACCATGTTGTTTACTTGTTTTTGGGATGCATGATTATTGTTGAAATTATGTCGAAATTTATTTATGGGGAAACTTTCATGTAATTGGAGAATCATGGCTAATTAATTAACAACGGGGTGGTTTATGATAAGTTGTTAGAAATCATAGAGGATGTTTTTGTATTAATTCTAAACTTATGTGAATCGCCTAGGGGATTTATTTGTAATATCTCTAAACCATGCATGTGTGTAAAACTTGAGTGTATGCTCCAATACATGTTATGAATTCTAAGGCGTGATTAAATGAACTCAAATTGTCGTTTACGTTTGAAACATGACTTTATGCGCTTAAGCGGTACCACCAATTTTGAGCCTGACACATATGCGATAACTATGCAAGTGAGTATAAGACTTGAGTTGATTGTTAGAGTGTGATATAAAGGAATCAGGAATATGTCATTTACCTTGAAAGCATGATCTTACGTGATTAAATGTATGCCTTATATGTATTGAGCATGGCGTATGTATGCATGAGTGTTGCATAGACTTATACATGACTAAGATTACGATTTCTTGATTAGTGCTACTTGAATTAATTTTTAAAGTATGACTTGTAATTGCTATGTTTAGATACTTACAACTTCATGTACATTAAATGCTCAAATTGGCTTATCTATGCATCTTAATACAAGACCTGAGCTTGAAAATTGAAGCGAATGACCTTCCTATGCAAGTTACCACTAGGTATAAAGTTAGTAATCGAATCGCATGATCTTGGATCCTTTGGTGAACTTGTATGATGTAAGTATGAGTTAATTCTTGTAACTTTCGTAACCTTGGATGTTGTACATGCTCGATTTTGTGCACTTTGTTACGGTGAGCCATGAGGGACGCCTTTGACGCGACGAAGCCTTTACCTCACCGATGGAGAAAGACTCGACCGTACAACGGTCTCTTGTTGTGTGTCTTGTTTGTGTTTTGCATGTTTTGGATTCGAGTAGTTGTGCGTGTGCTTTTGTGCTCGGGTGTTGTAGGGTTCTCCCTCTTTTGTGCTCGGGGGATGTTGGGTCCCCTCGGTTATAGTGATTTGGGAATGTTACATTCTCCCGAATTTAGGAGTTTGTGAGATGTTAACTCTTTCAAACTTAGATGTTTGAGGAATGCGGGATTCCTTCGAACTTAGGATGAGAGATGGGGTTCTCTCGTTGTGTGTTGAGAGACGGGGTTTTCTCATTATGTGTTGAGAGACGGGGTTCTCTCGTTGTGTGTTGAGAGCTGGGGTTCCCTTGTTGGGTGTCTCGTCTCGTGGGCTAGTGCGATCAGGTGGCTCCGATCAGAAGGGATCTTTTGAAGAGGTTAAGCGAGATCAAGATGGACCGAAGGTGTATACACCAGCTAAGATCTTTTGCAACAACAAGTTTGAAAGGTTAAAAACCACATAGGGAAGCTGTACAAGAATGGCAATAGAGTTATGCTAAACGAAGGAGAAAAGACTTGGAATTCAAAGAAGGTGACCAAGTCTTCTTAGAGGCAACAACAAGAACGAGTTTCCCACAAATCATTAAGGGCGGTGACCTAAACCCGAGATCTATCGAGCTTCTTGGAGCTGTGAACGGATTGAGGAAGTATTTCGGAGTGCAGATGGAGACTAATCCGACGAAAGAGGCAAAATTGGATCTGGAATTAACAATTGGGCAACCGAGGAATATTTTGGATAGGAATATCTAGGGAAAAAGGAACCAGCTAACTCCTTTGGTTAAGGTTATTTGGGGGAGATCTCGAGCCGAAGAACCATTTCGGGAGACGAAAGGGAAGATGCGCAGTTTTCACCCAGAGTTATTTTCCGATAGCAAATCTGGGGACCAGATTTCTTTAAGGAGGGGAGGTTGTCACGCCCGCTTCTCGGTCAAGGTAAGGTTTGGTACAAAAGTGCACGATTTACCATTCCTTGCATGATTTATGTGGAATTATGCCTTAATTTGATAATGGATTTGTGCATAACTGAAATATATTAAGTGTGCGATATATGTGGCTTTATGACATAATAATTATATGCTTGTATTACTATTATTGAGCGTTGATAGCATGTTTTATAGTTTAACGAAATAATGTGCTTATGTGGACATTAAAGCATAATTTAGGGACTAAATGGTAAATTTATTTTCCAAGCCTGGAACTGGTTAGAACTTAATGAAATTGAGTAGATAATTCGATTACGAGTTCGTGGGTTCTTGAATCGCTCGATTTGGAGTTCGGACGAAGAAGTTATGGCCATTTTACGAAAAGTCAACCCTTTTATGCCTAAATGTGGAACTGCGACCCAATTTGAGATCCAATTTCACTTAAATCCGACCTGTATGACCCGCTCCATGATCCTATTCAGCTGACCCAAATCAGATCCTAAACACCAAACATAAGTTATGTTATATTCCAAGAATCATATTCAATCTCTCCCAACACTCTTTCAAAGTCTATTCATATTCTCTCAAGAACTTCGAGCCATCTTCAAGAGCCAAGAGTGGAGACTAAAGCTGGAGATTCAAGACTAGAGAACAAGATTCCCTCTTCGATTTCCAGTTCCCAAGGTAAGGTTTGTGTGCTCTTTTCATGGGTTTATGTCCTTGGAGCTTTAAACTTGAATGTGAATCTAAGGTTCATGTTAGATGGATTAAATCCTAATCTTATGATGGAAATATGTTTATCTTGATGCTAGGAATGATTTGATATAAGAATTTCTTATTTTCATGCTCATTTGAAGATTTCACCATTAAAGCACATTGAAGCTTTCATAAGAACTTATGCATGTTCATAACCTAGCTTGGTTTAACCTTATTTGATAATGGATTCATGTTCCTTATGTGCTTTTATGAAGAATAGGATAGGTTTCCTTGAGTTTCATGCTTATTTGAAGAATCCTCCATTGATGACCTTTGAAGCTTTCTTGAGAATTCTTGCATGTTTATGTTCTTGTGTGATTTAGCTTGATTTGATGATTGATTCATGTTCCTTGAGCAGTTCCATGAAGAATGTGATTAGTTCCTTTGAGTTCTTGCATGATTGTTAATTTCACCATTGTTATGCTTGAAGCTTTCATGAGCTTGTAGAAGATGAAGTTCTTGTATGAATTGCTAGCTTTCTTGATGTTTATATGTTCCTAAGTGATTTATTATGTAACTTGATGATTTATGATGCTTAATTGTGGTTTTGGAATCTTAATTTCATGTTTTGGGGTGTTTTGAACTCATTCCTGTCGAGTTTGAAGTTGTTGTTACGTTTTTTTTAAGTTCTGGGCAGAATCCACTAGGGTGGATTTTCGCTGTGTAAAAATCCATGGGGGTGGATTTCAGGCAGTAGCTTCTGGACCAAATCCACGAGGGTGGATTTTTTGTGAAGGAAAATCCACGGTCATGGATTGTCCCCAGCCTGGTTTTCTTAATTCGTTTCAATTGTTTTGCCTCTCGTTTGTTCCTTACTTATTTATATTATGTCTCTAATGTATTGTGACCTCGTTATATGTTGTGACATCTCATGCCTACCTTATATTATGATCTTTATACCTCAATCATGCTTAAGTTATCTTAATTGACTAAGTTATACGTTTAATTAAATTGTGTTAACTATGATTCATAGGTCGCTTATTACATATGACTTCAGAACTTGATACATGACTTATATGATGCAATGTGATCATAATTGCCAATATATACCATCGTCGAACATTCCTTGCACATCATTAGCATATTTTCATTCATGTCAAAGCCGTGCATCGTCTTGTTGGGTTTCGAGTCGAGTCTCACCTTTCATAGTACGTTTATCTTGTTAGGTGGTGAGCCTCCGGTTGAGTAGTTGTTGCTCGTGGTTGGCCTTCGAAGTTCTTGGTAAAGATGAGGAGTTATATATATGTAAAATGTTTTCAAAACTGTGGACACCTATAGCCTTTCATATTTATTGGTTTTAAACTCCCGTTTTCAAACGTATATATATATAGGCTTAATAAGCCAAGTTTTGTGCGCTATGCTCGTATATTGGATATTCGCTTATGGTAATGGTTTACAAGTAGAATTTGAGTTTTCGTACATGGGATAAGTACCCAAAATGCCTTTGGAACTTTTATTTGGATATTATGTATGTGTGAGTTGTGTAGCGAGGTTATGATGTACCTTGCAAGGACGCTTGCTTGGGGCAATCGAATTTGAGCTCGGGGATGGAGGTGAGAGATATTCCGGGAAGGCAAGGGCCGACGGATGTCCTTATCCAAAGTTCCCACTGTGGACAAGACAACTAAGACTCAAAGGAGGTTTCGGGGTTGAAGTTTTCTTAGAGAGAGCTAGGTTACATGAACCGAATTCTCTACGTTATGGATGCTCGGGGGGTGCACACCCTCGACATCAACGGTGTAAAGGATGGATTGGTTTGATTTCTTGGTTTGGGAAGATCGGATGGAGTGCTCGTTCTCGTCGAGCCGGTTATGTGTGGTTTATGATTCATATTTTTCTAAAACTTGCATTTACTTTGAAAATAAGTTGGATCATGAACACCTTTGTTTTGAGCATGCATTAAACCCTCTTATTTCACTTATATTATGTATACTTCTCCTCACCCGTTCCTTTTGAGCTGACTCCCTTGCCTTTCGTGTCCGCAGGTCGCGTTTTGGAGTCAAGCTAGGCGGGGTCTTTTGAGAGTCTTGTCTTTTGTCTAGTTTGCACTTCTTTACGCTTGTAGCGTACCTTGCTTTATGACTTATGTTATGTTTCGGGATGTATGGATTTAGTATGTATGATGTTTTATTATGCTAGTTTGGACCGTGATGGTAATTAGGTTGATTTACATTCCGTACTTTGAGGATTATGTGCTGGACCGCGATGGTCACCTTACTTGATGAATAATTATCCTATGCACATGTTATTATATGATTTAAGCTTCCGCATACTTGTGTTTGTTTTTATCCTCGCTTTGTAAGTCTAGTACCGCCTAGCTATGTTGTCCATTTGCCACCGCTTGCTTCGGTCCCGGCAGGTATGTGGATAGCAATTCTTTATACAAGCAAGGTCCGTAACGTGGGATAGGTGTGGATGCCCTCGTCGGGGCGTTACACGCCTAGTCCCTCCCGCAACCGCGCGGGAGGCGGCCCTCCCGCCATGGGCTGACGGGATTGCCCGCAAGAGGCCGAGAGGGCCGCGCGCAGCGTGCGTACTCGCGTGGCCTTGGCCGCGCACTGTGCGCACCTATGACGTTTGCAGCCCTCTTCGCGTACCCCGTTTTCCCTCGTAATCTGTTTTTGTATTTCGTGCAATCCAGTCCCGACTTTAATTTTAATTTTATTATTAAAAATTTGTTTTATTAATATATTTGTTTTAATAGAACTTAAAAATTGGGATTTTTTGAGAAATAGAAACAATTTATAATTTTGGGAAACTACATCTTTGATAAAATTATTAATTTTCCGAAATTAATTGGAATTTTATTAGTTATAGTAATTTGGGATTTATTGAAAACTTTTATGAACAAGACTCGCATCAAGTCGTGTTTTGAGTCATTAGGATTTGAAATGGGAATTTTAATTTATTGGCTAAATTTAAATTCTCGCAAGAAGCATGTTAGGTGATCATGGGTTTAGACTTATGTATGGTTTTAATTTATGCACATGGATGGTTTAAATTGGGGTTGGAGCCCTATTGTTGCGTTTTTCAATTGAGGTTGGAATCACTTATGTGCATACTGTTATGTGATTATTATGTAGCTTTCCATATTACTGTTTTGAGGCCGAGGTATGCCCTGCGTATTTGTCTAAGGCCAACATGAAGATTGAGCCTTATTCCTTTTCAGTACTTTTTTTTTTTTTTTTTTTTTTTTTTTTTTTTGAGAGTATAATAGGTGGTGAGGTTTTTATTTTCATTTTGGAGACAATGTACCCATGGAGTAAGATGGACCACATTCAAGTAACAAGGAGGCTATAAGTGAAGACCCCTCAAAATGTTAGGGAGGGGAATCTCAATAGAAGATGTAATAGAGATAGGGCTCGTATTTTGTTACTGCTTTCCCTTATGTGATTTAAACTGTTTATGTGGCATGTATGTTAGAACTTGTGATTGTGGAGTAGCTCCCACATATCACGCATAAGATAGGTAGAACCCATGATCATCACATGTTAGTATCATGCTAGGACATGTTGTGACGCCCCAATTTCCGGCTTTCCAGGTACGTACGACACGTGTGAGATTTCCGAGAGTTAAGATTATTTTAATTCTTTCATTTATTAAATTCCTACACTTTAGGGTAAATGACATAAAATTTATTCCAATATGTTTACGTGGAAATAAGTGAAATATGTATCAATTTGGGATTTAAGTGTTACATGAATTAATTGTTGAACTTGTTTAATTTCTTAATTGTCCTTAATTGACATTTATTTTAATGTGAGGACCAAATTGCATAAACATTTATTGGACTTAATTGATCATTCTCCAAACTTCATATCCTTAATTGCATAACTTATAAAATTGGAGGGTTTAGTTACAAATATCATATTTTTCCAAGATATATCACGGTATATGCATCTCCTCCACATTCTTCATTTTCATTTCATCAAAAATCATCTTCCATATTTGCTCTCTTCTCACCGAGCTACACCTCCAAGGAGGAGAAAGAGAATTCCATCATTTCAAGTCATGATTTTGGAGAATTTGATAGCTTTGAAGTATCATCATCTCATCTCTTTTCTTTCTTTCTTCCTTCCAAGGTATATGATTGATATTTCATGATTCTTGAATTTATTAGGTGAAGCTAGGGTTAGTGTTCAAGCTAGCTAACTTGATGATTTGATGTTAGAAGCAAGATTCTAGGCCTTAAACATGAATTGGTGCTTGAGATCTTGAGAATTATGGGATAATATGATGAGTTCATATATAAGGTAAAGTTGGTGATTATGATGATTGGGGCATGATTTGTGTGTTAATATTGAGTATTATTGTACCTTAGATATGCATATATGTTTCCTTTCATGAATTATAACATATGAGATAGAATTACAAGTGTTTATGGAGCTTTCATGTTGGATTCGTGCCTCCCCTGTTTTTGCTACTCTGTTTCTGTACTACCTGCGTAACAGGAACGGCCCTTCCCGTTCCCTTTGTAATTGGGGAACGACCGTTCCCATATATTTGAATTGTGTGCATGGCGGCGAGGACGGGAACGGCCCTTCCCGTTTTGGCTTACAGCTGGAACGGCCGTTCCCATCTTCGGGGAGCCACTTCGGGTAGCTGGGAACGGCCCTTCCCATTTTGAACTAAGGGCCGGAACGGCCATTCCCAGACCCTTGGAGAGGCAGAAACTTTCTGCAAAAAATTGAGATTTCCATTTCCTTTCCTTTACCCTTAATTGACCCCAACATGTTGTTATATGATCAATTACATGTCATAACATGATATTTACATGCTACATTGTTCATTCCATGATATCTCGTTACATGATTAAGCAGTGCGTCTTACTTGGTAATATTAATGAGTTATTGTCTCACGAGTACACCACGTCCTGTTTCTTGTCCAGTTATTCTCCCGGGGCGGAGATTGTGATCAACTGAGCACGTCCACGCATCCATGAGTCATCGTGTCGCCTGTCAGGTGAGGTTTAATTGCTTGTTACTTAGAACCCGTTTAACCTTATGTGACTTTTGGGCCAAACGGTATAAATATATATATATACTTACAAGTGTTTCCAAACTCACAAGTCGTGTTCTTTACAAGTAAACCGTGTTCATTGGAAGCAAGTCATGTTCATGAAAAGAAAGTCATGTATCATGTTACAAGCAAGCCATGTACCGTGTTATCGTGATTGAACCGTGATCGTGTTTTGCGAATTATCGTGTATCGTGCACTATGGGCCCGAGAGTGACTGTTTGAGCCAAACCGGGAATGCATAGGGCTGATGGGTAACTCACACACCTCTCTTAAACTGTGGGGATGCCCCCTGAATCCACCAGGAGGTTTGGTGGAGGAAGGAGTCCCGTACGTGGGAGTCATGTTCCCGACGTACAACGTGATATCATGGGTGGTCCGGGCCTTGCAAACCCACCACCATTGGACAAGGATAGAATTCGTGTTATTGATCGTGTGCACTATAATGATCTGTGTGATAACCTAATTAAGTGAAAAGGTAATCTTTGTTCACTGTCGGGGTTTGGTTGAAGATCGTGCACGCCCCTCGCCAGGGCCACTGATTGTTAAAATAAAAGTGATTATTGTGTTAAACATGATAGTTGTAATCTCGGGAGAGTTCTTTGATACTCTTGCACTTATATTACTATAATTATAAAACCTCACCCGAGGTTATAACTTGCATGTTATTTGCGCTAATATATATCTATGCCACTTACTCGGTCTTCACAGACTGACGCCTCCACCTTTCAGGTTCTTGCAGGTGTACGCTAGGCGGGAGTCGAGTCGAGTCCAGTTCATGTAGTCGAGTCAAACACGGTCCGTGTACTTAGCTATTTGTTGTTACATACAAAGTTATGATTAATGACATTGTTTTATATTTGGAGATGATAATGTATTGATATGCAAAGTTAGAATATAGTTCAATTGATGTTGGTAATTGATATTGAATGAATTATGCTTCCGCTCTATTATATTGCATGTATGAGTTAATCCCGCCTAACTTATCATTTTATTACATTGTCACCCGTTTGCTATAGGTTAGTTCATGTACGGATTACCCGTTTCGTGGGTGGACCGACCTATAGTGCAGGGGTGTGGCATCCCCACATGTAGGGGTGCTACACATGTTATCTGCTAAGTGCTTGTGTGAAATGCATTTAAGTAGTACTTGCATTAATCAAGACTAATTAAAATTTGGTAACATATATGTTGGTAAGGTCGAACCGGACAACTCTCCGATTGATTTGAAAATTCCCATCAAATATTAAGCTTATTTCGAACAATAGGTGTTTAATTCGAGATGCAAATTTTGAATCAAATTCCTAGTATTCCATCAATAGGTTTTAAGTTTAGTAAGTGAAGCTAGTTATTGTCCGCGAGTCGTGGGATAGCTAGTGGAGCTTATTAGTTCTTAGTTACCTAATTGATCATTTTAAATGATCAATATTTCGTGGTCAATTTTGGCAAGGGCGATGTCCGCGAGTCGTGGGTCGTTCGAACAAAGTTTTGATCATGATCATATGAGTGATGGGTCTAGCTTAACGCCTAAGTAAATATGGATGTCGCACGAGTCGTGGGTCCATATTTAAAGATAGGTGATGCAAAAACAATTACTAAGTGTTCTAAAGGTGTTAGGATTGGTATGTTGTACCTACCTAGGGTTTTACTTAGAATGTCCCCGAGTCGTGGGTTCGAGGTGAAATGCTTAGGATCTTAGTACCCATTGGGAAAAGTGTTCCTCTTAGATCTTTAGGAATTATAGAACTTTGAAAAACAGTGGGAGCTACATTAGATTAAAGACTTTTTCTTTTGTTTATCGCTATAATTCAGTATGCTCACTAGTTCTCTGTTTTACCATTTAGGTCGTAGATTCTGTGATTCTCTACGTGTTTTGAAATGGCAACTAAAAACCCTCTTGTATCGATCCTCGAGTCAAACAAGTTGACTGGTCCCAACTATTCTGATTGGCTGAGGAATCTGAAAATCATTTTAGATTCTGAGAAGAGAACTTATGTTCTCTTTGAAGGGGAGCCTAGTCCCGAAGGGAACGCTCCCACTCGGGCCGAGCGGGATGCGATCCAGAAGTGGAAGGATGATAATCTCCAAGCCCGTTGCCTTATGTTGGCTAACATGTCTCCGGACTTGCAAAGGTAACATGAGGCCATGGAATTTGCTTGGGAGATTTACGACCACTTAGAGCAACTTTACTGCCCTCATGAACGTGTTACAAGGTATAACACGTCAAAGGAATTGTTCCACTTGAGAATGAGGGAAGGTTCAAGTGTCCATGAATATGCACTCAAGTTTCTCGCCCTTATTGAGAAACTTGCTTCCATGGACATGCCACTGAAAGACGAGCTTTCAGTGGATGTGTTGCTAGCCTCGTTCCCACCATCATTCAACCCATTTGTCCTTAACTTCAATATGAATCATGCTGGTGCTACTGTAGCTGAGCTGATTAGTCAGCTTGTGACTGCTGAAAGCACGATCAAGAAGGACAATAAGGTTCTGATGCTAAATGCTTCATCTTCCTCTTCTGGGCCTTCTAAAGGAAAGGGCAAGAAAGCCCAAAAGAAGAAGAAGAAACCCCTTAGGCCCACTGGTGGCATTTCGAAGGGGAAGGCCCAAAAGAAGAAGCGTGATCAGAAAGAGGATGTTTGCTTCCATTCTGGGAAAGCGGGACATTGGAGGAGAAATTGCCCAAAGTACAAGGCTACTCTAAAGAAAGGTATGTTTCTCGTTGAAGTAAATCTTTCTATTAATTCTAGTTCTTGGGTACTTGATACCGATTGTGGAGCTCATGTCTGTAATGATGTACAGATGCTAAATGAAGTCCAACAAACAGAGAAGGAGAATGTGTCTTCAAGATCGGCGATGGCTCAAATGTTGAAGCTCGAGCTTTAGGCACAATTAGATTAGATTTAGGTAGTTTTGAGTTAGTTTTAAATAAAGTCCTCTATGTACCGAGCATTATTCGTAATATAATCTCAGTTCCAATTTTAGATTGTGAAGGTTGTGAAACTTATATTAAGAATGGTAAATATTTTATCAAACGGAACAACTCTTCCATTCACATCGGTACTCTAAGTAATGGACTTTATCTAACTCAAAATATGAATATTATGAATATACAATGAGAAACTAAACGTAAGAGAGATGACAAAGTTTCAGTTCCCTTATGGCACCCTAGATTAGGACACATTTCCAAGAACAGAATTAGCAAGATAAACACTTTAGGATCATTCTCTGAAAATGATCTTAAAGAGTTAACTTCTTTCCAGTCCTGTCTCAAAGGAAAGATGTCCAAAGTTCCTTTTAAAGGAACTGTGGAACGTGCCACTAAGGTCTTGGATTTGATCTATTCTGATGTTTATGGGCTGCTTAGTGTAAGCACAAGAAACAATCATCAGTATTTCATGACCTTTACCGATGACTTTAGTCGGTATGGTTATGTATAGTTAATGAAGTATAAATCCGAAGCTTTTGAGAAATTCCTAGAATTTCAAAAGGAGGTTGAGAACCAAATTGGTCACAAGATCAAAGCACTTCGATCTGATCGAGGAGGCGAGTATCTTAGTGAAGAATTCCTTAATCATCTCAAAGATAATGGGATTATCTCTCAGTGGACACCTGCGGGAACTCCTTAACTCAATGGAGTTTCTGAGAGAAGGAATCGAACTCTACTCGATATTGTTCGTTCCATGATGAGTTTCACTGACTTACCACCTTCTTTCTGGGGTTATGCCCTAGAAAGTGCAGCAAAGATTTTGAATCTAGTTCCCTCTAAGTCAGTCCTTAAAACGCCCTATGAAATGTGGCATGGTAAAATCCCTAGTTATTCTTACTTATGAATTTGGGGTTATCCTGCTTACGTGAAGAGGAAAGTGGGAGATAAGTTAGAATCTCATTCTAACTTATGCTACTTTGTAGGTTATCCTAAGGAATTCATAGGATACTACTTCTATGATCAATCTGAGCAAAAGGTGTTTATTTCCAGAAATGCTACTTTTCTTGAGGAACCGTTCCTTAAAGAAAAGAAAGGCAAGATCATAGAATTAGAGGAAGTACAAAGTGACCCCACCCCACCCACTAAAGAAACATCCCCTTCTGATCAACCACAACCAATCATGAATTTTGATACACACGTAAATCCTCTTCTAAGTCGTTCTGAACGCACTCCTAGACAGCGGGAGAGATGGTATGGATTCTTCCATGAGATCTCTCAATGGATAATGATTCTCTAACATATAGGAGGCACTTTCAGATTCTAACTCTGAACAGTGGATAGAAGCCATGAAATCCGAAATGAATTCCATGAACTCCAACCAAGTTTGGACCTTGGTAGATTTGCCTGATAGGGTCAAACCCATAGGTTGCAAATGGATCTTTAAGAGAAAGCTTGGAGTTAATGGAAGCATTACAACCTACAAAGTAAGACTGGTTGCAAAAGGATTCACTCTAAGACCCGGCGTGGACTTTGATTAAACCTTTTCACCAGTTGCAATGCAAAAGTTTATTCGGATCATGTTTGCCATTGCTGCATATTATGACTATGAGATATGGAAAATGGATGTGAAAACTGTCTTTCTCAATGGTGAAATTGATAAAGACATTTATATGGAGCAACCCATAGGTTTCACATTCAGTAGGAGTGAGCAAAAGGTTTGTAAACTCCAAAGATCAATCTATGGATTAAAACAGACTTCTAGGAATTGGAACATTCGATTTGATGAATCAGTCAAAGCGTTTGGCTTCATTCAAATTTTGAATGAATTATGTGCGTATATAAAGGAATTGGAGACCTTAGTGCAATTCTTGGTACTTTATGTTGATGGCATTCCACTTATTGGGAATTCGAAGGATGACATGAAAGTAACTAAGTTATGGTTATCGAACCAATTCGAGATGAAAGATCGTAGTGATGCGTCCTATATCCTTGGAATTAAAATCTATTGAGATAGATCTAGAAGGTTAATAGGACTATCACAGTTGATGTACATTGATAAATTATTGAAGAGATTCAATATGGAGTCAGCAAAGGTTAAGAACCTTCCTATGAGTGTATGAACATGTCTTTCAAAGAAGATGTGTCCTAAGACTAACCTTGAGAATGAAAGAATGACTCATACACCTTATGCATCAGCTATAGGTAGAATAATGTATGCAATGTTATGTACTCGACCGGATGTAGCGTATGCACTTAGTGTAACAAGTCGTTTCCAATCTGACCCTGGAGATGGTCACTGGGCTGCCGTGAAGAATATTCTTAAGTACTTGAAAAGTACTAAAGATTTATTCTTAGTTTACGGAGGTCAGAAAGATCTTACTATCGAAGGATACTGTGATACAAGCTTTACATCTGACTTAGATGATCTTAAGTCAATATCAAGATACATTTTCTGCCTAAACGGCGGAGCAGTGAGTTAGAAGAGTTCCAAGCAAACGACCACTGCAGATTCGACCACTGAGGCCGAATACTTAGCTGCAAATGATGTAGCTAAGGAAGGTGTTTGGATTAGAAACTTCATTAAAGAGTTGAATGTTGTTCCTAGCATGATTGACCCCATTACTATGTTTTGTGACAACACTGGAGCGGTTTGCATAAGCGAGAGAACCAAGATCTCACCAACGGACCAAGCACATTATGAGGAAGTATCACCTAATCCATGATATCATCAAACGAGGTGATGTGCAAATTGAGAGGGTCGCATCAACAGAGAACGTGGTAGACCCGCTTACCGAGAAGCTTTCAAAGGTCATCTTGCGAAGATAGGACTTAGATTAGCTCCTCAATGGCTTTGACGGGCAAGTGGGAGATTTTTAGGAATAGTGCCCTTAAATCCGATTGTATATTAGCTTTAGTACTTCCCTTTCTAAATCACAGAAAATCTTTGAATAATAAACAAACTTTGGCAACACTTCTTTATATGCTCTTGCTTGATTGTGTGATTACTTTAACTGCGCATGTATAAGAACTCCCCTAATCAATATAAGTTATAGGACTCAACCATTTAGATGAAATGGTTCATGGAACGATCCCTATATCATATAACTCATGATTAGAAATCACTCCAAGTCGATGAGTCCTAAAGACAGTGGGAGTGTCGACTTCACTCGTTCGAGGCTTACTCGTGTGTTCACGTTCTTAAGAAGGACCACCTTGTTTCATAGGGTGTAAAGTGTATTGTTGATACGTGCGTGATACATGGGGGTGCTTACTTATTCTAAGTAGGTACACTGAGTTGTCCCGTGTGAGATTATTCCTAAATAGGAAACGAAGTTTCTATTTATGGAAATAGAAACTTCCAAATTAGGAAATATGTCACGAGTCATTGATGTGATTAAGTGATCCTAAGAATTGAGGTTCCATTGATACTTTATGAGCTAACTCTGTAGTCTTAGGTATAAGCTTTAAAGGGTGTCGCCTCAGACAACTGATTCAAAGCTTATGTTGGGGCTGCACAAGTGGCATATGAAAGTATATGAGAATCGATAAAGGACATACAGTTGCATTAGCAAGTTGATCTCTTATTGTGTAAGTCATTCATATACCATCTAGGAGTCCTTGGCCAAGACAGTCGATCAAGACATCAAGAAATGAGTTTCTTGGATTGAGATCAAATGGATATGAAATGCACTGAACTTTAAGATCAAGATTATTAGGGTTCTAGTTATTCCCTTGCCCTAGATCTTGATTGAGAGATGGGATGTAGGGGGATTGTATCTCACATATGTCAATGACTTAAAGGTTCTTTCGAATTGAGACATTCTTATTCAGCTAGGAGTCATACACCTGTTGCTAGACTATGGTCGTATGATCTGTGGACTGATTAATTAATTAGGAATTAATTAATTAGGGTCACTGCTAATTGAATTAAGAACGTAGAGGGTCACATATAACAACTCGGTCACGTGGCTTAAGGCTTAAAATCGATTAAACGAGTTGATCGGACCAATAGGAGATTGGTGGGGTCTACACGTGCGAAACATGTGTGGGACATGTGTCCTTAGTGACACGTATCACGTGTATATGTGTTAATTAAATAATTAATCTTGATTAATCATTTAATGGACTTTATTTAATTATGAATTAATATTAAAGTTCTAATTTGGAGAAATAAAGTCTAATAAATAATTAATTATGAATTAATTAATTATTAGCTTCAAGTTATTTATTATAAATAAATAAAGTAAATTAAAATATCAAAGTGAGTTGGATATTTAATTATTTCTGGACAAGTTGGTCAAAAGAAGACTTTTGGTTAAAGTAAGAGACATACTCTTCAAGTAAGTAATCCCTTTCCAAAAGGGTTCTGGAAAGTCTTGCTAATCAAGACTTGGGGTTCGAACCCATTGCCTATTAATATATAGGGTTTGAACCCCATGAGGGTTAATGCACAAATTCTCCTTCTCCAAATTATACACTAAACCCTAGAGGCAAAACACCAAATATAGAACTAGCATCCTCCCTATTCGGATCATGGGCGCGGTTGGTGGACTAATTCTCTAGAGGGCTACTATCGTGAAGTCTTGAAAGATACGAAGGAGCTTTTGGGGATCAAGCCGTGTGAAGAGCGTTCTTGGGTGGCTAGTGTCAAGAAAGCTACTATCAAAGTGAGTTTCTTAATCTCAACGAATTTGGGAATATGAATTGCAAGATTCAATTTTATCTTTTGGGAAAATTTTTAAATTTCCGATGCGTTTCTGTTTTGTTTTCCCAACAAATATGTCGAACAGTTTCTCTTAAATATTTCTTGGATTCTTCAATAGGCACATATTGATTTTTATCGGTGCCTTCCCACCTAGCAGCGTCATTAGCCCAAAAATATATAGTAGCAACATTAAGAGGTTTTGCAAGATCCTGTTAGAGAGGTGTAGAATCACATTATAATTTAGAGCAAAGTCCAATAATATAAATATTACAATTTTAGAACAACCTTAAATAAAACTATACTCAGCCTCCTAAAAATAAAATTTCTAGATTTCAAACAAGAATAAGTTTGGATTCATACAAACGGAAAGCCCAAAAGACATGATTATTAAAAATGGTCATACTCATCCAAAACGAGGCATCAATAATACAAATCAAATACAACATTTTAGGATCGATTGCACTTGCATCGGTCTGAAAATGCCTAAAATACAGTGACCTCCCATCTTGTTGATAAAATACTCTTGCCTGCTAGTATATTTATCTTAATTTCTTCATTACTGAACACATTATGAATTTGGTCAAGTATGCACTATTTTTCCGAAATGCAAGATCAAACAACATAATCGAATAATAAAAATACATAATGAACCAACAAAGCCCACCTGATGTTGTACCCACCATGCTCGAGGAGCAAACCAGATAAAGATACTTGCCATCTCCAATCATTCCATTAATGTTTTTAACAAAGATTCTTCTACTAGCTAAGCTTCTTTTACGAACAAAAACAAAATATATAAAAAATGTTGTAGGATAGCTTAAGTTTCATCGGAACAAGTTCCCAAAAATTGAAGTTTCTGATTCATATGAATGAATTATAAGAATAAGATAACTATTCGAAGAATTTATTGCACCTAGACAGTGGCTGTCACTAGAAAACATTAGTTCAAAGTTCAAGATAACATGTCAAGAAATGAGATTATCATTCTTGAATCATAACATACCCATTACACATTACAGAATGAGAACCAAAGGTGAATGAATATTCAAGAAACAGATATAATCAAGCTAAGGTGAATACGAGATATGCATAAGTTAGGTGAATACGAGATATGCATGAGTTATATTTGTTATGAACTTTTTTACATGCTCGTTATATGTTTTTAAACTTGCTTGATGTGGCCACGGACCATTTTTATAATTTAGGGACTTAATGGCCTAATGAGAATTTAGCGCGCCTTGGGTTCCAGAAGGCATAACTCGAGCTCGTGAATTCGGATTTGAATTCTGACATCATCGTTGGACTCATTTAAATGATTCGGGTCCAATGAAACAAGCCTCATAATTTTCTAAGCCTATTTGAACCCCCGAAATTTACCCAAACTGAGAGCCTCGCACGTGACTGTCACCATTTACCGTTTTGCCCGTATTTGACCCATTATACCTCTATTTGACCCGTTTTTGGAACCCATATTCCCCTAAATTAACCCTTTTCTGTAACGACCCGACGAGGGCATCCACGCCTATCCCGTGCTACGGCCCTAGCTTGTATATAGAATTGTTATCCATATACCCGCCAAGTCCGAAGCAAGCGGTGACAAACGGACATCCTAGCTAGGCGGTACTAGACTCACAAAGCGAGTAAATCAAACACAAGTAAATGCGGGAAGCTTAAAACATCAAGTAACCAATATTCATAAGAGCAACTTGTAAAACCATCAATTAAATGACCATCGCGGTCCAGCACAAAATGCTCAACATGCGGGAATGTAAAAATCATCCTAACGTCCCACACGATCAACTAGCATAAGTATAAAGCATCATACATAAAGTGACTCCAGAATCCCAAGTACGAAACATAACCATAAAGTAAAGTACGCTACAAGTGTAAACGAGTACAAGCTAGACTTAAAGTAAGACTCTCAAAAGACACCGCCTAGCTTGACTCCAAAACGCGACCTGCAGACACGAAAGGTAAAGGGAGTAAGTTCAAAAGGAACCGGTGAGGAGAAGTTAACAATATATATATAGGATATACAAGGTTCAATGCATGCTCAAAACAAAGGTCTTCATGATCCAACTCATTTTCAAATTAAATGCAAGTTTTAGGAAATATGGATCATAAACCACACATAACCGGCTCGGAGAGAACAAGCACTCCATCCGATCTTCCCAAACCAAGAAATCAAATCAAACCATCCATTACGCCGTTGATGCTGAGGGTGTACATCCCCCGATCATCCATAACATAGACAATTCGGTCCATGAAACCTAGCTCTCTCCAAGAAAACTTCAACCCCGAAACCTCCTCAGAGTCTTAGTAGTCTTGTCCAGAGTGGGAACTTCGTATGAGGACGTCCGTCGGTCCTTGCCTTCCCGGAACATCACTCACCTCCATCCCCGAGCTCAAATTCGATTTCCCCAAGCCAGCGTCCTTGCGAGGTACATCATAACCTCGCTACACAACACACACTTACATAATATCCAAATGAAAGTTTCGTAACCATTTTGGGTATCTATCCCATATACCAAAACTCAAGTTTTACTTGTAAACCGTTTTCCATAAGCAAATATCCATAATACGAGCAAAGCTCACAAAACTTGGCTTATAAAGCCCACATATACGTTTCGAAAATGGGAGTTTAAATCATCAAATATGACAGGCCCTATGTGACGCCCCGTTTTTTCGTAAATTAGGTATATGATACGTGAGAGTTTAATTTCTTGTTTTCGCCACTTATAATCCGTATCCCTAATTATTTAACGAAACTTAATTTCGTGGATTATGTGCTAAAGTGAAAATGTTTGCATAATTCGGAAAATAAATAAAGAAAGAAAAACTAATTGCACCTAATTGATTTCATCCACAAAATTGGAGGTATGAATTGCTTCAATCTAATTTAAAAAGGGGTTCAATTGCAATTTAACATGAAGAATTGCTGATTCCTTTCCTTTGGACTACACGTGCCCCTTTTGATTTTTAAATGAATTCCCCAACAAGCCTTGCATTTGATTAGACAAAGGAGAACAAAACAATTCCATTTTCTCATTCATTTGGCCATCTCCCACGGCAGACACAAAAACACCACGAACCACCCTACCTCTCCATCATCTTCCTCTCTTCCCTCCATCACACACACACCACGAGCAACACAACTTAGCTAGCTCTCCCTCCTCTTCGAATTTCAGCAGCTAACCACAGGTAGAAATCCACTTTGTGATTCCTTTCTCCATTTAACAAGCTGATATGGCGTGCATATATGTTATATATGTATTGATGGATTTGAGTTTGATAGAATGATAAAAGTTCCTGCAAATATATGTTAGAGATCTTGCTCCTTCGTGTTTAACATTGAAATCCATGCTTTTATGATATTAATTGCAGAATATAGTCTAGATGAGTAGGATTTGTTAGTATTTATCAAGCTTCCCTTACGTGATTTTTTTTAGTGGACGATTTAGCCATGAAACGTGCTCAACGTGGCTTTAATAAATAGAATTTAATCTCATTCTTGGATATATATATGAGTATATAATCTACGTAGGAGTTATGAAATTGTTTTAGCATGGTTTTGTTGGAAGAAAATTGAGGAAAAGCTATGACTGCTCAACTGCCGCCATGAAGCCCTGCTACTGCAGTAAGTTTAAAACGAAATTCTGAACTCGTACGTCCTCGTTTTACAAAACTGTTTTAACTGGGTATTCCTTACATATTCAAGTTTCTCTCTGTAAAAATTCGTGTTCATCCGAGTCCGTTTGATACCTCGAAAAATTTCCGAAAGACACTGCTGTCACCTTTTCGCTCTGTTTTGGAATCTGAAAGTTCAAACTGATCAGAAGGACTAAACTTTTGAATTTTGGAAAACTGTTGTAACTGGATAATCCTAGAATATTAAGGTTTATGTTTCTCCAATTTTATGTTAATCCGAGTTCATTTGATACCCCGAAAAAATTACGGAACGACCTGCTGTCCCCTGTTTCTCGATCTGGATTAGCAGCTTGAGCAGAAGTAGTAAACCTTCGAATTTTTCAAAACTGTTTTACAGGGGTGCTCTTATATGTGTCTGGAGTGTGCCTACAAAAATTCAGAATTTTTCGACCTCGTTTGATATGGTAAACAGACCCGTTTCTGAAAGATGTCAGTGCAGCCGAGTTGCTGTATTGTGGTGACTTTGATAAAAAATCTGTAATTTTACAGAAACATACATGGAGTAAGACCTATACCATTTGATAGATTTGTATGTCTAGTTTACCCGGAATTTTGCGGTTCGTTAAGATACTTCCTGAGCAATAAGTTATGACGATTCTTCTACGATATGTACGTGCTGAAAGTTTCTGCACAAACATGTTATAAGTGATGAACTTTGATTTTGTTTACTTTGTATCTATTATGAATTGAAGCCGGCTAATTATGATTTAATAACTCTTGTTTACTTACTTTATATGTGTAAATGTGAATCATGCAAACATGTTGCATTCATATTTCATCCTTATTGCATTTAATCATTATCAAACATAAGCCGAGCGTCTCTTGTGTGGTTCATTGAGTGGTGTTTCATTCTAGATTGTGTCTTTAACTCAGGTGATCCACCAGCGGAGGAGTAGACGTATATAACTTCTCTCTTTTTGGCTTTTGTCCTTTCTACAAGTCCAAGATGAGGTTTCTTTAACAATCTTTCAATACAATCAAGCCCCACCGCGACGGGTGTCGAAAGCGGATATGTAACGCCCCGGTTTTTCAGTTAAACTAACGTGGCGTATTTGTTTATGAATTGCGCAATTTAATCATTTAATTATATGATAAATTGTTTTAAATGTGTTATATATGTTTTAAACTATAGACTGTTGTTATTTTAATTTAATTCATTTTATTTCAACTTGAAATTTAGTGTTTAACTTCTTAATTTATGTTTCATGTTACCTTAACCATTTCGGTAATTTCGTTAATTAATTTCAACATGTTATTAGTTTGTTTAATTTATTTAAAATGGAAATTTAGGTTTTAGTAATTAATTTATAACGTTAAGAATTCATTATTGCGCAGGAGTGTTCTATTTGGGCTTCGTTTCTATATGTAATGATATCGTAATGGTATGGAAATTTAGTATGTCGTGAATATGTGTGTTATGAACATGCCTATATGCTCGGTTTATGTTTTCGGATTCATTTGACGTGTTAACGAATTTAATTTGATTTGTGGAACCAAGTCGGGGGCTAACGAGCAATTAGCGCACCCTTGGTTCCGTACGTGATATCTTGAGCTCGGGAATTCGGATTCGAATTCCGTCACCTCTGTTGCCTTCGTATCGACGATTCGGAGACAATGGAACAAGCCTCATACCTTTTTGAAATCATTAAGACCTTCGAAATCCAACCGTAACGAGCAACTCGTGCAAGAAGAGCTCCTTTTGTTGACTAGTATTCATGGTGGGACCCTTTTTACTTAACCTAACCTAACCAAAGCTTAACCATGACTTTTATACCTTGAGTTAAGCCTTTCTTCTCCCTTTTAGCAGCAAAAACCGAACCCAACCTCCCTCATTGCTGCTACATCTGATCGAGAAAGAAGGAGAGGAGAAAGGAGAGAGAACTTTGCCCCTTTTGTGGTTTTGGAGCTCAAACCGCCACCTTTCTCTCTCAAATCTTCAAGGTATGAATATTTTTATCTTCTCTACTCTATTATGCTTGATTTCTTCTACTTACCACTTGATTTGGATCAGATTTGATTAGGGTTTGAGTGATAAGTTGGTATGAACTTTTAGGGATTTTGTTCTTGAGACCTATTTGCTTGTGTGGCTGATTTTCTTGCTTATACATGAGTATATGAGCTTGTTTCTTGGCCTATTTCTTTCTTAACTGATAGTATATGGTTTTAGGAGGATTTTATCTCTTGACCCTTTTATGAAATTATGAGATGTGGAGCTCCAAACTTGATGATCAAACTGCTTCCCCTGTTTTTCGAACTGCTGCTGCTCATTTTGCTTTGTTGCTTGATCAAATGATTTCTTTTCATGTGAATTTGCATGGATATTATGTACACTCATTGCTCTATATGTTAACATTCATGTTTTAAGTATTTGGATCCATTTTAAGCCTCAAAACCGAAAGACATGGCCTGTTCTTATGCATGATCTATGACAGACTTGTTGCTGTTGCAATTGTGTGGTTGTTGGTCACCCTAATGTGCTTTAATTCGTGCCATTTTGCATATATATGATGTATATTAGTTGTTTAGTATGTTAGCATGCATTCCCCAAGGTTTCAGATCCAAATTTAACCCCTAAGTACTTGATCATGGCTTGATTGAATCAATAGGGCTCATATGTGCGATTTTGGCGACCCAGTTTTGCTACATGATTTAGATGCTCATAATGTGTGATTTAGCCTTTGCACTCTAAATGAAATATGTTCCTTACATGCCCAATTCTGGTTATGGTCTGTATGTTTGAACTTTGGCTTTATGTTGCATTATATTTTGTGGATTGGTTACCATTGATGGGTCTAGTTCCGCCTAGCTAAGAAAGGTTTTTATGTTTGTCTCCCGTTCGCTATGGTTTGATATGGGTGCGGATTTACTGTTTCGTTACTCGTGTTGAGCCATAGTGCGGGGGATGTGGTGCCTCACGTGCGGGGTGCTACATCCTTAAGTGGTATCAGAGCCCGGTTGCAAAACCGGTGTTCTTGAGTCATGTTTGAGTCAGTTAGGTCGCACGGCATAGGAACAACTTGTTAATGTGTACATTGCATCGATTGGGCATGAATATGTGATACTAATTGTTGGAAATTGCTTAATACATGTATACGATCTATTCTCTCATTTAGTTGCTTTAAATGTTGCATTTTGCATTCTATGTGCATTGATTCATTTAATTACGTGCCATAAGCATACACTAATCTTCATGCATCCATATTTGAGTTGATCTTTCTTATATGGGCTACTATCATGCAAACAAAGCTACAAATCACCCCAACTACAATTGGCAAAGTAACTTGAAGGCCGAGTGTTCAAATTCGCGGCTTGCACAATGGAACTACCTATCGTGGCTAGTATCATGGGAGGAAGCTTGGATCACGGGAAGGTTCATCAATCATGCCCTACCTACAAACCTTGAAGGTTCTCAACATACAAGAATTGCAAAGACTCAAGTTCTAACTTGAGGGATGCGTGAGACAACGAGAGGGGTGTGTAACTCTTCACCAGCCCGATTTTGAAGACATTTAATACAAGATTAAATGCTCCAAGGTTCACCGTTGAAGCTTCGAGTTTGGAATGGCTGGGTGATTGGAAGACCAAATTGGGAAGCTTCAAGGAGTCGGATGCAAGATGTGTTAAAAAGGTTCGACTCAACTCAGATGCAAGGATTAGGAGCCGTTAATTATAAAGCTCACTATGAGGTCAAAAATGGAAGCTCACTTGATACGAATATAAGTGTGGGACAACCAATGGACGTGAGGTAAAGAGACTTATGAGCATCGAGGAATACAAATCGCATCGTCTTCTTGGAACCTTGGAACATGGAGACATCAAGAAGCAAGCAAGAATGGAAAGCGTTATCACGGGTGAATTATGCGCGTAGATCGGAAACAAAGGATAAGCTAAAGGAACTTTAACCGGAGAGGACATCAAGATCAAGATTCGGACGACCTTTGGAGGTCGATGCTTGGAAGCACGTTGAGGTGTAAACTCTATGGACAAATAAGACCTTGGGTTCAAAAATAGCACGTTAGGGCCATGGGATATACAAATGGATGGAAGAAGATTGGGGAGATTCGAAAACCATGGAAAGCTAAGGAATTATCAACGTCTTCAAAGAAAGTTACAATTATGGGAATGAGGAACACGTTATCAAGCTAAAAGCTTACCACCTTGGTGACAGGTTCTGCATATTCATGGCATGAGCATCATGCATCGATTTAAATTAATTGCTTTCTTTATCTATATGTACGTTTATGTTTAATTAATATAATTGCTCCAACGTGTTGCATCTTTAATTATTTACTATGTGCATTGGCATGTTAATCCAACATGCATGGCGTAGTGTTTAATTGATAGGGAATGGCTCCACCTTGTCCATTAAGCGATTCTTTTATCAAGGCTTACTCGAATCAAGACGAGAAGGATAGTTGGGTTATATCTTGGGAGTTCCGGGCATATAGCTTAGCTAGCACAATCTACACCGAAGAAACTAAGTTGAAGAGTTTTGGAGAAACCTTAATCTCAGAGGCGAAGTAACGAATTTAACTAAAATTTCCAAATAAGGGAGCATTGATTAGGAAATAATGTAAGTCCTTTTTGATCCTTGAAGGGATTACCTTTAGTTGAAGAATGGAAATACAAGAGGGGATTAAATTGGTCTAGATTTCAAGAAGAGTAAGAAAGAGAAAAGTTGGTGATTGGAAGGAAGTAATTATTGAAGGGTTTGAATTGAACCTTAGGAGTGAATTAAAGAAACAGAAAAAATAAAAAATAAAAAAAATAAAAAAAATAAAATTTCAATGAAAGAAGGATTCATGGAGTTGGACATGTAAGAGCGAAAAATTTTAAGGGGGAGAGCACGACCGAGAGGTGAATTGGAGGATGGGAGTGGTGCTCGAATGAATATGTTAGGAGTAATGACGGGGATGCAAATTAAGGAGAATCTGGGACTCCTAAGGGTGGTGATTAGGAATGAATAAGACGGCGGTTATGGTTAAGCTATTAAGAGAGAAGCTACGTATGGAATTCTGATCTGGAGGTGATGGAATCATAAGAGAGTTTCTAATAACTTCTAGGTTAGAATTAACAGGGGAAAACCGAATCAAGCTATCATATAAGGGGATGGTGTCGATCAAGATTTATTCAATGAAGTACGAAGGGGTCCAAGACGATATTATCGAGTTATTAGTTATATCAACGGTAATCCAGAAGGAAGCTTAAGTAGAGACCAAATAGAAAAGGATGATGATTGGAGGATTGGCCTCAAATTTCAAGAATCATCAAGAACCTTCTGTCTTTGATTAAAGAAATATGGGACCAGTTATCGAATATAACATTGAGTGGGTCAAAGGGAATGAACGGACAATAGGAACGGAAGGTGGGAAAAGATTTCTGTTGAGAGAGACCATAAGAATAAACATCGTAAGGTCAGGATTGAATCATCAAGTTTGCCCAGAGTGGTTATCCTCGGGATATGTTGAGCACCGATTTGGATAAGGATTGAAGAAGTTGGGTAGCAGTACAAGTGAGAAAGGATCTAAGAATATACTCCATAAGGAATTCATCAATCGCTTCACCGGGGAACCCTGAAGAGGTTCAAAACAAGCTGGGCACTGAGTTACATTCGGGACAGATCAAACCTTGGGCAACGACAACTCACAAATTTGAATTTTGCAAACTACGGTGAACGATACTTATAGCATTCATGATACATGCATTCATGCAAATTTAATTCAAATAATTTCTTTGTTATGTGTTCCGATTTCTTATCGTGTTAAATTACTTGGAGTAATTGATATCAATGTGGGCATTTACGTGATTTTTTTTTATTTGGTTTTGTGTGAGTTGCTTGGGAGTATTGGAGACTTTCTTGCTTTATTTTCGGTTGAGAGACGGGGTGCTCTCTCTTGTTTATAAGAGATGGGGATTCTCTTATTTTTGTTCGAGAGACGGGGTACTCTCTTTGCTTGCGAGAGACGGGGTTCTCTTATTGCTGCTCGAGAGACGGGGCTCTCTCCTTGTTGCTTGTGAGAGACGGGGAATCTCTCATTGTTTGTTTTCAGGCGTGTTGTGAATCCGAGGACGGATTCTTTTTAAGGAGGAGAGATTATAATGCCCCGGTTTTTCAGTTAAACTAACGTGGCGTATTTGTTTATGAATTGCGCAATTTAATCATTTAATTATATGATAAATTGTTTTAAATGTGTTATCTATGTTTTAAACTATAGACTGTTGTTATTTTAATTTAATTCATTTTATTTCAACTTGAAATTTAGTGTTTAACTTCTTAATTTATGTTTCATGTTACCTTAACCATTTCGGTAATTTCGTTAAATAATTTCAACATGTTATTAGTTTGTTTAATTTATTTAAAATGGAAATTTAGGTTTTAGTAATTAATTTATAATGTTAAGAATTCATTATTGCGCATGAGTGTTCTATTTGGGCTTCGTTTCTATATGTAATGATATCGTAATGGTATGGAAATTTAGTATGTCGTGAATATGTGTGTTATGAACATGCCTATATGCTCGGTTTATGTTTTCGGATTCATTTGACGTGTTAACGAATTTAATTTGATTTGTGGAACCAAGTCGGGGGCTAACGAGCAATTAGCGCACCCTTGGTTCCGTACGTGATATCTTGAGCTCGGGAATTCAGATTCGAATTCCGTCACCTCCATTGCCTTCGTATCGACGATTAGGAGACAATGGAACAAGCCTCATACCTTTTTGAAATCATTAAAACCTTCGAAATCCAACCGTAACGAGCAACTCGTGCAAGAAGAGCTCCTTTTGTTGACTAGTCTTCATGGTGGGACCCTTTTTACTTAACCTAACCTAACCAAAGCTTAACCATGACTTTTGTACCTTGAGTTAAGCCTTTCTTCTCCCTTTTAGCAGCAAAAACCGAACCCAACCTCCCTCATTGCTGCTACATCTGATCGAGAAAGAAGGAGAGGAGAAAGGAGAGAGAACTTTGCCCCTTTTGTGGTTTTGGAGCTCAAACCGCCACCTTTCTCTCCCAAATCTTCAAGTTTATCTCCAGGGTGGAGAGATCTTGATCCTTCCGGCACTCGGTAACTCGTATCCTTGTTTCGTCTTGTACCAGGTGAGGGTGTTTTCGTTCTAGTTATGTAACAAACCCTACAACCCATATGTGAGAAGCTTTGGCTAAAACCTTATGATTATATATATGTACTTTTAAAGTAAAGTCATCGAGTAAATATTGATTGAGTAAACCCTTTTCAAATGAATTATGAATATGTTATGTTTCTTATGAATTGATATGTTTGGCGAGACATGATTATGATTGCACGGGCCCCGGGACTTAGTATATGTGGCTAACCGAGGAAGCAAGGGCTGACGGGGATCCCATATACTAGTTCCAACTTACGATGAAACGGACTTCGTCAAGGGAGGTTCTTGATGGGGAAACGCTAACCGAGCTTTGAGGCCTCATGAACCTCATAGCCGCATTGATATGATTGGGTGGTCGGGCCCTGCAAACCCGTCCACCCCCCGGAGGAAGAAGGTTGGTTATGATTTATGATTATGCTTATGAATATGTTCATGATATGGTTTATGGTCTGTGTGTATTATGATATATTGCATGATCGCCTAATTATCATATTAATGATATTTGTCGTACACGGTCGGAGTTTGGTTGGAGATTGTGCACGCTCACTTGCCGAGCCTTATGGTTATGTATGATTTATGAATGTAATGAATTAATATGATTAGTCATAAAATCCGAGTATTGATTAATCATTCTCTTGCCCTTTTTGGGAACTAATTTCAAATAAAACCTTGTTCGGAATTTATAACTTGCATGTGCATGTTTTTATATATGTATATCGCTCCTGCTCACTCAGTCTTCTAGAGACTGACCCTCTCCCTCCCCAACACTTTAGTGTGCAGGTTTGGCTTTGGAGTTTCGAGCTAGGCGGAGTTTTGTTGAGTTTGAGTTGGTCAAGTTAGGTTAGGAGAGTCTCTGCACTCACATATGTATTGGAATTATGTATGATCCGATTCTATAGTATCATGAACTTGAATATTTATGTAATTGTTATTGAATTGCTTTTACTGGGTTTTGCTATTGTTTAAAAGAGGCCTGAAGAGCCCAATTCTGGTTATGGTCTGTATGTTTGAACTTTGGCTTTACGTTGCATTATATTTTGTGGATTGGTTACCATTGCTGGGTCTAGTTCCGCCTAGCTTAGGAAAGTTTTTATGTTTGTCTCTCGTTTGCTATGGTTTGATATGGGTGCGGATTTACTGTTTCGTTACTCGTGTTGAGCCGTAGTGCGGGGGATGTGGTGCCTCACGTGCGGGGTGCTACAGGATATGAACTTAACCCCGAGTGATGTTGTTTTATCATCCCGCATGCGACCATATTATATATTATACATATGGATATGTGTAAGGGTTATTGATTGTTATATCCAATTAAAACTGTTTCCATAAAGTGATAAGTGTATTTATGGGATAATTACCCAAATGTTTTCACGCGTGAGTCAAGTGCAAAGTGTTTTACTTAAAGTGTAACAAATGAAATGTTTTTGCGAGATAAATGGAATTGATGTTCTCTATGAGGACGCTCATGGGGTAAGTGTTATTGTGGGCCCGGGGAATTGTATATGAGGTGAACCGGGGAAGCAAGGGCCAACAGGAATCCAATTACATGATCCCCATAGTGATACGGGATCCTAGAACACCACTGGAGGTAGTGGGACTATAGGGTTCTATGCTGTGGCGGGTTTATCCCCCCGAAGAGGGCGTTGGGACTCATGCACCCACGCCTTAGTGTAGTGAGGCAGTGGATGGTTAGAGAAACGTATACCTCTCTTCCATCATGAGTGGGCGTGAAGGTTGTATTGTTTTATTATTGTTATGATTTAAAATTGTATTTGAGTGGGAGTAAAGGTTGAGGAATGGCTCGTATCTCGCTGAGCAATTGAAATGGTTTTAGTGTGCGTGAGTTACGGTTATTGTTATTGAGTGAGCTTATACCCCTTATATTATTATCTTTCACCTCACCAGTCTTGGACTGATTCCTCCTTTGGGCGTTGACTGCAGGTACAAGTGTTGGGCTAGGCGGAGTAAACGTGAAGTCGTGGTCTTTCAATTTAGAGTCTAGCTCACTTCATCTATTCGACTTGTATATGCATACATTGGCATACTTTTATATACTTGGAAATATCGTTTTGGCCATGATGGTACTTGTATATATGGGTCGAGAGTATCTGATAGCGCTAGTCCTTGGTGGGACTTAGGATTACTTGATAACGGTGATGATGATATTTTGGATACTTGTGGCCAGTGCGACCTTTATGCTATTTGACTAGTTTATGTTGATCCTTTAATCGCTTCCGTATGTGTATCTGTTTCGCGCACTTTGAGTTTTGGTTGTCATAGGTTCCGCCTAGCCAGGGAGTGAGTGAGTCTCCCGTTCGCCGTGAGTTTGGCACGTGTACGGATTTCCCTATTTCGTATGCGGGTTGAGCCTCGGTGCGGGGGATGTGGCGTCACTTAGCTCAGGGCGCTACATCCTTAAGTGGTATCAGAGCTCTAGGTTGTAAAACCGGAGCTCTAGTGTCGTGTCGTGTCAGTATAGGTCGTACGGCTTAGGACAATGTGCTTAATTGCATTAATTATTCATTTTTGCTTGCTTTTAAATGCTAAATTAGTTATTCTCACCATTTACATATGCACAGACTAACTTACATGCATGAATATCTATGGTTTGTGATTGTAGGATGCCTCGTGGTCGTCCACGTCGTGACCGTTCACCACAATATGAACCAGATCAAGGGTTGCCTCTACCACCACCACCGATACCTACTTCACAGGATGCCTATTCAGAGATGTTCCATTTTTATAGAGAGGCTCGGAGACAGCAAACTCAACCAATCCCTCAACCGGAGAGGGATGTTATGGAGCCCACATATGATAGATTTTGGAGGAACAACCCACCTCAATTTGTGGGGACTACGGATGACATCGCGGAAGAGTATTGGCTGACACAGATTAGTCGTATCTTTCAGATTTGCCCATGTACGGAGGAGGAGAAGGCCCAGTGTACCGTTCATTTACTTCAGCACGCAGCTTATGAGTGGTGGGAGAGTGTTCAGTCCCGACTTGAGGCTATGGGTACGGCGATCACTTGGGCCGTATTTGAGAGGGAGTTTCGAGCTCAGTATATCCCTCAAGTGGCTATGGAAAGAAGAGAGCAGGAGTTTATGGATTTAAAACAGGGTACGAGGACCGTTGTGGAATATATTGCTGAGTTCAATAGGTTGGCACGTTATGCTCCTCATATTACGAGGGATGAGAAGAGAAGGAGCTCCAAATTTGTGAAGGGCTTGAGATTTGAGTTACGAGATACTTTACTTGGTCATGACATCTATGATTGGGCCACAGCTACTAGCAAAGCCCTTATGGTTGAGGCACAGAGAGCCGAGCTCCGTAGAGAGGGAGCATATGGGAGTTATAGTTCGGGGTCCGGGAGTAACCGACCCCCACCCACCACCTCAGTCTCAACAGCATCGCCCTCAAGACAAAAAGGGCAAAGGTACAGGAGGTCGCCCAGCACCGCCTGTCCCACAGATTACTACTCCGGGTGGTTGTAGATATTGCAACCGCCCTAATCACACCGAGGATCATTGTTGGAAGAAGTTAGGAAGGTGCCTTATTTGTGGAAGTACTCAGCATATGATGGATAAGTGTGATAAGAAGAGACGCCCGTTTGTACCTGCAGGAGGAGCCCAACGAGGTGCTGTAGCTCGTGTTTATGCCCTTGAGGGTGAAGAAGAGCAGGCTCATGTTGACCCCGCAGCCGTGGTGGAAGGTACACTTTGCATTCATAGCACGAGCATTCATGTATTGTATGATCCAGGTGCTACACACTCATTTCTTGCGCCTGTGATTGCTAATACCCTGCATTTGCCTGTTTCACGTTCTTCTGTGCGGTATTATGTGACTTCTCCTTTGGGTGGTTATTTTGAGACGAATCGGGTGTTTCGTGATTGTCCGGTGAGGATTGAGGGACGTATTTATCCAGCGAACTTAATCGAGATGCCGATGAAGAGGTACGGGGTGATTCTTGGGATGGATTGGCTTTTCGAACACCGTACAAAAGTTGATTGTCTCGAGAAGAAAGTGATATTGGGTTCCAGAGTTGTCACGGGCGTGAAATCAAATGATAGTCCATTCATATCACTTATGGAAGCAAAGAAACTTGTTCGAGATGGAGCCATTGGTTATGTTGCTTACCTTCTCAACCGGCCAAAGGATCAGTCAAAGTTGGAGGAAACAGAAGTAGTCAAGGAGTATCCAGACATATTTCCGGAAAACTTGGGGACATTACCCCCTGATCGGGACATAGAGTTCGTGATTGAGTTGTATCCGGGAGCCGAGCCTTATTCGAAATCTCCATATCGAATGGCTCCTGCAGAACTTAAAGAATTGAAGACTCAACTTGATGAACTCTTAACAAGTGGATACATTCGACCAAGTTCATCGCCTTGGGGAGCGCCGGTGTTATTTGTGAAGAAAAAGGATGGGTCGCTCCGTATGTGCATCGACTATCGGGAGTTGAATAGGATGACAGTGAAGAGCAAATATCCTCTCCCGCATATTGAAGAGTTATTCGACCTACTCCAAGGGTCGAGAGTGTATTCCAAACTTGACCTTAGGCAGGGCTATTACCAGTTGAGGGTCAAAGAAGAAGATATTTCGAGAACTGGATTCAATACACGTTACGGGCACTTTGAGTTCGTGGTGATGCCCTTTGGTCTCACGAATGCGCCCGCGGCGTTCATGGATATGATGCATAGGGCGTTCAGGCCGTATCTAGACAAGTTTGTCGTTATTTTCATTGATGATATCTTGGTATATTCGAGGTCTGAGGAAGAGCACGCGATACATCTCAGGATCGTGTTCGACACTCTAAGGGAGCACCAACTTTTCGCCAAGTTTAACAAGTGTGAATTTTGGATAGACCGGGTCACTTTCCTTGGACACATCATCTCGGGAAATGGAGTTGAAGTAGACCCTTCCAAAATTGAGACGGTTTTAAAATGGGAACAGCCGAGGAATGGTTCAGAGATCCGTAGTTTCTTTGGTTTAGCAGGCTATTATCGAAGATTCGTGAAAGATTTCTCGAAGATCGCAGCACCGCTTACTCGCTTGACTAAAAACGAGTCAAAGTTTGAGTGGGATGATAAATGTGAAGCAAGCTTTCAACGGTTGAAGGAGCTCTTGACTACGGCACCAGTGTTAACCCTACCCGAGGGCATTGAAGGGTATGCAGTTTATACAGATGCATCCAAGCAGGGCCTAGCATACGTTCTTATGCAACACGGGAAGGTAATTGCTTATGCCTCACGTAAGTTAAAGGTTCCTGAACAAAACTACCCCACTCACGACCTCGAGTTGGCTGCTATTATTTTCGCATTGTTAAAGTGGCGACACTATCTCTATGGTGTCACTTTTGAGGTTTTCTCTGATCATAAAAGTCTTCAATATCTATTTACTCAAAAGGAGCTTAATATGAGACAAAGAAGGTGGATGGAGTTCCTTGAAGACTATGATTGTACCATTTGCTACCATCCGGGTAAGGCAAACGCGATCGCCGATGCTTTGAGTCGAAAGGCTAGTATGGCTCATATGGAAGTTGGAGAAGGGGGTTCAGGATCTGAGGTTCTTATTTCAAGACCGAGAGTGGCCAACATCTCGATTCAGCCTGATTTGGCTCAAAGAATTCGAGATGCTCAAGAAATTGATGAATGGATTCAGAAACAAGTTCAGAGAGCAAGAGATAATCCTGAATCCAAGTTTGGATTCGATGATATGGGGATTTTTCGGCACAAAACTCGTATTTGCGTGCCTAAAGGGCTACAACGCCTGGTTCTTGAAGAGGCACACAAGTCTGCATACACCGTACACCCGGGAGGCAACAAGATGTATCGAGACTTAAAAGAGGTGTATTGGTGGCCTGGAATGAAGAGAAATGTCGCGGATTTTGTAAGAAAATGTCGACGTGTCAACAAGTGAAAGTTGAACATCAAAAACCGGCGGGACTTCTACGACCTTTGCCTATCCCTACTTGGAAATGGGAGCAGGTGACAATGGATTTCGTATCCGGTTTACCGAAGGTGAAAGGCGGCTATGATGGTATTTGGGTTGTGATCGACCGTTTGACGAAGTCTGCTCACTTTCTTCCGATCCGAATGTCCGATAAAGTTACTAAGTTGGCCGAACAATATAATCGTAAGATCATTTGATTGCATGGAATTCCGTCCAGCATAGTCTCCGATCGAGATCCTAGATTCACTTCGAAGTTGTGGAAAGATCTTCAAAGCTATTTGGGGACAAAGTTGAATTTTAGCACCGCCTCGCATCCTCAAACAGACGGTCAATCCGAAAGGTTGATTAAATATCTTGAAGATATGCTGCGAGCTTGTGCTTTGGATTTCCATAATAGTTGGAGCCAACAGATTCCCCTGATCGAATTTGCTTATAACAACAGCTATCAAGCATCGATCGGGATGGCTCCATACGAGGCGTTGTATGGAAGGAAGTGTAGATCCCCCTTGTTTTGGGATCTTGAGGATTGGCGTTGGACAAAAGATGGAGTTAAAAGAGGGTTACCATCAAAATTCATTCAAGAAGCAATTGACAAGGTTCAGATTATCCAACAAAGAATGAAAGCAGCCCAAGATCGACAGAAAAGCTACGTCGATAGAAGACGACGTAATTTGGAGTTTGAGGCCGGGGATAGGGTGTTCTTGAAGGCATCCCCGAGGAAAGGATTTGCTCGAATCGGCAAGGGAGGAAAGTTGAACCCTCGTTACATAGGTCCTTTTGAGATCTTGGAAAGAGTTGGTGAAACAGCTTATCGATTGGACCTACCGCCAAATCTTACTGGAATACATAACGTCTTTCATATTTCTCAACTTCGGAAGTACTATCCGGACGACTCAGCAATCCTCCCCATTGAAGAAGCGAAACTTGAATCAGATTTGACTTTTGTTCAGAAACCGGTGAGAATATTGGATAGAAAATTTCAAGAATTGAGAAACCGACGAATTCCCTTGGTGAAGGTCTTGTGGAGGAGCGATAAATCAGAAGAAGCAACTTGGGAAACTGAGGACAAGATGAGAAGGTATCATCCAGAGTTATTCCCGCCAGAGTAAGGAATCTGGGGACCAGATTCTTTTAAGGGGGGAAGGTTGTGACGCCCGTTTTTTCGTAAATTAGGTATATGATACATGAGAGTTTAATTTCTTGTTTTCGCCACTTATAATCCGTATCCCTAATTATTTAACGAAACTTAATTTGGTGGATTATGTGCTAAAGTGAAAATGTTTGCATAATTCGGAAAATAAATAAAGAAAAAAAAACTAATTGCACCTAATTGATTTCATCCACAAAATTGGAGGTAAGAATTGCTTCAATCTAATTTAAAAAGGGGTTCAATTTCAATTTAACATGAAGAATTGCTGATTCCTTTCCTTTGGACTACACGTGCCCCTTTTGATTTTTAAATGAATTCCCCAACAAGCCTTGCATTTGATTAGACAAAGGAGAACAAAACAATTCCATTTTCTCATTCATTTGGCCATCTCCCACGGTAGACACAAAAACACCACGAACCACCCTACCTCACCATCATCTTCCTCTCTTCCCTCCATCACACACACACCACGAGCAGCACAACTTAGCTAGCTCTCCCTCCTCTTCGAATTTCAGCAGCTAACAACAGGTAGAAATCCACTTTGTGATTCCTTTCTCCATTTAACAAGCTGATATGGCGTGCATATATGTTATATATGTATTGATGGATTTGAGTTTGATAGAATGATAAAAGTTCCTGCAAATATATGTTAGAGATCTTGCTCCTTCGTGTTCAACATTGAAATCCATGCTTTTATGATATTAATTGCAGAATATAGTCTAGATGAGTAGGATTTGTAAGTATTTATCAAGCTTTCCTTACGTGATTTTTTTTAGTGGATGATTTAGCCATGAAACGTGCTCAACGTGGCTTTAATAAATAGAATTTAATCTCATTCTTGGATATATATATGAGTATATAATCTACGTGGGAGTTATGAAATTGTTTTAGCATGGTTTTGTTGGAAGAAAATTGAGGAAAAGCTATGACTGCTCAACTGCCGCCATGAAGCCCTGCTACTGCAGTGAGTTTAAAACGAAATTCTGAACTCGTACGTCCTCGTTTTACAAAACTGTTTTAACTGGGTATTCCTTACATATTCAAGTTTCTCTCCGTAAAAATTCGTGTTCATCCGAGTCCGTTTGATACCTCGAAAAAATTCAGAAAGACACTGCTGTCACCTTTTCGCTCTGTTTTGGAATCTGAAAGTTCAAACTGATCAGAAGGACTAAACCTTTGAATTTTGGAAAACTGTTGTAACTGGATAATCCTAGAATATTAAGGTTTTTGTTTCTCCAATTTTATGTTAATCCGAGTTCAATTGATACCCCGAAAAAATTACGGAACGACCTGCTATCCCTGTTTCTCGATCTGGATTAGCAGCTTGAGCAGAAGTAGTAAACCTTCGAATTTTTCAAAACTGTTTTATAGGGGTGCTCTTATATGTGTCTGGAGTGTTCCTACAAAAATTCAGAATTCTTCGACCTCGTTTGATATGGTAAACAGACCCGTTTCTGAAAGATGTCAGTGCAGCCGAGTTGCTGTATTGTGGTGACTTTGATAAAAAATCTGTAATTTTACAGAAACATACAGGGAGTAAGACCTATACCATTTGATAGATTTGTATGTCTAGTTTACCCGGAATTTTGTGGTTCGTTAAGATACTTCCTGAGCAATAAGTTATGACGATTCTTCTACGATATGTACGTGCTGAAAGTTTCTGCACAAACATGTTATAAGTGATAAACTTTGATTTTGTTTACTTTGTATCTATTATGAATTGAAGCCGGCTAATTATGAATTAATAACTCTTGTTTACTTACTTTATATGTGTAAATGTGAATCATGCAAACATGTTGCATTCATATTTCATCCTTATTGCATTTAATCATTATCAAACATAAGCCGAGCGTCTCTTGTGTGGTTCATTGAGTCGTGTTTCATTCTAGATTGTGTCTTTAACTCAGGTGATCCACCAGCGGAGGAGTAGACGTACATAACTTCTCTCTTTTTGGCTTTTGTCCTTTCTACAAGTCCAAGGTGAGGTTTCTTTAACAATCTTTCAATACAATCAACCCCCACCGCGACGGGTGTCGAAAGCGGATATGACCTTAACCCCGAGTGATGTTGTTTTATCATCCCGCATGCGACCATATTATATATTATACATATGGATATGCGTAAGGGTTATTGAGTGTTATATCCAATTAAAACTGTTTCCATAAAGTGATAAGTGTATTTATGGGATAATTACCCAAATGTTTTCACGCGTGAGTCAAGTGCAAAGTGTTTTACTTAAAGTGTAACAAATTAAATGTTTTTGCGAGATAAATGGAATTGATGTTGTCTATGAGGACGCTCATGGGGTAAGTGCTATTGTGGGCCCGAGGAATTGTGTATGAGGTGAACCGGGGAAGCAATGGCTGACGGGAATCCAATTACATGATCCCTATAGTGATACGGGATCCTAGAACACCACTGGAGGTAGTGGGACTATAGGGTTCTATGCCGTGGCGGGTTTATCCCCCCGAAGAGGGCGTTGGGACTCATGCACCCACGCCTTAGTGTAGTGAGGCAGTGGATGGTTAGAGAAACGTATACCTCTCTTCCATCATGAGTGGGCGTGAAGGTTGGATTGTTTTATTATTGTTATGATTTAAAATTGTATTTGAGTGGGAGTAAAGGTTGAGGAATGGCTCGTATCTCGCCGAGCAATTGAAATGGTTTTAGTGTGCGTGAGTTATGGTTATTGTTATTGAGTGAGCTTATACCCCTTATATTATTATCTTTCACCTCACCAGTCTTGGACTGATTTCTCCTTTGGGCGTTGACTGCAGGTACAAGTGTTGGGCTAGGCGGAGTAAACGTGAAGTCATGGTCTTTCAGTTTAGAGTCTAGCTCATTTCATCTATTCGACTTGTATATGCATACATTGGCATACTTTTATATACTTGGAAATATCGTTTTGTCCATGATGGTACTTGTATATATGTGTCGAGAGTATCTGATAGCGCTAGTCCTTGGTTGGACTTAGGATTACTTGATAATGGTGATGATGATATTTTGGATACTTGTGGCCAGTGCGGCCTTTATGCTATTTGACTAGTTTATGTTGATCCTTTAATCGCTTCCGCATGTGTATCTGTTTCGCGCACTTTGAGTTTTGGTTGTCATAGGTTCCGCCTAGCCAGGGAGTGAGTGAGTCTCCCGTTCGCCATGAGTTTGGCGCGTGTACGGATTTCCCTATTTCGTATGCGGGTTGAGCCTCGGTGCGGGGGATGTGGCGTCACTTAGCTCAGGGCGCTACACCCTATGTGTCCACAGTTTTGAAAACATTTTATACTCCTCACCTTTACCAAGAACCTCAAAGGTCGACCACGAGCAACGAACTAATCGGCCGGAGACGCACCACCTAACAAGACAAACGTACTAACAAAGGTGAGACTCGACCCAAACCAAGTAAAAGACGCACGACTTAAGTAATAAGTCACTTATGAGAGTTATGAATGCTTATGGAGTCATATCATGCACTTAATGAAATGTGAGGATCAATCATGAGCATGTATGGCATGTCAAGGTCATACATGACGTAGGAAGTCATACAAGTTCAAGTAAATGCATAACTTAGCAAAATGTGAAAACTTAAACTTGATCATGGCATAAAAATCATAACAAGTGATATGCAAGAAGTTCCACCACATATAATACGACCACAACTCATTGAAGGTATCATAGAAACAAGAAAAGGACATACAAGAGTCAAAACAAGCGAAACGAGTCAAGAAAACAAGCCCAGGGACAATCCACGATCGTGGATTTTCTCTTCACAAAAATCCACCCCCGTGGATTTGGTCCAGAAGCTACTGCATAAAATTCCACCCTAATGGATTTTTACACAGCAAAAATCCACCCCGGTGGATTCTGCCCAGAACTTAAAAAAAAAAAAAAAACGTGACAGCCACTTCGAACTCGACGGGAATGAGTTCAAAACACCTCAAAACATGAAATTAGGATTCCAAGACAACAATTAAGCATCATAAAACATTCATACATTATATAAGAACATAACATAAGCATAAAATCCAAGAATTAAATTATTTAAGCAGGAATTACATATATGCATAAAAGCTTCATAGTTCAAGCATGCTCTTCGATGGTGAATCTCTAATCCATGCATGAATTCAAATAAAATTGATTCCAAACTTCATAAAAACTCAAGCATAATCATTCTACAACACTGAAATTGCAAGAAATCAAATAAATCTTAGACATGCAAGAATTTCTTCAAATCTTCAAAAACTCAAAAATGGTGAACTGAAGAGAATAGATGCAATCCAACCTAAACATGCTTCTAGGGTCCAAATAGAATACTTAGAACACGAATTCATCAAGAAAACATGGATTAAACTCATAAAATTCAACTCTAGTTCATGCTTCTACCAAGAACTTCAAGCTGCATAACCCAAGCATTTACACAAAACCTTACCTTAGGAGCTAAGAATCGGAGAGAATAGCTTGGTCTTGAGTCTTGAATCTCTAGCTTCAATCTCCTCTCTTGACTCTTGAAAATGGCTTGAAGGTTTTTGGGTGTTCTTGAGAGAAGATGAATAGTCTTGAGAGCGTTTGCTTGAATCTCTTATGAAATAACGTCAAATGAGTTTTAGTGTTTAAAATCTGAATTGGTTATTTGGGTCAGCTATTAGGGTCATGGAGCGGTTCATACGGGTCGGATTATAAGTGAAATTGGGTCTCAAATTGGGTAATTTCGAAATTGGATCGCAGGTCAAGATTAGAGGCTTAAAAGTTAACTTTTCGTAAAATGGCCATAACTCCTTCGTTATAACTCCAAATCGAGCGATTCAAGAACCCACGAACTCATAATCGAATTATCTACTCAATTTATTAAGTTCTATCCAGTTCTAGGCTTAGAAAACAAATTTACCATTTAGTCCCTAAATTATACTTTAATGTCCAAATAAGCACATAATTTCGATTAAACACGAAGCATGCTATCGAAGCCAAATGAGAACAATACGAACACATATTTACCATATCAAATAGTCACATAACTCATTTAAAGCATATATTTCACATAAGCACGAACGAACATCAAATCAAGGCATATTATTCACATAGCTCATGCATAAAAGGTAAATCGATCACTCTCGTAGCAAGACTTACCTTGATCGAGGAATGGGGCATCACATTTTCACTCCCCCACTCACCCTATTTCAGACCCCAGCCAAGAAAGAAAGGAAAGTGCAGCAAAACATGGGAAAAGAGAAGGGCGAAGAAAGAAGAAGCTACCCCCCTTTGTACCTCTTATGGTTTTGAGCTCGATTCACTTCCGTTCTTCACCATTTCTTTGAGTTATGTATGCTTTCGGATTCTCCACAACATGATGCATCTTTCAGTCTAAGAATCTTTGAATTTCATCTTGATTTGAGCATGCTTTGGACAAGGAGATGAATAGTTAGGTTTTAAACAATTTTTGAATCCATGCTGTATACTTGATTTCCATGAGGCTTGATGATTGTTTTGTGTTCTTGTGAGCTTCCATGACCTGATTTTGTGCCTTACTTTTGTGTTGTATACATGTATATAGATCCACCATTAAAGCTTTCAAGAACATGAATAATTATGGGTTGATTCTTGCAAGATTATGAACACCTTTGTTGCTACTTATTGCTGCTTGGTTTTAGCTCATTTTTAGAGCGTTATTTTGTTTCCTAAGATCCTTCCCTCGTTTACCCATGTTGTGGTGTATGTTTTGATGTGTTTATTGTGTGTTTTGTAGGTGGATTCACGAAGAAGAAGAAGTCTGGGCACATTAACACCCGTTAGTGCACTTATTGCACAAAATGGGTGTAACAGTTGTTAGTGGACCCCTGATTTTTTTACCACTCTAACGGCCGTTACTGGCTAAGGGACTAACGATCGTTAGTCCTGATAGATTTGGTGTTTGAGTTTGTTTCATTCTGTTAACCCTTCATCCGAACTCCGATTGACCTGAAATTTTAATCACCAAAACTTCTTTGAGTGTAGAGTATTCTAAAATTGGAATCACTTTAAAATCTTATATGAGTAGTGAGTTATAATCATTCTATTTTGGTATCGAAAAATTTACTTTGTTCAACTTCAAACCTACGCCATTTTTGGATGACTTTGAACCACGATTTGAGCCATATACCGTTGGAAATCCCTATTTGTCTAGTTTCATACCCCATAAAAAACTCAATTCCCATTTCTCAAACTCAAGATATCCCCAGGTTTCCACAGCTTGTACGTTTTGATCCCTTTTCACAAAAGATATTTCTAGCTTTTGGTCCCTTTTCGCCCGCAACCACTCCTTGTGATTTTCTTTCACTTTTTGTGTACTTTTCCAGCTTATAACTTGTTATATCATCTATATATGTGTGTAATTGATCTGATATGCCTTATGTTTGCATTTATGATTTGATTTTGTTGCTTGTATACGAATATGAACTTGAATGCTCAACGTGTTACCTGTTGTTGACTCTCTTATAGCACTTGCATTCATTTGCATTTTCCGAGCGTCAATATGGTTCATTTTGAGTCTTAGTGCTGTCTTTGGTGTTTAGGTTATCCATATGGAGTAGCTCGTTCGGGTGGTGCCGCTCCATAGCTATGTTCCGGCTTGCTTTGTTCCATTTGTTTGTCAAGGTGAGGTTTCTTTCTTTTAGTTACTTCGACCTACAACCCTACTTGAGTTTAAAGCCCGGATGCGACTACGTATATATATATATAGTTTCATAGCAAACGGGCTAATTCCCACAAAATACATATCAAATACGTATCTATATATATATATATATATATAACATATCAAATACGTATCTCTCTCTCTATATATATATATAGATATATATATATAGATACATATTTGATATGTATTTTGTGGGAATTAGCCCGTTTGCTATGAAACCTTTTGAAAAAGCTTTTATATATATATAAGCTATGTTTTTGTTTGTTTGTTTTGAAAAGGGTTGGCATGCATTTTGAACTAGCGAGATATGACTCTGAAAGATAAGTCTGAATTTGAAATTGAAATTTAGTTTGAACTAGGCCCCAGAGTTTTGTGCTAAGGAGCCCCAGGACGGCGTCGGGCCATTGGATGTACTCCTAAGTATAGCCTCCATCTGTCGGAAAGGATGTACCGGAACCCACCAGGAGGTTTGGTGTGGGGATAGATACCTGAGGGTTGGAGAAGCATTAAGAACTCCTTTCATCTGTTTAGATGGTTAGGGTAGGATCAACCCTTCCATCGTTGGAGAAGAGGTAGGTTTGTCTAATTTTGATTTTATATGATTTAGAATATGAAGGAGGTTGGTTAGAAACTCGTACTCGCCGAGTTAGTGTGGTTTTGATTATGAACACGATTCGTGAAACGGGAGTGGACTTCTAATTACTAAAATTTGGTGATTTTGGCGTTCGGCCTTAAACCTTTTTCTATATATATTGTATCACGGGATAAAATGTTTTAAAATGCAAAAACCACGCCCCGGTTCATGAATTCTTTGACTTTGATTTTGCTATGCTCTTATGTATATGTACGTGTGCATCTGTTAGCCCCCTGACCAGTCTTTAGGACTCCTCCTCGTTGTCTTCTTTTTTCCCTTTGTTTCTTGAGTTGCAGGTGTAGGTGTTTGTTCGAGCTAGGCGACAGTTTTCTTTGAGTCATTGGAGTCCTTTAGCCTAGCCTTTTGCATACCTCGCATCTTTACTTTTTCGTATTAGTACTACATATAAGTATGTATAAGAATATGATTTCGAATTTGAATTTTGATACTTGTATGATTTGTTTGGGCCGGGTGGGCATGGCATGTGTAACTTGACTAGCTTTACTCGTGGTATGTATGTATGTATACATGTATATTGGTGATCCTGTTGCTTCCGCGTATGTTTTGATTTTTGTTGCGCACTCTGTATTAGGGTCTAAACCACCGAGCTTAGGTGAGATTTGTTTCTCTTGTTCGCTATAGCTTGGCACGTGTGTGGAGTTTCCCTTTCGTTACACTTGTCGAGTTATGGTACGGGGGATGTAGAGGTCTTCGCTCGACGTGCTACATCCTAAAGTGGTATCAGAGCCCGGTTGGGTGCAAAACCGGAGCTCTTGTGTCGTGCCGGGTTTATCTATGTCGTTTGGCTTAGGATTATGTGATTTTTTCCATTCACTCTGACTTATATGTGAATTATTTATATTATTTGTATTAATTGTTTACATGAACATTCACTAAACCCCCGCATGCATCGATATTTTCTAGGAATTGTGTTTTTATTCCTGGATGTCATCCCAACTTTAACATAGATCGTCGAGAGTAGGACAAGGAAAGGAAGTATCTTCGGTCTACAAGAAGTTTAGAGATTTTGATCCTCCGAAATGGTTTGGAGGTAATGATGTCAAGGACGAGGAATGGTTATCCGAGATCCTACGGTTTTGGGAGAATTGTCGGGGGACATCACAAGATAAGGTGAAGTGCACTTCCCGTTTACTACAAGGCCAAGCTTCAAATGGCTAAAGGAAGTAAGATCAAGATTGGAAGAGTCCGAAGAAGAATTCACTTGGGAAATCTTCATCCGAGAATTTTGCTATAAGTACATTCCTCCAAGTGTGATGGTAAGAAGACTACAAGAATTCTTAGATCTTTTACCAGAATTGAAGACGGTGGATGATCTTATATTGGAACTTGAGAGATCGAGAGCCTGCGAAGATTACTCTAAAGTCTGGAGCTATATACAAGGGCGTAGGAATGATGTTCAATAAGCTTTTCAAGCTTCATTGGTGCATGAATGACCCGAGGAAGTAAGAAGGGCATTTCAATTGGAGATGGATAAACAACGGGTAAAATCTTATACTCCTTATGTGGGATAAGGACTCGGTTCGAGTTCAAGTTCGAGCAAGAGGCCCGTGCTACAAGATGAGCTTCCAAATTTCAAACCTTGAGGCTCACAAGATGTTAACCAAACCAAGAATAAGAAGCTTCTACTACCAAAGCCGAATTCGATACCTCTCCCACTGGAATCGATCCAATGCTCCTATTGCCGAGGCCCGAATTATACGGAAGAATTTTGTTGGAAGAAGTTTGGTAGATGTTCAAGTGTGGAGAATTGAGATATTTAATGAACGGTTGCCTGAAGAGCAAGAATCCGAGGCCTACGAAGAGCCGTGGTTCCAAGACTCCGAGTCAAATTCGAGTTGATTGAAGTGAAGGCGAAGAATTTGATGTCAGGTTCGACACTATAGCCATAGTGAAAGGTACACTAAGAATTCATGGCATCGCATCCATACATATTTAATCTCGGGAAAACCTGCTTGCTTTGTCCCTCATTTCGTTGCTTCTTGGTGCTCGTTGTTGTTACGTTTGTTGTTTTATTCTGTGGAAGCTCTCCTCTTGAAGCGAGTCTGGTGACGTTGAGTGCTTGGGAGTGGTTGTTGAGTTGTGAGGGTCGTGGTTGCCTACTGGCTTTTTTAAGATGCTTTGTTAAGGTACGGAGCTACCTTAGGCGTGGGTTGTTTGTTCGAGCGCCGTGTTAAGTTGGTGGTTGCTTCTAGGCGGTCCGTCTAGGGCTCAACGATATTTTTATGTGATATATTGAAGGTTAGCCCATTTATATCTTTTGTAGAAGCGGTCGGTCAATCGCGGATGGTGCAACAAGCCAAGTGGCTTACTTTTGGGATAACCGAGGGATCGAACCAAGCTTGAGGAGATAAGGATCGTAGAAGGGCTTTCTTGACGTTTCCTTGAAGGTTGGAATTCTTTACCACTTGATAGGGACATTGAGGTTGTTGTTGATCTTTATCCCGGAGTTGAACTTTGTTCGAAGACTCCCTACCGGATGGCTCTAGCATGGTTGTTAGAGTTCAAGGCGTAGTTCGATGAACTCTTAGAAGGTGGTTTCATCCATTCGAGTGCTTCTTCGTGGAGTGCTTTCGTCCTATCGAAAGAAAAAGATGGGACTTTAGGATAAGATATAAACTACCGTGAGCTACACAGGTTAACTGTGGAAAATAAATACCCTTTGTTTGCTTCTGAGAGTTGCTTGTTCCTCTCCAGAGTTTCGTGGTATACACCAAGTGGGTTTTAGCAAGGGTAATATTGACTACATGTTTGAGTAGAAAAATCAGGAATTACCTCAGAGCAGGTGTCTTTAGTGTTATCGGGGTTCAACATGAGATTCGTCTTCTTTAAGATTGTCATCCCCGTTGACACTCTTGACAAGAAAGAGGCACGGTTTTGAGTGGATGAGGCGTTTGAAGAGAGTTGTTTTTGGCACTGGCTTGGCCTACCCGAGGGTGCTCAAAAAAACTTCGTTATACCGGGCCATTAAGGAAGGCTTTGATTACGTGTTACTAACGGGAGAGTTGTAGCCTATGCCACGAGAGATGCTAGAACACGAGGCTTATCCTCCTCTTAGTTTGAGTTTGTTCGAAGACTTGAAGAACCAGTAATGGTGTAGTGGCGTAAGAAGAGATGTTGCAAACTTTGTGTAGCAATATCTAATATGCCATCGGTTGAAGATTGAGCACCAAGAATCCTACCGAATCCCTAAATACTACCGAATTCTATTTGGAAGTGGGAGCAAATGGCTAAGGACTTTGTGTCCGGTTTGCTAAGGAGATCTCGTGAGAATTAAGTGGTGGTTCGACAAGGTTTTGAGAGCTTTATGGTTTAAAAGAGAAGACCCCTAGATTTGAAGTAAGAGATCGAGACTTCTTGGAAGCATCTCCTATAAATGGGGATTCACTCGGATTTAGCACGTCGGGAAGTTTAACCCGTGCTACATAGATCCTTGAGATTCTTGGAAGAATTAAAGGGAAGTAGCTCTCCGGTTGGTTTCGCCACTGAGTTATCCGGGATATGAGAAGTCTTGCATATTCTTCCATTAAGGAAGGGATATCCAGAGGAGTCTACCATTCACCAAGATCAGAGAGGCACAGCGGAAGCATGGAGTTGAGTTTGTTTCCCAGAGTCGTTCAAGAATTTGCTTTAGGACCTAAGGATAGGTCCTTTTTAGGGGGGGTGGAGTTTGTAACGCCTCGCTCGTCCGACTATACAGGTATGTCATCACGAGAGTGCTACCTGCGTATTTAAATTATTTAATTATGCAATTTTATGTTTATTGTTTATAGGATATTCTTAGAATATATGAATTAATAATTGAATTATTTGTTAATTATGTGTTTGAATTTTTGAACATTTTAGCCTTCCGACTCCGTTTTTTATTTGCTTGACCCTTTACTTGATTCCAATTTTATGTGAATACATGATATGTATGAGTTATTGTTAGGAATAGTGCCCTAGAAAGCCGATTGTATATCCGCTTTGTACTTTTTCTTATTGTAATCACAGACAATCTTTGAATAAAATAACGAATTGAGGCAACACTTCTTTATATGCTCTTGTTTGGTATGCGTTTACTTTAGTTGTGCTTGTATGAGAACTCCCCTAATCCTGATGACTTTAAGACTCTACCATTTAGGTGAAATGGTTCATGAAACGAGCCCTATATCACATAAGTCATGATTAGTAAAATACTCCAAGCTGATGAGTCCTACAGACAGTGGGAGTGTCAACCTGACTCCTTTAAGGCTTGCTTGTGGGATCACGCCCTTAAGAATGACCACCTTGTTTCATGGAGGTGCAAAGTGTATAGTTGATACGTGCGTGATACATGAGGGTGCTTACTTCCATAAGTAAGTTCACTGAGGTGCCCCGTGTGAGAAGATTCCAATTCAGCTAGGGGTTAAACACCTATTGCTAGACTATGGTCGTTTAATCTGTGGACTAATTAATTAATTAGTGAATTAATTAATTAGGGTCACTACTAATTGAATTGAGAACCTAGAGGGTCACACACAACAACTTGGTTACATGAGTTAAGGCTTTGAAATGATTAAACGAGTTAATCGAGCCAAAAGGGTTCCACATGTGTGAAGAACACATGTGGGTCACGTGAGTGACACGTGTCATATATGGACACGTGTGCACCGTGCGTGTATATTTATTTGAGTATTAAATAATTAATGTGTTAATTATTTAATAGACTTTGGTTTAATTTTGAATTAAAATGAAAGTCTTATTTTGGAGAAATTAATCTATTTAATTAATTATGAATTAATTAATTAGATAAATAAGTTATTTATTTATTAATAAATAAAGTATAATATTATCCAAAAGGATTTTGGATATTTTAGCTCTCTTAAAATTTGATTTGAATTAGAATTCGAAGTCAAGGTTTGGAATTACTTGATGATCAAGTAATAAGAGAGAGAGGGACCAAATCCTTAGTCCATTAGGACTAAGTTTCGGCCGCCCCTCTCCATATTATATATAGGGGAGCTCGAGCTCCCCTTAGAGGGAAAATTGATTGATAATTTCTTTTGGTTCATGTGTTGAACACCTTCCTTTCTCCAAGATCAAATAAACCCTAGGTTAAGCCTAAACACTAACTAGAGAACTAGCATCCTTACTAGTTAGATTGTAGTCAAGTTGATGGACTATCTCTAGAGAGCTTCAAGTCAAAAGTTTTAAAGATTCGAGCTTTACCAAGGAGAGGAGATCAAGCCGCGAGAAGAGCGTTCTTGGGTGTCTTGAAACGCTACAAGAAAGATTATTGAAAAGTAATTTTCTTTTCCTTATGAATTTGGATTGATGATTGCGAGTTTCGATCCTTTTGTTGGAAAATTTTTAAATTTTGGCTGCTTTCTGATTCCGTTTTTCCAACAAGTGGTATCAGAGCCACCTCGTTAATCGTATTTCTGATTCGTCTTGATTATTCTGAATTTGGTAGAAATTCCTAGGCTTGATGCGATTGGGTATTTGTAACTGTTTTAGAAAGTCTGAATTACGAAACTGTATTTTTCCTGAAAGTTTCTGAAAACTGTTTTTGTTAAAATTTGTTTTTGAAAACTGTTACAGATTTGAAACTGTATAAACTGTTTTTGAATTTTTTGGATTGGTTTTGCTTTTGAACGAAAACACGAAACGAAAACCCGGATTACGACGAACACCCGAATCCCCACGCGCGAGGGCCTCGTGTGCCGCTGCCCGCCTGACAGAGGCATGCGCAGGCCTTACACCTTGTGACGCCCCGCTTCTCGATCAAGGTAAGGTTTGGTACGAGAGTGCACGGTTTACCTTTCTCTACATGATTTATGTGGAATTATGCCTTGATTTGATAATGGATTTGTGCATAAGTGAAATATATTAAGTGTGCGATATATGTGGCTTTATGACATATTAATTATATGCTTGTATTGCTATTATTGAGCGTTGATAGCATGTTTTATAGTTGAACGAAATAATGTGCTTATGGTGACATTAAAGCATAATTTAGGGACTAAATGGTAAATTTATTTTCCAAGACTGGAACTGGTTAGAACTTAATGAAATTGAGTAGGTAATTCGATTACGAGTTCGTGGGTTCTTGAATCGCTCAATTTGGAGTTCGGATGAAGAAGTTATGGCCATTTTACGAAAAGTCAACCCTTTTAAGCCTAAATGTAGACCTGCGACCCAATTTCAATTCTGACCCAATTTGAGATCCAATTTCACTTAAATCTGACCCGTATCACCCCCTCCATGATCCTATTCAACTAACCCAAATCAGATCCTAAACACCAAACATAAGTTACGTTATTTTCCAAGTATCATATTCATTCTCTCCCAACACTCTTTCAAAGTCTATTCATATTCTCTCTAGAACTTCAAGCCACCTTCAAGCCATCTTCAAGAGCCAAGAGTGGAGACTAAAGCTGGAGATTCAAGACAAGAGAACAAGATTCCCTCTTCGATTTCCAGCTCCCAAGGTAAGATTTGTGTGCTCTTTTCATGGGTTTGTGTCCTTGGAGCTTTAAACTTGAATGTAAATCTAGGGTTTACGTTAGATAGATTAAATCCTAATCTTATGATGGAAATATGTTTATCTTGATGCTAGGAACTATTTGATATAAGAATTTCTTATTTTCATGTTCATTTGAACATTTCACCATTAAAGCACTTTGAAGCTTTCATAAGAACTTATGCATGTTCATGCCCTAGCTTGTTTTAACTTGATTTGATAATGGATTCATGTTCCTTATGTGCTTTTATGAGGAATAGGATAGGTTTCCTTGAGTTTCATGCTTATTTGAAGAATCCTGCATTGATGACCTTTGAAGCTTTCTTGAGAATTCTTGCATGTTTATGTTCTTGTGTGATTTAGCTTGATTTGATGATTGATTCTTGTTCCTTGAGCAGTTCCATGAAGAATGTGATTAATTCCTTTGAGTTCTTGCATGATTGTTAATTTCACCATTGTTATGCTTGAAGCTTTCATGAAACTTGTAGAAGATGAAGTTCTTGTATGAATTGCTAGCTTTCTTGATGTTTATATGTTCCTAAGTGCTTTATTATGTAACCTGATGATTTATGATGCTTAATTGTGGTTTTGGAATCGTAATTTCATGTTTTGGGGTGTTTTGAACTCATTCCCATCGAGTTTGAAGTTGCTGTCACGTTTTTTTAAGTTCTGGGCAGAATCCACTAGGGTGGATTTTTGTTGTGTAAAAATCCATGGGGGTGGATTTCAGGCAGTAGCTTTTGGACCAAATCCGCGAGGATGGATTTTTTGTGAAGGAAAATCCACGGTCATGGATTGTCCCCAGCCTTGTTTCCTTGATTTGTTTCACTTGTTTTGCCTCTCGTTTGTTCCTTATTTATATTATGCCTCTAATGTATTGTGACCTCGTTATATGTTGTGACATCTCATGCATACCTTATATTATGATCTTTATACCTCAATCATGCTTAAGTTATCTTAATTGACTAAGTTATGCGTTTAATTAAATTGTGTTAAGTATAATTCATAGGTCGTTTATTACATATGACTTGAGAACTTGATACATGACTTATATGATGCAAAGTGATCATAATTACCAATATATACCATCGTCGGACATTCCTTGCACATCATTAGCATATTTGCATTCATGTCAAAGCCATGCGTCGTCTTGTTGGGTTTCGAGTCGAGTCTCACCTTTCATAGTACGTTTGTCTTGTTAGGTGGCGAGCCTCCGATTGAGTAGTTGTTGCTCGTGGTTGGCCTTCGATGTTCTTGGAAAAGGTGAGGAGTTATATATATGTAAAATGTTTTCAAAACTGTGGACACCTATAGCCTTTCATATTTATTGGTTTTAAACACCCGATTTCAAACGTATATATATATATAGGCTTAATAAGCCAAGTTTTGTGTGCTATGCTCGTATATTGGATATTCGCTTATGGTAATGGTTTACAAGTAGAATTTGAGTTTTCATTTATGGGATAAGTACCCAAAACGCCTTTGGAACTTTTGTTTGGATATTATGTATGTGTGAGTTGTGTAGCGAGGCTATGATGTACCTTGCAAGGATGCTTGCTTGGGGCAATCGAATTTGAGCTCGAGGATGGATGTGAGAGATATTCCGGGAAGGCAAGGGCCGACGGATGTCCTTATCCAAAGTTCCCACTGTGGACAAGACTACTAAGACTCCGAGGAGGTTTCGGGGTTGAAGTTTTCTTGGAGAGAGCTAGGTTGCATGGACCGAATTCTCTACGTTATGGATGCTCGGGGGGTGCACACCCTCGACATCAACGGTGTAAAGGATGGATTGGTTTGATTTCTTTGTTTGGGAAGATCGGATGGAGTGCTCGTTCTCGCCGAGCCGGTTATGTGTGGTTTATAATCCATATTTTTCTAAAACTTGCATTTACTTTGAAAATAAGTTGGATCATGAACACCTTTGTTTTGAGCATGCATTAAACCCTCTTATTTCACTTATATTATGTAGACTTCTCCTCACCGGTTCCTTTTGAGCTGACTCCCTTACCTTTCGTGTCCGCAGGTCGCGTTTTGGAGTCAAGGTAGGCGGGGTCTTTTGAGAGTCTTGTCTTGAGTCTAGTTTGGACTTGTTTACGCTTGTAGGGTACCTTGCTTTATGACGTATGTTGTGTTTCGGGATGTATGGATTTAGTATGTATGATATTTTATTATGCTAGTTTGGACCGTGATGGTCATTAGGTTGATTTACATTCCGTACTTTGAGCATTATGTGCTGGACCGCGATGGTCACCTTACTTGATGAATAATTACCCTATGGACATGTTATTATACGATTTAAGCTTCCGCATACTTGTGTTTGTTTTTATCCTCGCTTTGTGAGTCTAGTACCGCCTAGCTAAGTTGTCCGTTTGTCACCGCTTGCTTCGGTCCCGGCAGGTATATGGATAGCAATTCTGTATACAAGCTAGGTCCGTAGCGAGGGATAGGCGTGGATGCCCTCGTCAGGGCGTTACACCCCTATTTGGTTGGTATCAGAGCCGAAGGTTCAAAACTGGGCTCTTGAGTCGTCTCGAGTCGTCTAGGTCGTACGGCAATAGGAACAACTTGCTTACGTGCTTTAAAGTGACTCGGTTTGCATATGCTACATTGTTGATTAACATAATTGTTCTTGCATTACATGAGCATCTTGGATGGAATATTTTGATTCTATTGAGGCTTTCATTAACTACCTTCTTATATCACCTAACTTGTAACTACTTTGTTGTATCTAAATTAACTTCGTGCTTATGTGTTGGTTTGTTTTCATATATGAACGTCCTCATGATATATATCTTGTTAACTATTTCTTCTAAATTATACAAATGCATTGCTTACTTGACTTTATGTGACATAAACATATGACTAATCGACATGCATACATGATAAGATTGTGTGTAGGATGCCTCCTCGCAGAAGTGGTTGCTCTCTGGCACGCCAAAATGAGCGAGACCCTCCGGCAGAAAATCAAAATGCACCACCAACGTCTCCTCCGAATGTCAACGATTTGCTCACTATTATGATTCAGATTTTGCAACTCCTACAAGCACCGCAAACCTTATTGGCACCTCCGGCGTTGAAACCTACGCCCACCGTCAAGGAACAAGGGTTTCAAACTAAAGGAGTAGTTTCCGGATTGGGGTCTTAGAGATCACCATCTTTGATGGCACCTTCGACTCCCCGAGTACCACATAAGGAGTCAGGAGGTAAGAAGGCTAAAACTTTTGCATCTGGATCATCGACCTTTTCGGCTATTAAGGGCCGAAACTCGTACTAGCATTGTGGGAGCGCCAATCACTTCGGGGATAACTAATGGAAAGGACACGAGAAGTATTTTATATGTTGTGGCAACCCAAAATGTAAAGCTAAGGATTGCGATCAGAGGAGAGACCACCATACCGATGAGAAAGGTAAGGCTAAGATTTCTACATCTCAAGTACAGGCCCCTCGAGCTACTAAGGGCCATGACCCGTGTGAGCATTATGGTCGTGCTACACACCTTGGGGAAGATTGTTGGTGGAAACAAGGCAAATGTTTCAAGTGCGGCAGCACCAAACACTGGGTAAAGAATTGTGATAAACCAGGAACTAGAGGTTCGTATGAACATCATAGTGACATTAGCCATAAGGGAGATGAATGTTGGGGAAAACTTGGGAAATGCTTTACTTATGGAAATTCAGCACTTTGGGTAAGGGATTGTATTCAGAGGATGGACCGACATAATTTGGAAGGGCTTCGTGGGAAGTTAGCAAGGACCTTGACTCAGGTAAAGACCAACGATTAGGCCACCGCTACAAGGCTAGCTATGGAAGTTGAAGCGGAGGAACAAAGACTTGGAACTAGGAAGAATGTTGTTAATCCTTGTTTCAGTTCGGGTCTTAAGAGAGTTGTCCCTAGTTCTTTCTCTCAACCTCCAACACCGAAGAAGGGCCACGTGATGGTTAAGAAAGGGAAAGGAAAGGAGATTCTATCAACTACACAAGGGCGTAAACCTTGTGATCATTGTGGTAGCATCACTCATCGTGAGGGAAATTGTTGGAAGAAGCTTGGTAAATGTTTCAATTGTGGGAGCCTCAAACACATCGCAAGGAATTGTGACAAGCCAAAAACTCAAGGTTCAGGTGGTGTGGCAAGGCCCGTGGCTCATACACGTGCCTATGCATTGAATGGAGAGCAAGAGGATGATGAGCATGATTTCATTACTACGGTGAAAGGTACGGACTGCATTCACGGCATTGCACTCATATATTTTGATTTGGATATTATTATTACCCGGTTGTTATACTTGTTGAAGATATATGCAAGAATGTAATTATTTGATATGCATGTGACTTGCGATGCTAATTGCTTTAAGTGCCAATGTGAATACGGTAAGTTAGATATTAATTATTCTTTACCGGGTGGTGTACTTGATAGTTGATACATGCACTCTACCTAAACTTCAATTATTTTGTAGCCTCTCTTATGCTATGTCGGTAATGATTGACAATAAATGTTACATTTGTATTTAGCTCGTCTCCTACTTGTGCAAGTTGTATAAATGCTTTCTTGGATCAGTTGTGCTACCATGTGATAACTCTAGTAACCCTTGCATTAATGCAACCTTGGGATTTATGAACTATGTTGAATGGATGTAAAGCATGAATAAGTACTTGTGAGACCATGTTGTTTACTTGTTTTTGGGATGCATGATTATTGTTGAAATTATGTCGAAATTTATTTATGGGGAAACTTTCATGTAATTGGAGAATCATGGCTAATTAATTAACAACGGGGTGGTTTAACATAAGTTGTTAGAAACCATAGAGGATGTTTTTGTATTAATTCCAAACTTAGGTGAATCACCTAGGGGATTTATTTGTAATATCTCTAAACCATGCATGTGTGTAAAACTTGAGTTTGTGCTTCAATACATGTTATGAATTGTAAGGCGTGATTAAATGAACTCAAATTATCGTTTACGTTTGAAACATGACTTTATGCGCTTAAGCGGTACCGCCCATTTTGAGCCTGACACATATGCGATAACTATGCATGTGAGTATAAGACTTGAGTTGATTGTTAGAGTGTGATATAAAGGAATCAGGAATATGTCACTTACCTTGAAAGCATGATCTTACGTGATTAAATGTATGCCTTATATGTATTGAGCATGACGTATGTATGCAAGAGTGTTGCATAGACTTATACATGACTAAGATTACGATTTCTTGATTAGTGCTACTTGAGTTAATTTTTAAAGTATGACTTGTAATTGCTATGTTTAGATACTTACAACTTCATGTACATTAAATGCTCAAATTGGCTTATCTATGCATCTTAATACAAGACTTGAGCTTGGAAATTGAACCGCATGACCTTCCTATCCAAGTTACCACTAGGTATAAAGTTAGTAATCGAATCGCAAGATCTTGGATACTTTCGTGAACTTGTATGATGTAAGTATGAGTTAATTCTTGTAACTTTCGTAACCTTAGATGTTGTACATGCTCGATTTTGTGCACTTTGTTACGGTGAGCCATGAGGGACGCCTTTGACGCGACGAAGCCTTTACCTCACCGATGGAGAAAGACTCGGCCATACAGCGGTCTCTTGTTGTGTGTCTTGTTTGTGCTTTGCATGTTTTAGATTCGAGTAGTTGTGTGTGTACTTTTGTGCTCGGGTGTTGTAGGGTTCTCCCTCTTTTGTGTTCGGGGGATGTTGGGTCCCCTCGGTTATAGTGATTTGGGAATGTTACATTCTCCCGAATTTAGGAGTTTGTGAGATGTTAACTCTTTCAAACTTAGATGTTTGAGGGATGCGGGATTCCTACGAACTTAGGATGAGAGACGGGGTTCTCTCGTTGTGTGTTGAGAGACGGGGTTCTCTCGTTGTGTGTTGAGAGCTGGGGTTCTCTTGTTGGGTGTCTCGTCTCGTGGGCTAGTGCGATCAGGTGGCTCCGATCAGAAGGGATCTTTTGAAGAGGTTAAGCGAGATCAAGATGGACCGAAGGTGTATACACCAACTAAGATCTTTTGCAACAACAAGTATGAAAGGTTAAAAACCACATGGGGGAGCTGTACAAGAATGGCAATAGAGTTATGCTAAACGAAGGAGGAAAGACTTGGAATTCAAAAAAGGTGACCAAGTCTTCTTAAAGGCAACAACAAGAAGGAGTTCGTAGCACCCCAGATGGAGGATACCACATCCCCCGCACTAGGACTCAGACCCGGTCATGAAATAGGAAGTCCATGCCCGAATTCGAATCATAGCGAACGGGAGACCAACTCACAAACTAGGCTAGTCGGATCTAACTTGACCAAAACTCAGAGTGCGGAAGCAATTACAACCAACATCAATGGATAGCGGAAGCATTTAAAACAAAACATGCAAAGCAGGTGACGGGTTCAACTAGCATAGATACCTAATCCCGAATATCAACATACATAGCAGGTGACGGGTTCAACTAGCATAGATACCTAGTCCCGAATATCAATCCATAAACCAACATAATAAACAACACAAGTATCATCATAATATCTAATAACATCCAAATACTAGCTTACTAACCCCACACGGGTTGAAGTCTAAATAGAACATAAACGTAATCTGCAAGTGTGAAACATAAGTACATAAAATAAGTAAACTATGCGACAAATGCATCCTAACACCTACTAGACTGACAAGTATGACTCAGAAGACTCACTTCCGCCTAGCTCAAGCCAAAAGAACTTGCAACTAAAAGATAAGATGAGGTGTCAGTCAACTAACTGAGTGAGGGGGCTAACGCACACCCACAATATATATATATATATAGAGCACAACACAGAATAAGAGGATGGACTCATGAACCGGGGATAGGTGTTGCATACCAAAACATTTCAAAATAACCCAAAGAAATATAGATATAAGTTTTAGAAATCATTTTTCAGAAAGACTCTATCCCGATTCATAATTTCATAAGATAACATAATCAACTGCTCGGCGAGTACGAGCTTCCAACCTCAACTCCTCATAACATAAATGAAAATCAATCCAACCTCTACTCCAATGAAGGAAGAGCCACGCGTTGGCCCTAACAATCTATAATGACACCGTCTAAAATAGACTCGATCTCAATAGGGTAGCGAACCCACAAGAGTCATCCCCGGCCTTAGCCGAAGGCTCAAGACATCACGCCTCACTCATCACCCTAAGCTCGCGCAATGATATCTCAAATGGAACTAGCACAGAGGCTTATCCGACGGCCCTATACCGTACCGGTCTCCACTCGTACCAGCTCCTGGATCCACATAACATAACATACATACATATACCAATATTTCAGGGCAACTCGCTAAAGAAACATAACACAACTGATATTTTTCCAAAAATAGCTTACATATGCCTCACGACTGGTTTTATATTTACACCCTTCCTACGCGATGGAACTTTAAGCCTCATGACCTCCATCCACGTAGGACTCACACAAGATCATCAACATATCATATTCAACACATACATATCTATAATAGAGTATATGCAATGGTAGAAATCAACATGTAAAGGCCATAGGTCACGTAACTATACAAAATCCTAAACCTCACCTTGTGCAAGTAGAGTCTGAGAGTGTGAAGGGCCAAACACTCTAAACCACGGGCCCACCGGCACCACCAAACTCTGTGACAAGACATACATAAGCCCAGACTTAAACTCTATATGAACCAATTAAGACGCACGGTGTATCAAGAGATGAATGATATGTAATATGGAATGGAGTGTACACATAGGTCACGTAGCATAGTTCACATATTCTCCCAAATCATGCAATTAACGAAGTATTAAGGTTTAACAATACATTATGGAAGGATATGAATCACATAGGTCAAGTAGCATAACATAGGACAAACTTTCATATGAAGTTATCTAATTAAAATGACGTATTATCATCTAAGAATGGAATCGAAGTCATATCATAACATATAATTCATAAAACATCTCAAACGGATCAATTAACCACAAAAGATCATGCATAAAAGGGGAACAGGGGGTTGGGAACGGCCATTCCCATGCTTAGCCTTGCATGGGAACGGACCTTCCCACACATGAAGTCAGCGAGACTGGGAACGGCCGTTCCCAATCCAAGCATACATGGGAATGGGCGTTCCCATGTTCGCCGCCCAAAACCAAACCCTAGCCCGGAATAGCCGTTCCGGGCTCAAAGCACAAACAGGAACGGCCGTTCCGGCCATGGATCTGGAGCAGAAACTTGACAGTTTCAGGAAGAAGAAGGGGAACTCCACAAATCATCAAACCAACACGAAATCTACCATAAATCATCACGAAATTCAAGTATATTATCACATAACTCATGCTTAGCATCAAAACATCAATTAATCCAAGTTTAAGAAGGTTTTTCCCCATAATCTCAAACACCAATTTTCATGAATTTCAAGCTTAAACAAGAAGATAAGAATCCCTAGTCTTCCTACACGAATTTCCAGCAACTAAGACACATAAGGAGCATTCAAATCATCAAAGCTTACTCAAGGAAATGAAGATCTCATCATGCAAGTTCATGCTAACAATTTCATGCTTCAATCCAAGACTAGAAATGAAATACTCATTAAAGAGATCCAAAGCTTACCTTGTCTTGTGAAGGAATGAGGAATCAAAGAATATGAGCTCTTAGAATGAAAGATGGTTCAAGTCTTGATCTTCTCTTGAAATTTCTCAATGATTCTCTTTGAAGCTAACTTCTGTGGTTTGAAATGAAATGAAAGGAGGATAAAGCTATTTATATGGTGGCTAATAATATTAGGTCAAGGTTAGGGTTTCTAAGATATAATATGAGGCTAGAGGCTTTAATAGGATTTGGGCTCAAATAAATGACTTTCGGCCCAATAGGTCAAAATTAAAAGGTTCAAGGTCTAAACGGTTTCCGAAAAATATAAAGTAAATCCCATTAAACCCGAATCACCGAATCAAGTCCAATGGTGGTGTCGGAATTCAAATTCGAATTCCCGAGCTCATATTGGTCCGGAATGACCCAAACTCTCCTAACTTAAGTTAGGCCCAAAACACACAAATAGGTCCAAGTCCTATTTAAATCCAACTCTAACAATTAATTTAAATTCACATAAGTTCCGTTCTTATGTTTTCATGCAAGAATTCATATTTTACCATTTTGAATTTTAGTCAATTAAGTCACGTTTTCAATCAAAGTTGGAATTAAACACATAAAAAGGGAATTAAATCACATAAACGCGTAACATAATCTCTCTCGTGATGCATACTTGTACGATTTATCGGACGGGGCGTCACAATCTCCCCCCCTTAGGAGAACCTGGTCCCCAGGTTCGCTGCTCGGCTTCAAACAAACCCGGTCACAACTTCTTTATTGCCACATTTATCTCCCAAGTTGGTTCCACCGATTTCTATCCTTTCCACAACCCGATCTTCACTCTCGTCCGGATACTCCACAATTATCAAGTCCGAAGTAAATTGTAATTCTTCTATCGTAAGACCAGTCGGCTATTTGTTGCAGAACCAACGTTTCTTCAGGGGCGTCCCGTTCTTGCTTCTTGTAGTCCGCAGTCGTCGACTTGCATCGCAACCAAGACAGACAGAGAGAATCCCATCTCTCAGCACACAAGGTGAGAGAACCCCATCTCTCGAACACAGAAAGCGAGAGAACCCCGTCTCTCGATCACACAAGAGAGAACCCCGTCTCTCGAGCAAATAATTAAGAGAGCCCCGTCTCTCAACCTAAGTTGGACAGCTTCCAGCATCTTTCAACATTCTAGCTCAAGAAATTCCAGCATTTCTCAAACCCTTAAATTCAGGAGAATCCAGCATCTCCCGAATATCTAAGTACAAGAGAATCCAACATCTCTCATGCACAAAGTTTAGAAAGAATCCGGCATCTTTCTACCACATAAATAGAGAATCTTACGACTCTCTAACACATAAATTGAGAGGATTAACATCTCCCAAGCACGTAAATAGAGAGAGTTAAATCTTCCTCACACTGAGAACGAGATCTTGACATCTCTCTAGAACAAAATACAATTATTCGAAGCACTGGTGCCTACGCACATCAAGGTAGCATAGTTGAAAATTACAACAATCAACGCATATCATAATTAGCAAGTATATCACATAACAATAAGAGTCAAATAAATGATGTATGTATGCTCGTGCTATGAATGTTTATAGTACCTTCCACTGCGTCATTCTGATCAACCTCTGCTGCTTCTTCCTCTCCATCAAGAGCATATGCACGAGCCTGAATAGCTGGCATCTTCTTCGGACAGGTGCCCATCATGTGATCAGCAGAACCACAAACCAAGCATCTACCCAAATACCTCCAGCACTTCTCCAATGGATGAGAACCCTGACAGTGAGAGCAACGGGCCTGAGCTGGGGCCGGTAAAGCTGGAGGTGCTACGGGAGTAGTAGTTCGGGGCTTCTTGTTGATAAAGCCCTGTGGATGGAAAGCTGGTGTAGAAGTGGTAGAATCATGAGTAGCGGGCTCCTTGCCCTATCCAGAACCCGAACCACGCCCCGAAGAGAATGATGGGGCCCCCAATCTCCGTCTCTGAGCCTCGACCTGAATAGCCCTCTTGGTAACCTCGTCCCAAGTGCTAACATCGGCAGCCTGAAGAGCTCTCTGAATATCCTCTCGAAGCCCATGAAGAAAGTGACGGGCTCTGTGTGCATCAACATCGGTGATGTGGGTAGCATAGGGAGCAAGTCTCTCAAACTCCAGAATGTAGTCCTCAACAGATCTGGATCCCTGCTTCAACTCAGAGAACTCCTGAAGTCTGCGCTCTCGTGCACTATGAGGTATATACTTCTCGTGGAACTCATGCACAAAAGTCTCCCAAGTGAACTCCATACCACTCCTCTCAAGTCTGGATCGAACTCCCTGAGCTAGTTAGCTGCCTGTCCCTGAATGAATCTAGCAGTACAAACAGCCCTGTCCTGAGAACTCCCTGGGCAAATCTCCCAAATACCACTGATCTCAGCTAACCCCTCCTCAGCCTTAATATCATCTCCTCCAAACCACTTAGGAGGGTTGTTGTTCCGAAACTCCCTATACACAGCTGAGATAGTACCATCCTGACCCTCAACTGGTGGTGTCTGCTGTCTCTGATTCTCTTGTAACTGATTGAGAAGTGCCTGAACAATGTTCTCCGCATTCAGTGGTGGTGGCGGAGGCGGATTAGGCGCATCCGGTGAAGCATCTCGGTCACGGCGTTTAGGAGGCATCCTAAAGATCTCAACAATTCCAGTATAGGTATATGCATGTCGGTCAGCAAATGCTCATGTCACTTAATAAATCAAGCATCAACATCAAGGCAAGTAATGTTTCACATTATATAAATTTAGCACAATGATAAGAATTCAAATGTGTAGCTTATCAAACTGAGATGTACATGCACACATAACCAAGTTGTCCTATGCCGTACAACCTAGACAGACTCAACACGACTCAAGAGCTCGGTTTTGTAACCTGGCTTTGATACCACTTTAGGATGTAGCACCCTAGACGGAGGATACCACATCCCCCGCACTAGGACTCAGACCCGGTCATGAAATAGGAAGTCCATGCCCGAATCCGAATCATAGCGAACGGGAGACCAACTCATAAAACTAGGCTAGGCGGATCTAACTTGACCAAAACTCAGAGTGCGGAAGCAATTACAACCAACAACGATGGATAGCGGAAGCATTTAAAACAAAACATGCAAAGCAGGTGACGGGTTCAACTAACATAGATACCTAATCCCGAATATCAACATACATAGCAGGAGACAGGTTCAACTAGAACAGATACCTAGTCCCGAATATCAATCCATAAACCAACATCATAAACAACACAAGTATCATCATAATATCTAATAACATCCAAATACTAGCTTACTAACCCCACACGGGTTGAAGTCTAAATAGAACATAAACATAATCTGCAAGGGTGAAACATAAGTACATAAAATAAGTAAAGTATACGACAAATGCATCCTAACACTTACTACACTGACAAGTGTGACTCAGAAGACTCACTTCCGCCTAGCTCAAGCCAAAAGAACTTGCAACTAAAAGTTAAAATGAGGTGTCAATCAACTGACTGAGTGAGGGGGCTAACACACACACACAATATATATATATAAAGAGCACAACACAGAATAAGAGGATGGACTCATGAACCTGGATAGGTGTTGCATACCAAAACATTTCAAAATAACCCAAAGAAATATAGATATAAGTTTTAGAAATCATTTTCAGAATGACTCTATCCCGATTCATAATTCCATAAGATAACATAATCAACTGCTTGGCGAGTACGAGCTTCCAACCTCAACTCATCATAACATAAATCAAAATCAATCCAACCTCTACTCCAATGAAGGAAGAGCCACGCGTTGGCCCTAACCATCTATAATGACACCGTCTAAAATAGACTCGATCTCAATAGGGTAGCGAACCCACAAGAGTCATCCCCGGCCTTAGCCGAAGGCTCAAGACATCACGCCTCCCTCATCACCCTAAGCTCGCGCAATGATATCTCAAATGGAACTAGTACGGTGGCTTATCCGACGGCCCTATACCGTACCGGTCTCCACTCGTACCAGCTCCTGGATCCACATAACATAACATACATACATATACCAATATTTCAGGGTAACTCGCTAAAGAAACATAACACAACTGATTTTTTTCCAAAAATAGCTTACATATGCCTCAAGACTAGCTTTATATTTACACCCTTCCTACGCGATGGAACTTTAAGCCTCATGACCTCCATCCACGCAGGACTCACACAAGATCATCAACATATCATATTCAACACATACATATCTATAATAGAGTATACTCGCATGCAAGGGTAGAAATCAACATGTAAAGGCCATAGGTCACGTAACTATACAAAATCCTAAACCTCACCTTGTGCAAGTAGAGTCTGAGAGTGTGAAGGGCCAAACACTCTAAACCACGGGCCCACCGGCACCATCAAACTCTGTGACAAGACATACAGAAGCCCAGACTTAAACTCTATATGAACCAAGTAAGACGCACGGCGTATCAAGAGATGAATTATATGTAATATGGAATGGAGTGTACACATAGGTCACGTAGCATAGTTCACATATTCTCCCAAATCATGCAATTAACGAAGTATTAAGGTTTAACAATGCATTATGGAAGGATATGAATCACATAGGTCAAGTAGCATAACATAGGACAAACTTTCATACGAAGTTATTTAATTAAAAAGACGTATTATAATCTAAGAATGGAATCGAAGTCATATCATAACATATAATTCATAAAATATCTCAAACGGATCAAGTAACCACAAAAGATCATGCATAAAAGGGGAACAGGGGGTTTGGGAACGGCCATTCCCATGCATAGCCTTGCATGGGAACGGACTTTCCCACACATGAAGTCAGCGAGACTGGGAAAGGCCCTTCCGGGCTAGGGTTTGGTTTTGGGCGGCGAACATGGGAACGCCCGTTCCCATGTATGCTTGGACTGGGAACGGCTCAAAGCACAAACAGGAACGGCCGTTCCGGCCATAGATCTGGAGCAGAAACTTGACAGTTTCAGGAAGAAGAAGGGGAACACCACAAGTCATCAAACCAACACGAAATCTACCATAAATCATCACGAAATTCAAGTATATCATCACATAACTCATGCTTAGCATCAAAACATCAATTAATCCAAGTTTAAGAAGGTTTTTCCCCAAAATCGCAAACACCCATCTTCATGAATTTCAAGCTTAAACAAGAAGATATGAATCCCTAGTCTTCCTACACGAATTTCCAGCAACTAAGACACATAAGGAGCATTCAAATCATCAAAGCTTACTCAAGGAATTCAAGATTTCATCATTCAAGTTCATGCTAACAATTTCATGCTTCAATCCAAGACTAGAAATGAAATACTCATTAAAGAGATCCAAAGCTTACCTTGTCTTGTGAAGGAATGAGGAATCAAAGAATATGAGGTCTTAGAATGAAAGATGGTTCAAGTCTTGATCTTCACTTGAAATTTCTCCATGAATCTCTTTGAAGCTAACTTGTGTGGTTTGAAATGAAATGAAAGGAGGATAAAGCTATTTATATGGTGGCTAATAGTATTAGGTCAAGGTTAGGGTTTCCAAGATATAATATGAGGCTAGAGGCTTTAATAGGATTTGGGCTCAAATAAATGACTTTCGGCCCAATAAGTCAAAATTAAAAGGTTCAAGGTCTAAACGGTTTCCGAAAAATATAAAGTAAATCCCATTAGACCCGAATCACCAAATCAAGTCCAATGGTGGTGTCGGAATTCGAATTCGAATTCCCGAGCTCATATTGGTCCGGAATGACCCAAACTCTCCTAACTTAAGTTAGGCCCAAAACACACAAATAGGTCCAAGTCCTATTTATATCCAACTCTAACAATTAATTTAAATTCACATAAGTTCCGTTCTTAGGTTGTCATGCAAGAATTCATATTTTACCCTTTTGGATTTTAGTCAATTAAGTCACGTTTTCAATCAAAGTTGGAATTAAACACATAAAAAGGGAATTAAATCACATAAGTGCGTAACGTAATCTCTCTCGTGATGCATACTTGTACGATTTATCGGACGGGGCATCACAGAGTTTCCCACAAATCATTTAGGGCGGTGACCTAAACCCGAGATCTATCGAGCTTCTTGGAGCTGTGAACGGATTGAGGAAGTATTTCGGAGAGCAGATGGAGACTAATCCGACGAAAGTGGCACAATTGGATCTGGAATTAACAATTGGGCAACCGGGGAAGATTTTGGATAGGAACATCTAGGGAATAAGGAACCAGCTAACTCCTTTGGTTAAGGTTCTTTGGGTGAGATCTCGAGCCGAAGAAGCATTTTAGGAGACGAAAGAGTAGATGCGCAGTTTTCACCCAGAGTTATTTTCCAATAGGAAATCTGGGGACCAGATTTCTTTAAGTAGGGGAGGTTGTGATGCCCCGCTTCTCGGTTAAGGTAAGGTTTGGTACGAGAGTGCACGATTTACCATTCCTTGCATGATTTAGGTGGAATTATACCTTAATTTGATAATGGATTTGTGCATAAGTGAAATATATTAAGTGTGCGATATATGTGGATTTATGACATGTTAATTATATGCTTGTATTACTATTATTGAGCGTTGATCGCATGTTTTATAGTTTAACGAAATAATGTGCTTATGTGGACATTAAAGCATAATTTACGGACTAAATGGTAAATTTATTTTTCGAGCCTGGAACTGGCTAGAACTTAATGAAATTGAGTAGATAATTCGATTACGAGTTCGTGGGTTCTTTAATCGCTCGATTTGGAGTTCGGACGAAGAAGTTACGGCCATTTTACGAAAAGTCAACCCTTTTAAGCCTAAATGTTGACCTGCAACCCAATTTCAATTCTGACCCAATTTGAGATCCAATTTCACTTAAATCCGACCTGTATGACCCGCTCCATGATCCTATTCAGCTGACCCAAATCAGATCCTAAACACCAAACAAAAGTTACGTTATTTTCCAAGAATCATATTCATTCTCTCCCAACACTCTTTCAAAGTCTATTCATATTCTCTCAAGAACTTCAAGCCACCTTCAAGCCATCTTCAAGAGCCAAGAGTGGAGACTAAAGCTGGAGATCCAAGACTAGAGAACAAGATTCCCTCTTCGATTTCCAGCTCCCAAGGTAAGATTTGTGTGCTCTTTCCATGGGTTTGTGTCCTCGGAGATTTAAACTTGAAAGTGAATCTAGGGTTCATGTTAGATGGATTAAATCCTAATCTTATGATGGAAATATGTTTATCTTGATGCTAGAAATGATTTGATATAAGAATTTCTTATTTTCATGTTCATTTGAAGATTTCACCATTAAAGCACTTTGAAGCTATCATAAGAACTTTTGCATGTTCATGACCTAGCTTGTTTTAACTTGATTTGATAATGGATTCATGTTCCTTATGTGCTTTTATGAAGAATAGGATAGGTTTCCTTGAGTTTCATGCTTATTTGAAGAATCCTCCATTGATGACCTTTGAAGCTTTCTTGAGAATTCTTGCATGTTTATGTTCTTGTGTGATTTAGCTTGATTTGATGATTGATTCTTGTTCCTTGAGCAGTTCCATGAAGAATGTGATTAATTCCTTTGAGTTCTTGCATGATTGTTAATTTCACCATTGTTATGCTTGAAGCTTTCATGAACTTGTAGAAGATGAAGTTCTTGTATGAATTGCTAGCTTTCTTTATGTTTATATGTTCCTAAGTGCTTTATTATGTAACTTGATGATTTATGATGCTTAATTGGGGTTTTGGAATCTTAATTTCATGTTTTGGGGTGTTTTGAACTCATTCCTGTCGAGTTTGAAGTTGCTGTTATGTTTTTTTCAAGTTCTGGGCAGAATCCACTAGGGTGGATTTTTGTTGTGTAAAAATCCATGGAGGTGGATTTCAGGCAGTAGCTTCTGGACCAAATCCGCGAGGGTGGATTTTTTGTGAAGGAAAATCCACGGTCATGGATTGTCCCCAGCCTTGTTTTCTTGATTCGTTTCACTTGTTTTGCCTCTCGTTTGCTCCTTACTTATTTATATTATGTCTCTAATGTATTGTGACCTCGTTATATGTTGTGACACCTCATGGATACCTCATATTATGATCTTTATACCTCAATCATGCTTAAGTTATCTTAATTGACTAAGTTATACGTTTTATTAAATTGTGTTAAGTATGATTCATAGGTCGCTTATTACGTATGACTTGAGAACTTGATACATGACTTATATGATGCAATGTGATCATAATTGCCAATATATACCATCGTCGAACATTCCTTGCACATTATTAGCATATTTTCATTCATGTCAAAGCCGTGCGTCGTCTTGTTGGGTTTCGAGTTGAGTCTCACCTTTCATAGTACGTTTGTCTTGTTAGGTGGTGAGCCTCCGGTTGAGTAGTTGTTGCTCGTGGTTGGCCTTCGAAGTTCTTGGTAAAGGTGAGGAGTTATATATATGTAAAATGTTTTCAAAACTGTGGACACCTATAGCCTTTCATATTTGTTGGTTTTAAACTCCCGTTTTCAAACGTATATATATATAGGCTTAATAAGCTAAGTTTTGTGCGCTATGCTCGTATATTGGATATTCGCTTATGGTAATGGTTTACAAGTAGAATTTGAGTTTTCGTATATGGGATAAGTACCCAAAATGCCTTTGGAACTTTTATTTGGATATTATGTATGTGTGACTTGTGTAGCGAGGTTATGATGTACCTTGCAAGGACGCTTTCTTGGGGCAATCGAATTTGAGCTCGGCGATGGAGGTGAGAGATATTTTGGGAAGGCAAGGGCCGACGGATGTCCTTATCCAAAGTTCCCACTGTGGACAAGACTGCTAAGACTCCGAGGAGGTTTCGGGGTTGAAGTTTTCTTGGAGAGAGCTAGGTTGCATGAACCGAATTCTCTACGTTATGGATGTTCGGGGGGTGCACACCCTCGACATCAACGGTGTAAAGGATGGATTGGTTTGATTTCTTGGTTTGGGAAGATCGGATGGAGTGCTCGTTCTCGCCGAGCCGGTTATGTGTGGTTTATGATCTATATTTTTCTACGTAAAGGAATTGTTCAACTTGAGAATCAGGGAAGGTTCAAGTGTCCATGAATATGGACTGAAGTTTCTCGCCCTTACTGAGAAACTTGCTTCCATGGACATGCCACTGAAAGATGAGCTTTCAGTTGACATGTTGCTGGCCTCGCTCCCACTATCATTCAACCCATTTGTCCTTAACTTCAATATGAATCATGCTGGTGCTACTGTTCCTAAGCTGATTAGTCAACTTGTAACTGCTGAAAGCACGATCAAGAAGGACAATAAGGTTCTGTTGTTGAATGCTTCATCTTCCTCTTCTGGGCCTTCTAAAGGTAAGGGTAAGAAAGCCCAAAAGAAGGGTAAGAAAGCCCTTAGGCCCACTGGTGGCATTTCGAATGGGAAGGCCCAAAAGAAGAAGCGTGATCAGAAAGAGGATGGTTGCTTCCATTGTGGTAAAGGGGGACATTGGAGGAGAAACTACCCAGAGTACAAGTGTAACACCCCAGAGCGAAGGGCGCTACATCCCCCGCACCATAGCCCAACACGTGAAACGAAATGGGGACTCCGTCCACGCATTAAGCCATGGCGAACGGGTGATGAACAAAAATCCAACCTAAGCTAGGCGGTCTAGACCCTACTCAGAGCGCTCAACAAAACAAATAACGAATGCGGAAGCACCAGAATCTCACAAAACAAATAAACATACTCGAGACATATCAAAATATCGATTCAAGTTATACAAACCTTTACAATTATGAATTTAAAGTCATAAACTTATACATATATCATAACTTAGCAAAATACATAAAGGAAACGAAATATAATGCATGACTCAAGCTACCCATAACCAAGACTGAAAGACAACCGCCTAGCTTCAACTCCTCAGAACGAGTACCTGCAACTCAAATCAAAGGGGAAAAAAGATAGAAATAACGAGGGTCCAAAGGGGCTTAAAAAAATACCAAACCAGGTTCAAGAGTTTACTTTCTTCATTACGAGTCTGTTGTATCTTCCGGAATTCGAATCCGAATTCCCGAGCCCAAGTTATGGCCTACGGAACACGAGGCACGCTAAAACTAGTTAGGCCCTCATGTCCCTCGTCAAATACTTAAGGTTTAAAACCTCGACAAACGAACACGAAAACTTAAAACGAGCATGTAAACATATTCATAACTCACATATATCATGTATATCGAAATTTCACAAAAATCGGAATTGAATTCCGGCACATAACGAGCAAATTACGAGCATACGAAATTTAAACGTTTAAAATTCAAAGTTCATAATATAAGCAATTAATTTCATATAATTTCAAATAATCATATAAGCATTAAAATAACACTCAATTACAAAATTAAATAATTTAAAGCACATAAAACCCTCTCGTTACGACGTACCTGGAAATCCGATCGATCGGGATGTTACAACAAGGCTACTCTAAAGAAAGGTATGTTTCTCGTTGAAGTAAATCTTTCTATTAATTCTAGTTCTTGGGTACTTGATATCGGTTGTGGAGCTCATATCTGTAATGATGTACAGATGCTAAATGAAGTCCAACAACTCAGAGAAGGAGAATGTGTCTTGAAGATCGACGATGGCTCAAATGTTGAAGCTCGAGCTTTAGGCACAATTAGATTAGATTTAGGTAGTTTTGAGTTAGTTTTAAATAAAGTCCTTTATGTACCGAGCATTATTCGTAATATAATTTCAGTTCCAATTTTAGATTGTGAAGGTTATGAAACTTATATTAAGAATGGTAAATATTTTATCAAACTGAACAACTCTTCCATTCACATCGGTACTCTAAGTAATGGACTTTATTTAACTCAAAATATCAATATTATGAATATACAACGAGAAACTAAACGTAAGAGAGATGACAAAGTTTCAGTTCCCTTATGGCACGCTAGATTAGGACACATTTCGAAGAACAGAATTAGCAAGGTAAACACTTTAGGATCATTCTCTGAAAATGATCTTAAAGAGTTAACTTCTTGCCAGTCCTGTCTCAAAAGAAAGATGTCCAAAGTTCCTTTTAAAGGAACTGTGGAATGTGCCACTAAGGTCTTGGATTTGATCCATTCTGATGTTTATGGGACGCTTAGTGTAAGCACAAGAAACAATCATCAGTATTTCATGACCTTTACCGATGACTTTAGTCGGTATGCTTGTGTATACTTAATGAAGTATAAGTCTGGAGCTTTTGAGAAATTCCTAGAATTTCAAAAGGAGGTTGAGAACCAAATTGGTCACAAGATCAAAGAACTTCGATCTGATCGAGGAGGCGAGTATCTTAGTGAAGAATTCCTTAATCATCTCAAAGATAATGGGATTATTTCTCAGTGGACACCTCCGGGAACTCCTTAACTCAGTGGAGTTTCTGAGAGAAGGAATCGAACTCTACTCGATATTGTTCGTTCCACGATGAGTTTTACTGACTTACCACCTTCTTTCTGGGGTTATGCCCTAGAAAGTGCAGCAAAGATTTCGAATCTAGTTCCCTCTAAGTCAGTCCCTAAAACGCCCTATGAAAAGTGGCATGGTAAAATCCCTAGTTATTCTTACTTAAGAATTTGGGGTTGTCCTGCTTACGTGAAGAGGATAGTGGGAGATAAGTTAGAATCTCATTCTAACTTATGCTACTTTGTAGGTTATCCTAAGGAATCCGTAGGATACTACTTCTATGATCAATCTGAGCAAAAGGTGTTTGTTTCCAGAAATGCTACTTTTCTGGAGGAACCGTTCCTTAAGGAAAAGAAAGGCAAGATCATAGAATTAGAGGAAGTACAAAGTGACCCCACCCCACCCACTAAAGAAACATCCCCTTCTGATCAACCACAACCAATCACGAATTTCGATACACACGTAAATCCTCCTCTAAGGCGTTCTGAACGCAGTCCTAGAGAGACGGAGAGATGGTATGGATTCTTCCATGAGGTCTCTCAAAAGGATAATGATCCTCTAATTTATGAGGAGGCACTTTCAGATTCTGACTCTGAATAGTGGATAGAAGCCATGAAATCCAAAATGAATTCCATGAACTCCAACCAAGTTTGGACCTTGGTAGATTTGCCTAATAGGGTCAAACCCATAGGTTGCAAATGGATCTTTACGAGAAAGCTTGGAGTTGATGGAAGCATGGCAGCCTACAAAGTAAGACTAGTTGCAAAAGGATTCACTCTAAGACCCGGCGCGAACTTTGATTAAACCTTTTCACCAGTTGCAATGCAAAAGTCTATTCGGATCATGCTTGCCATTGCTGCATATTATGACTATGAGATACGGCAAATGGATGTGAAAACTGCCTTTCTCAATGGTGACATTGATAAAGACATTTATATGGAGCAACACATAGGTTTCACATACAGTGGGAGTGAGCAAAAGGTTTGCAAACTCCAAAGATCAATCTATGGATTGAAACAGGCTTCTAGGAATTGGAACATTCGATTTGATGAATCAGTCAAAGCGTTTGGCTTCATTCAAATTTTGAATGAATCATGTGCGTATAGAAAGGAATTGGAGACCTTAGTGCAATTCTTGGTACTTTATGTTGACGACATTCTTCTTATTGGGAATTCGAGGGATGACATGAAAGTAACTAAGTTATGGTTATCGAACCAATTCGAGATGAAAGATCTTAGTGATGCGTCCTATATCCTTGGAATTAAAATCTATCGAGATAGATCTAGAAGGTTAATGGGACTATCACAGTCGATGTACATTGACAAATTATTGAAGAGATTCAATATGGAGTCAGCAAAGGTTAAGAACTTTCCTATGAGTGTAGGAACATGTCTTTCAAAGAAGATGTGTCCTAAGACTAACCTTGAGAAGGAAAGAATGACTCATACACCTTATGCATCAGCAATAGGTAGCATAATGTATGCAATGTTATGTACTCGACAAGATGTAGCGTATGCACTTAGTGTAACAAATCGTTTCCAATCTAACCCTGGAGATGGTCACTAGCCTGCCGTGAAGAATATTCTTAAGTACTTGAAAAGTACTAAAGATTTATTCTTAGTTTACGGAGGTCAGAAAGATCTTACTATCGAAGGATACTGCGATGCAAGCTTTGCATCTGACTTAGATGATTTTAAGTCAATGTCAGGATACATTTTCTGCCTAAACGGCGGAGCAGTAAGTTGGAAGAGTTCCAAGCAAACAACCACTGCAGATTCGACCACTGAGGCCGAATACTTAGCTGCAAATGATGCAGCTAAGGAAGGCGTTAGTGCCCGACAGATTGGTGTTTGAGTTTGTTTCGTTCCGTTAACCCTTCATCCGAACTCTGATTGACCTAAAATTTTAACCACCGAAACCTCTTTGAGTTTAGAGTATTCTTAGAATCACTTCAAAATATTATCTGAGGACTGAGTTATAACCATTCTATTTTGGTGTCGCCAATTCTACTTTGTTCAACTTCAAACCTACACCATTTTTGTATCGCTTTGAACCACAATTTGAGCCACATACAGTTGGAAAGCCCTGTTTGTCTAGTTTCATACCCAACAAACAAAACTCAATTCCCATTTCCCAAACTCAAGATATGCCCAGTTTTCCACAGCTTGTATGTTTCGAGAATTTCTCGCTTTTGGTCCCTTTTCGCCCGGAGCCACTCCTTGTGATTTTCTTCCATTTTTTGTTTACTTTTCCAACATATAACTTGTTATACCATGTCTATATGTGTGTAATTGATCTTATATGCCTTATGTTGCATTTATAATGTGATTTTGACGCTTGTATTCTAATATAAACTTGAATGCTCAACGTGCTACCTCTTTTTGACTCTCTTACATCACTTGCATTCATTTGCATTTGCCGAGCGTTAATATGGTTCATTTTGAGTCTTAGTGTTATCTTTGGTGTTTAGGTTGTCCGTGTTGATAGCTCGCTCTTATGGAGCCGCTCTGTAGGTGTGTTCCTGCTTGCTTTGTTCGGTTTGTTCGTCAAGGTGAGGTTTCTTTCTTTTAATTACCTCGTCCTACAACCCTACTTAAGTTTTAAGCCCGTATGAGACTACGTATATATATATATATATATAGATAGATAGACAGATAGATAGATAGATACGTGTTTGATATGTATTTTGTGGGAATTGGCCCGTTTGCTATGAAACCTTTTGAAAACGCTTTTATATGTATATAAGCTATGTTTTTGTTTGTTTATTTTGAAAAAGGGTTGGCATGGATTTTGAAATAGCGAGATATGACTTTGAAAGATAAGTCTGAATTTGAAAATTTTTGTTTGAACTGGACCCCGGAGGTTTGTACTAAGGAGCCCCGAGATGGCATCGGGCCGTCGGGTCTACTCGTAAGTATGGCCTCCATCTATCGAAAAGGATGTACCGGAAGCCAGCAGGAGGTTTGTTTGAGCGATGGAGTCCTAAGGGTTGGAGAAGCATTGAGCACTCCCCTCACCTGTTTAGATGGTTAGGGTAGGATCAACCCTTCCATTGCCGGAGAAAAGGTAGGTTTGTCTAATTTTGATTTCATATGATTTACAATATGAAGTAAGTTGGTTAGAAACTCATACTCACCGAGTTAGTATGGTTTTGATTATGAACACGGTTCGTGAAACGGGAGTGGACTTTTGATTACTAAAATTTGGTGATTTTGGCCTTCGGCTTTAAACCTTGTTCTATATATATTGTATCACGGGATAAAATGTTTTAGAATGCAAAAACCACACCCCGGTTCATGAATTCTTTGACTTTGATTTTACTTTGCTCTTATGTATATTTACGTGTGTACGTGTGCGTGTGTTAACCCCCTCACTAGTCTTTAAGACAGACCCCTTCCCGTTGTCTTCTTTTTTCCCTTTGTTTTTTGAGTTGCAGGTGCAGGTGTTTGTTTGAGCTACGCGGCGGTTTTCTTTGAGTCGTTGGTGTCTTGTAGTAGAGTTTTTTGTATACCTTGCATCTTTACTTCTCCGTATTGGTACTATGTTTAAGAATATGATTTCGAATTTGAATTTTGATACTTGTATGATTTATTTTGCCCGGGGTGGGCATGGCATGTATAACTTGACTAGCTTTACTCTTGGTATGTATGTATGTATGTATATATGTATGTTGGTGATCCTGTTGCTTCCGCGTATGTTTTGATTTTTGTTGCGCACTCTGTATTAGGGTCTAAACCACCTAGCTTAGGTGAGATTTTGTTTATATTTCGTTCACTATAGCTTGGCACGTACACGGAGTTTCCATTTCGTTACACGTTTCGGGCTATGGTACGGGGGATGTAATGCTCTTCGCTCAGGGTGTTACATCCTAAAGTGGTATCAGAGCCAGGTTGGTTGCAAAACAGGAGCTCTTATGTCGTGTCGGGTTTGTCTAGGTCGTTTGGCTTAGGATTATGTGATTGTTTGCATTCACTTTGACTTATATGTGAATTATTTGTATTAATTATTCACATGAATATGCACTAAACCCCCGCATGCATCGATGTTTTCTTGGAATTGTGCTTTTATTCCTGGATGTCGTCCTAACTTCAACATAGATCATTGAGAGAAGGACAAGGAAAGGAAGTATCTTCGGTCTACAGGAAGTTTAGAGATTTTGATCCTCCAAAATGGTTTGGAGGTGATGATGTTAAGGACGAGCATTGGTTATCCGAGATCCTATGGTTTTGGGAGAATTGTCGAGGGACATCACAGATAAGGTGAAGTGCACGTCCCGTATATCCAAGGCCAAGCTTCAAATGGCTAAAGGAAGTAAGATCAAGATTGGAAGAGTCTGGAGAAGAATTCACTTAGGAAAGCTTTATTCGAGAATTTTTCCATAAGTATATTCCTCCAAGTGTGATGGTAAGAAGACTACAAGAATTCTTAGATCTTGAACAAGAATTGAAGAAGATAGATGATCTTATATTGAAACTTGAGAGATCGGGAGCCGGCGAAGATTGCCCCAGAGTTTGGAGCTATATACAAGGTCATAGGAATGATGTTCAACAAGCTTTTCAAGCTTCACCGGTGCATGAATGGTCCGAGGAAGTAAGAAAGATGGACAAACAACGGGTAAAATCTCATACTCCTTATGTGGGACAAGGACCAAGTTCGAGTTCAAGTTCGAGCAAGAGACCCGTACTACAAGATGAGCTTTCAAATTTCAAACCTCAAGGATCACAAGATGTCAAACACACCAAGAACAAGACGCTTCGACAACCAAAGCCGAATTCGATACCTCCCCCACTGGAATTGATCCAATGCTCCTATTGCCGAGGCCCGAATCATACGAAAGAAATTTGTAGGAAGAAGTTTAGAAGATGCTTCAAGTGTGGATAATTGGGACATTTAGTGAACGGTTGCCTGAAGAACAAGAATTTGAGGCCTACGACGAGCTATGGTTCTAAGACTCTGAGTCAAGTTCGAGTTGATGGAAGTGAAGGTGAAGAATTTGATGGCGGGTTCGACACTATCGCCATGGTGAAAGGTGCACTAAGCATCCATGGCATCTCGTCCATGCATATTTAATCTCGGGGAAACCCGCTTGCTTTTTCTCTCATTTCATTGCTTCTTAGTGCTGGTTGTTGTTGCGTTTGTTGCTTTATTCTGTGGAAGCTCTCCTCTTGAAGAGAGTCTGGTGACGTTGAGTACTCGGGAGTGGTGGTGAGTTATGAGGGTCGTGGTTGCCCGGTGGCTTGTTTGAAGATGCCTTGTTAATGTATGGAGCTACCTTAGGTGTGGGTTTGTTGTTCGAGCGCCGTGTTGAGTTGATGATTGCTTCTAGGTGGTTCGTTTGGGGCTAAACGATATTTTTGGGTGATCGATTGAAGTAACCCATTTATATCCTTGGTAGAAGTGGTCGGTCAATCCGGGACGGTGTGACAAGCTAAGTGGCTTACCTTTGGGATAACCGATGGATCGAGCCAAGCTTGAGGAGACAAGGATCGTAGAAAGGCTTTCTTGATGTTTCCTTGAAGGTTGGGATTCTTTACCACTTGATAGGGATATTGAGGTTGTTGTTGATCTTTATCCCGGAGTTGAACCTTGTTTGAAGACTCCCTACCGGATGGCTCTAGTGTGGTTGTTGGAGTTCAAGGCATATTTCGATGAAATCTTAGAAGGTGGTTTCAGCCTTTCGAGTACTTCTTCGTGGAGTACTTTCATCCTATCTAAAGAAGAAGTCGGGACATTAGGATGAGTATAAACTGCCATGAGCTACACAGGTTAACTGTGGAAGATAAATACCCTTTGCTCGCTTTCGAGAGTTTCTTATTCCTTTCCAGAGTTCGGTGGTCTGCACCGAGTGGGTTTTAGCAAGGGTAATATTGACTGTGTATTTAGGTAGAAGAACCGAGAATTACCTCAGAGCAGGAGTCTTTAATGTTATCGGGTTTCAACTAGAGATTCGTCTTCTTTAAGATTGTCATCCCGTTGACACTCTTGACAAGAAGGAGGCATGGTTTTGAGTGGAAGAGGCGTTTGAAGAGAGTTGCCTTTGGCACCGGCTTGGCTTACCCAAAGGAGGTCAAAACTACTCCATTATACTGGGGCATTAAGGAAGGCTTTGGTTGTGCGTTGCTAACGGAAGAGTTGTACCCTATGCCTCTCGATATGCTAGAATACGAGGCTTATCCCACTCTTAGTTTGAGTTTGTAGGAAGAGTTGAAGAATCGGTAATGGTGTAGTGGCATAAGAAGAGATGTTGCAAACATCATGTAGCAATATCTAATATGCCATCGGTGGAAGACCGAGCACCAAGAATCCTACCGAATCTCTAACTACTTCTGAGTTCTTTTTGGAAGTGGGGGCAATTAGCTGAGGACTTTGTGTCCGGTTTCCTAAAGCAAAGGAAATCTCTTGAGCATTAAGTTATTTCCTAGATTCATGTGGTTATTTGTGAGATCTAATTGTTTTCCATGATTTTGATCTTTGATATGTTGTATGCATCTGATTTTATTGATATGGGTATGATGATAGATGATTGATTTAGCCAATTTATTGTCTTGAAATTTACCTTGCAAACCGCATAAACTGAATTGATCCGTAATTGTCAATTTAAATATGCTAAAGGTTAACTATCATAAGGGCTTACCACCATGTTTGCTTGAATATGATAGGGTGCATGCACAATAGTCTAAACAATCCGAGCTTGTGTGTTTGTTGGCTTGGGTCAATGTCTTTTTCGTGCTTTAAAGCTGCCATTAAATTAAATCTTGAGGTCATATCTATGGGGTTTTTTATTGGTTAGGGAGTTGGTTACAGATCGTATCATAACCACCGAATAAGTTAGAAAGGACGAGGTCGTTAGAGCTTGTTGACGCTATAGTTGGCCTATCGATGGATTTTAAGCTTAGTTATGTATCAATGATCAGATTACAAACATGAATCGAAAGAATGACTTGACTGGAGTTCTATTTTCCTAATACTCTTGAGTTTATGCTCTTTACTCAGTACTTAATTCAGTTTGTTATTTAGTTTCTACACTCAGTCAATTAACCCCCCTTTTTTTCATTCTTTTATTGCTTATTTGCTTGGCTATTGGAGATTAATGAAACCATCCAATCTCTGTGGGATCGACCCTTTACCAGTATACACAATTTATTGTGTTTGGTAGTTTAGGAATATTATTTGGTGGATTCGGCAATCCATCAAATTTTTAGCGCCGTTGTTGAGGATTGGTTCTAATTGGTTTTGTGTTTCTTTTGATAGCTTAGTGTTGTTTGTGCAGAGAAGTCAATCCAGGCAATCAAGATGTTGTCATTGATGGTTGTATACACTGAAAAAGATGTTTGTGAAATTTGCACAAGTGATCATCCAACTAATGAGTGTCCTTTGCTTCTTGATGATTGTTTTTCTCATTTACAACCCATAACCGAGCAATGTGGAGTGTGCACAGGCCCTCAACACACTGATAGGTATCCTTTGCTTGATGAGGAACTTCTTCCAAAACCAACAAAGCAAGACTGTGATGTAGGCACAATGTTTCAACCCCTACAACAATATCCATCATCCTCCAATTCAGGTATCTCTCTTGAAGACATGTTTAAAGCATTTTTTTATTAATACACAACAATTTCGACAGGAAACGAGATCAAATATGCAACAATTCGAACAAGAGACAAGGAATAATATGAAAGAATTCCAAATGTGCGTTCAAAACTTGAGGCATGAGTTGAGCCAGTTAACTTCTTCCGTAGCTGAATTGAACAGTAAATTGGACTTTGTAGAAGGACAACGCTCACTTCAGAAAACAGGGGCTAAAACAAAGCATAATATAGCAGAACAGATGGCTGGAATTGAAACAGAGAAGGACTGTACAACAGACCTGATCATAAGGTATGACCATGACTTAAGGTCAGATGAGGAGTCCAGACCTACTGTACAATCTCAACCTTTGATTAGCCCAAACCCAACTGCACAGAGGTATGTTGAGTTTCAAAAAGATGAATCAGAATTCCAAAATGATGAATCAATATTCCTAAAGGCACTTTACAATGTTGAGGTAAATGTTCTATTACTTGACGTAATTAAATCTATGCCTCAATATTTGAATTCTCTTGAAGAATTGTGTGCAACTAAGGAAAGCATGTCTTGTTATGGGAAGGTAAGTATAGGAAAGCATTTCTATGATATCCTTCAAGAAAAGATACCTCAATTGAGTAATGACCAAAGTTTATTTGATTTTCCATGTAAAATAGGAACTATTGGAATTGATAGAGCATTGTGTGATAATAGTTCCTTGATTAATTTGATGCCTTTGTCTATTTGCTCACAATTGCATATTAATTCTATGAGAAAAACAGGCATGATTATTCAGCTCTTTGATGGAACAATTGTTTATCCTAAGGGCATATTGGAAAATGTTTTAATTCAAGTTAATGGCGTGATTTTTCCCGTAGACTTCTTTGTTGTTGATAACTCATATGATGTTTTTTTAGGCAAGCCCTTTCTTGATATATCTAAAACAAAAATAAATGAGTTTGATCACACATTCACAATGGAATTTAATGGAAATATTGTTAAATTCAATACATATGATTCCATAAAGTTTCTTAGTAAGTTATTTTGTTTAAATGACATGGATTTCATTAGTCCCCTTCCATGCGGTGCATCTTTTGAGTTACACTATGATGATAAAGATGTTTCCAGCTCTCATTCTCAATTGCTTTTTAGGAAATCTTGCTTTGATGGAGCTAAGTGGTTGTTTTATCAATCCTTATTGAGTTTATTTCCTGATAAGCTAAGTTCTAAATGGAACAGAGCTTTTCTATGTACTCACATGCTTCTTTTTAATGTAGGGGATTTCAACTATTGTGATGAGGATGACCTATTAATATTAAACATACATTATTTGAAGGGATTTTATGTAGGTTTTCCCATGAATGATGTAAAGGATTTCAATTGAAGACATGTGATGCAACGCATCGTCTATCCTAGGACGTTAAACAAGGGAGCTTTTTGGGAGGCAACCCAATACTTTTTGATTTGCTGTTATTTAGTTCTTGTTTCTCCGTGTTTCTTGTCTAAGGACCTCTTTTTGTGTTATTTTCAGATTATGGCAGAAACAAGGCTCCAGGACCCAGACCACAGAGGTTGATCATCCCTTAAGCCTCAAGAACCCCACACAGTCTCAGTAAATGCATTCAGGGAAGTCCTCATGCACTTACCTTTTCTTTTATTATACATTGAGGACAATGTAAAATAAGTGTGAGGGGGAGTTTGTGAATATTTTGGCTGGGTTATAATTGAAAAGTATGGTTTGGATGACTATTTTGATTTACATGTTTGTTGGTCCTGTTTTGATTTTGTCTAGGTCTGCTTTGTTTGTTAGCCTATTAGTTTGTTATTTTGTAGAGTGGTCCTTAGTTCCTTTTGGTGTGTTTCTGTGTAGCTTTGTAGTTTGAACCTGACCATGTGCATCATGTTTTGATTTGAGAATTTTTTAACATGAAAAATAGGTTGAAATAACATGAATCTCCATGCCTGATTCTTAGAATTGAACAAACTTGTAGTTTTTGACTTGGCTAGAGAATGTTTTTGAATTTGGATTAATGGATGATAACTGAAATTACATGCAATAAATTGGACCTTCATGTGTGAAAAAGTGTTCTATTTTGACTATCTAAATGTGAAAATTAAATGGTGCTAAATGTGATTGAGGGTTATGAATAAGGTTGTAAAAGCTATAAGTTTGATGCACTCCGTTGTTCACTCAAAGCGAGTGATTATGAGTGAGGATTTAACCATCTAAGTGGTTGTTGGGGACTGAAAAAGATAAAAAATGATCACAGTCAAAGGCAATGCAACTTACTTAAACGTTTTGTCCCAACACCTTAGGCAATTCAATAAAGCTCGTTTTACTCCGCTGGTCACCACGGAAATGACAAATTAAATTTATAAAGCCGAAAACAAATTAATCTCGGTATAACTGGTGCCTATGAGTGATGCACAAAGTGCAGCCTAGGGATAGTTATGAAATACCAAAGCGGTATCATGACACCCGAAATAGGCAATGCAAAGAGCTTTGGTATAAATGAATTAAAACCCTCACTTTTATCTTTTAAATTGTTGGACAGTCTTAAGGGGCACCTTTGATCACATGATTTAATTTTTATATGGTAAATGTGCATGCTTAATTGAACTCTAAATTCCTTAACATTCTCTAGCAAGTTAAATACTTAGAATTTATCTTTCTCCATTTTGATAGGTTGTGGAGACTTGTTATGAGACTATTTTAGTGTTCATATTTTCTCATTGATAAATTATGGGGCTGTAGTGGTTACAGGATAACCTTGCTTGAAGTCTAGTTGTAGTTTGCTTGAGGGTAAGCAAAGTCTAAGTGTGGGGGTATTTGTTAGTGTTAATTAGTGCTTTAATTTACTTTGATTTTCCCCCTATAATTGACTGGATTTCTGTTTGATTTCATTTAAATATGGCTTTGTAGGTCTGATTATGTTGAAATGAAGGATTGAGCAAAATCTGGACCAAAAGAAGCGTTAGGTGCAGAAAAAGGCTTGAGCTATGACCTTCAAGCTATGAGCATACCTTAAGCTAAGGGTGACGTAGCAGACACCAAGTTAACAGTGGCGCCTAACTTCTCCTTTTTAACGAATTGAGCCACTTGCAGCAGCTCCATTTCAGTTTTGTGTGTCTCAAGGCATGCAATCATCATACTTAGACTTTCTAAAGGAATCTTTGCCTTAAAGTGTGTGCCCAACTTGCAAAACTTGTTTTGATAAGCTAGATTAGAAGGCAAAGAGAAGATATTCAACCTTGGGGAGTTGGGAGGAAGAACACAGCAGTTGCTGCTAATGGAGAAGAGCAAGAACAAGGGATGAATCCCCTGTTTCGACCAAGAGCAAGAATCTCCTTTCCTTTCCCTCTTTTTTAGTTGAATCTCATGCATAGGTTGTGAAGAACTTTAATCTATCTTTTCTAGACGATCGTTGTTTCTTTATTTTCAATTCTTATCACTTTCTTAGATGATTATTATTGTAAGAATGAACAACAGCTATTCTAGTTAAGTTATTTCCTAAATTCATGTGGTGATTTGTGAGATCTAATTATTTTCCATGCTTTTGATCCTCGATATGTTGTATGCATCTGATTTTATTGATATTGATATGTTGACAGATGATTGATTTGGCCAATTTATTGTCTTGAAATTTACCATGCAAACAACATAAACTGAATTGATCTGTAATTGTCAATTTAAGTATGCTAACGGTTAACTATCATAAGGGCTTACCACCATGTTTGCTTAAATATGATAGGGTGCATGCACAATAGTCTAAACAATCCGAGCTTGTACGTTTGTTGGCTAGGGTCGGTGTCCTTTTCGTGCTTCAAAGTTACCATTAAATTAAATCTTGAGATCGTATCTATGGGGTTGTTTATTGGTTAGGGAGTTTGTTAAAGATCGTATCTTAACCATCGAATAAGTTAGAAAGGATGAGGTTGTCAGTGCTTGTTGACGCTATAGCCAGTCTATCGATGGATTTTAACCTTATTTATGCATCAATGATCAGATTACAAACATGAATCGAAAGAATGACTTGACTAGAGTTCTATTTTCCTAATACTCTTGAGTTTTTGCTCTTTAGCCAGTATTTAATTCAATTTGTTATTTAGTTTCTACACTTAGTTAATTAACCCCCCCTTTTTTTCGTTCTTTTGTTGCTTGTTTGATTGGCTATTGGAGATTAACGAAACCATCCAATCTCCGTGGGATCGGCCCTTTACCACTATATACAATTTATTGTGTTTGGTAGTGTAGGAATATTATTTGGTGGATTCGGCAATCCATCATCATCATATTAAGGTCATATGTCACTTAACTATACAAAAATGCTAAACCTCACCTTGTGTTTGAAGAAAAGAGAGTGGAAACCAGACACCACTAAACCTTGGGCTCACCACCGCCAATGTCCTTTGAAACAAACATACAAAAACCCAAGACTTAGACTCTATATGAACCAATTAAGATGCACGACAACATATAATCATGAATGAAATGCATCATGGAATGGTATGGATCACATAGGTCAAATAGCATAACATAAGACAAGTATTTCACCCAAATTCATTAAATTAAATGAAGTAATATCATCTAAGAATGCAATTGAAGTTAATTATATCATAGCATATAATTCACATAACGATTCAAAAGGGTCAAGTAAACATGAAAAGGCATGCATAAAAGTGTCACAGGGGCCTGGGAACGACCATTCCCATGCATAACATAGCATGGGAACGGTCCTTCCCAAAACCACCCTAGCGAAGCTCGGAACGGCCGTTCCCAGCACAAGGCATAAATGGGAATGGTCCTTCCCATTTTCGGTGATGACATCAGCGCTGGACGGGAAGGGCCATTCCGGTGTCATGGCTAAAGTGGGAACGGCCGTTCTGGCTAAATCTGGGCAACTGTCTTGTACAGAAACAAACAAGCTACAGGAAGAACATCTCGAAGGCCAAGAATAGCGGATTTCACCCAAAAACAACCACCAAAATTCACGAAATTCATATATATCATCACATAAATCATGCTTAACATATGTTTAAGCTCAAGAACTCATGGAATCATCAATAAAGGCATAATCATTAAGTTGGGTCAAAAGTTCGTGTTTCACAATATCTCATCAAATCATCTCATATAATCAGTTTCATGCTAAGATTTAAAGATAGAAATGAAATTCACACCAAGAGAAATTCGTTGCTTACCTTAGCTCTTGAAATGATGAAGAATTGAGAGAGATATGAGCTCTTAAAAGTATGAGAAAAGCCTTAGATCTTCATCCTTCCTTGAAGCTCTCCATGGATGATATGTCTTATGTGAAATGAAGTTTGAAATGAAGCTAGGTTAGGGTTTCCAAGATATAATATGTGGGCTAAAGGCTTTATTAGGATTTGGGCTCGAATAAATGACTTCAGGCCCAATAGGTCAAAATTAAAAGGTTTAAGGTCCAAACGGGCTTCCAAAAAATATGAAATCAGTTCCATTAGATCCGAATCACCGAATCGAGTCCAATGGTGGTGTCGAAATTTAAATTTGAATTCCCGAGCTCATATCGGTTCTAAACACACCCAAAGTTACCTAATTTAAATTAGGCTCAAAACTTCCAAAAATTGCAAATAGACCCAAGTCCTATTTTAAAATCAACGCCAACATTTAAATTAAATTCATGCAAGTTATAAATCATGCCAATTCATAAAATTCTAAGTATGCAATTAAATCAATTTAAATCACATAATTCAATCATAATTACGACACATAATAAAGACGTAAATCACATAAATGCATAAATAAACACTCTCGTGACGTCATACCTATATGGATGATCGGACGGGGCCTCATATCCATGTATAATTATCGTAGTGTGGGATAGGGGATCCGGATTACCCCCTATACACATTCCCCTCTCCGTATGAATGTGCCATGTTATATGATTTCGTATGCTAGTTTGATACGTAATAGTTTGTGAAACGGGAGTGGATTCTCAACTAGTAAAAATTTGGTTATTTTGGCCTTCGGCCCTTAACTCTTCCCTATATATAGTATCATGGGTAAAATATTTTAGATTGCAAAAACCATGCCCCAGTTCATGCACTCTAATCTCTGATATGTGTTGTGTTTCTATATACGTATAGTGTGCGTGTGTCAGCCCCTCACTCAGTCAGTGTGACTGACCCCTCCCTCTTTATGTTTTTAGTTTGTAGGTTTGCGTGGAGTCCGAGTTAGGCGGCGTGTGTCAGCCTTTTGGAGTCTTTCGTTGAGTCAATTTTTTGTATAAGTTCAGTCCTTTGTATTGCATTCAAATTTGATAAGTTTGTATATTTTGATCGCACATTTGTATAAGTATGCATTGTTTAATTTATTTTATGATTTTATTTTCGGGATTAGGGATCTATGTTAGTTGAACCCACACCTGCTTTTATTATTTTGAATCTTGTAAGACACGTTTACGCTTCTACATATCAGTTGGTTATTTGTGAAGTGCAGGGTCTACGTTCTGCCTAGCTAGGTTTGATTTTCTTTGTCTCCCATTCACTATGGCTTGGTACGTGTGCCGAGTCCTTATTTTGTTACATGTGTCGAGTTATAGTGCAGGGGATGCAGTGCTCTCCGTGTGGGGTGTTACATCCTAAAGTGGTATCAGAGCCCCAGGTTGCAAAACCGGGGTTCAGTGTCGTGTTGTGTCTATCTAGGTCGAACGGTATAGGACAATTTGTTTGTGTGTGCATTTGCATCCAGATTTAATATGTTATACATCTGAAACTTTATCATTCTGATTACGTGATGCGTTGTATTCTTGATTGCTCCTAGTTGATTTCATTATATGACATATGCACTTACCAATCGGCATGCATATATCTATATTGTAATTTTGAGATTTTCAGGATGCCACCACATCGAACAAATTACGGTCGATTTCTCGTCACCTATAACTACAAAGCATGATGGGATGGATCAAAGAAATGCCATGCCTGCGAATCAAGGGGTAATCAGGGGTTACTAAACAATGAGAGGGGTATCAAAAGCTTCAAATCAAAAATCGATATGGATCCGAAGTGGAGTGTTTATTTGTAGAATATTGCTTCACTCATACGGCCGATATGAAGTCGGAAGAGGTGGTTAAAGCAAGGGTTGAATTAAGAATCTTCCTTGAGATTTGGTTGTCGCCTATGGGGTGATATGAAAATATGGCAATAGAGTAGGTTCAAGAAGTCTACATACCAGGTTGAAGACTTGGAATCCAAGGGTGCTACAAAGAGGAGTTAAAGCTTTCCTCCCGAAGAAGGTATTTTGGGACTTTCTACAAGAAACCACATTGGCGGGGAGCCTGGGCTTAGAGAATGATGATGAACCACCGGGTTCGAGAATTATACAAGAAAGCTTGTTAATAAACCGAGAACGCTTAAGAGGGGAATCCCGGACCGAGACAACTGGCTAAAGGTGGAATTCGATTATGAAAAGAAGTCCATGATGATATTTTAAGAAGTGAGTAAATCAAGGAGGATATCAGGTTGAAGGGTCGACACATAAAGTTGAAGATTTCAAATTGAGGGATAAGGCATTGAGAAGGATTCCAAGTATGATGTAATTTCGAGAAACATCACCTGGAGTTAGAAACAAGGATTTGGCTTGAAGATTGTGAGTAAGCGCAACCAATTACAAATTTGGGGCATGGATATCTATTCAATCGTGCCTTGGAAAGAAGGAGATTGACAAATGTTTTAGGATCTAAGACCCTATCAAATAGGGGACTTTTCTTAAAAATGGAAAAGAAGTCCTACCACCGAGGTTCATGGAAGCAAGTCGAAGCTCAAAGGATCTGAATTTAAGATAGAAGATGAGATTAAGAGCATACTTCAGAGTAGGGTCTAGAATCAGAGAGTTGATAAAGACCGAAATAGATTTCGGGATTGACGGCTTTTAATGCCCCGACTTTTCGGCCGTCCAGGTATGACATATGTGTTTATTAATTACATAATTAAATTATTTAATTAAGTGATTAATTGTTTATTTTAATTATAATTATTATTAAATACTTTTCTTTAATTATTAAATTTCGTTAAAAATTTATTTTATTTTATGAATATTTGAATTTTTATTTTTTTGAAATTATGAGTGAATGTTTTTATGGTTTTGAAACGCGTGCCGTTCTTATTTGAATTCAGTTCCGATTTTTGTGAAAATTTGGTATGCGTGATTTATGTGAGTTGCGATTATGTTCATATGCTCGGCGCTTGATTTTGATCTTGTTTGAGTTGGTTTCAGAATTATTTTGTTTGGACGGGACCAAATTGAGGCTAAAGTGCATTTAGCGCACCTTTGGTTCCGGGCGCCGTATCTTGAGCTCGGGAACTCGGATTCGAGTTCCCACTGCTAGGAGGTGGGCCCAGAACAGTAGCGGTCCGTGATCACATTTTAAATTTTTTTTATTATAATACAAGTATTAAAATATTTCTAAAACATTTTAATACAATAGCGGAAGACTAGCCGGATTTACTCAAGTATATACATACAATTGATAATAAATTTTAAATCACTTAAGCAGATAAATATCTAACATGCAATTAACACTTAAGAGCACATAATTTATCATGCTTAAAATAACTGAAAACTATTACCGTACTCCAATCATGGCTATCTAACGGCATTTTTCCAGCTCCCGAATTCACCTCCCGTGTACCCGATACCCGATCTCCTCGTGAAACCGGCAGAGCTTCCCTGCAATAACCCCAGAGAAACCCTCGAAGTGTGGGCTCCGAAAGTATTTCTCTAAATACTTAGAGAAAATAAACTTTAAACTAGAAAACCCTTTTCAGGGTTTATTCTCCCGAAATTAGGCGTTTTATATAAACACCTAATTAAAATTAATTCCAACATAAATCGGAATTAACTAGGAGAAAAGGGATATGGTTTCAAAGATAAGCTCTAGCCAAAACATATCCCAAAATGTTATGAAGAAATGAGGTGGGTATCAGCCTATTTATAGGTAAATATATGAGGGCAAAACGGTTATTTTGTATACAAAAGCAAGGGCAAAATGGTCATTTCACAACCCACTTGCGTAGCCAATTTATACACGAAAATCGAGGTGACCACGTTCAAGGTCTCATCTCCATGAATCCAGCGCCGCCGAGAACGTGCCAATCGGAGCACGCAGGCGCCCAGGCGGCGCGTGTAATGTACCCTCGACTAGGGTTTGGCGTTGACATGGCCGATTCTCATTCGGCCACGTGTCCGGGTCTGGTCCGACCCTACTCGAGATCCGATTTATTGATCCGACCCGTTGACCCGGTATCCGACCCGTTAACCACCCGGTCCAGACAAATCTGGACCGTTGCTCGGGCTGACATGGCACGATCTGGGCCGTCCACTTGTCGCACACGTGGCATGCCACGCGGCCGCCCTGTCAGCGCCACCTGGTCCCACCCAACTGACGTGGCATGCCACGTCAGCTGCCACACCATCACCGATTTTTTTTTTTTTTCGATGAAAATTTTATTTTCTCCAAATTAAAATTCCGGGCATTTCCAACACTTTGGAACTTGATTTATTTTCTTAAAATAAATCCCTTGGCTTATTTTCAAACACTTTGAAAGTTCATTTCTCTTTCTCCTTTTAATATTTTCTCTTTGGGTTTTCAATTTGGGGCTTGCAGGGGGACCTGCAGGACTAATTAATTTGAGCTCCAAATGGATTAATATATTATCATCCCATGATAATAATTAATTACCGTTTAACAATATTTAATTCCACTAAATAAATATTGTTGCACTCTAAAATTAATTAAATTATTCACGAATTTATCGATCTAGAATAATTTCGCATTTCACTCCTCCGTGTGGATATCCATGAAGAATAAATTGTAACTACTATCATTTATTTTTCATTTCCAATTTGAAATTTATTGATTCGCCTTAAGTTCAAATTCTCTGTATGTGAAACACATTCATTATACAACTTCGGTGACGTATCACGCGAAGTGCTTTGGCCAAAGTCTTAATTCGAACTTTTGCAAATCTATTTCAAGGATATCTTTTACCTTGCAGCAAGGCCACAGATTCCTCAATCAATATAACTCTTTAGCGCATTTCATGTAATCACCGAAAATGCAAAGTATTTTGGCCACCCGTTACCAAGACCTAACTTCAAGTATGTTACAGTGACTAACACTACATGCCTAAAGCTGAAATATTATCAGGATTAAGAGTACAATGCTTCCTGAGATTTTATTCATTTTAGATAGCAGTATAAAATGAATAATCTCAGTGGTTCAGTTCGATGTTTCCAATCCTATTGAAAATCATCAACGTGTTATAATTTGAATCACCATTCCCTATGACGAAAGACTAATCATCTTATATAACCACATTATAGTCTTGATAAGAACATATTCTTATCTTACCGACTAGAACTTTAATGACACGTGATTTCGGTATTCAAAGTCTTTTTCCTATGAAACACATTTCATATAAGAATACCATCACACGTCATTAATTATTAATATGTGAAATACTCACAACTTGTTGTAAATTCAGTTTAATAAATTCAACAAATTGAATTTTCAGGGCACTATTCCCAACAATCTCCCACTTGCCCTAAATTCAATTTGGCTACATATCTAAGTCTTATTCCTTCCACATGAGTGTCAAAACTCGTTTTGCACTCTTTTGCGCCAATACTTTAGTGAAGGAATCTATTAGACGTTTCTCTGAGCCAACAACTAGGAAATCATGAATCCAATACATCTAATTGATTGCTTCTCAAGCTACCATGTAATTGACTTCCATGGCGATGCAAGCAATACAACTCTGCTTAACATTCTTCAATTAACGGTTGCTCTTTTTAGAGTAAACACGTATTCTGATGTCAAACATCTATTATACAAATCAGATTGTAAATCCGAATCTCTATACTCTATTGAAATGAGCTCACCACTGTGGTAGACAAACATATAATCTCAAGTCCTTCTCAAGTACTCCAATATATGCTTTCACTACTACCCAGTGTCAGATTCTAGGGTTTGACTAATATCTGCTGACTTAGACCTATTTCATAATAGGCAGCTGGCCTTGTTCATAATATGACATATATAAAGCATCCGCTGCGGAACTCTAATCATGTCTTCTATCTCTTCAGTTGTCTCAGGACACTGATGCCGAGATAGATAAATTCCATATCCAAAAGGTGATGAACCTTTCTTGGAATCTGTCATATTATACCTTACCAGCATCTTATCAATAAACGCTTCTTGTGATAAACTAATCTCCTTATTCCTATGATCACGACAAAAGTCTGATCCTTGGAATATTATTGGTTTTACTTAGGTCTTATGTATCAAACTGATTTGACATCCGAATCTTGACCACCGACAAAATTCTTGCATCATTCCCAATGATCAGAATATTAATTACGTACAAAATGAAAATGTTACAACGCTATCATGATGTCATTTTGTACACTCATGGTTCATCAGGCAATTATACAAATCCAAAGAATTTAAATTGACTTATAATTCTGATGCTCCATGATCTAGACGCTTGCTTAAGATCATAAATCGATCATTATATGCACCTGATTTCTGGCTGTGAAGCCTTCAGGTTGTACCATGTATCTCTTCTTCTTGAAGTTGCCCGTTCAAGAACATAGTCTTTACATCCATTTAGCTAATCTCATAATCGATGATGAGATAAAATGGAGAGGATGATGGACTTAAGCACTGTTATAGCCGAGAAGATCTCATAAATGGTTTCTTCTTTCTGGGTAAAATCCCTTGCCATAAGCTTTGCTTTAAAGTCTCTACTTTTGTCCATTTCTCCTTTTATCGTCTTGTAGAACCCAATTTTATCTAATAGGGTTTAATGCCTTCAGGCGCCTCTACAAGTTCAAGACTTTGTTAGAATACAGAGATCCTAACTTAGATTACAGAATACAGAGATTCTAACTTAGATTACATGGTTTTTGACCAAACGGTCAGCATCTATATCATCCACAGCTTCATTACACGTGACAGAATCAGATACGTTAGACTCAACCTCTTGGGTTAATCTTAGATACCGTGTCAGGCGTCCTGACAATCCTCCCACTACAATGATGCTCTCGTGTACACGTCTCTACATCACATGTTGTATTTGGTACATCACATGTATCCAATATATTTTCAGTTATCACGGGTTTATGGAAATCAGTATCTAATACTTGTTATTTCTTTTAACACTACTTTGCTTCAACCCTTTGTGGTTATCTATGTAACTATCTTTGAAATATTCACAAACATCTTTTGTGATTTCTCAAATTACAAAATATACCACCTCTCGTTCTTCTAGGATAACCTTAGAACAAGTAAACCTTTGTTCTTTATTCTAACTTGTCAGGATCCATCCTTAACTCGTGGACCAGGCTACCTTAAATCCGAAGACAAAAGATACAGGGTTTTCACCCTAGCTACAGATCCATCAGTGTTTTAGGAACTGACTTAGATAGAACTAGGTTTATCGTTTTATGTGCAAGACCCCAAAACGAAATTCATAGGGTAGCATGACTCTTCATGAATCTTACCATCATTGTCATAGTTCTATTTCTCCTTTCTGCAATACATCCTTGCTTAGATGTATCTCATAGAGCTAGTTGAGATCTAATATCATTTGAGAAATTTTATTTATCTCTGAACATTGATACTTATCACTACTTCGATCTAATCGAAGTGCCTTGATATGTTTTCTAATTTGACTCTTTGACTTCAGTCTTATATTCCTTGAACTCTTCAAAATTACAGACTTAAGTCTCATCAAATAAACATATCTGTATTCTATAGTAATCATTCAAATGAATGATGAAGTACGCAAAAACTTTCTCTTGCTTGAACATTCATAATATCATACTTTCGTATGAACCAACTCAAGCAAGTTCATGGCTATTCCCTTTGTCTCCAAAAGGCTTCTTGGTCGTTTTAGCCTTCTAAATAGGATTCGTAGATTGATACTATTAATAGGACTCAACAATCAGTATTTGGATCCTATTCAGATTCAATTGACCAATAGATAGGTGCCACGTAGAAGTTTATCCATTTAGATAGTAAGTCAAGCTTCTTAATGTTAAACTTAAATTAGGGTTTTTATTGAGATATAAAAGACCATCTTTTATTGTGCCAAAGAAAATAAACCTTTTATTTTGCTTAGCGGTAAACTTTTGTTCAAAACAAACAGTTAAACTATTAGTTATCAAATAACTCACAGAAATTAAATTTCTGTTTGTACGGCACGCGTAATATAAAACCCCATTGCCAAAATATAACTTTATAGTCCTTACTGCTAATACAATTAGACTTGTATTATCCTCGAGCAGTAGTTGTGTGTTAGCCGTTTTTTCAAACTTTCTGGTTAGTTTGAATCTTCGCAACAACTTGTAAATATGATTAGTTGATCTCAAGTTCACACACCAGTATTCCGGTGAATTTCCAACTAAACATAATTTCAACGAGTAAGATATCTTCATATCTTATCTAAACGGCATAGCAAACAGACAGACTAAGTATTTTGGATAATTTCCTTTTCCAATACCCGTTACCACCGAAATAGAAACACTTTTCCATTGTCGGATTTGACTCTATATTTCTGAACCTTCGATTAGGAACTTTTCCTTTTTCTTTCTTCCACTTATTGGCTTTTTAGGCTGTGGATAATGATGTTTGATTAAAGAGAACTTTTCCCTTAGTCTATATCACTCATTCTGCCATATTGAGGTCATTCATTGGTTTTAAAAAAAAATATTTAAAATAATCTTGAACGTTTAAATGACTTAGGCAGAGAGTATAGGATCGTATCCTATCTGTTAAGATTGTCTCTTTAAGCACAAAGGCTTTCAATCTCGTTCAAATTAGCTATCTTATTCATAATATGATTCTGAAACTGTGATCCTTCAAACATCTTCAACTGACAACCGTTTTCATTGCTCGTACCTTCGTACGACTCTGTCTTCAACACATGTTCTTATCAATGGACATCTCATGCATCTGATGCTCAAGAACATCTAAAACAGATGTCAGGATATAAGACTAGCCAGATCATCACACTTGATCCATTTAGATAAGCGTCTTTCTAATCCTGACTGGTTGTAGTTTCCGAAATTTTCGGATAAGGTTGAGTGAGTACGTAAACTTTCGTGTCATAACACGATGTCAAGATTTATTTCCTAATCAGCATAGTTGAACCCTTACTAGTCTATTTCCTTACGGTTTGGAGTGGGCTAAGAGAGATCGTAATTATAAAACTGAATTAAATAAATAAATGCAAGTTATGATTATGTATTTCACTTTCTTCTGCGTCCAACCAATAAATGAAATCCACGTAAGCATTTTGGTTTACCCAATGGTGACTTAACTAACTGCAGTTGACTCCCCGGAGGCGAGGTCGAAAACCGCTTAGAAAAGCAGGAACTATTCTTTATTAACATATCATCTATGTAACTCTTACCAAACAATGTTAATTCACCACGTCAACCCTTGACCTCTTAGTAAATGTAACAGAGCTCCGAAGGGAGGTTAGTACATTACTTAGTCAAGTTTGCACCATTACCTAGAAATCCGTACGAGTAGGTCAAGATACTCCACGAAGGCGTGGTCGAGCTGACTTTCCCGTATTTCATTCTATCCGTAGAAGTCTAATCTTGTATATCGCGAATATATACCCGCCGAAGGGAGTAGTATATATTCACTATACTATAGACGAGTAATGGAGGCCGTGAGAATCCAACTCTTTTCATCTCGCTCCCATTTGAATTTTTAAAAGGTGTGGATTATCTGTTGATTATTTAATAATCACTTTTTGGCGTCTTATTGTTGGAAGTAATTAATCTAATTAATACCCTCCCACTAGGATTACTAAATCATATTTAAAATCCCAATAATAATATTTTAAGGTAATTTAATAACTATTTATTAATTAGGACGAAAAATATTAATTCAATTATGCATCGCGTCTAATCTCTATTAAACAATACTATTTAATCACATTAAATAAAATATGCATAATTGTAAATATCATAATATCTCATATTACCATGATCATGCTACAAAATAAAATAATTAAGCATGCTTTCATATAATTATCACACAATTATCATGTTTAAAATAAATGGCATAGTAAACATGTTATAAATAAATTATCTCATAATTTGAATCATGTTTACTGATTCGGTAATCTACCAGGAAGATTATTGAAATCGATTCCTAGAAAATTACCATTCCACGTAAATTCCCAGGAAACACTAGAGGGGTCACAACGGTCCCACTTAAAAACCAGTCTCCTTTGACAAAATTTACGTGCACAGTAGCAGATTTAAAATTATGCATCATATCAATGCATGTATATATCTAGAGCACGGCTCTGGTACCAGTTGCCGGGAGGTGGGCCCAGAACAGTAGCGGTCCGTGACCACATTTTAAATTTTTTTTATTATAATATAAGTATTAAAATATTTCTAAAACATTTTAATACAATAGCGGAAGACTAGCCGGATCTACTCAAGTATATACATGCAATTGATAACAAATTTTAAATCACTTAAGCAGATAAATATCTAACATGTAATTAACACTTAAGAGCAAATAATTTATCATGCTTAAAACAACTGAAAACTATTACAGTACTGCAATCATGACTATCTAACAACATTTTTCCAGCTCCTGAATTCACCTGCCGTGAACCCGATACCCGATCTCCTCGTGAAACCGGCAGAGCTTCCCTGTAATAACCCCAGAGAAATCCTCGGAGTGTGGGCTCCGAAAGAATTTCTCTAAATACTTAGAGAAAATAAACTTTAAACTAGAAAACCCTTTTCAGGGTTTATTCTCCCGAAATTAGGCGTTTTATATAAACACCTAATTAAAATTAATTCCAAAATAAATCGGAATTAACTAGGATAAAAGGGATATGGTTTCAAAGCTAAGCTCTAGCCAAAACCTCTCCCAAAATGTTATAAAGAAATGAGGTTGGTATCAGCCTATTTATAGGCAAATATATGAGGGCAAAACGGTCATTTTAGATACAAAAGCAAGGGCAAAATGGTCATTTCACAACCCACTTGCGTAGCCAACTTGTACACGAAAATCGAGGTGACCACGTTCAAGGTCTCATCGCCACGTATCCAGCGCCGCCGAGAACGCGCCAATCGGAGCACGCACGCTCCCCCACGTGGCCGATTCTCATTCGGCCACGTGTCCGGGTCTGGTCCGACCCGGAACCGGACCCGGTCCAACCCTACCCGAGATCCGATTTGTTGACCCAGCCCATTGACCTGGCATCCGACCCGTTGACCGCCCGGTCCAGACAAATCTGGACCGTTACTCGCGCTGACGTGGCGCGATCTGCACCGTCCACATGTCGCACACGTGGCGTGCCACGCAACTTCCCAGTCAGCGCCACCTGGTCCCACCTTGCTGACGTGGCATGCCACGTAAGCTGCCACGTCATCCCCGAATTTTTATTTTTTTTCGATGAAAATTTTATTTTCTCCAAAATAAAATTCCGGGCATTTCCAACTCTTTGGAACTTGATTTATTTTCTTAAAATAAATCCCTTGGCTTATTTTCAAACACTTTAAAAGTTCATTTCTCTTTCTCCTTTTAATATTTTCTCTTTTGGTTTTCAATTTGGGGCTTGCAGGGGGACCTGCAGGACTAATTAATTTTAGTTCCAAACGGATTAATATATTATCATCCCATGATAATAATTAATTACCGTTTAACAATATTTAATTCCACTAAATAAATATTGTTGCACTCTAAAATTAATTAAATTATTCATGAAATTATCGATCTAGAATAATTTAGCATTTCACTCCTCCGTATGCATATCCATGAGGAATAAATTGTAACTACTATCATTTATTTTTCATTTTCCAATTTGAAATTTATTGATTCGCCTTAAGTTCAAATTCTCTGTATGTGAAACACATTCATCATACAACTTCGGTGACGTATCACGCGAAGTTCTTTGGCCAAAGTCTTAATTCGAACTTTTGCAAATCTATTTCAAGGATATCTTTTACCTTGCAGCAAGGCCACAGATTCCTCGATCAATATAACTCTTTAGCGCATTTCATGTAATCACCGAACATGCAAAGTATTTTGGCCACCCGTTACCGAGACCTCACTTCAAGTATGTTACAGTGACTAACACTACATGCCTAAAGCCGAAATATTATCAGGATTAAGAGTACAATGCTTCATGAGATTCTATTCATTTTAGATAGCAGTATAAAATGAATAATCTCAGTGGTCCAGTTCGATGTTTCCAATCCTATTGAAATTCATCAACGTGTTATAATTTGAATCACCATTCCCTATGACGAAAGACTAATCATCTTATATAACCACGTTATAGTCTTGATAAGAACATATTCTTATCTTACCGACTAGAACTTTAATGACACGTGATTTCGGTATTCAAAGTCTTTTTCCTATGAAACACATTTCATATAAGAATACCATCGCACGTCATTAATTATTAATATGTGAAATACTCACAACTTGCTATAAATTCAGTTTAATAAATTCAACAAATTGAATTTTCAGGGCACTATTCCCAACACCCTCACCTCCGCTGAACTCATATCAAGGATTCGGGTTTGATGGAACAAGCCTCATATTTTTCTAAATTGCTAAATGGAACTAGTATTCGAATTTTACCTGAAACTTGCATTTCCCGTCTAAATATCCACCCTCCACCATTTTAACCATAACTTGAACCATAGTTAACCAAATTGAGTGAAACTTGAATTCTTGTTCACCTAACTCACTCCCCTTAAACCCTCACATCAGCCCCATACTGAGATCACTCCAAGAAAGAAGGGAAAAAGTTACTGAAAATCGGACTCTAAGAGAGAAGGAAAAATAACTATTCACTATCTTTGATTTTTAGCTCATACTCCCACCAATTCTTCTCCAACTTGAAAGGTAATTGCATGATTGAATTCTATACCTTCTTGTGATCATTTCAAGCATTTATTTACCTCTTTTCATCCATGAATGATTGTGATATGAATTTTGAATGAATAGTTAGGTTTTGTTAGAAATTCTTGAATCCTTGTTTTCCTTAAATTATTTGTTGAATTGATGGTGGAATATTGGTCCTTTGTGGTCCTTTAATGCATATATGAAATCATGATTCATGGTAGTTGATCGATTTAAGAGTTGCCATTAATGAAGCTTAGTTTCTTTGAGTTCAAGAAGCATGATTTTGGCCCTTTTCATTCCTTCTTTTGGATGAATTGTTGTGACAACTTGGAGTATAGTTTGTTGCCTTGTTCTTGCTCCATTCTTGCCTTATTGTGTGGATTATTTTGTTGCTTGTTTCTGCGTTCATGGCTGCTGGAGAAACAGGGGAAAGCTCACGAACTGCTGCACATTTTTGGAGCTGCAAGGGGTAACACCCATTACCCCTATTCCTTGAGATTTTGCTGACTCCCGTTACCTTGGAGATGAAGACCACTGTCTCCATTAACCCCCGTTAACCTTTTTCTTCTTTTAAGCGTAACCCCCGTTACCATCTACTTCACTTTGAATTGTTTGTGTGAGGTTCTGTGTATTTCTTTTCTTGTGTAATATATGTGTATATATAATATAATCTGTAGTGAGTGCTTGTGTGTGCATATGTATTATGTATTATATATTATATGTGTGTTATGTGAATTGTGCATGCAATATATATATTATGTGTGTGTTTTGTAAATTATGCAAGAAATATATGTATATATATATATATATATGCAAGAAATATATATATATATATGTATATATACTATGCATGTAAATGCATGTATATAATATATATTGTAATAGGTGTGCATGTGTACATATTATATATAATTATGCATGCATGTACGTAGATATATATATATATATATATATATATATATATATATATATATATATATACGTGTGTATTTATGTATATTATACATATAAAACACGGAATACATAGAGAGGTTTGAATTCGGGATATTGCTCTTAAAGAAAAAACTTTTTAATCATTTCGACTAACCCTTATTGACATATTTTGTACCTAACTTGTTACGCATATCTTATGATTAGAATGTAATAATATTGTATAAATAAGTTATGTGTCTAGTTTTAATTGGTTAAAAATTTTAAAAATATACTGATAAAAACAAATGAAAGATATACCAAGAGCACTCCAAAGTATAATATTAATTGTTTAATTGGAAAGTAAAATCACTATTTTAAAATTAAAAGAGTGTACAAAAAAAATTAAGAAAAAGTACGGATAAAGGCAAAAAGACACATGAAAATAACATCAATAAAGGAAAAGGCAAATTTTGTCTTTTAAAATACCCTACCCCATTATTATTGCACAGGGAAGAAATAGAGGCATATAGTGCATATTAGAAGTTAGAACCAATCAACACACACAAAGAAAGAGAGAAAATTCAATAAAAAATAGTTAATTAATTAAACTATACATATATTATGGAAAAGTTAATTAATTATAGGGATAACTACATACAGTTCCCTGAGGTTGGGCCCAATTATAAAATGGTCCCTATTCTTCTAAATATTACACTGTATTCCATAAACTTGTTAATTTGTTAATTTTTGTATACTTTTAGGGACGATTTTGCATTTTTGGTTATACATTATACGTAACACTCACAAAACCTTCAGGGACATAAGTGTAGTTTTACAAAATTCATTAATGAATCTCACACAAAACAAGAAATATAGGGACTACAATGTAATTTAACATAAAAAAAGGGACTACAGTGTAATATTTAAAAGAATAGGGATCGGCTTGTAATTAGGCCTAACCTCAGGGACCTGTATGTAATTATCCCTATATTTTATTTATTATTTAATTTATTTGGACTTATGGAATTATTTGTTATCTATTTCACAATTCTTACCTATTTAATGATTTGAATGCCTTTATTTTTACCTATTCTCTAATTGTAAACTTGCTATCTTTGAACTATAATTGTTATATGAAATTCATGACTTGAATTGCTATGAATTATGAAACGTTTGAACGTGAAACCTTAAGTATGGAATGTAGCGCCCGGAGCGGCCAGCCACCACATCCCCCGCACCTAGCCCCAAACCCACATATGAAATAGAAATCCTTACATGAGCCCAAGACTAAGCGAACGGGAACCTACACACACTCGCTAAGCTAGGCGGAGCTAAGACAAGACCAGAGTGCGCAAAACAACAAGAAGACGGAAGCATATAATGAAATCCAAGAAGATAAAACCACAAAATATACTAAATAGAAAATTCATACGTAATTCATTAACACTATGATAACATATACATACTTCGATTTTCACAATAGAACCATATACAAAAGCATGACTGAATGCAAACGTAAAATGCAACTCGAACTAGAAGACTTGAACCCGACCGACTCAAGACTCCGCCTAACAAGCCCAACCTGCAAACTGAAAAGTTGAAAGGAGAGGGTCAGTCCACCGACTGAGTGAGGAGGCTAACGCACACCCACACACATACATATATAGAGCAAAGCACGTATTAAACCAAAGACTATGAACCGGGAATAGGGTTTTACATACCAAAGCCATTTTCCAAAAGAACTCATACTTATTCATATATTCGTATATTCTTAAGTTTGAAAACTCGTAAGGATTCATAGATTCCAAAAACGCATATGGATTCATATTAAAACTCATAGGGATTCATAAATTCATAATGATTCAAACCTTAACAAATAAGTCTCTTATTGAAACCGAAAGATCCTATCCCGTTTCATAATCAACATAATAAAACAAACCTAAATTACCCGGCGAGCACGGGTCAACTATACCTCATAACATAAGAATTCATAAGAAACATAATAAAATATAAATTCATAAAAATTCATATGACTTATATTCCCGTATTCCATCCACCTTCTCCGGAAGTCTGCACGCGGGTTACGGGCCCACATCGTGCAACTCGATACCGATACGTGGGGTAGTGATCCCGCAACGTACCTTAGGGAGCACGTGCACAGGCTTAACCCGGTGGCCCAACACCGCCTCGGGTGTCCTTACCCACGCCTCCAGGGCCCAGGGATTCATAAGCTTCATAAGGATTCATAAGATTCATAAGAAACATACCTAACTCGCGAAACATAAAAACGTATGATTCATACCATAAGAAACATACCTTACCGTGCAACTCGGCATATGCTATACACGTACCTCTCCGTGTCTTCCTTATTCCTAATATGCTGAGAGAAATCCATAGTTTGCTTGGCAATACACGGTTTGGAGCATAGCCTCATTGCAAAACCATTTTTAAGCTTATATATGCCCATACGTATAATTTCAGAAGAATTCATATAAAATCGAATTAACAAGATTCATAACATATTATAAGACACATATTTAATATACATATAGTATATATTCGCATGCGGCGTGAGAAAATGTCACATTAAGGCCATAGGTCGCTTATCTAAAAGAAAAGATCCTAACCCTCACCTTTTATAGGAAGAGCTCCCGGAAGAGCGTTGACGACCAAGAAGAAGCTTAAGTGGTGGAACCGACACCTCCGGAACTCAACTCTGAGAAAACGAGCATATACTTAAGACTTAGACTCAATTATGAACCAATTAGACGCACGGCGATGCATAAGAATGCAAAGGGATGCAATACACGTCAAAGATATTCATACCTAGGCATATCGATTCACTTAATGAGAAATCATGTCAAAATCCAAGAATAGAACTCATAACAAATCAAATAAATTCATACATTAGCATATCATAGGCATTCGTAAGGTTAATATTCAAAAAGGAGATCATGAGATGCAAGGAACGTTAAATGTAACACTTAAACCATTTAAATTCAAAATGCGTACGAACCGTATTGTAAAAATTCATAATTGTAATTCGTAAAATAAAACAAATGATCGAACCAAAAAATTATATTTAGAGTACATGTTTCATGTATAGGAATTCAACAAGAAAAAGGAAACATAGCAGCTACGGGAGGAAAGGAAAAGCTTGAAAACCTTCATGCTCATCAATGGTGATTTCACATACACTCCAAAAACAACAAATATAAGCATATATGCACATAATACCAGCTATGAGGAACACATTTCACGCCTCAAATCGAAGAAAAACGAGCTCAAAGCATGGATTCAAGAAAATGGAGAAAAACCCAACTATTCATGTAGTAGCATCAAACATGCTCAAAGGATCTTGAAACTCAACAAATCTGGACTTAAAATAATGAGTAGAAGACAGAGAATCAAATCATGGACTTACCTTTCGAATTTGAGATGAATCGGATGAGAAACGAGCTTAGAATTGCAAGAATGAATAGTGCAGAAAATCCCTTTTCCTTCTCTCTCGGTTCAGCTGCTCTTTTCCTTCTCTTGGCTGATATTTTCGAAATGAGGGCTGGAGAGAGTGATTAAGGGCTTAACTAGGGTTAAGTTAGCTCAAGAATCAAGGGATTTCGTTAAGAAATGAATTAATTATGGCCAAAATACTCCAAGGTGGCGAATCTGCGCGAGCTGCTCTGTTCAGACAAATTTCGGAGGCTCAAACGGGCTTAAAAAAATACGAGGCTAGGTTCCTTAGCTTGAAAATCTCATTACGAGTCCGGCGCCACTTCCGGAATTCGAATCCGAATTCCCGAGCTCAAGTTATAAATTCCGGAACACAAGGTGCGCTAAAACTAGTTAGGCCCTCGAGTCCCCAAAACGAATAAAATGGTGCGTTACCATTTCAAAAAAGTTTGAAAATGTAAAACGAACACATAAACGAATTCATAACTCACAATTCTCCAACATATCAGAAAATCACGAAATTTCGATCTCAAATCGAACACAAACGCCACTCATTTCAACAAATAAGCATATTATTCGAATAATAAAAGTTAAATTTCAAGAAATAATAAAAAAAAATTAAATTAAATTAAACTAAATGAAACGAATTAAAATTAATAGAATTTTATTAAAAAGGCTATTTTTCAATTAGGTCCAAAACTTTCAAAAAGTTGCAATTAAGTCCAAATCCAAGTTTTCAATTAAGTCCACTAATTTTAAAGTCATACAATTACATACTTAAATCACGTATATCACATAAATTCACGAAATTAGCATACTCGGGAATTAAATTCAAAAAAGGAAAATTAAATACAAAAGTTCAGACGTGAAAATTAAACAATTAAAGCATATAAATCACGTAAACAATTAATTCAACGTATAAATTAAATCAAAAGAAAAATTAAAACGTCGGAAAAACCTCTTGTGACGCCATACCTGGCTCGTCAGAGAGACGGGGTGTTACATGGAATGTATTGAATGAACTACTTGGTTATACGGCTTCAGAACATGATTTATACCTTGTATGCATCTCATATCAAGAGCATAACATGTTGTGCATCATAATTGGTCATTTTAAGCCTCACACTACCTCTTTTGCATAGATTAGGGTCCTGTCGGAGACGAGGGCGATCCTTGAAGCTTTTATACTTCTTCTTTTGTCCTTCAAGGTGGGTTTCTCTTCTAATAGCTATAACATCCTAATATACCCTTATGTGAAAGGTTTTGAGCCAAATTAGTATATTAGTATATCGAGTCTTTTCTCGAGTAAATGATTTCAAATATAAGCCTTTCTTTCATGAAATCCTACCTATGATTTTGGTGAGAGCATGATATGAAAACACGGGCTCAGGGATTTAGTGTATGTGGCTATCCGGGGAGGCAAGGGATGACGTTGATCCCATGCACTAGTTCCAACCAAATTTACAGCGAAACCGACCTCGTTAGGAGTTTTGGCGATGAAGGGGAACCAGGCTTTTGAGGATTCATGTACCTCACCAGCCACAATGATATGTATAGGTTGTCGGGCCTTACAAACCCGTCCACTACTTGGAGGAAAAAGGTGTATATGTATGATTATGATCATGATATGAATGTGCACGAAAGATATATGTATGATAACCAATGAATTATGTTTATGATCACACAAGGAGTAGGTTAGAGATTGTACACGCCCACTCGCCGGGCCATGAAATTCCATGTTTAAATATAAATGAATACGATAGTTTTAGTCCCATAGATGTTCTTCTTGTCTTACCCATTTGGGAAATTTTGAAAAAACTTCATACGGGAATATGGCTTGCATGTATGTGTTTAAATTCCGCGATATTTATATTTATGCCCTGTTTTATACCCACCAGTCTCCTATAGACTGAACCCGGTTTGTTTTTCAGTTGTTTGGTGTAGGTTGAGGAAGAGCTAGGCGGGAATTCGAGTCGTGTACTTGAGTCTTTCATTCTAGTCAAGCTCTTTACTTTTGGGTCATGTATACACTTGTCCTATCAGGTAGCATTATCATGGATATTGGAGCGTAGCTTGTATATGATCTATTTTGGAGTTTGGAATGCTCATTGTATATATTCTACGTTGTTAATTGCTTCTGCTTTAATACTTTTGCTCTATTTCATATCCTTGCACTCGGTTATTGATTTGTTTAAGGGTTAGCTTCGGCCTAACATAGAGTGTTTGTTGTGTCCCCATTCGCCGTGATTTGGCACGTGTATGGACTATCCATTTCATATGCGGGTCAGGTCTCGGTGCGGGGGATGTGGCATCTTGTGCTCGGGTGCTACAAGGCCGGGTTGAAATTGGAGTATTGAGAAGCACCGAGGGTTTCAAGCCATGACCTCAAGAACAAGAGAGTTTCAAGGATGGTTTTGGCTTTGGTTCAATCTTTCTAGCCAAACCATATTCCCACATCGGTGAACGGTATGCTAAACATACATATCACGTGCATCATGTATCTTTTGGCTTTGTTTTGTATGTCGTTGTTGTTTGTTCGTTGCCCTTCGGGGTAGGCTTGAGCATGCCAGTATTGTTGTCACGTGGTTCGATGAGGGTCATGCTTTGCAATGAACTTGATAATGTGTGCTTGGAGATCAATGATGAGGTGTGACGCCCCGCCCGATAAATCGTACAGGTATGCGTCACGAGAAAGTTTACCTTACGCACGTATGTGGGTTAAATTCCTTTTGATGTGTTTAAATCTCAACATTTATTAAATATATGACTTAATTGGCTGAAATGGGAAAATATAAAATATGAATTCTTGCATGACAACTTGAGAAGTAACGGGGTAATGGGAAAACGTGACTACTTGAATTTAATTGTTGGTGTTGATTTGAAATAGGACTTGGGCCTATTTGCAATTTTTAGAAGTTTTGGCCTAATTTAAATTAGGTAATTTTTGGTCCGTTTGGGACCGATATGAGCTCGTAAATTCAAATTCGAATTCCGACACCACCATTGGACTTGATTCGGTGATTCGGATCTAATGGAATTTACTTTATATTTTTCGGAAACCGTTTAGACCTTAAACCTTTTAATTTTGACCTATTGGACCGAAAGTCATTTATTTGAGCCCAAATCCTAATAAAGCCTTTAGCCTCATATTATATCTTGGAAACCCTAACCTTGACCTAGAACTATCAGCCACCATATAAATAGCCTTATCCCTTCTCATTTCATTTCAAACCTCAATTCACACAAGACATATCTTCCATGGAGAGCTTCAAAGAAGAATGAAGATCTAAGGTTTTCCTACCATTTCAAGAGCTCATATCTCCCTCTTTTCTTCATCAAATCAAGAGCTAAGGTAAGCAACGAATTTCCCTTGATGTGTATATCATTTCTATCCATGAATCTTAGTATAAAATTAAATGTATGAGCTTATATGAGGAAGTCTTGTGAAAATGGTGATTTATGCCCAACTTGAAGAATATGACTCTAATGGTGAATCCTTGAGTTCTTGAGCATGAATAGGTGTTACTCCATGTTGAATATGTGATATAGTTGTTGATGGTATGACAAGGAGTGAATTTGGATGCATCTTTCCATGGTTGAAGCTTGATTTTCATGAAAATGGGTTGTATGAGTTTTAGCCAAAATCACCCTTGTTCTTGAGCTAAATTGATATTTATATGATAAGCATGATTTATGTGATAATATATATGGTTTTCGTGGAAATTTTATGGTTTAAATGGTGTGAAATCGGCCATTTTCGGCCATGGTTGTCTTCTTCCCGAAGCTGTGAAGTTTCTGTACAGACTGCACCAGATCTGAGGCCGGAACGGTAGTTCCCGTTTGGCCTTGGTATCCGGAACGACCCTTCCCACTGAGGACTGATGTCAGCATGCGAGAACGGGAATGGTCGTTCCCGTTTTTTCCTTGAGATGGGAACGGACGTTCCCATGCTCGCTACGTGGCTTTTGGGAATTACCGTTCCCATGCTTAGTTATGCATGGGAATGGCCGTTCCGAAAGATGTAACACCCGAGTGCAAGGTGTCACATCCCCCGCACCGAGTTCCGACCCGAATATGAAATGGACGATCCATACCCGAGCCAAATCACGGCGAACGGGGACAAACACACACTCTAAGCTAGGCGGGCTAACCCTTAAAACCATAAAACAATATAAAACATTAAAGCGGAAGCAATAAGCGAACATATACCATATATATATATACCATGAGCATCCAAGCTCCAAAAATAAGTCATATACATCATCAATTGCCATCACGGCCCAAAACATGTACGCTCCACATCATTGTACATATACAAATATCAAAAGCGTAGTATGCAAGTGTAAGACCAAAATACAGAGCTAGAGACGAATGCAATACCTAGGACTCGTATTCCCGCCTAGCTCCCTCAACACCTGCACAAAACAACTGAAAACCAAACGGGTTCAGTCCAAAAGGGACTGGTGGGTATAAAACAGGGCATAAATAGAATATATGACGGTAATTAAACAATCACATGCAAGCTATAATCCCAAGTGAGGTTTTTAAAGACTTTCCCAAGTGGATGAATAGAAATCATCAAAAGGGATTATAACGAATCATTAACATTAGGTCATTATTGGCCTGGCGAGTGGGCGTGCATTATCTCCAACCAACACCTTGTGTAAATCATTTAAACATTCATTCATTCATTCTTTTCATGCAATCATTCTTTTGTGCACATTCATTAACATTTACACCTTCTTCCTTCGGGTTGGTGGTGGGTTTGCAAGGCCCGACCACCCATTCATTGACCAAAAGGGGTTACATGACTCCCCAGATGGCGCTCACCGTCAATTCCTCGCTAACTCCTAACGAGGTCCGGTTACGCCGTTCATTGGTGGAACTAGTGTGAGGGATCACCGTCGTCCCGTGCCTCCCCGGATAGCTACTCACACTAAGTCCCTGGGCCCCATTCGTGCATTCGATCATTTCTCGCCAAAACATTAGGTAGGGTTCATAAAATAAGGCTTTACGTTGAAAACATTTACTCTTTAAAACGACTCTCTATATATATATATAATTTTGGTCGAAAGCTTTCACATTGAAGGTATATATAGGGTCTTATATCCACATAGAAGAAAAACCCACCTTAAACCGCAAAAGGAGCAAACACGAGCCTCACTGACCGGCCTCGTCTCCAACTGAATCAAAATCTGTGCAAGAAAAGTGAAGTGAGACTCAATATGACCAAATAAGATGCTCGGCAATGCAATGATCATGATGTGAATATGTAAAAGGTAAGATTATGCTCATGTGTACTATTAAGGAATTAAATCATACATTCAAGTCATTTATTCAATCATTCAATTCATTCGAACTCTTAATTCCACAATTTCAATCAAATAAATCCAAATAATACTAAATATTCACTAAACATATATAAATATGCAAATATGTTACATTATATAAAACATATACATATATATATAATGCATACGTACAGCCATGCATGCAAAACAAAATGCATGAAAAACAGAGGGTGACACGCCCGTGTCACCTCTATACACTAAGCCGTGACACCCCCGTGTCTGGGTACAGTGGACAATATGCATGAGAACAGAAGGTGACACGCCCGTCTCACCATTACAAAGCAAACCGTGACACCCCCGTGTCACGGTACAGAAAACCCAGACCAACATGCACCCCCGTGTCAAGCTGAAGAAGGGAAAGTTGACACGCCCGTGTCAACTGTGCGTAGCAGAAAAAAAACAGGGCAGCAACGCAACAACAACAACAACCAACCAAAACACAAATTTTCAATCAACAAATGTAATCAAAACTTGAAGAAACATGTGTCCATACTTAAAGCACAATAAAATCTAACATATATACTCATATCATGCAATGATCATCAAGATTTATCAATATCAAACCCATATACAAGTTCATCAACCAAGTCCATAAATTCCAAGACTTCAAGCATAAATTCAAGCTAAAAGCATGTATTCTTGTCTCCAACAACAAATAAGTAAATTATCCAATGCAAACCAAAACCCTAGCTTCACATATTCAATCCAAGAATTCATATAAAATCCCCATCTTACCTTGAATAAAAAAGAGATGAAAAGAGATGGAGTGAGATGATGTTGATGATGCTTGAATGATCACAAAACCCACAAAATGAAGCTTGAAAGAAGAAATCTTCACACCTTGGCAAGGGTTTTGGATCGGTTGGCAAGGGAACAAGTGCAAATATGTATGTAATGTGTTTGTATGAATGAAAGGGATGCATTACGTGATATGCTGCTATGAAGGGGAAAAGAATTACCCAAATTGCTATTAAATCCTCCAAATTAGTAAGTCATGCAATTGAGTCCCCAAGCTTTTGAAATGTGATCAATTACGTCCAATGCAGTTAAGTCCACAAAGTTCATGAAATGCTCAAATAAGGTCACAACGAAATTAAGTCAAGTTCGGGAAATTAATTCACGTTGCAATCAAGTTCGATTTATGCAATAAATATCAATTGATATGAATTCACAAAAATACTAAATATTAAAAACTTAGGATATAATAATTAACATATATTCACATTTAATATATTTAAAATAAAATTTAAGCATGTAAATCACATATGAATAATTATTTCGCGCAATTAGGTAAACAATTACGTCATACCTGTACGGCCGAAAAGTCGGGGCGTCACAACATCTCCCCCTTAAAAGAATCCGTCCTCGGATTCATTGATCACTCGGGAACAATTCGGGATGAAATCTCTTCATCTTATCCTCCGTTTCCCACGTGGCCTCTTCCGTTTTATCACTTCTCCATAATACCTTAACCAGTGGAATTCACCGGTTTCTTAATTCTTGAAATTTTCGATCCAAAATCTTAACCGGTTTCTGAACGAAGGTGAGATTAGGCTCAATTTCTACCTCTTCCTCAGGTGGGATCTCGGTTTCATCCGGATAATATTTCCGAAGCTGAGACACATGAAATACATTATGAATTCCAGTCAAACTCGGGGGTAGATCCAAACGGTAGGCCGTATCTCCAATTTTCTCAAGAATCTCATACGGACCTAAATAACGAGGATTCAATTTCCCTCCTTTTCCAATCCTCAAAAATCCCTTTCGCGACGAAGCTTTCAGAAATACCCTATCACCAACCTCAAACTTAAGATCCTTTCTTCGGTGATCGGCATAGCTTTTCTGTCTGTCCTGGGCTGCTTTCATCCGTTGTCTGATTATTTGGACCTTATCAATTGCCTCTTGCACGGCCCTAAAGGGTTTTTCCTTTTTCTCTCCTCGTTTCACACCCTCTTGCTTCGTCCAATTCCATTCTTCCAAATCAAAGAACAACGGTGACCTGCATTTCGTCCGTAGAGAGCCTCATATGGAGCCATTTCTATCGATGCTTGAAAGCTGTTATTATAGGCAAATTCAATCAAAGGTAATTGCTCGTTCCACGAACTCGAAAAGTCCAATGCACATACTCTCAACATATCCTCCAAATATTTAATTAATCTCTCCGATTGCCCATCTGTCTGAGGATGGAAAACTGTGTTGAATTGAAGCCTTGTGCCCAGATTCCTTTGCAATTCTTGCCAAAATCTAGAAGTAAACCTTGGATCCCGATCTGATACAATGCTAACCGGTACTCCATGAAGTCAGACGATTTCATCAACATATTTCTTAGCCAATTTATTCACCTTATCCAATTTCGTCAGTCGATCCACTATCACCCAAATTCCATTTAAACCACCTTTCACTCATGGAAGACCCGAAACGAAATCCATCGCCACTTGCTGCCATTTCCATTCTGGAATAGGTAACGGTTGGAGTAGCCCCGATGGCTTCTGATGCTCTGCTTTCACCACTTGGCAAGTCAAGCAATGTCTCACGAAGTTGATCACATCCCGTTTAAGTCCATTCCACCAATAAAATTCCTTTAAGTCCTTATACATCTTATTTCCCCGGGATGTATCGAATACCCTGACCGATGAGCTTCTTCCAATATCAACCGTCTCAACTCTTTCGGAACCACAACTCTGTTCTTAAACCTTAGAAGTCCGGTGTCATCAAATCCGAACGGACTCTCTGAATCATTTCTAGCTTTCTGCACCAACCTCTGAACTTCAGAATCCACTTTCTGAGCTTCAAACAATCTCTGCTGAAGATCTGGTTGAACCGTAATATTCCGAATACTAGCTCTCAGCTCAAAAGACTCAGACTCATCCTCAACTTCCACCTTAACACTTAACACGCTAGCTTTCCTACTAAGCGCATCCGCGACCACGTTGGCCTTTCCTGGATGATATCAAATCGTACACTCATAATCTGCCAACATCTCCATCCAATGCCTCTGTCTCTTGTTTAATTCCTTCTGAGAAAACAAATACTGGAGACTCTTGTGGTCGGAAAAGATCTCAAAAGAAACTCCGTAAAGATAGTGTCTCCACTTTCCCAAAGTGAAGATCACTGCTACTAGCTCGAGATCGTGAGTGGGATAATTCTGTTCATGATCCTTCAACTTCCTCGAGGCATAGGCTATCACCCTACCATTCTGCATCAAAACACATCTCAATCCTTCTTTCGAGGCGTCCGTATAAACCATATATCCTTTCGTGCCTTCAGGGAGTGCTAATACCGGTGCAGTGGTCAACTTTTCCTTCAAGAGTTGAAAACTAGCTTCGCATGCCTAGTCCCACTCAAATTTAGTTTCCTTCTTAGTCAATCGAGTTAAAGGACCGGTTATCTTCGAAAAATCCTTCACAAACCTTCGGTAATAACCTGCCAATCCCAAGAAACTTCTAACCTCGGAAGCATTTTTCGGACTCTGCCACTGAATAACTGTCTCGATCTTTGAAGGATCAACTTCCAAACCCTTACTTGAAATAATATGGCCTAGAAAAGCAACCCGGTCGATCCAAAACTCACACTTACTAAACTTCGCATACAACCGGTGCTCTCTCAACGTCTCCAATACCAAATTGAGATGCCTAGCATGAACTTCTGGAGTCTTTGAATACACGAGGATGTCATCAATGAAGATTACAACGAATTTATCCAAATAGGGCCGAAAAAATCCGATGCATCATGTCCATGAATGCTGCAGGGGCATTTGTTAAACCAAACGGCATTACTACGAACTCATAATGCCCATACCGGGTACTAAATCCTGTCTTTGGTATATCCTCTTCCCGGATTTTCAACTGGTAGTAGCCTTGCCTTAAATCCATTTTCGAATAAACCTTTGAACCTTGCAGCATATCAAATAAATCCTCAATGTGGGGCAATGGGTACTTATTCTTGATAGTCATCCGATTAAGCTCCCGGTAATCTATACACATTCTCAACATCCCATCTTTCTTTTTGACAAAGAGAACAGGAGCACCCCACGGAGATGAACTCGGTTGGATATATCCACTCTTAAGTAATTCCTCGAGTTAAATCTTCAGCTCCTTCAACTCTGCCAGAGCCATTCTATAAGGAGTCTTAGAAAAAGGTTCTGATCCCGGATATAAATCAATAACAAACTCAATCTCCCGATCCGGTGGTAGAGAACCCAAATTTTCTGGAAATACATCGGGATATTCCTTTACTACAGCCGTCTCCTCAAAACTTGATTGATCCTTCGGTTTATTAAGGAGATAGGCAATAAATCTCGTGGCTCCATCCTTTACCAACTTGCGAGCTTCCATAAACGATAATAGAGGTACATTCTTCGACCCAACTTCTCCAATCAACTCTTCACCCAATTTTATCTTCTTCTTAAAACAATCAACTTCGGCCCGGTGCCCATACAACCAATCCATCCCGAAGATTACCCCATACTTCTTCATACGCATAACAATGAAGTCTGTCGGATAATCTTTCCCCTCAATCAAAACTGAACAGCCCCTGACAACCCGATCTGTCTGCAAACTACCTCCAAGAGGCGAACTCACAAAATAACAGGAATTTGAGCAAATAACAGGTAGGCACAGAGAGTCACATAGATCAGAAGATATAAAAGTATGCGTGGCACCCGGATCGAATAATGCATGAATGCTCGTGTTATGAATGCAAACGGTACCTTCTACCACGGCGTTTGGGTCGACCTCAACATTCTGCTCCTCGCTCTCAAGAGCATAGGCTCGTGCCTGAACCATCGGTCATTGAGCTCCAGCTTGATATCCTGGAATCTTATCTGGGCATGCAAAAGCCATATGATCTCCTTTCCCGCAAATCAAACACAACTTTAATCTTTTTCGGCAATTGTTATAAGAATGAGTTGGCCATCCACAATAAGTACATGGTGGCTGATCATTGCGAGATCCCTTAGGAACCGGTGGAGCCTGAGGTGGTCGTGGAACAGGTGCAATCGGACCTCCGATTCTCAGCTTCTTGAAAGGCCCTTTTTGTGGTGGAGTTGGTACATTCATCGGCCTCTTTGCTTTGTTAAATCCCCAGCCGGATCCTGATCCTTGTCCTTGACGAGAAACTGGCCTCCTAGCATTCACAGAATCTTCAACCTTTAGGGCTTTTGAAGTAGCCTTTGCCCAAGTGCTCGTATTAACAGCCTCTAAAGCTGTCTGAATGTCCGGTCGAAGCCCCTGAACAAACTGCATAGCCTTATGGAAGTCATCACCTGCTATATTTGGTGCATAGCGGGATAACCTCTCATACTCTGAAATATACGCAGCCACAGACCTCGATCCTTGCTTCAATTCGGTAAATTCTCTCAATCTTCGAGTGCGGGATGAGGGAGAGATGAATTTATTCTTGAATTCCCTTGTCAAGATTTCCCAATTGATCTCCTCTCCAGCTGCCTCCAATACAATCTGTGTGCTTTCCCACCAAGAGTAGGCTTCCCCTTGTATTAAAGTGATGGTGCATCGAGCCTTCTCTTGGGACTCACATGGAATGAGTTCCCATATCCTCTCCACCTCTTTCAGCCACATTTCCGCTTGTATATCAATTCCCTGGAAGAACTTGGGAGGTCTTTGATTCTAAAACTCCCTAAGTATAACAGAAAGCGGTGCCTCGGGCGGTACAACAGGTGCAGGTGGTGCTGGAGGTACCGGTGGTACATAATCTCGCAGCCTTTGATCTATGATATTGATAACTAAATTAACAAAGGCCTCTGCCAGCGGTGGTTGTGGAGGTGGAGGTGTAGGAGTACGATCACGATGATGACGTCGCCTTGGAGATCGATCACGATATCTACGTGGAGGTATCCTGTCAATAAAACACTGAAAATACGTGATATTTTTAGTTTACGCATGTTAATGCAAATAATTCAATCAGAATTCAAAATTCAAATCAATTAAGCACAAAAGAGATGTATATGCAACACATTGTCAAGTAGTCCCTAAGCCGAACGACCTAGACTGACTCACACGACACCAAAACCTGGGTTTTGCAACCCTAAGCTCTGATACCACTTAAAGATGTAACACCCGAGCGCAAGGTGTCACATCCCCCGCACCGAGTTCCGACCCGAATATGAAATGGACGATCCATACCCGAGCCAACTCACGGCGAACAGGGACAAACACACACTCTAAGCTAGGCGGGCTAACCCTTAAAACCATAAAACAACATAAAACAATAAAGCGGAGCAATAAGCGAACATATACCATATATATATATACCATGAGCATCCAAGCTCCAAAAATAAGTCATATATATCATCAATTGCCATCACGGCCCAAAACATATACTTTCCACATCATTATACGTATACAAATATCAAAAGCATAGTATGCAAGTGTAAGACCAAAATACAGAGCTAGAGACGAATGCAAGACCTAGGACTCGTATTCCCGCCTAGCTCCCTCAATACCTACACAAAACAACTGAAAACCAAACGGGTTCAGTCCAAAAGGGACTGGTGGGTATAAAACAGGGCATAAATAGAATATATGACGGTAATTAAACAATCACATGCAAGTTATAATCCCAAGTGAGGGTTTTAAAGACTTTCCCAAGTGGGTGAATAGAAATTATCAAAAAGGATTATAACGAATCATTAACATTAGGTCATTATTGGCCCGGCGAGAGGGCGTGCATTATCTCCAACCAACACCTTGTGTAAATCATTTAAATATTCTTCATTCTTTTCGTGCAATCATTCTTTTGTGCACATTCATTAACATTTACACCTTCTTCCTCCGGGTTGGTGGTGGGTTTGCAAGGCCCGACCACCCATTCATTGACCAAAAGGGGTTACATGACTCCCCAGATGCCGCTCAGCGTCCATTCCTTGCTAACTCCTAACGAGGTCCGGTTACGTCGTTCATTGGTGGAACTAGTGTGAGGGATCACCGTCGGCCCGTGCCTCCCCAGATAGCCACTCACACTAAGTCCCTGGGCCCCATTCGTGCATTCGATCATTTCTCGCCAAAACATTAGGTAGGGTTCATAAAATAAGGCTTTACGTTGAAAAAATTTACTCTTTAAAACGACTCTCTATATATATATATAATTTTGGTCGAAAGCTTTCACATTGAAGGTATATATAGGGTCTTATATCTACATAGAAGAAAAACCCACCTTAAACCGCAAAAGGAGCCAACACGAGCCTCACTGACCGGCCTCGTCTCCAACTGAATCAAAATCTGTGCAAGAAAAGTGAAGTGAGACTCAATATGACCAAATAAGACGGTCGGTAATGCAATGATCATGATGTGAATATGTAAAAGGTAAGATTATGCTCATGTGCACTATTAAGGAATTAAATCATACATTCAAGTCATTTATTCAATCATTCAATTCATTCGAACTCTTAATTCCACGATTTCAATCAAATAAATCCAAATAATACTAAATATTAACTTAACATATATAAATGTGCAAATATATTACATTATATAAAACATATACATATATATATATAATGCATACGTACAGCCATGCATGCAAAACAAAATGCATGAAAAACAGAGGGTGACACGCCCATGTCACCTCTATACACTAAGCCGTGACACCCCCGTGTCTGGGTACAGTGGACAATATGCATGAGAACAGAAGGTGACACGCCCGTCTCACCATTACAAAGCAAACCGTGACACCCCCGTGTCACGGTACAGAAAACCCAGACCAACATGCACCCCCGTGTCAAGCTGAAGAAGGGAAAGTTGACACGCCCGTGTCAACTGTGCGTAGCAGAAAAAAAACAGGGCAGCAACGCAACAACAACAACAACCAACCAAAACACAAATTTTCAATCAACAAATGTAATCAAAACTTGAAGAAACATGTGTCCATACTTAAAGCACAATAAAATCTAACATATATACTCATATCATGCAATGATCATCAAGATTTATCAATATCAAACCCATATACAAGTTCATCAACCAAGTCCATAAATTCCAAGACTTCAAGCATAAATTCAAGCTAAAAGAATGTATTCATGTCTCCAACAACAAATAAGTAAATTATCCAATGCAAACCAAAACCCTAGCTTCACATATTCAATCCAAGAATTCATATAAAATCTCCATCTTACCTTGAATAAAAAAGAGATGAAAAGAGATGGAGTGAGATGATGTTGATGATGCTTGAATGATCACAAAACCCACAAAATGAAGCTTGAAAGAAGAAATCTTCACACCTTGGCAAGGGTTTTGGATCGGTTGGAAAGGGAACAAGTGCAAATGTGTATGTAATGTGTTTGTATGAATGAAAGGGATGCATTACGTGATATGCTGCTATGAAGGGGAAAAGAATTGACCAAATTGCTATTAAATCCTCCAAATTAGTAAGTCATGCAATTGAGTCCCCAAGCTTTTGAAATGTGATCAATTACGTCCAATGAAATTAAGTCCACAAAGTTCATGAAATGCTCAAATAAGGTCACAACGAAATTAAGTCAAGTTCGGGAAATTAATTCACGTTGCAATCAAGTTCGATTTATGCAATAAATATCAATTGATATGAATTCACAAAAATACTAAATATTAAAAACTTAGGATATAATAATTAACATATATTCACATTTAATATATTTAAAATAAAATTTAAGAATGTAAATCACATATGAATAATTATTTCGCGCAACTAGGTAAACAATTACGTCATACCTGTACGGCCGGAAAGTCGGGGCGTCACAGAGCTACTGTTACACTTTACACTTGCTTTTTCCGTGTTTGCTTGATCCGTTTGGGTTGCTTTATGAATTATATGTTATGATATAACTTCAATTGCAATCTTTGATGATAGTACTCCATTTAATTGAATGAATTCATGTGAATACTTGCCTTTTTTCCTGTTGCTTGATCCGTTTGAATTGCCTTATGACTTTTATGTTTTAATGTGATTTCAAATGCTTTGTTAAACCTTAATACTTCGTTAATTGCATGATTGGGGGGAATATGTGAACTATGCTACGTGACCTATGTGTATATTTCATTCCATATTACATATCATTCATCTCTTGATACGCCGTGCGTCTTACTTGGTTCATATAGTGTTTAAGTTTGGGCTTCTGTATGTCTTGTCAAAGAGTTTGGTGGTGCCGGTGGGCCCGAGGTTTAGAGTGTTTGGCCCTTCACACTCTCAGACTCTACTTGCACTGTAACACCCCGGAGCGAAGGGCGCCACATCCCCCGCACCATAACCCAACACGTGAAGCGAAATGGGAACTCCGTCCACGTATCAAGCCACGGCGAACGGGTGACAAACAAAAATTCAACCTAAGCTAGGCGGTCTAGACCCTACTAAAAACAAATTCGCAGAAGCCAACAACTAAAAAAACTTAGCATGCAAGCACAAATCATATCGTGTTCTCCACATAATACTCATACAACCTTAGATACAAAACAATTATACAAAACTGAATCTCAGGACAAAACGAAGTAGCCAAATTAATACATATTCACAACTAACAAATTGTGTAACATAAACTAAATACAATGCATGAGACTCAAGCTCTACAAAAGAAAGACTCAAAGACAACCGCCTAGCTCCAGACTCCTCAAAACGAGTACCTGCAAACTCAAAACAAAGGGGAAAAAGATAGAAATAACGAGGGTCAGTCCTAAAGACTGGTGAGGGGGCTAACACACACACCCGTACATAAATATAGAGCAAAGCATAACATAGCATAAGCGAATTTTAGAGTATTCATGAACCGGGCGTGGTTTTTGCAATCCAAATCACTTTAACACGTGATAACATATATAGAAAAGGTTTAAGACCGAAGGCCAAAATCAACCAATTTTAAGGATTAGAAGTCCTCACCCGTTTCCCGAATCTTAGACGGAAACAGATCCATAACAGAAACAAAGCTTATCCTAGTAACTCAGCGAGAACGAGTTCCAACTAATCCCCTTCAGAATGCAAAACTCAAAGCTTATCACGCGAAGATACAAAACAAACATAAACACAAACCTGGGATGGAAGGGTGGCCACCCTTTGCATCCACGCTGATATGTCAGGGTCGTGAGTTTCATGACACTCACGCCCAAGGACTCCGTCCCCCACCTCCTTCCGAGTGGGTTTCGGGTTGATCCTATTAATGGAGAAGTGTCTCGGGCTTGCACCGGCGACCCCAATGGTCATCCCGGGTTTGCCAACCACACAACTCCGGGGCCCAAACTTACACTTACACTGATCACAAAAGATTATCTCGCCAAAATTTATCACAAACACACGCCAACCCTTTTCAAAACAAAAGAACGAAAATAGCTTACTTATACATAAAAGTGTTTTCAAACGTTTCATAACAAAAGGGCAAATTCCCACAAATTACATATCGAACACGTATCTAAGTATGTATATATACGTACAGGTCACATGCGGGCTTGAAATCACATATAGGGTTGTAGGTCATAATAACTAAAAGAAAGAAACCTCACCTTGCCGACCAAACCGAGCAAAACAGATCAAAAGGAGTCAAACGAACCACTTCCTCACAATGGAACGAACCTAAGAGCAAAGCAAAGAGCAAGAGGCAGACTTAGACTCAAAGTGAACCATATTGACTCTCGGCAATTGCATATGAATGTAAGTGATGCAATGCATTTCATATAAATTTATACTTAAGCATATCAAACCAAATATCGAGTCATCATTTAACTAATTCATGAATTAATTACTTAACAGGTCAAATATATTTATATTATATCATATTGTAACCTATCACAAGTATTATGTAGCACCCGGAACGCCGAGATGCCACACCCCCGCACCATAAGTCTAGCTCACACATGAAATGGGTAGTCCATATATGAACCGGACTCATGGCGAACGGGTGACAATAAAAAAAACTCACTAGCTAGGCGGGACTAACCCTCAAACCAATCAAGTTCAAGTTTAGGAATTCAAAGCGTAAGCATAATAATTCCATTAACATATATCAAATATCTCAAAAGAATTAACTTACAACTGTATATCAATACATATAAGTACCAACACTTATCAATACATTATCATCTCCAACATATCCATAACATGAAAATGCAATGCTAGACTCAACTCGACAACAGGACACGACTCGGACTCCCGCCTAGCACGCCACTGACAGTACCTGAAAAGTGTGAGGTGTCAGTCTACCACAGACTGAGTGAGGGGTTTAAAAATAAATATTCACGCAGATAACATGCAGGTCATATTCTCGGGTAAAGATTTATAAAATATAAATATACAAGTTCAATAACAATATAACTTCGCCCGAGAATACAACTATCAATATTAAACACTTGTTCCTTTTCATGCAATCAATAAGCATGCTTACGTGTTTGTTAATCATTAGGTGACCATGCAATTCCATTATCGTGCAATCATATAACACGTTCATGGAATGGAGTGCATGCAATCACTACATGGCTGGCTTGTAACATGGTAGGGTTATTTCTCCTGTGGTTGGACGGACAACCACCAGCTCTAAAAACCAGCCCAGCGCCCTCCCTAAGGAGAACCTGGCCAGGAGAACACGGGTACACGATAGGTCTTTGTTCTTCTTGTGGTCGGACGGACAACCACCAGCCCGAAGACCAGCCCAGCGCCCTCACTAGGGAGAACCTGGCCAGGAGAACACACGATCACGATACGGTATTGTTCTTCCTGTGATTGGACGGACAATCACCAGCCCGAAGACCAGCCCAGCGCCCTCCCTAAGGAGAACCTGGCCAGGAGAACACAGGTACACGGTAGGGTATTGTTCTTCATGTGGTTGGACGGACAACCACCAGCCCGAAGACCAGCCCAGCGCCCTCCCTAAGGAGAACCTGGCCAGGAGAACACAGGTACACGGTAGGGTATTGTTCTTCCTGTGGTTGGACGGACAACCACCAGCCCGAAGACCAGCCCAGCGCCCTCCCTAAGGAGAACCTGGCCAGGAGAACACAGGTACATGCTTTCATGACATGACATGCTTGATTGGGTGCACACTAACATGACCTACTTGCTTGATTCATGAACAATAACATGCTTCGAATAATAAGAGCTTTCAGGAAATTATAAATATAAATACCTTTGGCCAAAAACCACGTAAAGGTTATACGGGTTCTAAATAACTAGAAATTAAACCTCACCTCGACAAACCAACCAAAAAGGAAGCAAGAGAGCACCCTACGGAGCGGGCTCCTCGAAACTGGGACCGTGATCTGTGTAACAAGGACAAGTGTACATGAAACTCGACTCTTATGAACCAATTAAGACGCACGGCGAAGTCACAATCAAGATATCATGCAATAACAATCAAGGAGTGTCAAGTAGGAGCATGATTATCAATTAAACAAGTATATATATCATATAACTTACATATGGGAGCCAAGAGAGTGAAAGGAAAGCAATAAGAAAGGTTTTGGTGAAGTTTGGCCAAAACCGACAATTTTTGGAAATGTACATGTTGTGGGAAAACTGAAATATCTTAAATTCTAGAAGTGGGAATCGAGTTTTGTTTGTTGGAAATGAAAGTAGACACATAGACCTTTCCAACCCTATATGGCACGTTTTCTAATTCAAACCGAGGTGAAAATGGCGTTGGTTCGAAGTTGGACAAAATGCAGGAAAAGGTGACACGCCCGTGTCACCAAAATACACTAAGCCGTGACACCCCCGTGTCACGGTACAGAAACTCAACCCAACGAACACCCCCATGTCACGCTGAAGAGGGGAAAAGCAACACCCCCGTGTCACTGTACGCAGCAGAAGAAACAGGGCCAAAAACAGGGGATTGCACGGGAAAAGCTCCAAAATCAATCCCACTCTCAAATATATGTAAGGAATCAACTTAAAACTAACACATAACATACATATAACTCATATTCTTCATTTAAGCCACATTAAAACCAAGAAATATGCTTTGATCATAGAAATTCATCAAAAGCAAACCCATATAATATCATGTCATCAACTCCTCATTTCCTTAAGAATTCATGCAAGCTTCAAGTATTAAGGTCCTAAACATGCTTCTAATCATTTACACACAAGAAATCATACCAAGATCATCAAACCCTACTCAATTAATACTTCAAGAATTCATACAAATCTCAATTCTACCTTGAATGAAAGAAGAGATGGAAGAGATGATGGTATGATGATGTTGATGCTCCAACTTATGCAACTTTCCTTCTTGAAATCAAGCTTGAAATGATGAAATTTACTTCCTTCCTTCCTTGGTGTTAATACCGTGATTTAGTGTGTGTGTGTGTGGTTTTGATAAAATGGAATGAAATGTAATTGGAAGAGATAAGTGTATATGATATATATGATGTATGTGATGTATAGATACATACAAAAGTCTTCCACTAACATGTATGAATCACTACTTTTTGCAATTAAGTCCTTGCCTCACATTAATTTACAAATTAGAGATTTATTATGTGTTTGTGTGTGTCTTGCATATATGTTATATTTTATACAATGTATGTAATGTAACATAATTATATATATATACATATATATATATATATATATATATATATATATATATATATATCATGCATGTATAGAGTTAGATATTATGCATATTATACATATATATAATTGCATGTCCCTCACATGAATGCATAAAATAATGCATATGTTAGAAAATAGAATGAAATGAAATGAAAGGAAATTAAATCATATGATCATATACCCAAATAGTGAATTAATTCACATGAATCCAATTAGACACATTAACAACTAATTTTCATACAAGTTCATGGACATAAACTGCATCTAATGTCATGAAATCTATATAATATCATATAAAGCCTAAATGGAAAACCGGGGCGTTACAATTCTTCCCCCCTTAAAAGAATCCGTCCTCGGATTCAAAACACGCTTGAAATTAAACAATGAGAGATTCCCCGTCTCTCGCAAACAACAAGGAGAGAGCCCCGTCTCTCGAGCAACAATGAGAGAACCCCGTCTCTCGCAAACAAAGAGAGTACCCCGTCTCTCAAACAAAAATAAGAGAAGCCCCGTCTCTTAGAAACAACGAGAGCACCCCGTCTCTCAAACAAAAATAAATAAATCAAGGAAGTCTCCAATACTCCCAAGCAACACACGCAAAATCCAGTTCAAAATCACACAAGCCACCCCAAGGCAAGTAACAGATATCATCCACGTTAATCATCAATTACTTCACGTAGTTTAACTTGATAAGGAAATAAAGCACCTAACAAAGAAATTAATAAATTGAATTGGCATGAATGTATGCTTCATGAATGCTGCAAATACCATTCACCGTAGGTCACGAAGTTTTAAAATTGTGAGTTGTCGTTGTTCAGTGTATCATCTGTCCAGAAGATAGATTCAGTGCTCAGTTTGTCTTTAACCTCTTCAGGATACCCCGATGAAGCAATTAATGAATCCTTCAGGGATTATACTTCTTAGATCCCTTCTGCCTGGTACTGCTCCCAGTCTCTTCTCGAATACCCTTAGACCATCCGTCTTGAAGTTAGGTCCATAACTACTATCTTACCCATATCGGAGCTTGAGATACCCTCGAGGATAACTACTCCTGACAACCCTGACGATTCAATCCCAACCTTGAGGTATTCTTCATTAGGATCTACCTTAACACGAATCCTTTTCTATCTTCCGTTCATATTATCCATTCATTCTCTTTTAACCCCTTTAAGGTTGTATTCTGCATCTGACCCTACATTTCTTGGATCAAAGACAGAATGTTCTTGATGCGTTTTGAAGTTTGTTGTAAATCCTCCAATGATCATCTTTTCCGGTTTGGTTCCTTCTTAGATTTCCTTCCGAAGTAACGTGGGACTAATCGAAGACTTGATAATATTGTCATTATTGAACCTCCTTTCATACCCTATTGGATTACTCGTGATTGCCATCATTCCATCATATGCCAACTTGACTCGACACTCTCTCTTGTCAATTCTGACTTAGGAGTTTCCAGAAGCTCCCGTATAATTCTGTTATCCCCAGATCCATGTTCTATACATAGGAATATTCTCCAAGCCATTTCCGTTATACCTAATGCGAGACTCCAACCCTATTTGAATAACTTAACTCTCCACTTAACAATTTAACTATTCAAGCCGTCTTGTTTATTTCTGATCATCACTAATAAGACTCCCAGGTCATCTTTAATTTGCAATTTCGTTATCTTTACTGAAATATTCCTTCGAGCACCCTTTCAATCGTCCAATTTGTTCCTCGGTCGTGCTCTCCCCCCTTAATTTTCTGTTGTCCCGAGTTGAACTCCATCGATTCCTCTTTTGTCGAAAGTCTTGATGAGTAATTTCCATTAAGTGGAGTTTAACTGATATAGAAATCAAAGATTTGGCCTTTCACTCCTTCCCTAGTTCTCTTGATTTCCGAAACTCCTTTCTTAATCTTGTCCGGAACTCTAGTCTCATCTCTCCTTCTGAATTCTTGTTTCCGTTAACCTATCCCTTAATAGAAGTTCTTATTTCCCCCAATTTCACCTTCCTTCTAACGTCATCCTATTATTTCTCCTCCTCATAACTTAGATGCGGTTCGGTTGAACTGACACTTGATAGTTGAGGCGAAAGGGCTTCCTATCAAGTAAACACTAAAATGCATGTTGGGTTAAAATGACAATGCATGGGTCACGTTTACATCAAGCAATTATGCAACATATGAGCGTAACGAAACCAATTAGAAATGCACGGATAAACATAAAGTCACGAGAATAAATAACTAATGCAAGATATGATGCACGTGCTATGAATGCTTTGGAACCTGTCACCAAGGTGATAAGTAGTTAGCTCGGTAGCTTTTCCTCGTTCCTCCAATCCCGAGGTTACTTTAACTTGGTGAGTATCCCTTGCCTTTCCCACGGTCTTCAGGTTTTCCATGAGTCTTTTTGCATCACTTGTATCTTCCACTATCCGAGATTGCAATTTCTTAACCCTTAATTCTTCCACGTCCACAGAGTTAGTATCCAAACTTCTCCCCGAAATTCGACCTTTACTTCTAATCGTCACCTCAATCAAGAATTCCACGTTTATCCTTTGTGGGTTTAATTCACCTCCAATTGTTTCTACTTGAGCGCATGTTTTCCTCTATTTCTCGTTTCCATTTGTTGCTCCATATCTTCCACTTTAACCTCACAACATGACAATTCAGCTGGGATTTGGAAAAATGAACTCAAATCCTGTTCTCCATATCGCCACCTTCCCTCTATTTGCGTTTACCCAATTGCTTGTCTTCTAGAACCCGACTTCTAATCACTAGGTTTAGTTCGAAATCTTTCTTTGTAGACCCTTGATGCACAACCTCTACCAGATCCCTGTTATCTCTACTCCTCTTAATTACTAGTACCTCTTCCATGATCCAAATCCGGGACCAATATATCTTCAAGGTTTTGTTCCCTTCATTCCTTAGGTTGCAAGATCCTGTTGCATCCAATTAATGCACTTCAGGTAGTGGATTCACATAAGTTGTTCTTCTGAGTTACAACCATCCCTTGATTAACCCATATTCCTATACCACCAAATGTTCCTCTGCCATCGCATCGCCAAGGTCGAACCTCCCATTCTAAATCCTAACCGTTAATTGCAACTCAGTCTGTAAAGCCACGCGGCTAACATTCTCCACATTCCTCCTCGGGCATCCTTCCTATCTTCCATGCCTCCGAAGGAATTTGCAATAGATTGTTGTGATCATAAAATTTGGCCGTGGTTTGATATCATCTTTATAACCTCGAAACCATAACTCGTTTCAAGAATGGATGCATGCGATTAGTGCATGCTCATGGCACATATTCAATACGAAAAACAAGAATCCAAAAAAAAAATGCAACAAGTAATTCAACGAACTTCTTAAGGAAACCAAATTCCATATTCAAGATCGATGCAATGCACATAATATCACATAGTCCCTATGCCGTTCGACTTAGACTGACTCCGACACGACTCAAGAACACCGGTTTTGCAACCGGGCTCTGATACCACCTAAGATGTAGCACCCGGAACGCCGAGATGCCACACCCCCGCACCATAAGTCTAGCTCACACATGAAATGGGTAGTCCATATATGAACCGGACTCATGGTGAACGGGTGACAATAAAAAAAACTCACTAGCTAGGCGGGACTAACCCTCAAACCAATCAAGTTCAAGTTTAGGAATTCAAAGCGTAAGCATAATAATTCCATTAACATATATCAAATATCTCAAAAGAATTAACTTACAACTGTATATCAATACATATAAGTACCAACACTTATCAATACATTATCATCTCCAACATATCCATAACATGAAAATGCAATGCTAGACTCAACTCGACAACAGGACACGACTCGGACTCCCGCCTAGCACGCCACTGACAGTACCTGAAAAGTGTGAGGTGTCAGTCTACCACAGACTAAGTGAGGGGTTTAAAAATAAATATTCACGCAGATAACATGCAGGTCATATTCTCGGGTAAAGATTTATAAAATATAAATATACAAGTTCAATAACAATATAACTTGGCCCGAGAATACAACTATCAATATTAAACACTTGTTCCTTTTCATGCAATCAATAAGCATGCTTACGTGTTTGTTAATCATTAGGTGACCACGCAATTCCATTATCGTGCAATCATATAACACGTTCATGGAATGGAGTGCATGCAATCACTACATGGCTGGCTTGTAACATGGTAGGGTTATTTCTCCTGTGGTTGGACGGACAACCACCAGCTCTAAAAACCAGCCCAGCGCCCTCCCTAAGGAGAACCTGGCCAGGAGAACACGGGTACACGATAGGTCTTTGTTCTTCTTGTGGTTGGACGGACAACCACCAGCCCGAAGACCAGCCCAGCGCCCTCACTAGGGAGAACCTGGCCAAGAGAACACACGATCACGATACGGTATTGTTCTTCCTGTGATTGGACGGACAATCACCAGCCCGAAGACCAGCCCAGCACTCTCCCTAAGGAGAACCTGGCCAGGAGAACACAGGTACACGGTAGGGTATTGTTCTTCATGTGGTTGGACGGACAACCACCAGCCCGAAGACCAGCCCAGCGCCCTCCCTAAGGAGAACCTGGCCAGGAGAACACAGGTACACGGTAGGGTATTGTTCTTCCTGTGGTTGGACGGACAACCACCAGCCCGAAGACCAGCCCAGCGCCCTCCCTAAGGAGAACCTGGCCAGGAGAACACAGGTACATGCTTTCATGACATGACATGCTTGATTGGGTGCACACTAACATGACCTACTTGCTTGATTCATGAACAATAACATGCTTCGAATAATAAGAGCTTTCAGGAAATTATAAATATAAATACCTTTGGCCAAAAACCACGTAAAGGTTATACGGGTTCTAAATAACTAGAAATTAAACCTCACCTCGACAAACCAACCAAAAAGGAAGCAAGAGAGCACCCTACGGAGCGGGCTCCTCGAAACCGGGACCGTGATCTGTGTAACAAGGACAAGTGTACATGAAACTCGACTCTTATGAACCAATTAAGACGCACGGCGAAGTCACAATCAAGATATCATGCAATAACAATCAAGGAGTGTCAAGTAGGAGCATGATTATCAATTAAACAAGTATATATATCATATAACTCATATATGGGAGCCAAGAGAGTGAAAGGAAAGCAATAAGAAAGGTTTTGGTGAAGTTTGGCCAAAATCGACAATTTTTGGAAATGTACATGTTGTGGGAAAACTGAAATATCTTAAATTCTAGAAGTGGGAATCGAGTTTTGTTTGTTGGAAATGAAAGTAGACACATAGACCTTTCCAACGCTATATGGCACGTTTTCTAATTCAAACCGAGGTGAAAATGGCGTTGGTTCGAAGTTGGACAAAATGCAGGAAAAGGTGACACGCCCGTGTCACCAAAATACACTAAGCCGTGACACCCCCGTGTCACGGTACAGAAACTCAACCCAACGAACACCCCCGTGTCACGCTGAAGAGGGGAAAAGCGACACCCCTGTGTCACTGTACGCAGCAGAAGAAACAGGGCCAAAAACAGGGGATTGCACGGGAAAAGCTCCAAAATCAATCCCACTCTCAAACATATGTAAGGAATCAACTTAAAACTAACACATAACATACATATAACTCATATTCTTCATTTAAGCCACATTAAAACCAAGAAATATGCTTTGATCATAGAAATTCATCAAAAGCAAACCCATATAATATCATGTCATCAACTCCTCATTTCCTTAAGAATTCATGCAAGCTTCAAGTATTAAGGTCCTAAACATGCTTCTAATCATTTACACACAAGAAATCATACCAAGATCATCAAACCCTACTCAATCAATACTTCAAGAATTCATACAAATCTCAATTCTACCTTGAATGAAAGAAGAGATGGAAGAGATGATGGTATGATGATGTTGATGCTCCAACTTATGCAACTTTCCTTCTTGAAATCAAGCTTGAAATGATGAAATTTACTTCCTTCCTTCCTTGGTGTTAATACCGTGATTTAGTGTGTGTGTGTGTGGTTTTGATAAAATGGAATGAAATGTAATTGGAAGAGATAAGTGTATATGATATATATGATGTATGTGATGTATAGATACATACAAAAGTCTTCCACTAACATGTATGAATCACTACTTTTTGCAATTAAGTCCTTGCCTCACATTAATTTACAAATTAGAGATTTATTATGTGTTTGTGTGTGTCTTGCATATATGTTATATTTTATACAATGTATGTAATGTAACATAATTATATATATATATATATATATCATGCATGTATAGAGTTAGATATTATGCATATTATACATATATATAATTGCATGTCCCTCACATGAATGCATAAATAATGCATATGTTAGAAAATAGAATGAAATGAAATGAAAGGAAATTAAATCATATGATCATATACCCAAATAGTGAATTAATTCACATGAATCCAATTAGACACATTAACAACTAATTTTCATACAAGTTCATGGACATAAACTGCATCTAATGTCATGAAATCTATATAATATCATATAAAGCCTAAATGGAAAACCGGGGCGTTACATATTAATCAAATTAAATTTCATATAAAAGGCAAGGGATACATAAGAGGTGAAATAAAGTAGCATATTAGGCATATAAAAGTATAGGAGTTCATATTAAATCACAAGTCATATATATCACATTAAACGAATCCATAATTTTCATATAACAAGCATACCCTATCATACGAGATGTTATCAAAGCATTCCTATCATAGAAGGAGCAAAGAATGATCATGCAAGGCATATAAATGAGACATGAAGTCATAAACGCACATTAAGGTAGCATACGTCGCATAAGAGATCATGATTCGAAAACAAGTAATTAAATCAAGCCATAAATTCATAAAATATAAGTTAACACATAATATATCAAGTTAGCAATGCATACGAGTCACAAACGGGACAAGAGAAAGCAATTAAAAGCAACGAAACGACGAATGAATTTCCCCCAGGCTGCCACCGTGAGACATGACACGACCATGTCCAAAAAGCAAAGGAAACAGACACGGCCGTGTCCGAATTTATAAAAATCTGATGCCCAAGTCGAGGCCTTGACACGGCCGTGTCATGCTGCAGTTCATTCTTGACACGGCCGTGTCAAGCATTTCTCCAAAACAAAAATGTGCAGCAGCAGTTCGGTTTTGAGGAGGAAAAACAGGGCAATATGCAGCAGCTCTTGGAGGCTTTCTTATGGCATTTCAACACATATATCAAGCATGAAATGAACCCTAAATAACAACATTAACATGTCATAATATACAGCAACAAAGGTCCCTTCAATCATGCAAGAAACGAAGCAAAGAGAGGCATGAATTCAAGCAGGCTGTACTCTCAGATTTGCAGCAGCAATGACGCATGAAAACAGGGCAAAACAGGGCATAAAAGCTTAAGGAAACTTAGCTAACATGTAGAAAAACCCATATACTTCATGTCCATGCAATTTCACACGAAAATAAGCACAAGAGATCATCAAACCAAACCAAAAATCCTGACAGCAGTTCATACGGGCGAGCAGATTTTTGCAGCAGTTTTCAAGCTCAAAACTCATCATATAAACCAAGGTTTTCAAGGCAAAACCGAGCATATTCATAGTGCAACATGTGTAATACATAACCAAGCATTAAAACACGAAATTGGATGCAAGAATTCATCAAAGAAAGCTCAAAACACGACAGCAGTTCGGTTATAAAGGAGCTAACTGCAGCAGTTCGAAATTCCATTTTCAGGGCCAAAAACTCAAGCTTTCAATCATGTTATCAATGGAGAATCAACGCTAACACATCTATCATGAAGTATAGATCAAGAATGGAAGCAAAGAAGCTCATATAATCAACAAGGAAGCACCAAATTAGCCACAAACTTAAGCTAAGCCATGGATTCAAAAATATGAGCTAACCCTAACTATTCATGCAAGCTTTCAAACCCTTATTAAATCTGAATTAAATCATGGATTTCAAGGATAAAATGAAGCATATAAGAGAGGAGAATACATAAATATACTTACCTTTAAGATGTGAAGAAGTATGGAGAAGATTGTCTTCAAAATCTCAAGACATGGAAAAGTGCTTCTTCTTCTCTTCTTTTTTCTCCATGGATCAGCTGCTCTTCCCCCTCTTGTGGGTGTGTTGGACGAAATGAAAGGGTAGGGAAGGGATAGGGATGAGTTAATATCATATAAACCAAGGTTAAAGGCTTGAGCATGGTTAAATTGGCCCCACAAGTGTAAGACTAGTCAAAGATGGTGGCTTTGGCGCAAGCTGTTCGTTCCAGCCGAAAAAAGAGGGTCCAAATGGGTTAGAAAAATACCAAATCAGGTTCCTTGGCTTCATCTCTTCGTTACGAGTCCAACGCATCTTCCGGAATTCGAATCCGAATTCCCTAGCTCAAGTTATGGCCTCCGGAACAAGAGTCGGCTAAAACTAGTTAGGCCCTCATGTCCCTCGTCAAATACCAAAGGCTTAAAACCTCGACAAACGAACACGAAAACTTAAAACGAGCATGAAAACACATTCATAACTCACATATATCACGCATACCAAAATTTCACAAAAATCGGAATTGAATTCCGGCACATAAAGAGCAAATTACGAGAATACGAAACTTAAACGTTTAAAATTCAAAGTTCATAAATATAAACAATTAATTTCATATAAATTCAAATAATCATAAAAGCATTAAAATAACATTCAAATACGTAATTAAACAATTTAAATGCGCACAAAACTCTCCCGTTATGGCGTACCTGGAAATCCGAACGATCGGGATGTTACAAACTCCCCTCCTTCAAAAGGACCTGTCCTCAGGTCCTAAGGAGAATCTTGAACGGCTCCGAAGTCAAGCCCAACTCAACACTTCCGCTGCGCCACTCTGATCCTATACTTCTCTAGACACTCTCTCCTTAAATGGCGAACCGGACACAAAGTCCTAGTCATTTGCCCCCACTTCCCAAATAAAGACTCGGGAGTAGTTGGAGAATTCCCAACCTTGGCACATAGACATTACTACACAAAGTCCATAACGTCTTTCTTATGCTAGAACAACCGGTTTCCCAAAGCTCCGAACAACTTCAATCCTAAGTGGGATTAACTCGTGACCTTGCACTCCTTAAGGCGTAGGCTACCGTTCTTCTACGAGCAACACACAACAAAGGCCTTCCTTTATGCCTCGGTTGGAAACAAGGTAGCCTTTTGTACCTCCGGTTAGGCAAAAGCCAATACCGAGGGCAACTCTCTTCAACCGCCTCTTCCCACTCAAAACCGTACCTCATACTCTGAGGCAATCCTCGGTTCTCCTACGTGGAACATCAACGGTTAGCCTTCTGTCTAATACCCGAAAATATCGTTGAGTCCCTGACGGACCTCCTGAAAACAACCGCTAACTTCAATAAGAGCCAAACTTCTCAAAATCGACCACCGAAAGCAGCTCGACCCTCACAACTCACTAAACACTCACGAACACTCCACACCACAAGAAAGTACTAACACAAAAGAAAAATAAATAAAGCATACAACGAACAAGAGCCAAGAAGGAAAAGAAATACATAACAAGCAAAACTAGGAAATAAAGGAAGCACATTTCAAACAAGAACCAAGAAGAGAAAGAATCACACAATAGGCAAGAACCAAGGGTGAAAGCAATTACGCAACAAGCAAAACTGAAAAGGGAATGAAACACATTACAAGTAAGAGCCACGAAGGGAAAGAAACACTTAACAAGAAAGAACAAGAAGGGGCATAATTACGCAACAAACGTAATCAAGAATCACCTAAAAACAAGGAGTAAGACAATAAGCACATGGGTTTCCCCGAATATTAAAATATGCGTAAAATGTAATGCCATGAATGCTTCATGTACCGTTCACCATCGGAGTGGTGTTGAGTGTGGTGTCATCTTCTTGTTTTCCGGGAGAATCATCTTGTGCTTGAACCGGGGTCTTGAAGTCATGGCGTTTCTTTGAAGACCTCAACCTCTTGTTGTTCAGTTAACTTTCATCAGGCCTTCAATTCCTCCATAATTAAATCATCCTACCACCTTTGGTATTGAAATCTTTCCTTGTTTGATATTGGTGGCCTAATGAGACTCTTGAATTTCCTCATTCCATGTAATTCGAGCCTCTACAATGTATATATTAAATTGCTTCTGGTGAGGATATGTAAAAATCCATCCATCTTCGGCATTGAACTCTTTCTTTTCTGACGTTGTTGGTATTTCGAACCTTCTTGAGAATTTCTCAAAGCTTCGATTCCTTGCTTAATCTTCTAACCTCAAACCGATCTTTTCTTCACATGAGTAATGTGGGAGACTCAATCCATTGATTATCCAATCCTTCATAGCCCCATATATTTTGCATCCTTAGATCATGTGTACGTATTCTTGGAATTTGACTATTTGATCGAATTTCATACCTTCTTACTTGCAAATAACTCCAAACTCTAGGATAGTACTCGAAGGTACCCTATCTTTCAAGCCCTTATATGAAATCATCCACCTTCTCCCAATCTTCTAGTTGAAATATTTCTATCATCGAACTCGGAAGGGAGGTACTTGTACAAAGTTCTTGAATAGAACTTCTTCACAGGAATTATTCTCGAACTCCTCAAATCTCTATTCCATTCTCTTGATCACCTAGAACTTGACCTTGATATCCCCATGTCAAACCGCTTCAAAAGATAAAAATCTCTAAACCCTTTATAGCCCAAATATACTTGTCTCCCTTATCCTTTTCCCGGTAATACTCGTTGATGTCGAAGGAGTATCCTAAAATAAAATACAATTCCAAGAAGGTATCGATGCATGCGGGGTTTCTAGTGCATGTTCATGTGAACTATTAATACAAATAATATCAAATAATATCAAGTAAGTCACATAAGTGATGTAGTGAATACCAACAAACATGAAATCCTAAGCCGAACGACCTAGACAAACCCGACTCGACACGAGAGCTCCGGTTTTGCAACCTAGAGCTCTGATACCACTTAAAGATGTAACACCTCGGAGCGAAGGGCGCAACATCCCCCGCACCATAACCCAACACGTGAAGCGAAATGGGAACTCCGTCCACGTATCAAGCCACGGCGAACCGGTGACAAACAAAAATCCAACCTAAGTTAGGCGGTCTAGACCCTACTCAGAGCGCGCAAAAACAAATTCGCGGAAGTCAACAACTAAAAAAACTTAGCATGCAAGCACAAATCATATCGTGTTCTCCACATAATACTCATACAACCTTAGATACAAAACAATTATACAAAACTGAATCTCAGGACAAAACGAAGTAGCCAAATTAATACATATTCACAACTAACAAATTGTGTAACATAAACTAAATACAATGCATGAGACTCAAGCTCTACAAAAGAAAGACTCAAAGACAACCGCCTAGCTCCAGACTCCTCAGAACGAGTACCCTGCAAACTTAAAACAAAGGGGAAAAAGATAGAAATAACGAGGGTCAGTCCTAAAGACTGGTGAGGGGGCTAACACACACACCCGTACATAAATATAGAGCAAAGCATAACATAGCATAAGCGAATTTTAGAGTATTCATGAACCGGGCGTGGTTTTTGCAATCCAAATCACTTTAACACGTGATAACATATATAGAAAAGGTTTAGGGCCGAAGGCCAAAATCAACCAATTTTAAGGATTAGAAGTCCTCACCCATTTCACGAATCTTAGACGGAAACAGATCCATAATAGAAACAAAGCTTATCCTAGTAACTCAGCGAGAACGAGTTCCAACTAATCCCCTTCAGAATGCTAAACTCAAAGCTTATCACGCGAAGATACAAAACAAACATAAACACAAACCTCCTTACTCCATGGAATGGAAGGGTGGCCACCCTTCGCATCCACGCTGATATGTCAGGGTCGTGAGTTTCATGACACTCACGCCCAAGGACTCCATCCCCCACCTCCTTCCGAGTGGGTTTCGGGTTGATCCTATTAGTGGAGACGTGTCCCGGGCTTACACCGGCGACCCCAATGGTCATCCCGGGTTTCCCAACCAGACAACTCCGAGGCCCAAACTTACACTTACACTGATCACAAAATCTTATCTCGCCAAAACTTATCACAAACACACGCCAACCCTTTTCAAAACAAAAGAACGAAAATAGTTTACTTATACATAAAAGTGTTTTCAAACGTTTTATAACAAAAGGGCCAATTCCCACAAATTACATATCGAACACGTATCTAAGTATGTATATATACGTATAGGTCACATGCGGGCTTGAAATCACATATAGGGTTGTAGGTCATAATAACTAAAAGAAAGAAACCTCACCTTGTGACCAAACCGAGTAAAACATATCAAAAGGAGTCAAAAGAACCACTTCCTCACAATGGAGCGAACCTAAGAGCAAAGCAAAGAGCAAGAGGCAGACTTAGACTCAAAGTGAACCATATTGACGCTCGGCAATTGCATATGAATGTAAGTGATGCAATGCATTTCATATAAATTTATACTTAAGCATATCAAACCAAATATCGAGTCATCATTTAACTAATTCATGAATTAATTACTTAACAGGTCAAATATATTTATAACATATCATATTGTAACCTATCGCAAGTATTCATCAAATTAAATTTCATATAAAAGGCAAGGGATACATAAGAGGTGAAATAAAGTAGCATATTAGGCATATAAAAGCATAGGAGTTCATATTAAATCACAAGTCATATATATCACATTAAACGAATCCATAATTTTCATATAACAAGCATACCCTATCATACAACATGTTATCAAATCATTCATATCATAGAAGGAGCAAAGAATGATAATGCAAGGTATATAAATGAGACATGAAGTCATAAACGCACATTAAGGTAGCATACGTCGCATAAGAGATCATGATTCGAAAATGAGCAATTAAATCAAGCCATAAATTCATAAAACATAAGCTAACACATAATATATCAAGTCAGCAATGCATACGAGTCACAAACGGGACAAGAGACAGCAATTAAAAGTAACAAAACGACGAAAGAATTTCCCCCGGGCTGCCATCGTGAGATATGACACGACCATGTCCAAAAAGCAAAGGAAACGGACACGGCCGTGTCCGAATTTATAAAAATCTGATGCCCAAGTCGAGGCCTTGACACGGCCATGTCATGCTGCAGTTCATTCTTGACACGGCCGTGTCAAGCATTTCACCAAAACAAAAATGTGCAGCAGCAGTTCGGTTTTGAGGAGGAAAAACAGGGCAATATGCAGCAGCTCTTGGAGGCTTTCTTATGGCATTTCAACACATATATCAAGCATGAAATGAACCTTAAATAACCACATTAACATGTCATAATATGCAGCAACAAAGGTCCCTTCAATCATGCAAGAAACGAAGCAAAGAGAGGCATGAATTCAAGCAGGCTGTACTCTCAGATTTGCAGCAGCAATGACGCATGAAAACAGGTCAAAACAGGGCATAAAAGCTTAAGGAAACTTAGCTAACATGTAGAAAAACCCATATACTTCATGTCCATGCAATTTCACACGAAAATAAGCACAAGAGATCATCAAACCAAACCAAAAATCCTGACAGCGGTTCATACGGGCGAGCAGATTTTTGCAGCAGTTTTCAAGCTCAAAACTCATCATATAAACCAAGGTTTTCAAGGAAAAACCGAGCATATTCATAATTCAACATGTGTAATACATAACCAAGCATTAAAACACGAAATTGGATGCAAGAATTCATCAAAGAAAGCTCAAAACACGACAGCAGTTCGGTTAAAAAGGAGCTGACAGCAGCAGTTCGAAATTCCATTTTCAGGGCCAAAAACTCAAGCTTTCAATCATGTTATCAATGGAGAATCAACCCTAACACATCTATCATGAAGTATAGATCAATAATGGAAGCAAAGAAGCTCATATAATCAACAAGGAAGCACCAAATCAGCCACAAACTTAAGCTAAGCCATGGATTCAAAAATATGAGCTAACCCTAACTATTCATGCAAGCTTTCAAACCCTTATTAAATCTGAATTAAATCATGGATTTCAAGGATCAAATGAAGCATATAAGAGAGGAGAATACATAAATATACTTACCTTTAAGATGTGAAGAAGTATGGAGAAGATTGTCTTCAAAATCTCAAGACATGGAAAAATGCTTCTTCTTCTCTTATCTTTTCTCCATGGATCAGCTGCTCTTCCTCGTCTTGTGGGTGTGTTGGACGAAATGAAAGGGTAGGGAAGGGATAGGGCTGAGTTAATATCATATAAACCAAGGTTAAAGGCTTGAGCATGGTTAAATTGGCCCCACAAGTGTAAGACTAGTCAAAGATGGTGGCTTTGGCGCAAGCTGTTCGTTCCGGCCGAAAAAAGAGGGTCCAAATGGGTTAGAAAAATACCAAATCAGGTTCCTTGGGTTCATCTCTTCGTTGCGAGTCCAACGCATCTTCCGAAATTCGAATCAGAATTCCCTAGCTCAAGTTATGGCCTCCGTAACAAGAGTCGCGCTAAAACTAGTTAGGCCCTCATGTCCCTCGTCAAATACCAAAGGCTTAAAACCTCGACAAACGAACACGAAAACTTAAAACGAGCATGAAAACACATTCATAACTCACATATATCACGCATACCAAAATTTCACAAAAATCGGAATTGAATTCCGGCACATAACGAGCAAATTACGAGCATACGAAACTTAAGCGTTTAAAATTCAAAGTTCATAAATATAAACAACTAATTTCATATAAATTCAAATAATCATAAAAGCATTGAAATAACATTCAAATACATAATTAAATAATTTAAATGCGCACAAAACTCTCCCGTTACGGCGTACCTGGAAATCCGAACGATCGGGATGTTACAAACTCCCCTCCTTCAAAAGGACCTGTCCTCAGGTCTTAAGGAGAATCTTAAACGGCTCCGAAGTCAAGGCCAACTCCACACTTCCGCTGCGCCACTCTGATCCTATACTTCTCGAGACACTATCTCCTTAAATGGCGAACCGGACACAAAGTCCTAGTCATTTGGCCCCACTTCCCAAATAAAGACTCGGGAGTAGTTGGAGAATTCCCAACCGGACAAAAAGTCCTAGTCATTTGTATTGGTATTGAGTAGTGAGGGTTTGCTCCCTAAACTAACTTGGTGTTGGGGTTGGATTGTTTTATGATATTTGTTTATTTCCAGTTTTGATACGTATGATATGATATGGAAGTAAGGTTGAAAACCCGTACTCACCGGGTATAAGATATGTTTTGTTATGTTGATTATGAAACGGGATAGGAGCTCTCTCTTTTGATATGATATGAGTATGTTCTGGTTGTTATGTTTTGAACAAGTTAAATATAAGTATACGTTTGATTTGAAAATGGCTTTGGTATGAAAAACCCTACTCCCGGTTCATAGTCTTTCTTTTGATACGTGCTCTGCTCCTTATTATGTATAGTGTGTGTGTTCAGCCCCCTCACTCAGTCAGTGGACTGACCCTCGCCCCACCTATGTTTTTAGTTTGCAGGTGTAGGTTGTTGGGGTTCGAGCTAGGCGGCGGTGTGTTGTATCTGTCGAGTCACTGTCGTTTGTTAAGTTTCTGTTTTAGTTATGTTTGTAATTTGTAAACGTATATACTATGTACAGGTTTATGCTTATTGATTGTATGTATGGAATTCGGGACAGGTTAGGACAGGTTTTTGGATTAGTTGAACCAGTCTTTATTGTGATTATTTCGGGATAGGCTTCTAGGATCAGTTGAACCCGTGCAACTGATTATGATTGATTTAATATGATTGATGTTTTAAATTTTTGTTAGTTCGTATTCTTTACTTTGCTTCCGCTTCCAGGTTTTGTTTTCTCTGCTGTACAGGGTCTAGGTACCGCCTAGCTTAGGCAGGATATTGTTTGTAACATCCCATTCGTTCGGATTTCCAGGTATGCCGTAACCAGAGGGTTATATGTGCATTTAAATTATTTAATTATGTAATTGAGTGTTATTTTAATCCTTATATGATTATTTGAAATTATATGAAATTATTTGTTTATTTTATGAACTTGAACTTTGAACGTTTTTGCTTATGTGCCTCGTAATTTGCTCGTTATGTGCCGGTATTCAAATCCGATTTTTGTGAAATTTTGATATGCATGATATATGTGAGTTATGAATGTGTTTGCATGCTCGTTTTACGTTTTTGACTTCGTTTGTGGAGGTTTTAACCCTAACTAGTTTTAGCTCGCCTCGTGTTCCGGAAGGTATAACTTGAGATCGGGAATTTGGATTTGAATTCCGGAAGAAGCATCGGACTCGTAATGAAGAAAGGAAACTTTTGAACCTGATTTGGTATTTTTCGAAGCCCGTTTGGATCCCCGTTTTTCACCCGGAATGAGCAGCTTCAACCAAAGTAACCCTCTTTGACTAGTCTTACACTTGTAGGACCATCTTAAACCTAATCAAGCTTAAACAATGACTTTATACACTTGAGTTAAGCCCCTTTTCTCCCTCACCCTCACCCTCAGCCATTTCAAAGCACACAACCCAAGAGAGAGGCAAAGCTGATCCAAGAGAAGAAGAAGAAGAAGAAGAAGAAGAAGAAGAAAAAGAAAGAAAGAAAATCCCCCTTTCGTCATGCCTTGTGATTTTGAAGACAAATCTTCTCCATACTTCTTCATATCTTAAAGGTATGTATATTTTCGAATTCTCCATGATTATATGATGATTTTGATCCATGAATTTCATGTTTTATTTGAGATTTGATAAGAGTTTGGGAGATGGCATGAATAGGAAGGGTTAGAGATCATTTCTTGCTTCCATGTCCTAGCTTGGGTTTAGGGCTGATTTGATGCATCTTTGGTGATTATATGAGTTTTTTTGCTTCTATTCTTGATCTATACATCATGTTAGATGTGTTAGGGTTGATTCTTCTTTGATAACTTAGTTGAAACTTTGAATCCTTAGACCTTAAAACTACTGCAAATCTGGTCCCCCTCCAACTGAACTGTTGTCTTGATTTTTGGATTGGTTTGGTGATTTCTTGAACTCCATTTCATGTGAAATTGCATGAACATGAAGTATTTGAGTTGCCTTACTTGATAGCTATGTGTTCCCAAGCTTTTATCCCCTGTTTCAGCCCCAAACTTGAAGAGATTGGCCTGCTTGCATTTATACTTCTTCTTGTCCGATTTTCTTGCATGATTGAGACCAATTTTGTTGTTACTTTTTAGGACCTGAATATGTGATGTTTTCGTAGATAATTCATGCATGTTTTATGTGTCTTTAAGGCCTAAGAAATTCCCTAAGAGCTGTTGCAAAATGCCTTGCTTTTCCTTTCCAAAAACCGAACTGCTGCGTTGCTTTTATTTTCTGAACGAGGTGTATGACACGGCCGTGTCCTATATGAACTGCAGCATGACACGGCCGTTTCATATGTTCAACTTGGGCATCTGATTTTATTAAATTCAGATATGGCCGTGTCCGTTTCCTTTGTGTTTTGGACATGGCCGTGTCATGTGTCACGGTGGTGGCCCGGGGGAGTTTCTTTTATCGTTTCATTGCTTTTAAGTGCTTTCTCTCATCCCGTTTGTGACTTGTATGCATTGTTAGCTTGATGGATGTCGTGTCAACTTGTATATTATAGATTTATGGATTGATTTGTTTGCTCATTTTCGAATTATGATCTCATATGTGAAGTGTAGCGCCCGGAGCGGCGAGCCACCACATCCCCCGTACCTAGCCCCGAACCTACATATGAAATAGAAACCCGTACATTAGCCCAAGACTGAGCAAACGGGAACCTACACACACTCGCTAAGCCAGGCGGAGCTAAGACAGGACCAGAGTGCGCAAAAACAATAAGAAAGCGGAAGCATACAACAAACTTCAAGAAGATAAATCCATAAAACGGGTTCAACTATCCCTAGAAGCCTGTCCCGAAATATATATATACATGAATAGAATTCAAAGATACATACATAATTCCATAATCAAACCCAAATCATATACAAAAGTGTAACCGAATGCGAATGGAAATGTAACTCGAGCTAGGAGACTAGGACTCGATCGACCCACGACTCCGCCTAGCACGAACGACAACCTGCAAACTAAAAAGTTGAAAGGAGAGGGTCAGTCCACCGACTGAGTAAGGGGGCTAACGCACACCCACATACGTATACATATAAAACAGAGTATGTATTAAATAAAAGACTACGAACCGGGATAGAGTTTTGCATACCCAAACCATTTTTGAATCAAACTTATACTTATTCGTAACATAATCAATCATAGCTTAAAAGAAAGATCCTATCCCATTTCATAGTCAACATAACTTAACGGATTCCTACACCCGGCGAACACGGGCCTTACTCTAACTCCCCAGTTATTAACATACGTATGAAAATAGAAAACACAATCATAATCAATCCAACCCCAACAACATGTAGCTCGGGAAGGAAACCCTCACTACTCTTACCAATGTACAAGGGGTAGCTAACCCACATTGTGCTTCAAGCACCACGCCTCCTCAACCTCCAAGAGTCGCGCGTTAGTACTTCAAATGGGAATCGTGCACAGGCTTAACCCGACGGTCCTTGTCGTCCCGGGCATCCTTACCCACAATTCCCTGGGCCTGGCAAATCTGAACAAGACTTAACATACCATAACTCGCAACTTAACTTACTTAGAACGTAACAAACTTACATACCTTAGCATACCTTACCGTGCAACTCGGCCTATGCTTTTAACTTACCTCTGCTTGTCATCCGAAAAGATATCAAGTTGAAGAAGATCAAACCTTGCACGAAGACACACGGTTCGGAGCATAGCCTTGTTGCAAATCATTTTCAAGCTCATATATGCTCATACATATAGTCCAAAACATTTAATCTTATGACAAGATCATAAACGTATCTTATAAGCACGTATCTATTATATAAATATAATAGTATAGTCACATGCGGGCTTGAAAACGAGCACGTAGGGTTGTAGGTCGTATTAACTAAAAAGAAAACAAACCTAAAACTCACCTTTTACCAAAAGTGCTCACGGATAAGCGTTGACGGCCAAGAAGAGGCTAAAAGACGGAACCAACACTCCCGAACTCAAATCTGAGACATACAAACATAAACTCATGACATAGACTCGATCATGAACCACTTAGATGCACGGCGACTCATACGAATGCAAATGGATGCAAATGCATATCATATAGATTCATACTTAGGTATATCGGAGCAAATAACTAGATATCACACAAGGAATTCAAGAATTAAACTCATACCATATGAAATAAACTCATAATGTGTCCTATTATAGCATAATATAAGTGTTCATGAGTTTAAAATGCATAAGGGAGACAAACGATTCAAGAAAGAATTATACATATCACTTAAGACATATTAAATCATAACTCGTTCAAATCATATCAAATAAATTCAAAAATCTAAAACAAGCAAATTAACACATAATAATACATGTTAGAAAAGCTTAGGGATCATATTAGGGGTAGGAGAGAAGCAAATAAGTGAATAAAATAAGGAAATAAAGTTCAGAGCGAAAAGGAGCCGCTGCCCTAAATCCACCCCGGTGGATTTTTTTCAAAAGGAGAATCCACCCCCATGGATTTGGGGCAGACAGTTCTGAGAGGGCCTACCTCAAATCCACCCCGGTGGATTATTTTCAAAGCAAAAATCCATCCCGGCAGATTTGGGTCAGAGGCCAAAAATTTGAGAAACAAGCTTGCAAACTCCATAAAAACTCATCCCAAACCCAAGAAACAATGTAAAGACATGGAATGATGCAAATATACTACAAATATGCAAGAAAAATGAGCAAATACCAACCCGAGTTTCATGAAATTAACCGGCAGAGCAAGGGAATCAAGAGATGCAAATGTTTGATCCATTTTCTTGCAAAACCTCTAAGTGCATCAATGGTGAATCATACTCTAATCAAATAACATGTATTAATTTCATAGATATGTAACAATTAAACTCCATAGATCATCAAATAAGTCATAAAACTCCAAGAAAGCAAGAAGTGATCAACTTCTTCAAATCTCTGACAAACCCTCACTAATCATCATTCAAGCTAAAACCATGGAATCTCTAGCATAGAATATGATTCATGTAGGATAAAAGAAGTACAAGAACAAGGAGATAACAAATCCACTCTTACCTTAAAAGATTGGAGCAAGAAAAGCTAGTTTTTGAGCTTGAAAGGGGCAAAAATGGAGGTTTCCTTCCATGGCTTCTCCTTTCTTCTTTCTTCTTTCTTCTTTCTTCTTTCTTCTTGAGGGGGCACGGTTTTCAGCCCAAAAATGAGAGGGAGATAGAGTTATGGCTGAATTCTTGGTCAAAGAGAAGGGACAAAAGTAAGTCTAGGGTCAAATATCGGTTTTAGGAGCGTTCTAGGTACGTACGGTGAAATCTGCATCGTCGGGGGTCGAAACGAAGACAAAAAGTTATAAGGCTTGTCCCATTAGATCCAAATTGTCGACTCGAGTCCAATGGAGATGATGGAACTCGAATCGGAGTTCCCGAGCTCAAGTTACGAACAAATGACTCAAGAGTGGCCAAATTGCTAATTGGCCCAAAAGTTTGAAATAAAATTCAATTGAGTCCAAACCAAAACAAACAAGTCTAAAACATATATAAATCATACAATTAAGTCCAAGAATCATATAATTCATGTATATCATGTATTCTCGTTGTTCGGGAATTAAATTCAAGTATTAGAAATTAAATACGGGAGTTAAACGTAAAATTAAACACTTGGGGCATATAAGTCACTTAAACAATTAATTCAACGTATAAATTAAATCAAAAAGGGAATACAATGCCGGTAAACCCTCAAGTGACATCATACCTGGCTTGCCGAAGAAACGGGGTGTCACATGAAGTATGCTCCTTTAACGTGCGTTTATAACTTCATGTCTCGTTTATATGTCTTGCATGACCAATCTTTGCTCCTTACATGATAAGAATACGTTGGTAACATGTTATATGATATGATATATTTGTTATATGAAACTTATGAATTCATTTAACGTGATTTTATATGAGCTTGCATGCGTTAGATGCTAGCATATTATATTGATATGCATCACTTGCATTCATACGCATTCGCCGAGCGTCTATATGGTTCATTTTGAGTTTATGTTTGTCTCTTGTTCTTTGTTTTGCTCTTAAGTTCATTCCGTTGTTGGGGAAGTGGTTTGTTAGACCTCTTTTGGTCTGTTTTGTTCGGTTTGGTCGACAAGGTGAGGTTTTCTTTCCTTTTAGTTATTATGACCTAAAACCTTATTTGCATTTCGAAACCGCATGCGACTTATATATGTATATATATATAGATATATGTTTGATATGTATTTTGTGGGATTTATCCCATTTGTCATGAGACTTTGGAAAAAAAAATTATATGTATCTAAGCTCTATTTTTGTTTACCTTGCAAAGCTTTGATAAGAGTGTGTGTGTATAAGCGTGATACGACTTGTGTATAAGCTTTGTGTGGTAAGTGTAAGTGTAAGTTTGGGCCCCGGAGAAGTGGTATGTGATCTCGGGTCGACCAGGGGATCGCCGGACTCTCTCATCAACACGACTCCACTTTATGGGAGACTTGGCTCAACTCGGGAGGTCGAGGGGAAAGCGAGTTCTCCTATGCCGATGGGTGCATGTGTCATGGCCCGTCGAAGGAGCGGCGGGATCCCCGTCTCATTTTAAGTGTAAGTGTGCGGGCGGAGAGGGGCACCTCTCTTCCCCAAATGGTGTAGGGGAGGGATTGATTTATGATTCGTTTAGTTTTTTCTTCGCCTTTGCTTATGGAGTAAGTGGGTTAGAATTCAAAATTTCGGTTTGGTATGTTTATACTTTTGTTTATGGTCGTGAAACAGGGGTGGATTTCTAAACTCTAAAACTTGGTAGATTTTGGCCTTCGGCCTCAAACTTCGTTCTTTATATATCTATTACCATGGGTCAAAACGTTTTAGAATGTAAAAACCGCGTTCGGTTTATGAACCCTTTCAACTTTGAATATGCTTTGCTCTTATGTATATGTACGGGTGCGTGTGTTAGCCCCTCACCAGTCACTAGGACTGACCCTCATTGTTTCTCTCCTTTTTCCCCTTCTGTTTTGAGTTTGCAGGTACCCGTTTTGAGGAGTTGGAGCTAGGTGGTTGTCTTAGAGTTGTGGTTGAGGATAGCTCGAATCTCATGCATTGTACTTTGTTTTCTTCACGCATTTTGCCAATTTTGAAATTTGTATAATTATGCTACTTAGTTCTGTCCTGGGATTCAATTTTGTATATTTGTCTTGTATCAAAAATTGCATAAGTGTTATATGGAGAGAAAGATTTGATTGGTGCTAGCACGCTATGAGTTTTAAGTGATTGCTTCCGTAATTTTCATTTCTTGCGCACTCTGAGTCAGGGTCTAGGCCGCCTAGCTTAGGTTGGTTTTTTGTTTGTCACCCGTTCGTTATGGTTTGATGCGTGGGCGGAGTTTTCATTTCGTTACACGTGTCAGGTTATGGTACGGGGGATGTGGTACCTTTCGCTCCAGGGTGTTACATTGTCTGTTTCCCATTCGCTGCTACTTGATTCGTGTACGACTTTTCCATTTCATATACGGATTGGGCTTTGGTGCGGGGGATGTGATGGCCCAGCGTTCCGGGCACTACATCTTAAAGTGGTATCAGAGCTCCCCAGTTCAGAACCGGTGCTCTGGGTCGTGTTGTGTCGAGTATAGGTCGCACGGCATAGGAACTAATTGTCTACGTACACGCATTGGATCGAATTGTTTGAAATTTCTCGACTTATGTGCTTTCAATTCAAGTAAATTACATGTTGCATCTGCCTTAGTTAAGTTCTCTTAATTTCTTTCATTACTTGATATATCCACATACTAACCCGCATGCATAGATATTTATTCAATTTGTGAATTGCAGGGCATCGCCTCCGTGCCAAAATTGTAAATGATCGTGATAATATACCCACTTCTACAAATTGATGACAGAAGATTCAAAGTTGTTATACTCTAATAAAAGACAAATGGATCTCTACAAGAATTCATATAAGGACTCGATGCTATTGCTATGGAAACAGTTTCGTGGTTATATTTAGGTGACTCCTTTACCTGTTTCATCGAGTGCTGATTTTAGTGGAAGCCACATTGGAATCTGAATAGGGGTGGGCCAGAAAGTGTACGATTGATCCAACAAGCTCAGGGTATAGGGTGGATAAAAGAAGAAATTTGTATACGAGGGAGACAAGAGATCTTTTAACTATCGAGGTGCCTTCGGGATATATACTTAACTACTTGGAGGTGCTCGGGAGTGACATACTTTATAAGAACCCCCAGAATTTCTAACTCTAGATGGCATGCGGTGGCAATGAGGAAATCGAGGCACTTGTACCATTCTGAGATTCTCAAGTGGAGGTCAGATTATTATAAAGACACCAACGAGGGTAGCTACACCTACACTAAAGGAAAAAGATAAACTATATAAACTACAGAATTTGGGTGACAATGTCATTGAAGGCCAACTCCATCAAATATTGGGGATGGGGGCATCATTTAAAACGACTGTAGCAAAGCAGGATTATTTAAAGATTCTCCATTGATCTCTCCACGGTTGTTCTGAGAGACCTTACTATTGGTAGAGATAGCAATTCCCGATTCTCGAGGATTTTATTTGGACTTCAAGAGACTCCACGAATCACTTTACTCAGAGTATCAAGTGAAACAGTTCAAGACCCTTTAAAACCCGAGGATTCGAGGAAAATACCAAAGAATGCAAATTTGAACGAGAAGTTGGAACTATGGCCAGTTAAGGATTTGATTATCCTTGGAGTTAAAGGAATTGTCCACCTCAACTTTACTACCACGGCGAACGCTACATTGAGCATTCATGGCATTTGCACACACGCATTGCATAAGTAATTATATTTTATTTTTCTTGATGTGTGTGACAACTTGTATAATAACATGGCTAACTGATTTAATTTCGTAACTTGAAATTTTCTATTGTTTGTGAATTCTTGCCAAACCGAATGGATTACATGCTTGTGTGGATTATTCGTACCTTGGTGTTTATAATTTTCTTAATTACTCACTAACCTTTCATGCACATACAAACATATTGCAATCTTATTTTACAGGGATCCCATCGCGATATCCCCCTCGAGTTCAGGTATGGATGATGAATCTATATTCTAGGGACACCGATATCAGTCATGTAAAGGTACATTATACATGCATCACATGTTTTACATTAAGTGTTATCCTGATGTGTGTATGTGTGAATGCTGAGTAAGTGGACTTAGGTGCTAGAGAGTTGTCGAGTCCTCTCTATTTACGTGTTAGGGAGATGTGGGATTCTCTCTATTTATGTGATAGAAGGATGTTGGATTCTTTATAAGTTATGTGAGCAAGAGATGTTGGATTCTCTTGGAGTAGATATTTAGGAGATGTTGGATTCTCTCGAATCTAAGAGTTTGAGAAATACTGGATTTTCTCAAACTAGGATGTTTAGGAGATGTGGAGTCTGCCAGACATAGGTTGAGAGACGGGGTTCTCTCGATTTTATGCTTGAGAGATGGGGTTCTCTCGCTTATGTGCTTGGGAGATGGGGCTCTCTCTTTCTCTTATGTGCCGAGAGATGGGATTCTCTCTTTGTGCTTGTTTCGCGCTTGTTGTTTGCCCTCCTGAGGATTGTAAGTGGAAGTACCAATGGCTTCAAAATCATGTGTAACCATAGCCATCTACTTCGAAGGGGAATCGTAGGAGCTTGAACAACCAGTTATCGGGTCCATAGGCACACCTCAATGGTATGAAGGACTTTCGATTGGGGATCCGGGCCATGATCATCCCTAGCGCAAGGTTAATGGAAGTGTTGAAGTGATCGAAGTCTTTCCAACTTAGCACTCGAACCTAGGGACCAGGTTCTCTGAAGGGGGGAGGTTGTGACACCCCGCTTTTCCTATCGTCTGAGCCGGCGCCACGTGTTAATAGCCTTGTGTGTTTAATTGTTTAATTTACTTTTTCTTGTTTCTTAACGTGCCTTTCATGTTTTTAATTCTGTGACTTTGTGTGATGTGTGGCCCTATTTTCAGCTCTTTAAGAGTTTAGGGGCTTATTTGCAATATTCTTTTTTTTAGGGGTTTTTCGGTCTCTATAGCACCCTGGAGCGAAGGGCACCACATCCCCCGCACTATAGCCCGACACGTGTAACGAAATGGGAACTTCGCACACGCACCAAGCCACAACGAACAGGTGACAAACAAAATCTCACATAGGCTAGGCGGTCTAGACCCTAAACAGAGTGCGCAATAAAACCAATAACAAATATCAAATGAAGAAGCTACCAGGATACAACATAAACATATTAATATAAATGCGTTTACCAAGAGTATAATAGATCGACTATAACATGCCTTGCCCATCCCGGGCCAAATACATCATACAATTCCTCCTAACTCAAAATTAGAAGCATAATCTTGTACATATTAATACATGGTACCAAAACCAGAAAGTAAGGATGCAAGACTCTACTACCCAAAACTCGAACAACTCAAACTAAAAGACCGCCGCCTAGCACGAATTGAAGACCTGCACCTGTAAATTTAAAAGAAACAAAGGAGAAAAAAGAAACAACATGGAGGGGTCAGTCCTAAAGACCGGTGAGGGGGCTAACACACGCACACGTACCTATATGTAAGAGCATAGCATATTCAAAATTAAAGGGATCATAAACCGGGTCGTGGTTTATGCACTCTAAAACATTTTAACCCGTGATAATACATGTAAAGAAAGAAGTTTAAGGCCGAAGGACAAAATAAACCAATTTTAAAAGTTAGAAGTCCACTCCCGTTTCACAAACCATAAGCAGAAGCAAAAGTATACCAACTCCGCGAGTACGAGTTTCCAACCCACCTACTTCATATCATAACCAAAATGCGAAAGCAAGGCAAAGTGTACTCGCACAAATCAATCCAACCTTCTCCAGTTGGGGAAGAGACGCGTTACCCCTCAGAAGGCAAAAGGCATATACACACATTCATAGACTTATCTTTCAAAGTCAATTCTCGCTAACGCAAAACACACACCTACCCTTTTCGAAAACAAACAAACGAAAACGTAGCATATATATATAAAAGCGTTTTCAAAAGATTTCAGAACAAATGGGTCAATTCCCATAAAATACATATCAAACAAGCGGGATAAAGATCACGATAACCTCAATGTTCCTATTAGGTGGAAATGAATTCCAACCTTCAAGGAAACATCAAGAGATTCTTCTACGATCTTCATCGGTATTGGAGCAATATCCTGAAATAAGAATCAAATTTCCAAAATATCGATGCATGCGGGGTTTTGGTGCATGTTCATGTGAACTATTAATACAAATAATTCAAATAATTCAAATAACTCATATAAATGATGGAAGTGAATGTAAACAAGTACGAAATCCTAAGCCGAATGACCTAGACAGCCAGACACGAGGCTAGAGCTCCGATTTCGTAACCAAGAGCTCTGATACCACTTTAGGATGTCGCACCCCGGAGTGAAGGGCACCACATCCCCCGCACTATAGTCTGACACGTGTAACAAAATGGGAACTTCGCACACGCACCAAGCCACAGCAAACGGGTGACAAACAAAATCTCACCTAGGCTAGGCGGTCTAGACCCTAAACAGAGTGCGTAATAAAACCAATAACAAATATCAAATGCGGAAGCTACCAGGATACAACATAAACATATTAATATACATGCGTTTACCAAGAGTATAATAGATCAACTATTACATGCCTTGCCCGTCCCGGGCCAAATACATCAAACAATTCCTCCTAACTCGTAATCAGAAGCATAATCTTAAACATATTTATACATAGTACGAAAACCAGAAAGTAAAGATGCAAGACTCTACTACCCAAAACTCGAACAACTCAAAGTAAAAGGCCACCGCCTAGCACGAACTGAAGACCTACACCTGCAAACATAAAAGTAACAAAGGGGAAAAAGGAAACAACAAGGAGGGGTCAGTCCTAAAGACCTGTGAGGGGGCTAACACACGCACACATACCTATACGTAAGAGAATAGCATATTCAAAATTAAAAGGCTCATGAGCCGGGGCTTGGTTTTTGTATTCTAAAATGTTTGAACCCATAATAATACATGGAAAGAAATAATTTTAAGGTCGAAGGCCAAAATTAACCAATTTTAAAAGTTAGAAGTCCACTCCCGTTTCACAAACCATAAGCAGAAGCAAAAGCACTCCAACTCGGCGAGTACGAGTTTCTAACCCACCTACTTCATATCATAAGCAAAATGCGAAAGCAAGGCAAAGTGCACTAGCACAAATCAATCCTACCTTCTCCGATTGGGGAAGAGAGACGCTACCCCTCAACCCAGGCTCTTGGCAAAACATGAGCGGGGGATCCTATCCGCCCCTTCGACGGTCGCTCGAAGGCTCCCGCCGACACAAAAAGACACGCCTTCCCTTCGAACTCCCCGAGGTTGGGCCAAGTCTCCCTTTTTTGGAGTTGTGTTGATGAGAGAGCTCGACGACCCCACGGCCGACCCGAGATCACGTACCACTTCTCCGGGGCCCAAGGCAGAAGGCGAAAGGCATATACAAATATTTACAGACTTAGCTTTGAAAGTCAATTCTCGCTAAGGCAAAACGCACACAAACCCTTTTCGAAAACTAACAAATGAACACATAGCTTATATATATATAAGCGTTTTCAAAAGATTTCAGAACAAATGGGCCAATTCCTACAAAATACGTATCAAACACTTATCTATATGTACATATATATATATATGTATATATATAAGTCGTATGCGGGCTCAAAATACATTTAGGGTTATAATTCGTAATAACTAAAAGAATGAAAACCTCACCTTGTCAACCAAACCGAACGAGACGAACCCACGACACCTCTAGGAGACCTGCTCGTCACCCACTGAACTAACCTAAGGACAAAACAAAGAGCAAACGACAAACTTAGACGCAAAAATACACCAATTAGACACTCGTCAAATGCATATGAATGCAAATGATGCATAAGAAATGCAATGAGATGTCATTTAGGTCATATGATGCCATATTAAATCATACCGGATTAAAATTCGCATATTTCACGTGAAATAAATTCACAAACTTCACATAACATGCATAACATGTCATATAACATGTTAACAAAGAATTCATACCATAAGAAAAATAAGGAGAGGTCATACAAGGCAAAGAAATAAGGTACTCATGTGGACACACACCTTAGAGATCGTTTAACATATAAATTCATGAAGGCATCAAATTTATGTCAAATAAATTCATGAATTTAACATAATGATCATAATATAACATATTACAACATATTGTAAGCACTCATGCATTTAAATTACATAAGCGAGGCAAATGAATGCAAGAAGCGTCAAACGTAACATTTAAACGTTCATGCAAACAAGTCACGTTTATACTTAGTAATCAAAGCCATAAATTTAAACAATTAACGAAACATGTCATATACTAACATATTAACATATTGGGATCATAATTGGGGTGGGAGAAATTAAATAAAATCGAAAATCAAGTAAGACACGAACGACAAAGCGAAACAGGGTAACACACAAGCAAACTACACGTACACTACCCAAAAAGAGAGGGGCGTAATGGGGGTTACCAATCCTTAGTTCAAAAAGGGTAACCCCCATTAACGGGGACAGCAGCAAAACTCCATGGGGGTAACGTCCATTACCCCCTATAAAGCCAAAGCGAGGTAACACCCGTTACCTCGCCCCAAAGCATCATCTTCTCCAAGCTTTCACCCCTGTTTCTTCCGAGCTTCCATGGCAGCAGCAACAACTCTCCAAGCAACAATAGGTGAAGAAAAAGACACAAAAGAAAAACAAAATAATAGCCATACACGCAGCAAACAAAGAGGAAACATCATTAAAACCAAAAGATCACACATCATCTCCATCATCAAGCTTCATACAATTTCCATGGAGGTTCAACAATGGAGGTTCAAAACTCAGCACATAATACACAAAATTCATGCATGAAAAAGACATAAGCAAGGCATACTGATCATATATTCATCTCCATAGCAAGAAACGGATCAAAGAGTGGCAAGAATTCATCAAAATGATCAATTAACCTACCTATTCATGTAGTAACCTCAAACATGCTCAAATGATCATGAAATTCAACAAATCTGTACGTAAAAGAAAGGGGAGAAGATGGAGTTTAAAATTATGAACTTACCATTTGAATTTGACGAAGATTGGAGGCCGAACGAGCTCAAAACTCCAAAATTGAATAGTGATAGCCCCTTTTCTCTTTCTTCTTCCTTCCTTGTCTCGTTCCAGCTCCTTTCTTGCTTTTCCTAGGTCTGAACCGAAATGAGAGAGGGATCAAGTGATATAGGGTTAAGAGAGGGGCAAATGGGTTCAAATACGGGTCGATTTGGTAAAGAAACAGGTCGGATATGAGCAAAACGAGCGAGGGTCGCAAATCTATCACATAGGTCGTGATTCTGGCAAAATTTGGGGTATCAAACGGGCTTAGAAAAATGTGAAGCCAATTTTTCTAGCTCGCATTCTTTGTTATAAGTCCGGCGCCACTTCTAGAATTCAAATCCGAATTCCCGTTCTCAAGATATAAATTTCGGAACACATGGCGCGCTAAAACGAGTTAGGCCCTCGAGTCCCTAACAAATAAAATATGGTGCATTACCATATCAAACAAGTCCAAAAATATAAAACGAGCATATAGATGAATTTATTATACACATATTTCATGCATATCAAATTTTCACAAAAGTTGGAAACGAAACGGATCGAAAACAAGTTAAAAAGTTTAAAAACTTTCAAATATAGCATATAAGGTTAAAATATAAATTCAAATAATGCAATTAAATCACATAAATAATATAATAAATGCATAATTCGCGTAATTAAATAATTTAACAGCACACATAGCACTCTCGTGATGGCGTACCTGTACGGCCGGACGAGCGGGATGTTACAACCTCTCCCCCTTCAAAAGGACCTGTCCTCAGGTCCGAAGCAAGATCTTGAACGACTCCGGGACGAACTAACTTCATGCTTCCGCTGCGCTACTCTAATCGACCTTCTCTTCCAGGCCACGAAGCTCTTGAAACTCATCGGTCGACCGCGCTAAGAGAAAATAGGTTAACTCGTTAAAATAAGCAACCCCTCGAATCTCTTAGAATCTCCTTAAAGTTAGCAAGCCAGACACGAAGTCCTCGGTCATTTGCTCCCACTTCCAAATAGAGTTCGGAAGTAGTTGGAGAATCCTTTCGGTACTTAATGTTCGGTCTTCTACCGATGGCACGTTAGACATTGCTACACCAAGTTTGTAACATCTCTTCTTATGCCAACACATCATTACCGGATCTTCAATTTCCCGAACCATGAGTGGAATTAGTCTCGTGACCAGGCACTTCTTGAGACACAGGCTCCAACTCTCCATTAGCAAAGCACAACCAAAGCCTTCCTTAGTACCTCGATTGTAATGGAGTAGTTTTTGAGTACCCTCGGGTAAGTAAAACTATTACCGAAGGCAACTCTCTTCAAAAGCCTCATCCATTCAAAATCGTGCCTCTTCCTTATCTTTCATATCACAGGATGACAGCCTGGTAGAAGACAAATCTCCTGTTGAATCACGATAACACTAAAGACTTAATCTCTGAGGCAATCCTCGGTTCTTCTACCAGAATGCGTAGTCGATAATACCCTTGTAGAAACAACACTCGGAGCTACCCACGAAACTCTGAAGAAGAACGAACTACCAACTCCTTGAAGCGAGCAAAAGGGTATTCTCATTTTCCATGGTTAACTCGTGTAGCTCACGGTAATTTATATTCATCTTATGTCCCATCTTCTTCCTTAGATAGGACAAGAGAACTCCACGAAGAAGCACTCAAACGGATGGAACTACCTTCTAAGAGCTTATCAACCACGTCTTAAACTCCAACACCCACGCTAGAGTCGTCCAGTAGGGAATCTTCAAACAAGGTCCAATTCCGGGATAAAGATCACGATAACCTAAATGTTAAGGTGGAAATGAAATCCAACCTTCAAGGAAACAACAAGAGAGTCTTCTACGATCTTCGTTGATATTGGAGCGATATCCTGAAATAAAAATCAAATTTCTAAAATATCGATGCATGCGGGGTTTTGGTGCATGTTCATGGGAACTATTAATACAAATAATACAAATAATTCAAATAATTCATATAATTGATGGAAGTGAATTCAAACAAGCACGAAATCCTAGGACGAATGACCTAGACAGCCTGACACGAGGCTAGAGCTCCGATTTCACAACCAAGAGCTCTAATACCACTTTAGGATGTAGAACCCCGGGATGAAGGGCACCAAGCCACAACAAACGGGTGATAAACAAAATCTAACCTAGGCTAGGCGGTCTAGACCCTAAAAAAAGTGCGCAATAAAACCAATAACAAATATCAAATGCGGAAGCTACCAGGATACAACATAAACATATTAATATACATGCGTTTACCAAGACTATAATAGATCAACTATTACATTCATTGCCCATCCTGGGCCAAGTACATCATATAATTCCTCCTAACTCAAAATCAGATGCATAATCTTATACATATTTATACATAGTACCAAAACCAGAAAGTAAAGATGCAAGACTCTACTACCCAAAACTCGAGCAACTCAAAGTAAAAGACCGCCGCCTAGCACGAACTGAAGATCTGCACCTGCAAACTTAAAAGAAACAAAGGGAAAAAAGGAAACAACGAGGAGGGTCAGTACTAAAGACCGGAGAGGGGGCTAACTCACGCACACGTACCTATACGTAAGAGAATAACATATTCAAAATTAAAGGGTTAATGAACCGGGGCTCGGTTTTTGCATTCTAAAATGTTTTAACCCGTAATAATACATGTAAAGAAATAAGTTTAAGGTCGAAGGCCAAAATAAAGCAATTTTAAAAGTTAGAAGTCCACTCCCGTTTTACAAACCATAAGCAGAAGCAAAAGCACACCAACTCGGCGAGTACGAATTTCCAACCCACCTACTTCATATCATAAGCAAAATGCGAAAGCATGGCAAAGTGCACTCGTACAAATCAATCCAACCTTCTCCGGTTGGGGAAGAGAGGCGCTACCCCTCAACCCCGGCTCTCGACAAAACATGAACGGGGGATCCTGCCCGCCCCTTCGATGGTCGCTCGAAGGCTCCCTCCGGCACAAGAAGCCCCGCCTTCCCCTCGACCTCCCGAGCTTGGGCCAAGTCTCCCTTTTTTGGAGTTGTGTTGTTGAGAGAGCTCGGCGACCCCACGACCGACCCGAGATCACATACCACTTCTACGGGGCCTAAGGCAGAAAGCAAAAGGCATATACACATATTCACAGACTTATCTGTCAAAGTTAATTCTTGCTAAGGCAAAACACACACAACCCTTTTCGAAAAAAAAAAATAGCTTATATATATAAAACTGTTTTGAAACGATTTCATAACAAATGGGCCAATTCTCACAAAATACGTAACAAACACGTATCTATATGTACATATATATATAAGTCGCATGCGGGCTCAAAATACATTTAGGGTTGTAGGTCGTAATAACTAAAAGAAAGAAAACCTCACCTTGTCTACCAAACCGAACGAATCGAACCAACGACACCTCTAAGAGACCTCCTCATCACCCACTGCACGAACCTAAGGACTAAACAAAGAGCAAACGTCGAACTCAGACTCAAAAATGCACCAATCAGACGCTCAAAAAATGCATATAATGCATAAGTAATGCAATGAGATGTCATTTAGGTCATATGATGCCATATTAAATCATACCGGATTAAAATTCGCATATTTCATGTAACACCCCGAGCGTAGGGCGCCACATCCCCCGCACTAGGACCCGACACGTGTAACTAAATAGGGAATCCGTACACGCCCCAAGCACTAGCGAACGGGTGACAAACAAAAGATCCTCCTAAGCTAGGCGGCCTAAACCCTCAAACAGAGTGCACAAAACAACAAAAAAAAAAATCAAACCAAGCGGAAGCATAAGTCAAACTAAACAGAGCAAAGTATAAAGGTTACAAACCACTTAACTCAGATTACACACGAACTTTACAAAGCAGGACTCAAAATAACAAATATCATTCAACACTCTTATTACAACTTCAAACGTACAGATGCAACAGGATTTAAATACAAAATGCAGACTTCTCTAGACCGACAAGACTCCAAGGAAAACAAACCAAAACCGCCTAGCTCGAACCAACGGACCAAAACCTGCGAACTAAAAACATAAGGGAGGGGTCAGTCCAAAAACTGAGTGAGGGGTTACACACGCACCCATATATACGTATACGGAGCACAGCACAAAGCATAGGTGGGAATCCATGAACCGGGGCGTGGCTTTTGCAATCCAATATCATTTTCACACGTGATACTAAGTATAGGGAATAAAAGAGTTAGGCCGAAGGCCAAAATAACCAAATTTTATTAATTAAGAATCCACTCCCGTTTCACGAACTACTTCTTAAATGACTAAACATAACAAAAAACGGACATAACCCAAACGCACGCACACATCATCCGTCGACCTAAAATAAGCCGTCCCGGATGCAGAACAGATCAGAACTTATCATAACAGAACCTCCGTCGACCTAAAATAAGCCGTCCCGGAGCATATCACGCACACAGACATATCGGAAGCAGAATCTTACCATAATCAGAGCATAACTAGGTCCGCGACCTATCTCATATCGCAAAGCATAGTAAAGGCATAAGCGTAAAGCATATCATACCGGAGGTACACAGCCTCAAGGACATAGCATAAGCGGAAGCATATACATAAACATAAAGTATTCATAAAACATTGCATAACCCTGAATTATTCACAACCCCATATGTTCCTAACATAATCCTATCAAAACCTAACATAACATATCTTAGCATGAGGCTTAACCTAATCATAATTCTAATCATATTCTTAGTCTTATGTTCATATTATATTCATACCTCGCATAATCATACTCACACGCATTACATATAAAAAGGCTTATCTCACATGCAAACATATAGGGCACATATCATTAGGGTATAACTATAACCTAACCTCACCTTTCACCGACGAACCGGGCAAACGGGACCAAAACAAAGCCTATGGAGCAACCACGTCACGAACAGGAGACTCCTCTAAACAAGACAAACACGACAAACAAACTTAGACTCAAAAGAGACCATAGAGACGCTCGGCTAATGCATATGGGTGCATATGATGCAAATTCAAAGCACAAGATCCGTCATTTAGGCAAATAAAGGCATTAAAGCAAATTAAGTTCAACCTACATTCAAACGTATTCAATCTTTTACAAAACTCTACTACTTACATCATAGTACATGATATAACACATTACCAAAGCTTGAAAACAAGAAGAAATCATATGATAGGGAAAAAGGGTTACGGAAATCACAAATGATACAAAAACGCACATTAACGGCATTCGGCAAAAGCATGCCTAAATCTCATCCAAATGTTATGAAATTGAACCACAAGACTCCTAACACATAATAAAATAAGTTCATAATTCAACACAAACGAAGATAAAGGCAATAAAGAGGTGAAACAAACCAAAAACCGAAAAGGAAAACCAAGAGCTGCGCAGGGGGAGGGACACGGGGGTGTCCCTCAACTAAGACAAACTGAGCCACGCCCGTGGCTCAGTACAGTCACGCCCAGGAAGCATGACACGCCCGTGTCTCACATTCCAAGGCAAATGAGACACGGGGGTGTCACGGTACAGGTTCAAAAATGCAAACAAGGTTTACCGGCAAAACAAACCTTAAACAAAATCAGTCCAAAAGCATACCAAATCGACTCCAAATCTTATGAAACTTAATATAAAGCATATTTAGCATGTTAGGAGCATATTTCATTTATAATTCAAAAGCCAAATCACACGTTAAGAGCACCGAAACCATGCATCAAGTCTGGGGCGTCAAAACCGCACATATGAGTTCGATCATACCAAGATCAAGTACTTAGGGGCTGAATTTGGATCTAAAACCTTGGAGAAGGCATGCTAACATACTAAACAACTAATATACATCATATATATATGCAAAATAGCACGAATTGAAGCACCTTAAAATGGCCAACGAACCACAAAATGCAACAGCAGCAGGTCTGTCATGGATCATGCATAAGAACAGGTCATGTACTTCGATTTTTGGGGCTCAAAATGGATCCAAAGGCTTGCAACATGAATGCTAACATATAGAGAAATGAGTGTACATCATATCCATGCAATTTCACACGAAAATAAGGTCATTTGATCAAGCAACAAAGCATAATTTCACACAGCAGTCCAAAACAGGGGAGGCAATTTTGATCACTAAGTTTGGAGCTCTATATCTCATAATTTCATCAAAGGGTCTAAAGAGAAATTCATCCTAACATCAAATAATATCAGTTGAACATCAAATGACCAAAGAAACAAGTCCATATAATCAGTTTAAGGTAAGGAAATCAGCTACACAACTAGGTAGGCCATTAGAGCAAAAATCCCCAAAAGTCCCTATTCATGCTCCTACCCAAACCCTAATCAAATCTGATGTAAAACAAGTATTAAATGGATCAAAACTTGTATAAAAGAGTATAGAATTCAAAAATATACTTACCTTGAAGATTTGGAGAAGAAAGATGATGATTTGAGCTCAAAATCCACAAAAGGGCCAAAGTTCTTCTCTTCTCTTCTCCTCTCTTCTCTCTCGATCAGTTGCTGCACCAAATGAGGGGGTTTGGCTCGATTTTCAGCTGATAAGGGAGAGGGAAAGACTTAACTCAAGTCAAGTTATCAAGGGTTAGGCTTAGGTTGAGTTAAATTGGCCCCACAAGTACATGACTAGTCAAAGAAGGTGGCTTAAGCACAAGCTGTTCATTACGGTCGAAAAACGAGGGTTTAAACGAGCTTAGAAAAATACCAAATTAGGTTCCTTGGCTTCATCTCTTCGTTACGAGTCCGACGCATCTTCCGGAATTCGAATCCGAATTCCCTAGCTCAAGTTATGGCCTCCGGAACAAGAGGCGCGCTAAAACTAGTTAGGCCCTCATGTCCCTCGTCAAAACCAAAGGTTTAAAACCTCGAAAAACGAACACGAAAACTTAAAACGAGCATGCAAACGCATTCATAACTCACATAATTCAAGTATCCAAGTTGGCACAAAAATCGGAATTGAAAACGGAGTTAAACGAATCGAAAACGATTAGAAAAGGATTTAAACGTTTAAAGTTTCAAACTTAACACTTATTTCAATTATTCAAATATTCCAAATAATTCATATTTTCGCATGCTTAAATAATTAAATGCGCACTTAGCACACCCGTGACGCTCGTACCTGGAAAGCCGGAGAATCGGGATGTTACAATCTCCCCCCCTTAAAAGGACCTGGTCCTCCAGGTCCAACCGCTAGCAACTCTCCCGTATTTACCCAAGTTCGAGGTTCATGAAGTCCCGACGAGGGTTAGCCCGAGAAAGGTCTTCAAGGGTAGACGGGGGTCTCCTTCACAATTTGGTTCCGGCTAGGAGCAACTCGATTTGTCTCGTACGGTGAGAGGGTCTAAACGAGATTCAACACCCACCATTTGATTCATTTCAAGTCAACTCAAGAGCTCGGAGTTACATGAATGGTGTAGTCACCGGACTTCCACCACTCACACCTTCTTGCGGTTGTAGAAACACCTAGGAAGCTCGATTAAAGCACGACCCTCGACTTACCGTAGAGCTAGAGCACTCGTACTCTCAAAGTCGTCTCTCCACGAGACAACTAAACAACAACAATCACACGCGCAAGTAATAAGGAAAGAAGAGAGACACACGCAAATAAGAGCACACGTATAAAGAGACAAGTACACAAATAGGTGGGTTACCCCCAAATTTAAACGATGCGTGAAATGGAATGTGATGCATGTTTATGGTACCTTGCACCTCGACAATGACATTAGGCTCGGCCTCGACTTCAACATTCACTTCCTCATCGACTTCCACCACATTGGCTTGAGCTTGTTCCGGAGATCTTGGATGCATCATATTCAAGGGCTTCGGATTCGGATTTGTAGGGCAAAATCTCACCTTGTGTCCCATCTCTCCACATCCGAAACAGGTTCTCAACTTCTTCCTACAAGTTTCCTCCGTGTGGTTTGGTCTTTCGCAAAAGGAGCATCGATTAGGTTCCGGTGGAGTGCATATCGGATCCGGAGTTGGAAGTCAGGGTTTCTTGATAGCATCAAGAAATTCTTCGGGGTCGAAGGTTGGAGGTTCATCTTGAAATACCGGTCTCTTTCCCAAACCCGAACTTGATTCATATTTTAGCTCCGAGTAGAAAGTTTGACGCTTCAAACGTTGTTGTCGAGTCTCAACTCTAATAGCTTTCTTCATCGCCTTAGCCCATGTATCCACCGTGGTAGCTCGCAAGGCCCACTGAATGTCTTCTCTTAATCCTTGTACAAAGTTTCGGGTCTTCAACTCATCATCATCCGTAATGTGAGAAGCGTAAGGAGCAAGCCTCTCAAACTCGAGGATATAGTCTTCAACTGTTCGCTCTCCTTGTTTGAGATCCGTGAACTCTTGTAATCTTCTCTCCCGGGAGCTGGGAGGGATATACTTGTCACGAAATTCCCTAACGAAGCTCTCCCAATTGAATTCCTCACCATTCCTTTCCAACCGAGCTCTTGTTCCCTTCAACCAATTTAAGGCTTGTCCTTGAATATAACGACTGGTACATATGGCCTTATCTTGTGAAGTACCGGGGCAAATCTCCCAAATCCCCGTAATTTCGGTTAACCATTCTTCCGCCTCGATGTCATTGCCTCCGAGCCATTTTGGAGGGTTGTTATCCCGGAATTCTTTATGAATCGTATTGACAACTCTTCCTTGTCCTTGACCTTGAGGATTTGGTGGTTGTGGATTCCTTTGAAGATGGTCGAGGAGAGCTCGTAGGATATCCTCTGCAGTGGGTGGTGGTGGTTGAGGAGTATTCTCACGAGTTCTTCTTCTTGGAGGCATCCTAAAGAAGCACAATTTCAAGAGAATATCGATGCATGAAGGGTTTAGTGCATGCTCATATGAACAATTAATACAAATAAGAGAAAATAATACAGTTAAGAGCACCTTAGTCACATATAATGAGAGTGAATGCAGACAGAGAGTAGGGCGCCACATCCCCCGCACTAGGACCCGACACGTGTAACGAAACAGGGAATCCGTACACGCCCCAAGCACTAGCGAACGGGTGACAAACAAAAGATCCTCCTAAGCTAGGCGGCCTAAACCCTCAAACAGAGTGCACAAAACAACAAAAAAAAAATCAAACCAAGCGGAAGCATAAGTCAAACTAAACAGAGCAAAGTATAAAGGTTACAAACCACTTAACTCAGATTACACACGAACTCCGGTTTTGCAACCCGGAGCTCTGATACCACCTTAGATGTAACACCCCGAGCGTAGGGCGCCACATCCCCCGCACTAGGACCCGACACGTGTAACGAAACAGGGAATCCGTACACGCCCCAAGCACTAGCGAACGGGTGACAAACAAAAGATCCTCCTAAGCTAGGCGGCCTAAACCCTCAAACAGAGTGCACAAAACAACAAAAAAAAAAATCAAACCAAGCGGAAGCATAAGTCAAACTAAACAGAGCAAAGTATAAAGGTTACAAACCACTTAACTCAGATTACACACGAACTTTACAAAGCAGGACTCAAAATAACAAATATCATTCAACACTCTTATTACAACTTCAAACGTACAGATGCAACAGGATTTAAATACAAAATGCAGACTTCTCTAGACCGACAAGACTCCAAGGAAAACAAACCAAAACCGCCTAGCTCGAACCAACGGACCAAAACCTGCGAACTAAAAACATAAGGGAGGGGTCAGTCCAAAAACTGAGTGAGGGGTTACACACGCACCCATATATACGTATACGGAGCACAGCACAAAGCATAGGTGGGAATCCATGAACCGGGGCGTGGCTTTTGCAATCCAATATCATTTTCACACGTGATACTAAGTATAGGGAATAAAAGAGTTAGGCCGAAGGCCAAAACAACCAAATTTTATTAATTAAGAATCCACTCCCGTTTCACGAACTACTTCTTAAATGACTAAACATAACGAAAAACGGACATAACCCAAACGCACGCACACATCATCCGTCGACCTAAAATAAGCCGTCCCGGATGCAGAACAGATCAGAACTTATCATAACGGAACCTCCGTCGACCTAAAATAAGCCGTCCCGGAGCATATCACGCACACAGACATATCGGAAGCAGAATCTTACCATAATCAGAGCATAACTAGGTCCGCGACCTATCTCATATCGCAAAGCATAGTAAAGGCATAAGCGTAAAGCATATCATACCGGAGGTACACAGCCTCAAGGACATAGCATAAGCGGAAGCATATACATAAACATAAAGTATTCATAAAACATTGCATAACCCTGAATTATTCACAACCCCATATGTTCCTAACATAATCCTATCAAAACCTAACATAACATATCTTAGCATGAGGCTTAACCTAATCATAATTCTAATCATATTCTTAGTCTTATGTTCATATTATATTCATACCTCGCATAATAATACTCACACGCATTACATATAAAAAGGCTTATCTCACATGCAAACATATAGGGCACATATCATTAGGGTATAACTATAACCTAACCTCACCTTTCACCGACGAACCGGGCAAACGGGACCAAAACAAAGCCTATGGAGCAACCACGTCACGAACGGGAGACTCCTCTGAACAAGACAAACACGACAAACAAACTTAGACTCAAAAGAGACCATAGAGACGCTCGGCTAATGCATATGGGTGCATATGATGCAAATTCAAAGCACAAGATCCGTCATTTAGGCAAATAAAGGCATTAAAGCAAATTAAGTTCAACCTACATTCAAACGTATTCAATCTTTTACAAAACTCTACTACTTACATCATAGTACATGATATAACACATTACCAAAGCTTGAAAACAAGAAGAAATCATATGATAGGGAAAAAGGGTTACGGAAATCACAAATGATACAAAAACGCACATAAACGGCATTCGGCAAAAGCATGCCTAAATCTCATCCAAATGTTATGAAATTGAACCACAAGACTCCTAACACATAATAAAATAAGTTCATAATTCAACACAAACGAAGATAAAGGCAATAAAGAGGTGAAACAAACCAAAAACCGAAAAGGAAAACCAAGAGCTGCGCAGGGGGAGGGACACGGGGGTGTCCCTCAACTAAGACAAACTGAGCCACGCCCGTGGCTCAGTACAGTCACGCCCAGGAAGCATGACACGCCCGTGTCTCACATTCCAAGGCAAATGAGACACGGGGGTGTCACGGTACAGGTTCAAAAATGCAAACAAGGTTTACCGGCAAAACAAACCTTAAACAAAATCAGTCCAAAAGCATACCAAATCGACTCCAAATCTTATGAAACTTAATATAAAGCATATTTAGCATGTTAGGAGCATATTTCATTTAGAATGCAAAAGCCAAATCACACGTTAAGAGCACCGAAACCATGCATCAAGTCTGGGGCGTCAAAACCGCACATATGAGTTCGATCATACCAAGATCAAGTACTTAGGGGCTGAATTTGGATCTAAAACCTTGGAGAAGGAATGCTAACATACTAAAAAACTAATATACATCATATATATATGCAAAATAGCACGAATTGAAGCACCTTAAAATGGCCAACGAACCACAAAATGCAACAACAGCAGGTCTGTCATGGATCATGCATAAGAACAGGTCATGTACTTCGATTTTTGGGGCTCAAAATGGATCCAAAGGCTTGCAACATGAATGCTAACATATAGAGAAATGAGTGTACATCATATCCATGCAATTTCACACGAAAATAAGGTCATTTGATCAAGCAACAAAGCATAATTTCACACAGCAGTCCAAAACAGGGGAGGCAATTTTGATCACTAAGTTTGGAGCTCTATATCTCATAATTTCATCAAAGGGTCTAAAGAGAAATTCATCCTAACATCAAATAATATCAGTTGAACATCAAATGACCAAAGAAACAAGTCCATATAATCAGTTTAAGGCAAGGAAATCAGCTACACAACTAGGTAGGCCATTAGAGCAAAAATCCCCAAAAGTCCCTATTCATGCTCCTACCCAAACCCTAATCAAATCTGATGTAAAACAAGTATTAAATGGATTAAAACTTGTATAAAAGAGTATATAATTCAAAAATATACTTACCTTGAAGATTTGGAGAAGAAAGATGATGATTTGAGCTCAAAATCCACAAAAGGGCCAAAGTTCTTCTCTTCTCTTCTCCTCTCTTCTCTCTCGATCAGTTGCTGCACCAAATGAGGGGGTTTGGCTCGATTTTCAGCTGATAAGGGAGAGGGAAAGACTTAACTCAAGTCAAGTTATCAAGGGTTAGGCTTAGGTTGAGTTAAATTGGCCCCACAAGTACATGACTAGTCAAAGAAGGTGGCTTAAGCACAAGCTGTTCGTTCCGGTCGAAAAACGAGGGTTTAAACGAGCTTAGAAAAATACCAAATTAGGTTCCTTGGCTTCATCTCTTCGTTACGAGTCCGACGCATCTTCCGGAATTCGAATCCGAATTCCCTAGCTCAAGTTATGGCCTCCGGAACAAGAGGCGCGCTAAAACTAGTTAGGCCCTCATGTCCCTCGTCAAAACCAAAGGTTTAAAACCTCGAAAAACGAACACGAAAACTTAAAACGAGCATGCAAACGCATTCATAACTCACATAATTCAAGTATCCAAGTTGGCACAAAAATCGGAATTGAAAACGGAGTTAAACGAATCGAAAACGATTAGAAAAGGATTTAAACGTTTAAAGTTTCAAACTTAACACTTATTTCAATTATTCAAATATTCCAAATAATTCATATTTTCGCATGCTTAAATAATTAAATGCGCACTTAGCACACCCGTGACGTTCGTACCTGGAAAGCCGGAGAATCGGGATGTTACATTTCACGTTAAATAAATTCACAAACTTCACATAACAAGCATAACATGTCATATAACACGTTAACAAAGAATTCAAATCAAAAGAAAAATAAGAGAGGTCATACAAGGCAAAGAAATAAGGTACTCATGTAGACATACACATTAGAGATCGTTTAAGGCCTATTAAGTCATATATGGTGCATAAAGGCATCGAATTTATATCAAATAAATTCATGAATTTAACATAATGATCATAATATAACATATTACAACATATTGTAAGCACTCATGCATTTAAATTATATAAGCGAGGCAAATGAATGCAAGAAGCATCACACGTAACATTTAAACGTTCATGCAAACAAGTCACATTTATATTTAATAATCAAAGCCATAAAAGTAAGCAATTAACGAAACATGTCATACACTAACATATTAACATATTGGGATCATAATTGGGGTGGGAGAAATTAAATAAAATAAAAAATGAAGTAAGAAATGAATGACAAAGTGAAACCGAGCAACACACAAACAAACTACACGTGCACTACCCAAAAAGAGAAGGGGGGGTAATGGGGGTTACCAATGTTGGGAATAGTACCCGAAAAATTCAATTTGTTGAATTAATTTAAACTGAATTTACAGCAAGTTATGAGTATTTCACGTATTAATAATTAATGACGTGTGATGGTATTCTTATATGAAATGTGTTTCATAGGAAAAGACTTTGAATACCGAAATCACGTGTCATTAAAGTTCTAGTAGGTAAGATAAGAATATGTTCTTATCAAGACTATAACATGGTTATATAAGATGATTAGTCTTTCATCATAGGGAATGGTGATTCCAATTATAACACGTTGATGATTTTCAATAGGATTGGAAACATCAAACTGGACCACTGAGATTATTCATTTTATACTGCTATCTAAAATGAATAGAATCTCAGGAAGCATTGTACTCTTAATCCTGATAATATTTCGGCTTTAAGCATGTAGTGTTAGTCACTGTAACATACTCGAAGTGAGGTCTCGGTAACGGGTGGCCAAAATACTTTGTATGTTCGGTGATTATATGAAATGCGCTAAAGAGTTATATTGATCGAGGAATCTGTGGCCTTCCTGGAAGGTAAGAGATATCCTTGAAATAGATTTGCAAAAGTTCGAATTAAGACCTTTGCCAAAGCACTTTGCGTGATACGTCACCGAAGTTGTATGTTTATATTGATCGAGGAATTTGTGTCCTTGCTGGAAGGTAAGAGATATCCTTGAAATAGATTTGCAAAAGTTCGAATTAAGACCTTTGCCAAAACACTTTGCGTGATACGTCACCGAAGTTGTATGTTGAATGTGTTTCACATACAGATAATTTTAACTTAAAGCGAATCAATAAATTTCAAATTAGAGATGAAAAATAAATGATAGTAGTTGCAATTTATTTTTCATGGATATCTACACGGAGGAGTGAAATACGAAATTATTCTAGATCAAGAAATTCGTGAAAATTTTAATTCATTTTAGAGTGCAACAATATTTATTCAGTGGAATTAAATATTGTTAAACGGTAAATAATTATTGTCATGAGATGATAATATGTTAATCCGTTTGGAGCTAAAATTAATTAGTCCTGCAGGTCCCCCTACAAGCCCCAGTTGAAAACCCGAAGAGAAAATAGTAAAAGGAGAAAAAGAAATGAATTTTCAAAGTGTTTGAAAATAAGCCAAGGGATTTATTTTAAGAAAATAAATCAAGTTCCAAAGAGTTGGAAATGCCCGGAATTTTATTTTGGAGAAAATAAAATTTTAAATTTTTTTTTTTTAAAAAAAACTGACGTGGCAGGTGATGTGGCACTGACTTGTCACGCCACGTCAGCAAGGTGGGCCCAGGTGGCACGCCACGTCACGTGGACGGCCCAGATCACGCCACGTCAGCGTGAGTAACGGTCCAGATTTGTCTGGATCGGGTCGGTAAAACAGGTCAACGGGTCAGGCCACCAGATAGGGTCGGTCTGACCTGGACACGTGGCAGAACCAGGATCTGCCACGTGTCGAACCGGTTCAGTTCGTCCAGTTTTAGTGCTGCAAACCCTAGCCGCGTGTGCCACACACGCGCCGCTTTCAGGCTGCCCGTGTGGGCGCGTGCGGCGTCAGAATGGGAAGCGGCCGGCGGCGTTGGACTCTTGGTGGAGAGACCTTCAACGTAGTGACCTCGGTTTTTGTGTCCAAGTTACACATGCAAGTGGGGTGTGAAATTACTATTTTGCCCTCGGTTGTTCTCCTATAAATAGGGGTCTTGGCCTTCATTTTTTCATTCACAACTTTGGGAGAGGTTTTGGCTGAGCTCTCGGCTTTGAAACCATATCCCTTTTCTCCTAGTTAATTCTGATTTATTTTAGAATTAATTTTAATTAGGTGTTTGTATAAAACGCCTAATTTCGGGAGATTAAACCCTGAAAAGGGTTTTCTAGTTTAAAGTTTATTTTCTCTATGTATTTAGAGAAATACTTTCGGAGCCCACACTCCGAGGGTTTCTCTGGGGATAATGTAGGGAAGCTCTGCCGGTTTCACGAGGAGATCGGGTATCGGGTTCACGGGAGGTGAATTCGGGAGCGGGAAAAATGTCGTTAGATAGCCATGTTTGCAGTACAGTAATATTTTACAGTTGTTTTATTTTAAGCATGATAAATTATGTGCTCTTAAGTGTTAATTGCATGTTAGATATTTATCTGCTTAAGTGATTTAAAATTTATTATCAATTGCACGTATATTCTTAAGTAGATCCGGCTAGTCTTCCGCTTTTTATTAAAATGTTTTAGAAATATTTTAATACTTGTATTATAATAAAATTTTAAAATGTGGTCCCGGATTGCTACTGTTCTGGGCCCACCACCCATCAACTGGAATCAGAGCGGTGCTCTAGATATATACATGCATTGATATGATGCATGCGATGCATAATTTTAAATCTGCTGCTGTGCACGTAAATTCTGTCAAAGGAGGCTGGTTTTTAAGTGGGACTGTTTGTGACCCCTCCAGTGTTTCCTGGGAATTTACGTGGAATGGTAATTTTCTGGGAATCGATTTCAATAATCTTCCTGGTTAATTACCGAATCAGTAAACATGATTTAAATTATGAGATAATTTATTTATAACATGTTTACTTTATGCCATTTATTTTAAGCATAATAATTATGTGATAATTATATGAAAGCATGCTTAATTATTTTTTTTATGGCATGATCATGATAATATGAGATATTATGATATTTTAATTATGCATATTTTATTTAATGTGATTAAATAAATAATGTTTAATAGAGATTGAACGAGATGCATAATTAGACTAATATTTTTCGGCCTAATTAATAAATAGTTATTAAATTGCCTTAAAATATTATTGGGATTTTAAATGTGAATTAGTAATCCTAGTGGGAGCATATTAATTAGATTAATCACTTCCGATAATAAGACGCCAAAAGTGATTATAAGATAATCAAAAGATAATCCACATTTTTTTTAGAAAATTCAAGTGGGAGCGAGATGAAAAGAGTTGGATTCTCACGGCCTCCATTACCCGTCTATAGTATAGTGGATACGTACTACTCCCCTCGGCGGGTATGTATACACGGTATACAAGATTAGACTTCTACGGATAGAATGAAATACGGGAAAGTCAGCTCGACCACGCCTCCGTGGAGTGTCTTGACCTGCTCGTACGGACTTCTAGGTAATGGTGCACACTTGACTAAGTAATGTATTAACCTCCCTTCAGGGCTCTGTTACATTTACTTAGAGGCCAAGGGTTGACGTGGTGGAATGACATTGTTTGGTAAGAGTTACCTAGATGACATGTTAATTAAGAATAGTTCTTGCTTTTCTAAGCGGTTTTTGACCTCGCCTCCGGAGAGTCAACTGCAGTTAGTTAAGTCACCATTGCGTAAATCAATATGCTTATGTGGATTTCATTTGTTGGTTGGACGCAGAAGAAAGTGAAATACATAATCATAACTTGCATTTATTTATTTATTTCAGTTTTATAATTACGATCTCTCTTAGCCCACTCCAAACTGTATGTCTATAAGGAAATAGGCTAGTAAGGGTTCAACTATGCTGATTAGGAAATGAATTTTGACATCGTGTTGAGACGCGAAAGTTTACGTACTCACTGAACCTTATTCAAAAATTCTGGAAACCACAACCAATCAGGATTAGAAAGACGCTTATCCCAGATATATCAAGTGTGATGATCTTGCTAGTCTTATGTCTTAACATCTATTTTAGATGTTCTTGAGCATCAGATGCATGAGATGCCCACTGATAAGAACATGTGTTGAAGACAGAGTCGTACGAAGGTACGAGCCATGAAAACGGTTGTCAATTAAAGATGTTTCAGGGATCACTATTTCAGAATCATATTATGAATATGATAGCTAATCTGAATGAGATTGAAAGCCTTTGTGCTTAAAGAGCTAATCTTAACAGATAAGATACAATGCTATACTCTCTGCTTAAGTCGTTTGATCGTTCAAGATTAATTTTAAATAATTTTTTTAACCTAACCTGAACCAATGAACGACTTCAATATGGCAGAAAAGGGTGATATAGACTAAGGGAAAAGTTCTCTTAAATCAGACATCAATATCCACGGCCTCAAAAGCCAGTAAGTGGAAGAAAGAAAAAGGAAAAGTTCTCAATCTAAGGTTCAGAAATAGAAAGCCAAATCCGACATGGAAAAGCGTTTCTATTTCGGTGGTAATGGGGTATTGAAAAAGAAATTGTCCAAAATACTTAGTCTGTCTGTTTGCCACGCCGTTTACTTAAGATATGAAGATATCTTACTCGTTGAAAGTATGTTTAGTTGGAAATTCACCAGAATCCTGGGGTGTGGATTCAAGCTCAACTAATCGTATTTGCAATCCGTTGCAAAGATTCAAACTAACCAGGAAGTTTGAAAAAATGGCTAACACACAACTACTGCTCGAGGTTAATAAAAGTCTAATTGTATTAGCTGTAAGGACTATAAAGTCGTATTTTGGCAATAGGGTTTTATATTACACGTGTCGTATAAATAGAAATTTATTTTCTGTGAGTTATTTGATAACTAATGGTTTAACTGATTGTTTTGAACAAAAGTTTACCTCTAAGCAAAATAAAAGGTTTATTTGCTCTGGCACAATAAAAAGATGGTCTTTTATAACTCAATGAAAAACCTATTTTAAGTTTAACGTTAAGAAGCTTGACTGGCCATCTAAGAGGAAAAACTTCTACGTGGCACCTATCTATTGGTCAATTGAATCTAAATAAGATCCAAAGACTGATTGTCGAGTCCTTTCGACTTGACACTTGTCAGTCTGCGAATCCTGTTTAGAAAGTTATAATGACCAAGAAGTTTTTTTTTAGACAAAAGGTATTAAGCCATGAACTTGCTTGAGTTAGTTCATACGAACGTATGATACTATGAATGTTCAAGCAAGAGGAAGTTTCGGGTGCTTCATCATTCATTTAAATGATTACTCTAGATACATATATGTTTATTTGATGAGACTTAAGTCTGTAATTTTGAAGAGTTCAAGGAATATAAGACTGAAGTCAAAGAGTCAAATTAGAAAACATATCAAGGCACTTCGATTAGATCGAAGTAGTGATAAGTATCTATGTTCAGAGATAAATAGAATTTCTCAAATGAGATTAGATCTCAACTAGCTGTATGAGATACATCTAAGAAAGGATTTATTGCAGAAAGGAGAAATAGAACTCTGATAATGATGGTAAGATTCATGAAGAGTCATGCTACCCTACGAAGTTCGTTTTGGGCTCTTGAGCTCAAAACAACAAATATACTAAACCTACTTCTATCTAAGTCAGTTCCTAAAACACTGATGGATCTGTAGCTAGGGTGAAAACCCTGAATCTCTTATCTTCGGATTTGAGGTAGCCTGGCCCACGAGTTAAGGATGGATCCTGACAAGTTAGAATAAAGAACAAAGGTTTACTTGTTCTAAGGTTATCCTAGAAGAACGAGAGGTGGTATATTTTGTAATTTGAGAAATCACAAAAGATGTTTGTGAATATTTCAAAGATAGTTACATAGATAACCATAAAGGGCTGAAGCAAAGTAGTGTTAAAAGAAATAACAAGTATTAGATACTGATTTCCATAAACCCATGATAACTGAAAATATATTGGATACATGTGATGTACCAAATACAACATGTGATGTAGAGACATGTACACGAGAGCATCATTGTAGTGGGAGGATTGTCAGGACGCCTGACACGGCATCTAAGATTAACCCAAGAGGTTGAATCTAACGTATCTGATCCTGTCACGTGTAATGAAGCTGTGGATGATATAGTCGCTGACCGTTTGGTCAAAAGCCATTGAATCATAGTTAGAATCTTAGTACTCTAACAAAGTCTTGAACTTGTAGAGGCACTTGGAAGGCATTAAACCCATTAGATGCAATTGGGTTCTACAAGACGATAAAAGGAGGAATGGACAAAAGTAGACACATTAAAGCAAGCTTATGGCAAGGGATTTTACCCAAAAAGAAGAAATCATTTATGAGGTATTCTCGCTAATAGCAATGCTTAAGTCCATTATCCTCTCCATTTTATCTCATTATCGATTATGAGATTAGATAAATGGATATAAAGACTATGTTCTTGAATGGGCACCTTCAAGAAGAAAAACATGGCATAACCTGAAGGCTTCACAGCCAGAAATCAGGTGCATATAATGCAAGCTTAATAGATCGACTTATGATCTTGAGCAAGCGTCTAGATTATGGAGCATCAGAATTATAAGGCAATTTAGATTCTTTGGATTTGTATAATTGCCTGATGAACCACGAAGTGTACAAAATGACATCATGATAGTGTTGTAACATTTTCACTTTGTACGTAATTAATATTCTACTCATTGGGAATGATGCAAGAATTTTGTCAATGGTCAAGATTCGATTGTCAAATCTATTTGACAAATAAAGACCTAAGTGAGACCAATAATATTCCAAGGATCAGACTTTTGTCGTGATCATAGGAATAAGGAGATTGGTTTATCACAAGAAGCATATATAGATAAGATGCTGGCAAGGTATAATATGACAAATTCCGAGAAAGGTTCATTACCTTTTGGATATGGAATTTATCTATCTCGGGATTAGTGTCCTGAGACAACTGAAGAGATAGAAGTATGATTAGAGTTTCGCAGCGGAAGCTTTATATATGTCATATTTTGTACAAGGCCAGATGTCTATTATGAAATAGGCCTAAGCCAGCGGATATTAGTCAAACCTTAGAATCTGACACTGGGTAGTAGTGAAAGCATATATTAGAGTACTTGAGAAGGACTTGAGATTATATGCTTGTCTACCATAGTGGTGAGCTCATTTCAAGTGAGTACACAGATTCGGGTTTACAATCTGATTTGTATTCTAATGTTTCACATTAGAATACTTGTTTACTCTAGAAAAGGCAACCATTAATTGGAGAATGTTAAGCAGACTTGTATTGCTTACACCGCCATTCAAGTTAAATACATGGTAGCTTGAGAAGCAGCCAGTTAGATGTATTGGATTCATGATTTCCTACTTATTGGCACAGAGAAACATCTGATAGATTCCTTCACTAAAGTATTGGCGCGAAAGAGTGCAAAACGAGTTTTGACACTCATGTGAAAGGAATAAGACTTACATGTGCAGTCAAATTGAATTTAGGGCAAGTCGGAGATTGTTGGGAATAGTGCCCTGAAAATTCAATTTGTTGAATTAATTTAAACTGAATTTACAGCAAGTTATGAGTATTTCACGTATTACTAATTAATGACGTGTGATGGTATTCTTATATGAAATGTGTTTCATAGGAAAAGACTTTGAATACCGAAATTACGTGTCATTAAAGTTCTAGTCGGTAAGATAAGAATATGTTCTTATCAAGACTATAACGTGGTTATATAAGATGATTAGTCTTTCGTCATAGGGAATGGTGATTCCAATTATAACACGTTGATGATTTTCAATAGGATTGGAAACATCGAACTGGACCACTGAGATTATTCATTTTATACTGCTATCTAAAATGAATAGAATCTTAGGAAGCATTATACTCTTAATCCTGATAATATTTCGGCTTTAGGCATGTAGTGTTAGTCACTGTAACATACTCGAAGTGAGGTCTCGGTAACAGGTGGCCAAAATACTTTGTATGTTCGGTGATTATATGAAATGCGCTAAAGAGTTATATTGATCGAGGAATCTGTGGTCTTGCTGGAAGGTAAGAGATATCCTTGAAATAGATTTGCAAAAGTTCGAATTAAGACTTTGGCCAAAGCATTTTGCATGATACATCACCGAAGTTGTATGTTGAATGTGTTTCACATACAGATAATTTGAACTTAAAGCGAATCAATAAATTTCAAATTAGAGATGAAAAATAAATGATAGTAGTTGGAATTATTCTAGATCGGGAAATTCGTGAAAATTATGCTGGAGGAGTGAAATGCGAAATTATTCTAGATCGAGAAATTCGTGAAAATTTTAATTAATTTTAGAGTGCAACAATATTTATTTAGTGGAATTAAATATTGTTAAACGGCAATTAATTATTGTCATGAGATGATAATATATTAATCCGTTTGGAGCTAAAATTAATTAGTCCTGCAGGTCCCCCTGCAGGTCCCAAATGAAAACCCGAAGAGAAAATATTAAAAGGAGAAAGAGAAATGAATTTTCAAAGTGTTTGAAAATAAGCCAAGGGATTTATTTTAAGAAATAAATAAAGTTCCAAAGAGTTGGAAATGCCCGGAATTTTATTTTGGAGAAAATAAAATTAAAAAAAAAAAAATTTTAAAAAATGCTGACGTGGCAGGGCACGTCGGCGAGGTGGGCCCAGGTAGCACTGATTGGGTGGTCGCGTGGCACGCCACGTGTGCGACACGTGGACGACCCAGATCGCGCCACGTCAGCGTGAGCAACAGTCCAGAGTTGTCTGGACCGGGTCGGTCAAACGGGTCAACGGGTCGGGTCAACAGATAGTCTGACCCGGACACGTGGCAGAACCAGGATCTGCCACGTGTCAAACCGGTTCAGTTGGACCGGATTTAGGGCTGCAAACCCTAGCCGCGTGTGGGCGCCTGCGGCGTCAGAATGGGAAGCAGCCGACGGTGTTGGACTTGTGGTGGAGAGACCTTCAACTTAGTGCCCTCGGTTTTCGTGTCCAAGTTGCACACGTAGGTGGGGTGTGAAATTACTATTTTGCCCTCGGTTTTTCCCCTATAAATAGGGGTCTTGGCCTTCATTTTTTCATTCACAACTTTGGGAGAGGTTTTAGCTGAGCTCTCGGCTTTGAAACCATCTCCCTTTTCTCCTACTTAATTCCGATTTATTTTGGGATTAATTTTAATTAGGTGTTTGTATAAAACGCCTAATTTCGGGAGATTAAACCCTGAAAAGGGTTTTCTAGTTTAAAGTTTATTTTCTCTGTGTATTTAGAGAAATACTTTCGGAGCCCACACTCCTAGGGTTTCTCTGGGGATATTGCAGGGAAGCTCTGCCGATTTCACGAGGAGATCGGGTATCGGGTTCACGGGAGGTGAATTCGGGAACTGGAAAAATGCCGTTAGATAGCCATGTTTGCAGTACGGTAATATTTTACAGTTGTTTTATTTTAAGCATGATAAATTATGTGCTCTTAAGTGTTAATTGTATGTTAGATATTTATCTGCTTAAGTGATTTAAAATTTATTATCAATTACATGTATATACTTGAGTAGATCCGGCTAGTCTTCCGCTTTGTATTAAAATGTTTTAGAAATATTTTAATACTTGTATTATAATAAAATTTTAAAATGTGGTCCCGGACTGCTACTGTTCTGGGCCCACCACCCATCAACTGGTATCAGAGCCGTGCTCTAGAAATATACATGCATTGATATGATGCATGCGATGCATAATTTTAAATCTGCTATTGTGCACGTAAATTCTGTCAAAACTCCATGGGGTAATGCCCGTTACCCCGGGCGTTACCTCACACCAAAGCATCATCTTCTCCAAGCTTTCACCCCTGTTTCTTCCGAGCTTCTATGGCAACAGCAGTAGCAGCTCTCCAAGCAATAATGGGCCAAGGAAAAGGCACAAAAGAAGCACAAAATAATAGCCATACATGCAGCAAACAAAGAGGAAACATCATTGAAAGCAAAAGATCACACATCATCTCCATCATCAAGCTTCATACAATTTCCAAGGAGGTTCAACAAGGGAGGTTCAAAACTCAGCACATAATACACGAAATTCATGCATGAAAAAGACATAAGCAAGGCATACTACTCATATATTCATCTCCATAGCAAGAAACGGATCAAAGAGGGCCAAGAATTCATCAAAATGATCAATTAACCAAACTATTCATGTAGCAAGCTCAAACATGCTCAACTGATCATGAAATTAAAAAAATCTAGACTTAAAAGAAAGGGAAGAAGATGGAGATTGAAATTCTGAACTTGCGTTTTGAATTTGACGAAGATTGGAGGTCGAACGAGCTCAAAACTCCAAAAGTGAATAGTGATGGCCCCTTTTCTCTTCCTTCTTCCTTCCTTGTCTCGTTCCAGCTCCTTTCTTGCTTTGCCTGGGTCTGAACTGAAATTAGAGAGGGAGAGAGTGATAGAGGGTTAAGATAGGGAAATGGGTTCAAATACGGGTTGATTTGGTTAAGAAACGGGTCAGATATGAGCAAAACGAGTGAGGGTCGCAAATATGTCACACGGATCGCGATTCGGGCAAAATACGGGGTATCAAACGGGCTTAGAAAAATTTGAGGCCAATTTTTCTAGCTCGTATTCTTTGTTATGAGTCCGGCACCACTTTCGAAATTCAAATCCGAATTCCCGATCTCAAGATATAAATTCCGGAACACAAGGCCCGCTAAAACGAGGCCTTCAAGTCCCTAACAAATAAAATATGGTGCGTTACCATATCAAACAAGTCCGAAAATATAAAACGAGCATATAGATGAATATATTACACACATATTTCATGCATATCAAATTTTCACAAAATTTGGAAATGAAACGGATTGAAAACAAGTTAAAAAGATTAAAAACATTCAAATATATCATATAAGGTTAAAATATAAATTCAAATAATGCAATTAAATCACATAAATAATATAATAAACGTACAATTCACGTAATTAAATAATTTATAGCTCACATAGCACTCCCGTAATGGCATACTTGTAAGGCTGGACAAGCGGGATGTTACAGTCACTGCTCGTTCGATCGAGATTTTGACCTCTTAGACCTCTTTAACGCGTTTGGGGCATTGAAACGAGTCCGTAGACTCTAAGTTTGCCCAATTCTGACGTCGTTAGCGCTTCCTACCGGTCGTTCTCATGTGTTAAGGACCCAGTATAAAATACCTGGATCCTGGTTAGATGAGCCAGACCAATCATATCAGCTCTCTCTCTCGTACGCTCTCCTCTCCAGACGAAAAACACCATAAAGATACACTAAACACACGCACACATTGGAACTCGGCCGTTTCTTGACGGAATTCAACGAATGAATAGACAAAATCAAAATTCTCAAGATGAAGATCACGATGGCAAAGACGGAATCGAAATCCGACCAACAACAAAGGAGATATCGCTACTCAAAGTTTTGGAAATCGTGCCTAGTTTTTGGCAGCAACTTCGACGGCTTCTTTCTGCCTCTTCCGACGATGAAATCTAGCTAAATTGGTATGAAAATCGAACATCTCGATGAGCTCTACAACATGGCAGTGGTCTCATAGCCTAAAACAGCCTGGTGACGGAGATATCAGCCGAAAACAGTAGCGCGCAATAGTGGCAGCGCTCTTTCCGGCCCTTTTTTCGGTGGTTCTGGCAGTGGTTTGCGGCGGACTTGGTATGGGTCTTGTGCGGAATTGTCCAGCGGTCATTTTTGGAGTGGTGGCGTGGCCATCGGAGCAGCAACGGCTCCTCAAGCGCCAGTGGAAGGTCATGACAGGCGGCGCATGAACAGTGGCGGCGCCGGTTTGGCCCTCTTCGGTGACCTTTTCAGAGGCGAAATGGTGGTTTCTTAGGTTTTTCGATGTCCTGAATCCAATTCTAGCCACAGATCGGAGTGAATCGCGGCGGAGATGGTGGTTTCGCTATGACAGCAGCGGCGCAAAGAAATGGCGACGAAACGCACTGTTTCGGCGGTCTTTTGGGAACGGACCCTTCACAAAAGTTGCTCATCTCGGCTAGGCCGAGCTATTCACGTTGGTCCCGGCTCAAGAATCAGCCGGGTAGTAGAGGTCAGTGGCGGCGCATGGTGGACAAACGCCGATCAACCTTCCGGTGACTTTTTTCGGCGAACACCAAAGGGGTTTTGAAGTACTCGACTCGGGCTTTCCAATGAATCAGATTGAGGGGTTTTGTTGAGCTCGTTGAGACGTACGATTCACCGTTCACGGGGATTTTTCCGGCCAACGGAGGTGGTGGTCCCGCAGCTACGGGTGGCTGTTCGGTCGGCTCCGACAACGGCGTTCCAACACCTTTCAGACAGCAGGTTCCTTTCGTTTTGGTGAGTCCAACACCACTTTTCATTCATCAATCGGATGCCCAGTTGATTTGTTATGAGTTTTTTAAGTTATTGTATTTTATTCGTTAATTGTTTTTAATTGTAAAATTCGATCATGTACGTACTATGAATTGAAATTATGAGTTGTATGATACTTGGAAATATGATACGATGTATGAAAGCTTGATTCGTGATTTATTGAATTTATTTGCCTCGTTTTACGCCTATCTACTTGAGAATATTTCTTGTTTAAAGGGTGTTAGTGTAATATGATACGAGTTTCGTCAACTTCACTGAACTCGCAACGAAAATTCGAGTTTAATGAACTTAGCCTCATATATTTTCAAAGTTATTTGAATCTCCGGAATTCAACCGAAAAGTGCTACGTTCGTCAAAATTACCACAACTCACTAAAATGGCCATAACTTTCTAAAACCTTGACCAAACTAACCATGGTTTGATTCCTTGGAACCCTAACTCAACCCTCTGTCAGCCCTTAATCAGTCTCAACCGAACCAACCCTCAAACTTAGAGAAATATCAGCCAAAACCTCTGCTCTCCACAAAATCCCGTAACCCTTGTGTACCTTGGAGATTCAAGCTCAAATCTCTTCCATCTTCCATCCAATCCACAAGGTTAGGGTAGGGTTGTGGTATACATTCAATATGTATCATTGTAAGCTATGCATCCCCAATTTTAAGCATGCTTTCATGGGTTTTTGGAGAAGATGATTGAATAGTATGTTTGGAGCCCAAATTGTGATTCCATCCATTCCTTGATGCTTTTGCTTATCTTATGGCATGAATGTGATCAGCTAAGCTTCCTCTTTTCATTTATGATCATTGATTATGTGGTAGTTGAGAATTCTTTGAGAATCCATTAATGAACTTTGGAGAAATTGGTTGAAACTTGAAGTCATTTGCCTCCTTCACGTATGAACTGCTGCTGCTGTGTTATGGGACTGAAATTGTTGTCATTTGTTGCTCCTTTTTGCCTTGTTTGATGCACATGCATACCTGATCATGTTGAGTAAGAGATGGAATGGTTATTGCCCTGTTTTCCTTCCGTTTTGCCCTGTTTTTCGGCCTGAACTGCTGCTATCAACTACTGCTCTTTTCCTTGCTTCATTGCTGTCAGTTTTCGGTTAGTTTGTGGGAGCGTTTGGTTCCATTTTGCTGCGTTTACATACCTGAATTTGTTGGATTGAAGTTGGAATATGGCTGCTCTATTTTCGTCCAGTTTTGCTGCGTTGTTTTGTTGCTACGCACAGGGTAGCGCCCGCGACCTTAAATGCACGTATTTCATGTCGCGACCGCGACTTGTTTTTGGGCTGCTCACGTATTCTGCAAAATTGAAGGAAAAATTGTTGGAAAAATAGGGTAGCGGCCACTACCATTTCATAAAGAAAATGGGTCGCGGCCGCGACCCTTACCTTTTCTGCATGAAAATCAGTTTGTCAAATTCAAATGCAAGGATTCATATTTGTTTTCTGATTTCCATTGTTGCATTCATGCATGGCTACGTATACCTATGTATATATATTTGCATGAATAATTATTAAATTCATTGTTTTGTTATTTAATGCATGTTAATGTTGAACATGTTTGATTGCATGCATGATTGGTCATTTTATTGTAAATTGCATGTGATGTACGTATACCTATATATATATATATTATATATATATATATAATTTTATATATTTATTTAAGCCTTTTTTAATTTATTTAAATTTTAGAATTTAATTGTTATCTATTTTGTGTTATTTAATTTTCGAACATGACTTGAATGTTTCTATTTTACCTATTTTCTAATTGTAAACTTATACTACGTGTTATGATAGTTATTTGAAATTCTTGGATCAATTTGATTTAAATGAGAAGGTTATGAACTTGAACGGCTTTAAACGTTTCATGAAAGGAATGGAATGAATGTTTATATGTCTTTAAGGCATTAATAGTGCACATGAACGTGTTCACGACATAACGTCATCTCTTATGCATTCATATCATGTTCATTGCATGTCGTGCGTTATATATGGTTCATTTAGAGTCTTGAGTCTCACAAACACGTTACGTTGTTCTTTGTACAGTTTTCTCTAGGGCGGAGATGCCGGGTTCATAGAACACTTTCGAGTCTCCTTTTCTTCTTGGTATTGTTCGGTAAGAGGTGTACAGGTGGGTTTCTCTACTATTTAGTTAAATGACCCTATATACTCCCAATGTTTAAAGATTTCGGCCAAAAGTATATATGTATATAGAGTCATTTTCAAGAGTCAATGATTTTAACGTAAAGCCTTTGTTTTATGAATCCTACCAAATGTTTTGGCGAGAAAGAATGAATGAATGAATGAATACACAGAATGGGGCCCAGGGACTTGGTGTGAGTGGCGATCCGGGGAGGCATGGGCCGATGGTGATCCCTCACACTAGTTCCAACTAATGAACGGCGTAACCAGACCTCCTTAGGAGTTAGCGAGGAATGGACACTGAGTGCCATCTGGGGAGTCATGAAACCCTTTTGGTCAATGAATGGATGGTCCGGGCCGATCACCCGGCCATCACCCAGAGGAAGAAGGTGTAAATGTCTATGAATGTGCACGAAAGAATGAAATGCATGAAACAAAGAAAGAATGAATGAATGTTTAATGAACTACACGAGGTGTTGGTTGGAGATAATGCACGCCTACTCGTCAGGCCACGAAAGACCTAAAGAATGAAAAATGAACGTTATAATCCCTTTTGATGACTTCTTTATTTTACCCACTTGGGAAACGCTCTAAAAACTTCATTTGGGATTATAACCTGCATGTGAATGTTTAAATATTTTTATATATGCTACTTATGCCTCATTTTATACCCACCAGTCTCCTAGAGACTGAACCCGAATTGTTTTCAGTGTTCTTGCAGGCTTGGAGTGCTAGGCGGGAAGTCAAGTCTGTTAAGTCTTTCGGTTAAGTCAGAGTCAGTCCATTTGCATATTGAATCATGATTTGTTTAAGTTATGAAGATGTAAGATTTGTATGGATTATTACTACTATCATGAATTCTGAATGAGTTTATAATAACAGAAGGAACCCGTAGATGTTGTTTTATGATTTTATTGAAATTTCAGAATTAGATATCTATGCTAGTTGAACCCGTTACTCTGTACTTACCTTGCTATTTATGAAAGTACTTTGCTTCCGCATTGGTAATATTTCTGTTTTATTGTCTCTTTGGTTGTGAAAGTTAGCTCCCGCCTAGCCTAGCGAGTGTGTATGTCCCCGTTCGCCGGGATTTAGCTCGGGTATCGATTGTCCATTTCATACTCGGGTCGGGTCTCGGTGCAGGGGATGTGGTACCTTGTGCTCAGGTGCTACGTATTTGTATTGGTATTGAGTAGTGAGGGTTTGCTCCCCAAACTACCTTGGTGTTAGGGTTGGATTGTTTTATGATATTTGTTTATTTCCAGTTTTGATACGTATGATATGATATGGAAGTAAGGTTGGAAACCCGTACTCGCCGGGTATAATATATTTTCTGTTATGTTGATTGTGAAACGAGATAAGAGCTCTCTCTTTTGATATGATATGAGTATATTCAGTTTTTTATGTTTTGAATAAGTTAAGTATACGTTTGCTTTGAAAATGGATTTGGTATTAAAAACCTACTCCCGGTTCATAGTCTTTCTTTTGATACGTGCTCTACTCCTTATTATGTATGGTGTGTGTGTGGTCAGCCCCCCTCACTCAATCAGCGGACTGACCCTCGCCCCACCTATGTTTTTAGTTTGCAGGTGCAGGTTATTGGGGTTCGAGCTAGGCGGCGGTGTGTTATGTCTGTCGAGTTAGTGTCGTTTGTTAAGTTTGTTAAGTTTTTGTTTCAGTTATGTTTGTAATTTGTAAACGTATATACTCTGTACAGGTTTATGCTTATTGATTGTATGTATGGAATTCGGGACAGGCTAGGACAGGGTTTTGGATTAGTTGAACCCGTCTTTATTGTGATTATTTCGGGATAGGCTTCAAGGATCAGTTGAACCCGTGTAACTGATTATGATTGATTTAATATGATTGATGTTTTAAATTTTTTTTAGTTCGTATTCTTTACTTTGCTTCCGCTTCCAAGTTTTGTTTTCTCTGCTGTACAGGGTCTAGGTACCTCCTAACTTAGGCAGGGTATTGTCTATTTCCCATTCGCTACTGCTTGATTCGTGTACGGATTTTCCATTTCGTATGCAGATTGGGCTTTAGTGCGGGGGATGTGGTGGCCCAGCATTCCGGGCACTACATCTTAAAGTGGTATCAGAGCTACCGGGTTCAGAACCGGTGCTCTGGGTCTTGTTGTGTCGAGTATAGGTCGCACGGCATAGGAACTAATTGTCTACGTGTACATTGCATCGAATTATTTGAAATTTCTCGACTTATGTGCTTTAAATTCTAGTAAATTAAGTGTTGCATCTGCATTAATTAAGTTCTCTTAATTGCTTTCATTACTTGACATATCCACGTACTAACCCGCAGGCATAGATTTGTGAATTGCAGGGCGTCGCCTCGGTGCCAAAATTGTAAACGATCGTGATAATATTCCCACTTCTACAAATTGATGACAGAAGATTCAAAGTTGTTATACTCTAATAAAAGACAAATGGATCTCTACAAGAATTCATACAAGGACTTGATGTTATTGTTATGGAAACAGTTTCGTGGTTATATTTAGGCGACTCCTTTACCTGTTTCATTGAGTGCTGATTTTAGTGGAAGCCACATTGGAATCTGAATAAGGGTGGGCCAGAAAGTGTACGATTGATCCAACAAGCTCAGGGTATAGGGTGGATAAAAGAAGATATTTGTATATGAGGGAGACAAGAGATCTTTTAACTATCGAGGTGCCTTCGGGATATATACTTAACTACTTGGAGGTGCTCGGGAGTAACATACTTTATAAGAACCCCAAAATTTCTAACTCTGGATGGCGTGTGGTGGCAATGAGGAAATCAGGCACTTGTACCATTCAGAGATTCTCAAGTGGAGGTCAGATTATTATAAAGACACCAACGAGGGTAGCTACACCTGCACTAAAGGAAAAAGATAAACTATATAAACTACAGAATTTTGGTGACAATGTCATTGAAGGCCAACTCCATCAAATATTGGGGATCGGGGCATGATTTAAAACGACTGTAGCAAAGCAGGATTGTTTAAAGATTCTCCATTGATCTCTCCACGGTTGTTCTGAGAGACCTTACTATTGGTAGAGATAGCAATTCCTGATTCTCGAGGATTTTATTTAGACTTCAGGAGACCCCATGAATCACTTTACTCAGAGTATCAAGTGAAACGGTTCAAGACCCTTTGAAACCCGAGGATTCGAGGAAAATACCAAAGAATGCAAATTTGAACAGAAAGTTAGAACTGTGGCCAGTTCAAGATTTGATTATCCTTTCGAGTTAAAGGAATTTTCAACCTCGACTTCACTGCCACGGCGAACGGTACATTGAGCATTCATGGCATTTGCACACACGCATTGCATAAGTAATTATATTTTATTTTGCTTGATGTGTGTGACAACTTGTGTAATAACGTGGCAAACTAATTTAATTTCGTAACTTGAAATTTTCTGTTGTTTGTGAATTCTTGCCAAACCAAATGGATTACATGCTTGTGTGGATTATTCGTACCTTGGTGTTTATAATTTTCTTAATTGCTCACTAACCTTTCATGCACATACAAACATATTGCAATCTTATTTTACAAGGATCCCATTGCGATATCCCCCTTGAGTTGAGGTATGGATGATGAATCTGTACTCTAGGGACACCGATATCAGTCGTGTAAAGGTACATTAAACATGCATCACATGTTTTGCATTAAGAGTTATTCTGATGTGTGTATATGTGAATGCTGAGTAAGTGGACTTATGTGCTAAAGAGTTGTCGAGTCCTCTCTATTTACGTGTTAGGGAGATGTGAGATTCTCTCTATTTATGTGATAGAATGATGTTGGATTCTTTCTAAGTTATGTGAGCAAGAGATGCTGGATTCTCTTGGAGTAGATATTTGGGAGATGCTGGATTCTCTCGAATCTAGGAGTTTGAGAAATGCTGGATTTTCTTAAACTATGATGTTTAGGAGATGTGGAGTCTGCCAGACTTAGGTTAAGAGACGGGGTTCTCTCGATTATGTGCTTGAGAGACGGGGTTCTCTCACTTATGTTCTTGGGAGACGGGGCTCTCTCTTTCTCTTATGTGCCGAGAGATGAGATTCTCTCTTTGTGCTTGTTTCGCGCTTGTCGTTTGCCCTCCTGAGGATTGCAAGTGGAAGTACCAATGGCTTCAAAATCGCGTGCAACCATAGCCATCTACTTCGAAGGGGAATCGTAGAAGCTTGAACAACTAGTGATCGGGTCCATAGGCACACCTCAACGGTATGAAAGTCTTTCGATTGGGGATCCGAGCCACGATCATCCCTAGAGCAAGGTTAATGGAAGTGTTGAAGTGATCGAAGTCTTTCCAACTCAGCACTCGAACCTGGGGACCAGGTTCTCTAAAGGGGGGGAGGTTGTGACGCCCCGTTTTTTCTATCATCTGATCCAGCGTCACATGTTAATTGCCTTGTGTGTTTAATTACTTAATTTACTTTTTCTTGTTGCTTAACGTGCCTTTCATGCCAAGTACGGCATTCTTTAAGTATCAACGTATTTTTGTTAATTATGTGACTTTGCATTCTTTAAGTATCAACGTGTAATTTAATTTAAGTTATGTGTTCTTTAGAATTTAATTTAAATGTTTGGGCTCAAACGACCAATGCTTCAAAGCTTAGGGACCTAATTGTAATTGGGGTATTTGGATCCTTTTCGGCCATTGAGTTCATTTCGATGATTCGGATTCGATGAAATTAACTTTGTACTTTTCTAAGCCCGTTTGATAGCCCTACCTTTTTAAATCCGATCCGAATGGACCGGATACCATTTGACCCTACCCATTTTGTTTCAACCAACCCGTTATATACCATAAAATGAGCTGAATTCAGGTCATTTCTCTCTCTCCCTCATCACGTTATGGCAGCCATGGAGAAGGAAAAGGAAGAGAAAACCTTCCCCAATCTTTCGAGCTCAAGAAACCCCATCCCCGTTCGTCCGATCAACGATCCAAGGTAAGATTTGTGATCCTCTCGTTACGTGCTTTGATTTAACGCATCTTTTGCATCTCTATTTCGTGTCATATGGCTTGTTAGAGGAGATAGTGAATAGTGTTGGGTTTGTGGATTTGTGTGTTTAAGCTCGTTTCAAGTGCTCTTACTTTCGAAAATATGATTTATATGTCGTATATGTCTCGTGGCATGATTTTCATGTGATTCGAGGTGTTGGTGTGGCTTGCGTGTGTGTTTTGCCCTCTTGTTCCACCATTAATGGCGAAATTTTGAGCTCCAGCGAGAGGGGGACACGGGGTGCCTTGTGCGTGACACGGCTATGTCTGGCCTTGGTTGGGCGTCTGTACCGAGACACGGCCATGTCCCCTTTTCTTCTTGGAGAGAAACACGGCCATGTCTGGCCTTGGTTACGCGTCTGTACAGAGACACGGCCGTGTCCCCTTTTCTTCTTAGCCCGTGTCTCCCTCATTGTTTTGATCGCCTGTACTAAGACACCCCCATGTCTCAGTTTGTTCTTGGAGGGAGACATGCCCGTGTCTCCCCTATTTTCTGAGATTTTGTGTGTTGTTTCGTTCCGTATGCTTATTTTTACGCTTTGTCCCTCCCCAATCATGATCCTAACTTGTTTTATGACTTATTATGAATGTGAATTCATGCAATAAGATGTGCCTTTCATTTCTATGGTATGAATTATGTGTTTAAATGTAATATGTGTGACACCCCTGTCCCACATCGGGAAAGTATGAGAGTTAAGTTCAGTTTATAAGTTAAAGAGTCCAAGTATAACCAATGGATATCCCTTTTAGGTAGTGGTTTAGGCCTAATTTCAGGTTATACTCGGTGGGCTTGGAGACTTGTGTTCGCGTCCAACGAGCCCGCGGACCCGGGGCATGACAATATGTGTTTATATGCGATTAAATGTTATAATTTGCATTCTTTAAGTATTTGAACAAATGTCTTGCATCTATGTGGTTCATTTTGAGTCTAAGTCTTGTGGTTTGTCTTCAGTTTCTTCAGGTGCACTCGGGTGGTGTTTCGTCAGCCAAGTTGATTCCGGGGTGAATCATTCGTTGTGTTCTGGCTTTGTCGGTAAGAGGTGAAGTTAGGTTATAGTTAAACCCTAATGAAACGTGCTCGTTATGTATGCATGCAAATAAGCCTTATGTATATGTAAGTACATACAATTTATGAATACGTATGTTATGTTATATGTTACAGGATACGTTATGCAAGGTTAAGTATGATTTGTATGCAAGTGATATGTATGTGTGTATGTGTGTGTGTATGATATGTACGTATATGGTATGTACGTGTATGTGTGTGTATATGCATGATATGTATGCGCGTGTGTGTACGTATGATATGTATGCATGTGTGTGTACGTATGTGGGTGTATGTATGAAACGCATGACTATGATTATGATATGTATCTGACTATGATTATGACTGTGTTATGCCTCTGATTATGATTCTAACTATGACTCTGAACTGAAAATGGAGAAGTGGAATGGGAACTCAGGAAACCGAGACCCTCCATCCACACAACTCCACTTTTGGAAGAGTTAGACGTTAAATTTGATATGCCTCTGAATCTGTTATGACTCTGATTTTGTTTCTATTTGGGCGCGGTGATTATGGGCAAGGGAGACTCGAGATGCCGAGAATACTTTCATGCATAATTATCATGGTGTGGGATAGGGGATCCGGATTACCCCTATCCACATTCCCCTCTCCATATGAATGTGCCCTGTTGTATGTTTCCGTACGCTAGTTTGATACATAATAGTTCGTGAAACGGGAGTGGATTCTCAATTACTAAAAATTTGGTTGTTTTGGCCTTCGGCCCTTAACTCTTCCCTATATATAGTATCACGGGTAAAATGTTTTAGATTGCAAAAACCACGTCCCGGTCCATGAACTCTAATCTCTGATATATGTTGTGCTCCTATATACATATAGTGTGCGTGTGTCAGCCCCTCACTCAATCAGTGTGACTGACCCCTCCCTCTTTATGTTTTTAGTTTGCAGGTTTGCGTGGAGTCCGAGCTAGGCGGCATGTGTCAGTCTTTTGGAGTCTTTCGTTGAGTTAAGTTTTTGTATAAGCTCAACCTTTGCACTGCATTTGAATTTGATAAGTTTGTATATTTTGATTGCACATTTATATAAGTATGCATTGTTTAATTTATGTTATGATTTTATTTTCGGGATTAGGGATCTATGTTAGTTGAACCCTCACCTACTTTTATTGTTTTGAATCTTGTATGACACGTTTACGCTTCCGCATATCAGTTGGTTATTTGTGAAGTGCAGGGTCTACGTTCCGCCTAGCTAGGTTTGATTTTATTTGTCTCCCGTTCACTATGGCTTGGTGTGTATGCGGAGTCCTTATTTCGTTACACATGTCGAGTTATAGTGCGGAGGATGTAGTGCTCTCCGTGTGGGGTGCTACACGAGCACTGAATATGGGGACCAGATTCTTTTAAGGGGTGAAGGTTGTGACGCCCCGTGTTTTCGTCGTACAGGTACATGCGATACACGTGTGAGTTTTGAGAGTTAGAATTATTGGCATGCTTTATTTGAACTATATGTCTAAGTGAATTATGTGTTTTAAATTACTTATGTGAATATTTCAATTATATTGTATTCATTTCATTTCATAACACACATACATATTCCATAAACTCATTCATTCACTTCATAAGCACTTGTATAATTTTCTAACTCTTATATATATATATATATATATATATATATATATATATATATATATATATATATATATATATATCTTATATTATTCAAACTATATAATATTCTACACTTTATATATATACATGACAAATACATTCATACATGTATTACATTTTGTATAAAATACATGTACTTATATGTATATTACATATCACATATCACTCATTACACTTTATACATACAAATATTATATCTATACATATATTACACATTACATTACATTACATACATATATATCTCACACTTTATACATACATATATCACCTAATCTAATATCTATATACACAACACTTCACACTATTTACACACACAAACCCCTTTCTCTCTCAATCTCTTCACACATATACCCATTTGATCCAAGAAGAAGAAGGAGAAGAAGGAGCCAAGTTATCTTCATCATCTCTATCATCTCATTTCTTCATTTCGTCATTTCATTTAAGGTTGGTACACACACACAAATGTGTGTGAGTGTCTGTGTGTGTGTGTGTGTGCGCGCGCATGTGTGTGTGTGTGAATGTGTATCTTGTTAGATATTGTTGTGATCTAAGTGTATATTCTTATTCTTAAGCATGTTAAGGTGTATATATGTGTTAATCCTTGGATTTATTGCGAGAATGAGTTGGGTTGTTGGTGTATTTATTGATATTTATTGAATGAGGGTTTTGTGTTCATTTGAAGATTCAACCAAGTACGCTTGTGATTTCTTTAGGTTTAATGCATGATAATTGATCCTAAGACATATATTAATACTTATTTGAACTTGTATTGGGTGGTAGTTGGGAATTTATAAGGTTACCATTAATGAACTTGGAAGGAAATGAAAGAACATGAACTTGGTTGCACCTCTTGCTTATGTCTCTTGTTGTGGCCCGTTTTTACCCAGCTTTTTGGCGTGAATTACATGAGTTTTTGATGCACAAACTTACCTTATTGTGTTGCCTTGATGTTGGTATGGTTGGCTTGGTGTTTCAAGGGAAAAACAGGGGTTGAACTTTGAGTTTTCAGCCCCTGCGAGCGCTAACGCCCGTTAGGGGTGTAAGGTATGGCCATACCTGACGGCCATTACCTTCCCCTAGGGCTCTTGTACCCACTAACGCCCGTTAGAGGTGTAAGGTATGGCCATACCTAACGGCCGTTAGTCCCCCAGGCCCTTTGTTTACGTGCTTTGTTCGCTTGTTTGCCCGTTTTACTCATTTTTCTTCCAGTTCTTGATCCTTGTGTGTTATGTGCTTGTTTATATGTATGAATTACTATGTTATGAATTGTAGTCGCTTGGTTTTGATATGATTTATGAAGGATATGAACAGAATGAACATATTCTCTTCAGATATTGAATGAATCGTTTGTCTATGTGTCTCTAAGGCATTAATTGTGCACATGAACATTTTCATAAATTAATATCATAAACATCTCATATCATATCATCTCATGAGCCTACCGTTCGTCAATTATTGGGTTCATGGAGTCGAGTCTTACGTCTAGTTATTCTTTTCTTGTACAGAGGTTGGTCCAGGGCTTGGAGAGCAGGCTCTCTAGTTCGTATTCATTCTCTTTTGTTAAGGTGAGATTTTATTCCTGGTTATTTAGAACCCATAATATCTCGTGTGAAAACTTTAGCCAAAATGTACTATCCATGCTAATATTTTGAAAATGAATCAATGAGCAAATGTTTTCAAACGCTTTCAAGAAAATGTTTTGGCAAGAATTATGCACTTGTTATTGGGCCCCGGGAAAATATGTGAATGAAGACCGATACAGCATCGGGCCGTCGGATAAGCCATTGCATTTAGTACCCATTGAGAATATCCTCACGTGACTTAGGTGGCAGGGAGGCGGGATATTCTTGAGCCGGTAGTTAACCCATCGAAGGAGCGGGTAGGACTCATGATCCCCCGTCTTGATATTGTTTCATAAGGTGGCTTGGCCTTGCAAACCCTTCCACCACCCTGGAGAAAGAAGGATGGAAATTATGATTATTTTTCATGATTATGATTATGATTATTTTATGATTATGATTATGTTATGCATGAACACCTAATCAAGTTTTATCCACACTGTAGCACCCCAAGCGGTGGGGCACCACACCCCCGCACTATGACCCGACACGTGTACGAAATGGAAACTTCGCACACGCACCAAGTCACAGCAAACGGGTGACAAACGAAAAATCCAACCTAAGCTAGGCGGTACCTAAACCCTATACAAGTAAAATATGCAAAACCTGAATGCGGAAGCGATACAAAATACGAATTCTCAAAAACTTTAATCAGCAATCATAATTCATATATTTCAAAAAGTAACTCAACATCAACTAAACGGGTTCAACTGCCCTAGAAAACCTATCCCGATCAAACATATAAACAAAACGGGTTCATCTAAACCGAGCACCTGTCCTAGCCTTTCCCGAAATTCATACATCCAAATTATAAGTACCAACCTGCATAATATATACATATCATATACATAGTTTCCTTCACAAATCAAAACAAAGTACTTAACAAATCGAACAGACCGACACAGACACGACAGACCCGACTCAAAGCCACCTAGCTCAAACCTGCAAGAACTGAAAAGTGGAAAAGAAGGGGAGGGTCAGTCTCTAGAAGACTGAGCGAGCAGGAGCGATAAATATATATAAAAACATGCACATGCAAGTTATAAATCCCGAGCAAAGTTTTATTTAAAGTTAGTTCCCAAGAGGGCAAGAGAATAACTAAGCAATGCTCGGACTTTACGACTAATCATATTAAATTCATTAAGTTCATAATTCATACATAAACATAAAGGCTCGGCGAGTGAGCGTGCATCATCTCCAACCAAACTCCGACCGTATACGACAAATATCATTAATACATAGAATACGTGATCATGCAATATATTATAATACACATAAATCATATAACACAACATAAGACATAGTCGTTTGGGCAATCCGTGTTCCGGCCTTCCCGCACGGTGCATAACAATCATAACATATTCATAATCATAAAATAAGTTCCAACCTTCTTCCTCCGGGTGGTGGACGGGTTAGCAAGACCCGACCACCTCATACATAATGGCTAGAGGGGTTCATGAGGCCCCAAAAGCCCGACTAGCGTTTCCTCGCCAAAACTCCTAACGAGGTCCGTTCCGTCGTAAAACATAGTGGAACTACCACATGGGATCACCGTCGGCCCATGCCTCCCCGGATAGCCACATGTACTAAGTCCCTGGGCCCATGAACATATCATACATGCATAATCTCGCCAAAACATTTGATTCATAAGAAACATAACATATTTCATAATTTATTAGAAACGGGTTTACTCGATCAAAGTTTACTCGATGACTCTATTTTAAAAATAACATATATATATATATAAGATTTTGGCCAAAGCTTGTCACATAAGGTTATAGGGTTTAATATGTAACTAGAACGAAAACACCCTCACCTGGCACCAAACGAAGCCAAACCCGAAGCAAATGGTCCACCCGGAACTTGCACGACCACCAGTCACCACCCCGGGTGCGCCTGTACCAACTGAACACACAAAACACAGTACAGAACTCAGACTCAGATTCAAACAACCATATAAACAACCATATAAAGACTCAAGAAATGCATTCACATAAGCAAAGTTCACATTCATACTAATTACTTGCAAAATAAAATATCACATAACTTAATATATTCATAAAACACATCAACAGATATTCTTATGCACAATTAATTCAACCAAACAAAATGAAAAGGCAATGCATGTCACATTATTTCATATAAATTCATATATCAAATAACCAATTCATATATCGCATAATAGGTTTATTTTAAATTAAGTAATTAAACCTAAATTACAATGTTCTAAATTAAATCACCCAAGACATACTAATTCAATTCTTGCTAAATCATAGATTGCATAACAAATTCTTGTATCATATATTAAATTCCAATTCAATTTAAGTGATTAGACTAATTAGGCATAATAATTTCTCTTAATCGAAATCATAATTAGTATATTTGCTTATCAATTGACAAGGATTAATTAATTGAAGTCATACAATTTATATGTTTAGTGAAATTACACGAACATCCCTTCAAACTTAAACAAATAACATGAATTCAACACATCGGTGTCCAATTCGCGAATCAAGATATTCATAAATATTACATTTCACTTAATACATGATTTTATATACATTGGAATACATATCCATCAGCAATTTCGACAATAAACGATTTATTGCAATTAAAACAATTAATTTCAAATAACAAAATTGCATAAAATAAATCACAACAAATCAACCGGACACCCGATTGACGAACGGAAAGTGGCGTTGGACTCACCACGATGAGAGGACCTTGCTGTCCGAAGGGCGTCGGAACGCCGCCACCGGAACCAGCTGAACCGCCACGTACAGCCGCCGGACCACCACCTCCGGTGGTTGGAAAATTCCACGGAAGGACAGAAATATGCGCCTCGGCCTGCTCAACAAAAGCCCTCAACCAATTTTAGAAAATACCAAACACACCGGACTTCGTTGACGAAAAACAGAACTAAATCCCAACGACGAAAACTGAAATTAAACACAAACCCTAACACGAAAACAAAATCCGAACATACCGTTAGAAAGCCCGTAGCAAGGCCTTCGAAAGCCCCTAGTCAATTTACCGGAAAAATCGCCGAAAAAGAGAGCCGCCGGTCCACCACCGGTTCACCGCCAACCACAGGTTCTGGAGTCGGGGCCAACGCCATCAGCTAAGTTTCATCATTCTAAGCAACTTTCGTGAAGGAGCCACCACCAAAACCGACTGGAAAAAGGTCCCAAACCGCCGCTGAAAGTCCGCCGCTGCGCCACTTGCCGGTTCAGCCACCTCCGGCCTTCGTTTGCTCAAACCGACCCCGGAATCGGACTCAGGAGGCCAAAATACGTCGGAAACCACCAAGGGCCGACCGCGAATCTCGCCAGAACGCGGCGGAGCAAGGTGCTATAGTGCACGAGCCATCGTCCCCGGTCTTCAATCGGCGCGTGTGCCGCCGTCCGGCCACCATTGGCCATGCCGCTTGAACTGGAGTTGCGCCGGGAGGTCCTCTAACAGGTGGGGTGGCGCGTGTCGTCGTATGGTCGCCGGAAACCGCCGCGAAAGGTGGCGAAGTGGCGGGTGTCCGTTCCGCCACCGCTGCTTTGCCGTAGCGCCACCACGGTTGATTTTCAGGTCCCGATTCTTGTACCATTGTGTCGGGCTCGTTGAGAAGATAAATTTCCACTACTCAAACGTCGAATTCCGTCGAGAAACGAGCGAGAACGGACATGTGTGTGTTTTCACACCTCCACCGTGTGAATTGTGCCGAATCGCGGGAGGAAGACGACTGAGGCTAGAGCTGAAGTTCTGGCAAACAAAATGAGGATCCGGGGTATATATCTCGGGTCCTCGTACACAAAAACGGTCGAAAGAACAGGCTAACGAAGTCAGAATAGGGCAAACTTAGAGTCTACGGACTCGTCTCGATGCCCCGAACGCAAAGCAGGGGTCAAAAAGGTCGAACTCTCGACCGAACGAGAAATGACCGAATAACCCCTAAAAAGAGAAAATTACAAACAAGCCCCTAAACTCTTAAAGAGTTCAAAATAGGGCCACGCAAAGCACAAAATCACATAATTAAACACACAAGGAAGTTGAAACGTGGCGTACCTTATTTGTAGGACGAGCGGGGTGCTACAATCTCCCCTCCTTCAAAAAGACCTGTCCTCAGGTCCTATTACTGAATCGTAAAGCTTCGAACTGGAATACTTCAATCTATCTCCCGAAATCGTGTAGAGTCATAGCCCCGGCTGTGAAGTTTACCCCCACTGATTGCATCAACTCCCTTCAGAGTTTCGTAGTCACAGAGGTTTGTTCAAACACTTGACCGTTGGTCGCTTCAACTCGTTCGATCCCCCACTAGGCCACAGCACCCAAAGCTCGATATCGTCGCTTCCTCATCGATTGCAAACCAACATCAGGCCACACGTAACTCAGCCGTGACAAACAAGAGAGAATCCCATCTCTCAGCACGCAAGAGGGAGAGAGCCCTGTCTCCCGGCACATCAAAAGAGAGAACCCCGTCCCTCAGGCACAGAATTGAGAGAACCCCGTCTCTCAACCACGTAATCGAGAGAGCCCCGTCTCTCAACCTAAGGCTGGCAGACTTCCACATCTTCCAAAAATTCTAGTTTGAGAAAATCCAGCATTTCTCAAACCCCTGATGTAACATCCCGATCGTCCAACTTATAAGGTACGTCACTATTTAACCTTTTTATGTGTTTAATTATGTGATTTTATATTTTTCGAGGCCCTATTTTGAACTCTTTTAGAGTTTAGGGGCCCCTTTGTAATTTTCTCTTTTTAGGGGTTTTCCGGTCACTTCTCGTTCGGTCGAGATTTTGACCTCTTTGACCCCTTCAACGCGTTCGGGGCATCGAAACGAGTCCGTAGACTCTGAGTTTGCCCTATTCTGACGTCGTTAACCCCTTCTTCCGACCGTTTTCGTGTACGAGGACCCGAGATATAATACCCCGGATCCTCGTTTTGCGTGCAAAAACTCAGCAGCTCTCTCTCTCTCCTCCCTCTCCCGCGATACACGTTACCCACACACACTCGGAGGTGTGTTTTCACACACTCGTCCAACTTGCTCGTTTCTCGACGGATTTCGACGAACCACTAGTCCATTTCGATTGTCTCGACGACGCGGTCGCAACCGTACCAAGAACTCGACCAACCGACGACCGACGACGGAGATATTCGTGATTTTCAGACGTGGCTGGAGGGGTGGCGGAGCCGCCACTTCGCGGCCCTTTTGCGGCGGCTTCCGGCCACTTCCCGGCGACACGCGCCCCACAGACGGCGAGAGGACGTCCCGGCGCAGCGGGGGATTTTGGCGGCACGGCTAACGGCCACCGGACGGCGGCGCACGCGCCGCCTGAAGTTCACGCCGCCGCCGCGTGAACAGTGTCGCGGCGGCGCTCCGGCGACTTTTTCCGACCAAGGTTAGTGTTTTCCAAGGTTTTTCGACCTCCCGAGTCCATTTCCGGCATCGTTTTCACCGAATTTTGGCCGTAGGTGGTGGTTCCGGCGACGTGGTGGCGGCAGAAACTTCGGAGCTCAACGGGGGCCTTTTCCGGCCATCTTTTGGCCTCGGGCCCTTCACGAAAGTTGTTCGGAACGACGAGAACTAATGAACCCCATTTGCTCGACTCCAGATTTTGCCGTTTGGCGGCGGTTCGCGGTAGCTACAGTGGCGGCGCACCGGTGGCGCCACCTCCGGGGATTTTTCCGGCGAGAAAGCTTAGGGCTTTCGTAAAGCTCGTCATGGGTAAGCCGATGCCTCTTTCGGATCGCATTTTGGTTCACCGGTTTGAAAGTAATTGAAGTTTGAAGATTTAGGGTTTTCGTATTGTTGGATCTGAAATTGAAGACAATTGGTTTGGAATTTGCAGAAATTGATCGAGGAATTGGATTGGGCACGATGAATCTTTGCACGGGTGATTTTTCGGGATTTTTCCGGCACGTTCCGGCGGCGGCCGAACGGCGGCCGGCCACTATTCCGGTGGCTCCGGCAGCGGCGATCCGGCGACCTTCGGACAGCGTGTCCGCCTCGTTGTGGTGAGTCTATCACCATTTTCCGTTCGTCAATCGGACACTCGGTTTAATTTCTACGTATTTATTTGTGTATTTGGGACTTATTTGAATTAATTGTTTAAATGTGAATTAATGGTTATATGCTTGAATTGTTGATCGAAATGTATTCCGTTATGTATGAAATCATGTATGATATGAAATGTGATATGTAAACTTGCGTGATTTGAATTAATTGAACTTTAAATTGTCACTTGGTAAATAAATATGTTAATCACGTAAATTGGAATTTGATATGTAACTTCGTGATCTTTAAATAGAATTTGTAGCATGTTATTATATGATTTGTTTGGCTTTATAATACGTATAAATTTACGAAATGTTATATGTGAGTTCCATTGTCTTTCGAGTTCCCTTAATTGCATTAATTGTGTTTATGAATATGCCTTAGTGTTTTGTTTTGCATAGAATTTATATGAATTTGAAACCTGCTTATGTGATTGCATTTCGTATGTGCTTGAGCTTTGCCGTGCGTCTCTGTGTGGTTGTCTGAGTTTGAGTCTGAGCCCTGTGTTGTGTTTGTGTGTTCAGTTGGTTCAGGTGCACCCGGGGTGGTGACAAGTGAGTCGTGCAGGTTCCGGGGTGAACCATCTGCTGTGTCTTCGGCTATGTTTGGTGCCAGGTGAGGTTAGGATATAGTTATACCCTATTGATATGTGTCTATATGTTTGCATGCGAATATAAGCCTTACGTATATATGTAGATACGTGTGCAATACGAATATGTGTGACTTTGTGTTATGTTGGATATAAGATATGTAAGTACGATATGTATGAATGTACGTGTATGTTTGTGATTGAGTGTGTGGGAGGTGTGTGCGTTGTGATATGTTTCGTTTCGATTCGAATGGGTAACTATGATATGATTATGATTATGAACGTGGCGTGCGTGAGTTTGTGAGTGCGTGCGTGTGTGTGTGCGTGAATTTTGTGAGTGTGTGCGCGTGTGTGTGCGTGCGTGGTCGTGTATGTGTGTCAGTGCGTGTGTGGTGGTGTTGTGTGTGTGTGTAGGGCCGGTGATTATGGGTAAGGAGCCTCGGAGCGTCGAGTATTACTCCTGTGCATGATCATCGGGATGTGGGTAAGGAGTCTCGGAGCGTCGAGTATTACTCCTGTGCACATTTCCCCTTTGATTTGATGGTTTGATTCTGTTTTGCTTTGGGACACGGTGATTATGGGTAAGGAGCCTCGGAGCGTCGAGTATTACTCCTGTGCATGATCATCGGGATGTGGGTAAGGAGCCTCGGAGCGTCGAGTATTACTCCTGTGCACATTTTCCCCTTTTGTCTGAACGTTTGCTTGGTGTGCTTGTTTTCGTTAAGTTAGTTTGTTAGGAATTGTTCGGGAAACGGGAGTGGATTTCTAATTAATAAAATTGGGACTGTTTTGGCCTTTGGCCTAACTCTTTTAATCTCCTATATCTAGTATCACGTGAGAAATATTTTAGAATGCAAAAACCACGCCCCGGTTCACGAACTCCCTTTTATGATATGTGCTGTGCTCTGTATATGTATATACGCGTGTGTGTGTAGCCCCTCGCTCAGTCTTTGGACTGACCCCTCCCCCTTTTATGTTTTTAGTGTGCAGGTTTCGGTTTGGGTTCGCGTTGGTGTTCGTGCTAGGCGGCGGTGTGTCGTGTCTTTTGAGTCTGTGTCTGCACGTTTCAGTTTGTTAAGTATTTTGTTCTGATTTATGATTTGTAAATTTTGTATAAGATATGTTTGTGCAGGTTTGAGTTTATGATTTGAATTTAGGGAATTCGGGATAGGTTAGGACAGGTTGCTGGATTAGTCGAACCCGTTTAGTTGTTTCTGATGTTTGTATGTTACTGTATGTTCAAGGTATGAAAGTTTTTGTATGTTGGTATTTCGTGCTACTTCCGCTGTCATGCTTCGCATATTTACTTTTGAACAGGGTTAGATACCGCCTAGCTAGTGCGAGTGTTTTTGTTTGTCACCCGTTCGCTGTGACTTGGTGCGTGTACGGACTTTCCATTTCGTACACGTGTCGGGTCATAGTGCGGGGGTGTGGTACCCCACCGTGCGGGGTGCTACATCTTAAGTGGTATCAGAGCTACCAGGTTCAGAACCGGTGCTCTGGAGTCGTGTCGCGTCAGTCTAGGTCGTACGGCATAGGAATATGTGCTCATTGCATCCGTTTGGCCTGTAATTTTGCTTCCTCAGTTTGAATTGTATTGAGTTATGTGACTAAGTGCGCAAAATGATTATGAATATGCAGCATTTTATCAATATGCTTTTAATTGCTTTTCATTATTGTACTTAGATGACTTAAATGCAACATTACATTTGCATTCTTAACCCTCATGCACCAACTCTAGTGTTTTAATTGCAGGGTTCCAATACCAACAATTTAACTAGCTTCCATGACATCATTGCAACATTACAGTCAAGATTTCAAACACCACGGTGAACGGTACACTAAGCATTCATGGCACGAGCATCCATACATTCTTTATTTGATTAATTCTTGTTATTATGTGTTATATCTGTCAATCGTGATACTTGTTGATTGTTGTAATTTTGATTCTGCTTTTGTGCTTGAGTGAGAGAGATTTGATTCTCTCTATTTATGTGCTGGGGGGATGTTAATTCTTCCTACTTGTGTGTTAGAGAGATGTTAGATTCTCTCTATATTACGTGACAGAAAGATGCTGGAGTCTTTCTGAGTTCTGTGCACGAGAGATGCTGGATGCTCTTGTACTTAGGTATTCGAGGGATGCTGGATTTCCTTGGATTTAGGGTTTGAGAAATGCCGGATTTTTTTCAAACTAGATTGTCTGAGAGATGTGTAATCAATCAGACTTAGGTTGAGAGACGGGGTTCTCTCAATTGTGTGCCTGAGAGACGGGGCTCTCTCTTTTGTGTGTTGAGAAACGGGGTTTCTCTCTTTTGTGTGTGCCGAGGGACGGGGTTCTCTCACTTGGGTGAAGAGAGATGTGATTCTCTCTTGTTTGTTGTCGTGGAGCAACGCGCAGCCTGACGACAGTCTGCAAACAACGAGGACGTGACGGTATCAAGCTTTGGGTACAGTGGCCTATTGGTGATCAAATGAGCTTGAAGTGACCAACGGTCAAGCGCTCAGTGGGACCCCTATGACAACGAATCACTAAAGGGAGTTGATGCCAACCAAGGGAGGAGTATCCTGCAGCGATTGCAGTTCGCCTAGATCAGAATTGCGCAGCGGAAGCTTGAAGTGGAATTCGTTTCAGCGTCGTTCAAAATCCGACCTTAGGACCTGAGGACAGGTCCTTTTGAAGGAGGGAAGTTTGTAACATCCCGATCGTCCAACTTATAAGGTACGTCACTATTTAACCTTTTTATGTGTTTAATTATGTGATTTTATATTTTTCGAGGCCCTATTTTGAACTCTTTTAGAGTTTAGGGGCCCCTTTGTAATTTTCTCTTTTTAGGGGTTTTCCGGTCACTTCTCGTTCGGTCGAGATTTTGACCTCTTTGACCCCTTCAACGCGTTCGGGGCATCGAAACGAGTCCGTAGACTCTGAGTTTGCCCTATTCTGACGTCGTTAACCCCTTCTTCCGACCGTTTTCGTGTACGAGGACCCGAGATATAATACCCCGGATCCTCGTTTTGCGTGCAAAAACTCAGCAGCTCTCTCTCTCTCCTCCCTCTCCAGCGATACACGTTACCCACACACACTCGGAGGTGTGTTTTCACACACTCGTCCAACTTGCTCGTTTCTCGACGGATTTCGACGAACCACTAGTCCATTTCGATTGTCTCAACGACGCGGTCGCAACCGTACCAAGAACTCGACCAACCGACGACCGACGACGGAGATATTCGCGATTTTCAGACGTGGCTGGAGGGGTGGCGGAGCCGCCACTTCGCGGCCCTTTTGCGGCGGCTTCCGGCCACTTCCCGGCGACACGCGCCCCACAGACGGCGAGAGGACGTCCCGGCGCAGCGGGGGATTTTGGCGGCGCGGCTAACGGCCACCGGACGCCGGCGCACGCGCCGCCTGAAGTTCACGCCGCCGCCGCGTGAACAGTGTCGCGGCGGCGCTCCGGTGACTTTTTCCGACCAAGGTTAGTGTTTTCCAAGGTTTTTCGACCTCCCGAGTCCATTTCCGGCATCGTTTTCACCGAATTTTGGCCGTAGGTGGTGGTTCCGGCGACGTGGTGGCGGCAGAAACTTCGGAGCTCAACGGGGGCCTTTTCCGGCCATCTTTTGGCCTCGGGCCCTTCACGAAAGTTGTTCGGAACGACGAGAACTAATGAACCCCATTTGCTCGACTCCAGATTTTGCCGTTTGGCGGCGGTTCGCGGTAGCTACAGTGGCGGCGCACCGGTGGCGCCACCTCCGGGGATTTTTCCGGCGAGAAAGCTTAGGGCTTTCGTAAAGCTCGTCATGGGTAAGCCGATGCCTCTTTCGGATCGCATTTTGGTTCACCGGTTTGAAAGTAATTGAAGTTTGAAGATTTAGGGTTTTCGTATTGTTGGATCTGAAATTGAAGACAATTGGTTTGGAATTTGCAGAAATTGATCGAGGAATTGGATTGGGCACGATGAATCTTTGCACGGGTGATTTTTCGGGATTTTTCCGGCACGTTCCGGCGGCGGCCGAACGGCGGCCGGCCACTATTCCGGTGGCTCCGGCAGCGGCGATCCGGCGACCTTCGGACAGCGTGTCCGCCTCGTTGTGGTGAGTCTATCACCATTTTCCGTTCGTCAATCGGACACTCGGTTTAATTTCTACGTATTTATTTGTGTATTTGGGACTTATTTGAATTAATTGTTTAAATGTGAATTAATGGTTATATGCTTGAATTGTTGATCGAAATGTATTCCGTTATGTATGAAATCATGTATGATATGAAATGTGATATGTAAACTTGCGTGATTTGAATTAATTGAACTTTAAATTGTCACTTGGTAAATAAATATGTTAATCACGTAAATTGGAATTTGATATGTAACTTCGTGATCTTTAAATAGAATTTGTAGCATGTTATTATATGATTTGTTTGGCTTTATAATACGTATAAATTTACGAAATGTTATATGTGAGTTCCATTGTCTTTCGAGTTCCCTTAATTGCATTAATTGTGTTTATGAATATGCCTTAGTGTTTTGTTTTGCATAGAATTTATATGAATTTGAAACCTGCTTATGTGATTGCATTTCGTATGTGCTTGAGCTTTGCCGTGCGTCTCTGTGTGGTTGTCTGAGTTTGAGTCTGAGCCCTGTGTTGTGTTTGTGTGTTCAGTTGGTTCAGGTGCACCCGGGGTGGTGACAAGTGAGTCGTGCAGGTTCCGGGGTGAACCATCTGCTGTGTCTTCGGCTATGTTTGGTGCCAGGTGAGGTTAGGATATAGTTATACCCTATTGATATGTGTCTATATGTTTGCATGCGAATATAAGCCTTACGTATATATGTAGATACGTGTGCAATACGAATATGTGTGACTTTGTGTTATGTTGGATATAAGATATGTAAGTACGATATGTATGAATGTACGTGTATGTTTGTGATTGAGTGTGTGGGAGGTGTGTGCGTTGTGATATGTTTCGTTTCGATTCGAATGGGTAACTATGATATGATTATGATTATGAACGTGGCGTGCGTGCGTGTGTGTGTGCGTGAATTTTGTGAGTGTGTGCGCGTGTGTGTGCGTGCGTGGTCGTGTATGTGTGTCAGTGCGTGTGTGGTGGTGTTGTGTGTGTGTGTAGGGCCAGTGATTATGGGTAAGGAGCCTCGGAGCGTCGAGTATTACTCCTGTGCATGATCATCGGGATGTGGGTAAGGAGTCTCGGAGCGTCGAGTATTACTCCTGTGCACATTTCCCCTTTGATTTGATGGTTTGATTCTGTTTTGCTTTGGGACACGGTGATTATGGGTAAGGAGCCTCGGAGCGTCGAGTATTACTCCTGTGCATGATCATCGGGATGTGGGTAAGGAGCCTCGGAGCGTCGAGTATTACTCCTGTGCACATTTTCCCCTTTTGTCTGAACGTTTGCTTGGTGTGCTTGTTTTCGTTAAGTTAGTTTGTTAGGAATTGTTCGGGAAACGGGAGTGGATTTCTAATTAATAAAATTGGGACTGTTTTGGCCTTTGGCCTAACTCTTTTAATCTCCTATATCTAGTATCACGTGAGAAATATTTTAGAATGCAAAAACCACGCCCCGGTTCACGAACTCCCTTTTATGATATGTGCTGTGCTCTGTATATGTATATACGCGTGTGTGTGTAGCCCCTCGCTCAGTCTTTGGACTGACCCCTCCCCCTTTTATGTTTTTAGTGTGCAGGTTTCGGTTTGGGTTCGCGTTGGTGTTCGTGCTAGGCGGCGGTGTGTCGTGTCTTTTGAGTCTGTGTCTGCACGTTTCAGTTTGTTAAGTATTTTGTTCTGATTTATGATTTGTAAATTTTGTATAAGATATGTTTGTGCAGGTTTGAGTTTATGATTTGAATTTAGGGAATTCGGGATAGGTTAGGACAGGTTGCTGGATTAGTCGAACCCGTTTAGTTGTTTCTGATGTTTGTATGTTACTGTATGTTCAAGGTATGAAAGTTTTTGTATGTTGGTATTTCGTGCTACTTCCGCTGTCATGCTTCGCATATTTACTTTTGAACAGGGTTAGATACCGCCTAGCTAGTGCGAGTGTTTTTGTTTGTCACCCGTTCGCTGTGACTTGGTGCGTGTACGGACTTTCCATTTCGTACACGTGTCGGGTCATAGTGCGGGGGTGTGGTACCCCACCGTGCGGGGTGCTACACCTGAATTCGAGAGAATCCAGCATCTCCTAAATAACTAACTCCAAGAGAATCCAGCATCTCTTGCTCACATAATTTAGAAAGAATCCAACATCTTTATATCACATAAATAGGGAGAATCCCACATCTCCCTAACACGTAAATAGAGAGAACTCAACAACTCTCTAACACATAAGTTCACTTACTCAGCATTCAAAATACCCACATCAAAGTAACACTTGATGCAAAACATGGGATGAATGTATAGTGTACCTTTACACAACTGATATCGGTGTCCCTAGAGTATAGACTCATGATCCATGCTCAACTCAAGGGGGGTAACGCGATGGAATCACTGTAAGATAAAATCACAATATGCTTATATGTGCATGAAGGGTTAGTGATTAACCAAAGAAATTATAAGCACTGAAGCACGAATAGTTCACGTAAGCATGTAATCCATTCAGTTTACAATTATTCACAACAACAATAATTCTCGAGTTATGGAAATTAAATGAATTAGCCACGTTATCACAATCAAAGCAGCATCACGCAATACACGTCATCACGCACATCAAGCAGAATAAAATAAAATGTAATTACTTATGAAATGCATGAGTGCAAATGCCATGAATACTTAAGGTACCGTTCACCGTGGAAATGACGTCGAGGTTGGCAATTCTTTAATTTGGAAGGATAATCGAATCCGTAACTGGCCATAGTTCCAACTTCCCGTTCAAATTTACATCCTTTAGCATTCCCTCAGATTCTCGGGTACCCAAATGGTCTTAGACCGTCTCACTTGATTCTCGGAGTAAAGTGATCCGTGGAGTCTCTTGAAATCCCAATAAAATCCTCGGTAATCGGGAATTGCTATTTCTTTCAACGGTAAAATCTCTCAGGACTGTCGTGGGGAAATAAATGAGGAATCTTTAAACAGTCTTGCTTAGTACACCGTCGTTTTAAATGACGCCCTTATCCTCAATATTTGGTGGAGTTGATCTTCAATGACCTCGGCACAAAATTCCATAGCTTACAAAATTTTCCCCTTTTTTCCTTGGTGTAAAAGTAACTACTCTGGTGGTGTCTCTATAATAGTAATCCGATTCCCTCCTTAGAATTCTCAGAATTGTACAAGTGCCTTGATTTCTTCATTGTCACCTCATGCCATTCAGATTTAGAAATTCTGACTTTCTTATAAAATTTGCTACCCCCGAGTACCTCCAGGTAGTTAAGTATATATCCTGAAGGCACCTCGTTAGTTAAAGGTCTCTTGTTTCCCTTGTATACAGACGTCTTCTTTTATCTACCCTATACCCTGAGTTTGTTAAATCAACTGTACACTTTCTGATCCACCCCTATTCAGATCCCAATGCAGCTTCCACTAAAATCAGCACTCGTTGGAATAGGTAACAAAGTCACCTGAATATAACCACGAAACTAATGCATGCAGGATTAGGGATGTAAATGGCATGCACTCATATCCAGCAAAGAAGGCAATCAAGCACGTAGAGCAAATGTTCGAAATAATTACAATTACTCCAATGCATGATGCACGTGCTAAGAATACATAATACCCGTTTTCATAATGATAGCATTGATTCCTTGTTTTGAATTCTTGTAGAGGTCCATTGTCTCTCATTAGAGTTTGGCTGCTTTGAATCTCCTGTCAAAGATTTGTAGAAGTGGGAAAAATTGTCACGGTCATTTATAATTTGGCACCGAGATGTCACCCTGCAATTCACAAATTGAATAAATATCTATGCATGCAGGTTAGTACGTGGATATGTCAAGTAATAAAAGCAATTAAGAACACTTTAAGTAATGCAGATGCAGTACGTAATTTAATAAAATTTAAAGCATAACAGTGATAATTTGGAAAAAATCATAATCATAGTGTGCACACAATCACATAAGCTCAGACAAATTCATGCAGAGAAGTCAAAATTTCACATCAGACGAATGCAATGCACAAGTATTCCTATGTCGTCCGACCTAAACTGACACGACACGACTCCAGAGCACCGGTTCTGAACCTGGTAGCTCTGATACCACTTAAGATGTAGCACCCCAAGCGGTGGGGCACCACACCCCCCACACTATGACCCGACACGTGTACGAAATAGAAACTCCGCACACGCACCAAGTCACAGCGAACGGGTGACAAACGAAAAATCCAACCTAAGCTAGGCGGTACCTAAACCATGTACAAGTAAAATATGCAAAACCTGAATGCGGAAGCGATACAAAATACGAATTCTCAAAAACTTTAATCAGCAATCATAATTCATATATTTCAAAAAGTAACTCAACATCAACTAAACGGGTTCAACTGCCCTAGAAAACCTGTCCCGATCAAACATATAAACAAAACGGGTTCATCTAAACCGAGCACCTATCCTAACCTGTCCCGAAATTCATACATCCAAATCATAAGTACCAACCTGCATAATATATACATATCTTATACATAGTTTCCTTCACAAATCAAAACTAAGTACTTAACAAATCGAACAAACCAACACAGACTCGACAGACCCGACTCAAAGCCGCCTAGCTCAAACCTGCAAGAACTGAAAAGTGGAAAAGAAGGGGGAGGGTCAGTCTCTAGAAGATTGAGCGAGCAGGAGCGATAAATATATATAAAAACATGCACATGCAAGTCATAAATCCCGAGCAAAGTCTTATTTAAAGTTAGTTCCCAAGAGGGCAAGAGAATAACTAAGCAATGCTTGGACTTTACGACTAATCATATTAAATTCATTAAGTTCATAATTCATACATAAACATAAAGGCTCGGCGAGTGAGCGTGCATCATCTCCAACCAAACTCCGACCGTGTACGACAAATATCATTAATACATAGAATACGTGATCATGCAATATATTATAATACACACAAGTCATATAACATTAAGACATAGTCATTTGGGCAATCCGTGTTCCGGCCTTCCTGCACGGTGCATAACAATCATAACATACTCATAATTATAAAATAAGTTCCAACCTTCTTCCTCCGGGTGGTGGACGGGTTAGCAACACCCGACCACCTCATACATAATGGCTAGAGGGGTTCATGAGGCCCCAAAAGCCCGACTAGCGTTTCCTCGCCAAAACTCCTAACGAGGTCCGTTCCGTAGTAAAACATAGTGGAACTAGCACATGGGATCACCGTCGGCCCATGCCTCCCCAGATAGCCACATGTACTAAGTTCCTGGGCCCGTGTACATATCATGCATACATAATCTCGCCAAAACATTTGATTCATAAGAAACATAACATATTCTCAAAATTTTATTTTTTTATTTTTTTATGAAAATTTTTATTTTCCCCAAAATAAAATTTGGCATTTCCAACTCTTTGGAATTTAATTTATTTTCTCAAAATAAATTCCTTGGCTATTTTCAAACACTTTGAAAAATCATTTCTCTCTCTCATTTTAATATTTTCTCTTTGATCTTCGTTGGGGCTTGCGGGGGGACATGCAGGACTAATTAATCTTAGCTCCAAACGGGTCAATCTATGATATCCCATGACAATAATTGATTACCGTTTAAAAATATTAGCTCCAAACGGGTCAATCTATTATCATCTCGCACACACGAAGTACTTTGGCCAAAGTTTTAATTCGAACTTTTGCAAATCTATTTCAGGGATATCTTTAACGTTCCAGCAAGGCTACAGATTTCTCGATCAATATTTCTCTTTAGCACATTTTATGCAATCACCGAACGTACAAGGTATTTTGGCCACCCATTACCGATACCTCACTTCTGAGTACATCACAGTGATTAACACAACATGCCTAAAGTAGAAACACTGCCAGGATTAAAGAGTCTAATGCTTCCGAGATTTTGTTCATTTTAGATAGCAGTATAAAATGAATAATCTCAGTGGTCCAGTTCGATGTTTCCAATCTCATTGAAAATCATCAATGCGTTATAATTGGAAATAGCAATAGTAGACACGCTACGATCTTTGGCTCTTTGCTAGACAGGAGCAGTACAGGAAGCATCGAATGAAATTCCCAACCCTCCTTGGGTCGCCTCTTGCACCCCTACAATCTTTTTCTAGTATGCCTACTGGTGCAACAGCGGCAGTAGTGAACATTGCTACTAAAGAAGGGAGAGGGGAGCCTCTACGGCAGTTAGGTTCCCTCGCTACTCTAGTTTTTGGTATATGCGTTCCGGGTCCATTTCCCTATGACGAAAGACTAATCATCTTATATAACACATTATAGTCTTGATAAGAAGCTCTCGCCTAGCTTAGGTGTGAATTTGTCTGCCTCCTATTCGCCTCTGCTTTGTTCATATACGGGTTTCCCATCTCATACGTGGATCAGGCTTAGGTGCAGGGGATGTGGTGACCCACCGTACGGGGTACTACAAGTGGCTCCACTTAAAGAACCATACGAAGCCCATGAAGAAAGTGTCGGACTTTGAGCTTATCTTTATCGGTGATATGAGTGGCATATGGTGCAAGCCTCTCAAACTCCAATATATACTCCTCCACCGTCTAAGAACCTTGCTTCAACTCGAAGAACTCTTGAAGTCGGTGCTCCTGTGCACTTTGAGGATTATATTTCTCATGGAACTCGTGCACAAAAGTATCCCAATTAAAATTCTCTCTCATCCTCTCTAACTTGGAACGAACATCTTTAAGCCAATTAAGCCGCTTGCCCTTGAATGAAACGACCGATCCAAATGGCTTTGTCTTGAGAGCTTCCCAGATATATCTCCCAAATTCCATTAATTTTGGCCAACCACTCCTCCTCCTTAATATCATCTCCTCCATACCATTTCGGAGGATTATTGCTTCAAAACTCTTTATACACGGTGGAGATAGCACCCTCTTGTCCTTCAACGGGAGGCGTTTGTTGCCTTTGGTTTTGTTACAATTGAATAAGGAGTGCTTGGACAATATTCTCCTCATTCAAAGGTGGTGGAGGAGGTGGATTTTGTGGAGGTGGTGATGGCTCGCGATCGCGATGTCTAGGAGGCATCTTGAAATTCAAAAGTTCAAACAATATAGATGCATGTGGATTAGTACATGTTCATGTGTACAATTAATATAAATAAACAAATATTCAAGCAATTAAGTCACATAATCACATTGTCCTATGCCTTACAACCCAGAAAGACTCAACATGACACTACAGCTCCGATTTTGCAACCTAGAGCTCTGATAGCACTTAAGGATGTAGCACCCCGAACGCAGGGTCACCACATCCCCTGTACTAAGATCCAAACTCGGTTACGATGGAAAGTCCGCACCCGAATCCGAATTATAGCAAACGGGAGACCAACTCACTCACTCACTTACTAGGCTAAGCGGAGCTAACAACAACCAACTCAGAGTGCGCGGAAGCGAATAATTAAAACAACAACAATTAAGCGAAAGCATAACATATATATACACATCATAATCACATCATATCAAACAGCCCACACGGCCTCAACAAAACGAAATATCAAAGTCTCCAAGTATTCAAGACATAAATACATAAAACATAAAGTGTATGTAGACATATGCATCCTATCTTGACCTAAACCGACAAGTGCGACTCAGAAGACACACTTCTCCGCCTAGCTCAAGCCAAAAGTACCTGCAACTAAAAGATAAAACGAGGGGTCAGTCAACTGACTGAGTGAGGGGGCCAACGCACACCCACACAATATATATATAATACAAAGCACATATCAAAAGTGGACTCATGAACCAGGAATAGATTTTGCACACCAAATCATTTCAAAATAAACTTGTACCTACTTAGAAATCATTTTCATAAACTCTATTCCGTTTCATAATTCCAATATCAAAAAATATCATATGCTCGAGGAGTACGATCTTCCAACCTTTACTCCTTATATCAGAACAAAACAGAAAATCATAAACATATCCAACCACCACACCGTTGATGGAAGAGACACGCGCGGCCCTAACCATCCCGAACTTAACAAACCTACGAGGGGTAGCTAACCTACAGCGTGTCCTCCCCGATTTTTACACCGAAGGCCTCAAAATACCATGCCTTCCCTATCTCCTGGGGTCACACGTGATACCTTGGGTGAAAACTATGCGCAGGTCGAGGCCCGACGGCACGACACCGTCCAGGGGATTCCTTATACATAGCTCTTAGGGCCCACATAGAGAACAGGCAGAATAGTTACCAATATTTCATGGCTAAACTCGCTCCAGAACTGAACATAACAAAATTTTCCAAAATAGCTTACATATGCTTTCATACTTAACTTTCAAAACCAACTTGTTTCATAAGATCACAAACATATCATATCCAACACTTATTTAATTATATATATAATATATACTCGCATGCAAGTTGGCTCAAAAACATCACATTAAGGCTTTAGGTCACTTAACTATACAAAATCCTAAACCTCACCTTATGCTTGAAAAGAAGAGAGTGAGAGTGGACAACTCTAAGCCTCAGGCTCAACACCGGCAACCTCGTCTGAAAGAAAAAAGAAACACGAAAGCCCAAGAATTAGACTCTACATGAACTAATCAAGACGCACGGCCAATGTATAAACATGAATGGAATGCATTTGACATGATAAGCGTCATATAGGTCACGTAACATAGCATATAACACGTATTCATATTAAATTATGCAATTAAAATAAAGTTATATGGTTAAACCAAACATATAATAACATTACAAAACTTATAATAGCAATTAAATACAATTAAAATACAAAAGAGAGCTCCCAGGTCTCGGGAGCATAGTAAAGGTCCTGCCACTGTAGAGAACGGTCGTTCTCGCCAGTGCTCCAAAGTTTCTGGAAAAATGGAACGGTCGTTTCGGTCCCAAGAAGAAAATGGGAAGGGCCATTCCCAGATACCCGACTTTCTCCCCGAGCGTCTGTAATGATCTGTCAAAAATGCCTCTTTTGAACGGCCCTTCTAGTAAAAATTGGGAACGGCCATTCCCAATATCGAAAATGACATCATAAAAACCCGTTAATGGCTATACCTAAGCCAAGGCAGTGATGAGAACGGCCGTTCCGGCCTGGTTCGAAAGGCAAGTCGGGTCAAAAACTTTGCAGAAACATGGGAGAAAGCTTCAAGGCAAAAAACAACCAAAACAACAACACAAGGCAACCACAACACGTACTAAAGTCATACATAAAATTTATATAAATCATAAGGAACAAGTTTAAACACATATAGCTCAAGAATATCAATGATCAAAGCCATAATTCCACAATCTCATTTTCAAGCACATTCATGGAGCATTAATGGCAAAAGCTATACACTCAACTACTACTGAATTCTTACATTCATGACATTATATACAACATATTGAACTCATATGTGAAGTCAAATTCCAAGCAAATACAACACATAACCCATAATCTCCAAATTTGCCTAAACCCTTACTATTCACATACTTGCTCATACATATTCATACAGTACACCACAAGCTAAAATTCATGGATAAAAAGGAAGAGCACAACGTGGGGATTCTGTGGCTTACCTCGGCTCATGAAATGATGAAGAAACAAGGGAGATATGAGCTCTTGAGTGCAACAAGGGGTTAAAGGCTTGTAGATTCTCTTGGAGCTACTCTTGTTGTTGTTGTACGTGAAGAATGAGCAAGAAGAAAAGGCAAGGGTCTAGCTTGAAGGCTGGACCGGTTCGGTTCAGGGGCTAGGGATTCGGTTCAAGTGTTTTTTGGTCCGGTTAGGTCGGATTTAAAAAGGTATAGGGTCCAAACGGCTTTCGAAAAATCTGAGGTTAATTCCATTGAATCTGAATAGTCGAAACGAATCCAATGGCGAAGTCAAAATTCGAATCCAAATTCTCAAGCTCATATTAGTTCAACTGATCCCAAAAACCACCTAATTACAATTAGGTCAAAAATTTCAAAAAGTTACAAATAGGGTCATGATTTCTCTATTTTTCCATTTAGGTTGTAGTTCTGTGATTCTCTACAAACTGAAATGGCAACCAAAAACCCTTTGGTATCCATCCTCGAATCAAACAAGTTGATGGGGCCCAATTACTCTGATTGGCTTCGGAATCTAAAGATAGTTTTAGATTCTGAGAAGAAAAAATATGTTCTCTTCGAGGGAGAGCCTACCCCTAAGGGTGAGGCTCTGACTCGGGCCGAAAGAGACGCGATTGCGAAATGGTCTGAAGATAATCTTCAAGCCTGTTGCCTCATGTTGGCTAACATGTCTCCGGACATGCAAAGATAACATGAGTATATGGAATACGCTTGGGAGATTTATGACCGTCTTGAGCAATTGTACCGCCCCAAAGAGCGTGTTCTAAGGTACAACACCTCTAAGGAGCTCTTTCATCTCAGAATGAAAGAAGGTACAAGTGTCCACGAACATGGGCTTAAGTTCCTCGCTTTGAACGAGAAGCTTACTTCCATGGAGATGTCTCTAAGCGAGGACCTCGCCGTGGACTTGTTGCTCGCATGGCTTCCACCATCATTCAATCCTTTTGTGCTGAACTTCAACATGAATCATGCTCATGCTACTGTCGCTGAGCTGATTAGTCAGCTTGTGACTACTGAAGTCACGATAAAGAAGGATAACAAAATAATGATGGTCACATCCTCTTCTAAGCCTTCTAAAAGCAAAGGGAAGAAAGTTCCCAAGAAGAATGGATCTCTTAAACCCGATGGAGGGGTTAAAAAGAGAAAGGCCAAGAAGAAAAGGGATCAAAGAGAGGACGTTTAACACCACTACGGCAAGAAAGGGCAATAGAAGAGGAACTGCCAAGAGTACAAGGATACCCTAAAGAAAGGTGTGTTTATTGTTGAAGTAAATCTATCTATTGATTCTAATTCTTGGGTACTTGATACCGGTTGTGGAGCTCATATCTGTAATGATGTACAGATGCTAAATGAGGTTCGGCAGCTCGAAGAAGGAGAATGCGTCTTGAAGGTTGGGAATGGATCAAGCGTTCAAGCGCAAGACATTGGGACGTGTAGATTAGATTTAGGTGTCTTTACTTTAGTTTTGAATAAAATCCTTTAAGTACCTTCTATTATTCGTAATATAATTTCCATTCCAATATTAGATTGTGAAGGATATGAGACTTTCTCCAGAAATGGAAAATTTTATCTTAAAAAGAATAAAGCTTCTCTTTTACTTGGTACATTATCTAATGGACTTTATACAACTAAAGACACCAATATTTTGAATATACAACAATTGAACAAATGCAAAAGAGATGACAAGATCTCGGCTTCTTTTTGGCACGCACGTTTAGGCCATATTTCTAAAGATAGGATTGCTAAGTTAACTAATTTAGGATAATGAACTTAAAGATTTGACTCATTGTGAATCATGTCTTACAGGAAAAATGGCCAAGACTCCCTTTAATGGTGAAGTGGAACGTGCCACTAAAGCGTTGGATTTAATCCATACTGATGTTTGTGGACCACTTAGTGTAAGTACTAGAAACAACCATCAGTATTTCATAACCTTCATAGATGACTTTAGTCGTTTTGGTTATGTGTACTTAATGAAGTCTAAATCCGAAGCCTTTGAGAAATTCTTGGAATTTCAGAAGGAGGTTGAGAACCAAACCGGTCACAAGATTAAGACACTTCGATCTGATCGAGGTGGCGAGTATCTAAGTGATGAATTCCTTAATCATCTCAGAGATAATGGAATTATCTCTCAGTGGACTCCTCCGAGAACTCCTCAATTGAATGGAGTTTCCGAAAGAAGGAACAGAACCCTACTTGATATGGTTCGTTCCATGATGAGTTTCACTGAATTGCCACCATCATTTTGGGGTTATGCCCTAGAATCAGCAGTTAAGATTCTGAATCTTGTTCCCTCCAAATCTGTACCCAAAACCCCATATGAGATGTGGTTTGGCAAAATCCCTAACTATTCTTACTTAAGAATTTGGGGTTGTCCTGCTTACGTGAAGAGGACAGTGGGAGATAAGCTTGAAGCTAGATCAAGCTTATGTAACTTCATAGGATATCCTAAAGAATCAATAGGATATCATTTCTACGATCCTCTTGAACAAAAGGTCTTTGTGTCAAGAAACGCCACTTTTCTTGAGGACTCGTTCCTTAAAGAAAAGAAAGGCAAGATCGCAGAACTCGAAGAGGTTCGAGACCAAGGTCCAACGCCAAGCTTGGAGAATAACGTCCCTATCCCTACCCAAGAGAGTGATACACGCGATAATCCTCCTCAAATAAGACGTTCTGAACGCATTCCTAGACAACCAGAGAGATGGTATGGTTTTCTCCACTAAACATCTCAAATGGACAATGATCCATTAACTTATGAGGAGGCACTGTTAGATTCGGACTCTGAACAGTGGAAAGAAGCAATGAAATCCAAAATGGATTCCATGTACTCTAACCAAGTTTGGACCTTGGTTGATCCACCTGATGGGATCGGGCCCATAGGGTGTAAATGGATATATAAGCGCAAGCTTGGAGTAGATGGAAGCGTGGCAGCCTTTAAAGCAAGATTAGTTGCTAAGGGGTTTACTCAAAGACCAGGTATAGACTTTGATGAAACCTTCTCCCCGGTTGCAATGCAAAAATCTATTAGGATCGTACTTGCCATTGCTGCATATTATGACTATAAGATATGGCAAATGGATGTGAAAACTGTCTTTCTCAATGGAGACATTGACAAAGACATTTACATGGAGCAACCCATGGGTTTCACATTCAGTGGGAGCGAGCAAAAGGTTTGCAAGCTTCAACGTTCAATCTACGGATTGAAACAAGCTTCTAGGAAGGAACATTCGATTTGATGAAGCAGTCAAATCATTTGGCTTTATTCAAAATTCGAATGAGTCCTGCGTGTACAAGAAAGAATTGGAAACCTCGGTTCAATTTCTGGTACTTTATGTAGATGACATCCTCCTCATTGGGAATGTCAAGGATGACATAAAAGTAACAAAGTCTTGGGTATCAAACCAATTTGAGATGAAGATTCTTGGTGATGCATCCTACAATCTCGGTATAAAGATCTCTCGGGATAGATCTAAGAGATTATTAGGATTATCACAGTCAGTTTACATAGACAAAGTACTAAAGAGATTTAGTATGGAAGAATCCAAACGTGGAAAACTTCCCATGGGCCCAGGAACAGTTCTTCGAAGAAGCTGTGTCCCAAAACTGAGCTTGAAAAGTCCAGGATGTCCAAAATTCTTTATGCATCAGCTATAGGAAGCATAATGTATGTAATGTTATGTACTCGACCGGATGTGGCTTATGCACTTAGTGTGACTAGCCGATTTCAATCTGACCCTGGTGAAGGTCACTGGACTATTGTAAAGAACATCCTTAAGTACTTACGAAGAACTACGGATTTATTCCTAGTTTACGGAGGCCAACAAGATCTTGTCATTAGAGGATACTGTGATGCAAGCTTTGCATCAGACATGGATGACTTTAAATCCATGTCAGGATACATATTCTGCCTGAACAGCGGAGCAGTGAGTTGGAAAAGTTCCAAGCAAGCGACCACTGCTGATTCGACCACTGAGGCCGAATACTTAGCTGCAAACGATGCAGCTAAGAAAGGTGTTTGGGTAAGAAACTTCATCCACGAGCTGGGTGTAGTTCCTAGCATTAAAAACCCCATTACAGTGTTTTGTGACAACACCGAGGTGGTTGCTCAAGCAAGAGAACCAAGATCTCACCAAAGGACCAAGCACATTTTGAGGAAGTATCACTTAATCCGTGATATCATCAAGAGAGGAGATGTGCAAATCGAAAGGGTCACATCGACAGAGAACATGGCAGATCCACTTACCAAAGCCCTTAGTCAACAGGCTTTCGAAGGACATCTTCAGAAGATGGGTCTTAGAATAGCACCTGAGTGGCTTTGACGGGCAAGTGGGAGATTGTTAGGAATAGTGCCCTTAAAGCAGCTTTTGGCTTTATTTCCTTGTAATATCATAAACAGTCTTTGAATAATAAACGAGATTATTTTGTTCATAGGCATTCACTTCTTTATGTGCTTATTTATGTCTGTTTGGGTTGACTGTGTTTTGCATGTATTGAACTCCCCTAATCCGATGAGCCCGTTAAGAACTTTGTTGTTATGGGAACGACACATGAAACAAGTTCTTAACTCCATAGGCGAGGATTAGAAACTTCTCCAAGTCAAGAGTCCGACAGACAGTGGGAGTGTCGACCTTGACTCTGTTGAGACTTGCTTATGTGATTATGTCCTTTTGAAGGATCACTCAGTTTCATGGAGTGATAAGTGCATACGATGATGCGTTCATAATACATGAGGGTGATTGTTACTAGAACTTCATCACTGAGATGTCCCGCGTGAGAACATTCCTAATGGGAAAGGAAATCTCCTAGAAAATTCCAGATTAGGAAATATCTTACAGGTCAATAACGTGATTCATTAATCCTTAGACTTGAGATTCTGTAATGTCTCATATGAGCTAACTCTGTAATCTTTGATATAGGCTCAAAAGGGTGTCGCCATATAGACACCTGAACCACGGTCTATGTTGGGATTACATAAGTGGCATATGTAGAATTAGTAGAATCAACAAAGGACCTACACTTGTTGCAAGAACAAGAATGATCTCTTACTGATTGAGTTGTTCGTAGTCCATTAAACTTAAACCCTCAGCCATGGTGGATGAAAGATCAAGACATCAAGAAAATGGGGTTTTCTTGGATTGAGGTCTAAATGGATATGAAACGAACTTAACTTTAAAGATCAAGAATATTTAGGCTCTGAGAATATTCTCATGCCTTAGTTCTTGATTGAGGGATGGAGTTGTAGGAGGATCGTATTTCACTGTATGTTATTGACTGAAAGGATCTTCGATTCATTTAGTTATTCGGCTAGGGGTCACACATCCATCGCTAGATTACGATAGTGTGATCTGTGAAGTGATTAATTAATTAGTGAATTGATTAATTACTGTCACTGCTAATCGAATAATGAACCTATAAGGTCACACACAAATGCCAGGACACGAGGGTTATGGTAGGATGTTAACATGATTAACGAAGGATCAAATTGTTCATCGGAACGGAGCAAGGACCGCGTGAGTAGCTACCACGTGTCGGGCACACGTGGCTGCCACATGTCACGCAGTCCACGTGTTACGCACATGTGGCACGTACGAATCTCCGGCGTGTAATTTTATTACACGCGAATTCTTTTCTAGAATTAATTAATTAAATTGTAATTAATTAATTTAAGTCCTTTTTAATTAATTTTGAATTAATTATTAAGATTTTATTTTCCAAGCTTAACCCAATAAATAATTAATTAATTTATTGAAACTTGACTTTTGGCTTTAGGAAAGTTGAAAGGTCAAACTTCCTATTGTAGGAGAGAGAAAGTTATTCTTGCAAGACTTGGAGAATAAGTTGGGAACTTATTTTTTCAATTAAATTAAATAATTAATTAGTTAATTAGTGAGCAAGAAAACTAATCCCATTGGGTCTTGGAAACCCTAAGGGTTCGAACCCCACATGTATAAATATGGGGTTTGGGGCTTCTCTTATTCTTTAGACCAACACTCACGAAGTGTTAAGTTTTTGAGAAAAATAAAAGAAAAGTTTTCAAAGCAAAACCCTAGCCATTAACACAAGTATTAGAACTAGCATTCTCACTTGCTTGATCGTGTTCTAGGACTGGTGTGGATACGCTTTAGAGGATTGCTGCTTTGGGATCTATCGAGAAACGTTCGAGGGACATTCCGCTTGAAGGATGTTCAGTAGGCGGTACTGACATCACTAGAAAGCTTCAATCTACATAAGTTTCTAAACACCCTAAGATACGATACGAGAATTGCAAGTCCATGATCAATCTTTTGGAAAAATTTTAAATTTTCACTGCGTTTCTGCTCTAGTTTTCCAACACCTTCACGCGGAATGTCCCTCGAACGGCCTTCGATTAGATCCCAAAGTAGGTAATCCTCCAAAGCGTATCCACACCAGTCCTAGATCACGATCAAACTATTGAGAATGCTAGTTCTGTGGCTTGTGTTTGGCTAAGATTTACTTTGAAAACTTTTCTTTTAATTTTTCTCAAAAATAATTAACGCTTCAAGAACGTTGATCTAAAGAGTAAGAGAAGCACCCCCACTAGTATTTATACTAGTGGGGTTCGAACCCCTTAGGGTTTCCAAGAACCCTTGGTGCTTTGATTTCTACTCACTAATTAACTAATTAATTCTTATCTTTAATTGAAAATAAGGTCTTACCTTATTCTCCAAGACTAGCAAGAGATCATTTCTATCTCCTACAATAGGAAGTTTGACTTTTCAACCTTTATCTAATATAAAGTCAAAAGTCAATTTATTCAATAAATAACTTAATTCATAATTAATTATTTATTGGGTTAATTATTTTGAGAATGGACTTAACAATTAATTCATAATTAATTAAAACACCAAAAATTAATTAATTATAATTTAATGAATTAATTCTAGAAAAGAATTCACGTGTGAATTAAATCACACGTTCGGAGCCATGAGTACATGACACGTGGCAGCCTCGTGTGCTCGACACGTGGCAGCAGTCCACGTGTTAATTGCTCCATTTCGATCAACATTTTGATCCTTCGTTAATCAAATTAACATCCTACCATAACCCTCGTGATCTGGCATTTGTGTGTGACCCTTTAAGTTCATTATTCGATTAGCAGTGACACTAATTAATTAATCAGTTCACAGATCACACTGTAATCTAGCAATGGGTGTGTAACCCCTAGCCAAATAACGAAATGAATCGAAGAACCTTTCAGTCAATAACAATCAGTGAAATACGATCCTCTTACAACTCCATCTCTCAATCAAGAATTTAAGGCATGGGAATAACACTTTGAGCCTTGTTATTCTTGATCTTTAAAGTTAAGTTTGTTTCCTATCCATTTAGATCTCAATCCAAGAAAACCCCATTTTCTTGATGTCTTGATATTTTATCCACCTTGGCCAAGGGTTTAATATTTAATGGACTACGAACAACTTAATCAGTAAGAGATCATTCTTGTTCTTAACAAAGTGTAGGTCCTTTATTGATTCCACTAATTATATATATGCTACTAGTGTAATCCCAACATAGGTCGTGGTTCAGATGTCTATATGGTGACACCCTTTTGATCCTATATCAAAGATTATAGAGTTAGCTCATATGAGACATTACAGAATCTCAAGTCAAGGGATTATTAATCACGTCAATGACCTGTGAGATATTTCCTAATCTGGAAGTTTCTAGGAGACTTCCTTTCCCATTTAGGAATGTTCTCACGCGGGACATCTCAGTGATGAAGTTCTTAAAACAATCACCCTTATGTATTATGAACGCATCATGCATGCACTTATCACTCCATGAAACTGAGTGACCCTTCAGAAGGATATAATCACACAAGCAAGTCTCAACGGAGTCAAGGTTGACACTCCCACTATCTGTCAAACTCATCGACTTGGAGAAGTTTCTAATCCTCGCCTATGGAGTTAAGAACTTGTTTCATGTTTCGTACTCATAAGGGCAAAGTTCTTAACGGCCTCATCGGATTAGGGGAGTTCAAAACATGCAAAACACAGTCAAACCCAAACAGACATAAATAAGCACATAAAAAAGTGATTGCCTATGAACCAAATCATTTCGTTTATTATTCAAAGACTGTTTGTGATTTTATAAAGAAATAGTAAAGCATAAATGCTGCTTTAAGGGCACTATTCCTAGCATGTGCACCCCTTCCACCGATGGGAGTTGAGGATAGATTTGGTATGTATGTTTTGGTTTTCTTTGTACTATCCTGACATGGTCGCCACCTCTTGATTTCCTTCAGTTGCAAAGTGCCACGTGATAGGATAGATTTTCAGGAGTTTGGTTGAAAGACTCATACTTGCTAAGTTAATTTGTTATGCTATAGTTCGTGAAGTGGGAGTGGACTCCTAATTACTAAAATTTGGTTGTTTTGGCCTTCAGCCCTAATCTCTCTTATATATCTATTATGACGGGAAAATGCTTTAGATTGCAAAAACCATGTTGCGGTTCATGAAATTTTGGATTTGTTATATACTCTGATCTTATGTATATGTATGGATGCATGTCTTAGCCCCCTCACCAGTCGTTAGGACTGACCCCTCCTCATCGTATCTTTTTCTCCTTGTCTTTGAGTTGCAGGTATAGGTCTTTGGGTTCAAGCTAGGCGGCAAGTTTTTCCTTTGGGTCTTACTTGTAGGATAGCTCGAGTCTGCATGCATTTCATACGTAGTTGATATATTTTCTAATTATGATCATTGTATTAGCTTTGAATTAGGGAATTATGTTATATTCTTTTGGCTCGTAACGGCATATTATATATGAAATTGTATGAAGAGCATGTATATGTTGTTGTTGTTAGGTTTATGTTTCGTTGTATTGTAACACCCCGGAGCGAAGGGCACCACATCCCCCGCACCATAGCCCAACACGTGAAACGAAATGGGAACTCCGCCCACGCATCGAACCATGGTGAACGGGAGACAAACAAAACTCACCCCTAGGCTAGGCGGTCTAGACCCTGAACAGAATGCGCTAGAGAATCAAAAGTAGAGTGCGGAAGCAACAGGATCGCAAAACATAAGACATGCATCCAAACTAAAAGCAAGGTATAGCAAATATTACATGTCATGCCCATCCCGGGCGAAATAAAACATACCTAGTTCAAATTACAAAACATAACTTATACATAATACCATATTTACGTATTTATAAGTAGTACCAAATATACATAGTACCAAGGCGGGAAAGTAAAGATGCATGAGCAAAAGCTATGCAAAAGACTCGACGACTCGAACAACTCCCAAAACAAAAGACCGCCGCCTAGCATGAACTCCCCAACCGGGTACCTGCAAACTCAAAGAAAAGGGGGGAAAACAAACAACGAAGAGGGGTCAGTTCTAAAGACTGGTGAGGGGGCTAACACACGCACACGTACATATAAGTAGAGCATAGCACAATCAAATCGAAGAGTGTTCATGAACCGGGGTTGGTTTTTGCATTCCAAATCATTTAAACCCATGATACTACATATAGGAAGAAAGGTTTAGGGCCTAAGGCCAAAATCACCAAGTTTTAGAAATTGTGAGTCCACTCCCGTTTCACAAACCATAACGGATACATAAGCATAAGCATAAACGTAACAACTCAGCGAGTACGAGTTCTAACCCACTTACTCCATATCGAGGCAAAGCGAAGACAAAGCAAAAGCATAAACCAATCCAACCTTTCTCCGTTTGGGGTTGAGAGTGGCTTTACCTTATAGTGGTGGCATCGGGGGATCCTACCCGACCCTGACAGGTTATACCGCCGACATATGAGACCCGCTTTCCCCTCGACCTCCCGAGGATAAGCAAAGCCTCACTTTGGTGGAGAAGTGTCCTGGGGTTGCAACCGGCGACCCCGATGGTCGTCCCGGGTCTCCCGAACCACACAACTCCGGAGCCCAAACTTATTACGCTTATACACATGCACATATAGACATATCTTTCAAAGTCCCAAAGCTCGCTAAGCAAAACTCACACCAACTCTTGAAAACGAATAATCAAAACTTAGCTTACAAATACATATAAAAGCCCTTTTGAAATAATCTCATGACAAAGGGCCAATTCTCGCAAAATACTTATCAAACACTTATCTATATGTATAGATATATGTAAGTCGCATGCGGGCTTAAAATACACGTAAGGTTGTAGGTCATCATAGCTAAAAGGAAAGAAAACCCCACCTTGTCGACCAAACCGACCAAAACGAACCACCTCTTCGACCTCGAGACAAACCTAAGAACAAAACAAAGGACAAGCGACAAGCTTAGACTTAACATGAACCAATTAGACGCTCGGCATATGCATATGAATGCAAATGATGCATAAAGTATGAGATGAAGTTAGCACTTAGGTCACCTTAATCCATATTGAATCATATCGAAACATAGCTCACATATTGCACCTTAAACACGCACACGAACTTCATATAATCCATATAACATGTCAATTACCAAGTTAAGAGTGCATACATCTCATATAAGAGCAAAGGAATTCCAAGTAAGGCAAGCATACAAGGTAGGAAGTCACACTGGCACGTAAGGGAGCACTTAGATCACATGAAGCACATTTCACCTCAAACGAATCCATAAACTAAACACAATGCGCATAACTCACTCATAACACATTAAGAAAGCATATAACACATCAAAACCAAGCAAAGACAAGTTGTAGCATAGCATATTATACATATAAACAAGTACATTTCACATTAGGGTCAAGAACGGGTAGGGAATCGAGCAAAACGAGCAAGAAAACAAGTATGAGGCCAAGGTGTGACCGTACCTTAGATCGACGGCCGTGGGTTTTTAACACAGAGGAGATCCACGGCCGTGGATCTCAGTCCAGAACCACACCAGATTCTGCCATTCAAATCCACGGCCGTGGGTGGATTTTAGTGCAAAAATCCACGGCCGTGGTTTTGGTCCAGCAGCAAAAACTCGAGGTTTTGGCCCCTAAAACACCAAGAAACCAATCCTAATCCAAGCCAACACATAATACATAAGTTATGCATCATATATTCATGAATCCATGCCCTAGAACATGCTTAAACCAAGCTACAATGAAGCAAAATGTAGAGATGCATCAACTTGATCAAGTTCTTCAAATTCCACAATGGTAACTCCATGAATCCTCAACCAACATACATACTAAGTTCATGAAACTCTTAAATGATGTCTAAGAAGCAAATACCATGCATCAAGCTCAAAGAAATTGCAAGGAATCAAGCAAGAATCATGAAATTACCTCAAACCCACACTATTCACATATATGCCAATGGATGCACAAATCATGGAGATATCTTGCAAGCTTATAGTTAAAATGACCACAAATGAACAAAGAGAGCAAATAATAACTTACCTCTTGAATTGGAAGAGAGTTGATAAAGGTTTGAGCTCAAAACATGGAGAAATGGCTTGATCCCCTTTTTTTCCTCTTCTCTTCTCCAAGGAGCTGAAGTTGCTGCACTTTTCCTTCTTTTCCCTTTGGGTGTGGACGAAATGGGGGGTATGGGAGAGGTAGGGAGTGATTTAGGTACATAAAAGTCAAGGATTGGGGCTTTGTTGGGGTTAAATGGGTCCCATAAAGCAAGAATAGTCAACAAAAGGTAACTCTTGGCACAAGGTGCTCGTTCCGGGCGAAAAACGGGGATCCAAATGGGCTTAGAAAAATATAAATCTTGATTCCTTGGCTTTCTTTCTTCGTTACGAGTTCAACGCATCTTCTGGAATTCAAATCTGAATTCCCGAGCTCAAGTTATGCCTTCCAGAACACAAGGTACGCTAAAGCTCGTTAGGCCCTTATGTCCCTAACACATAAAACGATTCCAAAAACCGTATCAAACGAACTCAAAAGCATGCAACGGGCACAAAGACACATTCATAACACATATAAATCATGCATAGCACGTAATCACAAAATTCGGAAACGAAAACGGGCACAAACAGAGCAAGAAAGGAGCAATGAAAGCAAATACATGCAAATAAGTCACACATGGTTCAAATAAGAGTCATATAATTCAAATATATCACAAAAGGAATATAATAAACATATAATTCACGTAATTAATTAATTAAAAGCGCACGTAGCTCTCTCGTGAAAGCGTACCTGGAAAGGCCGGACAAGCGGGATGTTACAACCTCCCCTCCTTCAAAAGGACCTGTCCTCAGGTCCTAAGCGAGACCTAGGACGACTCTTGAACGAACTCAACTCCACGCTTCCGCTGCGCTACTCTGATCCAAGAGTTGTAGTCTTCTCGGGACACCCCTTCCTCAATTAGAAATGAGGAAGACTTCTCATATCCCGGTAGCTTGGTGGCGCTTGCCAACTCCGAGTAAGTCTCCTTAGTCTTAGCAAACTCTATGTCCGGTTTGCTCCCACTTCCAAATAGAATTCGAAAGTAGTTGGAGAATCCCACCGGAATGGTTCTCGATCTTCTACCGATAGCACATTAAACATTGTTACACCAAGTCTACAATGTCCTTCCTTATGCCAACACCATTACGGGCTCTTCAAGTCCTGAACCAAGAGTGGAATTAGTCTCGTGACTAAGCACTTCTTGAGACATAGGCTCTAACTTTCCGTTAGCCACGCACAACCGAAGTCTTCCTTAGTACCTCGATTGTAACGTAGAAGTTTGAGTATCCTCGTGTAATCAAGGTAACTATCTTCAAGAGCCTTATCCACTCGAACCATGCCTCTTCCTTGTCTTTCATGTCACAGGACGACACTTGGGTAACAACGAACCTCCTGTAGGTCCCCCGATAACACTAGAGACTTATTCTCTGAGGCAATTCTCGGTTCTTCTACTAAAATTCGTACTCGACCATACCCTTGTTGAAACCACACCCAGCAAGGACCACGGAACGCTGAAGAAGGACGAACGACTCCTCGAAGTAAGCAAGAAGGGTATTTATCTTCCACAGTTAACCTGTGCAGCTCACGGTCATTTATACTCATCCTACATCCCGTCTTCTTCTAAGATAGGATCAAGGTACTCCACAAAGAAGCACTCAAACAGATGAAATTACCTTCTAAGAGCTCGTCAACTACGAGTTAACTCCAACAGCCGCGCTAAAGCCCACCAGAAGGGAAACTCCAAACACGGTCCAATTCCGGGATAAAGACCACGACAACCTCGATGTCCTTATCGGGTGGAAACGAATTCCAACCCTTAAAGAAACACCAAGGGTGGCTTACTTCGATCTTTATCTCCTTAAGCTTGGCTCGACCTCTAAGTTAACCCAAAGGAAAGCCACAAAGCTCATTGCACCATCCCGGAATAATCAACCACTCCCACGAAGGATGTAAATGGGTTAGCCTTCCATCTATTACCCGAAAATATTGTTGAGCCCTAAAAAGGACCTCCAAAGCAACCACCCACGCCTATGGTGTTGCCGACACCTTAACTAGAACTAGGCGCCTTCAAGAACAACCACCGGGCAAGCTCGGCCCTCACAACTCACCAAGCACTCGAACACTCGACTCACCAAACTCCCTCCAAGCAGAGAGCCAACACAAGAAGAAAAGGAAAAAGGAGACGACAAGAAAGAAACAACACGCAAGCACCAAGAAGCAATAAGGAAAGAAAGCAACACAAAATAAAATTAAAAGATGCATGTATGTAGTGCTATGAATGCTTGGTGTACCTTTCACCATGGTAAGATGTTGATCTCGACCTAGAGTTCCTTGCTTCCACTTGCATCGACTCGGACTTGTCTTAGAGTCTTGGGATCACGACTCTTCATAGATCTCAGATTCTTGTTCTTTCGATAACCACTCACCAAATGTCCCGTTTGCCCACACTTGTAGCATCTTTTGAGCTTCTTCTGACAAACTTCTTCCGTATGGTTTGGACCTTGACAATAGGAACATTGAATTGGTTCCATTGGAGGAGGCATCGAATCCATCTTCATGAGTTGAAGTTTCTTCTTCTTGGTGTCGATGACATCTTGAAGTCCTTGGGATTCCTCTTGAAACATCGGCCTCTTGTTTGAGTTTGAGCTCGCTCCTTGATCTTGCCTCACATAAGAAGTGTGAGATTCTATCTTTTCCTTATCCATCTCGTCTTGAATCACTCTTCTAAGTTCCTCGGACAATTCATGTACCGATGAAATTTGGAAATCTTGTTGGATCTCGTCTCTTCGCTCTTATATATAGCTCCGGACTTTAGGGCAATCTTGCTTAGCTCTTGAACCTTCTAGCTCCGTCATAAAATCATCCATTCTCTTCTTTTCTTGTTCCAGGTTAAGGAACTCTTGAAGTTTTGTAACCAGTTCCTCTGGAGGAATATACTTGTAGCAAAATTCTCGAATGAAGGTCTCCCATGCTAGCTCTTCTCCGGACTCCTTTAATCTTGACCTCACCTCTTTGAGCCATTTGGAAGCTTCACCTTGGAGTAGACGGGAAATGCACTTGAGTTTCTTTTGTGAAGTCCCCGGACAATTCTCCCAAATCCCTATCATCATGGAGAGCCATTCTTCGGCTTCAATACTATCACCTCCAAACCACTTCGGTGGATTAAAATCATCAAACTTCTTGTAGACCGAAAACTCTTGTTTCTCTTGTTTCCCTTTTGATGCCAAATGTGGATGTGAAGATGCCATCCTGAAATAAGAAAATGATTCCAAAATATCGATGCGTGCCGGGTTTAGTATATGTTCATGTGAACGATTAATACAAACAATACAAATAATTCAAGAAATTCTCATAATAAATGAGACTGAATGCAAACAATTACATAATCCTAAGCCGAACGACCTATACAGACTCGACACGACGCCAGAGCTCCGGTTTTGCAACCAAGAGCTCTAATACCACGCAAGGATGTAACACCCCAGAGCGAAGGGCGCCACATCCCCCGCACCATAGCCCAACACGTGAAACGAAATGGGAACTCCGCCCACCCATCGAACCATGGATAACGGGAGACAAATAAAACTCACCCCTAGGCTAGGCGGTCTAGACCCTGAACAGAATGCGCAAGAGAATCAAAAGCAGAGTGCGGAAGCAACAGGATCGCAAAACATAAGACATGCATCCAATCTAAAAGCAAGGTATAGCAAATATTACATGCCATGCCCATCCCGGGCGAAATAAAACATACCTAGTTCAAATTACAAAACATAACTTATACATAATACCATATTTACGTATTTATACGTAGTACCAAATATACATAGTACCAAGGCGGGAAAGTAAAGATGCATGAGCAAAAGCTATACAAAAGACTCGACGACTCGAACAACTCCCAAAACAAAAGACCGCCGCCTAGCATGAACTCCCCAACCGAGTACCTGCAAACTCACAGAAAAGGGGGAAAAACAAACAACGAAGAGGGGTCAGTCCTAAAGACTGGTGAGGGGGCTAACACACGCACACGTACATATAAGTAGAGCATAGAACAATCAAATCGAAGAGTGTTCATGAACCGGGGTTGGTTTTTGTATTCCAAATCATTTAAACCCATGATATTACATATAGGAAGAAAGGTTTAGGACCTAAGGCCAAAATCACCAAGTTTCAGAAATTGTGAGTCCACTCCTGTTTCACAAACCATAACGGATACATAAGCATAAGCATAAACGTAACAACTCAGCGAGTACGAGTTCTAACCCACTTACTCCATGTCGAGGCAAAGCGAAGACAAAGTAAAAGCATAAACCAATCCAACCTTTCTCCGTTTGGGGGAGAAAGCGGCCACTCTCAACCCCCATACTTATCTTACCTTATATTGGTGGCATCGGGGGATCCTACCCGACCCTGACGGGTTATACCGCCGACATATGAGACCCGCTTTCCCCTCGACCTCCCGAGGATGAGCAAAGCCTCACTTTGGTGGAGAAGTGTCCTGGGGTTGCAACCGGCGACCCCGATGGTCGTCTCGGGTCTCCCGAACCACACAACCCCAGGGCCCAAACTTATCACGCTTATACACACGCACATATGGACATATCTTTCAAAGTCCCAAAGCTCGCTAAGAAAAACTCACACCAACTCTTGAAAATGAATAATCAAAACTTAGCTTACATATACATATAAAGGCCCTTTTTAAAGAATCTCATGACAAAGGGCCAATTCTCGCAAAATACTTATCAAACACTTATCTATATGTATAGATATATGTAAGTCGGATGCGGGCTTAAAATACACGTAAGGTTGTAGGTCATCATGGCTAAAACGAAAGAAAACCCCACCTTGTCGACCAAACCGACCAAAACGAACCACCTCTTCGACCTCGAGACAAACCTAAGAACAAAACAAAGGGCAAACGACAAGCTTAGACTTAACATGAACCAATTAGACGCTCGGCATATGCATATGAATGTAAATGATGCATAAAGTATGAGATGAAGTTAGCACTTAGGTCACCTTAATCCATATTGAATCATATCGAAACATAGCTCACATATTGCACCTTAAACACGCACACGAACTTCATATAATCCATATAACATGTCAATTACCAAGTTAAGAGTGCATACATCTCATATAAGAGCAAAGGAATTCCAAGTAAGGCAAGCATACAAGGTAGGAAGTCACACTGGCACGTAAGGGAGCACTTAGATCACATAAAGCACATTTCACCTCAGACGAATCCATAAACTAAACACAATGCGCATAACTCACTCATAACACATTAAGAAAGCATATAACACATCAAAACCAAGCAAAGACAAGTTGTAGCATAGCATATTATACATATAAACAAGTACATTTCACATTAGGGTCAAGAACGGGTAGGGAATCGAGCAAAACGAGCAAGAAAACAAGTATGAGGCCAAGTGTGACCGTACCTTAGATCGACGGCCGTGGGTTTTTAACACAGAGGAGATCCACGGCCGTGGATCTCAGTCCAGAACCACACCAGATTCTGCCATTCAAATCCACGGCCGTGGGTGGATTTTATTGCAAAAATCCACGGCCGTGGGTTTGGTCCAGCAGCAAAAACTCGAGGTTTTGGCCCCTAAAACACTAAGAAACCAATCCTAATCCAAGCCAACACATAATACATAAGTTATGCATCATATATTCATGAATTCATGCCCTAGAACATGCTTAAACCAAGCTACAATGAAGCAAAATGTAGAGATGCATCAACTTGATCAAGTTCTTTAAATTCCACAATGGTAACTCCATGAATCCTCAACCAACATGCAAACTAAGTTCATGAAACTCTTAAATGATGTCTCAGAAGCAAATACCATGCATCAAGCTCAAAGAAATTGCAAGGAATCAAGCAAGAATCATGAAATTACCTCAAACCCACACTATTCACATATACGCCAATGGATGCTCAAATCATGGAGATATCTTGCAATATTATAGTTAAAATGACCACAAATGAACAAAGAGAGCAAATAATAACTTACCTCTTGAATTGGAAGAGATTTGATCAAGGTTTGAGCTCAAAAAATGGAGAAATGGCTTGATCCCCTTTTTTTCCTCTTCTCTTCTCCAAGGAGCTGAAGTTGCTGCACTTTTCCTTCTTTTCCCTTTGGGTGTGGACGAAATGGGGGGTATGGGAGAGGTAGGGAGTGATTTGGGTACATAAAAGTCAAGGATTGGGGCTTAGTTGGGGTTAAATGGGTCCCACAAAGCAAGAATAGTCAACAAAAGGTAACTCTTGGCACAAGGTGCTCGTTCCGAGCGAAAAACAGGAATCAAAATGGGCTTAGAAAAATATAAATCTTGATTCCTTGGCTTTCTTTCTTCGTTACGAGTTCAACGCATCTTCTGGAATTCGAATCCGAATTCCCGAGCTCAAGTTATGCCTTCCGGAACACAATGTACGCTAAAGCTCGTTAGGCCCTTATGTCCCTAACACATAAAACGGTTCCAAAAACCATATCAAACGAACTCAAAAGCATGCAACGGGCACAAAGACACATTCATAAACATATATAAATCATGCATAGCACGTAATCACAAAAGTCGGAAACGAAAACGGGCACAAACAGAGCAAGAAAGGAGCAAAGAAAGCAAATACGTGAAAATAAGTCACACATGGTTCAAATAAGAGTCATATAATTCAAATATATCACAAAAGGAATATAATAAACATATAATTCACGTAATTAATTAATTAAAAGCGCACGTAGCTCTCTCGTGAAAGCGTACTTGGAAAGGCCGGACTAGCGGGATGTTACATGTATGATTCCCATTCTTGAATTTGTATTGTTGTGCACTTTGTTTGAGGGTCTTGACCGCCTGGCTTAGGGGTGATTTTTGCTTGTCTCCCGTTCGCTATGGTTTGGCGCGTGTGCCCATTTTGTTACACGTGTTGGGCCATAATGCGACGGATGTGGTACCTTCCGCTCGTGGTGCTACATCCTCACATCCCACTTCAATAATTGATGATTCAGTCTCTCCCTCCCCTCTTTCTTCATCACTATCCCTTAGCATAATTACAAATAGCTTTTTGCACTTGTGCCCTATGTGATATGGCTCATCACAATTAAAACACAAGCCCTTCTTCCTCTTGTTATCCAGCTCTTCATTCATAAGCCTCTTGATTTGGGAGGGGCAGGGGTACTTCTCATTATTACTAACAACACTTTTCCTCATCCGTGGATCAGCACTGTTAGCTTTCACATTCCAATTTCTTGAAGCCATCTTCCCATTCCTTTGCATTGTTTCCAATAGAGCATCGTGTTTTCGTAGCTAATTAGATGGCATGAGTAAGAGATTGGGGATTAGACATCTCTATCATCTGGCCGATTTCATCTTTTAACCCACTCACAAAGATATTGATGAAATACTCCTCAGTTAGTGCCCTGCTGCTACTGACCATAAATGCCTTCAATTCCTCAAACTTCAATATATATTCCTCAATACTTTTCCCTTGTTTCAGTTTGTTAAACTGCCCAACCAGATTCTGCTCCTCCTGTTTGAAAACCTCTTCAACACAGCCTCAGCAAATAGATTTCATCCCATATTTTATTTACCTTCTATGTAATCTAGGTACCAGTTATCAGCTATGCCTTCCATGTTCATAACAACTAACATGATTTTCTCATAATCACTGAGTGGATTAAACAGGAAGTATTTGTGGCATTTCCTAAACCAGTTTCCATGTTCTTCTCCATTGAACTTAGGAAATTCAATTTTGTTTTTAATAGAACTGTTACCTTGTAGATCTGATGTCCTGAACCTAGGTGGAGGCATCAACCCTGCATCTGGTCTTTGCTTCAGTAAACTCTGATTCCCAGGTGGGGTGAAATTGTTCATTGGAGGGCTAGATCCAATCCCAGCTCCACTGGTCCTCCTGATCCATTCCTAGCTGCAACATTAGCATAAGAAGGTGGTGATGTGAAGGTTGGTGTTGTGCCTTTTGCTTTGATGAGCTTAACAATTTCATCAATCTTCAGATTCATGGATCCTTCGATTTGCTTTGAGGAATCCTCTAACTGTCTCTTAATAGCATCCTGCCCATCAGACAACAACATACATAACCATTCTTAAGTTGATTAACAACTAACTCCAGCTCTTCCAGTCTCTAAGCTTGAGTTTTTGTCATTTCTTTCTCCAGGAACTTTCCAGAACCAGGCTCTGAGACCAATGATATGTTCACAACCAATTTACAGTAATGAGCTAAAATGGAATTCAGAGATGCACAGAATTTAAGTAATGGAACAGTGAATATGGCAGCTGAAAAAGCATAAAGAAACAGAGAGAGAGAGAGAGAGCAGCTTGGAGAAGAAGAAATGTAGAGAGAGAGAAACCGTGAGAATGAGAGGCCAATCATCAATCATCATATCCTAGCAAGATGTTGAAACCTAGGTACATATTAGTCCTCTCACACACAAAGAAACACTGCATCAGAGCAGTTAAAAATGGACTAAAACCAAGCCTTAAAACTTAATTAGTTTGCTAACCAAAAGTACCAGCAACTTAAGCATAAACATAATGAGAAAAATAACAATTTTATAAGTGAAATGCAATAGCCACGAAACGGTGCCGTTCAGATAAGTTGCTTGCCTTTCTTCCACGTTTTAAAACAAAAACGTAATCCTTCCATCCCATTCCTCCCTTGGCTTTATTATTAACTAATACATGCATGGCAGCCACGACACAGTGGTGGTAGGAGACAGTGGAACCTTCGACCAAAAAAAAAAAAAAAAGAAAAAAAGAGGAGATGGTGGAAAAGCAATTGAGGTGGGATAATGTGTGCGGCTTAGAGACTTTTGGTTAGAAGTAGGGTTAACTTTCAATTTCTCTTCTAATTAGTGCGTTAGATCACTTTTTTATTTTGATTTTACTTCAAGGCACATACTGTGTATAAATACTAGATTTAATTTGTATAGTGAAATATATACTATTAAATATAATGATGTATGTGTTGAATATTTAATTTAATATTTTTATTAATATAAAAAATAATTAATTAAATAAATATAAAATTAATCGGATTCGAATCTTTAATGGATCGGATCCTTTAATTTCATATTCACTTTATTTATTTCGAATAACGGATATTTATATTCCGATGTGATCCATCGAACTTTTTTATCTGTCGAATGTATCAAATTTGGATTAAAATTTGATCCATTGACATCCCTAATCCAGATTACTTGGGATTCAAATTAATGGGCCAAGCCCATTATTATTTATTTCCATATTTCCTGAATTTTATTGGCGGGAACGAAAATACTTTGAATTCAAACTTTTGGGCTTATCGGAGCCCATTTCTCTTGTGGCTTCCAAAAATATGGCGGGAATTAAATTTATTTCCATTTTGACCCCTCCCGCCAATCACAAGCCCTAGATTCCTCCCCACTCTTCATCGATTCTATATAAACCCTAACCCCTCTTTCGCTCTCAATTTCTCAAACCCTAACACCGAATTTCCCTCCAGAAATCCAGACCCTACTTTCCCCGTTTCTTCCTTGCGCAGGCGAAGAGGGAGGAAGCAATAATTTTCGCTTTATTGAGTAAAGATGTTGGAACTGAGGTTGGTGCAGGGGAGCTTGTTGAAGAAGGTGTTGGAAGCGGTTAAAGATCTGGTGAACGATGCCAATTTCGATTGCTCGGCCACGGGATTCTCTCTGCAGGCCATGGATTCGAGCCATGTGGCCTTGGTGGCTTTGCTGCTCAGATCCGAGGGGTTTGAGCATTACCGGTGCGACCGCAACATCTCCATGGGGATGAACCTCAACAACATGGCGAAGATGCTCAAGTGCGCTGGAAATGATGATATTATTACTCTAAAGGCTGATGATGGGAGCGATACCGTGACCTTCATGTTTGAGAGTCCCAGTAAGTTTCCTTCTCTTCTCTTCCTTTTTTTTTTCTTTTTGGATTTACTTTAGTGTTAATTTATTAGCTTGTTTGGCTGTCTGTCTGTGGGAGTTTACTGTTTTCCCATGTTGTAATTGGAGGTCTCTTCTAGAAAACAGTATTATGGCATAATTTTCATACTCAGAAATTCTTTGGTGAGTGAAAGATGAAAATATGAAAGTAGTTTATTTGGAAACCGCGTTGGGGCTGTATTTAGGGAAATAAGAAAGTCCTTTAGCGTTGCATGTGTTTCATTTTTTGTTACTAGACAAATTCTTTCGAGTTTTGTTGTGGGAAATTTGGTTGTATTATGAGGTAATTTGGCTTTGATGTAGTTAGTTGTTGATATATTACAAGGAAACTAAAGAACCATGTAGCTCTTTTTTCTGCAAATTTGTGAAAGGACTTGGGTTAGGTAAGTATGTGTCAAATTTAGTTAGTTGATCTCAAGTTTGAGCATTGGTAATTGTCTCAGATTTAATGTGATGAATGTCATTGCATAATATCAAATTGATTTGAATGTTAAGAGGAGGAATTAAAACTTAAGTATCCAAATGAATTCCTTGAAATCGCTTTGACATAGTCCTACTTGGGAGGGTAGATAAGAACAAGGTGCAAACTTCATAATTATTTTTATTGAGTTTTGGAACTAATGAACTGTTGTTATTCATGCCTTTCTAAGATCACTGGCCTTTTGTGCTTGATTATTTTATATAAAATATCTGTTTGTAGCCATATTTGCTTTTGCATGGCTTGACTTGTTACTGGTTCATGCATAAGCTTGGCTTTAACTATTATCTTTTACACTTTTGAATTGGTGTGCACTATATGATGATGTGTTTGTTTTATTTATTACAGCTCAAGATAAGATTGCAGATTTTGAGATGAAGCTTATGGATATTGACAGTGAGCATTTAGGAATTCCAGAAGCAGAATACCACGCCATAGTTAGGATGCCATCGGCTGAGTTTGCAAGAATCTGTAAAGATCTTAGTAGCATTGGTGACACAGGTAAAATTTTGTAATATTTATAAATGCAGTTTATGTGCTGAGTAATCATTTTGGATTGATCTTTGATCTGTTTGGTGGTTGCAGTTGTGATATCTGTTACAAAGGAAGGAGTAAAATTCTCAACCAGAGGTGATATTGGAACTGCAAATGTCGTGTGCAGACAGAATACCACTGTTGACAAGGTTCATTCTTCTCATCTTTGTGTCCATCTTCACAAATTCACCATTTTGCAGCACTTCTTGCCAACATTCTGCTCCTTTTTCAACTATTTCACTCTTTAAGGTTCGTCTTTGTTTTCTGATTTGCAGCCAGAAGATGCTACCGTTATAGAAATGAATGAGCCTGTGTCCTTGACTTTTGCTCTTCGATATTTGAACTCCTTCACTAAGGCAACTCCCTTGTCGAACACTGTTACCATAAGCTTGTCTTCAGAGCTTCCTGTTGTGGTTGAGTACAAGATAGCTGAAATGGGCTATATAAGGTTCTACTTGGCACCCAAGATAGAGGAGGACGATGAAGAGACAAAGCCTTGAGTTTATCACTTTGGCATTCTGCATTCTCATCCCCCTAACATTTCACCCTGCAATTAGTCCTGTATTTGTTTTCAATCTCTTAGGCAGTGAACCCAAATGTTGATTTCAGTTCTTTTTCCGGTTGTTGAATTTCTAAGGCGATGTATGATTGTTATATTTTACTTGTCTTGGCATGTTAAAATTCTCCGAGTTCATTTTTTTCAATGTTTTTCATCCAAATTAGTGGGAAATGGAGCCAATAATAACGATCGGTGTGCATGGTCTAATTGTTTCAGATTTGCATGAATCTTTTAGTCGGCTGTCGCCAAATGCCATGGAGATGCCTGTACACATCTTGTTCACAGTTCTTTCCAAGTTATGAAAATTGAAAACCCAAGTCAATTACAGAACCCGCTTTTGATCTCTATGCAGTGGTCCCTACTATCTTTAGTTCTTGGTTTCGTGGTGGTGTTTTCCATAAGAAAAAAGTACTTTTGAATTTTGATTAGGAAATCCCGTTTGTTCAATAGTTAATTATAATTAAAATTGGGCTTGTTCAGTAGTAGAGTATGATAAAAAAAATTAAAATTAAAAAAATACTAATTAAGGCATTACGTATATTTTTTTCTAATAACCTATTGAAATATCTTAGTTTGTTTCTTCTTGAGTTCTTTTGACGGGATGTGGCAGCCGACACAGCCTTGAACTTTCTCTGGATTTGCTAGCAAATTGAAAGATCGACAAATCTCTCAAGTAGATAAGCTCTTGATTCTTGAATCTTCCATCAATAATGAAATGATTGTTTTCTTTTATTTTATTGTTAATCCCTAGCTGGGGATCATTTTCCAAACTTTTGATCCTTTCTTTTGTACCAGGAGGTAGGATGGTTTTTCACAAATTCCCCTTTAGGTGCTTCAACTGCGGTATAGGTAGAAGAAGCTGGCACGGAAAAACCTTCTGTATAAGGTTCAAAATGGTGAATTGAGGTAGAGTAGACCGATGATCCTGTAGTCATTTGGCCGGCTATTGAAAGAAAAAGCTTGCATCTGCTCCCTCTATTATATAACCGGTCCCATCTCTCTCCAAACCTAACGTGGTAGTTTCCCATCATAGGGCTTTCTATCTACAGATTGAGCCATTACCAATTCATTTCTGGTTTACACGACTTCAGGCAGATAAAGCAGCTATCAAAGCTATGCTTGTCAATCGAGTAGGTGATTTTGGATTAGCTCCTGGGATTTCCCGACTCGGCATCAGCGGCTTCGTGCCGCACTGGAGTGATCCAATATTTGCTTTATAAAAAGAAGATATCAATGAAGTACTATGAAATGGTTTCACGGGATTCAGCCAATTGTCTTGATTGTGGAATATCCTTGAGAAATAGGAATCCGCCTTATCAAAGGATTTCCTGCGATTATTTCGAGTATGGAATGAGTCAATCATCCACTTTGGTATCTTATTGAACAAAAGGGGTGTTCCTCCATTGATCAAGAATTTCGATTTTCGGGAAGTATCATATACTAGGGGATTTCACTTGGAAAAGAACATGTTCGATACTAACGGATCCGAGTCCATAACCCTGTGTCCCCATCCAAGAGAGCTTGCAGCACTTACCAATGGGGCCCTATCGATTAGTATTTCACAGGGGAAATCAATTATAGACCCCGATACAATTAGATTCGCTCTTTATAGACAAACTTGGGAGTTGCGAGCCGAGGTAACACCGGCTAGGGATCAGGGGATGCTTTTCTATCAGATAGGAAGGGCTGTAGCACAAGGTGTACTTCTAAATTGCCCCACAGATCCTATATCTATCTATCTGAAGCTGTACTTATGTGAGGAAACGGATCCTTATTTGTACCGATGCTACTTCGAAATTGGAAGGAGCGTGAAGAAATTAACGATACTTCTTTATCTTTTGAGTTGTTCTGCCGGACCGATCGCTCGAGATCTTTGGTATGTACCCCGACCCGATGAAAATCAAAAAGACATGATGCCGTTTTATCCACTCGTTCAGTTTAGCCTAGCCCAAGTAAAGAAGCTGCTTTCTACGGGAAGAATGAGAGGGCTAGCCGCATTCCTAGTTACTGCTTTAGTAGCTTGCTTTCCTAGTTTTGGATGAAATCTCCTATCCAAATTGTCATTTGTTTAGAGGTCACGGTTAATGCGATGATTTTAAAATTTCAAAAAAAAAGTGTCATAAAAAAATGAGTGTAATTTTAAAAAAGAAATATCATAAAAAGTGAGAAATTTATTTAGAAAATAATGGTAGATACATTATATATAAAATTTTATTTTTTTCACTTTTATTAGCATCTTTTTATGTATAAAAAAACAATTAATTTAATACACTATTCTAAAGTATCACTTTTGAATGTTTAACAAAATGGACTAACTTTATTTCATATTCCTCCCCCTAAATTTATAGGTATCTTGACACTTCACTCTCCTACTTTTACAAATATATTTATCAGCGCCTACTTTTTACAAGTTTTTAGTTACACCTTCTAAGTAGATTTTCAATGGAATCTAATGAAATATTCCACTTTCAAATTCCAACATTTGCAAATGTCCGAGGGGCAAAGTGAAATTATTTGTAAAGGTTATGAGGTGAATTGCTAACATACTCGAAGGATGAGAGGTGCGAGAGAAAAATCTGAGCCTTTAAATTCCACCGGAAATAGATTTAGGAGGTATAGTTAAAAACAATTTGCAAAGGTTGGACAGTAATGAACCACATTTGCAAAGATTTGGGTGCAAATTGCAAAGTGCTAAGACATCGTAGATTTAGGGGGCAAAACGTGATTTAACTCTTAATGAATAGATATAATTAATTGGTCGAAAATATTAAAACTCCGATTGAATCACCTGACTGTTGACAGTCAATTACACGGTTCAGATTTTGTTGTACATGCATATTAGGTGAGATTTTCTTGACACTTCTAATCATATAATTTTATGAGTGTATCGTGTCAAATACTGTATTCAACACTTTTCACATAAAAGAAAAAATTATATCATCATATTTATATTATATCGCATCGGTATTATTGTGTCTGCATCTATACATCATGGGATAAGATAGCCTTAAATTAAATCACCTCACCAAGCCTGCAATATCCTCAACGGGACAACGTGCCTATGTCTATGCAAGATAATTTGGGAATCATTTTCCCTTAAGTGACCTTAGGATGGCGACCACAAGATCATGTTTCCCCAACTTTAACATTACAAATTACAAGTGTTCAGCCACATAAAGAACTCCAAATTATACATTTTAAATCATCAAATGTGTATATCTTCAATAAAAATAAAATAAAATTTAATTCCTGATTAAAAAATGGAGGTTTTTGGAATTAGATATCACCTAATCAACTTTCACTTGCTTATGTGCAAGTTCAAAACTTTTCTAACTCAAAAGCTGCATGCCCAACATTGATCACTATATCCTTTAGCTCTTTGCACTCTTGGCACGGAACTCAAATTTTCATGAGCTCATTCCGTTAGAAACCCTTCAGCTCATGCCAAGCATCGATCACTGTATCCATACGAGGCCCAATTCAAATGTAGAGAACACAGGAGTCAATCTTGCCTTAGGAATGGAATCTGTAAAAGTTCAGTAGTGCTTCCAGTCATCACCAACATAAATTGCTTGATCACCTAACTCTTCCTCAATTCTGAGCAACTGCAGACAAAGAAGATTACTTGTCACTTTTCGATTTCTCCTTATCTTCCCAAGAAAGCATACTTGGAGATAGAAAGAGGGAAAGAGCTGATCGGTGATAAATTAGATATACACTCATTTAGTTCCAAACTTCCAGTTGCTATATAAAAATGAAATTGATATATGACCTTCACTATCTTTTCTGTTGACAAGAACCACTATTGAGACCAGAAAGATCCTTTCTGAACATTTCTACCATTTCTATATTGAAATAGTTCGTTTCTTCAGCTTAGTCTATCTAGATAACTGAATAAACAAAATTATGCGAAAGGATTTCATATTCAACACAAAATAGAAATGAAAAGTTCTGTGTTTTTCAACTTTATCTCAAGCAAGTTACTAGTGTCTACTTTAGAGTGATACTGAAGACTGACAAAAATGGCAAATTGAAGGATATAATACTAGATTTTAACCTGATTGTACTTGGCTAGTCTCTCCCCACGGCATGGTGCACCTGCCTTAAGTTGACCAGTGGCAAGGCCAACAGCTAAATCAGCTAAGAAAGAGTCTTCACTTTCCCCACTTCTTTGAGATATCACTACACTCCAGTTGGCATCCTTAGCTAACTTCACTGCTTCAATGGCCTCAGTGACAGTCCCAACCTGATTGATCTGAATGACATGGAAGTACAACATAATTCAGTAGAGGCTATTATACAAAGAAACCATACAGTTTTGCATATTCCGCCAACTGAATAGAATATATCCACATACTACATGGCCTCATGCTTATATTTTACATACTACTAGCTTCCATAAAATGAAAGGCATAATCATTCAATTAAACTTCCAGTAGTTTCATTATCACTCAGGAGGTACCTTAAGCAGAAGAGCATTGCATGCTGCCTCCTGTACAGCTTTCTCAATTCGTTTGGGATTTGACATCAACAAGTCATCTCCTACAACCTGAAACAAGAAGCACTGTCAGAATTTGTATGGATGCAGTATGTTAATGAACACAAGCACATAGCGTATAATAAAATAGCAGTGGATGCATTACTGGCATAATCCATGTCACATTTTTAGAGAAATATTAGTTTAACAGAGAGCATAACTCTTATTTGAGGCTTTTGTAGTAGTAGTAGTAGTAGAGGTACTAGTAGTAGTACACTAAAACCATGTATGAGGGGACGCAGGACAAAATTGGAGTGGAATTTACAAATAAAAAGGTACACTAATTGGGAAGGATCAACAAAGTGAGTATATATATACTAGTGGTTCAGGTTCTGTTTATACACTCATCTTCGTAAAAGACGAGCAAAACCAGAGGAAAAAATGGTACGGCAATGCCCCATTCTACTAACATTGAACTTCATAAATCTTCCTTTTCTTTGGTTGCCCTATGTGCAAACCTCATTTCTCTCTATGTGTATAAGATACAGATACATGAACTTTATTTAGATGGCAGTGAAAATTAGGATGTCCCATGCCACCACCTCAGAAGTTGATTGGCAACAAATGCTTGTCTTTTAATTCATTAGAATCATCAAACTATACAGTTTTGCATCAATTCAAGCACTTCATAGACAACCCTAGAGAAATCTTGCAGTATATAGGAACATGCAGCTACAGCCTGCATGCTTGTAGAAGCTGTGAACTCATTATTTAGTAAATCAAAGTACTTCTGATTAAAGTCTAGTTGGTTAGATTGAAGTCTAGTTGGTTAGCTTGCAGTCTTTCTTCGTAGTCAGCTGTAATATAGTCAGCAGGATAAACATTCCAAATCAACAATCACAAGTAAGAATGATAAACAAACCTGGCATATTCCAAGGTTAGAGAAATACTTGGAATGTTCCCAGTCCTCCTTGTCAAATGGATCTTCAATTGACACAATAGGGTAGGCTGAAAGAACACCAAAGCCAGGTATCAGGAAAAGCAGGACAAAATTATTGAAGCCAATGTAGATATAAAAGTTGAAAATCCAGATAAATGAAACTAAAACAGAAATTTAAGCTGTGATCAAGATACTTCTACAGTTCTATGCAGTACTTTGTATATATCTAACTAGAAGAGGCTTTTGCATTACATTAAGCATACCTTGGCAGAATTCTTTATACATATCAATCATGTCCTCTCCTGATTTAAAATTTTGACCAGATTTATTTGGAGATTTATAATCCATATCGTATTTTGTACCTAAATAAGCAAAGAAAAAAAAATCAGATCTTCCAAACTGTCAACAAGCAGAGATCAACAAAAACATACAGAGTTCAAATGGATCATCAAACAATTTTTTTTATTCTTTTTTTAAAAAATGATGGTTGTTACCGTTCCCCAACTACCCCCAATATGACTGAATCATTAAACAAATTTGATCCAACTTTGGTCAATCCTATGAAGATGTGGTGGCCGAAAGGATCCTAAAGGCATCATACAGATTGTGTAATACTTTCCTGCAAGTCACTAAGAAATAGAACTACTTCCTGTCTAACCAAAAGATCATTCCCAACCCTCAAAAGAACAGAAATGATGCAAAGGTCTAATTGGCAGGACATTACCTTGTAGGATCTATAAAAACAAAAACAATTCTGAAGAATCAAACCAGAAACCAAAAACAATTTTATTGCTGTAAAATAAACAAATCCAGAAACTGTTCTGATGCTTTGAAGTATACGAAGGAACAGGTTAGGTGCAATCATCATATAAGACTCATTCACATTGTACGAGCGTGAGTTTTATAAATACCAATAATACTGGAACAAGATAAAATTTAAAAATTTAAAAGCGGATATGTAATAAATAGAAGGTAAAACCCTCATGCCACACTTCTTATTAGTAACAGATAGAGTTCGCAGAAGTGCTTATTAAATTGACCAGAGATTTGCCATGGAATTTTTATACGTTATTCTTTTATATTTGAAAAGACAAAATATGTCCCTAGAATATGCAATCCAACATGATTCAAATACGCAGACACACCAGGATATGTGAAAAGTTTATTGTCATACAAATATACTGCATTTACCTAGATGAGGAAAGTAAAAAAACTTGAAGTCTACACTACGACAAGATAAAAATAAGAAAATGATTGATGTACCAGAGCTGACCCTTACAGACTACAAATTTCTTTGAACTTGAATTTATTTTCATCCTGATCATTTTTATGATTATAATCATAATTCACCTCCAATTATCATCTCTTTCAATGTCACTCCCAAGATAACTTCAGCTCGGCATACCGAATTTTGTGGGGAAACTAAAGCAGGCCATTTCAAAGAAATCAACCATTATTAATCAAGTTCAGAATCAGTAAAGTGTCATGACCCTTGGGAGAAGCGCAACACAAAAGCTAGCTTGTAGGGTTGAAGTGCCCAAAGGCCATATGTACCAGGCATGGAATGATTTTTCATACGATATGGGACAAACTCTGACTAAGATCCCATACTCTTCGTGAGAACCAATTGGAACGTTGCACAAAATCTCAAACTTCAAAGTTCAGATCGTCTACTTGAGATACTTCAATCACAAGCAATCCATCAAGGGTGATTAAGAAAAAGAAAGGGGTGAATTATGCAGCGTTAAAACAAGCCAACTCAGAATTTTCTTTAAATTAGAGATATTTTACATAGCCTCTGATAATCCATTTGTTTGTATAATCCAGAAAGAACTATTTATTTACATCTATAGTAAAAGTGTCATTTTAAAAGGCAGAGAAGGTCACCTATGCAAAATTCCGTAGCAGCAACACCAAGTGATATCTTTATTTTTTCGCTGTATCCTGTTCTACCAATGGCTTCCTTAACAAAATCCAGGCCTTCTTTCAAGCTGAGGGTACAGAAAGTTAAAAAGTTGATTTGACTGGACAGTCAATACTAAATGAGGAAACTTGCCTGGATATATTTGGAGCAAAGCCACCATCTTCCCCAACATTACAACCATGTAAACCATATTTTTCTGCAATCACAGCCTGATGAACCAAGACGATGACTAGCTTAAATATGGGATGCAAATAACTTAGACATATTTGAGTTTAAGGCTTAATCAACCAATTTAATTGTAAACAGTTAAATGACAAATAGTACTAATGAAACATGAAAGAAGTATCTTAGACCAACCAAGATCTTGTTCGATCTAGATCATAAAAACCACTCTCAACCGTATCCAAGACAAAACCTTTGTACTAGTGACGTTGGCGAACAGGTGTTATATTAAGGAAAATTGACACCAAAACCCAGCCAAATGTTGTATAACTGCAGGTGAAACTAGTACAACAGATATACAAGTGCATTTGCATCACTTGAGTACTCGTAAAAACCATAAACAAAGTGCATTTAAATTGATCCGAAAATTAGAAATTGAAAAACAGATTGCAAGATGCAAAAGATGAGGTGTCAAAACGAACTTCGAACCTATTTCGAATGGTATGATCATATAGAGCAGTTAAGCAACATAATGTGCATTGAGAGAAAAAAAAGGTAGAAACTCATTACAATAAAATGTAAAATCCTTTTAAAAGGAGGACTCACCTTTAGATGATGATAAGTCTCAGATCCCATTTGCAATGCCTCCTCAAACCTTTTCGCCCCAACAGGAAGAATCATAATTTCCTGAGACATTTTATTCCTCACACATTATATAAGTGGCCAAGAATCCTAGATTATATTTCAACTCTTCACTACATAGGGCCAACAGTCAAACAGTAGATGGCACTTCAATAAGGTCCTGTATTTCAAAATAGGGGCTAGGACATGGATTAATTAATTGATCTATTAATGAACAATCAATTAATCCGTTGTGCACCCATAACATATCAAACCAAATTCATGAGAGCACATGCAGGTCATCTGCATAATGAAGCTTGTTTCCTATCAGGATCAGACTTCGAGTACGATAAAGCAGATAAAGAAAATTGTAGGCTTGACTCATCTGAAGTTAATCATAAGTTCAATAGAAGTGTTACACAAAGTTTTGCCTGATGTGTAATATCTGCAAGAGTATCTATTCGGTACATTAGTTATATCTATATTAGGTAGGTAAGACGCTTCTGTCCAGCACTATTTTATTCTTTATAAGAATGAGATACGGATCATTCAAAATAAACTTCACATATTACTCTGTCTCTCCACATGGTACCAGGGTTAATCAGTGTGATGGTTTAACTAATCTCCGTTCTATTTTCTTTTCAAGGGAAACCCGCTATAATATTTGAACATTTCACTTCATGTCCTAACTTTACTATTTTCCATTCATGCCCCAACTTTTGACAATCTTAAACCTTTTTACCATAATCTATTACGTTGCTGGCTTGCAGCTCCCTTTTCACTATTTAGTAATGGTATGTATGCAAACTTGTATCTAATTCTCATTTCTATTTTGTTAAGGAGTTTGAGTAGCTCGATGTTATATTCCCATATTTTATTTATCAAGTAGATTCATAAGATCGTTTAATTAAACGTAAACCACATTAAGAGTTCCCGATCGTAGCTAGGTTGGCATCCAAATTTAAAATTTTATAAGAGAACTGTGTATGATGCATAACTGAGTTTGAATAGCACTAAACATGGCTCCGACTGGATAATTTTACAATCGATAGTTTAGCAAATTTTATAGTATAAGGACAAAGGATAATGTTCATAGGTGGATGCGCAATTCCATTTATTTTCCCATCAAACGAGTAAACTATATAACAGTGCATAGCGGTAGCTAAATAATATGGAAATTGCGGACACATCCACGCAGAAGTTTAACGAAATTGTCATTTTCTTTTCTCATCCTTTATTTACCAGTTGGCAAGGACAAGCAGACGAGTAAGCAATAGACGGAGTTGATGCAATTTATTATCGAAATTTTACATCGTTCACAAGAATGAACAGACTGCTGTTCAACTAAGAGAAGCTGGTGCAAATAAAAATATGAATAGCCATTAACATATGTAAACTCTGTCAGAGATGTTCCCTACCTGAATTGCCAGATTGTTCCCAGCATGTTTTCCACCACTTATGAGAGTGAAAGCTGGGACAGGAAGACCATAATTAGTTTTGCCACCAAGATCAGCAATGTGTTTGTAGAGAGGAACCTGCAAATGAACTTTTAGTCAAAATTAAGAACTTATTTCTTGGAATAATAAAAGAAAATTTGTTACTTAGTCCAGCATTCATGCCTCCTTTTCAGCCGCCCCTGCTTTGCAAGCAGCCATTGAGACTGCAAGAATTGCATTTGCCCCAAGTTCCCCCTATCAACAAGTAAGCCAAAAACAGAACAAAAAAACAAGTAAACCAAAAAGCTTAATGGCAGTATAGATGCAACTTAACACGTCAGTTAAAATGGCAGTCATCCAAACAAAAAGTGAGAGAAGTGATGTACAAAGTAGATGCCAAATGAATTAAAATCTGTCGCACGCACATAAACAAGAAAAGACTCAGGCGAAAAGTAACTGAAATGCTTTTTCTTAAACCACCTTTTTCTCTGTCTTGTCCAAGTCTATCATGGCTTGATCTATTTGAACTTGAAGAGTTGGATCCATACCAATCAAAGCTTCAGATATTTTTTCATTAACATTCTTCACAGCTCTACTCACACCATTTCCCAGATATGTTCCCTTGTCTCCATCACGCAATTCAACAGCCTCATACCTGTGTGTAAAGGCACTCAATAACTTCTAGTTCACATACGAATCAAAAACTTCAACGTGTGATGATTCCTAATGTTCATGAGTAGAGGTAACAGATTAAATTTCATGTAGGTAACATAAGAGCTAATTTAAGAATTCTGACCAAAAATATGTTCAAGCTATCATAGGAACAACAAAAACATGAAATAGGGTATACATTATTTCTGCAAAACAATTAACATCCTTCCGTAGAGAAACTAGGGAATTCAATAAAAGGTATTAATAAGAACCAAGAAGGGCAGTACAGCCGTACAAGAGCAACAGGGTACTCTTTTTTCTTTCTTTTTTTTTTTTTTTTTTTTTTTTTGACACTTTTAAAAAATAATTTAAATTCTCCTTAACAGCAAACATAGTAGAGGGTATTCAAGGACCATACACCGATAGCTTTCTGAAATTCTCACTAAAAAAGAAGATCAAAAGAGCCACTAGAACAAGCACAGGAAAATGAAGAAATCAGAACCATAAAACTATTCAAAAGATTGTAGTGCAAAACTCTAGTCATGTCTCACCAGGTGGGTCTCATTAGCAAAGAAAATGACAGTTGTGAGCCCCTTGAGACCCATAGTCAGTCGTCACTATAGAAGACAAGACCATCTGATTGCAATCTTGCAATTATAAAGGATTCTGCTTTTCTATGAAATGTCCAATAATTCATTGACTGCATGAATCCCTCAGTTTTCTATTTTCTCCTCTCTTCCTAGTGAGTGCGTAAATATATCTGTTTGAAATAGTAAAGTTACTCTATAATTAATCCTGATTTATTCTACAGAATCTGTCCTCCTAGAATTGAGTTCCTTGAATTACATAAACGGTGGATAAATAGAAGGGTAAATGGAAGTTGTATACGAATACTGTGCTAAAAATAAAGTTCTTCTATATGAACACTATAAGTACAGTTCGGTTTCTTTCTTCTTTTAATTAGGTCAATTAAAGACCAAATCCCACAACCACCTTATAACCTTCCATTACAAATTATATTCATCCCCCAGTAATTCATCCATACTAATTGATAAATTCAATGTTCATGTGCTAGTGAATTTCATTAGTACACAAATACTAGTTTTTTGCTATCTTTATTGAACTGACTAGAAGATTATTTGTTCATATTTCATGGTTTCAAAGTAGACAAGATTTCTGCAATAGCACATATATCTTCACATAAGCCAGCTATACCATACTGGAACATGTCAGACAAACTTTACTTGTATTGTAATTCAAGCGATCGTTGTTATTCGTAAACAAATCTGAGCAGTTGTTAAACCTCAATTTAATTCCATAAAACCATGAAATTCAGGACTAAGGAGTAGCTAGATATATGTACATCATTTCATGACCCAACATTTATGATAGACTTCGAAAATTATGAAAGGAGAAATTATTAACCTCATTATCATAATTTTACCAACCAAGCCAGCACAAATCATTACAGGCCTAATTTCAAACAGCTTGATTCGTTTTCACCAGGATTATTACAAATTCATTGACACAAAAATACAGACATAAAAGAACAACGCATCCAATTTATAACTTGTAAACCACACACCGAAGAGAAAAAAACGAATAACAGGAGCGAGGGCAGAAAAGAAGCTTACATCCCAGAGGAGGAGCCGCTGGGTGCTGAAGCGCGAAATACGCCTTTGTTGGTGTGCAAATCGACTTCAACAGTGGGAATCCCTCTGCTGTCAAGAATTTGTCTGGCTTTAACCTTGTTGATGACGGAGGGGACGGATTTCTTCATGTGATTGGATATGAAGAGCACGGGATCGGCCGTCTTTGCCCTAACAGCGGCATTGACGGCGTCTTCTATTTTCCGGGAGAGCATGTGTTTGTCCAGATACTCTTGCACAGACATTTTATTCTATTCTCGAAATCAATATTTACGCCTCTGCTTCTGTTCTTCACTACTGCAACTAGATGACGGAGATTTGGGGATGAATAGCAAAGATTGGAAAGTTTGAAGATTCTTGAGGGGTTTGATCGGAAATTGAGATAGATGACCGGAGGAAGAGGGTAGACAATTGTTGTATGGAGGTTTAAGCAAAATTTTGGGAGTGCCACCTTCAAATCGCTTCTGACATTTGATTTGAATGTAAGAAAATTACTTTTTTTTTTTTTTTCCCTTCAAAAAATGCAAATTTGGTTACGTAAGATTGTAATTTGGTAATTTAATCTTGTCTATTTTAAAATTTATAATTAAATTTGGTAAATTTATAATTTTATCAATTTTGGTCCTATTAATTTCGAAATTTACAATTAAATTTTATAAGTTCTAAATTTTTACAATTTATGTCCGAATTATAAATTTATAGGACCAAATATTTTTTCCTATTACTATCATTTAGAACTTCCATGCCTACCGAAACTTGTACTTCTATTGTTTCTACTAAAAGTACCCTCTTCGAGCACAACCGTGGATTTAAGTTTATCTTTCGGTCGTGCTCTCCCTCTTAGGAATTTCCGCCTTCACATGATGAACTCTATCCATCCTCCTTTAATCGGAATTGTTGGTGAGCATTTCTCGTTAGGGAGTATGTTTTAATCAGACTAGCTACCCGAATCCTTTGCCTTCCAACTCTTCTCCTTTAATCCTCTTAAAATCCGAAACTCATTTTCTTTTCTTGGCCGATCCTCCGAACAAGCCGAAGTCGTTTCAAACCCCTTTTTTTTTAATTCTGAAATTTTCATTCTTGTCTCTATCTTACCCTATCACCCAAAATGTTTTTCTTCAACTTGGTTCGGTAGGACTTTGATTGAAGTGGTAGTTAAAGTATCAAAAGGAGAAGACGTCCTAACAAATAAACACTAAAACGATGCGTGTTGGGTTAAGATGCTAAATGCATATAGCACATATTCTCAACAAAGGAGATGCAACATCAAATCAACAATTATAGCATCAAAGCGCATAATTCAACAAAGGAATATGCCATAACAAATTAACAGCTATAATATTAAAGTGCATAAGATAAGAATTTAAATAATTCAAAACGATGTATGATGCACGTTGCTATGAATGCAATGAACCTGTCACCGTAACAGTGGTTTTAGCACGACATCTTGTCCTTTGATTTCGATGTTCCGAGCATAAGTTGTAAGGTTGAGCATTGTTCGATCATTGGTGATGCTTTCCAGTCCATGCTTGCTTCCTTGTATCACCGTGTCCCGAAGTCCCGAGAAGATGATATGGCTCGAATTCTTCTAACTCCCTTTTGTATCTTTACTTTATGTTCACTCATTGGTCCACGGTAGTTATCGTATAAACTAAACTTCTTTACTTCCGTTATGAAACCACATAGTTAAAAGGTCTGCATTCCATACATCTTAGTTGGGGAAGCTTTTAACACATCCTGGATCTGGTCCCGAACCTAATATGATCCTTAAGTCTTCCCTATTTGGCCTTCCATTTTCATCACCTACTTCAAACTAAAAAGGGGCTCGATGGTGAACTTTGAGTGGTTCGATCTTGCATTAAGTATCTTCTTAATTTGATGAATATGAGTTCCACTCCATCCCGTTGCCTCACGTATCCTTTAAGTTGGTGGTTTGGGTCCCCACAATACACCCATATTGATGATCTTCAAGATTTATAGAGAAGATGAAATTGGCAACTTCTCCGGGGTCAGAGCCTTCTATCCCGGTGTTGAGGACCGAGGTGTAATTCCATTTTGTAGGCCATGAAATTCAACACTCGACTTTTGAATTCTGATGCCTCAAAAATCTCACTGTTGGTGTGATAGAAGATAGCTTGTGGTTGAGGTTGATATTAACCTTGATGGCGTGGTAACAATCTATAATCAAAGGCTCAAATTGAATATAGATGTATGTGGGTTAGTATATGCTTATGGCACATATTTAGATCAATAAACACATATTGAATGCAAAATGAAACACACAAAGCAACAAAACCGAGAGTAAATCACATATAACAAGTAATATCCAATAATTCGTATCAATTAACGATGAAAATCAATGCAATGCACACGTTAACAATTAATTCCTATGTCGTTCGCCCTAACCTGACTCAACACGACACGAGAACTCCGGTTTTGCAACCTAGAGCTCTGATATCACTTAAGGATGTAGCGCCTGACGCCACATCCCCAACACTAAGACCCGACCCGCATATGAAATGGGTAATCCATACACGTGCCAGATCAGAGCAAACGGGGACACAACTCACTCATTATGCTAGGCGGGAGCTAACTTTGAAGCCAATTAAGCAATATATAGAAACAATAGCAGGATAGAAAATAAGAGCAGAAGCATTTCATATACATGGCATAAGTAGTGAGCTCACAGGCTAAAATAATAAAACATTCAGGCGCTCACAATCGTTCATACTCATAAACAACACTTAGACGAAATGAGTGTAACTAAAAGTAAAGCTATACACGACTCTCAAGACTCTACGGACTCGACTTCCCGCCTAGCATTCCAAAACCTGCAAGAAAACTGAAAACAATCCGGGTTCAGTCTTAAAGAGACTGGTGGGTATAAAACAGGGCTTAATACAATAATAATACAGAAATTAAACACCCACGCATGCAAGTTATAATCCCATGCGAGGTTTTGAAACATTTCCCAGGTGGGTGAAAACAAAGAAAACAACGCTCGAGATTACAACAACCAATTTCATTCATTCATTCGTTAGGTCATTACGTGAGCCCGGCGAGTAGGCGAATTCTCCAACCTTCTCCTCGTGTGGGCATTATCCATTTATTCGTTTCTTACCGATCACACCACATTCATTCCTTCATAATCATTCATTCATAATCATGCATGCATAATCAATTACCCCTTTTTCCTCCGGTTAGTGGACGGACTCGGCCAAAGACCCGTCCACCTATTCATTATAGCTAGTGGGGTCCATGAAGCCCCAAAAGCTCGATTCTCATTCCTCGCTAATCTCCTAGTGAGGGCTGGTAACATCGTTATTGTTTGTTAGAACTAGTGCACGTGGATCACCGTCAGCCCATGTTTCCCCCGATAGCCACGTACACTTAGTCCCAGGGCCCCCATTCATTGTGATAATTGATCTCGCCAAAACATTAGTTAAAGATTCATTAAGAAAAGGGTTTTAACTTTAAATCATTGCTCTTTGAAAATATATATATATATATATATATATATATATATATATATATATATAGTGAAGGAGATGCATTTCTGGTACTGGCCTTTGACTAAGGAAGGAAAGAGTGCGTTACTTACCGCATGGAAAGACACATTTAAATGAGTTCAAACAGCGGGTTAGCTAATTGGTGCGGACAAATTGAATATTTGTGAAGAATGTGGATCTCATTTGGCAATGAATAGCTCAAAAAGAATCGAAGTTTTCGTCGTTTTCTACTAGTTCTTACATAAGCAATTTGCAGGAAGTAAACGAATCCTTCCGAACAACTATAAATAGCTTCTAAAGTGAGGCAAGACGAACTTCTTCTACGTCGAATTCACGTAAATTATATGAGAAATCGTCTGGGTTGGATTGCTCGTGTGTCCACGGGACAAATCCTATTTGAAATGGATGGTGTGAGTTTGTCAAATGCTCGACAAGCCACTACATTAGCGGCGCATAAACTATGTTCGTCAACCAAGTTTGTTCAGTGATATATATATTTGGCTAAAATCTTGCACGTTCGGATATATCGGGTCAGAGTTATCTAATAGAAGAGAAACTCACCTGGCTACACTTACCGAACAAAACTAAGGGAAAAGAAAACTTGAAGATAGCCTATGAACCCGACAGATCTCCGCCCTGGAGAAAACTGTTCAAAAGACAACACAGTGCATTCGTGAGACTCAAGACTCTAAATGAACCATATATGATGCACAACAATGCATTAACGTGATATGACATGCATAAGAAATAACAATGTGCTATGAAGATGTTCATGTGCACAATTAATGCCACTTAGACACGTAAACAAGTTAGTCATTCGTTACACGAATAAATCGTGTCCGTTCATTATCATTCTTTCATTCAATATCAATTGCTCATTCAATATTCAATTCATAATACATTAGAATACATGTTAACAATACAAATGAATTAATTAGATGTGAAAGGAATTCATTAAACACATAAAGAATGCAATAATCGCAAACAAGGTCACAGTGTAGCACTTAAGCGTTAATGCATAAAAGTTACGTTTATACCTCGTAAATTAAGCCATAAAATTTATAAAAATATCACAACACATCATTTAACAAGCCATTAACATCAATGATACAATTTTGGACATAGTAGATCAATTAAATCACATACGGAAGTCAAGGGAGTGAAAGGAACACAAGGAAATGGATTTCAGTAAAAGCTGACAGTTTTTGGAAATACATAAGCTATAGAAAAATGGGAATATCTCGAGTTCTAGAATTTGGAATTAAGTTTTGTTTGTTGGATATGAAACTAGACAAGTAGGTCTTTTCAATGATATATGGCTTGAATTATGGTTCAAAGCGATGTGAAAATGGCGTAGGTTTGAAGTTGGACAAATGCAGAATTCCAGCGAAGTGGCGATACAATTTTCAAAGGATTATATCTCACAAACTAGGATGAATCTTAAGGTGATTCTAAATAGAGAATGTCCTAGACTTCAAGAGGTTTCTGTGGTTAAAATTTCAGATCAATCGGAGTTCGTTTGGATAGTTAACAAAGAACAAAACAACACATATGTGTAGGCATGGGGAGACACGGGGGTGTCTCCCCTCAAGGCAAAAGAGAGACACGCCCCTGTCGGGTTTCTAAATGGCTGTAGACATGGGGGTGTCTCCCTTTAAGGCAAAAAGGAGACACGGGCGTGTCTGGGGTCAGAAACTCAATTTCGAAATAATCTTGGAGGACACAGGCATGTCTAGTACTTCTTCTCCAACGAATGACTTGCATAACCCCTATTTTTCTCCCATAACAACAGTAGCAGCAGGGCATACAAGAAAGGAAGCAAAAACTGTAACAACCCGGATTTAGGGCTTAGAAGAAATAGGGTTAACAGAAAAAGTTTATATGAACTACGTGCCATTATTTTCCAATTTATGTCAAAATCTTATTATGAGAACCATATCACTATTCATTTATCGAGTCAAAACCTTCACATATTCCTTATGAAAACTTAGAAAACCATATTTCACATTTTTCGGATTCATATCATAGCTTTTATTATCCCGAGATATACTTTGGAAATTGTTTGTCAAAAATTCCATTTAGGGGATAGTTACTATTCATTCCTAGATGTAGAAATTTTTCGGGACACCTTTACATATCTAATATTGGGTTCAAATGAATCCTTGCAAAATTTTATGAAATATGGTATCATTCCCAAACCTTAATTTTCATCGTAACTCCCGTAGTAACCAAAACCGGCTATGAAACCCTAGTTTTGCCCTAATCGAGAGATTTTCAAATTCTAACGTTTTCCTTATACAATATTATAACCATAACGATCCTTGAATTATTTTATGAATTTTAAAGACCTTTTCCAAACCCTAGTTTAAACCCTAGCTCGTTTTATAAATTTTTCCTAAAGTACTATTCTCGCCGTAAAAACTAACTTTCAAACCGTACGGCGTTTGATATCCAATATTATACTCAAAATAATCCTTAAATTATTTTATGAATCATGAACACTTTCTCAGAAATTGATTCATATCCTAGTTCCGTTTTAGGTATTTTCTCATATTTTCCAAAATTCCGAACCTTTACTACTTTAATTCTAAACGTTTAAAGTTTGTAACCATCGGAAAACCCTTTCGATCCTCTTTCTCTTGCAACTTTTCTCATTTCAAACTAAAACCTAGACATTCTCCTACGAATTTATGATCATTTTGCCCTATTTTAGATTTATTTTATTTGTGATGTATTTCACATAATTATGTATACATAAGCTCCTACATCACTTATACACCTAGCATAACACCTAAACCCCCCATAATTATACTCCTAGCTTACTCATCAGCATGAATCATACCCTTAACTTTAGGAAATTGCAACATAAGCCCCTAAATCCCAAGTATAAATACCCCTCCAAGATCATTTCCAAGAACACACAAAAATCCTCTCATTTCTCTCCATTTTCGGCCACTCCTTCTCTCTATGCATAAGGTGTGCTTTTCTTTTATTATTTCATGCTTTATATTATGTTTTTAATATATTATGAATTATAGCATGCTTAGATTTAATTAAATTATGCTTTAGGAATTTTATTTTATGAAATATATGCCTAATTTGTTAGTTTTATGTACAATGTGTTTACATTATGAATTTTATTTAATTAAATGCATGAATTAGGATGTAATATAATCTGAGCATGTGCTTTAATATTTATGATTTTATTTGATTAAATTCATGCTTAGAATAATTTATTTAGAATTAATTTTATGATTAAAGTTACATAAAGTGTTACATTATAAGTTCAATTATATGTTATGAACTTAGAACTTAATTAAATATGATCATGAACTATTATGAACACCTTCATAAGCCTAAGAAACATGTTCTTGAACCAATGTGAGTAGGCGTGAGTTAGTATGTGTGTGTGTGAGTTTAATTTTATGTTTTAAAGTGTTTAATTCATAAGAAATTGAATAGTAAATGTTTTCAATAGTAATTTTGACTTTTTGGTCAACCTATATTCAATTAATTTCGAAATTTATTTAAAAATAATTATAAAATAGGTTTTGGAATTTTTAAAGAAGGATTTTACCCGAATTTTTCAAAAATCGGTAAGTTATGAAATAATTTCAAAATCCAACCTACATTGTCAAATTAAACCCTAGATTTCATTCCTGATGGGTTTGAATATGGGGTACAGAGTCCAATCACTTTACAATTTGTTTGGAGGAAACCAGTTGATGATCGCCGGAAAAGATAGGGGGTTCTACCTGCTAGGACAAATACAAAAGCAAAGTCAGAAGGCCAAGCTGGGGGAATTGGGGGTGATTCCCAGTTTGGCTCTCCGACTCTCAAGTCAGTTGATGATCTGAAAGAGAAAGTAAAGAAGTTGCAAAAGTGCAGTAATGGAGGTTGCTTACAGGGAAGAAGATGAAGACTCCTATTTATAGTTGAGGGTCAGGGACCCTTTGGTCATTTGCACAGTGTGGTCCTGGCCGAATGTTGCCCTAACACGTGGCGTTGCGAGAGAAACTTAGGAGGAATCTTCTCTGCAAAAGCTGGTGAAAGTTAGTGTTGGCAACAGTGGTAGGTGCGCGGGTATGTACGGGGTGTCAGAGAGTCGTTTTAGGGGGTTGGTAACGAGGGCTGGAGAGCATGCTCGTGTCAACCAAGGGCCTTAGAGACCAGAGGATCCGCTAAGGGATAAAGGCCAAGGCCCATGCAATGAGGGGGAGTGGAAGCTTCCTTGAGGGAGTGTAGCGTTCGAAGAGGGCTTCCTTGACTGAGTGGAGCTTTAGCCGTGTAGTATGAATGGCGCTCGTTAGAGAGCGGTAATGTTGATCACGTGTACATGTAGCAGAGACGGCACATGTCCTTGAGGAATACTGACGCTTGAGGGGTTTGAGCGCTCGTGTATAATTACCTTATTCACAAGAGGACAGGTGTCGTTATCTCGAGTTGCCACGTGTCCAAACGTGGGACGAGCGTGTTTTGACCTCATCATTTTGCCCCCTAATTCTGTAGTCCTTAATAAGGAGGACTGTAGAATTCTGCCAAAGTTTATCTTCGAGCGTGGCGCTTGGGGAAAGCGTAGCGTGTTGGGCAATTTATCCTTCTGATTGCGCCATAAATGCGGTCCTTTCCTCTGACCGCTTGAAATGTCTATGCATTAAATGCGGTCTTTTCTTCTGACGGCTTGTAACGTCTATGCATTAAATGCTGATGCACGTGGGGCGCGTGATTCTTGGGAAGTACGTGACGGTTCAATAAAGTGAACTATTTCCTAGGCGGGAAATGATTGTATTTTCGAATTATTTGTCAGAAACGTACCAACTCCCATCCCTATAAATAAGGGATTCTGTAACCATATCTTCCTTTACGTGAACAAATCTTCAGAGCACAAATTTGCAGAAAACTTCTTGCAAACAAGTTTCAGAGCACTCAAAACTTTCCTTCAAGCTTTTCCAGAAAACTCAAGGTAACCTCCGGTGAACTCTTCTAACTTTGCTAGCCTTAGAATTAGATTAAGATTTAGTAATCTTTCAAGTTCCACCTTCTCTAGAAATCCCAAATTTCTCAGAACATTCCTCGCTTCCAAAATCCCCATAACCCTTCCAGATTCTGCAATAGCCATGGCCAGAGATCATGTAGAAGAGTTTACTCGCGAGGTTGAGGAGATGGCTACCCAGAGTTCATCCCCTCTAGGTTCCCCTAGGGACGAAGAATTGGATGCGGCCATTATGGTCATGAATGAGAGAAACCCGGATGGGGTGGAGCCCCTTTTCGAAGAGATGAACATGGTACTCGAGGCGGAGAGGCAAGGAGAGGTGTTGCCGTTGACGGAGAGTGCCACCCATCCTCACCGCCATACCGTAACCGTGGCCGTTGCTGCCCCGGCCCTTGAATTCGAGGAGGAAGCGGGGCCCTCAGATAGAGCTCAGGCCAAGGGCAAAGGAAAGAGGTCCCAGAGGCCCAAGAAAACCAAGAAGACCAAAGTGTCAAACGAGGGTGAGGGCTCGGGTATGCAGGCGACCGAGCGTACTCCTGATGAGACTCCCAGCACCATCACTCTGGGGGAGATAAAGTCTGTTATGGCCCCAATCTACTGGGACGAGCGCTATACATGGAGAATCCCATCCAAGCACGAGCTTGCCAACCATCCTTCACCTGGCGAAATGGCGGTTTACAAGGACGCGATTGGCTCAGGGGGCCTAAGGTTTCCAATTCCAGTTCCGGTGGCCAACATCTTAAACAGTTTGAACCTGAGCCCCTCGCAAATCGTACCCAACGGCCTCACCTTGATAACGAGCTTTGTGGTCCTCATGAAGTGCACTGGATATGAGCCTTCAATAGAGAATTTCAACGCTCTGTTCCAAGTTGTCAGCTCACCAAGCTCGTCTCCTGAGGCGGGCTTTTTTTATTATGTTCAAGCAAAGGCCCACCTGAAGTTGATCAATTCTCCATCATCCACCTATGGGCCAGATTGGAAGGAGAAGTTTATTTTTGTCAAAGCCCCAGCGGATGATGATTTTGGGGTATCACGAGAGTGGATTTCGCATGGGAAAGGCTCCCTTGTGAAGAATCGCCTGGACCCCACTTTCCCTGAGAACTGGGGTAAAGAATTAACTGGGGCGTTGAGGGACGAGGGCCGGCTGATACAAGCCAAAGATTTGATAGATGACACGGAACTCAAGTTCCTTTGCAAACTTACCAATGACCCCCATTATCTCCGCAACCCTTCCGCTTGGGACTTGGAGAGAGACGGTTAGATTTTAGGGCACTAACTTGTAGATAGGGATGCTAACTGTTCTCTTGCATTTGCAACTTGTTTTTTTATGAAGTTTGTTCAAGGGTTTCTGACCCTCGTTGTCTTTTCTTACCTCAGGAATAAACACCATTATGGCTGGAGGAATCCGACAAGCAGCCCGTTTTGCCAACGTCAACAGGCGTCAGGCCAATCAAGGTAACCAACAAAACCAACCACCCCGAGGCGCAGGTCGTGGCAACGAGCGCGGGGGAAGACAAACGGCAGGCTCGAACGCCAGCCAAGGTCGTGGTAATAACTAAGCACCCAATCCTGACGCAAGGGTGATTCCAAGGGCCCCGACCACTTCTCAAGTGAGTGGAGCAATTATTCCAGCTCCGATTCCGCCACCAAGGCCTCCGACGAGCGTCACAATCAGGGATCCTCAGGGAGAAAGCACTTCAACCTCCAGAAAGAGGAAAAGGATGCCGGATTCCTTTACCATATCCGGTAAAGGCAAACAGGTGGTCGAGGGCCCCAAGGGTGTCGATGGAGACACTTTCTCCTCAGAGAAGGATCATTTGTGGGATTTCGAGTGCAAAGGGGATAGGAGCTACAAGGGCTCCGCAGATGGAGGTGCCATACTATTGAGGCACGGAACGGTCGCCCAAACCATTAGTGAGGGCTTATACGAGAGGGTCCAATTTTCAACGAACCACAAACACTTGTATTCCGAATCTGTTGAAAAGGTCACCAGCGATATGGTGCACACCCTCATTTCTGTAAGTCCCTTTGTCTTCCTCGAATTTCATTTTCTGAAGATGTCTTTTATCCAAAATTTTTACTAACACTTTTGCCCTTTCGAGCCTGTGCAGCAAGTGCTTCCAAGGGCAAAGAACATTCAAATGCGTGCCACAGTTTATGCTGATCGGAAGGCCAAGTACAAGAAAATGGCACGCTCGAACGATCCCGCTCAAATCCAAGAAGAGTTGGATACAGAGAAGGCCATGTACCTTTCTCTTAAGGAAGAGCACGAAAAAATGGAAGTTGAGATGAAGAAGTTATAAGAGGACTTCAAGAACGCTGAGACCGCTCGGCAGAGTTGGCACAACGAGTACAATAACCTTAATGAGAATCATCAAAAACTTACTGCCGACCGCAACGAGTGGAAGATGAGGGCGACTGAGGCGGAGAAAAAATATGCTGATACTACGGCCCAACTTCCTCATTGTATTGAGCAATCAGCCAAGGAGGCGCTCATCAAGTTTTGCCATTCAAAGGCGTTCAACTTCGCGGCCTCCCTTCATTACCTTGATGAAGCCCATAAAGCCTTCAACTTGGCGATTGAGCAGGGCATTCATAAGGGTTTGACTGATCCAGCCATCTGTGAGGCGCAGGGCATGGGGCTCATGTTCAACGAGCGCTGCGTTGAGGAGGACGACGACCGTGAGGATCCTAAGGTCAATATCTCCGAGCCGGAGTACAATTTCCTGGTCAATCTCATCTAGGATGAGTATATGGCGGCAGATGGTGCCCCTATCTCCTCCACGATTCTTCCTGCAAATGAGCCTTAAGCGCCCACCACCAATGCTCCTGCTCCTGTGGCTGAGAACGCCCTTGTCCCTTCCAACGAGCCCGATGCCCCTCAAGCGCCAGTAAATAACGAGCCTGCGCCTCCTCCGGCTGCCCAGAACCAGGATGAGCAAGCCCCCCAAGCGCAAGAGCCGGCAGGCCCTGTTCATGGCCCCGTGGCCCAAAACATTCTGGTGGTTCTGGATGAAGACGTCGCCCCTGCCGCTTTAAGTTCTTCTTCATTTGCCCATGTTGTAATTCTCCTTTATTGAATTTAGCCTTTACTTTGTAAGGATGTTAGGGACGCTTGTGCCCTTTGTTTTGTAATTTTTGCTAAAGCTTTCCTTAATGAAAATCTTCCTTTTTTCCATGATGTCTCCCTTTATTTTCTTGATTGTGAAATTTTTACCCCGTGCCAGTTGTAATAAAACTTCATAACGCTAAGATTATTTGTAACAGGCTTGGTAAAATATGCCTTGTTTTGGTTAAATCTTGAGTAAGCACGAGGGTCTTACTGGAAGATTGCCCTTTTCCCAGACTTGTGAAAATTTTTGCTTTTACACTTAGAAAATTTTACTATGTCTTGAGTAATTACGAGGGTCTTACTGAGAGGCTACCCTCGTTCAAGACTTGTGAAAATTTTGCTTTTATATCTAGAAAATTTTACTAAGTCTTGAGTAATTACGAGGGTCTTACTGAGAGGCTGCCCTCGTTCAACACTTGTGAAAATTTCGCTTTTACACTTAGAAAACTTTACTAAGTTTTGAGTAATTACGATGGTCTTACTGAGAGGCTGCCCTCGTTCAAGACTTGTGAAAATTTTTGCTTTTACACTTAGAAAATTTTACTAAGTCTTGAGTAATTACGAGGGTAGGCTGCCCTCGTTCAAGACTTGAGAAAATTTATTTCGAATAACGTTACCATTGAACGAGCGCGATTATACCCGTTGATTTTTGGACTTGCAAGCGACCCCATTTTCGAGCGCAAGGCGTTGTGACAAACAACCAAGGCCTACTAGGGTTTTCCTTCGATCCATCATGTTGGTTGTGAGCGTTACCAGGCGATCCTTATGAGGGCATCCCCCCACGTGGAGTAGAGCGCTGGCGAGCGTAACCCATATGCAATAACATCGCGCGTATTGAGATTGATTGCCAACCACGCTTGTAGAAACGAGGGACGTGGGTCTCATTCGCTTGCGTAATTTAAAAGTAGTGGTATAGAAATATTCAAGAGAATGTATTGTAACTTACTTGAGATTTGAAGTAGTACATAGAACCCATCAGTGGGATTGTTACATCATCATTTTTTTTTTTTAGAGAACCTTCAAACGTAGAACTACCGGAGGTTACATGCGTTCCAAGGGCGAGGTAAGCGCTCACCTTGCAGTGTCTCCAGGGTGTAAGTGTTGTTAGCTCTGATTTGTACGACTTTGAACGGACCTTCCCAGTTGGGGTCCAATTTTCCCACGTGCCTGGTTACTTCTACTTTCTTTAGGACCAAGTCTCCTAGTTGGAAAGTTCTTTCTCTCACATGCTTGTTGTACTGCCGTGCCACAGCTGCCTTATATCTGTGCATTTTTGCCCACGCATTGTCCCTTCTTTCCTCCAGCAGGTCCAACTCCAGGCTCCTACTGATTTCATTATCCTGGGGCTCGAAATAGGCTACACGAGCGGATTGGTGCACAACTTCCGCTGGTATCATGGCTTCAGATTCATACACGAGGGCAAATGGCATTTCTCCGGTTGACGCTCATGGAGTTGTATGATACGCCCATAGGGCTCCTTGTAGCTCTTCGGCCCACTCACTTTTCTTGCATTCTAGCATGGTTTTCAGATGCTGCAAAATGATCCTGTTGGTGACTTCTGCCTGTCCATTGGCTTGGGGATGACCTACGGAAGTAAAACGTTGCTCAATGCCCAACTCTGAACACCATTCTCGCGTGTCAACTGCTATGAACTGGGACCCATTGTCTGAAATGAGCACCCTTGGTATGTTATATCTGCAGATAATGTTTTTCCAAATGAAGTCCCTCACGATCCTGAATGTAATCTTTGCAACGGCCTAAGCTTCGGCCCATTTGGTAAAATAGTTGACGGCTAAAATGACAAACTTCTTCTGTCCGACCGCGATTGGCAAGGGGCCCACAATGTCAATTCCCCACTGGTCAAAGGGCCATGAGACATCTATAGGGACCATCTGAGCGGCTGGTAGTTGAGGGAGGTTAGAGTGAAACTGGCACTTGGGGCATTTCTTGGTGTACTCAATGGCATCTTGGAGAACCGTGGGCCAATAAAACCCACTCCTCAGATTTTTCTTAGCTAGGATACGCCCTCCTGAATGGTTTCCACAGCTTCCATTGTGAATAAGCTCGAGCGTTTCTCTCACTTGCGAGGGCCTCAAACATCTCATCGGGGGTCTATGAAATGACTTTTTGAATAACCTTCCCTCAGAATCCAAAGAAAACCGAGGGGCTTTATTTCTGATTTTCCGAGCCTCCACCTTGTCAGTGGGATAAACGCCATCTTTAAGAAATCTGATAATATCGTCAAGCTAACAAGGCTCGTGCGGATCAATCATGGCTACCATTTTTTTGGCACCTTGTTCTTTTATCAAGGGCTCTTCAGTTCTAAGAAACGTAACAGAGCGCTCATTGATACCTTCTAAAGCCGAGGTAAATTTAGATAGAGCGTCAGTGCGCTCGTTTTCCGTTCGTGGGACCTGGAGTAGATGGAATTCCTTGAATTTTCCAATGACTTCCTTGGCTTTGTTCAAATACTGCACCATGGTGGTTTCTCGAGCCTCATAAGTTCCTTCAATCTGGCTCGCAATTAACTGTGAATCAACATAAGCGGTGATCCTGGAAGCTCTATTTTGAAAAGCAATTTTCAAACCTTGCACCAGGGCCTCATACTCTGCCTCGTTATTGGTGACCTGGAAATCCAACCTGATTGCAAAGTCTAACTCAATTCCGTTGGGGTCTCTAAGGGTTACCCCTGCTCCTCCCCCCTGAGAGGTTGAGGAACCATCCGTGTGCAGGACCCATAAACCATCGTTCTTTAGAACAGCAGGTTCTAAACTGAAGCTTTCCACCAGCAAATCCGCCATAACCTACGCTTGTATACCGGTTCTAGGCTCGAAACTTAAGTCAAACTGGCTCAACTCAATGGCCCATTTTATCAGTCTTCCTGATACATCTGGTTTGGACAACACTTGCTTCAGAGGCTGATCAGTGAGGACAGTTATTGAGTGCGCTTGGAAGTAAGGCCTCAACCGTCGGGATGCATTAATGAGGGCGAATGCGAATTTCTCAATTTCCAGATACTTCCTCTCGGCCCCTTGTAACGTTTTGCTCAAATAATAAACAGGCAAGTGCTTACGCTCCTGTACAACTATTAGAACTGCGCTCGTTGCCTCGGTTGAAACAGAGAGGTACGTGAATAGCTTCTCACCCTCCACTGGTTTGGTCAGGAGCGGAGCACTCGAAAGGTAAGCCTTCATGTCCTGCAATGCCTTCTCGCACTCCTCAGTCCGAGCAAAATTTCGAGCGTTGCGCAGAATTTTGAAGAATGGGAGATTTCGGTCCGCCGAGCGTGAGATAAACCTATTTAAAGAAATTGATTTTCCCCACCAGCACTTGTACTTCCCGGAGATTACGATGGGATGGGATGTCCAAAATAGCCTTGATTTTCTCCGGATTAGCCTCGATTCCCCTCTGACTAACCATGTAGCCCAAGAATTTTCCTCCTCGCACTCCAAAAGTACATTTTGAAGGATTCAATTTCATCCCATACTGGCGCAAAATGGCAAAAGTGCGCTTGAGATCTTCCAAGTGCGAGCCCTGACGCTCGCTCTTAACAATCATATCATCGATATACACTTCCATGGATCTTCCAATTTCTTTCTCAAACATCTTGTTAACGAGCCACTGATAAGTGGCCCCACCGTTCTTGAGTCCGAAAGGCATGACTAAGAAGCAATATACACCCAAATGGACAACAAATTAAGTTTTGGGCCGGTCTTCCGAAGCCATAAAGATTTGATAGTACCCTTGGAAGGCATCCATCATACTCATGAGTTCACATCCCGCAGTTGAGTCCACTAGCTGATATATGCGGGGCAACGGGTAAGGGTCTTTAGGGCAAGCCTTGTTAAGGTCCGTAAAGTCATTGCACATGCGCCACTTGTCTGCACTCTTGGGCACCAGTACCACGTTACACAACCATTCTGGATACAATATGGGCTCGATATATTGGGCCTCAAGGAGCTTGTTCACTTCTTATTCAATAACTTTCTTCCGAAAACCGTGCACATCTCACTTTTTCTGCTTAATTGGCTTAAAGGATGGGTCTACGTTGAGCCTGTGGACTATGAATCTTGGGTCAATCCCTGTAAGATCCGAGGCTTTCCAAGCAAAGACATCAATATTTTCTCTGAGGAAGTCAATCATCATGATCTGCGAGGGCCCATAGAGGTTGGACCCAATCTGTGTAGTTTTATCCTTGTTCCCTTGTTCTAGCTCAATAGTAAGGAATTTTTCTGAGGGCTCAATCCTCATTTCTGGATGGGGGAGCTCAAACGCCCTTTTCTTTCCTGTTAGATGGCCATCATCCCTAGGCTCCTCTTGCCCACGCTCATTTTCCTCAGAGGAAGACTCTCCAGCCTTCCCTGGCGGGGTAGCTTCGCGGGTGTCTTTGTTGCTGGGATCTTTCTTCTTGTTCTTTTTCTTATTCAATTTGGCCCTCTTGCGCACGGGACCATCCTCATCCAAATTGGGGAAGTCAATGGATTTCTTGGTGGACCCGATTTGAAATGCTTTTTCTGTTTTAGGCTTCTTGAGGGATAGCATGTAGCATTCCCAGGCTTCTCGTACGTTGCACAAAACTTCTCCAACGCCCTCGGGGGTGGGGAACTTAATTTTCTGGTGGTAAGTGGAGATAATAGCTTTGAAATCCACGAGAGCCGGTCTCCCGATTATGATGTTATATGGGATATCAATTTCCACCACTGCGTATGTGACCATGAGCGTTTTGCGCTGCGGGGCTCGGCCAAATGAAGTGGCCAAGCGAATTTTCCCTCGTGGGACAACCTCAGAACCTCCAAAGCCAATGAGGGCTGTTTTGAGGGGTTCGAGCGGGATGTTGGTGACATTCATTTTTTGGAACGTGGCGTAGGGCAAAACGTTAACAGAGCTTCCACTATCCACTAACACCCTATTTACAATGTGATTGTGGACATCCAAGCTAACCACCATGGGGCAGTCAGAGGTTTCACTGACCCCATGGGGTGTTACAATATGTTCCAAATCACTATCAGTAAATCCTATTACATCATTCTCTTTCGAGCGCTGATTTTTTGCCTCTTGAATGGCATAAACTGATTTGGGTGCCGCGGGGCACTGATCATAACTACGGATTTACCGTCGCAGGGCAGCATTAGAATCTCCTCCAGAGGAACCCCCTGCTATAATGTTGATGACTGCAAAAGGGGTATTTTCCTGCTCTGGGGCCTTCCCCTTGTGGCGATGGCTACTCTCAGGAGGGCCTCGCCCTCGTGGACTCCTCGAGCGTGATGGTCTCCTCCTTCTCTCTCTTGAACGGTCATGACAACGCTCGTCGTAGCGCTCCAACATTTTCACAAATTCTTTCAAATGGCCCCCCGCGATGAGCCTCTGAATTTCCACCACCAGTTGGCTGCATTCGTCCGTATCGTGCCCCTTTTGCTTGTGGAAAGCACAGTACTTGTTCGAGCGCCTCAATGCCTCCGTCTCCTTCATTTTCATGGGCCTTTTAAAGAGTTTCTTGTCAGACAAGGCGTAAACCTCCGAGTTCAGCCTTGTAAGGGGGATGCGCTCGAAACGACGAGGGGCCGGGGGTGATTTCTTGCGATCCTTCCAGATAACATCTTCTCGACCTCGCTCCTGGTGATTCTCGGGTCTCACGGGGCTATGTTGCCGGGGCCCATTCGTCCCATACATATCTTCGAGCGCGAAAAACGGCTCGGCAACCTCTCTCAAGGCCATGAGGGATCCTGGCCTTCTCTCCACGATGGCGTCAGAAAACTTTTTGCTCATGTATTGCTTGTGATCCACAACCTTAAAAAGCACTGGGATAAAAAAATCCACGGAAGGCCTCTCCACTTGTAATATCTCCTTGATAAAGCGGGCGAAGAACGAGCGAAGAGATTCATTCTTGCCTTGCACTATATTGTAAAGTGCTGTGGGCGCAGTAACGGGGACCTTCAAAGAGTTGAAGTGGTTTAGGAAAGCGTTGGCCAACTCTCCATATGAATGTATCGAGCGAGGCGGCAGACGCTTATACCATTCCTCAGCCATCCTACTAGGGGAGTGACAAAGACTTTAGCCCAGTAGTGGCTAGAATGCTCGTACAAGTGCATTAGATGTAAGAAATGGTCCAGGTGTTCCGCTGGATCTGTTGTCCCATCATAACGATTGACGGAAGTGGGGATTTTGGCCATTCCTACTTGGGCCATTAGAACTTCTTCCACGAGGGGGGAGCCCCTCGCCAGTGGATGATATTCGTAAGTGCAAAAGTTCTCTTCCTGCTCCTTGCGGTGGGGGACCCGTGGCTGGCGGTCTTTGGGACGAGCGTCTCTGGCATTGGCTCGTTCATCCCTGCTGTGGGAGATCTGAGACCGCGCCCGAGAGAGTTGTCTAACCATATCCTTTATCCCCTACAGCTGGTCTTGCACAACCGCGAGGAGGTTAGGATTTCCGTCTCCCTCTTTGTCCACCTGCTTTGTGGCTCGGGAGGCTCTTTTGGAGGCATGAGAGTCTCCCTCATCTTCTAAATTGATTCTTTCCGTGGGCTCTCTGCCCCTTTCCGCATGGGGACGCTCGTTTTCGCGTTGGTTGGGCGTCTCTTTGGTGGGCGGGGACGGTGATTGAGCCCTTAGGATGGCCTGAGCCTCCCTAAGCGGATATGTCTGCAATCCACCCAAAGGAGGGGCAGCTTGAGTGGCCTGCCCAGAGGGGAAATACATGGAATGAAATCTCTCCCATGCCCCCTAGGCCGCCTAAACCTCACACTAGGCGTAAAGGGCCCTCAGCTGTTGAGGGGTCAAAGGGGCAACTCCACCCCTTCAATCCCCCTCGGAATCACCACCAGGAGCTGGATTTGCCCGGCATGGTAGGGTTGAATTGCCGCCATCATGACGGAGGGGGTGAGCATATATCCTGGAGGCGGCATCATATAGGGTTGCCCTTCTGGAAGAGTGAACCCACTAGTTCTGAGGAGGCTGTGGAAGAGTGGGGAGGGGAGCACCTCCAACGGCGCTAGAAACGGGTGGTGCTGATGGCACTGGCGGCGGAACCATAGGATCTGTCGGCGGAGGCACTCCACCAATGATGGCGGTTGGAATGGTGGTAATATGGGCATCATGGGGGAAGATCCTCTCCTCCTCCCGCAGCTCTGGACCTTGTAGTTACCATGGTTATGAAGGTGCTGGGTGTTCGTTTCTCGACTATCAAAAAGAGAGATAAGGATGAACTGAGAAGGGGTTTCCCACAGACTGCTCCAAAAATGATATGTCTGAATATGGGATACAGAGTCCAATCTGTAAAGCTCAAAGTGCTTGTCCCACATCGGAAGAAGAGAAGAACGAAGCCTTCCTTATAAGGGGGTGGATACCTCTTCCCTGTTGAGGCCTTTTCCTGGGTGGGCGCCTTCGGGCTTAAATTCCACTGGGAGAAACAAAATCGTGAGGGTGGTGTGGCTTAGCCCACCAAAGCGGATAATATCGACAGACGGGTTTTCGGGCTGTTACAAATGGTATCAGAGCTGGGACCCGGTCCGGTGTGCCAGCGAGGACGCTGGGCCCTTATGGGGGGGATGGACTGTAAAGCTTAAAGTGCTTGTCCCACATCGGGAGAAGAGGAGAACGAAGCCTTCCTTATAAGGGGGTGGATATCTCTTCCCTGTTGAGGCTTTTTCTTGGGTGGGCGCCTTCGGGCTTAAATTCCACCGGAAGAAACAAAACCGTGAGGGTGGTGTCGCTTAGCCCACCAAAGCGGACAATATCAACTGGCGGGTTTTCGGGCTGTTGCACAATCACTTTACAATTTGTTTGGAGGAAACCAGTTGATGATCGCCGGAAAAGATGGGGGGTTCTACCTGCTAGGACAAACACCAAAGCAAAGTTAGAAGGCCAAGCTGGGGGAACTGGGGGTGATTCCCAGTTTGGCTTTCCGACGCTCAAGTCAGATGATGATCTGAAAGAGAAAGTAAAGAAGTTGCAAAAGTGCAGTAATAAAGGTTGCTTACAGTGAAGGAGGTGAAGACTCCTATTTATAGTTGAGGGTCAGGGACCCTTTGGTCATTTGCACAGTGTGGTCCTGGAGCACGCTTGTGTCAACCAAGGGCCTTGGAGGCCAGAGGATCCGCTAAGGGATTAAGGCCAAGGCTCATGCAATGAGGGGGAGCGGAAGCTTCCTTGAGGGAGTGTAACACTCAAAGAGGGCTTCCTTGACTTAGTGGAGCTTTGGCCGTGTAGTATGAATGGCTCTCGTTAGAGAGCGGTAATGTTGATCACGTGTACATGTAGCAGAGACGGCACATGTCCTTGAGGAATACTGATGCTTGAGGGGTTTGAGCACTCGTGTATAATTACCTTATTCACAAGAGGACAGGTGTCGTTATCTCTAGTTGCCCCGTGTCCAAACGTGGGACGAGCGTGTTTTGACCCCATCATTTTGCCCCCCAATTCTGTAGTCCTTAATAATGAGGACTGTAGAATTCTGCCAAAGTTCAAGAAAAGACATCAATATTTTCTTTGAGGAAGTCAATCATCATGATCTGCGAGGGCCCAGAGAGGTTGGACCCAATCTGTGTAGTTTTATCCTTGTTCCCTTGTTCTAGCTCAATAGTAAGGAATTTTTCTGAGGGCTCAATCCTCATTTCTGGACGGGGGAGCTCAAGCGCCCTTTTTTTCCTGTCAGATGGCCATCATCCCTAGGCTCCTCTTGCCCACGCTCGTTTTCCTCAGAGGAAGACTCTCCAACCGTCCCTGGCGGGGTAGCTTCGCGGGTGTCTTTGTTGCTGGGATCTTTCTTCTCGTTCTTTTTCTTATTCAATTTGGCCCTCTTGTGCACGGGACCATCCTCATCCAAATCGGGAAAGTCAACGGAATTCTTGGTGGACCCGATTTGAAATGGTTTTTCTGTTTTAGGCTTCAAGAGGGATAGCATGTAGCATTCCCAGGCTTCTCGTACGTTGTACAAAACTTCTCCAACGCCCTCGGGGGTGGGAAACTTAATTTTCTGGTGGTAAGTGGAGATAATAGCTTTGAAATCCACGAGAGCCGATCTTCCGATTATGATGTTATATGGGATATCAATTTCCACCACTGCATATGTGACCATGAGCGTTTTGCGCTGCGGGGCTCGGCCAAATGAAGTGGCCAAGCGAATTTGCCCTCGTGGGACAACCTCAGAACCTCCAAAGCCAATGAGGGCTGTTTTGAGGGGTTCGAACAGGATGTTGGTGACATTCATTTTTTGGAACGTGGCGTAGGGCAAAACGTTAACAGAGCTTCCACTATCCACTAACACCCTCTTTACAATGTGATTGTGGACATCCAAGCTAACCACCATGGGGCAGTCAGAGGTTTCACTGACCCCATGGGGTGTTACAATATGTTCCAAATCACTATCAGTAAATCCTATTACATCATTCTCTTTCGAGCACTGATTTTTTACCTCTTGAATGGCATAAACTGATTTGGGTGCCGCGGGGCACTGATCGTAACTACGGATATACCATCCCCGGGCGGCATTAGAATCTCCTCCAGAGGAACCCCCTGCTATAATGTTGATGACTGCAAAAGGGGTATTTTCCTGCTCTGGGGCCTTATCCTTGTGGCGATGGCTACTCTCAGGAGGGCCTCGCCCTCGTGGACTCCTCGTATTGCTTGTGATCCACAGCCTTAGAAAGCACTGGGATAAAATAATCCATGGAAGGCCTCTCCACTTGCATTATCTCCTTGTTAAAGCGGGCGAAGAACGAGCGGAGATTCATTCTTGCCTTGCACTATATTGTAAAGTGCTGTGGGCGCAGTTGCGGGGGCCTTCAAAGAGTTTAAGTGGTTTAGGAAAGCGTTGGCCAACTCTTCGTATGAATGTATCGAGCACGGCGGCAGACGCTTATACCATTCCTGAGCCATCCCTACTAGGGAAGTGACAAAGACTTTTGCCCAGTAGTGGCTAGAATGCTCGTACAAGTGCATCAGATGTAAGAAATGATCCAGGTGTTCCGCTGGATCTGTTGTCACAACATAACGATTGATGGAAGTGGGGATTTTGGCCATTCCTGCTTGGGCCATTAGAACTTCATCCATGAGGGGGGAGGCCCGCGCCAGTGGATGATATTCGTAAGTGCAAAAGTTCTCTTCCTGCTCCTTGCGGTGGGGGACCTATGGCTGGCGGTCTTTGGGACGAGCGTCTCTGGCATTGGCTCGTTCATCCCTGTTGTGGGAGATCTGAGACCGCGCCCGAGAGAGCTGTCCAACCATATCCTTTATCCCCTACAGCTGGTCTTCCACAGCCGCGAGGAGGTTAGGATTTCCGTCTCCCTCTTTGTCCCCCTGCTTTGTGGCTCGGGAGGCACTTTTGGAGGCATGAGAGTCTCCCTCATCTTCTAAATTGATTCTTTCCGTGGGCTCTCTGCCCCTTTCCGCCTGGGGACGCTCGTTTTCGCCTTGGTTGGGCGTCTCTTTGGCGGGCGGGGGCTGTGGTCGAGCCCTTAGGATGGCCTGAGCCTCCCTAAGCGGATATGTCTGCAATCCACCCAAAGGAGGGGCAGCTTGAGTGGCCTGCCCAAAGGGGAAATACATGGAATGAAATCTCTTCCATGCCCCCTAGGCCGCCTAAACCTCACACTGGGCGTAAAGAGCCCTCAGCTATTGAGGGGTCAAAGGGGGCAACTCCACCCCTTCAATCTCCCTCAGAATCACCACCGGGAGCTGGATTTGCCCGGCATGGTAGGGTTGAATTGCCGCCATCATGACGGAGGGGGTGAGTATATATCCTGGAGGCGGCATCATATAGGGTTGCCCTTCTGGATTCGCATGAGAGTGAACCCACTGGCTCTGAGGTGGCTGTGGAAGAGTGGGGAGGGGAGCACCTCCAACGGCGCTAGAAACGGGTAGTGCTGGTAGCGGAACCATAGGATCTGTCGACGGAGGCACTCCTCCGGCCAGTGGCGCTCCACCAATGATGACGGATGGAGTGGTGGTAATATGGGCATCATGGGGAAGATCCTCTCCTCTTCCCGCAGCTCCGGACCTTGTAGTTACCATGGTTATGAAGGTACTGGGTGTTCGTTTCTCGACTAACAAAAAGAGAGATGAGGATGAACTGAGAAGGGGTTTCCCACAGACGACGCAAAAAATGATAGGTCTGAATATGGGGTACAGAGTCCAATCTGTAAAGCTCAAAGTGCTTGTCCCACATCGGAAGAAGAGGAGAACGAAGCCTTCCTTATAAGGGGGTGGATACCTCTTCCCTATTGAGGCCTTTTCCTGGATGGGCGCCTTCGGGCTTAAATTCCACCGGGAGAAACAAAATCGTCAGGGTGGTGTCGCTTAGCCCACCAAAGCGGATAATATCGACAGACGGGTTTTCAGGCTGTTACAAATGGTATCAGAGCTGGGACCCGGTCCGGTGTGCCAGGGAGGACGCTGGGCCCTTATGGGGGGGGGGGGTGGACTGTAAAGCTCAAAGTGCTTGTCCCACATTGGAAGAAGAGGAAAACGAAGCCTTCCTTATAAGGGGGTGGATACCTCTTCCCAGTTGAGGCCTTTTCTTGGGTGGGCGCCTTCGGGCTTAAATTCCACCGGAAGAAACAAAACCGTGAGGGTGGTGTCGCTTAGCCAACCAAAGCGGACAATATCGACAGGCGGGTTTTCGGGCTGTTACACAATCACTTTACAATTTGTTTGGAGGAAACTAGTTGATGATCGCCGGAAAAGATGGGGGGTTCTACCTTCTAGGACAAACACCAAAGCAAAGTCAGAAGGCCAAGCTGGGGGAACTGGGGGTGATTCCCAGTTTGGCTTTCTGACGCTCAAGTCAGATGATGATCTGAAAGAGAAAGTAAAGAAGTTGCAAAAGTGCTGTAATGAAGGTTGCTTACAGTGAAGGAGATGAAGACTCCTATTTGTAGTTGAGGGTCAGGGACCCTTTGGTCATTTGCACAGTGTGGTCCTGGCCGAATGTTGCCCTAACACGTGGCGTTGCGAGAGAAACCTAGGAGGAATCTTCTCTACAAAAGCTGGTGAAAGTTAGTGTTGGCAACAGTGGTAGGTGCACGGGTATGTTCGGGGTATCAGAGAGCCGTTTTAGGGGGTTGGTAACGAGGGCTGGAGAGCACGCTTGTGTCAACCAAGGGCCTTGGAGGCCAGAGGATCCGCTAAGGGATGAAGGCCAAGGCTCATGCAATGAGGGGGAGTGGAAGCTTCCTTTTGGGAGTGTAGCGCTCGAAGAGGGCTTCCTTGACTGAGTGGAGCTTTGGCCGTGTAGTATGAATAGCGCTCGTTAGAGAGCGGCAATGTTGATCACGTGTACATGTAGTAGAGACGACACATGTCCTTGAGGAATACTGATGCTTGAGGGGTTTGAGCGCTCGTGTATAATTACCTTAATCACAAGAGGACAGGTGTCATTATCTAGAGTTTCCACGTGTCCAAACGTGGGACGAGCGTGTTTTGACCCTATCAATTCCTAATACTCTAATTAGGATCATAATGTGAGTAATAAATATTTAAGTGGTTAAAGAATTCATGAAACCTAATTAATTAATTAAATTCCGTAGGGTTTACCGGGAATTCTCTAATATGTTACGAGAATTCTCTAACATGTTACATACTATGTATCTTATATGATTATTAGATTAGAGTATTATGTTCCTTATGTAATTATTTGATTAGGATAAAGAACCTAGTTCTAAGCCTATAGTAGTTAACACTTTCACGCACACTGGAATCCACATTACAATGTCTGACTACCGGTATAGGTGAGGGTTAAAATATTTTCAACTGGAATCATGCCTATACTTACGTATTTAAATAAAAACTATTTTCAAGCCTACGTATTATTTTTGATTTATTATCATATATACATAGGAACATATTACGGTATCCCTCTTTACGAGGAAAATACTTTATGTCGGAATCAGGATCTTACCCGGACCTTATTCATATTACTTCAATCCGATTATTACTAAGAACTGATTCCCGACTAAGCAATCAAAATATCTTATCATTATTGTTATTATGGGCCCCGACTGTATCCGTAGCAAGCAATTACCCGGAAGGTATCGGCCCGAGGGTGTTGTTGGTGCTGCGGACTGCCACCAACTCTTGGTAGTGGTTTAACTGGAGCTTAGTTACTCCACGCCAAGTTAAAAGGGAGTGGTATGAGCTTCCTGGGAGTGGTATGAACTCCCGAATTCTTGTTCATGGCCACTAGGGGTAGCTCCCCAACGGCACTGGAGTTAAGGAGATATTATCTTATTGGTTTTATTCAAATATCGGTACCATGTACAATACCATTACTGTTTTACCAAATATTTAAGGAGTTACGGATGGAGAGTGTAACGCCCTGATTTTCAGACAGTCAGCTCGCTGGAGAGGCAGAAACTTTTTGCACAATAATGAGATTTCCAATTCCTTCTCTTTACCCTTAATTGACACCAAATTATTATTATATGATCAATAACATGTCATAATATGATAATTATATGCTACATTGTTCATTTCATGATATCTCGTACGTGATCATGCCGTGCGTCATGTTTGGTACCATTGTCGAGTATTGTCTCACGAATGCATGTATGTCCCGTTTTCTTGTCCAGTTCTTCTCCAGGGAGGAGATTGTCGGGCATGAGCATGTTCACACAACCATGAGTCGTCGTGTCGCCTGTCAGGTGAGGTTTAATTGCTAGTTATATATAGAACCCGTATACCCCTTATGTGATCTTTCGGCCAAAGGTATTTATATCTATAATTTTATGAAATTACTTATCATTTCAAGCAAGTCGTGTTCATGAAAAGCAAGCAAGCAAGCCATGTATCGTGCATGTTTTAGGCGAGTTGCATGACCATCACGTTGGGCCCGAGGGTAGTGACTTGAGCCAACCGGGAAAGCAAGGGCTGACGGGTAACTCTCGCACTATCCTCACCACATTTGGGATGACCCCTGAATCCGCTAGGAGATTAGTGGAGGAAGGAGTTCCGGGCTTAGGGATTCATGTACGCTCTGCTCAACACATCGTGGATGGTGAAGGCTAGCTACCTTCCCGTCATTGGAGGGAGAAGGAGACTGGGGACGGGTCCGCTTGTCCTCGGGTTATTGCATGATTTTCATTCCATGAACGTGTTACTTGATTACACTATCGCACGATCGCACGATAAATTGAGTTGCATTATCACCTAATGATTTATAATCAAGCAAGCATGTTTCATGTACATTTGGAGTACGGTTGGAGACTGCCCTCACTCGCCGGGGCCATGCATTGATTGCATGAAAATGAATAAGTATTTAATATTGATAGTTGTATTCTCAGGCGAAGAGTACTTCATTCTTGAACTTATACATTTATCTTTTATAAATCTTTACCCGAGATTATAACTTGCATGTTATCTGTGCTAATATGTATTTAAACCCCTCACTCGGTCTTCACAGACTGACGCCTCCACCTTTCAGGCTATTGCAGGTGCGTGCTAGGCGGGAGTCGTGTCGAGTCCGGTCCATGTAATTGAGTCAATCACGGTACATATAGTTTATCCTTGCTTTAGAACTGTTATTATAATTACTTGTTATTTATATTCGGAGATGATAATGTATTGATATGTCATGTTAGAACATATTTTATTTGGTAAATGAGAAATGCCATGACATGATAAATGGAAATGTTTGACAGTGATTAGTTTATGCTTCTGCTTTATTTCTATTGCGTGTATGAGTTAGTCCCGCCTAGCCAGTCATTTTGTTTTATTGTCACCCGTTCGCTGCAGGTTGGTTCATGTACGGACTATTTATTTCGTGGGTGGATCGGCCTATAGTGCGGGGGTGTGGCATCTCCACGTGAAGGGGTGCTACATCTAAGGTGGTATCAGAGCCCGCTTGCAAAACTGAGGTTCTAGTGTCGTGTCGTGTCAAGTCTAGGTCGTACGGCATAGGAAACTAATTGTCAATTTGAGAGTCTTGCATTTTATTTGAACTCTTTGATCTAATTGACTTCTTTGAATTAAATGAATTCCTTGATAACTTGTGCCTTGCATTAATTCATGCTATTAATTGTCAATTAATTGATTTGAACTTGTTTGAAATTTATGTGATCCACGTGTTTTACTTTGAACCTTGGTGAATTAGTTGATGCATTTTATCTTAAACTCTCGTTATCGACATCAATTATGTGACAACCATGTGACATGAGCACGTCTTACCCACATGCATTTATTTGCAAGATAAGTTGTGAGTGACAGGTTAAGGAAATGATATCTACCCACGGCTAATCGTGCGATGATTTCCGTTTATCACAAGACTACCTCTCTAGCTTGGGAAGGGTAAGAAAACGTGCTGGAAATTTGTATGAGGATTTGGGAGTCATTATCTTTCCTATTGGGTTGAAATTGAAGTGATGGGATCCGGAAAAGAAGAATCAAGTGTGGGAACCATTTACAAGATTCAAGGGGTTGGAAAAAAAAAATTGAAGATAGGTGACCTCGAAATTCTAGCAACAAGGAAGATGTATTCTCGGGGAGTTGATGATGAAGGGTTTTAAAAGGGTACTAACTACGATATGGTTGAATTGGAAGATATGGAGCAACAAATGAAAGCAATAAATAAAGACAATGTGATGACGAGGGTGAATACCGGGATCATCGTTAAAGATTAATTCTTTGAGAGATACTGAGATATTAATGGCATGAGAATGGAAGCAATTGAATTCAAGAAGTATCATCTCGGAGTTTAAAAGTTCCAGAGGTCCTACCAAGAAAATTTGGACCAAGGAATAAATTGAGGAAAAGGTTCGGGAGCCATTTAGAGGTTGATAACTATGAAGGAGTGGGGTTCAAGAAACCTCAAAATCAAGTCCGGGAAATGTACAAGTCTAGGTTGGAGAAATTTAAAGATTTAGAAGACCGTGGATAAACAAGAAACAACCAACAATCCGAAGCAAGTCTAGACTACCACAACCAAGGAAAAATTGCTGGGATAAAATTTCCCCTACTATGGTGACAGGTTCAATGCATTCATAAACACGTGCATCATATTTATTAATTAATTACTCTTTTGATATATGTTGTCATACTTATTGTTTATGATTTCATACTTGATGTGTTAAATGTGTTATTTAAATTATGTAAATTAATCGAACTTCTCTGTGTATACCTATATGCCTTTAAATTAATATAATTTCTTTAACGTGTTGCATTTAAAATTATTTGTAAGTGTAATATGTGCAATAACATTTTAACCGACATGCATTATTTAGTGTTTATTGTCAATAGGCTCTCCCTATTTTCTGCCCAATCACTGCTCGATCCCTTTCTACCAACTCGAGTTAACGAAGGGTATCTCTTAGCCATTGAGTATTATGTTGGTAGCCGGGTCATCCGACTCTGCTTGAAGTCTAGTAATGTTTTGGGATCCGTTGTTTCTTCTACCATCAGAAATTTGCCAGCATCTTGGGAATACAGTGGTGCAGAAGAATGAACTTTCCTTGCTTCAGGTCATGGTGTTGATCTTGCAGATGTCAACTCTCGGGAAGTAATAGGTGGCAAGTACAAGAATAGTGCATTTCACGGATAGCAGGAATCTACAACCATCACCTAAAGGACTTTAATGGCTGATCATGTTTTGTCGGATTGTGGGATGTCTGAAAATTTTAGTTATCAAATCAGAGTGGTAGTAGTCGGTGAGCTTCAAGCTGAGTATGTCGTGAACCGCAAGTAGGACGAGGAAAGGTTACGAGATTCGAATCAACAGATAAGCTTGCAAATGGGAAAGAACAGAACAAACTTAAAGAATTAGAAATTTTCAATTTCTTAAGGGGGAGAGAGTCGGTCGGGAAACCTCAAGAAAATTAATTCTTCCTGGAGCCTTTATCAGAATCATGTGAAGGAAGTTTCAATACCTCAAGTCTTTTCCTCCCTCTTACACAAAGAAAAGTCCCATCATCGACAGCATCTTTGATGTATTACTATTCTCAAAATGTGGATGCCTTGGCGTGGTGTGTGTAGTCTCAGGGTATCAGTTGACTCAGTAAATAGAAAAGGATTCAACTCGGTTCATGTTGGAGCTTTCTCCAAGTTAAAAATTTTCTTGGCTATAAATAGGGTAGCCGAGGTGAGCTAGAACTCTATGCAAACCGCCCCTCTTCGCGTGCTGCCTCTGTCACCTCCATAAATGCATTAGTTTTCCATGAACACCTCAGAAAAGATTGAAGATTGAGTGATCCTCTCCTTCATCGAAGATTGATCCCTTCCTTCAAGATATTTCGCAGAGTTGTTGGGTATGTCATCAAATTTCAGGGATCAAATGGAAGACGTTTCATTAGGACCTGATTCCTTCGGTTTCTATGCAAGTGTGTTTGCTGAATTACTCTCACGGGATAACGACCTTGTTCCTTTTTCCGCACCAAGCATCCGCCTTAAATGGAAATCTTCATGAAATGGACAGGGAGCTCAACTTTCGGATTTCAAATTAAATAGTTTAAGATCTTTGCTACGGGAAAGTGTTTTGCTCTGACCAAGGAGATTGAGAAAATAGTAAAATTTGTTCCCTCTGTTTGTTGGATAAGAGCTTGCTTGGAGCATAAGGCCAGTCTTTTAAGCTTGAATGTACAATCACTTCCATGACAAGAACCCAGGATTACTTTCAATTCCAAAACCAGAAAGTGAATCTGGGAATTAGTTTAAGAAGGGTGCAGTCGGTAAATCTGAGGTTATAAACGGGTACGAATATGTGGCGATTAATGATGATTTATGGATTATGTTAGAGAATAGCACTGGGACTAAGATGGTTATCAAGAATGGGAATATCGAACCGTAGCGGTACAAAGCGAGAAAATCTCAACTAAAGAATCAAGTATTCAACCGAATTATTCAGTACAGGAACATCAATACTTGGTGGACGGTACACTTAATCATGCATACCACGTGCACCATTATTTTAGTATTATTTGCTTATTATTCGTATTTTGTTATTCTCGTATATGATTCCTTGTTTACTATTAATTATTTTACGTAAACAATTAATTGCATAATTGAAAAATTTTACTTGCTCCTTGTGTGTTGATTGTAAATGTTTACCTAAGTGCCCTCTTGAATTTTATTTTGTGTGCATGAGAGACGGGGTTCTCTCAGGGTTGTCAAGAGACGGGTTCTCTTGTTCTTGCTCGAGAGACGGGGTTCTTTCGTTGATTGTTGAGAGACGGGGCACTCTCATTAATTCCAGCTACTTGTCAACTTGTTTTAGTGGAAGGTAGATTTTTCGCATGTGACTAGGTTCCGGAAAGTTGAGGGTCGTGATTTCATGCACATTGGAGGACCTTGTGGATTGAAGACCTCTTCCGAACTAATCCCTGACGGGGAGTAGCTAACCCGCGTGGGATGAACACGTAAGAGTTAATTAAATTCCAGAAATTCAAGACAATGAATCCAAGGACGGATTCTCTTAAGGGGGAGAGAATTGTAACGCCCCGATTTTCAGACAGTCAGCTCGCTGGAGAGGCAGAAACTTTCTACACAAAAATGAGATTTCCAATTCCTTCTCTTTACCCTTAATTGACACCAAATTGTTATTATATGATCAATAACGTGTCATAATATGATAATTATATGCTACATTGTTTATTTCATGATATCTCATATGTGATCATGCTGTGCGTCATGTTTGGTACCATTGTCGAGTATTGTCTCACGAATGCATGTATGTCTCGTTTTCTTATCCAGTTCTTCTCCAGGGAGGAGATTGTCGGGCATGAGCACGTTCACGCAACCATGAGTCGTCGTGTCGCCTGTCAGGTGAGGTTTAATTGCTAGTTATATATAGAACCCGTATACCCCTTATGTGATCTTTCGGCCAAAGGTATTTATATCTATAATTTTATGAAATTACTTATCATTTCAAGCAAGTCGTGTTCATGAAAAGCAAGCAAGCAAGCCATGTATCGTGCATGTTTTAGGCGAGTAGCATGACCGTCACGTTGGGCCCGAGGGTAGTGACTTGAGCCAACCGGGAAAGCAAGGGCTGACGGGTAACTCTCGCACTATCCTCACCACATTTGGGATGACCCCTGAATCCGCTAGGAGATTAGTGGAGGAAGGAGTTCCGGGCTTATGGGTTCATGTACCCTCTGCTCGACACGTCGTGGATGGTGAAGGCTAGCTACCTTCCCATCATTGGAGGGAGAAGGAGACTGGGGACGGGTCCGGCACCACGGATTGTCCTCGGGTCATTGCATGATTTTCATTCCATGAACGTGTTACTTGATTACACTATCACACGATCGCACGATAAATTGAATTGCATGATCACCTAATGATTTATAATCAAGCAAGCATGTTTCATGTACATTTGGAGTACGGTTGGAGACTGCCCTCACTCGCCGGGGCCATGTATTGATTGCATGAAAATGAACAAGTATTTAATATTGATAGTTGTAGTCTCGGGCTAAGAGTACTTCATTCTTGAACTTATACATTTATCTTTTATAAATCTTTACCCGAGAATATAACTTGCATGTTATCTGCGCTAATATGTATTTAAACCCCTCACTCGGTCTTCACAGACTGACACCTCCACCTTTCAGGCTATTGTAGGTGCGTGCTAGGCGGGAGTCGTATCAAGTCCAGTCCATGTAATCGAGTCAATCACGGTGCATATAGTTTATCCTTGCTTTAGAACTGTTATTATAATTACTTGTTATTTATATTCGGAGATGATAATGTATTGATATGTGAAGTTAGAACATATTTTATTTGGTAAATGAGAAATGCCATGACATGATAAATGGAAATGTTTGACAGTGATTAGTTTATGCTTCCGCTTTATTTCTATTGCATGTATGAGTTAGTCTCACCTAGCCTGTCATTTTGTTTTATTGTCACCCGTTCGCTGCAGGTTGGTTCATGTACGGACTATTTATTTCGTGGGTGGATCGGCCTGTAGTGCGGGGGTGTGGCATCTCCACGTGAAGGGGTGCTACAGAGAGGCCTCGCTTGCGGGCATTAAAGTTCTTATTACAAATGGTTCATATTTCTACAATTATTCCAAATTACCCCTATCTATGTTTTACACATATCATAAACCGTTTCATATTTGCTATATCCTATTGTTAATATTTTAGATCATGATCTTCTTGATCATACAAGTATACATAAATATATATATATATATATATATATATATATATATATATATATATATATTTATACTATTTATACGTATATATATATCTACAAACTATCATACCCCCTTCACTTAGTCACTTTGACTAACCTTCTCGCCTACTTTAAAATGCATGATTTCAGGAATCAGGGAACGAAACTAGAGTTATCTTGAAGCCTTACAGTGTCATGAGTAGTGGGATGGAACTGATCCTAAGGGTACCCTGTCTTGAGCCTATTGTCGCTATACTTAAGCCATCTCATACTTTATCTTGTTATACCATTTTGCAAACTAATTTAATCAATAATGATAATCCTTGTTGTTTATACGTTATTCTCCCCATTCATTGGTAAATTTTTAAATCTCTTTATCTTCCGCTGCACTGTGTCACGCACTTTACTCATATATTATCTTGACCGTTCGCCGTAGTATTTCCTGAGTGTTAGGTCTAACCTCCACTCGGGGAGTATTGCGGTGCGGGGGTTATAGTGTTAGGGGAGGCGCTACAACTTAAAGTGGTATCAGAGCTCCAGGTTGCGGAAATCTGGGGTTCATAAAGTTGCATAAGTATTCTCGTGTCTTTAGTGCTTAAATTGTGATCAATCACTGTTTGGGGCGGCCGACCAGCATGAGATTTGTTACAATTGTAGTACTAAACTCTTCCTTAATCAAGTTCATCATATGGTCTTAATCTATACCAAAATCCTGAGTCTTATTGGATCCTTTAGTATCTCTTGAAAACCAACAAATTCTTATAAGTTCTATATCTCCTTCATTATCTTACTCACATTCCTAACTTGTGAACACCCTTCACTTGTACTTTCTAGCTCGTCCAAGTCTTAAGTTATTAGAATTACTTCAAGATACCAGTAGGACCAGAAAAGTAACATATTGACTTCTTGTGCCTTTATATATCTTATCATTGCTAAAGGTATTGTGTGTATTAAGTGCTCTTACCTGAAACTTTTATTCTTATGATCATCTGCAAATCATTTTTAACTATCATGCATTATATACTCTCTGTAAAGTTGATTGCAGCTCATGATACTTCCCCAAAAGTAACTATAAAAGGTACGCATTCTAAACACGCCAGTTACCGTCTTACAAGACCCTGGCGCCATGCATTCATCCATTGCATCACAAATTATATGTGCATTTACATCTTGAATAATTTGTCTTTTCATGAGTAAGAATATAGACACTACCTAGAGTTATTCTGAAACATGAATAGAATCCGAGGACAGATTCTATTTAAGGGGGGAGAATTGTAACAACCCGGATTTAGGGCTTAGAAGAAATAGGGTTAACAGAAAAAGTTTATGTGAACTACGTGCCATTATGTTCCAATTTCTGTGAAAATCTTATTATGAGAACCATATCACTATTCATTCACCGAGTCAAAACCTTCACATATTCCTTATGAAAACTTAGAAAACCATATTTCACATTTTTCGGATTCATATCATAGCTTTTATTATCCCGAGATATACTTTGGAAATTGTTTGTAAAAAATTCCATTTAGGTCCCTAGTTACTATTCATTCCTAGATGTAGAAATTTTTCGGGACACCTTTACCTATCTAATATTGGGTTCAAATGAATCCTTGCAAAATTTTATGAAATATGGTATCATTCCCAAACCTTAATTTTCATCGTAACTCCCGTAGTAACCAAAACCGGCAATGAAACCCTAGTTTTGCCCTAATCGAGAGATTTTCAAATTCTAGCGTTTTCCTTATACAATATTATAACCATAACGATCCTTGAATTATTTTATGAATTTTAAAGACCTTTTCCAAACCCTAGTTCAAACCTTAGCTCGTTTTATAAATTTTTCCTAAAGTACTATTCTCGCCGTAAAAACTAACTTTCAAACCGTACGGCGTTTGATACCCAATATTATACTCAAAATAATCCTTAAATTATTTTATGAATCATGAACACTTTCTCAGAAATTGATTCATATCCTAGTTCCGTTTTAGGTATTTTCTCATATTTTCCAAAATTCCGAACCTTTACTACTTTAATTCTAAACGTTTAAAGTTTGTAACCATAGGAAAACCCTTTCGATCCTCTTTCTCTTGCAACTTTTCTCATTTCAAACTAAAACCTAGACATTCTCCTATGAATTTATGATCATTTTGCCCTATTTTAGATTTATTTTATTTGTGATGTATTTCTTACATAATTATGTATACATAAGCTCCTACATCACTTATACACCTAGCATAACACCTAAACCCCCCATAATTATACTCCTAGCTTACTCATCAGCATGATTCATACCCTAAACTTTAGGAAATTGCAACATAAGCCCCTAAATCCCAAGTATAAATACCCCTCCAAGATCATTTCCAAGAACACAAAAAAATCCTCTCATTTCTCTCCATTTTCGGCCACTCCTTCTCTCTATGCATAAGGTGTGCTTTTCTTTTATTATTTCATGCTTTATATTATGTTTTTAATATATTATGAATTATAGCATGCTTAGATTTAATTAAATTATGCTTTAGGAATTTTATTTTATGAAATATATGCCTAAATTGTTAGTTTTATGTACAATGTGTTTACATTATGAATTTTATTTAATTAAATGCATGAATTAGGATGTAATATAATCTGAGCATGTGCTTTAATATTTATGATTTTATTTGATTAAATTCATGCTTAGAATAATTTATTTAGAATTAATTTTATGATTAAAGTTACATACATAAAGTGTTACATTATAAGTTCACTTATATGTTATGAACTTAGAACTTAATTAAATATGATCATGAACTATTATGAACACCTTCATAAGCCTAAGAAACATGTTCTTGAACCAATGTGGGTAGGCGTGAGTTAGCATGTGTGTGTGTGAGTTTAATTTTATGTTATAAAGTGTTTAATTCATAAGAAATTGAATAGTAAATGTTTTCAATAATAATTTTGACTTTTTGGTCAACCTATATTCAATTAATTTCGAAATTTATTTAAAAATAATTATAAAATAGGTTTTTGAATTTTTAAAGAAGGATTTTACCCGAATTTTCCAAAAATCGGTAAGTTATGAAATAATTTCAAAATCCAACCTACATTGTCAAATTAAACCCTAGATTTCATTCCTGATGGGTCTGAATATGGGGTACAGAGTCCAATCACTTTACAATTTGTTTGGAGGAAACCAGTTGATGATCGCCGGAAAAGATGGGGGGTTCTACCTGCTAGGACAAACACCAAAGCAAAGTCAGAAGGTCAAGCTGGGGGAACTAGGGGTGATTCCCAGTTTGGCTCTCCGACGCTCAATTCAGATGATGATCTGAAAGAGAAAGTATAGAAGTTGCAAAAGTGCAGTAATGGAGGTTGCTTACAGTGAAGGAGATGAAGACTCCTATTTATAGTTGAGGGTCAGGGACCCTTTGGTCATTTGCACAGAGTGGTCCTGGCCGAATGTTGCCCTAACACGTGGCGTTGCGAGAGAAACCTAGGAGGAATCTTCTCTACAAAAGCTGGTGAAAGTTAGTGTTGGCAACAGTGGTAGGTGCGCGGGTATGTACGGGGTGTCAGAGAGCCGTTTTAGGGGGTTGGTAACGAGGGCTGGAGAGCACGCTCGTGTCAACCAAGGGCCTTGGAGGCCAGTGAATCCGCTAAGGGATGAAGGCCAAGGCTAATGCAATGAGGGGGAGTGGAAGCTTCCTTGAGGAAGTGTAGCGCTCGAAAAGGGCTTCCTTGACTGAGTGGAGCTTTAGCCGTGTAGTATGAATGGCGCTCGTTAGAGAGTGGCAATGTTGATCACGTGTACATGTAGCAAAGACGAGACATGTCCTTGAGGAATACTGACGCTTGAGGGGTTTGAGCACTCGTGTATAATTACCTTATTCACAAGAGGACATGAGTCGTTATCTCGAGTTGCCACGTGTCCAAACGTGGGACGAGCGTGTTTTGACCCCATCATTTTGCCCCCCAATTCTGTAGTCCTTAATAATGAGGACTGTAGAATTCTGCCAAAGTTCATCTTCGAGCGTGGCACTTGGGGAAAGCGTAGCGTGTTGGGTAATTTATCCTTCTGATTGCGCCATAAATACGGTCCTTTCCTCTGACCGCTTGAAAGGTCTATGCATTAAATACGGTCTTTTCTTCTGACCGCTTGTAACGTCTGTGCATTAAATGCTGATGCGCGTGGGGCGCGTGATTCTTGGGAAGTACGTGACGGTTCAATAAAGTGAACGGTTTCCTAGGCGGGAAATGATTGTATTTTCGAATTATTTGTCCGAAACGTACCAACTCCCATCCCTATAAATAAGGGATTTTGTAACCATATCTTCCTTTACGCGAACAAATCTTCAGAGCACAAATTTGCAGAAAACTTCTTGCAAACAAGTTTCAGAGCACTCAAAACTTTCCTTCAAGCTTTTCCAGAAAACTCAAGGTAACCTCCGATGAAATCTTCTAACTTTGCTAACCTTAGAATCAGATTAGGCTTTAGTAATCTTTCAAGTTCCACCTTCTCTAGAAATCCCAAATTTCTCTGAACATTCCTCGCTTCCAAAATCCCCACAATCCTTCCAGATTCTGTAATAGCCATGGCCAGAGATCATGTAGAAGAGTTTACTCGCGAGGTTGAGGAGATGGCTACCCAGAGTTCATCCCCTCCAGGTTCCCCTAGGGACGAAGAATTGGATGCAACCATTATGGCCATGAATGAGAGAAACCCGGATGGGGTGGAGCCCCTTTTCGAAGAGATGAACATGGTACTCGAGGCGGAGAGACAAGGAGAGGTGTTGCCGTTGACGGAGAGTGCCACCCATCCTCACCGCCATACCGTAACCGTGGCCGTTGCTGCCCCGGCCCCTGAATTCGAGGAGGAAGCGGGGCCCTCAGATAGAGCCTAGGCCAAGGGCAAAGGAAAGAGGTCCCAGAGGCCCAAGAAAACCAAGAAGACTAAAGTGTCAAACGAGGGTGAGGGCTCGGGTTTGTAGGCGACCAAGCGTACTCCTGATGAGACTCCCAGCACCATCACTCTGGGGGAGATAAAGTCTGTTATGGCCCCAATCTACTGGGACGAGCGCTATACATGGAGAATCCCATCCAAGCACGAGCGTGCCAACCATCCTTCACCTGGCGAAATGGCGGTTTACAAGGACGCGATTGGCTCAGGGGGCCTAAGGTTTCCAATTCCAGTTCCGGTGGCCAACATCTTAAACAGTTTGAACCTGAGCCCCTCGCAAATCGTGCCCAACGGCCTCGCCTTGATAACGAGCTTTGTGGTCCTCATGAAGTGCACTGGATATGAGCCTTCAACGGAGAATTTCAGCGCTCTATTCCAAGTTGTCAGCTCACCACGCTCGTCGCCTGAGGCGGGCTTTTTTTATTATGTTCAAGAAAAGGCCCACCTGAAGTTGATCAATTCTCCATCATCCACCTATGGGCCAGATTGGAAGGAGAAGTTTATTTTTGTCAAAGCCCCAGCGGATGATGATTTTGGGGTATCACGAGAGTGGATTTCGCATGGGAAAGGCTCCCTTGTGAAGAATCGCCTGGACCCCACTTTCCCTGAGAACTGGGGTAAAGAATTAACTGGGGCGTTGAGGGACGAGGGCCGGCTGATACAAGCCAAAGATTTGATAGATGACGTGGAACTCATGTTCCTTTGCGGACTTACCAACGACCCCCATTATCTCCGCAACCCTCCCGCTCGGTACTGGGAGAGAGACGGTTAGATTTTAGGGCTCTAACTTGTAGATAGGGATGCTAAATGTTCTCTTGCATTTGCAATTTGTTTTTTATGAAGTTTGTTCAAGGGTTTCTGACCCTCGTTGTCTTTTCTTGCCTCAGGAATAAACACCATTATGGCTGGAGGAATCCGACAAGCAGCTCGTTTTTCCAACGTCAACAGGTGTCAGGCCAATCAAGGTAATCAACAAAACCAACCACCCCGAGGCGCAGGTCGTGGCAACGAGCGCGGGGGAAGACAAGCGGCAGGCTCGAGCGCCAGCCAAGGTCGTGGTAATAACCAAGCACCCAATCCTGACGCAAGGGTGATTCCAAGGGCCCCGACCGCTTCTCAAGTGAGTGGAGTAATTATTCCCGCTCCGATTCCGCCACAAAGGCCTCCGACGAGTGTCACAATCAGGGATCCTCAGTGAGAAAGCACTTCAACCTCCAGAAAGAGGAAAAGGATGCCGGATTCCTTTACCATATCCGGCGAAGGCAAATAGGTGGTCGAGGGCCCCAAGGGCGTCAATGGAGACACTTTCTCCTCAGAAGAGGAACATTTGTGGGATTTCGAGTGCAAAGGTGATAGGAGCTACAAGGGCTCCGTAGATGGAGGTGCCATACTATTGAGGCACGGAACGCTCGCCGAAACCATTAGTGAGGGCTTACACGAAAGGGTCCAATTTTCAGTGGACCACAAGCACTTGTATTCCGAATCTGTTGAAAAGGTCACCAGCGATATGGTGCACGCCCTCATTTCTGTAAGTCCCCTTGTCTTCCTCGAATTTCATTTTCTGAAGATGTCTTTTATCCAAAATTTTTACTAACACTTCTGCCCTTTCGAGCCTGTGCAGCAAGTGCTTCCGAGGGCAAAGAACATTCAAATGCATGCCACAGTTTATGCTGATCGGAAGGCCAAGTACAAGAAAATGGCACGCTCGAACGATCCCGCTCAAATCCAAGAAGAGTTGGATATAGAGAAGTCCATGTACCTTTCTCTTAAGGAAGAGCACGAAAAAATGGAAGCTGAGATGAAGAAGTTGCAAGAGGACTTCAAGAACGCTGAGACCGCTCGGCGGAGTTGACGCAACGAGTACAATAACCTTAATGAGAATCATCAAAAACTTGCTGCCGACCGCAACGAGTGGAAGATGAGGGCGACTGAGGTGGAGAAAAAATATACTGATACTATGGCCCAACTTCCTCATCGTATTGAGCAATCAGCCAAGGAGGTGCTCATCAAGTTTTGCCATTCAAAGGCGTTCAACTTCGCTGCCTCCCTTCATTGCCTTGATGAAGCCTGGAAAGCCTTCAACTTGGCGATTGAGCAAGGCATTTATAAGGGTTTGACTGATCCAGCCATCCGTGAGGTACAGGGCATGGGGCTCATGTTCAACGAGCGCTGTGTTGAGGAGGAAGACGACCGTGAGGATCCTGAGGCCAATATCTCCGAGCCGGAGTACAATTTCCTGGTCAATCTCATCCAGGATGAGTACATGGTGGCTCATCCTCCGGAAGAAGCCTCTCAGGCAGAACAGAACGAGGGTGCAGATGGTGCCCCTATCTCCTCCACGATTCTTCCTGCAAATGAGCCTTCAGCACCCACCGCCAATGCTCCTGCTCCTGTGGCTGAGAACGCCCTTGTCCCTTCCAACGAGCCCGATGCCCCTCAAGCGCCAGTAAATAACGAGCCTGCGCCTCCTCCGGCTGTCTAGAACCAAGATGAGCAAGCCCCCCAAGCGCAAGAGCCGGCAAGCCCCGTGGCACAAAACATTCTGGTGGTTCTGGATGAAGACGTCACCCCTGCCACTTAAAGTTCTTCTTCATTTGCCCATGTTGTAATTCTCCTTTATTGAATTTAGCCTTTACTTTGTAAGGATGTTAGGGACGTTTGTGCCCTTTTTTTTGTAATTTTTGCCAAAGCTTTCCTTAATGAAAATCTTCATTTTTTCCATGATGTCTCCCTTTATTTTCTTGATTGTGAAATTTTTACCCCGTGCCAGTTGTAATAAAACTTCATAACGCTAAGATTATGTGTAACAGGCTTGGTAAAATATGCCTTGTTTTGGTTAAATCTTGAGTAAGCATGAGGGTCTTACTGGAAGATTGTCCTCTTCCCAGACATGTGAAAATTTTTGCTTTTACACTTAGAAAATTTTACTAAGTCTTGAGTAATTACGAGGGTCTTACTGAGAGGCTGCCCTCGTTCAAGGCTTGTGAAAAATTTACTTTTATACATAGAAAATTTTTCTAAGTCTTGAGTAATTACAAGGGTCTTACTGAGAGGCTGCCCTTGTTCAAGACTTGTGAAAATTTCGCTTTTACACTTAGAAAACTTTACTAAGTCTTGAGTGATTACGAGGGTCTTACTGAGAGGCTGCCCTCGTTCGAGACTTGTGAAAATTTTTGCTTTTACACTTAGAAAATTTTACTAAGTCTTGAGTAATTACGAGGGTCTTACTGAGAGGCTGCCCTCGTTCAAGACTTGTGAAAATTTATTTCAAATAACGTTACCATTGAACGAGCGCGATTGTACCCGTTGATTTTTGGACTTGCAAGCAACCCCGTTTTCGAGCGCAAGGCGTTGTGACAAACAACCAAGCCCTACTAGGGTTTTCCTTCGATCCATCATGTTGGTTGTGAGCGTTACCAGGATATCCTTATGAGGGCGTCCCCCCACGTGGAGTAGAGCGCTGGCAAGCATAACCCATATGCAATAATATCGCGCGTATTGAGATTGATTGCCAACCACGCTCGTAGAAACGAGGGACATGGGTCTCATTCGCTTGCGTAATTTAAAAGTAGTGTTATAGAAATATTCAAGAGAATGTATTGTAACTTACTTGAGATTTGAAGTAGTACATAGAACCCATTAGTGGGATTGTTACATCATCATTTTTTTTTTTTTAGAGAACCTTTAAACATAGAACCGCCGGAGGTTACATGCGTTCCAAGGGTGAGGCAAGCGCTCACCTTGCAATGTCTCCAGGGTGTAAGTGTTGTTAGCTCTGATTTGTACGACTTTGAACGGACCTTTCCAGTTTGGGTCCAATTTTCCCACGTGCCTGGATACTTCTACTTTCTTCAAGACCAAGTCTCCTAGTTGGAAAGTTATTTCTCTCACACGCTTGTTGTACTGCCGTTCCACAACTGCCTTATATCTGTGCATTTTTGCCCACGCATTGTCCCTTCTTTCCCCCAGCAGGTCCAACTCCAGGCTCTTACTGATTTCATTATGCTGGGGCTCGAAATAGACAACACGAGCGGATTCGTGCACAACTTCCGCTGGTATCAAGGCTTCAGATGCATATACGAGGGCAAATGGCGTTTCTCAGGTTGACACTCGTGGAGTTGTACGATACGCCCATAGGGCTCCTTGTAGCTCTTCAACCCACTCACTTTTCTTGCTTTCTAGCATGATTTTCAGATGCTGCAAAATGATCCTGTTGGTGACTTCTGTCTGTCCATTGGCTTGGGGATGACCTACGGAAGTAAAACGTTGCTCAATGCCCAACTTTGAACACCATTCTCGCGTGTCAACTGCTATGAACTGGGACCCATTGTTTGAAATGAGCACCCTTGGTATGCCATATCTGCAGATAATGTTTTTCCAAATGAAGTCCCTCACGATCCTGAATGTAATCTTTGCAACGGCCTCAGCTTCGGCCCATTTGGTAAAATAGTCGACGGCTAAAATGACAAACTTCTTCTGTCCGACCGCGATGGGAAAGGGGCCCACAATGTCAATTCCCCACTGGTCAAAGGGCCATGAAACATCTATTAGGACCATCTGAGCGGCTGGCAGTTGAGGGAGGTTAGAGTGAAACTGGCACTTGGGGCATTTCTTGGCGTACTCAATGGCATCTCGGAGAACCGTGGGCCAATAAAACCCACTCCTTAGAATTTTCTTAGCTAGGATACACCCTCCTGAATGGTTTCCACAGCTTCCATTGTGAATAAGCTCGAGCGTTTCTCTCACTTGCGAGGGCCTCAAACATCTCATCCGGGATCCATGAAATGACTTTTTGAATAACCTTCCCTCAGAATCCAAAGAAAATCTAGGGGCTTTGTTTCTGATTTTCCGAGCCTCCACCTTGTCAGTGGGATAAACGCTATCTTTAAAAAATCTGACAATATCGTCAAGCCAGCAAGGCTCATGCGGATCAATCATGGCTACCATTTTTTTGGCGCCTTGTTCTTTTATCAAGGGCTCTTCAGTTCTAAGAAACGTAACAGAGCGCTCATTGATACCTTCCAAAGCCGAGGCAAATTTAGATAGAGCGTCAGCGCGCTCGTTTTCCGCTCGTGGGACCTGGAGTAGATGGAATTCCTTGAATTTTCCAATGAATTCCTTGGCTTTGTTCAAATACTGCACCATGGTGGTTTCTCGAGCCTCATAAGTTCCTTCAATCTGGCTCTCAATTAACTGTGAATCAACATAAGCGGTGATCCTGGAGGCTCCATTTTGAAAAGCAATTTTCAAACCTTGCACCAGGGCCTCATACTCAGCCTCGTTATTGGTGACCTGGAAATCCAACCTGATTGCAAAGTCTAACTCAATTCCGTTGGGGTCTCTAAGGGTTACCCCTGCTCCTCCCCCCTGAGAGGTTGAGGAACCATCCGTGTGTAGGACCCATAAATCATCGTTCTTTAGAACAGCAGGTTCTAAACCAAAGCGTTCAACCAGCAAATCCGCCACAACCTGCGCTTGTATAGCGGTTCTAGGCTCGAAACTTAAGTCAAACTGGCTCAACTCAATGGCCCATTTTATCAGTCTTCCTGATACATCTGGTTTGGACAACACTTGCTTCAGAGGCTGATCAGTGAGGACAGTTATTGAGTGCGCTTGGAAGTAAGGCCTCAACCGTCGGGATACATTAATGAGGGCGAATGCGAATTTCTCAATTTCCAGATACTTCCTCTCGGCCCCTTGTAACTTTTTGCTCAAATAGTAAACATGCAAGTGCTTACACTCCCGTACAGCTATTAGAACTGCGCTCGTTGCCTCGGTTGAAACGGAGAGGTACATGAATAGCTTCTCACCCTCCACTGGTTTGGTCAGGAGCGGAGCGCTCGAAAGGTAAGCCTTCATGTCCTGCAATGCCTTCTCGCACTCCTCAGTCCAAGCAAAATTTCGATCGTTGCGTAGAATTTTGAAGAAAGGGAGATTTCGGTCCGCCGAGCGTGAGATAAACCTGTTTAAAGAAATGATTTTCCCCACCAGCACTTGTACTTCCCGGAGATTACGATGGGATGGGATGTCCAAAATAGCCTTGATTTTCACCAGATTAGCCTCGATTCCCCTCTGACTAACCATGTAGCCCAAGAATTTTCCTCCTCGCACTCCAAAAGTACATTTTGAAGGATTCAATTTCATCCCATACTGGCGTAAAATGGCAAAAGTGCGCTTGAGATCTTCCAAGTGCGAGCCTTGACGCTCGCTCTTAACAATCATATCATCGATATACACTTCCATGGATCTTCCAATTTCTTTCTCAAACATCTTGTTAACAAGCCGCTGATAAGTGGCCCCAGCGTTCTTGAGTCCAAAAGGCATGACTAAGAAGCAATATACACCCAAGTGGACAACAATTGAAGTTTTGGGGCGGTCTTCCGGAGCCATAAAGATTTGATAGTACCCTTGGAAGGCATCCATCATACTCATGAGTTCACATCCCGTAGTTGAGTCCAGTAGTTGATCTATGCGGGGCAATGGGTAAGGGTCTTTAGGGCAAGCCTTGTTAAGGTCCATAAAGTCATTGCACATGCGCCACTTGTTTGCACTCTTGGGCACCAGTACCACGTTACACAACCATTCTGGATACAATATAGGCTCGATATATTGGGCCTCAAGGAGCTTGTTAACTTCTTCCTCAATAACTTTCTTCCGAAAACCGTGAACATCTCTCTTTTTCTACTTAATTGGCTTAAAGGATGGGTCCACGTTGAGCCTATGGACTATGACTCTTGGGTCAATCCCTATAAGATCCGAGGCTTTCCAAGCAAAGACATCAATATTTTCTCTGAGGAAGTCAATCATTATGATCTGCGAGGGCCCAGAGAGGTTGGACCCAATCTGAGTAGTTTTATCCTTGTTCCCTTGTTCTAGCTCAATAGTAAGGAATTTTTCTGAGGGCTCAATCCTCATTTCTGGACGGGGGAGCTCAAGCGCCCTTTTCTTTCCTGTCAGATGGCCATCATCTCTAGGCTCCTCTTGTCCACGCTCGTTTTCCTCAGAGGAAGACTCTCCAACCGTCCCTGGAGGGGTAGCTTCGAAGGTGTCTTTGTTGCTGGGATCTTTCTTCTCGTTCTTTTTCTTATTCAATTTGGCCCTCTTGCGCACGGGACCATCCTCATCCAAATTGGGGAAGTCAATGGATTTCTTGGTGGACCCGATTTGAAATGCTTTTTCTGTTTTAGGCTTCCTGAGGGATAGCATGTAGCATTGCCAGGCTTCTCGTACGTTGCACAAAACTTCTCCAACGCCCTCGGGGGTGGGGAACTTAATTTTCTGGTGGTAAGTGGAGATAATAGCTTTGAAATCCACGAGAGCCGATCTCCCGATTATGATGTTATATGGGATATCAATTTCCACCACTGCGTATGTGACCATGAGCGTTTTGCGCTGCAGGGCTCGGCCAAATGAAGTGGCCAAGCGAATTTACCCTCGTGGGATAACCTCAGAACCTCTAAAGCCAATGAGGGCTGTTTTGTGGGGTTCGAGCGGGATGTTGGTGACATTCATTTTTTGGAACGTGGCGTAGGGCAAAACGTTAACAGAGCTTCCACTATCCACTAACACCCTCTTTACAACGTGATTGTGGACATCCAAGCTAACCACCATGGGGCAGTCAGAGGTTTCACTGACCTCATGGGGTGTTACAATATGTTCCAAATCACTATCAGTAAATCCTATTACATCATTCACTTTCGAGTGCTGATTTTTTGCCTCTTGAATGGCATAAACTGATTTGGGTGCCGCGGGGCACTGATCGTAACTACGGATATACCGTCGTCGGGCAGCATTAGAATCTCCTCCAGAGGAACCCCCTGCTATCATGTTGATGACTGCAAAAGGGGTATTTTCCTGCTCTGGGGCCTTATCCTTGTGGCGATGGCTACTCTCAGGAGGGCCTCGCCCTCGTGGACTCCTCGAGCGTGATGGGCTCCTCCTTCTCTCCCTTGAACGGTCATGACAACGCTCGTCATAGCGCTCCAATATTTTCACAAATTCTTTCAAATGGCCCCCCGCGACGAGCCTCTGAATTTCCACCTCCAGTTGGCGGCATTCGTCCGTATCGTATCCCTTTTGCTTGTGGAAAGCGCAATACTTGTTCGAACGCCTCAATGCCTCCGTCTTTTTCATTTTCATGGGCCTTTTAAAGAGTTTCTTGTCAGACAAGGCGTAAACCTTCGAGTTCGTCCTTGTAAGGGGGATGCGCTCGAAACGACGAGGGGCCGGGGGCGATTTCTTGCGCTCCTTCCTAATAATATCTTCTTGACCTCGCTCCTGGTGACGCTCGGGTCTCATGGGGCTATGTTGCCGGGGCCCATTCGTCCCATACATATCTTCGAGCGCGAAAAACGGCTCGGCAACCTCTCTCAAGGCCGTGAGGGGTCCTGGCCTTCTCTCCACGATGGCGTCGACAAACTTTTTGCTCACATATTGCTTGTGATCCACAGCCTTAAAAGCACTGGGATAAAATAATCCGTGGAAGGCCTCTCAACTTGCAATATCTCCTTGTTAAAGCGGGCAAAGAACGAACGGAGATTCATTCTTGCCTTGCACTATATTGTAAAGTGTTGTGGGCGCAGTTGCGGGGGCCTTCAAAGAGTTGAAGTGGTTTAGGAAAGTGTTGGCCAACTCTTCATATGAATGTATCGAGCACGGCGGCAGACGCTTATACCATTCCTGAGCCATCCCTACTAGGGAAGTGACAAAGACTTTGGCCCAGTAGTGGCTAGAATGCTCGTACAAGTGCATCGGATGTAAGAAATGATCCAGGTGTTCCGCTAGATCTGTTGTCCCAACATAACGATTGATGGAAGTGGGGATTTTGGCCATTCCTGCTTGGGCTAATAGAACTTCTTCCACGAGGGGGGAGCCCCGCGCCAGTGGATGATATTCGTAAGTGCAAAAGTTCTCTTCCTGCTTCTTGCGGTGGGGGACCCGTGGCTGGCGGTCTTTGGGACGAGCGTCTCTGGCATTGGCTCGTTCATCCCTGTTGTGGGAGATCTGAGACCGCGCCAGAGAGAGCTGTCCAACCATATCCTTTATCCCCTACAGCTGGTCTTGCACAACCGCAAGGATGTTAGGATTTCCGTCTCCCTCTTTGTCCCCCTGCTTTGTGGCTCGGGAGGCTCTTTTAGAGGCATGAGAGTCTCCCTCATCTTCTAAATTGATTCTTTCCATGGGCTCTCTGCCCCTTTCTGCATGGGGATGCTCGTTTTCGCCTTGGTTGGGCGTCTCTTTGGCGGGCGGGGGCGGTGGTTGAGCCCTTAGGATAGCCTGAGCCTCCCTAAGCGGATATGTCTGCAATCCACCCAAAGGAGGGGCAGCTTGAGTGGCCTGCCCAGAAGGGAAATACATGGAATGAAATCTCTCCCATGCCCCCTGGGCCGCCTGAACCTCACACTGGGCGTAAAGAGCCCTCAGCTGTTGAGGGGTCAAAGGGGGCAACTCCACCCCGTCAATCTCCCTCGGAATCACCACCGGGAGCTGGATTTGCCCGGCATGGTAGGGTTAAATTACCGGCATCATGACGGAGGGGGGTGAGCATATATCCTGGAGGCGGCATCATATAGGGTTGCCCTCCTGGATTCGCATGAGAGTGAACCCACTGGTTCTGAGGAGGCTGTGGAAGAGTGGGGAGGGGAGCACCTCCAATGGCACTACAAACGGGTGGTGTTGGTGGCGCTGGCGGCGGAACCATAGGATCTGTCGGCGGAGCCACTCCTCCGGCCGGTGGCGCTCCACCAATGATGGCTGATGGAATGGTGGTAATATGGGCATCATGGGGAAGATCCTCTCCTCCTCCCGCAACTCCGGACCTTGTAGTTACCATGGTTATGAAGGTGCTGGGTGTTCGTTTCTCGACTAGCAAAAAGAGAGATAAGGATGAACTGAGAAGGGGTTTCCCACAGACGGCGCCAAAAATGATGGGTCTGAATATGAGGTACAAAGTCCAATCTGTAAAGCTCAAAGTGCTTGTCCCACATCGGAAGAAGAGGAGAATGAAGCCTTCCTTATAAGGGGGTGGGTACCTCTTCCCTGTTGAGGCCTTTTCCTGGGTGGGCGCCTTCGGGCTTAAATTCCATCGGGAGAAACAAAACCGTGAGGGTGGTGTCGCTTAGCCCACCAAAGCAGACAATATCGACAGACGGGTTTTTGGGCTGTTACAAATGGTATCAGAGCTGGGACCCGGTCCGGTGTGCCAGCGAGGACGCTGGGCCCTTATGGGAGGGTGGACTGTAAAGCTCAAAGTGCTTGTCCCACATCGGAAGAAGAGGAGAACGAAGCCTTCCTTATAACGGGTGGATACCTCTTCCCTGTTGAGGCCTTTTCTTGGGTGGGCGCCTTCGGGCTTAAATTCCACCGGGAGAAACAAAACCGTGAGGGTGGTGTTGCTTAGCCCACCAAAGCGGACAATATCGACAGGCGGGTTTTCGGGCTGTTACACAATCACTTTACAATTTGTTTGGAGGAAACCAGTTAATGATCGCCAGAAAAGATGGGGGGTTCTACCTGCTAGGACAAACACCAAAGCAAAGTCAGAAGGCCAAGCTGGGGGAACTGGGGGTGATTCCCAGTTTGGCTCTCCGACGCTCAAGTCAGATGATGATCTGAAAGAGAAAGTAAAGAAGTTGTAAAAGTGTAGTAATGCAGGTTGCTTACAGTGAAGGAGATGAAGACTCCTATTTATAGTTGAGGGTCAGGGACCCTTTGCTCATTTGCACAGTGTGGTCCTGGTCGAATGTTGCCCTAACACGTGGCGTTGCGAGAGAAACTTAGGAGGAATCTTCTCTGCAAAAGCTGGTGAAAGTTAGTGTTGGCAACAGTGCTAGGTGCGCGGGTATGTACGGGGTATCAGAGAGCCGTTTTAGTGGGTTGGTAACGAGGGATGGAGAGCACGCTCGTGTCAACCAAGGGCCTTGGAGGCCAGAGGATCCGCTAAGCGATGAAGGCCAAGGCTCATGCAATGAGGGCGAGTTGAAGCTTCCTTGAGGGAGTGTAGCGCTCGAAGAGGGCTTCCTTGACTGAGTGGAGATTTAGCCGTGTAGTATGAATGGCACTCGTTAGAGAGCGCCAATGTTGATCACGTGTACATGTAGCAGAGGCGGCACATGTCCTTGAGGAATACTGACGCTTGAGGGGTTTGAGCCCTCGTGTATAATTACCTTAATCACAAGAGGACAGGTGTCGTTATCTCGAGTTACCACGTGTCCAAACGTAGGACGAGCGTGTTTTGACCCCATCAATTCCTAATACTCTAATTAGGATCATAATGTGAGTAATAAATATTTAAGTGGTTAAAGAATTCATGAAACCTAATTAATTAATTAAATTCCCTAGGGTTTATCGGGAATTCTCTAATATGTTACGAGAATTCTCTAACATGTTACATACTATGTATCTTATATGATTATTAGATTAGAGTATTATGCTCCTTATGTACTTATTTGATTAGGATAAAGAACCTAGTTCTAAGCCTATTGTAGTTAACACTTTCAGGTACACTGGAATCCACATTACAATGTCTGACTACCGGTATAGGTGAGGGTTAAAATATTTTCAACTGTAATCATGCCTATACTTACGCATTTAAATAAAAACTATTTTCAAGCCTACATATTATTTATGATTTATTATCCTATATACATAGTATCATATTATGATATCCCTCTTTACGAGGAAAATACTTTTATGTCGGAATCAGGATCTTACCCGGACCTTATACATATTACGTCAATCCGATTATTACTAAGAACTGATTCCCGACTAAGCAAGCCAAATATCTTATCATTATTGTTATTATGGGCCCCGACTGTATCCGTAGCGAGCAATTACCCGGAAGGTATCGGGCCGAGGGTGTTGTTGGTGCTGCGGACTGCCACCAACTTTTGGTAGTGGTTTAACTGGATGTTAGTTACTCCACGCCAAGTTAAAAGGGAGTGGTATGAGCTTCCTGGGAGTGGTATGAGCTCTCGAATTCTTGTTCATGGCCACTAGGGGTAGCTCCCCAACGGCACTGGAGTTAAGGAGATATTATCTTATTGGTTTTATTCAAATATCGGTACCATGTACAGTACCGTTACTGTTTTACCAAATATTTAAGGAGTTACGGATGGAGAGGCCTCGCTTACGGGCATTAAAGTTCTTATTACAAATGGTTCATATTTCTACAATTATTCCAAATTATCCCTATCCCTGTTTTACACATATCATAAACCGTTTCATATTTGCTATATCCTATTGTTAATATTTTAGATCAAGATCTTCTTGATCATACAAGTGTATATATATATATATATATATATATATATATATATATTTACTATTTATACGTATACATATATCTACAAACTATCATACCCCCTTCACTTAGTCACTTTGACTAACCTTCTCGCCTACTTTAAAATGCATGATTTCAGGAATCAGGGAACGAAACTAGAGGTATCTTGAAGCCTTACAGTGTCATGAGTAGTGGGATGGAACAGATCCTAAGGGTACCCTGTCTTGAGCCTATTATCGGTATACTTAAGCCATCTCATACTTTATCCTGTTGTACTCCTTTGCAAACTATTTTAATCAATAATGATAATCCTTGTTCTTTATACGTTATTCTCCCCATTCATTGGTAAAGTTTTAAATCTCTTTATCTTCCACTGCACTGTGTCACGCACTTTACTCATATATTATCTTGACCGTTCGCCGTAGTAATTCCTGAGTGTTAGGTCTAACCTCTACTCGGGGAGTATTGCGGTGCGGGGGTTGTAGTGTTAGGGGAGGCGCTACAAAAACCATGCAAATACCAGTCAAAATTCAAGCAAACGTCATCCCAAGTTCACGCCTTCACGTATTATCAATCATAGTGCCAGAAATTCCAACATAACCCAAGGTTTTCAAGCTTCAAACTCGTACTCCATTAATGGTGGATCATCATATATTCAATCTCCATGGACTTAAGCTCAAAAAATACAATATAGAGGCTTAAGAGAGCAAGGAAACACACTTAAAAGTACATATAACACAAGTTTACTCCAAGAATTAAAAATCACCACTAAACCTAACTATTCATCATGCTTCTCATACTCCATGAAATCTTAACTCAAAATATGTTTCATATGGAAGGAAAGATGCACAAGATGAAGGAAAATCCAAAACTTAACTTACCTTGAAGAAAGGATGAAGTTTGATCACCTTGAGCTCAAGAAATGGAGTAAAATTGGCTATGGTTTCCTCGTCTCTCTTCTCTGCCTTAATAGCTGCTGCAGTTTGAATGTAAGGAGAAAGAAAGGAAGAGAAATCAGATATTAAATGTAAGAAATGGGTTGAACCGGTTCAATAATGGCTAAACCGGGTAGGGTTAGGCTTAAAAGGGCCATTTAGGTAGAAATTTGCTTCGTCGGAGGTTCAAACGACATCGAGATGTTATGAGGTTAATTCCATTGGGTTCGAATCGTTGAATGGCGAAGACAGAACTCGAATCCGAGTTCCCGAGCTCAAGTTATTCGCAAAACAGTTCAAGGTGGCCTATTTTTAAATAGGTCCCTAAACTTTTAAAAAGTGTCAAAGAGGTCCAAGACCTATTTTTCAATTAAGTTCCATACATTTAGATAAGTTTCAATCAAGTCCAATTCACATATAATTCAATTAATTCCAAGAAATTAACATGCTTGAAAATTAAATTCATATCATATGAATTCATAAATCATAAGAATTCAATTTATATAACACTTAGGGCATTTCTTGGCATTTTAATTCAAATAATTCATATAAATCATCTAGGTCATGGAATAAGAATTAAAATTTCAAGAGTATAACTCATTTAAAGTATGAAATTAAATACAAATGCGGGAAATAAACTCACACGTGGCACGAACTTACACGTATGAAGACGCAAGGCGTCACATATAACCATATTAAATTTTTTGGTATATAGAAATTGGAGTGCCAGATAATGTATTATTTACAGGTATGTAATATAACTATTAGCTAAAAGCTCAAATAATCTATATCATTAACCACAACATAAGTGGTTAAAACAAACTGAAGGAACACATGCCAAATAAATTAAGGCATTTAACCAGAGGTTAAAATAAATTAAAGTGATGCATGAGAAGTAACCGAAGTAGGGGAAAACAAAATTGGGTCCAAAAACTATGACATTTATGTATTCATGGTTTGTGTAGACACAAAGCTTATATGTGTCATATAGCTATAATAAGACAAAGCAAAAATGGGTACAAACAACAAGAAGAAGCCCGATTTGCAGACCAGCTCTAGTATCGGCTCTACCGGCACCCATCAAATGTTCTTATTACCAAGGTCCCAACCACACTGAGGAGAATTGTAGGAAGAAAGCGGGACGACGTTATGGTTATGGTGCCCTCGGACACATGGTAGGGGATTGCCCGCATAACAAGAATCCAAGGCCCGTGGATGCAGGATGTAGCGCCCCGCACTATGGGTTATCACATCTCCCGCACCTAAGCCCAATCCACACACGAGATGGGAAACCTATACATGAACTAAGCAGAGACGAACGGGAGACAGACAGACACACATCTAAGCTAGGCGGGACGTAGACCCTGCAACTCAAAATAAAAACACAAAACAAGTGCATATGTAAAAGCGAAACATATATTCAAGTATAAAAGCACAAGAAGCAGGTGACGTGTAACATCCCAGTTTTTTTGGACTTTTAGGTATACCATAATGTGCGCAATTTAATTAAATAATTACGTGATATTTAAATGTTAATGTGATTATTTGAAGTTATTTGCATTTATTTGATTAAGTATGAATTCGATCGGGAATTCGGATTCAAATTCCATCACCTCTGTTGAACTCGTATCGATAATTTGGGTTCAATAAAACGAGCCTCATATTTTTATAAGCTTATTTGGATCCTCGAATTTTGACCGAAATGAGCTTCGCGTGTAAAATCGACCCTTAATCACTCTTTTAACCATAACTCAAGCTATACTTAACCAAATAAAGTGAAACTTAGCCCCAAATGCTCCCAACTTAATCCCCTTTCAGCCAATTGCCCTCCATTTCGTCCAAGATTAAGGGAAATAAGGGAAAGAGCAGCTCCAAACCCAGACCCAAGAGGGAGAGAAATTACACTATTCATCTTTTCACCTTTTGAGCTCAAATCTTCACCAAATCGCATCAAATTCGAAAGGTGAGCTTGGAATTGTGTTCTTTATCTTCTCCTCTTTGTTTGGACACCTTAATTGCTGAAAATCATGGAGAAATGAGCATGTTTTGATCAATATAGTGAATAGTAAGGGTTTTGGTATATTTTGATGAATTCGGGTGATCTCTTGGGAATACTTGGAAGTTATGCATCCTAATTGATCTCAAAGCATCCTAGAATAAGCGTATGGAATGATTTTGCATGAGAATCAAGGAACCATTGGATATCATTTGAAATTTTTGGAGGTTCATGAAGAGATGAACATAGATATATCTCTTGCATTTCTTTCACATGTATCTTCATGTTTAGCTTGGATTTTGCATGAAATTGATGAGTTTTTGCCATATTATCATCCTACTATGTGTTAACTTGGATATAGCATGAATTCATTTGAGTTTTGTGGGAGTTTTTGGCATGAAAATCTGTGTTTACCCTGCTGTCGCACGAGGTTGCGGCCGCGATCGATTTTAGTTGATTTTTGAAAGTGGTTGCGTCCCATTTTTGCCTTGTTCTCGACTTTTGCTGGCTTCAAGTCATGACCGAGACCTCCCCTACGTTATTTTGGGTTAGTGGCTGCGACCATTTTTGGCCCCCTTCTCGACTTTGTGGTCGCGGTCGTGAAGGATTTAGGTAGCGGCCGCGACATCCCCTGCATGTTTGTGCGTTTATTTTCCTTCTTTTGTGCATGTTTACTTGCTTTATATGGATCTTTTATGACTTATATATTATGTTAACTTGTTATATTATATGATAAGCTTTATGTTATGAATTTATAGCTTGTTTTATGCCCTCGTTTGTGAAATATGACCTAATATGCAAAATGTGACCTTGTATGATTTAAATATGAATTCATTTCATATCATTTGCATCATATACATGCATACACATTTTCCAAGCGTATATACGGTACATTTTGAGTCTAAGAGCATCTGTTCTTGTTTGTCTTGTCCAGTTGATCCTCCAATTGACGACGAGGTTGCTCCTTAGGCATCAGTTTCACTTTCTTTTTGTCGCCACTACACGCTCGGAAGGTGAGGTTTTGTTCTTTTAGATATAATAACCTAAAACCCTAACAGATTTGAATCCCGCATGCGAGTTAGGTATATTATATGTTAGATACTTGTATGATATATAATTTTAGAGCTTGTTCCATTTGTTATAAGACTTTGAAAACGATTTGTATAAGTATATAAGCTATTTTACGGTTGTTTTGAAAACCTTTGATAAGTGTGAGTGTGTAAGCGAGTTTTGGGCTTTGAAAGATATGCTTTGTTGGAAAATATGATTTTGAACTATGATTTGGGCCACGGAGAGTGGTATGGTATCTCGGGACGACCGAGGGGTCGCCGAGCTCTTCCATCAACATTTTCCTTTGAGAGTCTCGCCTAACCTTAGGAGGTTTAAGAAGGCCGTTTCTCTTGAGCCGGTGGAAGTAACCGCCGAAGGTTTCAAGGAAGTGATTAAACCTTGTCTCGTGTGAATTTGATCGATAGTTAGGGCCATCAACCCTTCTATCACCCGGAGAAAGGATGGTTTATGAATTTTGTTTTGATTATGTCTTTGTTTGTGGGAGTTAGAGGAATAACTCGTACTCGCCTAGTCGTGTGAATTTGTACAATCTATAAAACGGGGATGGATTTCTAAATATCTAAAACTTGTCATTTTGGCCTATGGCCTTAAATTTCATTTAAGTATGTATATATATATTCTACCACGGGAAAATGCTTTAGGTTGGAAAAACCAATCCCGGTTTATGGATGTTTTTATGATTTTGTTAAGTGCTTTGCTATATACGTATTATGGGTGTAACTCCCCGGTTCCGGATGAACAGGTAAGCACGCCACGTGTGAGTTTGTGAGCGTAGGAATTTATTTTAATTCTTTTAATTATTATTTTTCCTACATGGCATCACATATTTTATAAAATTCATGACATATTAATTATGTGAAATATATGAATTCATATCATTGAAAAATTATTTCATGTCATGGAAAAATAATTATTACGTGAAATATTTACCAGGAGTGATTTAATTACGAACTTGTCCCTACGCGTTCATTTCTTTAAATTTAGAGACCAAATTGGATAGCTTTTTCATGGATTTAATTGACCATTTATCAAACTATCTATCCTTGGTTGCATGACTTGAAAAATGGGAGGATTAAATTGTAATTTATGGTATTTCAGACAATTCAAAATTGGTGAATCACGATATATATCTTCCATGAGCTTCCTTGTTCAAATTTCATCAAAAATTTCCCAACATAATAGCTTCTCTTGCTCTCGGTTCTTCAAGAAACAAAAGGAAGAAGAGATTTCACCACTTTCATCAAGATTTTCAAGAAAAATTCCAAGTTTTGAAGCTTAATCATCATTATCATCTTCCCTCTTCATTTCTTTAACTTCAAAGGTGGGCACATGCATGGAGTTATGATTCTTGATCAAGTATGTGATAGTTAGGGTTGAGAATTTATGGATTATATGTATTATTTATTGCTAGAGACATGAATATATGATTATACCATGATTTGATTCATGAATTCTTGGAAAACTTGAGCTTATGTGATGAAATTTTATATGAACTTGGAAGTGATAATTTTTGATGATCTTGGTGGATTTAAGTGTTTATATGAAGTTTTATGGTAGTATAAGCATATATGCATGAATCTTTACAGAAATATATCATTTTGGAGCTTGAAAATTGTTGTTTTGATTGATATGGATTTTGGCCGTAGCCTTCCCCTATTTTCTGCTCTGTTTTTCTGCAGAACTTGAAGGTCGCGGCCGCGACCACAAACAGAACAAAAATGGTCGCGCCCGCGACCCACTCACATTTCGGTTATGAACTCAGGTCGCGCCCGCGACCCAAAATATACATAAAACCGGTCGCGCCCGCGACCGAAAATATACAAAAAACCGATCGTGCCCGCGACCGAAATTTGGCTAAGTTTTGACTTTTGAAAAAATTGGCCGAAAATTCATGAAAAAATTAGGTCGCGCCCACGACCAAAAACAGAGTAAAAATGGTCGCGACCGTGGCCCTCTCACAGACTGTCAAGATTTCAAAATTTTCACTTTTCAATCCAATGGTTTAATTGATTTCAAATTGCTAATATATGATACGTTTCATGCCAAAACATGATAATTGCATGCTACATTAATCATGACATGTCATTTCATCGCATGTTCGTCGTTCGTCATAATTGGTCCATTTTGAGTCATGTCTCACGTATACACGTCTTAATTGCACAGATCACGAGCCCGCGGACGAGGAGCAGGCACCATAGTGTATATCCTCGTTATATTTTATCACACAGGTGAGGTTTTTTTCTAGGCATATAGAACCTTTATAACCCTTATGTGATGTCTTCGGCCAAAACCTATTATATCTATAAATGCTTTCCAAAATATAAACACTTTCAAGTAAGCAATCCATGATTGTTCATGATTCAAGCATGTTTTGGCGAGTACCATGATTGCACTTGGGCCTGAGGGTAGTAGCTTGAGCCAACCGGGAAAGCAAGGGCTGACGGGTAACTCTTTCGCTATCCTCATCTCATTGGGATCACCCCCGAAGCTACCAGGAGGTTGGTGGTGGAAGGAGTTACGGGCGTGGGAGTCATGTTCCCGACGTACACCATGTCGTGGATAGTTGGGCCTTGCAAACCCACTATCACCCGGAGAAGAAGGAGACTGGGGACGGGTCCGGCACCACGGATTGTCCTCGGGTTATTGCATGTTTTCACTCATGAATTATATTGCTAATTGAGCACTAATTGAATTACATGGTCACGCATTAATTATTCAAGCAAGCACGTATTGTTCACTTTTGGTGTAAAGGTTGGAGAATTGCCCTCACTTGCCGGGCCACGTATTTCATGAAATTGATAAGTTAACATGTGAAGCTTGATAGTCGTAATCTCGGACGCAGAATAGCCGTTTCTTGAAACCTATATTTATTTCATTTGCAAATCTTCACCCGAGGTTATGACTTGCATGTGATGTGTGTTATATATGTCTATACCCCTCACTCAGTCTTCGGTAGACTGATACTTAACTTTTCAGGTGCTTTTGGGCGTGGTCGTGCTAGGCGGGAGTTCGAGTAGTGTCTTCCCTTTTCAGTCGAGAGCATTGCATTTGCACGTATTATCCTTTTGGAGTTTCATATTAGTAGCTTTTGGATACTTATTCATGAATGATATATAGGAGATGAAAATGTATTGATAAATGTTGCTACCTATTACTATATATACTTTTGATGTAAATATGGTACCTATATGTATTGATGATATAAATGCTTCCGCTTTTGATTTGCATGTCTTGGTTTGATTGTGTTGGGGAGTTGTCCCGCCTAGCTCGTTATTTCTTGATTGTCACCCGTTCGCTATAGTTTCGGTTTATGTACGGATTATCCATTTCGTATGTGGATCGGGCTATAGTGCTGGGGATGTAGTGCCTTGGGGGTTAGGGTGCTACATCTTAAGGTGGTATCAGAGCCCGGTTACAAAATCGAGGTTCTCGAGTCGTGTCTTGTGAGTCTAGGTCGCACGGCATAGGATTAAATGTTACTTGTGAGTCTTACATTTAATTGACTTATGTGATCTACTTGAATTCTTGAATTATTGAGCTACTTGATTCTTTTAAATGTGTGCTTTATTGATATTATGGAATTATTTGTACACATTGCATTTATTAATCAACCACACATGTGTAGTGATTTGATTTCAGGATGGATCATGATAGACATCGTCGTGATCGATCCTCGAGACATCGACATTATCGCCACCATCGCCGTGGGAGATCACCCCCTCCTCCACCTCCTCAGGCTCAGCCCCAGGATTTCATGAACGCCGTGGTTGGGCTGATTGATCAGAGGCTTTAGGAACGGGTTCCTCCAGCACCACCTGCGCCAGTAGCACCATCGGAGAATCCTATTTCGGCCATACTACGTGAGTTTCAGAACCAGCATCCGCCTAAATTCTTTAGGGGTGACGACATTCAGGCTGAGATGTGGCTTAAAGAGGTCGAATTTGGCAGCTTATTCCATGTGACACTCAGGAGAAAGCTAGCTGCACCCTTACTCTGATTCAGGGCGAGGGTTACTCCTGGTGGGAGAGCACTCAGATAGTATTGGAGGTCGCCGGGACAACTATCACGTGGGAGGTGTTTATACGGGAGTTCAAAAATAAGTTCATTCCACCAGCTTCTCGTACCCTCAAGTTGAGAGAGTTTACAGAATTGAAGCAAGGAGGGAGGTCTGTTGGACAGTACATTACCGAGTTCGAGAGATTATTTTGCTATGCACCCAACCTAGCGAATGATGACTTTCACAAGGCGATGCAGTTCGTGCAGGGACTCAAGCTAGATATACAGGATGCCTTGAAAGCTACTAACATGAGTACTTGGGCCAAAGCTACCACTAAAGCTTTGAAGGTCGAGGATTCAGACAATGCAAGGAGGCCTATTCCTCGCACTGGACAGGCTTCGGGCTCGGGGTCAGGACAGGGATCGAGCTCTGGAAAGAGGCCTATAACTTATTCTGCACCACCAGCATCGAAGGGACCCGGGAAGAAGTTTAAAGCCGTGGGACCACCTCAGAAGGCTCCACGAGCTCCCGCACCACCACCGCCACCTCAGAGACCGGGCTACAGATTTTGTGGACTTCCTACACACATGTATGATAACTGCAGATGCCGGTTGGGATTGTGCTTGATTTTCGGGAGTAACAGGCACCGGGTAGACGGTTGTCCGGATCGTCAGGATCCGCCACCTGGGGGCCCGAGGCCACTTGTGAGAGCTCAGGCTTACGCGTTGGCTGGAGAGGAGCAGGATGCTGAGATCGACCCTGCTGCTGTTGTTGAAGGCACTATATGCATCCATGGCACGAACATCCATACATTATTTGATCCAGGAGCTACACACTCCTTTCTTGCGCATTCTATTGCTATTACCTTGTCTTTGCCTGCTTTATGCTCTTTTGTACGCTATGTAGTTAGTTCTCCTTTTGTTAGTAGGCGAGAGACGGATCAGGTATACAGGAATGTTCTAGTGAAGATTGAGGGTCGAGAGTTCCTGATAGATTTCATTGTAATGCCGATGGAGAGATACGGGTCTATTCTGGGGATGGATTGGTTGTACAGGCACTGTGCTACAATAGATTGTCGGGCAAAGAAAGTGCAGTTGGGTTCAGAGGTTACTACGGGTTCGAGTTCGAAGATGGTATCTCTACTTTCCTTTTCTGAGGCTCGGAGATTAATTAGGGACGGGGCTACGGGATTCATTGCCTACATTCTAAATAAGCCCAAGGATCAGGTTAAGTTGGAAGATATGGAAGTGGTGAAGGAATTTCCCGAAGTCTTCCCAGAGGAATTGGATTCTTTGCCTTCTGAGCGAGAGATAGAGTTCGTGATTGATCTATATCTGAATGTAGAGCCGTATTCAAAGACTCCATACCGGATGGCTCCAGCCAAATTGAAAGAGTTAAAGGTTCAGCTTGAGCCATTCTTGGAAGTTGGGTATATCAGGCCAAGTTCGTCTCCTTGGGGTGCACCGGTGTTATTTGTAAAGAAAAAGGACTGGACTTTAAAATGTGCATTGATTACCGGGAGCTGAACCAGATGACTATCAAGAATAAATATCCCCTTCCCCACATCGAGGAATTATTCGATAAACTTCAGGGTTCCAAGGTTTACGCGAAATTAGACTTAAGACAGGGGTACTACCAGCTGCGAATCCGAGCAGAGGATATTCCAAAGATGGGATTCAACACTTGGTACGACATTATGAGTTCGTGGTTATGCCATTTGGATTAACTAATGCCCCTGCAGCTTTCATGGACATGATGCACCGGATTTTCAGGCCTTTCCTTGACAAATTCGTGGTAATCTTCATCGATGATATTTTGGTATTCTCTAAATCTGCCGAGGAGCATGTGAGGCATCTTAAGCTTGTTCTACAGACTTTGAAGGAGCATCAGTTGTTTGCTAAATTCAGTAAGTGCGAATTTTGGATCGATCGGGTTGCTTTCTTGGGACATGTGATTTCGGGCAAAGGTTTAGAAGTTGATCCCTCGAAAATTGAGGCCGTGCTTAAATGGGAGAAACCAAAGAATGCCTCGGAAGTTAGAAGCTTCTTGGGATTGGCTGGATATTATAGAAGGTTTGTTCAAGATTTTTCTAAGATTGCTGCACCGTTAACCCGATTGATGAAGAAAGATGTTAAGTTTGTTTGGGATGAAAAGTGTAACCAAAGTTTTAGCACTTCCAGAAGGTTCAGAGGAGTATGCAGTTTACACTGATACTTCTAAGGAAGGTTTAGGCTGTGTGTTGACTCAGAAGGGAAAATTGATCGCTTATGCTTCCTGATAGTTGAAAGACTATGAGCAGAATTATCCCACACATGATTTGGAGCTTGCACCTGTGATTTTTGCTCTCGAGAAATGGAGACATTATCTCTACGGGACATCCTTTGAGATTTTCACCGACCACAAAAGCCTCCAGTATCTATTCACGCAGAAGGACTTGAATATGAGGCAACGACGTTGGATGGAAAGGTTAGAGGACTATGATTGCACGATCAAGTATCATCCAGGAAAAGCCAACGTGGTCGCAGATGCACTTAGTAGGAAGGCGAGTTTATCGAATTTGGAAATAAAGGAAAGTGATGAAGTTGCTCCAATCATTTTAAAGGCTCGGGGTTTCTAACATTACAATTCAGCCGGAATTAAAGTATCGATTGTTTGAAGCTCGGAATAATGATCCGGAGGTACAGAAGTTGGTAAGTAAGGCGAGAGTTGATCCGGAGAGTTCTTTTGGATTTGATGAAACCGGTTTGCTTCGGTTAAAGAATAGAGTGGTCGTGCCTGAAGAATTGAAACGGGTTCTACTTGAAGAAGCTCACAAGTCAGCATACTCGATCCACCCGGGGGGAAATAAAATGTATAAGGACTTGAAACAATATTATTGGTGGAACGGAATGAAAAGAGACGTCGCCGAATATGTGAAACACTGCCTGACTTGTCAGAAAGTAAAAGCTAAGCATCAAAAACCCACGGGACTTCTACAACTATTACCTATTCCCGAATGGAAGTGGGAACAAGTAACGATGGACTTTGTATCCGGGTTACCGAAAGTGAAGGGGGGATTTGATGGTATTTGGGTAATTGTGGACAGGTTCACGAAGTCTTCACACTTTTTACCGGTTAGGATGTCTTATAAGATTCCAAAGTTAGCTGAGATCTACAACAGAGAAATTATCCGACTTCATGGAATTCCGGTGAGTATAGTTTCAGATCGAGACCTGAGGTTTACATCTAAGTTGTGGTAAGAGTTATAGGCCATGTTGGGAACGAGGCTCAAGTTTAGTACAACATTCCACCTGCAAACAGACGGCCAGTCAGAGAGATTGATAAGATATTTGGAAGATCCAATTCGGGCCTGCGCGATGGATTTTCAGAACTCGTGGCAAGAACAGCTCCCTCTGATTGAATTTGCCTATATTAATAGCTTTCAGGCTTCGATCGGGATAGCTCCGTATGAACTTCTCTATGGAAAAAAGTACCAATCTCCGTTATTCTTCGACTTGGAAGAGTGGAAGTGGTCGAAACAAAAAGGAGTAAAGAAAGGGGAGAAATTTGAGAAACCTTCCAAAGTTGTTCAAGCTATGATTGAGAAAGTTCAAACAATTCAACAACGGATGAAAGCCGCTCAAGATAGGCAAAATAGCTATACTGACACTCGCCGAAGAGATCTTGAATTTGAAGTTGGTGATCGGGTATTTTTTAAGGTATCACCAAGGAAAGGGTTCACGCGGATCGGGAAAGGAGGAAAGCTTAATCCTCGCTACTTAGGTCCTTTTGAGGTTCTTGAAAGAATTGGTGAAGTAGCTTATCGACTGGACCTACCACCGAGTCTTACGGGGATTCACAATGTATTTCACGTGTCTCAATTAAGGAAATATTACCCCGATGAGACCACAATCCTGCCTGTTGAATAAGTTGAGTTGGAACCGAATTTGACGTTTGTTCAAAAGCCGGTTAAGATCTTGGACAAGAAGTTTCAGAAATTGAGAAACCGTAGAATTCCCATGGTTAAAGTGTTGTGGAGAAGTGATAAAACCGAGGAAGCTACATGGGAAACTGAAGATAAAATGAAGCGGTTCCACCCGGAGTTGTTTTCTCGGGAATAAAGAATCTGGGGACCAGATTCTTTTAAGGGGGGGAGAGTTGTAACGCCCCGATTCCAGATGAACAGGTAAGCACGCCACGTGTAAGTTTGTGAGCGTAGGAATTTATTTTAATTCTTTTAATTATTATTTTTCCTACATAGCATCACATATTTTATAAAATTCATGACATATTAATTATGTGAAATATATGAATTCATATCATTGAAAAATTATTTCATGTCATGGAAAAATAATTGTTACGTGAAATATTTACCGACAGTGATATAATTACGAACTTGTCCCTACACGTTCATTTCTTTAAATTTAGGGACCAAATTGCATAGCTTTTTAATGGATTTAATTGACCATTTATCAAACTATTTATCCTTGGTTGCATGACTTGAAAAATGGGAGGATTAAATTGCAATTTATGGCATTTCACACAATTCAAAATTGGTGAATCACGATATATATCTTCCATGAGCTTCCTTGATCAAATTTCATCAAAAATTTCCCAACATAATTGCTTCTCTTGCTCTCGGTTCTTCAAGAAACAAAAGGAAGAAGAGAGTTCACCACTTTCATCAAGATTTTCAAGAAAAATTCCAAGTTTTGAAGCTTGATCATCATTATCATCTTCCCTCTTCATTTCTTTAACTTTAAAGGTGGGTACATGCATGGAGTTATGATTCTTGATCAAGTATGTGATAGTTAGGGTTAAGAATTTATGGATTATATGGATTATTTGTTGTTAGAGACATGAATATATGATTATACCATGATTTGATTCATGAATTCTTGGAAAACTTGAGCTTATGTGATGAAATTTTATATGAACTTGGAAGTGATAATTTTTTATGATCTTGGTGGATTTAAGTGTTTATATGAAGTTTTATGGTAGTATAAGCATATATGCATGAATCTTTACAGAAATATATCATTTTGGAGCTTCAAAATTGTTGTTTTGATTTATATGGATTTTGGCCGTAGCCTTCCCCTGTTTTCTGCAGAACTTGAAGGTCGCGGCCGCGACCACAAACAGAACAAAAATGGTCGCACCAGCGACGCACTCACATTTCAGGTATGAACTCAGGTCGCACCCGCGACCGAAAATATACAAAAAACCGGCCGTGCCCGCGACCGAAATTTGGCCAAGTTTCGACTTTTGAAAAAATTGGCCGAAAATTCATGAAAAAATTAGGTCGCGCCCACGACCAAAAACAGAGTAAAAATGGTCGCGACCTCGACCCTCTCACAGACTATCAAGATTTCAAAATTTTCACTTTTCAATCCAATGGTTTAATTGATTTCAAATTGTTAATATATGATACGTTTCATGCCAAAACATGATAATTGCATGCTACATTAATCATGACACGTCATTTCATCACATGTTCGCCATTCGTCATAATTGGTCCATTTTGAGTCATGTCTCACGTATACACGTCTTAATTGTACAGATCACGAGCCCGTGGACGAGGAGCAGGCACCATAGAGTATATCTTCGTTATATTTTATCACACAGGTGAGGTTTTGTTCTAGGTATATAGAACCTTTATAACCCTTATGTGATGTCTTCGGCCAAAACCTATTATATCTATAAATGCTTTCCAAAATATAAACACTTTCAAGTAAGCAATCCATGATTGTTCATGATTCAAGCATGTTTTGGCGAGTACCATGATTGCACTTGGGCCCGAGGGTAGTAGCTTAAGCCAACCGGGAAAGCAAGGGCTGACGGGTAACTCTTTCGCTATCCTCATCTCATTGGGATCACCCCCGAAGCCACCAGGAGGTTGGTGGTGGAAGGAGTTACAGGCGTGGGAGTCATGTTCCCGACGTACACCATGTTGTGGATAGTTGGGCCTTGCAAACCCACTATCACCCGGAGGAAGAAGGAGACTGGGGACAGGTCCGGTACCATGGATTGTCCTCGGGTTATTACATGTTTTCACTCATGAATTCTTTGGTTGTCCTCGGGTCACTTCATTTCGGGAAAAGGTGTAGAAGTGGATCCGGCGAAGATAGAAACAGTTATGCTATGTAAACAACCAAAGAATGCCTCTGAAGTGAGAAGTTTTCTAGGGTTAGCGGGGTATTATAGGCGCTCGAAGATTGCCTCCCCGTTGACTCGGTTAACAAAGAAAGAGGTTAAGTTCGAGTGGGATGAGGCGGGTGAGAAGAGTTTTCAAACTCTTAAGGAAAGATTGACCTCTGCACCGGTTTTAACCCTACCCGAGGGTTCCAAAGGCTACTTTATTTACACCGATGCATCGAAGGAAGGCCTCGGTTGTGTGTTGATGCAGAATGGCAAGGTAGTAGCCTACGCCTCTAGAAAGTTAAAAGATCACGAGAAGAATTATCCCACTCATGATTTAGAACTGGTTGCGCTTGTTTTTGCTTTGAAGAAATGGCGTCATTACCTCTATGGAGTTACTTTTGAGGTGTTCACCGACCACCAAAGCCTTAAGTATTTGTTTACTCAGAAAAATTTAAACGTGAGGCAAAGGCGTTGGGTTGAACTACTTGAGGACTATGATTACAGAATCCAATACCATTCGGGTAAAGGTAATGTGGTTGGGGATGCTTTGAGCAGGAAAACTAGTGTTTAAAGTTTGGAAGCAGGTTCTAGCAAACAGAGTTCGGTATTTTTGGTTTCAGAGACTCGCTTAGCAAATATTTTTGTTCAACCAGATTTGAAACAAAGATTGATTGAAGCTCAATCTAATGATCCGGAAATTCAAAGATTGGTGGCAAAGGCAAGAATTGATCCGGAGACTAAGTTCGGGTTTGATGATTCGGTTTTATTTCGGTTTAAGGCTCGGGTTTGTATTCCAGAAGAGCTTAAGCAATTGGTACTTGATGAGGCATATAGATCGGCATATACAGTACATCCCAGTACTACTAAAATGTATAAGGATTTAAGGACTTTATATTGGTGGGACGGTATGAAAAGAGATGTTATCAATTTTGTAAGAAGGTGTCAAACATGCCAAGTGGTGAAAGCTGAACACTAGAAACCGGGAGGAACTCTCCAACCACTTCCAATTCCCGAATGGAAGTGGGAGCAAGTGACGATGGACTTCGTGTCCGGCTTACCAAGGACCAAAGGAGGTTTCGATGGGATTTGGGTCATAATTGATCGATTTTCAAAGTCAGCCCATTTTCTCAAGGTTCGGATGTCCGATAAAGTGCCTAAGTACCGGAAGGAGATTGTGAGATTGCATGGTGCACCGGTCAGTATTGTTTAAGATAGAGATCCACGGTTTACAGCGAGTTTCTGGCAGGAATTACAGAAGTGTTTGGGTACAAAGCTCCATTTTAGCACTGCATCTCACCCACAAACTGATGGACAATCCGAGAGGTTAATAAAGTATCTTGAGGACATGCTTCGTGCTTGTGCCTTAGGCTATCAAGACTCGTAGGATGAGCATTTGGACTTGGTCGAGTTCGCCTATGATAATAGCTTTCAGACATCGATTGGTATGGCTCCGTATGAGGCATTATATGGAAGAAAGTGCCGGTCACCTTTATTTTGGGACATTGATGAATGGAGATGGACCAAGGATGGTAAGCTCGACAGAGCCATGAAACCAGCGGAGATTTAGGATACCATCAAGAAGGTTAAAATAACCAAACAACGATTAAAGACGGCTGAAGACCGACAGAAAAGTTATGCAGTAAAAGAAGACGACCCTTGGAGTTTGAAGTGGGAGATAAATTTTTTCTAAAAGCATCTCCTAGAAAAGGGTTTGCTCGGATTGGTAAAGGCGGGAAGCTTAACCCGCGCTACTTAGGCCCCTTCGAGATTTTTGAACGAGTTGGGAAAGTAGCCTACCGACTTGATTTACCACCGAGCTTGACTGGGATACATAATGTTTTCCATGTCTCTCAACTCCGAAAATATTATCCCGATGAGTCTTCTATACTTCCAGTTGGAGAGGTACAATTAGAGCCGGATTTGACAATCAAGAAGCACCCGGTTAAAGTTTTAGACCGGAAGATGCAAGAATTAAGAAATCGCCAAATTCCCTTGGTAAAAGTCTTGTGGCGTGATCAAAAATCCGAAGAAGCCACTTGGGAAACCAATAAGAAAATGAAACAGTTGTACCCGAAGCTTTTCAATACCTCGCTTCGGACCTGAGGACAGGTCCTTTTGAAGGAGGGAGGTTTGGAACATCCCAGTTTTTCCGGACTTTCAGGTATACCTTAATGTGCACAATTTAATTAAATAATTATGTGATTATATGATATTTAAATGTTAATGTGATTATTTGAAGTTATTTGATTAAGTATGAATTCGATTTTGAACGTTTATGCTTTTATATTTTCGAATTTGCTCTATTTATATCCGAATTTAATTTCGATTTTTGTGAATTTTTGATATATATGAATTACGTAAGTTATGAACTTGTCCGTATGTTCATTTTATGTTTTGGAACTTTTTTGGCTTGTCTTTTTATTTTATTTTGAGAGACGGGACCTAAAGGGGGCTAAAGGGCATTTAGCGCACCTTGGGTTCCGGGAAGCATAACTTGAGCTCGGGAATTCGGATTCAAATTATGTCACCTCCGTTGAACTTGTATCGATGATTCAAGTTCAATAAACCTAGCCTCATATTTTTATAAGCTTATTTGGATCCTCAAATTTTGACCGAAATGAGCCGCGCGTGTAAAATCGACCCTTAATCACTCTTTTAACCATAACTCAAGCTATACTTAACCAAATAAAGTGAAACTTGGCCCCACATGCTCCCAACTTAATCCCCTTTCAGCCAAATGCCCTCCATTTCATCCGAGATTAAGGGAAATAAGGGAAAGAGCAGCTCCAAACGGACACCCAAGAGGGAGAGAAATTATACTATTCATCTTTTCACCTTTTGAGCTCAAATCTTTACCAAATGGCACCAAATTCGAAAGGTAAGATTGGAATTTTGTTCTTTATCTTCTCCTATTTGTTTGGACCCCTTAATTGCTGAAAATAATGGAGAAATGAGCATGTTATGATCAATATAGTGAATAGTAAGGGTTTTGGTATATTTTGATGAATTTGGGTGATCTCTTGGGGATTTCTTTGAAGTTATGCATCCTAATTGATCTTAAAGCATCCTAGAATAAGTTTATGGAATTATTTTTCATGAGAATCAAGGAATCATTGGATATCATTTGAAATTTTTGGAGTTTTTCATGAAGAGATGAACATAGATATAACTCTTGCATTTCCTTCACATGTATCTTCATGTTTAGCTTGGATTTTGCATGAAATGGATGAGTTTTTGCCATATTATCATCCTACTATGTGTTAACTTGGATATAGCATGAATTCATTTGAGTTTTGCGGGAGTTTTTGGTATGAAAATCTATTTTTCCCTTGCTGTCGCACGATATCGCCGCTGCGATCAGTTTTAGTTGATTTTTGGTAGTGGCCGCGACCCGTTTTTGCCTTGTTCTCAACTTTTGCTGGCTTCAGGCTGCAACCACGACCTCCCCTACGTTATTTTGGGGTAGTGGCCACGACCATGTTTGGCCCCCTTCTCGACTTTGTGGTCGCAGTACGTGAAGGATTTGGGTAGCGGCTGCTACATCCCCTGCATGTTTGCGCATTTATTTTTCTTCTTTTGTGCATGTTTGCTTGCTTTATATGTCTCTTTTATGACTTATATATTATGTTAACTTGTTATATTATATGATAAGCTTTATGTTATGAATTTATAGCTTGTTTTATGCCCTCGTTTGTGAAATATGACCTAATATGCAAAATGTGACCTTGTATGATTTAAATATGAATTCATTTCATATCATTTGCATCATATACATACATACACATTTGTCGAGCGTCTATATGGTACATTTTGAGTCTAAGAGCATCCGTTCTTGTTTGTTTTGTCCAGTTGACTCTCCCATTGACGACGAGGTTGCTCCTTAGGAGTCCGTTTCACTTCCTTTTTGTCACCACTACACGCTCGGAAGGTGAGGTTTTGTTCTTTTAGATATAATGACCTAAAACCCTAATTGATTTGAATCCCGCATGCGATTTAGGTATATTATATGTTAGATACGTGTATGATATACGCTTTGAGGACTTGTTCCATTTGTTATAAGACTTTGAAAAAAATTTGTATAAGTATATAAGCTATTTTACGGTTGTTTTGAAAACCTTTGATAAGTGTGAGTGTGTATGAGTTTTGGGCTTTGAAAGATAAGCTTTGTTGGAAAATATAATATGATTTTGAACTATGATTTGGGCCACGGAGAGTGGTATGGTATCTCGGGACGGCCGAGGGGTCGCCAAGCTCTTCCATCAATATTTTCCCTTGAGAGTCTCGCCTAACCTTAGGAGGTTGAGGATGGGAGTTTCTCTTGATCCGGTGAAAGTAACCGCCGAAGGTTTCAAGGAAGTGATTAAACCTTGTCTCGTGTGAATTTGATCGATAGTTAGGGCCGTCAACCCTTCTATCACCCAGAGAAAGGATGGTTTATGAATTTTATTTTGATAGTGTCTTTGTTTCTGAGAGTTGGAGGAATAACTCGTACTCGCCGAGTCGTGTGAATTTGTACAATCTATAAAACGGGGATGGATTTCTAAATATCTAAAACTTGTCATTTTGGCCTATGGCCTTAAATTTGTTTTAAGTATATATATATATATTCTACCACGGGAAAATGCTTTAGCTTGCAAAAACTAATCCCGGTTTATGGATCTTTCTATGATTTTGTTAAGTGCTTTGCTATATACGTATTATGGGTGTGTGTGTTAACCCCCCTCACTAGTCACTAGGACTAACCCTCATTGTTGTTTCCTTCTTTTTCCTTTCTTTGAGTTGTAGGTATCGTCAGAGTTGAGCTAGGCGGTAAGTTTATCTTTTGAGTCTCACTTGTGTCTTAGCTCGAGTCTTCACTCCCGCATTTGTACTAGTTTATTTAGCACTTATGAAATCTTATATTATGAATTCTGAATTTGGAATTACGAATATTTGATACTTAGACTTATTTTAGCCCTGGTTGGGCATTGTATATGATCTTAGTATGTGCTTATGATGTATAATATGTATCTATGTTGATCTTGGGGAATTGTTATGAATTACTTTTATCGTTTCCGCTATAATATGAATTAATTTGCACTCTGATTGAGGGTTAGACCGCCAAGCTAGAGTGTGCGTTTTGTTTGTTACCCGTTCGCTATTGTTCAATGTGTGTGCGGATTCTCCATTCCTCTACACGTGTTTGGCTCTAGTGCGGGGGATGTTGTACCCTACGCTCGGGGTGCTACATGACGGGTTCCACTAGCATAGATACCTAATCCCGAAAATTAACATAAATCATAAATGCAAACGGGTTTAAACTGTTCCTAGAAGCCTGTCCCTAAATCATATTACATAAATTAACAATGCTTACATAACATACTAACATACTTATGCAAAATTCAAATCGTATGAAATGTAACAGACCCGAACGAACAAAAGACACGACAGACTCCAAGGACTCGACATACCGCCTAGCTCAAACTCTACGTGACACCTGCACACTAAAAACAAAGGGGAGAGGGGTCAGTCACACGGACTGAGTGAGGGGCTACCCACACACGCTACATAAATATAAAGCAAAACACATTCAAGTAACACGGTTCGTGAACTCAGAGATTGTTTTTGCACACCAAAGGTTGCCCGTGATATATACGTATAGGGATTTCTTATCAAAACAAAACCAATCATAACTTAGCAACTCATACGTACCAAACTTCTCAAAACCTACCTTATCGTATCAAATCTTATCAAAATATTTCATATTTTAACTTATACTTTCAAAAGATCCATATTTTAACTTAATTAAGAATCTATGCCCATTTCATGAACTTAACAGAGTATCCATACAAACCTCGGTAGGTACGAGTAACAAATCCCATCCTGGGCTCCTCATACGAATCATACATAGCAAATCAAATCAAAACATAGCATACATATCATACATACCTCCTTCTCTGGTGATGGAAGGATTATGCGACCCTAACGATCCATACAGACGAGGGGTGTGTAAACACTCAAACCCTCAGGTTCCCATCTTGCTAATAAATCTCCTGGCAGGTTTCGAGTTAGTCCTATCGAACTTGGAGACCACGCTCAGGCTTATCCCGATGGCCCGCTGCCGTCCCGGCTGTCCTGACTCGTAGACTCCAGGGCCCAACATACCAGAACATATCATACCATATCAGAGTATATCAAACATAACCTACTACAGAACATAACTTACATAACATACCTTACCTTGCAACAACTATGCTTTACATACCTCTCCGTGTCAAATCCATAACATATAGACTCCAGGGCCCAACATACCAGAACATATCATACCATATCAGAGTATATCAAACATAACCTACTACAGAACATAACTTACATAACATACCTTACCTTGCAACAACTATGCTTTACATACCTCTCCGTGTCAAATCCATAACATATCCAAAGCTTGTAGCACTCGGCTTATAAGAGGCACATGGTTTGAAGCATAGTTTAATATTGCAAACATAACAAGTTATACCGAATCAAAACAAGTGTACATAGGCTTGTATATAGCGTGTCATACTTGTAAAGGCTAAGCAAAGTCATAAACTTACATATTTCGTACATATTCACTTATACTTAACGTTATAGTTCGCATGCATAGAAAACGAGCACATTTCATAGGGTTTAACTATAACCTAACCTCACCTTACACCAACGGAACCGAGAACGAGACGATTGATCCACGCCGGAATCAATACGGCTAACAAAACACCACCCCGGGTGCACCTGAACAAACTGAAGACAAAAATACAGAACTCAGACTCAAGGATGACCACATAGATACACGGCGTATGCATAGGCACTCAAGAGAGGCAAATACGTAGGCAAGGTTCATATTTAAACTCATTTCGTGCAAAGAAATACATTTCATAACTTAACACAAACATAATTCACATTAAGACATGTTCATGTGCACAATTAATGCAAATGAGGAAAATTAGTCATTTAAGAACATATAACACATTTTAACCCAAAATCGAATCATGGAATTACAAAAGTGTAAAACGAACATATAAAGCAAAACCGGACAAAACAACGCACAACACTCACACAGAGGGGAGACACGGGTGTGTCTCCATCCAAGAGAAAACTGAGACAAGGGCGTGTCTCAGTACAAACGCTTAGCAAAACAGAGGAGACACGGGCGTGTCTCACTCCAAGAGCAAAAGGAGATACGGGCGTGTCCGAAGTCAAACACACCAACCTAGCCAGACACGGGCGTGTCTCACACAAAGTGTATAGGGAGACAAGGGCGTGTCTCCCCCCCCGAGAGGGAGCTCCAAGTCTGCCATTAATGGCGAATAAGCAACACCGAACACACACACACCCCACACCAGAACCCCGATTCGCATAAAAATCACACCACAAGTCAAGTACAACACCTAGATCATATATTCGCAAGTAAGAGCTCATGAACAGAGCTTAAACACATCAAACCCCAAATTGGCACTATTTATCTTCTTTAAGAAAGCAAGAATTTAAGCACGTAAAACAAGATTCAATCGGGGGGAAACGAAGCACTCGGAGAGAGGAATATAATGCTTACCTTGGATCATTGATCGGACGAGAGATGGAGTCGGAAGTTGAGCTCAAAGTTCGGGGTGAATGGTGGCCAAATCCCTTCTCCTTTCTTCTTCCTCCTTGGACCGATCCAAATGTGGAGAGAGGATAATATTTTCAGCTTTTAAGGCTGAAACGGGTTTGTTAAACGGGTAGGTCAAACGATATCCGGTCCATTCGGATCGGATTTTAAAACTATAGGGCAATCAAATGGCTTTAGAAAAATAAAAGGTTAATTCATTGAATCCGAATCGTCGAAATGAACTCAATGACAAGGTTGGAATTCGAATTTGAATTCCCGAGCTCAAGGTAGACGGAAGGCTCAATTAGGTCCTTAATTTTAATTATTGGACGATTGAGTCCAAGTACATTTAATTAAATTCTAATGCGCACATAAATAAAATAAAATATAAATTAACACGTAAGGCATGCCTATTCACATAAATCACAAAAATACAAAATTAAACTCTCTCGTGACATCATACCTGGTTCGTTGGAGAGACGGGGTGTTACACAGGAGCCCCGAGACCCCCTATTCAGGCCCGAGCTTATTCCATGGAGGGTGAAAAGATTGATGCCACCGCCGTGGCGGAAGGTACTATAAGCATTCATGGCATACAATTTTATGCATTATTTGACCCCGAGGCAACCCATTTTTTCATTGCTAGTGCTTCTATGTGCTTGCCTACTGCTTGTGTTAATAATTCTTTTGTGATAAGCTCTCCTCTCGGAGGAAGCTTAGTGATGAACTGAGTGTTTCAAGAGTACCAGGTGAGTATTGAGGGCCAAGAGTACTCGGCGGATTTGATCGAAATGCCCAAGAAGAGGTATGGAGCATTCTTGGGCACGGATTGGTTGTTTCGGCATCGTACAATGATGAACTGTCATGCGAAGAAGGTTCTTTTGGATTCAACGGTATTATTGGGCAAAAGATTGAAGGCTAGCCAGTTTATGTCTTTTGTGGAAGCCTACCGTCTGGTCCGGGATGAAGCAACAGGGTACATGACTTATCTTTTAAATAAACCAAAGGATTAAGCCAAGCTTGAGGAGACGGAGATTGTGAAGGACTTTCTCGATTCTTCCCTAAAAGTTTGGGATCCTTACCACCGACAGGGACATCGATTTTGTCATAGGTCTTTATCCCGGAGCCAAACCGTATTCGAAAACTCCCTACAGGATGGCTCCAGCAAAATTAAAGGAGTTGAAGATGCAACTTAATGAGCTCTTAGAATGAGGTTATATTCATCCGAGCACTTCACCTTGGGGTGCTTCGATCTTATCTGTAAAGAAGAAAGATGAGACTCTAAGGATGTGTATTGACTACCGTGAGCTTAACAGGATGACCGTGTGTTCGAAAACGAGTTCGAAACGCAGTAAAAATTAAAAATTTTCCTACAAGAGGACCGGTGGCTTGCTATTTTTATTCCAAAACAAAAGAAGTTTCAAGAACATACCTTTTAAGTAATCTTTCTTAAAACGATTTGATCCGCCCTCAATTGTTCTTCAAGCGGTAATGAATCATCGCCCTCGAAAGGTTCTTTTGTTTCTTCAAAAATCCAAAGTAGAATTCCTCTAGAATGTATCAACACCAAGGTAGAATGAGATTAATCCAGTGAAGATGCTAGTGCTATAGATTGTGTATTGAAAGAAACTGAAATGAGAAAGAGAGAGAGAACATTTTTCGTTTTTCCAAAACCCAGTGATGCGTGAGAAAAACTCAAGCATAAGTCTCAAAGAAACTGGCTAACTCCTTTTATATGAAAGAGTTTAGGTTTCTTTTAATTTCTTATTATCCGGAATAATTAGAAACTGATGAGAAATGTGACGCCCCGTCCGACCAGTCGTACAGGTATGACATCACGAGAGTATTTATTTATGCATTTATGTGATTTAAATCTTCATTATGTGTCTTAATTCCAACTATGATTGAATTATGTGACTTAAGTGCATACTTCGAATAATTGTATACTTGCATGGCTACTTGGAATTATATGAACTAAGGTGATTTATAACTTACATGAATTTAATTAAATGTTGGAGTTGATTTTAAAATAGGACTTGGGCCTATTTACAATTTTTGGAAGTTTTGGGCCTAATTTAAATTAGGTAACTTTGGGTGCATTTGGAATCGATATGAGCTCAGGAATTCGAATTCCGACACCAGCATTGGACTCGATTCGGTGATTCGGATCCAATGAAATTGATTTCTTATTCTTCGAAAGCCGTTTAGACATTAAACCTTTTAAATATGACCTTTTGGGCCGGAAGTCACTTATTTGGGCCCAAACCCTAATAAAACCTTTAGCCACACTATATATACCTTGAAACCCTATTCTAGCTTCATTTCAAACCTCATTTCTCACAACTTATAGCAGCTATGGGAGAGCTTCAATGGAGGATGTAGATTTAAACCATTCCATACCTTCAAGAGCTCATATCTCCCTCGTTTCTTCGTCATTTCATGAGCCGAGGTAAGCTACAGATTTCTCTTGATGTGTATTTCGTTTTTATCCTTGATTCTTGGCTTGGAATTGATTATATGAGATGATATGATGAGATCTTGTGAAATTATGAGTTTAAGCCCAACTTGAAGAATATGCCTTATTTGATGAATCCATGAGATCTTGAGCTTCAATATATGTTAAGCATGATTTATGTGATGATATACTTGAATTTTGTGGAATTTTGGTGGTTGAATTGTGTAAAATTGACCATTTTTTGCCATGTCTTTCTTTTCCCGAAGCTGTCAAGAAACTGCACACACAGCACCTAGTTCATGGCCGGAACGGCCATTCCCAACCAGGGTTGACGTCATGCTGATGAATATGGGAAAGGTCGTTCCCACTTTTACCTTAAGCTCGGAACGGCCGTTCCCATGTTCGTTGGTGTGATTCTTTGGGAAGGACCATTCCCATTCTATGCTTTACATGGGAAGGGCCGTTCCCAACCCCCTGTAACATTTTTATGCATGTCTTTTTATGTTTGCTTGATCTTTTTGACTCGTTATATGAATTATATGTTATGATATGACTTCAATTGCATTCTTTGATGATAGTACTTCATTTAATTGAATGAATTCATGTGAATACTTGTCTTATGCTATGCTACTTGACCTATGTGATCCATACCTTTCCATGATGCATCACACTCATGATTATATGTTGTCGTGCGTCTTAATTGGTTCATATAGAGTCTAAGTCTAGGGCTTTCGTATGTTTGTTTCTTTCAGAGGAAGTTGCCGGTGGTGAGCCCGAGGCTTAGTGGTGTCCTTTTCCCACACTCTTTTCTTCAAGCACAAGGTGAAGTTTAGGATTTTTGTATAGTTAAGTGACCTACGACCTTGATGTGATGATTTCAATCCTTGCATGTAGTTATATACTATATATGATTAGATATGTGTTGGATATGATATGATTATGACCTTGTGGACCATCCTTAGTTTTGGAAATTAACTACGAAGGCATATGTAAGCTATTTTGGAAAAATTATGTTGTGTTATGATTCTGTAGCGAGTTGGCCATGAAACATTGGCATCTGTATGTATGTATGTATGTGGATCTGGGGAGCTATGAGTAAGAAGCCCCCGGGATGAGTAGGGCCGTCGGGGATATACCTGTGCGTAGTTCTATTTTGAGATATCACGTGCGACTCAGGGAGATAGGGGAGGCGTGGTACCTTGAGCCTTCGGTGTACAGCCGGGGAGGACACTTGTGGGTTCACTACCCCTTATGGGTGTTTTTATTATGGATGGTTAGGGCCAAAGAGAGGCTCTTCCATCACCGGAGTAGAGAATGGATATGGTTCTGTATTTCTGTTTTGTTATGATATGAAGAGTAAAGGTTGGAAGCTCGTGCTCACCGAGCATATGATATGTCATTTATGGGAATTATGAATCGGGATAGAGTCTTTCTGAAAATGCTTTCTAAACTTATATCTATTTGGGTTATTTTGAAATATTTTGGTATACAACACCTATGCTCGGTTCATGAGTCCACCCTTTTGTTTGGTGATATGCTCTTTATATACATATATTGTGGGTGTGCGTTAGCCCCCTCACTCAGTCAGTTGACTGACCCCTCATTTTATCTTTTAGTTGCAGGTTTTCTTTTAGCTTGAGCTAGGCGGAAGTGAGTCTTCTGAGTCACACTTATCAGTCTAGTCGGTGTTAAAATGCATTTGTTGCGTACTCTACTTATGTTATGTATTTACATTTCACACTTGGAGTTTATGTTTTATGCTATACTTAGACTTGAACTTGTGCAGGGTTAGTAAGCTAGTAATTGGATGATGTTGGATATTTTGATGATACTTATGTTGGATTATGGATTGATATTCAGGACTAGATATTTATGGTAGTTGAACCCGTCACTTGCTTTGTATGTTGATTTAATTGCTTCCGCTATTTGTTGTTATTGGTTATTTACTTTCGCACTCTGAGTTTGTTGAGTTAGCTCCGCCTAGCCTAGTGTGTGAGTTGGTCTCCAGTTCTCTATGATTCGGATTCGGACATAGACTTCCTATTTCATGACCGGGTTTGGGTCTTAGTGCGGGGGATGTGGTATCCTCCGTCTGGGGTGCTACATCCTTAAGTGGTATCAGAGCTCTAGGTTGCAAAACCGAGCTCTAGTGTCGTGTTGAGTCTGTCTAGGTTGTACATCATAGGACAACTTGGTTATGTGTGCATGTACATCACAGTTTGATAGGCTATGCATTTGAATTTTCATCACTTTGCTGAATTGACATTTCGTGAAGTATTATATTTCTTTGGTGCTATTGCTTGATTTATTACGTGACATGAGCATTTACTAACCGACATGTATATACCTGTACTGTAGTTGTTGAGATTTTCAGGATGCCGCCGCGTCGGCAACACTCCGATCCACCTTCTCATCCAAATCTGTACAACCAAGGACAATCTTCAACCGAATTGCCACCTATGAATCCAATGGCAAAGTTGTATCTAGAGTTTAAGACTTTTGATTCCCCTCGATTTGAAGTGTGGCCATGCGACTCTCATAACATGGTCCGTCTTACTACTCTATTTCTACAAGGACTAGGAAAGCAATGGTGGAGGGAAGTTGCCCGACGATTGGATGTAATGAATGAAGAATTGACATGAGAGGTGTTCGTCTTGGAATTTAGGAAGAGGTACACACCGGCCATCCTACAGAAACAAAGACTAGAAGCCTTCCTTACTGTAAAGCAAGGAGATAAAACCATTGTGGATTACATAAAGGAGTTCGAAAGATTGGGCATTTCGTGCCCCACATTATGGGCAACGATTGGATGAAGGCTACGCATTCCATGGAAGGCCTATGGAATGAACTCAAGGAAGCTCTAGTTGCAAAAGATACGAGCATGTGGGATAAGGTCACGGAGAGAGCATTAAGAGTTGAAACCTGGATGCTAACAAGAGGCAAGGGAGAAGATGTATCGGGGCCTAGACTTGAGGCGGGAACGTGCTAGAACCTACATGTAGAAGAAAAATCCCACCAATACAAAGCTCGAGATAAAAGAATCCGTGGAAAGAAAACACAAAATCGGGAATACTTCAAAGTCGGAGAACGAACCCCAATTGTGCTCTCATTGTGGAGGAACTACCTATACCTACAATACATGTTGGGATAGATTGGGGAAGTGTTACTGTTGCGGGTCACTGAAGCATAAGATTTCCGATTGTGATCGATCAAGACCTAACAAGCCAAGAGTACGGGAGCAGCATCTTCAAATTGGAAACCAACATGAACCCAGAAATAGAGGTAATTGCATTCATGGCACATGCATCCATTCCACATTTCAATCTTACAATTATTTACTCACCGTGCTATAATTGCCGATTGTTGTTAATTGTTAATTAATTACTATTATGTACTCGAGTGGTGACTATGTGATGGAAAGATGCTGGATTCTTTCTAAGCTTTATGCACGAGAGATGTTGGATTCTCTTGTACTTAGGTATTCGGGAGATGTTGGATTCTTTTGAATCTAGGGGTTTGAGAAATGCAGGATTTTCTCAAACTAGATTGTTGGAAGATGCTGGAATCTTTCTGACTTAAGTTGAGAGACGGGGTTCTCTCAATTATGTGCTCGAGAGACGGGGCTCTCTCTTGTGTGTCCCGAGGGACGGGGTTCTCTCACTTTCATGCCGAGAGAAGGGGTTCTCTTTGTTTGTTGTGGTTACGTCACGCGTCGACCTGACTACGGACTGCAAGTGGCGAGTATGAGACGTTATCGAGGAGTCGTTTGATTCTACCCCGTTGAGTCGACTGTTCTCCCAATTGAAGAGGTACAACTTGAGCCGGATTTGATGATTGTGAAGCAACCGGTTGAGATACAGGATAGAAAGATGCAAGAGTTGAGAAACCGATAGATTCCCTTGGTCAGAGTGTTGTGGAGAGATCAGAAATCCGCAGAGTCCAATTGGGAGACCGAGAAGAAAATGAGAGAGTTGTACCCGGAGTTGTTCCGAGCCGAGCAAGGAACCTGGGGACCAGGTTCTCCTAAGGGGGGGGACGTTGTGATGCCCCGTCCGACCATTCGTACAGGTATGACGTCACGAGAGTGTTTATTTATACATTTATGTGATTTAAATCTTCATTATGTGTCTTAATTCCAACTATGATTGAATTATGTGACTTAAGTGCATACTTGGAATAATTGTAACTTGCATGACAACTTGGAATTATATGAACTAAGATGATTTATAACTTGCATGAATTTAATTAAATGTTAGAGTTGAATTTAAAATAGGACTTGGGCCTATTTGCAATTTTTGGAAGTTTTGGGCCCAATTTAAATTAGGTAACTTTGGGTGCGTTCGGAACCGATATGAGCTCGGGAATTCGAATTCGAATTTTGACACCAGCATTGGACTCGATTCGGTGATTCAGATCCAATGAAATTGATTTCTTATTCTTCGGAAGCCGTTTGGGCATTAAACCTTTTAAATATGACCTTTTGGGCCGGAAGCCACTTATTTGGGCCCAAACCCTAATGAAACCTTTAGCCACCCTATATGTACCTTGAAACCCTATTCTAGCTTCATTTCAGACCTCATTTCTCACAACTTATAGCAGCCATGGGAGAGCTTCAATGGAGGATGAAGATTTAAACCATTCCACACCTTCAAGAGCTCATATCTTCCTCGTTTCTTCGTCATTTCATGAGCTGAGGTAAGCTACGGATTTCTCTTGATGTGTATTTCGTTTCTATCCTTGAATCTTGGCTTGGAATTGATTATATGAGATGATATGATGAGATCTTGTGAAATTATGAGTTTAACCCCAACTTGAAGAATATGCCTTATTTGATGAATCCATGAGATCTTGAGCTTGAATATATGTTAAGCATGATTTATGCGATGATATACTTGAATTTCGTGGAATTTTGGTGGTTAATTGTGTAAAATCGACCATTTTTTTCCATGGCTTTCTTCTTCCTGAAGCTGTCATGAAACTGCACACAAAGCACCCAGTTCATGGCCGGAACGACCGTTCCCATTTTGGCCTTGGGGCCGGAACGGCCATTCCCATCCAGGGCTGACATCATGCTGATGAATATGGGAAAGGTCGTTCCCACTTTTACCTTAAGCCCAGTACGGCCCTTCCCATGTTCGTTGGTGTGATTCTTTGGGAAGGACCGTTCCCATGTTATGCTTTGCATGGGAAGGGCCGTTCCTAACCCCCTGTAACACTTTTCTGCATGTGTTTTTATGTTTACTTGATCCTTTTGACTCGTTATATGAATTATATATTATGATATGAGTTCAATTGCATTCTTTGATGATAGTACTTCATTTAATTGAATGAATTCATGTGAATACTTATCTTATACTATGCTACTTGACCTATGCGATCCATAAATTTCCATGATGCAGCACACTCATGATTATATGTTGTCGTGCATCTTAATTGGTTCATATAGAGTCTAAGGCTAGGGCTTTCGTATGTTTGTTTGTTTCAGAGGAAGTTACAGGAGGTGAGCCCGAGGCTTAGTGGTGTCCTTTTCCCACACTCTTTTCTTCAAGCACAAGGTGAGGTTTAGGATTTTTGTATAGTTAAGCGACTTATGACCTTAATATGATGATTTCAATTCTTGCATGCGGTTATATAATATATATGATTAGATATGTGTTTGATATGATATGATTATTACCTTGTGGACCATCCTTAGTTTTGGAAATTAAGTATGAAGGCATATGTAAGCTATTTTGGGAAAATTATGTTATGTTATGATTCTATAGCGTGTAACATCCCAACTTTTCGGCCTTTCAGGTACGACGTCATGAGTGACTAAGTGCGCATTTAATTAATTAATTATCAGATTATATGATTTATTTGAATATTTGTTATTTGCTTTATGTTTAAATTTTTAAACGTTTTTGAACCTTTTCGACCCGTTTTTAATTCGTTTAACCTCTTTTTCAACCCTGACTTTCGTGATAACTTGCCATAAGTGAATTATGTGATTTATAAAATTTTTTATATGCTCGTTTATTATTTTTGAGTTCGTTTGATACGGCTTTGATGCCGTTTTATTTTTTAGGGACCCGAGGGCCTAATTTGTTTTAGCGCGCCTTGGGTTCCGGAAGGCGTAACTTGGGCTCGGGAATTCAGATTTGAATTCTGGAAGTGGCACCAGACTCGTAATGAAGAAATGAAACCAAAGAACCTAGATTCATATTTTTCTAAGCCTGTTTGATCCTCCGAATTTTGCCCGAAACGAACAGCTCGCGTAGATTTGTCACCCTTCACTAAAATGGCCATAACTCACTCATTTCTTAACCAAATACCTTGATTCTTGAGCCCATGTAACCATGGTTTAACCCTCTATCCTTTCCTTAGCCCTCATTTTCGAACCACTCAAGAGAAGAAGGGGAAATCAGCTAAAAAGAGGAAGGCTCCATCAACTCTTCTGCAAATTGAAAGGTAAGTTTATGATCTTGTTGTCCATCTTCTTGGCTCTCTTTTAAGTGCTATAGTTCTGATTTTCATGGAGTATTGAGTATGTTATGGAGTTATACATGAATAGTAAGGGTTTATGAAGAATTTGATGAATTCTTGTGAAATATTAATGCAACTCTTGATATGAAGCCATTTATGAGATCTATATAGCTCATGTGTTTCATTTTCAAGCATAAATTCGTGGGTATAAGCTACCTTCTTGACCCTCCACGGATGAAATTGATTTTTGAAGAAATTGAGCCTGTTTTGCCTCCTTGCCTTTGCCGTGTGTGTGTGAGTTGTTTTGGGTTGCTTTTGCTGCGTTTTTATGTTCCTTGTATTGGCTTATTTGCTGTATTTGATGCCTTGCTTCATTCCTTGTTGCTGCTATGAGCTTTGGAGGAGAAACAGGGGTTGTTGCTGAGTTATTTCCGAACAGTTGCGTGCTATCGCGGTCGCAACCGCGCCAAGGCCTTTCCTGGCCACGGCGGCGACCCAAATTGGGCCTGACTTCGACCTTTGGCTGCTGCTGGAGCTGGTGTTGGCTATGGTAGCGGCCGCGACCTGTTTTATGCTTAGTTAAGGTCACGGCCTCGACCTTATTTAGAGGATGCTTCAACCTGCTGCTGTGATTTTTTTGTGAAATTTATGTGCTTACTTGTGTTTAAATTGTTGATTGTTACATGAATTAATTATGCATGTGTGTGTGTTATTTACGTGAGGCTGCATGTGTGTATATATATTTATATATATATATATATGTATTGTCTATGCATGCATTTATGTTTGATATATGTTATATATATATGTATATTATGTGATGGATGTATATATGTATTATATAATATGCTATTATAGGCTAGTTTATTTAATTGTTATGTTATATTATTTACTTGTTTAATACATGTATATAATATTAATATGTTATATGATATATTATGAACCTGATTTTAATTTATGAATTTGATTTAAAATGAATGATACGTGTTATAAGCCTTATTTTAATTTTATGAATTGAATGATTTATAATATTAACCGGTCATATGATGTATTATGCTAGTTGTATGAAATTTATGAATTTATTTAACGTGAAATATGCGACTTATGACGTGTTATGAATTTGTATGCCTTAAGTGACACTTTATTTAACGTTCTATGTATCCGTTGTCTCTTTTATGAACTTTAAGTTAATGAATGCTTGTGGTATGCCCTTATATGACTTAATATGAATTTATTTGACGTGTGATGAGTTTGTTTCTTGGGTTAGTTGTGTGATATTTTGATATTTGCTCTAATATGCCTAAGTGTGAAATTTATATGAAGTGCATCGCATCATTTGCATTCATATGCATACGCCGAGCCTATATATGGTTCATTTTGCGTCTAAGTTTAGCTTTTAATGTTTGTTTTGCTCAGAGGAGTATCCCGTTGGTGACGAGGTCGTTCCGTATTAGTTGGTTTTGTCCTTTTGGCCCGGTTCGTCGCTGTAAGGTGAGGTTAGGTTATAGTTAATCCTTAATGATATATGACCGATATGTATGCATACGAAATAAGCCTATGTATAGGTAATACGTGTGAGTTATGATTATGCATGATATGATTTAGGATATAGAATATGGTATGCAAGGTATGAATACGATATGAACATAGGGTTGGTATGTGAATATGCTAGGGTATGAGTATGCTAGAGTTATGATTTTGATATGACTAGGTTGGAACTAGAAGTATGTAGGACTATGTTTGTGCTAGGATTATGATTATGCTAGGGACGTAATTATGAACCCGAGTTTGAATACATTATGATTATGATCTTATGGATATGTTATGAATACGATATGTTTGGATTATGATATGGTGCGGATATTAATACGAATGTGGATATTAACGAGGTATGTTTCAGAATACGGTAAGACTCCGATTTTGACTCCGATTCCGAATATGTCTGGGCGTGTGTTGTGTTCTGAATCCGGGATGGCTCATTTTAGGTCGACGGATATGTGCGTGTGTTCTGAATTCGGGATGGCTCATTTTAGGTCGACGGATGGTGTGTGGATTATGTTTGATTTCCGTTATGTTAGTTTGATACGTAATTGTTCGTGAAACAGGAGTGGATTTCCAATTAATAAAATATGGTTGTTTTGGCCTTCGGCCTAACTCTCTTTCCCCCTATATCTAGTATCACATGTGAAAATATTTTAGAATGCAAAAACCACGCCCCGGTTTATAAATTCCCCTCTATGGTATGTGTTGTGCTCTGTATACGTATTTATGTGTGCATGTGTAGCCCCTCACTCAGTCTGTGTGACTGACCCCTCCCTCTTTATGTTTTAGTTTGCAGGTACCCTTTGGGTGGTTCGAGCTAGGCGGTTTACGGTCAGTCGAAGTCTTGTCAGTCTAGTTGAGTCTGCATTCTCGTATTTAGTTCATTCTGCATTTGTACTTTTGAAGTTTGTATTTTGAGAGTTGATTTTGTATTTGTAACTTCTGGTCCCGTTTTGTTAAGTTTGTAAATAATCCGGTTGAAGTGGTTTGTAACCTTGACAATATGCCTTGTTTAAGTTCGTTTAATTCTTCCGCTTTTGTATGTTTTCTTTTTGCGTGCTCTGTTTAAGGGTTTAGACCGCCTAGCTTAGGAAGGTCTTTTGCCCGTTCGCTAGTGCTTGGTGCGTGTACCGATTCTCCGTTTCGTTACACGTGTTGGGTTCTAGTGCGGGAGATGTGGCGCCTTGCGCTCGGGGTGCTACATCTAAAGTGGTATCAGAGCTCCGGGTTGTAAAACCAGGGCTCTCGTGTCGTGTCTGTCTGTCTAGGTCGTTCGGCTTAGGATTATGTGTGTATTTGTCTACATTCACTCTCATTTTAACGTGATTTATATGCTTTTAATTGTATTAATTGTTCATATGAACATGCACTAAACCCCCTACGCATCAATACTTTCTTGAACTTGTGATTCTACAGAATGCCTCCAAGGAGAAGAAATCATGAGAATACTCCTCCACCACCCCCTACCGCAGAAGGTATTGTACGAGCCCTCCTTAATCATCTCCAACGAAATCCACCACAACCAATCCCTCAAGGTGAAGGACAAGGAGTAATTGTCAATTCAGTTTTTAAAGAATTCCAGGATAACAACCCTCCAAAGTAGCTTGGAGGTAATGACATCGAGACGGAGGAATGGCTAACCGAAATCACGGGAATTTGGGAGATTTGCCCCGCTCCTTCACAAGAAAAGGCCCTATGCACCGCTCGATATATCCAAGGACAAGCTTCAAATTTGTTAAAGGGGACAAGGGCTCGTTTGGAAAGGAATGGTGAAGAATTTAATTGGGAAAATTTTACGAGGGAATTTCGTGACAAGTACATCCCTCAAAGTTCACGGGAGAGAAGATTGCAGGAATTTTTGGACCTCAAACAAGGAGACCGGATTGTTGAGGATTATATCCTAGAGTTTGAGAGGCTTGCTCCTTATGCCTCTCATATTACGGACGATGATACTTTGAAGGGCCGAAATTTTGTACACGGGTTAAGAGAAAATATTCAATGGCCTTTGCCAGCTGCTACGGTGGATACATGGGTCAAGGCAACAAGAAAAGCCATTAAAGTTGAGGCCGAACAATGGAGATTGGAACCCCAAACCTACCACCCGGGGCAAGAGTTCGAAGCAAGTCCGAGTTTGGGAAAGAGGCCGGTATATCAAGATGTACCTCAAATCTTCGACCCGGAAGGACTTCTCGATGCTACTAAGAAGCCTCGACTTCCAACTCCGGATCCGATACCCACTCCACCGGACCCTATTCCATGCTCCTATTGGAAGAAACAGAATCACACTGAGGAGTTTGTAGGAAGAAATTGGGAGCTTGTTTTGGATGTGGAGAATTAGGACATAAAGTGAGGTTTTGCCCGACAAACCCGAATCTAAAACCTTTGAATATGATGGCTCCAAGGTCCCCGGAACAAGCTCAAGCTAATGTGATGGAGGTCAAGGAGGAACGGAATGCCGAGGTTGAGGTCGAGGCTACTGGCATTATCGCGGTGCAAGGTATTATAAACATTCATAGCATTTCATCTCATGCATTGTTTGATTTTGGGGGTAACCCACTTCTCTATTTTGCCTACTTGTCTTCTTAGTGCGCATGCCCATAATTTGCATGTGGTGCTCTTTTTCTCACATTACTTGTGATTGTGCTTATTGTTGCTTAGTTGTCCTTAGAGACAACTTTGAGTATACAAGTGCTCTAGCTCTACGGTAAGTCGAGGGTCGTGATTCTACCGAGCTTCCAAGGCGATTCAATGATCGTGAGAAGGTGCGAGTGATGGTAGTCCGGTGACAACGCCACTCGTGTAACTCTGAGCTCTTGAGTTAGCTTGAAATGAATCGAACGATGGGAGTTGAATCTCATTTAGACCCTCTCATCGTGCGAGACAAATCGAGCTGCTCCTAGCCGGAACCAAGTCGTGAAGGAGCCCTCCGTCAACACTTGAAGAATCAAACCCCTTGTGATAGAAGACCTTTCTTGAGCTAACCCTCATCGGGACTTCATGAACCTCGAACTTGGGTGAATACGAGAGAGTTGCTCGCAGTTCTTACTTGAGTAGGCGGACCTGGAGGACCAGGTCCTTTTAAGGGGGTAGTTTGTAACATCCCAACTTTTCGGCCTTTCAGGTACGATGTCATGAGTGTGCTAAGTGCACATTTAATTAATTAATTATCAGATTATATGATTTATTTGAATATTTGAATATTTGTTATTTGCTTTACGTTTAAGTTTTTAATCATTTTTGAACCTTTTCGACCCGTTTTTAATTCGTTTAACCTCTTTTTCAACCCCGATTTTCGTGACAACTTGTCATAAGTGAATTATGTGATTTATAAACTTGTTTATATGCTCATTTATTATTTTTGAGTTCCTTTGATACGGATTTGATGCCGTTTTATTTTTGAGGGACTCGAGGGCCTAACTTGTTTTAGCGCTATTTGGATTCTGAAAGGCGTAACTTGGGCTCGGGAATTCGGATTTGAATTACGGAAGTGGGACCGGACTCATAACAAAGAAAGGAAACCAAGGAACCTAGATTCATATTTTTCTAAGCCCGTTTGATCCTCTGAATTTTGCCCGAAACGAACAGCTCGCGCAGATTTGTCACCCTTCACTAAAATGGCTATAACTCACTCATTTCTTAACCAAATACCTTGATTCTTGAGCCCATGTAACCATGGTTTAACCCTCTATCCTTCCTTAGCCCTCATTTTAGAACCACTAAAGAGAAGAAGGGGAAATCAGCTGAAAAGAGGAAGGAAGAAGAAACCCCACCACTATTCACTCTTGCGCAATTCAAGCTCAAATCTCCATCAACTCTTCTCCAAATTGAAAGGTAAGTTTATGATCTTGTTGTCCATCTTCTTGGATCTCTTTTAAGTACTATATTTCTGATTTTCATGGAGTATTGAGTATGTTATGGAGTTATACATGAATAGTAAGGGTTTATGAAAATTTTGATGAATTCTTGTGAAATATTAATGCAACTCTTGATATGAAGCCATTTATGTGATCTAGATAGCTCATGTGTTTCATTTTCAAGAATGAATTCATGGATATAAGTTTCCTTATTGATCCTCCGTGGATGAAATTGATTTTTGAAGAAATTGAGCCTGTTTTGCCTCCTTGCCTTCGCCGTGTGTGTGTTAGTTGTTTTGGGTTGCTTTTGCTGCATTTTTATGTTCCTTGTATTGCCTTATTTACTGTATTTGTTGCCTTGCTTTGTTCCTTGTTGCTGTTGTGAGCTTTGGAGGAGAAACAGGAGCTGTTGCTGTGTTATTTCCGAACAGCTGCGTGCAATCGCTGTAGCGACCGCGCCAAGGCCTTTCTTGGTCACAGCTGCGACCCAAATTAGGCCTGACTTCGACCTTTGGCTACTGCTGAAGCTGCTATTGGCTATGGTAGCGGACGCGGCCAGTTTTATGTTGAGTTAAGGTCACGGCCGCGACCTTATTTAGAGGATGCTTCGACCTGCTGCTGTGATTTTTTTGTGAAATTTATGTGCTTGCTTGTGTTTAAATTGTTGATTGTTACATGAATTAATTATGCATGTGTGTGTGTTATTTACATGAGGCTGCATGTGTGTGTGTATATATATATATATATATATATATATGTATTGTCTATGCATGCATTTACCTTTGATATATGTTATATATATATGTACATTGTGTGATGGATGTATATATGTATTATATAATATGCTATTAATATGCTAGTTTATTTAATTGTTATGTTATATTATTAACTTGTTTAATATATGTATATATTATTAATATGTTATATGATATATTATGAACCTGATTTTAATTTATGAATTTGATTTAAAATGAATGGTACGTGTTATAAGCCTTATTTTAATTTTATGAATTGAATGATTTATAATATTAACCGGTTATATGATGTATTATGCTAGTTGTATGAAATTTATGAATTTATTTAACGTGAAATATGCGACTTATGACGTGTTATGAATTTGTATACCTTAAGTGACACTTTATTTCACGTTCTATGTATCCATTGTCTCTTTTATGAACTTTAGGTTAATGAATGCTCGTGGTATGCCCTTATATGACTTAATATGAACTTATTTGACGTGTGATGAGTTTGTTTCTTGGGTTAGTTGTGTGATATTTTGATATTTGCTCTAATATGCCTAAGTGTGAAATTTATATGAAGTGCATCGCATCATTTGCATTCATATGCATAGGCCGAGCATATATTTGGTTCATTTTGAGTCTAAGTTTGTCTTTTAATGTTTGTTTTGCTCAGAGGAGTATCTTGTTGGTGACGAGGTCGTTCCGTAGACGTGGTTTTATCCTTTTGGCCCGATTCATCGGTGTAAGGTGAGGTTAGGTTATAGTTAAACCTTAATGATATGTGGCCGATATGTATGCATGCGAAATTAGCCTATGTATAGGTAATACGTGTGAGTTATGATTATGCATGATATGATTTAGGATATAGAATATGGTATGCAAGGTATCAATATGATATGAACATAGGGTTGGCATGTGAATATGCTAGGGTATGAGTATGCTAGAGTTATGATTTTGATATGACTAGGTTGGAATTAGAAGTATGTAGGACTATGTTTATGCTAGGATTATGATTATGCTAGGGACGTAATTATGAACCCAAGTTTCAATACGTTATGATTATGATCTTATGGATATGCTATGAATATGATATGTTTGGATTATGATATGGTGTGGATATGAATACGAATGTGGATATTAACGAGGTATGTTTCTGACTCCGATTTTGACTCCGATTCCGAATATATCTGGGCATGTGTTGTGTTCTGAATCCAGGATGGCTCATTTTAGGTTAACGGACGTGTGCGTGTGTTCTGAATTCGGGATGACTCATTTTAGGTCGACGGATGGTGTGTGGGTTATGTTTGATTTCCGTTATGTTAGTTTGATACGTAATTGTTCGTGAAACGGGAGTGGATTTCCAATTAATAAAATATGGTTGTTTTGGCCTTCGACCTAACGCACTTTCCCCCCTATATCTAGTATCACGTGAGAAAATATTTTAGAATGCAAAAACCACGCCCCGGTTTATGAACTCCCCTATATGGTATATGCTGTGCTCTGTGTACATATTTATGTGTGCGTCTGTAGCCCCTCACTCAGTCTGTGTGACTGACCCCTCCCTCTTTATATTTTAGTTTGCAGGTACCCTTTGGGTGGTTCGAGCTAGGCGGTTTGCGATCGGTCGGAGTCTTGTCAGTCTAGTTGAGTCTGCATTCTCGTATTTAGTTCATTCTGCATTTGTACTTTTGAAGTTTGTATTTTGAGAGTTGATTTTATATTTGTAACTTTTGATCCCGTTTTGTTATGTTTGTAAATAATCTGGTTGAAGTGGTTTGTAACCTTGACAATATGCCTTGTTTAAGTTCGTTTAATGCTTCCGTTTTTGTATGTTTGCTTTTTGCGCGCTTTGTTTAAAGGTTTAGACCGCCTAGCTTAGGAAGGTCTTTTGTTTGTCACCCGTTCGCTAGTTCTTGGTGCGTGTACGGATTCTCCGTTTCGTTACACGTGTCGGGTTCTAGTGCGGGGGATGTGGCGCCTTGCTCTCGGGGTGCTGCATAGCGAGTTGGCCATGAAACATTGGCATCTGTGTGTATGTATATATGTGGATCCGAAGAGCTATGGGTAAGGAGTGCAGCACCTGAACGTAGGGAACACATCCCCCGCACTAAGATCCAAACCTGGTCATGAAATAGAAAGTTCATACCCGAATCCGAACCTTAGCGAACGGTAGACCAACTCACTCACGAAGCAAGGCGGACCTAACTAAACTAACTTAGAGTGCGCGGAAGCATTAAATAAAACGAACAAGTAAGAAGATGCATAACATAGATACATATAGGTACCATCACATATACACATATCATATTTACATATAGGTACCAACATTTACATACATCATATCCGATGGCCCTCACGGTCTATCAAAATAAAATGTAATCAATCCCAACTATCCAAGTCATAAATACAGAATATGCTGAAGTGTATGTAGATATATGCATCTAAACAAGACCTAGACCCGTAAGTGTGACAGTGCAGACACACTTCTCCGCCTAGCTTAAGTAAAAAAAAAAAAGCACCTGAAACTGAAAGGAAAACGAGGGGTCAGTCAACTGACTGAGTGAGGAGCCTAACGGACACCCACACACTATATATATAAAGCAAAGCACTTAACAAAAGTGGATTTATGAACCGGAATAGGTTTTACAACCCAAACATTTGAAAACAAAAATATACTTAGAACCATTTTCATAAACTCTATTTCAATTCATAACTCCCATAACCAATCATATCATATGCTCGGCGAGAACTGTACCACCCCAGACGGAGGATACCACATCCCCCGCACTAGGACCCAGACCTGGTCATGAAATAGGAAGTCCATGCCCGAATCCAAATCATAGCGAACGGGAGACCAACTCACGCACTAGGCTAGGCGGATCCAACTCGACAAACTCAGAGCGCGGAAGCAATTTAAAACAATAATCAATAATTAACGGAAGCAATTAAAACAACATGCAGAACAGGTGACGGGTTCAACTAACATAGATACCTAGTCCCGAATATCAATTCATAATCCAACATAATAAACTGCATAAGTATCATCATAATATCTAATATCCTCCAAGTGCTAGCTTACTAACCCCACACGGGTTCAAGTCTAAGTAGAACATCAACATAACCTTCAAGTGTGAAACATAAATACATAACAAAAGTAGAGTATGCGGCAAATGCATCCTAACACCAACTAGACTGACAAGTGTGACTCAGAAGACTCACTTCCGCCTAGCTCAAGCCAAAAGAACCTGCAACTAAAAGATAAAATGAGGGGTCAGTCAACTGACTGAGTGAGGGGGCTCACGCACACCCACAATATATATATATATATATATATATATATAGAGAGAGAGAGAGAGAGAGAGCATAGCACATAACAAAAGGGTGGACTCATGAACCAAGGATAGGTGTTGCATACCAAAACATTTCGAAGAACCTAAATAGATATAAGTTTAGAAAACATTTTCCAGAAAGACTCTATCCCGATTCATAATTCCATACACGACATATCAAGTACTCGACGAGTACGAGCTTCCAACCTTTACTCCTCAGGACATAAAGTAAAATCAATCCATCCTCTACTCCATTGATGGAAGAGCCACGCGTTGGCCCTAACCATCCGACTGACCCGCCCCCAAGGGGTAGCTATCCCACAAGAGTCCTCCCCGGATAAAACACCGAAGGCTCAAGTTATCACGCCTCCCCTATCTCCCTGAGTCACGCAATGATATCTCAAATCGAACTACGCACATGGTTAGAAACCCGATGGCCCTAACCGTCCCGGGGGACCCATTACCCGTAGCTCCTTGGATCCACAACAGAATAGAATAGAACAGGTACCATATATCATGGCCAACTCGCTAAAGAATTATAACACAACTGAATTTTCCAAAATGGCTTACATATGCCTCAAAAACTCATTTTTTTATATATCCCCAGGCTGTGGAATTTAAGCCACGAAGGCTCCCACCCACGCAGGACGCACGCACAAGGTCATAAACATATCATATCCAACACATACGTATTTTTAGTAAGGTATACTCGCATGCAAGGGTAGAAATCAGCATGTAAAGGCCATAGGTCGCATAGTTATACAAAATCCTAAACCTCACCTGAGAAACGAGGACTGACAAGACGAATGCAAACTTGATTGGGTTATCTCCGCCGTGGAGATTACTGAACAGAAACGAAATACAGTGTACTCGTGAGACAAGACTCGTACATGAACCACAGAGACGCACGGCAATGCTCAACATGATAGTGGTATGCATAGGTGTCCATGTTGTGCTTCTAATCTGGTGTCGTGGTCAATTAAGGCATATCAATGCGCAACAAGGTCATATTTACAAGTAGCAGGCCCAAACATAAGTGTAAGATGAACTCAAGTATCATACATCATTCAATGTTACAAGTATATTTCATATCTTAAGTGATTCACAAGGTTTGAAAATATTACACTTAGCACCCTTGAGCAGATTATGAAGATTTGGAAACATTACACAAGCACAAGTCCTTTGACAAATCCATTGTCTAAGCTGACAAGAATTAAGTCCTTGTTACCAAGTTGGGATATATCAATTTGGGTTTAATTGTATTTACGGAAACATAACGTGCCATAAAACATTTGTCGGATGTCTTAGAAAGATGCTTGAATACAATTTATTAAACTTACTTATCAACTCCAATAGATAATCCAAATTACACATATACTTAGGTGCCAACATATTTCGACAAAAAAGACAACTCCTCCTCAGAATTCAATTTATTTAAACAGGTTTAAACTCAATTTAATTCAATCTATAAGAATTCATTCCAATTTGAATATTTGTTCCCAAAGATCATTCATACTTAACTACGCCGCTGTACAACCTATTACACATTCTCATCATATAACATAATCAAGCAGCAAACTAATTTTTCTCAAATATGTTCATAATTCAATACCAATGTACACATACGACCGTAATACCCAGATTCACGAATAACCAAATCAACACTTTTCAATTAAAACGAACATTTACTTGAACTAGTACATATTACACAACCCAAACAAATACTAGTTAGACGAATTAATTAAATCAACCTAGCACACTAATAAAAATTACAAGTTAACCAACTCAACTTATGATACAACCAAATTTGCAATGCAACATTACCAAGCTCCAACATTTTAC